>CM057458.1:76213000-77466000 GCA_016271365.2 Neoceratodus forsteri
TTGGGCAGAGGAACCAGATGCAAAACGAAGTTTGTCATCAGTGTACATATAAATGGATGCACAGCAACAGACAGAGGGTAGGTCATTTAAAAAATATCAAAAAGAGAATAAGACCCAGAACAGACCCTTGAGGGACACCAGAACTAATGGGAAGTGAAGGTGAAATGGATTTTCCTATTCAGACAGCTTAAGACTGTCTTTAATGTACAGTAGGAAGAAAATCAACTGACTTAAGAGTCAGAAAGGCCCTGAGCTTTAAATTTGTTCTGAAGGAGGGATGTCACAGTCTTGAAAGTTTTAGCAAGATCAACAAAAATGGCAGAAGTAATCAGTCCTTTATCTATACCTGTAAGTATGGAATCAGTGAGCCAAGGAGGAGGTAGGAGTGGTGGGATTAACTAGACTGGAAGGGAGTGAAAAGGAGGATCTGTCAAGAAGGAAAGTAAACTGAGATAGAACAATATGTTCCTGTAACTTAGCCAAGGTAGGAAGAGAGATTCCTATTCTAACTGTGTTTGCTGACTGCTTGTGTTATGTTCATCAGTTCTACCTGATTCTGTGTAATGCCTAACTAGTATCATGTTGTCCTCTGTATGAACTTGTATTTCATTGTAGTCTCCCAGTTGTACCTGAAAATAGGCAAATGTATTGTCCAGTATAGTTACCTGGTCAACAAATGCTAAATAAACAATTAGAAAATAGGCTTTTTATTTCCTGGCATCTGATTGGCTGATACCCTGCCAGGGGTACATTAACTTTCAATAGATGCCAAGGAAATAAAAGTACCAGCCCCAGCCCCCTTCACCCACTCAAGTATCCCTGTGCCCACCCTGTTCCCTCACTGGCCAAAAAGCACCCCAGTGAATTTGAAATCCCACCATTTTTTATCTAAACACCTAGAGATACTGCCCTCCCACAACACTCCCGAATTCAGTGGCATCCTGCCACACAAACCCACATACCAACCTTGCTGGGCTCACTTCACATTACACCACACAAAAGAAAGCCATACATTTTAAATGAAAAGCAAGCCATCATGCTGATTGGCTTCAATTATGCAGTGGGCACTGTGTTTAAACTGCAGCATGCGCCTCTCCACAACAGAAATAACTGCTGCTTGCCACACACTTTGCACCTCACAGAAACACATAAAAAGTGGAAAAAGCCTGCAAGATAAAACCCAGCAGTACCGTATACTGCCCATGATGACCACCAAACACCTGTAAGTCTCCCCGCTGCCGCTGAGCTGTACTGCTGTGTCTCAAACTGACCACATTCCCATACGACTACAATAGCTTTGTTTCCTATTTTTTTTTTAAAAAAGGGAGCATCAAAATGACAAAAGCCCTTTTCAGCTCTAATGGCAGTAGCCTGGTAGACTGGGAGAGCAGGGATGGCTAAACGAGTACACAAAGCTGCCGAAATGCAATAAAAATGATTTTACTCAGGGAACTGGTGCTGTACTGCTGTGCCTCAAACTAACTGCTTTCCCAAGTCACTGGTCCCGATTGCGATCGCGACCACAACAGCTTCGCTTCCAATTTTTAAGAAAGGGCATCTCAGTAACAAAAACCCATTTCAGGGCTAACAAATGATGATTGCCTGGGTGATAGGGAGAGCAGGGATGGCTGAAGTCAAGTACAGAAAGCTGCCGAAACTCCATATATAATTCTAATAATTTACTCAGCCTTACTCAGGGAATTGGCACTGGCAAACTCCACATGTGGTCCACTTGATTTTTCTCTTTAGTCAGATTCACTAACGGAGTGAGTAGGGTTGAACTGGATAAGCTCAAGTGACCCCTCAGTGCAAGAAAACTAAACTTCAGTGCCCTCTACTGACAAGTACAGCATTAACACTGTAGTAGAGGGACTACTTTACAAGAACCTGTATTTTTATACTTTTTGACTTTATTAGAATTGTTTTGAATCTTTTATGTAAAATCAGTAAAAATGTTACTTATGGTCCATTTTCTAAGCACAATACTACCTTCCAGGGTGGGCGGGATGGGCAATACCAGACCTTCCAGGGGCTATAAGACTCTCCATCTGCAGTGTTGGGCCTAATTATGCCCCTGGGTGGTCCGGTATTGCCCAATAGCACCCACCCTGTCGGGTATTATTGCTTCCATAAACAGGATGGAAGTTACTAGGAGAAGTGGGATCACCAAATTTGTGACTAGATATGACACTAGCCTATTTCTACATATCAGGAACAGTAGAAGAGGAGAAGGAGAGATTTAGAAGTAAGGTTATGGGAAGGGTGAAATGATCCCACAGAGGTCTCACTAAAAAATAGTTATGAAAATATAGGTGGTGGATTTATGAAACCCAGTTTAACCCAGCTGGGCATGATGGCTGGTTTACACAACAAGCCCAGCACAGTTTGACATCCCCTGCCCAACTATTTATGAGATCCACACTACTGTCATTTGAGGCAGCACAGCAGAACTTTGGATGGAACCCAGGGGACTGGTTGAGATGTTATCAGATGAGGGACTATATGTAGATTCAAATGAGAAATGTCGGTCTGGAGGGGTGGAAATGTGGATAGATTCCTTTACAGAAAATTTGTTCATCACTGACTGGAGATAGAGCTATCTCCTTCTCTATACCTATTACATAGCAGAAATGACTATCTCTTCCTATACATTAAAGAGAAATGGGAAAAGGATCTTAATATCTCATTGACGGAGGAATAATGGACCTAGATTTGGAGAAACACATGGAAAATAGCCTCCTTTCCTACATGGAGAGAATTTGGGTGGAACATATGGGCTCGGTTCTTCCTAGTACCAGTCCAGGTAGCACATTGCCATTCGAAGGTTCTCCAGAATGTTAGAGGAGGTCTGGAGAGTCCTGTGCCACTCAAGCATATATTTTTGGCAGTGCCCAGGGATTGCTGATTTCTGGGGAAGTGGAGAGACATCTGATTCAGCTTTTTACCATCTCCATACAGTTGTGGGCCCTGAGCACTCTCTGATGCTGGAACTATATCCTCAGGGAATGACAGGCAAAGATGAGAAATACCATGGAGTATTCTGATAGTGGCAGCCTTAAAATCAATGACAAGGAGATGGATGAAAAAGAAACCCCCAACAATATCAGAATGGGAGGAGGGGGTCAATAGTATTCAGTTGTTGGAGAAACTAACATTAGAACTGGCACAACAAGTTCAGAAATTTCAAAACGGGTGGACCAGGTGGATCCTCTACAAAGATAAAATAGCCTGAGGCAGAGCTAGGGCTGGTATGGTTGAGACTGATCACCCCAGCCAAAAAATAATGGGGAAATGAGTGACTAAACCATGAGAAGGAGAATAATGGGTTTATATGAGAATAGATATCAGCAGCACAATTAAAGGAATTAGCTTAGATCTTATTAAATGAAGTGACAATAATAATTACACTTACTGATGTTAAATAAGGACTTATGAGACCCAATTGTACTTATTTATTTATTTAGAATATCGAATTACAAACCTTTGAGTCATAGACTCATTTCCAAAAGACTCACGTCAGTTACAAAACAAGATACATTAAGACAGGTACAGAGTGGACATATAAACAGATATCAGAGGCTGATGTGGCCTATACAAAATGTTAGCTAAGTGGGGTGGGGAAAACATAGTAACAAAGGTACAAATATATTAGCAACTCAGTGGAATGTGGTCTATACAAGAGGTTAGTTAAGCATGGTCCCTGAGACAAAGGAACTAGTTGTAGACAAAGGAAACAGTGCAGTCAGGAGAGGTCAGACTTGTCATGAGCGAATTCAGAGGTAGTATGGTTGATTACGGGCTAGGGCTATCAGATGTATGATGTATCAGATTGTATGTTAATTATCTGCTGTTGTAATTTTCATTTAAGTTAATTTTCTTTCTTCTCTTATTAGCAGGAGGGGGAGAAAAGGAAAATACAGAAACTGAATGGACAGGATACATAAATGTATTGTTCTGGATTTTACCTACGATGTAGTACGTAACTGATAATGCATTCTGTTTGTTACTATGTTGTAAAATATATATCTGGCTCAGTAAACAGAGTATAAAAAAAAGGTTATGGGAAGGGCAATGGCCGGTGCCAAGTGAAGGAGAAATTTAGGGCCGAGACTATCAGGACTACCTCCCTTTAATGGATTTAGGGGAAGCAGGGCCTTTAGGGAAACAGAAGGAGTGAGAGGAGAGAAAGAAAATGAAGGAGGAGAAAAAGGCAATGAGAGGGAAGGAAGGGGGTGGTGGAGGAAGGGATAAGAGAAAGGGTACAGGTAGTAAAGTAGGAGTTAAAAGATTAGCAACAGCAGATGAGTCAGAGATTAGGGAGTCACCAACCTTTAGGGTGGGAGGGGGAGCCTGTGTCTGAGTGGAGAAAAGGGAATGGCCCTTACCTCACCTTACTCTGACTCTGGCATCTGTACTAGATGTTTCCTTCACTCTCCAAGAAATAGAAGAAGCAAGCAAGAGCCTTGAACCCAGCAAGGTACCAAGTGAGATGGTTTTCCTGCTAAGGTCTAACACCTCCTCTCTCATCTGTTGTGCCCAGTGTTGCAATGCCTATTTCAGGAGCATCTTAGGCACATGTCCTCCCACCATGGCCACTGCTACCATAACCCCCTCTCCAGCGCTGTCCAAGAGAGGGCCACTGCCCCTGCCTTGCCAGCCAGACCAAAGGCAAGGGGCCTGGGTTCACAATGCTGACCTATGGAAGTCTTCTCCCAAAAGTTACAAATAAAATGGCGGTGCCTCCACCCAGTGTACATTTTAAGTGGGTCTAATAGCTTGCAGTACAACCCCCTGGGATGTTGTACCAACCCACCTCCCCAACGGTTACCCCAGACATGTACTTCCCAGGATTTGAACCTCCCCACATTCAGTTACCACATTTACCTTTTCATCTCATCAATACACAGGCTCACTAAAATCAGACTGTGGATTTCTTTTCTGCTGTAAAATGATAACTCCAGGATTTATTTACAGAGAAACAGTTTAGGAATTGGGTAGAGGACTAAAGTTTAAATAAGCATTATAATATTTACATTTCCTCAAATCACATTTCCCTTTGCTTTATTCCCAGATCTCAATCAACGCAGCCACCAGTATCTATCTATCTATCTATCTATCTATCTATCTATCTATCTATCTATCTATCTATCTATCTATCTATCTATCTATCTATCTATCTACCTATCTAGCTATCTGCTGCAGTTGCCCAAACCCAGACCCACAGGTCCCAGTCCATTTACTCCTAAGTCCCCCACTGGGTACCCAGATTTACAGTTGCAGGCCTCAGATGCAGCTGGTAGCTGGCATTGGCACGCTTACTTGAATCAAACTTTATACGCTTTCCCTTGACTTTTTCTTCAGCCCTAGTGTGCTAACATATTTACAGTCCCCAGGTGCAAGGCAATTCCTGCATTTTATTCACAGTTCTGCAGATATCAGTCCTGTGGATGGAACAGTTCACAGGAAGTCCGGGGTCAATGACATCACAATCAAAACTGGGCACTTTCTTTACCAGGGCCTGGCGGCTGCAGCTTGTGTCGCTTTCTCTTCTTGCTCCTGGATCTTGTAGCATGTCCCCTTCTGCCCATTATCGGCCCCGATGCAGAGCACATGTGCAAGGCCTACCATTACAGAGGACCCAGATTGGGGAGTGGTCCCATGCCCGACTCCCTGAATCAGAGCACCCTAGCACTCGGGTACAAGACCCCTGACCCCCTGCAGTGGCAGACCCCACTTGATGGGGGTTAGCAAGTTCCCCACCTGGCCCTGGGTGTCAGAAGAAAACATTCAGCACATTCTCTTCTGCTGTTCTCTTTCTTTCTCTTTACCCGCTACGGTGTGTAGTCACAGCCATCCACTTCTCTTCTTGACTATACCTCAGGAGCAGACCACAGGCACTTGGACCAGAAAGCACCTGTTCTTCCTCCTACTTTCAAAGTCTCTCAACTTTAACATGGCCACACTATTCGATCTGGCTCACACATCACCCCCTGCACACACAGTCCCTTTTCTCACCATGTAGATACTGGCAATTCTTTGACTCGAAGACGTTCACTCTCCCTCTCCTTCTCTCAGCACATTTATATGTCCTTGTTCCTCATTCTCTGTACTTCATCTTTTCCACAGGTTCAGATGTAACCTTCATTCTTTTCCCAGGCTCAGCTCCTTGTGCCCTACTGCCCTGAGTGACAGCTCCATTCGGCTGATGAAGGGTTGCTGGAGATTCCGAGGTGTCTTTGAAATCTTCTGGGGCCCATGTATTTATGTTTATGGCCCCTACCCTCTGGAATTCTCTACCCCGTCAGCTATGGGAGTGCATGACTGTGGGGGGATTTAAACAGGCACTTAAAACTTTTTTATGGCATAAGGCCTTCAGTGATGTATAATTGAATGGATCCATTATTTTATCTTTTAGTGTTTTTGCTGTTTGTGTTATTGTGGTTTTAATTTTTGCACAGCACCTTGATATCTCAAAAGGCGCTTAAGTAAATAAAGTTTATTATTATTATTATATTATTATTATTTTCCCCAGGTTCAGACCCAACCTTTGTCCTTTTATTGCAGGCTCAGGACACAACCTTTCCTGCTCTGCTTCTTTGGCCTCATCGCTGTGGTGCAACTTCAGAACAACGCAGACAATTCACAACCTGCAGCTTTCCCTTTCACTTTTCCTAGCTGCTTCTTCCTTTCAACCTGCAGCTTTCCCTTTTCACTTTCAAGCAGCTTCTTTCCTTTCCTGATGGGACAGGCCCTCCCTGCCCTGGGGACAAATTGCTGGCAGCCCCCAGGCAGGCCCATTTCTCAGCCCAAATCTCTCCAGGGGCAAGAGCCCCCCTCCCTCCCTCCCTCTGGAGGAGATCTCCCCAAACTGCCTCAAGTCCAACTGTCACTCTTATTTGGGAGCCCTTTCCTCACTCCCCATTGGCTGGAGCCACTGTCCTTAGACAAAAATTAATATGTATGAGGCTCCCTGGATGACTCATAGGTTGTTCAAAAAGACTTCTAAACATTCCCTGGTATTTTCCCCCAAGAGTCTGTTCACAAGCCCCAGAATCCTCCTGGCTAGTCCTGGCTCGGTGGATGTCTAACTGGTGTCACATGGCTGCTGCAACATGGTGGCTGATATAAACAGTGTCGCAACATTTATAGTGTATCCTGTTTCAAACTGTCCTGCAGCCAAACACTTTACTTTTATTTAACATTAGCCCCAGCATTGAGTAGCCACCCCTGTGACCTGAATAGTGACTGCACTCCTTTACATATTCACTCCTCAAACCATTTCCAGTTGCTGCTACCATTACTGTAAGCCCCTAGGCAGTACACACATTGATCCAGTGCACTGGCTGCAGTCCACGATACTTTATTTATTTCTCCCCATGGACTGGCAGTCTCTCCATTTCCCCAGGCACATTTCTTTCTTTATTTATTCCCTTTTTCCTTGCCTATCACTAGCGTTACACTTTTTTTCCCCTAGCGCTAAAAAAGCTCTGCTACTTCAGTGGGATGCCACCTCATGAAAATTAATAAGGTGGCTCACATTCTCTACAGCACGACTGGCGCTTTAAAAATGGCTTTTGCCACTTTCCTTCCACCTCTCCAGTTTTCCCCATGTCTCTGGTCCTTTCTGTTTTCCTCACGGGACTGGAACCACTGGAGAGGCACACCAAATCAGCCAGGAAATATTTTACGAAAATCTCATAAGTGCACATCGTGGGCTCGCCAGCACGGTGCCTTTTAGTGGCCAGTGACTCCACACTACAGCCCCTTGGCCCCACTCCCTTAGCAAACCATGCAGGAGACCAAGGGAGAACCCAGGAACACAGGGGAAACCAAGACCCAATACAAGAAAGAATGAGGGTGGGACCAAAACTCCAGGGGAAATTAGCCTTTTTTGGGAGCTCACAGGTAAGCCCCCGATTGGGGGGGGTTACACTACTATTACCATATTTCCTATGATGCACAAAATAGATGATTTAATATCTTTTATTGGGCCAATAACGTTTTACAGAAAAAACTTTTAGCTTTCGAACTTACATAGTTCTTCAGAAAGATGAGGGCAGTCCATCTAAAAAAAAAATTCAGTTTCATTCTACACATGAATGCCCCAGTTTTAGAGAAGTAATCAGCTAGGATTCACAATTTAGAGATAAGTTAAAAAACTCTTCAGAAATGTAGCAGTGTGAACATCAAATGCCAAAAGGAATGTTATGGAGATGTACTTTACAAGAGTCATAAAACATCCAGTGTTGAAGTCTTACTAAAATCTAGAAAAACAGAACAATGTGTGTGTGTGCGTGTGTGTGTGTGTGTGTGTGTGTGTGTGTGTGTGTGTGTGTGTGTGTGTCTGCTTCTGTGTGTATGCAAGCCCTTGATGGAATCACAGGTCAGCTCACATCCGATGAGGTAAAGAATTCCACAGGGTAGGAGCCATAAAGGCAAAAGATTGTCCTCCAAATGTTTTTAAACATACCCTAGGAATCTCTAGCAATCCCTCGTCAGAGGATCAGAGTGGGTGGGAGGGACAGTAGGGTACAGATGATCTTGCAGGTACTGGGGTCCCTGGTCGTGTAGGGCTTTATAGGTCAGCAAAGTGACCTTGAAGGTTATCCGCCACTGTACCGACAGCCAGTGCAGTCCGTGCAGCACAGGTGTTATATGACTGGATCTAGGGGTTCCAGTTAACAGCCTGGCCATTGCATTCTGCACCAGCTACAATCGCTGGATATCCACCACTGGTAGCCCTAGGTAAAGGGCATTGCAGTAATCAAGATGAGTGGTGACAAAGGCATGGACCAGAGTAGGGAGATCTTCCAATGGAACCAAGTGCTTCACCCTAGCGATGTTCCTTATATGGTAAAAGGAGGATTTGACTACCACCAACACTTGAGCTTTCAATGAACATAGAAACAAACAGAAATTTTCAGCAGATAAGGACTGCTAAGCCCATCCAGTCTGCCCATAAGCCCTATACATTGTACGTGACCACTGACCCAATGTGATCAATGGCTTTCCATCATTCCCTCCCCTCTCAAGCTTCCCCTGTGCCTGTCCCAGGCATGCTTAAACCCCTCCACTGTGCTTGCCCCCACTACCTCCTTTGGCAGACTATTCCAAGCATTGATTACCCTTTCTGTATAGAAAAACTTCCTCACATTACCTCCTAATCTACTCCCTTCCAATTTCATATTGTGACCCCTTGTTCTCGTACTTTTTCTACATTGGAAAAGGTCCCCCACGTGCACCTTGTTTATGCCCTTGAGGTACTTGAAAGTTTCAATTATGTCTCCCCGCTATCTTCTCTCCTCCAGTGAGTACATATTGAGGTCCTTTAGTCTCTCCTCAAATGTTTTGTGGTGCAAGCCCTGCACCATCTTTGTTGCCCTTCTCTGGATAGTCTCCACCTTATCTATGCCCTTGTGCAGGTGTGGCCTCCAGAACTGCATGCAGTATTCCAGGTGAGGCCTTACCAATGTTTTATACAATGGCATCACCACCTCCTGCCTCCTGCTAGTGATACCCCTGCCTATGCACCCCAGCATACAACTGGTCCTCCCTGCTGCCTTTGTACACTGCTTTAATACCTTAAGGGCATCAGAGATGATAACCCCTAGGTCCCTTTCCTCTTTGGTAACAGTCGGTTCCTCCCCCCCAACCTGTAGCTCTCCCCAGGGTTCCTTCTACCCAGGTGCATTATTTTGCACTTTTTTTGCATTGAATGTCAGCTGCCACATCTCCAACCATCTTTCAGGCTTCTCCAGGTCCCTCTTCACTTTCTGCACCCCTTCTGGAGTATTCACCCTGTTGCAAATCTTAGTGTCATCTGCAAACAGGCAGACATTTTCTTCCAGCCCCTCTGCAATGTCACTAATGAAGATATTGAACAGGACTGGTCCTAGTACTGATCCCTGTGGTACCCCACTGGTCACCCCTCTCTCCCCAGATTATACCCATTTACCATCACCCTCTGTCTCCTGTTTGTTAACTAGTTCCTAAACCAGTTCACCACCTTGTCTCCCATGCCCAGACTACCCATCTTGTTAATCAGCCTTCTATGCAGGACTGTGTCGAAGGCTTTGCTGAAATCTAAGTAGGCAATGTCTACCGCCCCCCCCCCCGATTTACTTCCCTAGTCACCCAATCAAAAAATCTATTAGCTTCGTTTGACATGACCTTCCTGCTGTGAATAGTGTTGCCTCGGATCCTGAGCACCACTGGATTCCATATGTACTACTATCCTTTCTTTCAGCAGTGTCTCCATAATCTTTCCCACAACTGAGGTGAGGCTGACTGGCCTGTAGTTCTCTGCATCCTCCCTACTGCCGATTTTGTGCAGTGGGACTACATGTGTTTTCCTCCAGTCCTCTGGAACGATGCCTGTGTTGACTGACTCTGTGAACAGGGCCACCAGAGGCGCTGCTAGTTCCCTTCACAGCTCCTTTAATATCCTCAGGTGGAAGCCGTCTGGCCCCATGGCCTTAACCACCTTCAGCTTTGGTGGTTCTTCCAGAACTCTCTCCACTGTGAATGGACTGGTATCTACTTCTGCCCCCCAATTGCCTCTACAACCCAACTGTGGTCGTTGACCTCCCCTCTTAGTGAATACTGAGCAGAAGTATTTGTTCAATATTTCTGCCTTGTCCAGATCCCCTCCTTACACTCTCCCTTCTCCCTTTGAGCCTCACAATCCCCCCAAGGTCAGGCCTTTGTCAAAATCACACCCAGGTTCGCATCTGGCCGAGGCACTTAATGGGGTTCCTGAAGCTGTAATCAGAGGGTTGTCCCACCAATGTCCTTCCCATCCTAGTGGAGTGTGGAGGAAAGAGATTTGGGGGTTAAAGTGACAAGTGATTTCAAGTTCCACCAGCATTGCAGTCAGGTTATAAAATCTGCTAGTAGTACTCTTATAAATATCAAGAAACATAGAAAGAGCAGGAAGAGGGAAGTGATTGTGCCTCTCTTCAGTGCACTGGTGAGGCCGCAGCTGGAGTATTGTGCACAGTTCTGGTCACCTGGTTACAGGTTGGACATAGGAAGACTGGAGAGGGTTCAGAGGAGGGCTACCAGGTTAGTAGCAGATGTTAGGGACCAGGACGATGGGGATCGATTGGAGGACTTGGGGATGTTCACGTTGGAGTATGAGCGCCTAAGAGGGGATATGTGTATGGTGTTGTTAAACACTGAGACAGTATCTAACTCCTGGTCAGGCAAAAAAGATATGTACAGCTGAGAATCATCTGCATAGCAATGAAAACTCAAACTGTACCATCTTATAATGTCCCCTAGTGGCAGCATGTACACTGCAAAGAACATGGGTGACAGCACCGAGCCCTGCGGCACTCCACAGGGCAGACAGTGAGGGGCTGAGGAGTAAATCCCCGGCACCACTCTCTGAGATCAGCCCTTGAGGAAAGATTGAAACCAACTAAGGACTGCCCCCCCTCAGTCCACAAAAAAACGCAGGTGCTCGAGCAGCACCCCATGGTCCACAGCTGCTGAGAGATCAAGGACAACCAAGATGGAATGGGCTCTCCGATCTCTAGCCACCAGGAGATCATTTAGTACCCAAACCAGGGCAGTCTCCGTACTATGCCTTTTCCTGAAACCCAGCTGGAGAGGGTCATAGATATTATGGCTGGATAAATGATCTTCCAGCTGCAGAGCAACCACTTTCTCAATAACTTTACCTTTAAAAGGCAAGTTAGAGACTGGTCTGTAGTTCGCTGGACAGTCTGGTTCAAGTAAGGACTTTTTCAGGAGGGGCTGGACCACCGCCTCTTTTGAGGGATTCGGGAAGATCCTGTTATCCAAAGAAACCCTTACTATACCAGACAGGACCGGGCCAATTATCTCAACACACCCTACAAAAAGATGAACTGGTCCCGGGTCCAGATTATAGCAAGTTGGCTGCAAAGTCTGGATGATCCTCATTACATCCATGACTGCAGGTTGGCTGAAGGTAGACTAGTTCATCTGGGTATTTGTACCACCTGGCTGGTCAATGCAAGGTCCAGTGGGGAGGCACTAGTTGATCTCATCCCTGATGGAGGCAACCTTATCAGCAAAAAACTGCACAAACTCCTCACACTTTCCTTGTGACAATGCTCAACCGGACTGCAGACAAACTGGATTGCACAGTGTGTCCACAGTCCGGAAGAGCTGAGCTGGTCTGTTTTTAGCTGCAGCAATTTCCCTGGATAGGAACTCTGTCTTCTTACAGGAAATTGCTGATTGGTAGACCTTATAATGGTCTAACAATCTAAGTCTGTCCTCCTCCAGGTGAGTTTTCCACCAGTGTGTCTCCAGCCTTCACCCTATGTATGGGCATTCACCCTTACTGCAGCTTCTGGACCGTGGTAGAGAGAGCAAACTGCATTGACAACCCCCACCGGTTACATAAGACTTGTAGCAGGATGACCAAGTCCACCCTATCGAAGACCTTATTGGCATCCATACTAATGATCAGCTAGAAGGCTTTCTTTCTCTTCTGGTCTGTAATGATATTCAGGAGGTGTCTTATGTTATCTTGCAAGAGTCTGCCCTGAATAAAGCCTGTTTGATTACAATGTACAATTTTCTGAATGTGGCACTGCAACCTATTGTGCCTGGATCCCTGTGAATTTTTTAAATATGTATTTAAAACAGAGATCAGGCAGAGAGAGCCACACTCCTTGGCATGTTTGGCCCGTTTAAGAATGATTGAGACCTGGGCCTGTTGCAATGTGGGTGGCATTTGCCCATTGTCTGTGATGATGGCATTCCAGCTTCTGCTAAGTGTGGAATTAATAGTTCTTAGAACGCCTTATAAAACTCTGCCAGGTTAGCTATCCGGCCCTTGGGTCTGACATTCTTTAAACTGTTAGTTTTAGTGTGCAACTTCTGGACTGAGATTGGGGCATTACGTTTTTCCTTTTCCTGCTCTCTGATGACTGTGAGGAAGAGACTTTAAGTATTTTTTTCAACCACCATCTGATGTGTCAGTCTCCTCTTTCCACTGTATAGGGCCGAATAAGAAGTTGCAAACTGTTTCTGAATTTCCTCTGGTGTAGTGGCGATTCTATTTCCCCGGTTCCAAATTTCTTAAGAGGCAATGTTATATGTTCGCTCATTATTTTTATAATTTGGCTGGTTATATTATCTAGCCCTGGTGATGAGTTTGGTTTGAGGTTTTAATTCTCTCTGTAATTTTTTCTATTGGTATATATAGTTATGATTTGATCTGTTATCTATTATGTCAGGCTGTGGTTGTTTTTGTGAATATATGGCACAAATGTATAATGTATATTAGAACGTTGTTACTGCTAAAATGGAACATTTCAAATGCTGTTATGCTCGAGGAGATACCACTTGCAATGCAACCCAGCATTTTGTTGGCCTTTGCAGCTGCCTTCCCACATTGTGCTGAGTTGTTCATTAACCTGTAATGAGCACCCCAGATCCTTCTCCTCCTCTGTCTTGGCTAGCTGCACTCTCCCCAGCTGGTAACTCCTGCTTGGGTTCTTCACCCCAAAATGCAGCACCTTGCACTTTTTGGCATTAAACCCCAGTTGCCAGGTGTCTGACCAGGTTTACAGCTTTTCCAGATCATCCTGCAACTCCTGCTATCCCCCTAGGTGATCCACCACTGCTCCTATCTTGGTGTCATCAGCAAACAGACTGATCTTGCTCTTGATGTCCAATGATATGTCTGCAATGAATATCCCAAACAACACTGGTCCCAACACTGAGCCCTGTGGAACACTGCTCATCACTACCCTTGGGGATGAGAGTGCCCCAGCCACCACCACTCTCTGCTGCCTTCTCTGAAGCCAGTTCCCTACCCATCTCACCAGCTTTGCACCTGCCCCTGTGCCTTCTAACTTACTACCCAGCCTCCCATGTGGCACTGAGTCAAATGCCTTACTGAAGTCCAGATGCAGTACATCCACTGTATGGCCCCTGTCCAATTGCCTAGTTACCAGTCATAGAACTCCACCAGGTTGGTTTGGCAGGATCTGCCATGTATGAAGCCATGCTGTCTGCTGTCCTGTAGTCCTTTAGCCTCCAGGAGTGCCACTAGCTTCTCCTTCAGGCTAGTCTCTATCAGCTTACCCATGATGGATGTGAGGCTCACTGGTCTGTAGTTACCCCGGTCATCCTTGGGCCACTCTTGTGGAGGGGAACCACATGAACCATCCTCCAAGCCTGAGGTACACACCCTGAGTGTAGAGAGGCATTAAATAGGTCTGCCAAAGGTCCCACAAGGACCCCTGCCAGCTCCTTTAGTATCCTGGGGGGGATGTCATCTGGACCGGGCACCTTGTCCACCCATAGTGCCCTCGAACCCTCCAGAACTCTTTTCCCCATCTGTCACCCCTTCCCCCTGTTTCTGCTGTTCCTCCCTCCTTGGGTATCACCCTCCCCTCTTCTCAGTAAATACTGAGCAGAGTAATCATTTACCGCTTCTGCCTTATCACCCCAGCTTCCACCAACCCCCTCCTTCCTAATCCTTACTATGTGGTCCTTACAGTTCCTTTTCTCCCTGATGTACCTTCTCCCTCTTCTTAATGCCTTGTACCAGCCTGAGCTCCGTAACACCTTGGCTCCCTTACTGCCCATGTCATCTCCTTGATTCCTTCAGGTGCTCCTCCTGTCCTCCCCTCCCTGTTTTTATACCTCCTAAAGGAAGCTTTTCCTCCTTACCTTTCCATGACCTCCTTGCTCACTCAGCTCAGTTTCTTAGCCCTAGTCCTCTTGCTCTGGGCCTTGCTGTAGGTTCTAGTTGCCTCTGCTATCCCCAGCTTTCTGAGCTCCCACCTCTGGTTAGTGCCCATACTAGACTGAATTCTGGCCGTGCCCTTTTACCACTTCCCCATCCTCCCAAAGTTGGCTCTCCTGAAGTCCAGCACCCTTGTGCCAGATTCCACTCCTTTCTTGCCCATATCCAATGTGAGCCATACTGAGTGGTGGTCACTCCCTGGCAGTGGTTCTTCCACCCTAAGTTCCCTCACAAACTCCCCATTTGCCACCACAAGGTCAAGGGTATTCCCTAAACTGGTTGGTTCACTGACCATTTTCATCAGGAAGCTGTCCTGGAAGGCATCCAGCAGTACCTGCTCCCTTCTATTCCTGGTTGTTGGGGTACTCCAGTCCACTCCTGGCATGTTGAAGTCCCCCACAATCACCACACTACCCCTCTCGCAGGTCCTTCTGATCTGTCCTGCTAGTTCCCTGTCTAACTCCTCCATCTGAGAGGGTGGCCTATACACCACTCCCATTCTGAGAGTCCTCTTCTTGGAATCCTGGATTTGCATCCAAAGTGACTCCATGTGACCTTCCTTCCCTTCCTTCCTTACACACTTCAATCTTTCCCTCACATACAGTGCCACCCCCCTCCTTTTCAAATCACCCTAACCCTGAAAAATAACCTGTACGCTGGTACAGACAGGTCCCAGTCATTGTATTGGGTGGCCCATGTTTCTGTGATGGCTGCAATGTCCACCTCTCCCTCTGCCATGAGCACCTGTAGCTCTGCAGATTTCCTCCCAAGGCTCCTAGCATTAAGGGCGACCACCTTCCAGCCCTTACCCCCCATCCTGCCCTCCTTTACTAGCATCACCAATAGTACTTGCCCTTTGTCCTTTGTCACTGTTATGTGGGGTAAGCTCATATGACTTCCCAACCTGCAGTCTCTGCATGTCTCTTGCCCACTTGCCACCACCCACCTGCCTTCAAAGTCTATGTTTCTATGTCTTCCACCACCCTGGGTTTCTTTGCTGTCCCACAATGTACTTGATAGGGAGAAAGTAGAGAGTACAAAAACACCATTTTTTTCCTCTTTTATTTTTATATTTCGTTCGGATGTTTATAGCAGGCAAATAAAAAGCTGGCAGTTAGAGTGCTGCCCTCATACGCTCCTTAGCTCCAAAGAGGGTGCTCACTAGGCATGGGGCAGTTATAGTGGTGGGACCGGAAATGCCAGCAGGTGGAACTTCTGGTTCGATGATTCTGAATAAAACATGTTTTTAACTTACAAAGCACTTATTCCTCCAGTTAGGCAGCTTTACCAGGCTAGTTGTCATGCAAGAAGAGTAAGAAACTCTGTTTAAGGATGCATTTTTTATATTAAGAAATCAGATTGTGTTGTCCCAAGGCAGGTCCTCCATCTCCTGGGTTTCTGTGCTGTCCCACAAGGTATTTGACAGGGAGAAAGTAGACTGGAGAATATCCAAACACTTTTTTTATTTTGTTCAGATGCTTATAGCAGGCAAATGAAATGCTGGCAGCCAGAGAGCAGTCCTCATTCACCCCTTAGCATCAAACCTCTTTCCTTCATTTAACTTCATTTTGCTCTTGAACTCTTGAGACTGGCGTTGTTTGCCGTGCTGAGGTCTCAAGCCTTATAGTTATTGCCACGTGGGTTTATTTATTGGTAAACTGTTTTTATGTGTTTCATTGATTTATTGTGTCCTATGTGCCTGCCCTCATGAGGTGAATACAAAACTGTGCCTTTTCTGATGAATGTGGGCACTGGCTAAATCTCTCTGTCCCATGCGTTTAATATATATTTTTAAAGATAGCCAGTCCCTGAAGTTTTATCTTGTGCTTGTCAACTGCCAAATTAATCTATTGTTTCCCTGCAGTCATTGCCAATGAATACTCACTCTGTGTCAGGCCACAGCCTGCGCTCTGAACATGCTACAGCAGCAGTTCTGCAGCCCCACCCAGCCTCGCACTGCTGAGGATAACTCATCTCACAGCATGGTATGGCGAACACAGCTCCAGCCGCTCTCCTGACAGTGAGAAGCACTGTATGTTGCTGCCATGCTACAGTACATATAACATTTCCATAAAATAAAAGCTTTAAAAATAATGGGCACCAAAATTAATGAAATAAGTGTTTTACAGGCTACCAGAACAGTGATCTCAATAACCCCAAACCACTGAACAACCAGGGCAAATCCTTTTACAATAACCATGACCCAATTACATTCAAATAACAGAGCTGATTTTCTTGCTATTACATTTACTCTCTTAGTATATCCAGCTGTGTGGGAGGAATGGGCACCAATTTGGGGTGAAAGTGACCCCTTATTTCACACCACATGTGACAAGACAGGTTACTAATATTATTTAGACTCCTTTACATTGCAGGGTCACAGGGTGCCTGTATCTTGGGAGACAGTATAGCGCAGTGGTTTAAGGCTGAGAACTGCAAACCTGGAGATCTGGGTTTGAATCTCACAGCCCCCACTTGCATATTGTGTGATTCTGAGCAAATCACTTAGGTTACTTGTGCTTCCAGGTTGCACCTGTAACCAAGCTTTCAGCTTAGTGTATTCTCCTTGAAAAAAAAGGGTGCCTCTATCCACCCTCCTCAGTCTTTCTTCTTTTCCTAATATTGGTCAGTGAAATTACTTACAGTGGTGTATTAACTGTCTCAGTACAACAGGTGTGTCCATGCCTGTTATAATAGTCTCCAGTATCCACTGCTCCTGCACCCAGATCACTGGACCTTACTGGCATTGAGATAGAGTTCAGAGAAATTTTTGTGAGTTTAAAGGTTCAGAGGTTAAATAGTGACTTGCTTATGTCACATAGAAAATAAGAAATACTAGACCATACAGCCTCATAGATAAATTTGAGGAAAACTGTAAAGAGGCTGTGTGCTTGGGGGATTAATTAGTTGTCGAGCTTCATTACTCAAACAAAAAAAAATGGATTCAGATACAGAAACTGTACCCACCATCTGCAATACTGCTGAAATTGGTAAATCTAGAAATATTCCCAAAAAAGAAATTCAGCAAAAGGTAAGGTAATTTACTGCTACTGAGATCATTAATGCAACTGATAAAATTCAAACAACAGACGCAAAAAGAAAAGAATGTTGTGGGTCTCCTTCTGGTGAAAGTATAGTAGGAAGGTACTGGCAATATTGCCAGAAAATCAGATAAAATGCAAAAACAAGTAGCTAGAATAGTTAGACCCTGTAAGTCTTTGTTTAAGGGAAAAGCAGTATAGCACCACTAGACATGGCACTCTACAATATGCCACTCGTGTATCCGGCTCCTGCATTGGAAAGCAGTGTCTTCTTAGACTGTACACTAGAATATCAGTTCCTTAAATCCATATGTTTAATTTTTTTGTCTCTTAGCGATCAACTAATAATATGCAGATTGGTAAGGCATGCCAAAACAAGGTGCCCAGAAAGTAACACCAGGCAACTAGCACTGCTAGTCCAAGTGCCTAGCATCTCTTTACCGTGACCCTGGTTCTTCCCACAACTTTTGATGCCCCATGCTCTCATAGCAGCACTGACAACAGCTGAAGCTCCACTTCCACTGTGGTGCTTTGTAGCTTGCTCTCCATGGGTTGTCCACTCATGCAGCCATGACTACCCAGCTTTACCTTGACTTTGGGACATTTCTCTATTTTCTCAGAGATGATTTTCTACCTGATTCTTGGAGGCTTTTCCTTACTAACCCAGCGCACAGTTCCAGACTTTGGTTTACATCCATCCGTTCTCCACTCTAGGATGGATGGCTGTTTGGTTTACATGAACACTCACCCTCCAGACAAAATCTTGCTTCATGGGAATCCTTCTCAAGTCCAATGGCCATTAGGTAGCACTCCTTGATGGTCTACTTCATGGGAGTCCCTTCCCTCCCCAAGATCTCTCTACACTACCCACTCTACGGACTAAGATTCAACTCCCTCCTTCGATCCTTGGGATGAGGAGCATCTGAGAACCTTCATTGTCTCCTGGCTGGGCCAGATGTATTGCATGACTACCCCACCCACTCAGCAATAGGGAATCAGGCCCTTATGCCACCCTCAGCTTGAGAGTGACAAGGCCCTCTGGTTCAGATTTGGAGCCCATACTGGAAACTACCCCTTGCACTGAACCAGATTGCTTGATGAGTCACCTCCTAGACCATCCCAGCAGGAGCATATCAGTACTGTGCATAGCCAGACACAAAGCTGGCATATATGGGAACTTTCCTCCAGCAAATGTGCTGTCCTAGTGCACTGCATTGGCTCATCACCTTTGGTAGAGCTCATGGGCCATGATGCCCCCTCCCATAATTTGGGCTGACTAGCCCTTAATGCCTCCACCAAGAGTTCCTGACAGAGACTTCCTGTCCCAGGCCACGAGGACCCCTTCTATAGTTCTATACGCCTCCTACACAACTATCTCATACAGGATGCTGCAGAGGCAACAAATCCCTTTATAGGCATGGCTAGTAACAACCAATGTCCCTTTGTTTAGTGACAGGGGTTGAAGAGTAATACCAATAACAGATGGGTGAAGTGGGCAAAATTTGCTTTGCAAATAAATTCATGAAGTTGGCACAATCCCCAGTGGCAACTCTGCCAAGTTTTCACCTATTAAGGTGACCACTTTTCTGTTCAAACTAATCAAACTTTGCTCACAAAGTTACTATTTCACAAAGAAAAGGGACCCTTCAAAGAGTACACATCACACAAATGGTGATATTTGAAGTTGGTGATGCCAGTGGAACTTTCTTAAGCTTCATGATATTTGACCACATCACGGCTACTTGGCTGGCAAAGTTTAAACTAGTTGCATCTCTAGTATCTATTCCTCTGTTTCATTCATTAAGGAATGAACTGTTTGTGTAACAAAATATGATATACTTCAGATTACCCCTAATTTAGACCCATACAACAGGAAACGTTGCTTTTGAAATCATAGATTGTTAAGCAAGGATCAGAATTAAGCTTTGTATCAACTGCAAAGCAGAGACAATGCAAGGCAAAGACATTTTATTTATATGGAACTGAATCACAGGGGCTCTGGATGTCACAAGTGCACTCCTGTGGTCCAGAATTCTCAAAGTCCTAGTGAATCCCTCTTCTGACAGGGGTCAGGCAAACCCCTTCTCTGTCCTTTGAGCACGCACGCTGTTTTACAATTGAATGTACGCCAGAGGATCCCAGGGTTCCCTCTCTCTGTGCGAGGGTGTGCAGATACAGTCTTGAGTCTGCTTTGCTCAGATAGAACCCTCTCAGCCACTGCACAATGAATCAGAAAAGCCAAAAGCGTGTATAGGCTTCAGGGGGCCCTATACACCTTATTATGTGTCTCTCCCCAGAAATGCAGAGACTGGTTCAAACCCCCACAGACTCCCCCTGAGACCTTTCATATTTCCTCCCCTCCTTTCATCCACAGAGCCCCTAGTGGTACTTCACTTTGGCAGTGTTTGGCCCTTAAAACAGTCATACAGGCATAGTATAGTTTGAACAACTCTCCCCAAGGCATCACACACAAAAGGCACTGGCAGAATTATCCTAAAAGTAAGCCAAAAGTGTTACTAATTAATTATTAAATGCAGTAAATAACTTAAAGACAGGTAATTTTAGACATTGGTTACAGGATATAGAAAATAAAATGGAATTATACAAAAAAAATTAAACTTTGAGAATTCTAGTTTGAAAATTCTACCTCAAGTCCTTAATTGATTAATTTGAAGTGCAAAATGTTCTTAAAAGTGATAGCAGAAGTCTTGGCTTTGGTCCAGGAGAAGTCTTGAGAAGAAATGGTCTCTGCTCTCATAACAGACAAGATCCTCAAATGCAAAAGGCCTAGATACAGTCTTTCACCCCTGTTTTATGGGGTTTCTTAAAGGAAGATCCAGTGGATATTGACTTGCTCTGCAATTGGCTAGCATTCCATCTCCTTGGCTACACAACCAATCAGCTTCTAGTATTTTATTACAAAACAACAAATGTACATTTCTGAATATGAGAGAAAAAGGCTCAGAGGTCAGCTAATCTAAACTGGAATTTTAGAAACCATCCAGCTCCCCTTTTGAAATGGCTGTAATTAAGCTACACTCAGTACAGCCATCTACTTAAACAGTAACCCATTCAGCTGTAATGAGATTAAGTCAGTGTGGACTGGCAGAGACAAAACGAAGCCAGACGAAATGGCACCTGTAGATGCCGAGGGCTATTCAAACACAAATGGATGTGCCTGCTTCCAGCTCTGTTTAATTATTCTTTTATCTCCATCTAAATGATTTAATTGAACTCTAGTCCCTGACTAGTAGCAAACAGCTTCTCTGCCTAGTAACAAGAAATTACATCATTTTTTGGGGCCCATGGCTTTTCTTTGTACCCATGATCCCTTGCAAGTTACATTGGGCCACCATGGATGTCTTTGATGCATTTCTCACATAAAATAACATGAAATATGATTACAATAATAAGGTATGGCTTTATCTCACCACTCTGGACACCTCACAATAAAAGTAACAAAAACAGACAGTATACAATAAAATAACAGAATAATTACAACTAAATATAAATGATTAGAAGATTCTGAAATTAAAAATTAGAATATTAAAAGGCGCCAGCACTGGACCTCAAACCTAGAGCAGATAAATTAGTTTTCAAAAGAAATGTAAAAAGGTCTAGCAAAGTGACCCCATGACTTCAGAGGGAGGAGTGCTCCACATAATCAGGGAAGCCACGCTGAATGTCCTATCCCCAAGGACTTAAGCTTAGATCTCGGAACCAAAAGGAGGCCCCCTTCCACCGACTGAAGTGGGCAACCAGGAGCGTGTGGAGCCAGGAGGTCTTTCAGGTTGCTCAGATTCAGACAGAGTAGGGACTTTCATGTTAACAAGCAAACCTTGAAGTTAATGCACCACCATACAAGCAGCCAATGCAGAGCACAGAGAACTGGTGCAATATGCTTGAATCCAGAGGATTCAGCAACCTGTCTGCCTGTTGCACTATAAACCAGCTGCAAGTGACGTATCAATGCCGTAGATAACCCTAGGTACAGAGTGTTACAGTAATTCAATTTACATGTAACCAGGGTGAGCACCAGTGTCTCCAGATTGCTAGCTCAAGAAAGGGGCTTGATCTGGGAGCTGTTTTGGAGATAATTAAAGCAGCTGCGACCACAACTGACACCTAATATTCTAAAGTCAGCTTGGAGTCCACAATGGCCCACAGATTTCTAACCCTATCAACAGCTCTGAGCGGGATGCCACCTGAAGATGGAGGGACAGCATCCTGGCTCATCGGTGCTGAACCATACTGAACCAGCTCCACTAATAACACCTACATCTTCTGCAGACTAAGTCAAAGCCAACCTGCCACCATCCATTCCTGAAGTTACCTGAGGCATTTGCTCAACCCTGACAGTAAAATGCCCCCATCAGGAGCAAAAAATACATACCACTGGGTATCATCAGCATAGCAATGAAAATCCAAACTGCAGAGTCTGACAGTCTCCACCAATGCCAGTGTGTAAATGGCAAACAACATGGGGGCCAAAAGTGACCCCTGAGACACTCCACATTAGTGCTCAACACTGCCCAAGATGAATGCACTTAGTGCCACCTGCTGCACCTGTCAGATAAGTAGTACTCAGACCACCGTAACACCATTACTGTGAGTCTTACATAGTGCCCCCAGATGAGCCAACATATCAAACTCTGAGGAAAGGTCAAGCAGGAGAAAGATTGAGTGGAACCTGCTATCCCTTGCCAAGAAGAGAGCATGGTACTCTTAACTAGCATAGTCTCAGTGCTGTAGTGAGGCCAGAAACCAGACTGGAAAAGATTATAGACATCATGGGCCCAATTTTCCAAAGGGTTTAGAGGGACACAAAGGAGTTGTGTCCAATAAATGTTGACACAGGAGATGACTTGTATCGCAATTTACGTTAAATAGCATTTTCTAAGGCAGCCTGCATCCACTCCAGATGCAGCTGCGTAAAGCTGCTGCACCACAGGTTACACCCAACAGCAGGTGCACCAGGTTGCAAGGGTCTTGCACCATGGTGGGGCTGCAATATCCCTTTTTGGTATTTTCAAAGCCCCACCATGGATGTAGGAGGTCACTATTAGACCAGCCAGGGAGGTCTAAGTGTAATGCACCAGTGGGTGCCACAGACCAGGGGCCAGCAGGGGCACACTATGGGCAATGAACCTGATATTATAATGATTAGCCAGTGCAATAGGTAGCCCACCACCCTCTATCGATCATAAACAAAAGCAAAGTGTTAGTATTTCCTACAGGTCTAGTTGACCCACCACCCTATCAGGAGAAGCCCAACCACCCTGCCCCCCATTACCACCCTGTTACTGTGACTGGCACAGCCCTCCACTCACCATTTTAGCTGGCCACAGAGATAACGTGCTATCAAGGAGCATGTATTACATACAGTACATGCCCTTGATGGCGCATTCTGTGACTAACTAGTAGTGAGGAGGGAGATGCCAATATGCATCAGAGTAGAGATGGGAGCAGCAAAGCAGTTAGGCTGTGACTGACAGGGTGGGGAGGATAAAGTCCACTAGACCACCAGAAATACTTAACACTTTGCTTTGGCACGAGCGAGGATCGGGGTGGGGCGCCATCGCACCGGCCAATTTCACATTATAGGCAAGTGAGATTGTGGATTGGAGGCAAAGCACTATACCACCAGGGCTAATCATTATAATATCAGGGTTTGGGGGCACTGGGCTACCTGCATACAGTATGGCCTGGCTGTGAATGAATAACTGTTTATGCACAACACCACAATGGCACCCTGCCAGGTGCCACATCAGTGTGTTACTCCACTGCTTTGCCATAACATCTCACCTGCCTCTTCCAGTGCCCCTATGATCCAGGGCCCCTCCTGGCACTGTGTTTCTCCCCCAAACATCCCAGCCCCTGTAGTTTTGCACTAGGTGAGGTGGGGTGTCTGCTTCCTGCATCATTGTTGGGGGATGCGCCAACTGTTTCGTGCATCTCCACACTTGCAGCAAACCTGGGGAGTTTGTTGCAGGAACCCTACTCTTTGTAAAATCTGGTGCAGAGTCCCTGGCACACCCAGAGTTTTCCCCAACCCTTAGAGTGATGCAACTTGCACCCTCTAAGGGATCTTTGAAAACTGGGACCCATGTCTCTCTAGATGTTGCTCCAACTACACAACCACCTTCATGATCAACTTCCAAAATAGGAAGGTAGATTGGCCTGAAGTTTGAAAGAACATCAGAGTCCACCAATGGTTTGTTAAGGAGAGGCTTCACCATCACCCTCTTCAGTGCAGAGGGGAAAAAACCTGATGGTCTCGGAAGTGGGTAAATGGAATTCACTCCGAGGAAAAGAGGGTGACAAGTGGGGTATCTCAGGGATCAGTGCTGGGACCAGTCCTCTTCAATGTCTTTATCAGTGATATAGCAGAGGAACTGGAAGAGAAGGTTTTCGTCTTTGTGGATGACACCAAGATCTGCAATAAAATGGATACTGGGGGTGGGGAGGATGGGCAGGGATCTAAAAAGACTGAAATAATGATGCAAGAAAGTGCAAAATAATGGTCCTCCTCAAACTGAGCACACAAAAAATCCTCCTTCAACTCTTTATCCAAACTCTCCAGCAGGAACCTCTCCAGCACCTGGCACCAGTGTTCTGCCTCTCTGTGTAGTCAGTCTGCCTCCAGCCATTTCCCAATCATCCAGTGGATCATCCTCATCAGGGCCTCCACCTCCTGGGTGTTGTCTCGCACCTCTGGTCTGCCTTGACCCCACAGTAGTTCCTTGTCCCCTTTGCATCTCTTCATCATCTTCAAGCTAGACCATCCTCTGAGCTCCCAGGTCCAGTGCAAGCAGTAGCTTCTCTCCCAGTCTGTTGGCCATGGTTCTGGTCAGAACTCCATGGACTTTCTTTTCCAGCAGCTCCTGGTGCATCTGTCCACCTGGCATATCTGGGTGATATCCACCAGAAAACATCCCTCTTCAGCCAGTGCAGATGCTTCTAGCAAGTTATCCCATTTCTGACACCAAGTCCGTGGAGGGCGGGATAACAGATGGACAGACACCGAACTTCAAGTTCAACACAATTCAAAATACAGTAGATAACCTTAAGCAATGGCATATCCCTTCTTCAGTGCATCAGTTTGCAGTAACAGACTATGTATGTCCTTTCTCTGCACTTAGCCAGCACCTACTGACACTGATCTCTGATCTAACTTAGCAGCTGAGATTCAGCCTCCACCCCTAAGAGGGCCATGCTTGCTTGGTAGTGGGTGTTTAAATTAAAAAAAAAAAAGCTAAAAACAAAGAACCTCAGTGCACAACCACTGAAACATGAGTTACCCCAAAGGGCATTGACAGTAAGCCTAGTTTCAAAGAAACACAACATCACACATACGTCCAAATGCAAAGCATCATGGGATATATGCAAATCACAAAATTTCAGACTTGTTCAGCTTACAGCAATTTACATGCATTTTAAATAGCACAACTAGCTTAATTTCTATAATAGTCATCTAGTACTTTTTACCATTATCAAAAACACCTAGTGCCATGGTATTTTCAACATTTACAGGTTTCGTTAGCATATGGTATATACATCATGGTATTTTTATGACATAGTGCTGTGCATACTAAATCCAACAATGATAAACACAACCTATTTTACATGCAGGGTCACCTACAATAACCTCCTGTATGAGACCTGAGAGGAAAAGAAAAATTAAAGAGGACACTATAGCATAGTCAAGAAGGAAGGAGTGCCCATAGGTGGCCAACATTATGGACTAGAAATTGTAAAGGATAGATTAGGCTAAGAAATAGAAAAACTGTTGCAACTGATTTAAGTAAAGGTTGGTCCTCAAGAGTGGCAGGAGCTCCCTGTCAGAGGCATGATATGAAGCTGGAGGGGGTAAATTCAGGAGAGATGTTAGGAAGTATTTCTTCACAGAGAGGGTGGTGATATCTGGAACAGCCTTTCTGCAGAGGTAGTGGGAGTGAAAACACTGGTGGGATTCACAAATGCCAGGGACTGGCCCAAGGGAATGTGAGGGCATCTGCCTCTGAGGATCCTGCCCTCCCTGAGCTGTATATCACCCACCGCTTTCAGCTCCTTGCTGCAAGGGGTCGTGAAGGCAACTGCCTCTGAGGATCCTGCCCTCCCCAAGCCGGTGATCACCCACCACTTTCAGGTATGATGGCCATTCCATGTCACCTCTAACGTTTAACCCCGCTGTCACTCCACGGTGGCTATCCCCCACCACCACCACTTTTGGCAGTCTCCCTCTTTTTTAGCGCTGTGGCCCCACCCTGGTCTTGCCTTGCGCCTGCCCCTGTTTTTCCTGAATTATCTAACAGGCTACTTTTACATCTGCAGCTTATCACTGCTTGCCGCTAGATGCCGTGCCCTCCTCATATTTCCAACTCCAGCACTATTCTTCACCTAGCTGTACCTGCATGGCCCTTCAACTGCTCAAACTCGCCCCTTGCCCTAAGCCCTGTGGCCTTCACTATTTCTGCAATATACTGTACAATCTACAGTGGTCCTCACCCAGATGAACCCTGCCCTAAGCTCTGGGGCTTTTGCAACTTCAGCAGAGTTCAACTCAGCAGTGGTGTTCACAGTCTGTGCCTGCACCTCTAACTACCACTATTAACTGACTTCCTTGCCATAAGCCCTGCTGCCCCTAGCTCTAAGCTCACAGCTGTCGCTTGCATACCCAACTTCCTTGTGGTGCATCCTTGTGCTGCTACTCTCAGGGTTGGTACTCTCCAGCAGCTCACAGCCTCATCCTAGCAACTGACAAAATCTCTGACTCACTGGCAGACTGTTCTCTCCCTCTAAGTTTCCACCATGCTCCTAGTCACTATGCCACTCCTCGCCCTTATTGCACCCTTGGTGTCCCTTCCATCTTCTTCTTATCCAGGGCTGCTGTTCAGTCCTTCCCATCACCCTTCCCTATCTCTCACCACCCTCACTTAGCTACCCCCCCATGAGCACCCATTTGCCCTCAAACACCTGGCATCCCGGACCTTCCATACTTCCCCTTAGTTTCCATGCTAGTTTGATTGCAATCAGATTTCCACTGGGTCTTCTCCTAACCTTCCCCACACACCTCCTTCCTCCCACCATCAAGCCTTGGTGGCCTTGCGAGACCCTTGCTAATGCTCCTGCTGTTAATGGCAGGGGACATTAACGCCAACCCTGGTCCTACCCCTATCCTCCCCTACAACTCCCTCAGGGCCTAAAGCTGGCTCACTTAAACATCAAGAGTCTTCTCCCCAAAATTCCATTGCTTCAAACAATTACCTTATCCCTCAACCATGATGTACTGATCATAACCGAGACATGGCTAAAGTCTGACATCCACGATGCCTGTATCTCCATCCCAGTCATCCGCAATGACCATCTCGAAAAGGAAAAAGGAGGTGGTATTGCCATGTACATCTCTTCCTCCCTCCAATTCTCCCCTGTATCTATTTTACCTCTACAACAGTCTATTGAATCCTTGATGGTACAAATCTCCCTTCCCTCTCCATTCCCATTTTTATTGCTGGCTCATATTGTTGCCCATCCCCGTGTCCATAATCACTGACATCCTAGCAGCCCTACAATCTCACGCATCTGGTGTTGAGCTCCATGTCCTAGGTGGCTTCAATGTGAACTGGCTCTTGTCCTCCAACTCAAAAATTTGAAATGATATAGCTGCTCTCAACCTGTCTCAGCTGATTAGTGAACCCTTCCGTCTAAACATCAAAACTCTAAACCACTCTCTAGTACATTGGGCACTCACCTCACAACCACACAGGATAATCGCTGCAAGTTTTCTTCCCAACTCCATAAGTGATCATCCCCTAATGTATGGAGTCCAGAAAATCCATAGGTCCAAAACCTCTTCCCCTAAAATTCTGTTGGCTTGGTTCTACAATACTCTGGATCTCGCTTCCCTCCTAAATGACTTGGCCTCCACTGACTAGTCATTCACCCCACGCACTGCATCTATAGATGCCGCACTAGACTTTTTCAAGTCCAAGTTCCTTTCGGTTTGGGATTCCTATGCCCCACTCAGACAGATCCGTGTGTGAGGCTCCCAATTGCCTTGAATCACCACATAACTCATGGCCTACCTTTGGGCTAGGGATCAGGCATGTAAGACTCACAAAGCAACTGGCGCCGAATCAGATTACCACTATTACCATATTCTTCAAAACACCTGTACAAGAGCAATTCATCTGGCCAAGGCAAACTACTTTAAATCCACCTTCCTTACTAACTTAAATCACCCTCCAAATTCTGGAAGGTACCACCCCCATCCCAGTCCCTCCCCCACCATTAAAGCTGGCAGTATCACTTTAACTGACACACTTGCAGTGGCTACCAAATGTAACTCTTTCTTCACTTCATGTACTGCCTCACTCCTGTCCTCTCCCTCCCCCAGCTTCCCACAGCCATGACCCATCAACCTCACCTCTACCTACTCAAGCCCAGTTCTTCTCTTTCTCCTTTTGCCACGTTACCCCAGCCGAAGAATATAAGGTTCTTCTCGCATTAAACCCCACCAAGGGCAAATGTCCCTCTGAGCTGGACTCCAAAATGCTTTTCCTGGCTGCCCCCGCTATCGCCTCCCCCTCGCCACTCTCTTCAACCTCTCTTTCTCTCTCTTCCTATCCCATCAGAATGAAAACCACCACGTCATACCCCTCCCGAAGATGCGACCCCTCCTCCCCTGGGAATTATCACCCTATCTCCCTCCTCCCCAATCTGGCAAAATTACAGGAGCATCTCATCCTCTCCTATCTCTCCTCCTTCATTGACTCCACCTCCTTCTTCACACCTTACCAGTCTGAGTTCAGGTAGTCCCTCCACCACTACCATTCTACTAAGGCTCACTGAATCCATCCATTCCAGCATGGACCAGGGCCTCATCACCTCTGCCATATTTGTCGACCTTGCTAAGGCTTTCAACACTGTCTCACCCCTCCTCCTATCCAAGCTATCATTTGCAGGGGCTCTCAAGTGGGGGCAACCAGCTGGTTCCACTCCTGTCTTGTGGGAAGGACTCAATCCGTCAGGATTGAAGCTCCATCTCCTCCTCCCTCCTCATCACCACTGGTGTTCCTCAAGGCTCAGCCTTTGGCCCTCTGCTGTTCTCCATCTTTCTCAATGACCTCCTCTCTGCCTGCCACAACGTCCATCCACATGTATGTGGATGATACCATTCTGTATACATCCAGCCCCTCAACTACAGTGTGGCAACCAGACTACAGCGCGACTTTGAGAATGTACAGCACTGGTTTCACTCTAATCAGCACTTCTTGAATGCCAAGAAAACAGTCTCCATGACCTTTGGCATAAGGCAGAAACTCTCTCGGCTCCCTTCCCTTCCCACTTTCCACACCTTGGATGAGACAAAGCTGGAGGGCTGCTCCTCCTTTAGGTATCTCTGGGTCTGGCTCAACCAGCACCTCAACTTTTCTGTACATATTGATGCTATCCACAAGAAACTGCTCCCCAAATTGGGTGCCCTGTATCTCAACTGTGGGTGCATCCCGCTACCAGCCCGCTGTGCAATAGCACAGAAAATGATTCTCCCTATTTTTGACTACGGGGATGTAGTCTATAGTGCCGCTCTCAAATCCTCCCTAACAAGACTGGACACCCTCTACCACTCTTTCTGCTGTTTCGCCTTAGACTGTCCGCCTTGTACCCACCATTATCTCCTCTACCAGTTCCTGTCCCTCCCAGCCCTACAGGACAGGAGACAAGTGCACTGCGGTAGCCTCACGACTAAATACTGGTCTCAGTCCCTGTCATTGTATCTCTCTTCTGTGCTCTCCCCTCACCCCCTCCCTCCCACTCCATCAAACACTTTGACTCCTGGTTCTTGTCGGTCCCTCACATGTCCACTCTGCAGGGCCAGGCTGCCTTCTCAATTGATTGCCTAAATTGTGGAATTCTCTCCCTCTGCCATTCTATGCTTCTTCACCAGGTTGTCTCAATACTCTCCTCAAAGACCACTTCAGCACCTCCTGTTCCTGCTCCTAACCTTTTCACTGCTGTACTATGTTCCAGCACTTGCACCAGCTTAGCCTGGGCTATCAGACACTATGTCACCTTGGCAGCTTAATGATTAAATCCTACTGCACTATTCAGTTGCTGTAATTTATCTCCAGTTGAATTGTGTTATACGTATTGTATTGCACTGTACTGTATTGTTTTGTATTGTACAGTATGGTAACACACCTCTGTATTACTTGCTGCTCATGTTTTACTGCTCAATTTTTGTATTTAAATGTTATTTTCCCAACTGTCCCCTTCCCAGGATGCATCTGGAAATGAGCAGTTCCCTGCTTACTGGTAAAACTTTTAAATAAATAAATCAAGGAATCTTTTTTCATGTGAATGACACAACTTCACGAAAAAGATCCCTTCATATAAAAAAAGAATTTTGACTTTTTTTTCCACATTTCAACAAGCCATAACTTTGTCAATATTTGCAGTTTGGGGACAAACTATATATCAAAATAGATCTTTAAGCAAATCAACTTTCGACAATATTGATGCTCTGCCTTTTGGTGTCCACTGACACTGTAGCTGGTCTCAAACTATTTCTTCCAGTGCACTGTCTAGATGACCATTGAGCCTCTAGTGGCTTTGGCCGTGGCTTCCCATGCTCCATCCTTAGATATTCAGTGAGCCTCAGGTGGTCCTGAATCATGGCTTCCCATGGCCTTCCCTAGAAGTCCACTAAATGTAGGTGGTCATTGCCCATGGGTTCCCACGCTCTCCCCTTAGAGTCCTATGGGCTGCAGATAGTCTCTGACTGAAATACTCTCCCTCTAGGTGCCCACTGAGCTGCTGGTTGTCTCAGTCTTAACCAATAGCTCCTCATGCTATCTTCTTATATGTCAATCAAGTTCTAGGTGGTCTAATCACACGGTTTTCAATGACCTCCTTTGCATGTTCATTGAACTTCAGGTGGTTTCTGCCCTAGGTTTCTAAAGCTCATCTCTTAGGGGGAGATCACGTGATGAGCTGAGTCGAGCAGGCTGGCTCCTGAGCTGCTCCGAGGCCCAAAACTATTTCTTAAAAGTCTAAACCTCTTTGGGATCAGTTAGACCTAGCTATTTAGATCCTTTCCCAACTTTCAAGATGCTGGTGGACTTAATCGGTTGCGATCTGAAGAGAAAAGGAGATTCCAGGCGGTTTGAGGTTACTGCCTCTGAGGAGCACTTACGAATATCGCTAAGCCGCGATTAGGAGTTGTAATGGAGCCTGAGATAATGGAGCCCCTGGCGGGGAGATCACCATCCTCTAAAAGGCCAAAGCCCCAATCCCTCACCCCCAATGATCAAGAAGAGAAGGTGGGAGAACAAGAGGGGGGTGAAATCAAATAATGAAGACCTACAAGAAATTAAGCATTTGCTGCAGGGGCTGGTGGTAGATTTTGCAGCTGCTAAGCCTGCGCTGCAGTCACTAGCTCAAAGGATGGGAGATGCGGAGGTCTGGATAACATCATAAGAAAGGAAAGTAGCAACAGTGGAGCAAGAGCTTGTGATGGTCAGAAAGCAAATCAAAAAATTGGAAGAAAGGTTGGAAGACCAAGAGTCGAGGAGCCAACAAAATAATCTGATTTTGGCCAGGTTTCCTGAGAGGGCAGAAGGTTCAGACTGTGTTCTTTTCATGCAAGACATGCTGCTTAAACTGTTTGGCCCCACACCATATCGGGAAGCCTATAACTTAGAGGGAGCGCATAGGGCTCTGAGGGAGGTGCCACCACCGGGAGCCAGACCCTGAGTAATTATAATGCGCTTTCTCAATTACAAGGAAAAATATTTGTGTTGGTTTCAGCGAGGCAAAAGAAAGCAATACAGTGAAATGGTGCCACCCTGTGGATGTTTCAGGACCAAGCGCGTCAGTAAAAGTAAACAGAAGGAGTAAGTGGAAATCAAAAAGTTATATCTGGCTGGTATCAAATTCGCTCCAGTATCCTGCTACTCTGGTGGTCGGTTACAAGCGGAGGAGAGAGATACCTCACAGCTAAAGATTCATTGGAAGGGTTACGACGGAATTGCCAGACTTGGTTAGAGCATCGAGCTGAATTGCCCGAGATGAATGGGAGAGTTACGTGGAGCCTCGTTGGACTGGGACTGTTGAAACATTAAGCTGGTTAAATTTAAGTTTGTTACATTTAATCTTAAATGGCTGAACATAAAGTTCTAATCAATCGGTATGAAACATGGACACAGACATAGGGGCAGGAAAAGGTTATTGGCAAATATGGGCTTAATAGAAGGAAATTAGAGGGAGTGGTGTGCAATTTAACTTGCCATAAGATTAGGGAATGAAGGTAATGGTTGAAAGGAGTGTGCATAGGGGGAGGTTAGCACTAATACTGGGGCACAAACGGAGGCTAGGGAACTTGCTAAGTGAGATGAAAGGGTTGAGGGGTTAGAGGTAGGGATGATGAGAGGTTACCAAGCGGGTAGTGGGGAGGCCTCAAGTGGAGGCGTATGGAAGGGGTCCAACATTTGAGGGACAATAATTATAACAGGGGTTTGAAAGAATAAGTCAAGGTTATAGACAATGAAAAGTGCAAGTTATAATTAAAAAGGGGACACAGAGGATATATTCGAGAGGGACTTGAAACAGTGAGGTTGGCTTTACCTCCGAGAAGAGGCTTTTTCCGGATCCCTCTGTGGGACTAGGCTGCTCTCCTACTTCTTTATTTAGGAGCCTCGGGGATCTCCCCTTCTTACCCTGACTGTTTTGGTGAAGGGGAAAGGAGTCAGATAGAGAATGGTTCAGGATATGAGCCCTGAGTATAATGATACCCTGGAGGGATATTTGCCCTAGGACGGGGGAGGGTTATAATTTAAAGGGCGACTGGTTGGTCTTGTTAATGGTAATGGTAGGGGGTCACGTGGGGTGAAATAGATGAGGGGGACAGAAACCCGGGCTAAGTGGACAACAATTGAGGAATCCTCAGTTCAAGGGGGACTACAGATGGGAGAACAAATTAGCTTAATATGTCTCCTAATAGTTACGTTTAGGGCTGGAGACCACTACGGCTTACAATGTTGAAGAAGGGGGTAGGTCTTTCTTGAAAGACCGGTCAGGGGGCTCGGGTAGAGATGGAGGGGAAGGTTGATTAGTTGATTAGTCGAGGGTTAGGAAAGGAGTCAAGAATAGGGTGAATAAAGTAACTGGTCAGTAGAAGCCTTGCAGTACTTTATGAGGTCCTGGAGAGGAGGAGGTCAGAGAGGGCAGGGGAGCGTTATGGGGGGGGGGGAACTCATCGATGATCCGAGGACTAGAGGATAAGCGATCTAGGGATTGGGGGCAAGGGGTCAGGGGGGAGGGATTCGGGGGAAGAGAGAGAGTCCCTTATGATAGCTGTTAGGAAGGCAGACTTGGACAAGGTTTCGAGAGTCAATTGTCCCAATATAAGTCCTTGGCACTGTTAATGGTGATTATTAAATTGATTTCATGGAATGTTAAAGAGCTCAGGGGTAGACGCAAAAAATTGATGATTATGAGGCATTTGGATCATCTGGGAGATAATATTGCGGCTCTACAAGAAACACACCTTTGACAGAAGAACTGAATAGCCTCAAGCGATTATAGGTGGGACAGGTTTTCAGGGTAGGCAATGAGAGGGTGTCGAGAGAAGTGGCGATTTTAATTAGGAAGTCTTGTACATATAGTGTTGATCAGGTGGTTACAAGAGAGGATGGTAGAGGGATCTATATCTCGGGCTTGCTTTATGGTAGAACCACCTCAGTGGCTTCCATATACGGTCCAACGCCTCCCAACGCGGAGTTTTTCGTGTCGACAGAGAGGGATATAGCTGGCCTACCGGGGTATGCTCTAATTTTGGCAGGAGACTGGAATGCTTACTCCGATAACTGTAACAATAGGATTCCACCAGCTAGAGGACCGGTAACAAAGGCCCAAATAGCCTTGAATAGGCTGTTAGAGGCTTCGGCTTTGGTAGACCTGGCATGGACTCACACGGGTGGACGTACGAGTATGACATTTTACTCAGCGGTACATAAGACTCAATCTCGTATTGACTTTTTTCTGGTGAATAGGGAGGTACTTATGGGGATTAGAGAGCTGACGACGGAAGGTAGAATATTTTCAGACCATTCTCCAATTTCACTAGTTTGGGAACCGAAAGTAGGCCCAACCAGACCTTTTTGTTGGAGACTGAGCGATGCATTAATGTCTGAACCTGGGACTAAAGACAAACTTGAGAGGGCCCTACTAGAAATCATTCAGCAACAATTACCCACGATGACAAACAGGAATCTGGCCTGGCTGGCTTAGCAAAGTACTCTTTGCAGGGGTGGCTCGAGTTGGCAGCTCAAAAAATAGGCAGCGGAGGGCAAAGGAGGATTTTATTTTAGGGGCTATTAGCTACATGACACCTTTAGAGGGGTCCTCAGAGAAATCGATGGGGAATTTAGGAGTTTAAGGCGTGAGCTGGAGGACATGGTCCATAGCAAGATGGATTTTGGTTGGAAAAGATTAATGCTTAATATCTCTTGCAAGGAGATGTTCCGGGTCGACTGTTGGCAGCTACAGTTAGGGAGTGGGAGGCGAGTAGAACAGTGATGTCTATCCGATATGATGGGAAGTTAATTACGGATCCCAGGAGCTAGCTGATACTTTTGGGCGGTACTTTAAGGATTTATACCAGATTGGGAACACGGTAGGGGAGAAGGAGATTAAGGCATTCCTACAGCAGATACCCCTGCCCGTGATATACCCCTTACAGGCTAGGGAACTGGCAGCTCCCATAGGAGCAGCGGAGATTGTAGAGGTAGTCAAATCCCTGCACGGGAGTAAGACACTGGAACAGTACGGCCTCACGGAGAAGTTTTATCAGACTTTTATTCAGATTTCACTGCCCATGCTCCAGGACTTTTAAAATACTATAATGCAGGAAGGGGTGCTCCATTCTCCCCTTTACCAGGCCTATATTACTTTAATCCCCAAAGCGGGGAAGCCCAAAGACGAGCCAGCCAACTACAGGCCCATTGCATTGATGAATCAGGATATTAAGATCCTTACCAAAATATTGGCTAATAGAATCTGGCAGATAGCACCTGGCATAATTAGCCAGGAGCAGGTAGGGTTTATGCCAGGGAGGGGGGCCCACGACGCTTTGAGGAAGCTTCACCATATCCTGAACTTTGCAGTGGACTCTCAGATTCCTATAGCCTTAATATCACTTGATGCTGAGAAGGCCTTTGATAGGGTCTCTCATTCCTTTCTTTTTGCTATGATGGAGAGGATGGGCTTCCCTGAGGGCCTCCTGAAGGGCATTAAAAACCTATAAGCTGCTCTGACAGCAAGAGTTTTGTGCAATGGTTATATTTCGCAGGAAATACAGTTAGAAAATGGGACGCGTCAAGGATGCCCTCTCTCCCCGATATTGTTCAATATTTATTTAGAACCTCTGCTGAGAGCTATTAGTAATGATAGACAGATAATGGGGGTAGAGATGGGGAAGGGGTTAAAACTTTCAGTTTTGCAGATGATGTCCTACTTCACCTAAGAGACCCGTGGAGTGATTTAGAGGATTAGAGGACTAACTGAGCGATTTGCTAAAGTCTCAAACTACAAATTAAATTTGGCTAAAACTCAGATTTTACCTTTGACACCACACGTATAGGGCAGACTTTGCCCAGTTACAAACCAGTGGATGGCAGATAAGATGAGATACTTGGGCATATGGATTACAAGAGACTATGAGGCAGGGGCCGAAACAAATATGGAGGAGACAATTTCAGCTATTAGGGGAGATTTAGTAAGATGGAATAAGTTGCCCCTCAATTTCATGGCCAGGCTTGGGCTTATTAAGATGAACCTGTTGCCGAGGCTGCTATACCCGGTATACTTAGCCCCATATAGTATCCCCAAGAAATGGTTCAGACTGATTAAGAAGTTAATTTCAGATTTTTTGTGGGACCATAAACCACCCCGGAAAAAGTATAATGATTTACGATTGCCTCCGGGTTTGGGAGGAGTCAAGCTGCCAGATCTTCAACTGTATTATGTGGCAGGTCAGTTGGATTTAATGGCTTGGTGGGGTAGGAGTATGGAGGGAGAAGTCTAAGTTCTAGACTGGTTACATTTAGAAACCCAAATATTGAGAGAGGCAGGCTTATCCCCGGAGGCACCCCTAAATGCTAATTTAGCTGTTTGTGTTAAAACAGAAGATGGGAAGCCCAATTTTGAAGACGGCAGAAGCTTGTTGGTCATTTTTGACTGTGGCCCAGAGAAAAGAGCAAATGAGGGCCCAAGAACAACCACTTATGGGCAACCCCAACTTAATCATAGGTAATAGGGTAATTAAGGGGAAATGGGCTAACTGGGATATCGGGCTTAAGCCTAAAGGAGGTCATCAGGACAGTAGGTAGCCCTTCCAGTACAGTGCGATAGAATGCCTTTTTTCCATAGATTGCAACTCAGCGGGTGCTTGAAGGACACTAAAAGAAAAGAGGGCCTCTGGATTGTTCATTTAAGTGGAAGCGAGTTGAGAGAGATTGACCTGAAAACCAGAGCTCTGTCGTAAGTTTATAGACTTTGTTGTTTTTTGGGGCTGAGTTCTCCTATATAGTGCCATATTGGGACAATAAGTTGGTGCCTTGAAACATTGACTGGGCTAATGTATGGAAGAGTATCAAATACATAGTGATACCTAAATATAGGAGCTTATAATTTTTCATTGCTTCTAATCTTTATTTTACCCCTGTGAAACTGTATGAACGAGGCCTTAGACAGACAGACCGATGTTTTAGATGTCAATTAGAGAGAGGAGATTTATTACATGTGTTGTGGAACTGCAGTAGAATTCGGCCCTTGTGGGATGAAGTTAAGAGGCGGATGGACCCATTGTTGAACTACTGGGAGCTCATAACACCGGAGATATGTGTTTTGGGGGACTTCTCGCAAATCGAGGGAGCTACACCTAAATATCACGTATCTCTGATGGTAATGGTAATTAAAGCGTATGTGGTCCAACACTGGAAAGATGATCAAATCTATGGGTACAATCACTGGGTGGGAGATCTTATTGGAGCTCTATCCAGGATTAACAGACAGCTATATTTAGAGGGGAAGAAAGGTTTATATGCTAAAAGGTGGGCGGTATTGGAGGCAATTTACTCCCAGTAGGGGCCATTTGGCTGGGCTCGGGTCTGTCTGTCGGGCTGTGTCTAGCTTATGCTGAATTGGAATGAGATTATATAGATGTTAAAAGTGTTTGAGGACTATGTTACACATGAAGGCGGATTGGAGGGGTTTTGGGGACTCTTGCAGAAATAAGATATTGGGTCTGCTATATAGATAGGGGGGATGGGGACTCTCTCTCTCTTTCTGGGGGGCTCAGCATACCTCTCAACCTTTTGTCTCCCAAATGTGGAACATTGCCTCTCAAAATGTGGAACAAATGAGCAAAATGTGGAATACTTAATCAAACTTTACCTAGAAGGCTCAGAACACTGTTAAAATGTTTGCATTTATGTTTAGAAAGTCTGTTATAAGTTGTGTAATATATTTTTTGCATCATTTACTATAGATTTTTGCTTTAAAATGTTAACACTGAATGTGGAACAAGTCCTCACAATATGGAACAGGGAGCTTTTGTTAAGTAAAATGAGGAACGTTCCTCCTAATGTGGTACAGCTGAGAGGTATGGGGCTCAGGGAGGTGTCACCCCTCGAGGAGGAATTAATCTCTATAAAACGGGGTCAAGGAACACTTACTAGGCCGTGGTAGCTATATAGGACTGAAGGGAAGCGGTCTGATTTGAAACTGGCCTTATGATGCTGTTTTTTCTATAAGGGTGTTGCTTGATTTAAAGATAGTTTTGGTGGGGGAAGGGAGCACCATTCCTGAGCATGTACCTAGTTGTAGTGTACATAGTTTACACAGTCAGTTTTTGGGCTGTGTGCCTGGGCTACCAGGTTTTGTTGTATGTTTGTCTTGTTCTTTATTAAAAACTGAATAAAGAGATGTTTAAAAAAAATAAAGCTCATCTCTTAGGTATCCACTAAACTGCAGGTTGTTTCAAACTCTAGATTACGATATGCTGTCTCATTATATGAACACTGAGCTGCAGTTGGTGTTGGTCCATAGCTTTTCATGTTCTCTCCTTAGATGCTATTGCCTTTAGGTGGCCTTGGCTCATGGAGTACCATGCTTTCCCTTAAATGTTCACTGAGAAGCAGGGAGGCTTTGCCCATTCCATAGGTGGCTACTGAGCTCTAGGTGGTCTTGATCCTTGGCCTACAATAAGCACCTTAAATATCCACTGTGCTGCAGCTGGACATGAGCTATTGCTTCCTATGTTCATTCTTTTAACGTTTAGTGTGCTATAGCTGGTTTTGACATATGGCATCTCATCTTCTCCCATGTATATTTCTCTACTGACCTACTATTTAGGCTTGACCCATTGACTTACCATGCTCTGCCTTACATGTCCAGTGATCTGCAGCTGGTCCTTGCCATAGGTGTCCCATGCTCTGCCCTTACATGTCCAGTGATCTGCAGTGGGTACTGACTTATCATGCTCTGCCCTTACATGTCCAATGATCTGCAACGGGTCATGGCTTACCAAGCTCTGCCCTTACATGTCCATTATTCTACAGCTGGTCCTGCCATTGACTTCCTAAGCTGCCTTTATATGTCCAGTGATCTTCAGTGGGTCCTGGCTTACTATGCTCTCTACATGTCCAATGATCTGCAATGGCTCCTGGCTTACCATGCTCCACCCTTACATGTCCATTGATTGGCAGCTGGTCCCTGCCATTGGCTTCCTATGCTATTCTTACATGTCCAGTGATCTGCAGTGGGTCCTGGCTTACCATGCTCTGCCCTTACATATCCAGTGATCTGCAGTGGGTCCTGCCTTTCAATGCTCTGCCCTTGCATGTCCAGTGATCTGCAGCTGATCCCTTCCATTAGATTCTCATGCTCTGTCCTTACATATTCAGTAATCTGCAAGTGGTCCCTGCCATTGGCTTCCCATGCACTGCCATTACATGTCCAGTGATCTGCAGCTGGTCCCTGCCATTGGCTTTCTGTGCTTGCCCTTACATGTCTAATGATCTGCAATGGGTACTGGCTCTACATGCTCTGCGTTTACATGTCCAGTGATCTGCAGCTAGTGGTTGTCATCGGTTTCCTATGCTTGCCCTTACATGTCCAATGATCTGCAATGGGTCCTGGCTCACCATGCTCTGCCATTACATATCCAGTGATATGCTACAGGTTCTGGCTTACCATGCTCTGCCCTTACATGTCCAGTGATCTGCAGCTAGTGGTTGTCATCGGTTTCCTATGCTTGCCCTTACATGTCCAATGATCTGCAATGGGTCCTGGCTTACCATGCTCTGTTCTTACATGTCCAATGATCTGCAGTAGGTCCTGGCTTACCATGCTCTACCCTTATATGTCCAGTGATCTACAGCTGGTCCCTGCCATTGGCTTCTCATGCTCTGTCTATACATATCCAGTAATCTGCATGTGGTCCCTGTCATTGGCTTCTATGCAGTCCCGTACATGTCAGTGATCTGCAGCTGGTTCTTGCTATTAGCTTCCTATGCTTACCCTTACATGTCAATGGTCTGGAATGGGTCCTGGCTTTTCATGTTCTGCCTTACATGTCCAGTGATATGCAGCTGATCCCTGCCATTAGCTTTCTATGCTTGCCCTTACATGTCAGTGGTCTGCAGCTGGTCATTGCCATTGGCTTCCTATGCTTGCCCTACATATCCAGTGATCTGCAGTGCGTTCTTGCCATTGCTGTACATGCTCTGTCCTTACATGTCCAGTGATCTGCAGCTGGTTCTGGCTTACCATGCTCTGCCCTCATGTCCAGTGATATGCAGCTGGTCCCTTCCATCTGCTTCTATGCTTGCACTTACTTGTCCAGTGATCTGCAGCAGGTATTGGCTTACCATGCACTGCTCTTACATCTCCAGTGATCTGCAGCTGGTCCCTTCTATTGGCTTCCTATGTTTCCTCTTACATGTCCAATGATCTGCAATGAGTCCTGGCTTACCATGCTCTGCCCTTATATGTCCAGTGAGCTGCATCAGGTCCTGGTTTACTATGTTCTTCCCTTACATGTCCAGTGATCTGCAGCTAGTCCCTGCCACTGGCTTTCTGTGCTTGCCCTTACATGTCCGGTGATCTGCAGCGGATCCTGGATTACTGTGCTCTGCCCTTACATGTCCAGTGATCTGCAGCAGGTCCTGGCTTAACATGCTTTGCCCTTACATGTCCAGTGATCTGCAGCAAGTCCTGACTAACCATGCTCTGCCCTTACATGTCCTATGATCTACAATGGATCCTGGCTTACCATGCTCCACCCATACATGTCTATTGATTGGCAGCTGGTCCCTGCCACTGGCTTCCTATGCTGTTCTTACATGTCCAGTGATCTGCAGTGGGTCCTGGCTTACCATGCTTTGCCCTTACATGTCCAGTGATCTGCAGTGGGTCCTGCCTTTCAATGATCTGCCCTTGCATGTCCAGTGATCTGCAGCTGGTCCCTGCCACTGGCTTCCTGTGCTTGCCATTACATGTCCGGTGATCTGCAGCGTATCCTGGATTACCATGCTCTGCCCTTACATGTCCAGTGATATGCAGTGTGTCCTTGCTTACCATGCTCTGACCTTACATGTCCTATGATCTACAATGGATTCTGGCTTACCATGCTCCACCCATACATGTCCATTGATTGGCAGCTGGTCCCTGCCATTGGCTTTTCTATGCTGCCCTTACATGTCCAGTGATCTGCAGTGGGTCCTGGCTACCATGCTCTGCCCTTACATGTCCAGTGATCTGCAGTGGGTCCTGCCTTTCAATGCTCTGCTCTTGCATGTCCAGTGATCTGCAGCTGGTCCTTTCCATTGGATTCTCATGCTCTGTCCTTACATATTCAGTAATCTGCAAGTGGTCCCTGCCATTGGCTTCCTATGCTTGCTCATACATGTCCAGTGATCTGCAATGGGTCCTGGCTTTACATGCATTTCCTTTACATGTCCAGTGATCAGCAGCTAGTTCCTGCCATTGGCTTCCTATGCTTGCCCTTACATGTCCAGTGATCTGCAGCGGGTCCTTGCCATTGCTTTATATGCTCTGCCCTTACATGTCCAATGATCTGCAATGGGTCCTGACTTACTATGCTCTGCCATTACATATCCAGTGATATGCTATGGGTCTGGCTTACCATGCTCTGCTCTTACATGTCCATTGATTGGCAACCGGTCCCACCATGACTTTCATGCTTGCCTTACATGTCCAATGATCTGCAGTAGGTCCTGGCAACATCATGCTCTACCCTTATATGTCCAGTGATCTGCAGCAGGTCCTGGCTTACCATGCTCTGCCCTTACATGTCCAGTGATCTGCAGCTGGTTCCTGCCATTGGCTTCTCATGCTCTGTCTATACATATCCAGTAACTCATGGTCCTACCATGGAGCTTCTTATGCACTGCCCTTACATGTCAGTAATCAGCAGCTGGTCCTACCACTGTCTTCCCTATACTTGCCCTTGCATGTCCAATGGTCTGCAGTGGGTCCTGGATTTCATGCTCTGCCCTTACATGTCCAGTGACATGCAGCTGACCAGCCATTAGCTTCCTATGCTTGCCCTTACATGTCCAGTGATCTACAGCTGGTCCCTGCCATTGGCTTCCTATGCTTGCTCCTTACATGTCCAGTGATCTGCAGTGCATTCTTGCCATTGCTGTACAAGCTCTGTCCTTATATGTCCAATGATCTGCAATGGGTCCTGGCTTACCATGCTCTGCCCTTACATGTCCAGTGATCTGCAGCTGGTCCCTTCCATTGGCTTCCTATGCTTGCTCTTACATGTCCAATGATCTGCAGTGGGTCCCGGCTTACCATGCTCTGCCCTTACATGTCCAGTGATCTGCAGCTGGTCCCTTCCATTGGCTTCCTATGCTTGCTCTTACATGTCCAATGATCTGCAGTGGGTCCTGGCTTACCATGCTCTGCCCTTACATGTCCAGTGATCTGCACCTGGTCCCTGCCATTAGCTTTCTGTGCTTGCCCTTATATGTTCAGTGATATGCAGCGGGTCCTGGCTTACCATGCTCTGCCCTTACATGTCCATTGATCTGCAGCAGGCCCTGGCTTAGCATGCTTTGCCCTTACATGTCCAATGATCTGCAGCTGGTCCCTGCCATTGGCTTCCTATGCTTGCCCTTACATGTCCAGTGATCTGCAACAGGTCCTGGCTAACCATGCTCTGCCCTTACATGTCCTATGATCTACAATGGGTCCTGGCTTATCATGATCTGCTCTGCTCTTACATGTCCAGTGATCTGTAGCTGGTCCCTGCCTTGGGCTTGCTATGCTTGCCTTACATGTCCAGTGATCTGCAGCTGGTCCTGGCTTACCATGTTCTGCCATTACATGTCCAGTGATCTGCAGCTGGTCCTTGTCATTGGTTTCACATGCTCTGCCCTTACAAGTCCAGTGATCAGCAGGTGGTGCCTGCCATTGGCTTATCGTGCTCTGCCCCACATGTCCAGTGAGTTGGAACTAACCTTGGCCAATTGCTTCCCATTCTCTGCCCTTACATGTCCAGTGAGCTGCAGCTGGTTTTGTTCCATTGGTTCCCATGCTTGTTCCATAAATGTCCACTTACGTGCTGCTTGTCTCTGCCCATATTTTCCCATTCTTTTCCTTTAAGGGTGTTTAAGGGGAATTGAGAAATGTTTTAAGCAACCAGTTAACAGTATGTGAGGTAAATCTGATGGGCATTTGATGGTAATTTGAATACTTAAAAAAACAAAAGCATTGGAGCAGTTTAAACAAGCATTTGTCAATGCCGAATGTTTGCTTGCTGGCATTGGCATTGGTAGTGTAGAAGTTACAGAGCTGCATAATAGGAATGGCAGCCAGTATCGAACTAAATAACCCACCACCACCCTGCAGAGAGTGACAGGCATTAGGGTGTGCCTTTGGGGTCGTCATGCATAACGACCACGCCATTTCACCACACCCTACCCTGCACAGCACTGACAAGTGTCACGGTGTATATGGGGTCTTTGGTCCTTGTGCGCACCCCATTCCATCAAGAAATACGGTGAGATGGGTGCGGTATAGGAGAATGGGGTGAACTTTGGGGCCGAAGAGTCCGAGGCACACCTTGATGCCTCTCACTGGCTGCAGGGTGTGGGTGGGGATGGAATAGTATGAGTATGACAGGCAAGAATCCCAAGTCACACCCCTGATGCCTGTCATTCTCTACAGGGTGGGGCGTTATGGTCGGAAACCCTAACGCCTCAGGCATTCGTTGGTATTTTCACTCCAAACTTTCAACATGTTTTTTTTGTGACCCCCACCTCATGAACAGTGGCAATATCAGTTTGTTAGCCGAAAACTGCTTTTGCACAGCAACTATGGCATTTGGCACCACAGGTGCAAAAACACATTCCAAACAGGATGTGAAAAATGACAGCGGTACTGTTCATGGGGAGGTGTAAAAAATGGCAATGTTGAAAATCTGCTGTGAAAATCTTAAAAAAACTGGTGAAGTCACGAGCGTGCATAGAAACTGTGCAACGCACACCCGTAATGTAACTAGTTTGGGGATTTTTTTACAGCAGATTGTTAACACAGGCATTTTGGGACCTCTGATCATGAACAGTGTCAGTGTGATTTTCTTTATCTGTCCCAAACAATGATTTCCCACAGCAACCACGCATTTCTGTGCTGAAAGTGTGAAAACACATTTCGGCCATGTTGTCGAAAATGACAGCTGTACTGTTCATAAGGAGGTGTGGAAAAATGCCACTGGCGAAAATCTGGACTGAAAATATTACAAATTCATGAACTTACAAGGTGCGTGGAAACTGCGCAATGCTCACTCATAACACAGTCATTTTATGGAGTTTTGTCACCAAATTTTCAACATAGCCATTTAAGACCTCTGCTCATGACCAGTGTCACTGTGATTTTCTTAATCTGTCCCAAACATTGTTTTGCACTACCGACTGTACCATTGTTAGCTACATGTGCAGAAACACATTTTGGTGAGATGTGAAAAATGGTAGCTGTACTGCTCATAAGGAAGTGCGGTAAAATGGCACTGTTGGAAATCTGGTGTGCAAATATTACAAATTTGCAAACTTGCCAGCGTGCATAGGAACTGCGCAACGTGCGCTCCTAAAACAGTCATTTTGGGGAATTTTTTCACCAGATTTTCAACATAGCCATTTTAACACCTCTGCTCATGACCAGTGTCACTGTGATTTTCTTAACGTGTCCCATACATTGATTTCGCACACCGACTGTGCCATTGTGCGCTACATGGGCAGAAACACGTTGTGGGCGAGATGTGAAAAATGACAACTGTACTGCTCATAAGGAGGTGTGGTAAAATGGCAATGTTGAAAATCTGGAGTGTAAATATTGAAAATTTGCGAACTTAAGAGTGTGCGTAGGAACTCTGCACTGCGGCTAAAGAAATAGTCATTTTTAGGAATTTTTTCACCAAATTTTCAACATAGCCATCTTAAGACCTCTGCTCATGAACAGTGTCACTGTGATTTTCTTTATGTGTCCCATACATTGATTTCGACACCGACTGCACCATTGTGTGCTACATGGCTAAAACATGTTTTGGGCAAGATGTGAAAATGACAGCTGTACTGCTCATAAGGAGTGTGGTAAAATGGCAATGTTGAAAATTTGGGTGAAAATATTGAAAATTCGCAAACTTACGAGCCTGTGTAGGAACTGCATAACGCTGTTAAAACAGTCATTTTAGGAATTTTTTCACCAAATTTTTAACATAGCCATTTTATGACCTCTGCTCATGAACAGTGTGACTGTGATTTTCTTAATGTGTCCCATACATTGATTTCGCACACCGACTGCGCCATTGTGTGCTACATGCGTGGAAACACATTTTGGGAGAGAAGTGAGAAATTACAGCTGTACTGCTCATAAGGTGGTGTGGTAAAATGGCAGTGTTGAAAATCTGGAGTGAAAATATTGAAAATTCGTGAACTTACGAGCATGCATAGGAACAGCACAACACATGCTCGTAAAATAGTGATTTTGGGGAATTTTTTCACCACATTTTTAACTTAGCCATTCTAACACCTCTGCTCATGAACAGTGTCACTGTGATTTTCTTAATGTGTCCCAAACTTTGACTTCGCACACCGACTGCGCCATTGTGCACTACATGTGTGGAAACACATTTTGGGTGAGATGTGAAAAATGACAGCTGTTCTACTCATAAGGAAGTGTGGTCAAATAGTAATGTTGAAAATCCAGAGTATCTCGAAAATTGGCGAACCTGTAATTGTCGCGTGGGAACAATATAACCTTGCGGCACAAATGAAACAGTAATTTTAGCAATTTTTCACAAATTTCAACATAGGCTTTTTGAGATCCCACCTTATGCACACTGGCACTGTCATTCTGTTAATCAGTCCCAAAAGGTGATTTTGCGCAGTGACTTCGAAATCACCCTTCTGGCCCGATTAATGCCATGACAGTGACAGAATTCATGAGGAGGGGTCCCAAAAACCCCATGTTGAAAATTTGGTGCCAAAATTCCAAAAAATGCCTGAGATATGCAGCAAAGTTGAAAAAACCCTATTCATTACATTATACAGCTTACCGGCATTTCCTCAGTTCGCAGTCGGCTTTGAAGAATGCAGAGCGTGTTCCAGTCACCAAAGATCGTCGCCCAGAGTCCGGAGGTAAGTATGGGATGGGGAGTGTGGGGAGACAGGGTGCGCAGTGGGTGGGTGCGGGTGGGGGCAGACAGAGAGAGAACCGTTTTTCTGTTGAGGTTTTTTTTAACAAAGGAGGAGAGCAGTGGGGCGTTTGCCATGCTGGGGTGGGCTCCAGCATGGCACAAGGACAGCTTGTGGGGGGCATTGAGCTGGCGGGGGATTGGGCACCCCGTCGGGTGACAACGATCTGTTGCCACGCTGGGTGGGCTCCCAGCGTGGCACCCTCTACTCTCGGGGGAGAGTGGAGCTGGCGGGGATTGGCCACCCCCATCATCTATACACTTGTAGCCACGCTGTTGTGGGCACCCATCGTGGCATGTACAACTCTGTTTGGGGGGGCGCAGCACAGCCGACGGGGGATTGGGCACCCCCGTTGGCTATACAGTGCGTGTGTGTGTGTGTGTGTATGTGTGTGTGTGTAGGGGGAGCGCGCATGAGCAGACAATATCTTATCACTGCTCACTGAATCGTAGCTCCCCCTTTCAACTGTACACCACTGCATTTTGGACTGCTGTCATAGACAGCTCCAGCAGGCACTGGAGAACTGCGGCCGTGCCTGCAGACAACTGACTGAATTGGAAGAGGGCTGCCACACCTCCGAAAACTAGGATGATGGCACTATGTTTCTTGCACATGCGTGCAAGCAAACATAATAAAACATGAGGTGGTGCGTCAAACTCTAATTTTACTTACACCTCAATATTAGATGACTAGATAGGTGCCTCAAACTTCTCACTTGGGGTTTATATAGTATCCAACACCTCGGGTGTGTATAAAATTCTCATTATGAACACCACCCCATGTATTATTCTATATGTGGTTAACTCCTGCTACAGGGTTAGGAGTCAATGTTTAAAAACAAAATATGTGTAAAAATGGGGATTGGGGCTGAGGGCAGGAAAAGGCTTGGATGGGGAGCGGATGTCCAGGGAGTAGCTCTTATCTTCTCTGGAGAGCTAGATTTGTTCCCAGAGTTCATTGGCCAAAGTGCCCTGTAAACTTCAAGCTTACTTTCTGGGACCATAAAAAGGTGATTTTTGGCAGCTGCACTATAGTACATGTCAATATCGACTCTCGTTCCATGATTCTCCAATCATAAATTGAGAGAGTGCTTTAGACCAATCAGGAAACTCCATTACCTTCACAGGAGGCACTGTTATATTGTAAAGATTGCCTCATATGCAGATGCCCTGGAATGGGATGTGTTTGGGGAAGGCTTTTTGAAAATGTTAATATATTTATGAATGCCCTTGATCAATAATTTGTTATTACAGACATTAATACCACTCTTACAGCTATAAGAATTGTCTCACTTGCATTCTTATTTTTTCAATAATGCTTTTTCCTCCTTGGTGTCAGGCAGCCAACAGCCCCGTCCCAGCTGCCCATAAGCGGACACCATCTCTCAATGACCTTACCTCCTGGCAAATCTCCAATGGATTTCTACACATGGTGGAACCAGAGGGGTGGGGGAGAGCTATCCCCCTTCCCTGGAGTCCTAATGCAGATTTGGCAGGGTTTTCAAACAAAGGCGTGAGTCAGAGCAAGCATGCAGGACTTCATGAAGCATGCACCACTGTTTCTGTTTTTTTACCCACCCATCTTCCTTGACGTCTGACACACTCCTGCAAGCCTTAACACATACTGATGTCCCTGTTGGTGGAGCAAGCTCTCTAACCCTCCACAGGGGTTACCATTGCGATAGAACCTGACATCATCCCTCCTGAGGCTAGGAGCAGCATTGTTTTCCCAGCCTTTGGGCCAGCCAGTCAGCTCCCTGAGCTTGTTCCTAAATCTGGGTCACCTGTATGGGAGTACAACATGCTACCCACTGGTCCATAGGGTGGCATTCTCACTTCATTCTTAGGGTACTAGAGCTGCTTGCCTTTGGTTCAGGTTCTTATACCCCAAGAATACACTTGAGACCACTCTTTGTAGTGGCAGATCCTCAGAGGGGATTAGGGGGTTAGAACTAGCTAGTCTAATAACGGACTGGTTTAAAAGATTGAGTCCTTATTTAGTGGCTATGGATATAAGTAAAAACAAAGAAATAGTGCATGAGTTTAGAATTATTAACATAGCTTATGTAACAACCCTTTCCCATAAAAGGGGTGGGTTGTTACTAGGCTGTCCATGAAAGCACTGAGTGCCAGGACACCAGTTGCTTTGCCTTTTAGGAGAAGGGGCACAGTCTAGTGGTAGAGGGATTAATTGGAGTTTTTTGGGTAAGGGAGACCCTCAGAGGTTGTGGTCTCTGCAAGGTAGGGAGGGAGGGAGGGAAGGAGACAGTGTCGAGGAGGTAGGCAGCATCCGTACTAGGTCATGGTGCAGGTTTGAGTTTGGGTGCACAGAGGGGTCCTGCCAGCCTTAGCTTAGTGGCAGGGTGCTAGAGCTGAGGTAGCATGGGCTCCCTTGTGGATCTCAGGCATTGGTGGGAGTGGAAACGAGTCTGCCAGATTTGGCTCAGTGGCAGGGCATTAAGGTCAGTGTGCCATGGAACCTTTTGACATATTCTATTTGCCCATAACAGAAGGGAGCAGAAGGACTCAGAGTGGGGTGATCTGGAGGTTTTCTGGCAGTTTCGAGGGGGATCTGGTAGGAATACTTTTGTGGGGTCCGTTCAGACAGGGTATCTTTTTGGATGAGAGGTGGACGCCCTGGTTCGAGGGGCATGGTTGGGTTTCCACCTCACTCTCAAGCTCATCTGGGGGCTTAATGCAGTGTGTGGAAGTTTCCAGGCAGATAGCATTGCCAGATGGGAAGTGCAGAAGGTACTGATGGCTGGGAATGGCACGATATGACAGTAGTGGGTTCCTATTTGGTATACCCTCCAATGATGTGAATCGATGGCATTCATGTCTGGAGGGTTTCCTGAAGATGCCCAAGTGACGTGATGAAACAAGAGTCAACACCAGATTGTAGGTAAACATTCTAGCCATAACTGGGAACATGGAGGAGGTAGCCTCCCAAAGTGGCAGCAAACTAAGGCAAACAGCATCCTATCGCTTAAGAATGGGCTGAGGCTTGTTCAGGATGACATTGTCCCTTACAGGGTGCCAGACCTAAAGATGAGTATGGTATCTGAATGGTTATCCCTACTGGGGCAACAGTAGCTCCATAGTGGCAGTAGGGGTGCACAGGGGTGTCAAAAGTAACCATAAGGGAACCGAAAATGTCACATAAAGATAGATACCATGCAACTGTGTTTGCAATAACCCCTGAAATGGTCTAGAGCCCTGGCAGTAATGAATTGTGATACTGGGCATTGACACCCCAATTTTGTTAATACTGTAGATAAATGTAGTCCGGGGGCTGAGGGTTGGGCGCTGGGCGCCACACCTCGCACCACACCAGCTACCATGTTCGGGAGCGAGCATGGGCTGCCGAGGTTAGCAGGGAGAGAAGGACTGAGCAACCCAGGGACAGCTCTCCTTCTACAGGGAGGAGGAGGTGACCAGACGTCGGTGCATGCCTGGCCCTAGTGGTGGCTAGGGGCTGGCACATCGACACTGCAACTATCAGGCAAGAGGTGGGCAGATGCCTAACAGGGTGCATGCAGGGAGCATCGTGGCACAGTCACTGGTGTCCCTGCATGATCTGCCTCTAGAGTTTAAGAACACAGGAAAAGGGACTCCAAGTCAGGCAGCATTAGCTTCCATCCTCCAGCGGCTCCAACCCCAAATGGCACTTCCCCAAAGTCTGGATCCTGTTTCAGGTGAGTTGAGTTGGGACTCTCCTCACCACCCTGCCACGGAGGGGAATCTGTGGGGACAAAGGGAGAAGTTGGTCTGATGTCGGGTATGGGCTGGGAGGACGTCGGATGTATAGTCGACCTGGGGGTCAGAAGAAAAAGTAGTAGCAAAAAAGTACTGTAGATAAATTAGGAAGTGTATGACATGACTTCATTCACCACCTTACCCTCTAACTAAAAGGGACTGTACATGAGCTAGCTATCTGATGTGAAGAGTAGTTGTTTAAGTGACATTGCAACTGTTACTGATTCCTGAAATGAATGGAGAAGGGCTGTGTCTGCTAAATGTGTTTGCTGGGGACTCCCGGTCTGGCGAGCTATACTACCTCAATATTCCTAGACATAGGAGTTGCTCTGAGCCATGCCCACCCCCATCTGGGCAGACAAAACACTTGGCAAGAAATGTCGGGGGGGGGTGCACTTATGAGGCTCATAATATAGCTACAATTCTGAATTTTTATAAATGTCTTTACTTAACTTTGATTTAGGGCCATCGTGATAAATAGCAATGCTGATTTTGTACCAGAGAAATAATAAAAGTGGTTGGTTGGGGGGGTCCACATAGTAACCTTAATTATTATTTCAAGACTTTTTTACAACTTTATAAATGGGGAAGTCCTATTATACTCAGAAGTTATTCCTGATAATTATTTACCTATACAGGGTTTGGTACCCGAACTGGGCTCTACGATGCCGGTTCAACAACTAGGTTGTCGACCGCCATCACAGCGTCGGATGTATGTTGACCATAACTTGCGGTTGACATAAATTCGACTGGAGACCCCAACTCTTTTTCACTGGGGGGCTTTGCACCCAACTCCCCATGCAGGGGGCTCTGCCCCCCACACCTCCCAAGCTATAGGAGTCTAACTCTGAGTCAGAGTTGGATCAGGGAAGAGGTGCAGGACCGGGAGACAGAGTGCCAGGGTCTCTTGCGGACTGTTACAGCAAAAACGTCTATGTTGTCGGCATGTTTTTCACTGTAATAGTGTCGCATGCTCCCAGTAATGCACTCCTAGACTGAACTGAAGTTTAATGATCAAATGAGGTGAAATAATAAAGCTGTAAGAGAAAAAAAACACTTACTGTATATTAATCGGACTTATATGCTGATTGTTCTCCTGATAAATGTTGTGTACATTTGTTTGTCTTGTTTTGGTCCAAATTTTTTTTGAAATTTTTCCTGGAATATTTAAACTTATTTGTTTTTACACTCTTTTCCCTCTGGTTGCCACTCCTTGGGAACTCCTCGGACGTCACCTATTGGCTTCTCTCACCAGGCCCTGAGACCCTTCCAGCCTGTGTCCCCTGGTGCTCTGAACCCGCATGCCTTACCTGCAAGAGACCCCCTGACTTTCAGCCCCCAGGGCGGGTCTGCCTCCACATCTTGGCACTCCTAAAATCCAATTTTGTTGCAAGCAGGTTGAGGGTCAGGGACATCGGGACCCAGGAGGGCAGGATCCAAAACCTATTACTACTTACTGTAGACTATCTATGTTCACCTTGCTCTTTTATTACTCTGTACATTGCCCCTCTTGTTGTTGTGTATCCTGTTTGAACCTGTATTTTTCACAGTACTCTCCCAGGTCATACCTGAAAATAGGCATATAACTTGTCTAGTGTACCTACCTGGTCAACAAAAGCTAAATAAATAATAAATAAATGGTGGGCATGAGGCCGTGGTGCGTCATCATGATCCCAGGAAACAGGGTTCTACCTTGTTCTTGCGTGACGTCCCCCCCCAATGGTGAGAGCGGACATGCAGTTACATCCAGGTAGGCAAGCACACTTCCAAGCACACCTGCTGACATCCACTGTGGCTCACTTCCCCACAAACTGAAGGCTGGCAGCTCAGTACCTCCCAACCACTGCTGGGAGGCATACTGTCACTGAGGCCTTTTCACCTTCCCTTCTCATACAAGTTGAGCTGTCATCGGATGCCCAAACCTTTTCCTCCCCGGCGACTCCCAACATCCTGAGCTCGCTCCCGAGCCTGGGTCACTGGCATGGTGTGAGGTGTGGCATCCATTGCCTCAACCCTCAGTGCCACCAGGCCAGCTAATTACTTAAACAAGTTATATGGTTTATTCTAGGATGTAGGGACAGTTCTTCAAGTAATAAACAAGCATTTGTCAATGCCGAATGTTGCTTGCTTCTATGTGCTGTTTAGGTATTTGGAAGTCATTGGAGTGTAAATATTGAAAATTTGCGAACTTACGAGCGTGCGTAGGAACTGCGCAACGCACGCTCGTAAAACAGTCATTTTCAGGATTTTTTTCACCAAATTTTCAACATAGCCATTTTAAGACCTCTGCTCATGAACAGTGTCACTGTGATTTTGTTAATGTGTCCCATACATTGAGTTTGCACACCGATCATGCCCATTGTGCGCCATATATGGAAACATGTTTTGGGCAGGATGTGAAAATGATAGCTGTACTGCTCATAAGGAGGTGTGGTAAAATAGCAATGTTGAAAATCTGGAAGTGAAATATTGAAAATTCGCAAACCACAAGCGCATGCCTGAACTGTGCAACCACACCGTAAAACAGTCATTTTAGGAATTCTTTCACCAAATTTTCAGCATTGCCATTTTAAGATCTCTGCTCATGAACAGTGACACTGTGATTTTCATAATGTGTCCCATACACTGAGTTCGCACAACGACTGCGCCATTGTGTGCTACATGGGCAGAAACACGTTTTGGGTGAGATGTGAAAAATGACAGCTGTACTACTCATAAGTAGGTGTGGAAAAATGGCAATGTTGAAAATCTGGAGTGCAAATATTGAAAATTCACAAACCTACGAGCTTGCGTAGGAACTGCGCAACACACGCTCGTAAAACAGTCATTTTTAGGAATTTTTATTAAATTTTCAACATAGCCATTTTAAGACCTCTGCTCATGAACAGTGTCACTGTGATTTTCTTAATTTGTCCTGTACAATGATTTGCATTCACCACTCGCCATTCTGTGCTACATGGAGGAAACACATTTTGGGTGAGATGTGAAAATGACAGCTGTACTACTCATAAGAAGGTGTGGTAAAATGGCAATGTTGAAAGTCTGGAGTGAAAATATTGAAATTTCACGAACTTACGAGCCTAGTGGGAACTGCGTAGCATGCGCTCGTCAAAACAGTCATTTTTGAATTTTGGACCAAATTTTCAACATGGGTTTGGGCCCTTCTCATGAATGATGTCACTGTCATGGCAGTATTCAGGCCGAAGGATGATTTCGCAGTCACTGCACAGTCACTGCGGCGAAATCACCTTCGGGTCTGAATAACGCCATGACAGTGATATCATTCAGAGAAGGTCCCAAAACCCATGTTGAAAATTTGGTGCAAAAATTCCCAAAAATGGCTGAGATACTTAATAAAGTTGAAACCCCTATCTAGCCCATTATACAGCTTACGGCATTTCCTCAGTTGGCGTTCGGCTTTGAAGAGTGCAGGCGTGTTCCCGGTCCACGAAGATCGTCGCTGGAGTCCGGAGGTAAGTATGGGGTGAGGGTGGTGTGGGAGGCTGGGTGTGCCAGTGGGTGGAGTGCGGGTTGTGGGAGTGGGGGTCGGGAGGCATACGCAGCAGGACCGTTTTTGTCTTACAGGTAAAAAAAAAAAGGGCGTCGTGGGACCATTTGCCAGCTGGGGTGAGCTCCCAGCGTGGCACAAGGATGTTGGGGGGCATTCAGCCGGCGGGGATTGGGCACCCCCTCGGCAAAGGACTGATTGCCCGCGCTGGGGTGGGCTCCCAAGCGTGGCACCACCTGGGGGGCGGCGCGGCTCAGCCGACGGGGATTGAGCACCCGTTGGCTATACAGTGCATGCGAGTGCGCGCGCCTGCGGGTGGGGGGCTGCGTGTGAGCAGCTTCTTCGCTGCTCACTCAAGTGTAGCTCCCACTTTCAACTGTATGCCACTGCATTTGGGCGTGTCATAGACAGCTCCAAAATGCGCTTACAGGGGCCACGTCTGCCAGCACACTGCCTGAATTGGAGGAGGAGGTGACACACCTCCGAAATGTCCGATGATGGCACTATGTTTCTTGCACATGCGTGCAAGCAACATAAAAATGAAAAAAAAAATCTATTTCATCCCCATTTCTACATATTTAGAAGATTTTTCTCTCTTGACCCCACTAAAAATGTGTAGTCTCCCCTCCTTTATGATATGTCTAGATCCGCCACTACTTACAACTATAATAATAGTCTCTATGGCCATGTTAACATACATAGATGTCTATGGAGGTACTCCAGGATATGCCCCAAATCACTGAATAATTGTGATGAGGTTCCAAGCTATTTTCCATTCATAGAATCTCCTCACACCCACCATCCTGAACCTCTGGTTTCCTCTACAGTTACAGCACACATGGGCATAGAAACAGAAAATGTTGGCAGGAAAAGACTATTGGTCCGTCCAGTCTGCCCAGTTTTATCCTCTCCTGCCTCATAACCTATTAATTAAACAGGGTTATTGCCCTCACCTCCCTCCCTTACCCCTTGCCCTATTTTACTCTGTCCCATCCTGGGACTAAAGACTAATCGGGGTTGTTGCCCTCGCCTACCCCTTGGCCACCCGCCTTCTGCTTCCCGTGTAACTATTAATCCATTTCCTTGGTCCCAGCTGTGTTTGAAACCATTAATGGTTCTTGCACCCATCACCTCTTCTAGGTGGCTATTCCATGACTGAATGGGAGTGATGTCCATTGAAGAGTCCCCTCCTCATTTAAAGGAAAATCACCAAATGATGTGTTGCTGCAATCCACACCAACTAGCTGCTTTACTAATATTATATTTTTAATTTCAAGTGTGTTTAAGTTGTATTTTTTTATCATTTGGCTTCTATGTATCCCTCCAAACCATACATACGTGTATACTCTCAAGCCTCATTCCCACAGCAAAGCATCATGGGTAAGCAATACTTGTGTAAGTCAGATGTACAAAGCTTGACCAGAACCGATATTGCCTTTTAAACAGGCTTGTGTGTCTGATCCAGCTTTGGTTGAGAATGACAAAGGTGTTTTTAATCATCTTTTTAAGTTGTGTTTTTGTTGTTGTTTCTCATCATCTCCACCAGGCTCAACAACCTTGTGAGTTTTTCCACATAATTGACACTGCAAAGGTCAGAGGTCACAGCCCTATCGATTCCCCCCCTCCCCATCTGTACCATGTTGAAATGCCCCCCCTCCCCAAGAACCCAAGAAGTTCCCCGGGGACTTCACCTTCTCACAAAAGTCCCTTGTCTAAACAAAATTTTTTTGATTAGATTTACTATTCAGAATTCCTGTGCCACTTTAAACCATTACTCAAGTGACATTAAACTAATTTATTTGTAAATAAAAATTATTAGCTTTGTTTCTTTTGAATACCAGGTTATCTCAGTGGCAATAAATTCCTCTTTCTTCAGCAGCACGGGCAAAAAATAAATCTGTTACTGAAAAAAATATATGCAAATGTAACGTTCTCATCTGGATTGTAACCCTGGTCTCCAGCTCCAAAGTTAAAACACATTGTAGTGCCACAGAGCTGCTCAGCAGTGAAGTGCAGCTCCTGCAGTATGAAGGTTTCTGTATACAGTTTACCCTCAGGTCCACCACGATCGCAGAACATTTCAATATAGTGCCCCCACCGGTCTGGTGATTGGCCCTCAACAAAGTCCCTCCTACTGATAGCAAAAGCAACACACGGACTGGTAGAGGTAGACCATTCCTTTGTGCCATACAGTGGGGTAGATGCTTTCAGCTGGTGCCAGAATTAACTTTGTGGATGAACACAAAGAGCAAAAACTAAAGGTTATTTTTTCCTCTCCATTCCCGGTGCTCCTCAGGGATCAATCCTGGGTCCTCTTTTATTTAGTTTATTTTTGAAAACTTTTACCTTCAATTTGTAGCAGCACCAAAATGTTTCTTTATGCTGATGTTGCTGGGAGCCTCACGAGTAGCCCCCGTTTCCCTGATTTGTGGGAACTATTAATATCTGACGTCAACTTGCAAAAATGGTTTCTTCTAAACAAATTAGTTCTGAATGCAAAAAAAGAAGGCAAATCAATGGTATTCTGTAATTAAGGGAAGAGTTACCTGTTATTCAGTTGATCCCCTACATACTATAAAGGGTGGAAACTGAACAAGTTGAGAATTCAGATATCTTGGCATCATTCTGGACAGCTTGCTATCCTATGAACAGTGTATAAATTCTATAGTAAAATAATTCATCAACGATCAGGTTCCCTATATAGACTCAATTTATTATTTACACCTTCAACACGGGTGCTTCTGCAACCAGAGTTTTCTTTTCCTGGTAACTAACTATGGCATTTTGTTCTATTACTCAGCTGGAGAGGGGTTGCTAGCGAGGGTAAGGACCCTCCTAAATCAGGTAACAAGATTTGCAGCACAATTGCCATGCCGCACCCATCATTATGAAGTTTACAATCAAATGGGATGGGATCAGAGGTATTTACTACTAGCTAGGGATCCTTGCTAAAAAGGGAATGGATGAATCGTGTTCCATTTAATTTCATTCTAGCTTTAAAAAAACATTTCAACACTGTTTCTACTCGGTCATCTCTGCATTTTATTTATTCATTAGCTTTTGTTGACCAGGTAGGTGCATTAGGCAAAACCCTGCCTATTTTCAAGCATGACCCGGGAGAGCAAAATGGACAGATTACAATTACAAAACAACGGTGGAGTACAAAAGCAGCAGATAATACAGAACCAGAGCCTAACCTCACAGGGATAGTCGGAGAAATAAAAACAATAAAGCAGTAGCCATCCATGCAGGGATGGAGGGAAGCAGGTAAGAAAAACAAGACAGAGCATTCAATACTTATAGTGACAAATGGTAAGCTAGCTAAAGGGAAGTGAGAGGAGAGAGAGGGTTAGGTACCGTCACAGGAGTCAAGTGCATGTAGGTGGGAGAAAAGTGCAGTTTTGAAGGAGGAGGAGTGAGATGGAGAGCATTTAAGGCTGGGAGGTAGAGAGTTCCAGAATTTGGGGGCAAAGTGAGAGAAAACTTGTTCCCCTATTTTTGTGGAACAGCGCAGGACATAGAGTGAAGAGGAATTAGTGGCTCTCAGTTGGCGGGAGTGTGACACGGGGTGAGCATGGCCCTGATGCTGTCAGGGTGAGAGGGTTTTGTCATGGAGTCAGTGAAGCATCCCAGAGTGTATAAGCGCAGATTTTTGGGGGACAGCTAGGGTAGGGAGGAGTACAGGAGACAGTGGTGAGTAAGGCGAGGGGCAGACGGGGCAAATCTGCTGATGTTATTGTAGGTGATGTCCCATTTTTGAAGAATACCACCATTAGCATGGGAAAAGATGGGGAGGGCATACAGGAGCCTAGGTAGCAGGATGCCTCTAGCCACCATGATCATAGCAGCAGGGGTTAGGGAGTGGCTCACCCAGTATCGCGGCACCAGTCTTAATGTGGACAGAGCTGCACACCTCCTGTAAGTGACAAGAGAAATCAAGAGTGAGATCCAGAGTCACTCCGAGGTATTTGAAGGAGTCCGTGGACAGGACTACCGACCCATCACAACAAGCGCACGTTAAGCTTAGGGGTCCCAGAATGAACTTTTGTAGCAGACTCAAGAGCATAGCCTGTGTCTTTGGTAGATTGAGGATCAGGGAGTTGGTTTGGAGCCAGGATTGGAGCATTCTGTATGTGGTTGATAGGCTGAACATTAAGGTCAGGTACAGAACAGGTGGCTGAGAAGAGCACCAAGTCATCAGCATACATGATGGAGTTGCAGTCAGAGAAGGAAGAGGGACAGTCATTGACAAACATGGAAAGAGCAGGGGTCCAGAATGGATCCTTGAGGACACCAAATGATATGGGAGCTGGAGAAGAAGGACTTTATTGAAGGAGACAGAATGAGAACAGTTTGATAGATAGCTGCTAATCCAAGATAAAGTGGAGTTAGTGGCATCAGAAACTGCAGCTTGTGCACAAGCAGAGGGTGATTAACCAGGTTGAAAGCTTTTGTGAGGTCAATGAACATGGCTCCAGTAAGTAGGCGAGAGGCCATGCTAGACTTAACCTCATTAGAGAACAGGGTAAGAGCTGTAGTGGTGCTGTGATCAGCCCGGAAGCCATGTTGAATTGGCGACTGAAGATTGAAGTTTTGTAAATGGGCCAAGATCTGACGGTGAATACGTTTTTCCAATGTCTTGCAGAGGGTAGGTAGAAGCGCAATGGGGCGATAATTGGATGGAATTTTAGGGTCTCCTTTCTTGAAGACCGGTATGATTCTGGCAGATTTCCATGCCAAAGACACTATAGAGGTCTAATGGACAAGTTAAGGAGCCGAGTAACTGGGTGGCAAGGTAGGCGCCAATTTCTAAGTAACCTAGGTTCAATTATGTCTGGACGGCACTGCCATGGTAGGGAATGGCCTGTAATAGCCTTCATGCCAAGGCATGAAACAGGAGAAAGCACCATGGCAGGAGGAGTTTGAGAAGTAGCTGAGGGAGAGGGCTGGGGGCCACTGGATCCTGGAGGGGAGATACAGGGAACCTCCGTGAAAAGCGAGTTAAAGGTGATAGCAATTGTGCAGGCATTGTTATAGACTGAATGATTTATTAACATGTCTTTGGGAGTCAGCGACTTAGAATTACCCAAGATTTCATTAATCTGTATCCAGTACTTCCTGGGGTCAGCGGCCGAGGACAGAAGAAGACCGTGGTAGTAGTTGCTCTTGGCAACCCGAATAGACTTCTTGCAGGCATTACGCAGGGTGCAGTACTCTGTAAAGTCAGACTGACTGGAGGATGATTTCCATTTTAGCCACAGCTTATCATGCTGTTTGAGTAGTTGCAGGAGAGGACGGTTCAGCCACTTGGTCACCTTCCCTCTTACCCTGCGCGTACAGTGTGGGATATGGTTGTGCTGTAAGGAAAGTAAGGTAGTATTGAAGTAGTCTGTGGCCTGGTTGGTGTCATTGGTAGTGAATAGTTTTTCTGTACCCAGAATGAGGACTTCCACCGATCAAAATTTGTTTTTGTACAAAATGCCTTCTTTCAATATATTACCTGTATCCGTATCCAGCATCAATAATTCTGTAACTTGTTTCAGACACGCACTAAAAAATACCTTTTTGTAAACTGTAAATGTAAATCTTTGCTTAGCTAGAACTAGTTGTTTGCATAACTGTATATTTATACTGCTTGTTTTATGTTTTGTTTGTATATTTGTTGTATTGATGCGAAATAGGGTGATTGATTTTAAAGAAGCAGACTTTAGTAGGATGGGGAGATTCTGAGTAAGCATCTGACAGGCATTCGTCAGGACTCGGATGCTAGTCAAAAGTGGGAGATTATTAAAAGAGGTCTAACAGAAGCCACTGGGGCATGTACAAAGGCACAGAGTAAGAAGGGAAGGGTAAAGAAGCCCAGTTGGTTGACTCAGGAGGTTGTGGAGTGGGGTAAGGGCCAAGAGAAAGGCATTTCACAACTTATAGCTCAAACAAGTGGCTGCTATGGGTACCCCATGGCCGGACCTCCCAATTCCAGAGCCCCCATCAGGACTAATGCCCTCCCAAGTCATATAACAAACGAATTAAGGCTTGGCCCCCTATAAATCCAAGCTAAGGACATACCTTCAGGCCTCAAACCAATGTAACTGCCCTTGACACCAGACTCTCCTATATCCCCTTCAATCTAACAACATTCGTATTTCCCCCTCACCAACTAGCCCCCATGAAACTATATGACTATCAGCCTCTAGAAGGCCCTCTGTATCCTTCTGGCTGTGCTATAGGAATGTAAAGTGAAACTACTGTTAGCCAAGCTGTTGAACTACTATGTAACCTCTCTGACTGTTTATTTTTTGTGGTGTTTCTGTAACCTGTATCTTTAAGTACTGTCCATGTACCTTTGTGTATGACGTGGAACCTTTGTAAATGAGTCCCTGACTCAAAGGTCTTTCTGAATACTACAATAAATAAAGAAAAATTTCAGAAACTCAGGAAATTGGGGGTTGAGAAGGAAGAGTATTCAAAGAAGTCCAGGAGGTTACCAGGCTAGTCAGAGTGGCTAAGGCCTCAAGAGAACTGAGACTGGCACAGGGTATTAGGGAAGGAGAAAAAACGTCTTCAGATGTATTAGAGAAAGAAGAAAAAACAAAGACCAGATTGTGAGGATTAGGAAGAACAGACGGTGGGTGGAGAAGAGGTGGGACAGGCAGAGGCATTAAATGAATACTTTTGTTCTGTGCTTACGAAGGAAAAAGGGGTGCAGGTACCCCAAGGGGGGGGTAGGTGGTAGTGGAGGGGAGGGGTGACTGACGTAGGGATTATGGAGAACAGGGTTCTGGAAGGATTGAGTGCATTAAGAGTGGACAAGGCACTGGAACCAGATGGCATCCACCCTAGGGTACTCAGGGAGCAGGTGGAGATCCTGGTGGGGCCGCTGACTGACCTGTTCAATACCTCCCTGGACACAGAAAGCATACCACAGGACTGGAGGATGGCCCATGAGGTGCTCATTCACAAAAGTGGCCCCAGGGATGAGCTGGGCAACTACAGGCCAGTGAACCTTACATCACTTGTGGAAGAAGCTCATAGAGACAATCCTAAAGGAGCAGCTGGTGACCTTCTTGGAGGACAACGGTCTCCAGGATGGTCATCAACATGGGTTTGTCTACGGCATACCCTGTCAGACAAACCTAATTGAGTATTATGACTGAGTGACCAGGGAACTGGACAAGGGCCATGCAGTGGATGTCCTGTATGGGGACTTCAGCAAGGCCTTTGATTCCATGCTGCATGGGAGGCTTGGGGGGGAAGCTGGAATACATAGGGGTGGGAATAAAGATAGTAAATTGGATCATCAACTGGCTGAATGGAAGGCAGCAGAGGGTGGTGGAGGGGGGAGCTCTCATCACTTAAGGGAAGTGATAAGTGGGGTGCCACAGGGATCGGTGCTGGGACCAGTGTTGTTTGGGATATTCATAGCTGATATCTCACACAGGGTCCAGAGTAGAATCAGTCTGTTCACGGATGATACAAAGATGGGAGCTGTGGTAGATGACATCAAAGGCTGGAGGGGGCTGCAGGAGGACCTGAACAAACTACAGGAGTGGTCGGTAACTTGGCAGCTGGGGTTCAACACCAAGAAGTGCAAGATACTGCACTTTGGAGCTAGGAACGAGGGAAGGAGCTATCAGCTGGGAGGTGTACAGATGAGAAGTAGCAAGAAAGAAAAGAATCTGGGGCGATTATAATGGGCAGCATGAATGACTCAGATCAGTGCAGGAGGTGGCAGCAAAGGCCAATAGGATGCTAGGGTGTATAGTGAGGAGATCTCCTCCAGGAACAGGGGTGATCCTTCCCTGTACAGGTCTCTAGTCAGGCCTCACCTGGAGTACCGCGTGTAGTACTGCCACCCATTCCTGAAGAGGACATCAAGTTATTGGAGGGATGCAGCATAGGGTAACAAAGATACTCCAGGGATTTGAGGGAAAGTTCTATGAGGAGAGATTAGCAGAGCTGAACATGTACTCCCTGGAGGAAAGGAGGGATAGTGGGGATATGATCGAAACATTTAAATACCTCAAGGGGATAAATAAGATTAATACAGAAGGGATATTCCAGCTTAGAAGAGGGAAGGATACGAGAGGGCATCAGTTGAGGTTGGGGTGGGGGATTCAGGGGGGAAATCAGGAGACATTCCTTCACAGAAAGGGTGGTGGACAGGTGGACTGCTCTGCCTGAGGAGGTGGTGTCCTGTAGAGTGGTGGGTGCTTTAAGAGGGGTTGGGATAGGGGGAGGGGGAGGTATGATGAAGAGGGGTGGGGAAGGTGTGGCAGCTGCGAGTTGAGGGGCTAGCTGCATAATCGAGCAGACTCGATAGACTGTAAGATTTTAGATAAGCAAAACAAAACAAATCCCCCCCCATGCCTGGTGCACTTTATTTATTTGTCCCTTTCCTTGTGCTACCTATCTCCATGCAGTGCCCCCCGTGCCAGGTGCATTTTATATCTGCTTGTTCCTTCCCTTGTGCTGCCTATCCCCATGCAATGCCAGCCATGCCAGGTGCACATTATTTCTGTTTGTCCCTTCCCCTGTGCTGCTTATCCCCATGCAATACCCCCCTGTGCCAGGTACACTTTATTTCTGTTTGATCCTTTCCCTGTGTTGCCTATCCCCATGCAATCCCCCACCAACCTTGCTAGGTGCAGTGTATTTCATTTGTCCCTCCCTGTTATCCTTCATCTGTGATGGTGTACTCTTTCTGGCTACGTTCCATATGTTTCTGCTGATTTCATAGTAAAAGCATTTTAAGATGTACACTCTTGTGTTGTGTTGTGTCTTACCTTGTCTCTGTAAAGTTCTGTTCAATCAGGCAGTCCCTTACCTCCTTCAAGCATCTGGCCAGTCTGAAGTCTCACCTCCCATAGAGGACCAGTGGCTGTTCTACCATGTTTGCCCTACCATCACCATCTATTGTGTTGCACCTGGGAGCTGTACATTGGTATCCCATGTTGGATCGCTATGTTATTTAGGATGCAGCAGATAAGGAATATCTTGCACACATTCCTAGAGCTGTACTACAGAGATCCACTGGACCAGTCTAGGCATCAGAACTTCATCTTAAGAATTCCGAAGACCCTTTCAGTAATATTACATGTGGCCCAATGTGTCTTATTATAACTCTTCTCACTGCCAGATGCCGGCAACAGCACTGGTGTCATCAGCCAGGGACCCAGGGGATATCCACTGTCACATGCCGAGGAAGGTAAGCAACATATATTGGTTATGTACCTTTTGGTGTATGTGTACTATCCCTTCCAGGTAGCACCATCCATCCTTATTTACCTGGTCTTGAACATCCAACACAGGGAGGAGTTATGGCAGATGAAGGCATTATACTGTATGTACCACTGGGGTATTTTGCTACCACATTTGTGATCCTATATTTGCCATTGCACACCACTTGGAGATTTAGGAAGTGGAAGCCCTTCCTGCTGACATATGCATCCTCCTCCCTCTCAGGTGGTGCTGTAATGGCAACATGGGTGCAGTCCACTGCTCCCACACATTGGGCATGTGTGCAGCACCATAAAATGCCTGCACTGTTGCTGATCTCTGCTCCTGTGACATAGGGAATGTGATGTAATGCTCACACCTCTTAAAGCATCTAGAATTAGGTTAAAAGATGGGACGTTGCTGACTGTGTAGTCCTCAAGGTGTCACCACAGGGCATCTGGAATGTGCTGGTGGAAAGAAAGCACAGTGCTGCTGTTATCTTCAGTTCCACTGACAATGTCTGATTCTGGGCTGTGCTGCTCTGGAGGTCCTCCCAGAGTATGTCCCACAGTTCATGGATGGTGTTGCCATCTAGCTGGTACAAGTTCACTATATGATGATCAGACAGCTCCAGATAGGTGTGGCAAGGTCTTTGGACCCTGTTTGGGGCATATGGCCATGGGACATGCCTGCATTGGTGGCTCACATATCCTGGGCCTCCTCTGGATCTCAGATGAGCTCAAGCTGCAGCTGGTGCAGAGGCATGGTGTGTGTCTGGGTGTGTCTCACACAGACCTTCTTGCCATTTATTGTGCCCTGCATCCCTGTGTTGATTTGTGATTGGATACCACCTGTGTTATGCCGGTTTTCTGTTTGTAATTGCATACAAATACTTTGCAGAGGCAATATGCCTTGAATATGTATCTACATGTAACCCCCCTGCAAATGGGGGGGTTCCTGAAAGTCCCCTAGTAACTTGTCTAATGACCCCAGACTGGATGGTGTTCGGCCATTAAGCCGTTTATAAGTGAGTGCTTTTTAAAGCCTCTAGTACTGTCTCTTTAAGAGTTGTCAGCTCGGAGACCTTATTAGTTTGCATGTGTTCTCCTGCTCGAATCCAGCTTGAGCTGCTGACAAGGTGCTTCGTTTTTGCTGTCGCTAAGTGGGCAAAGCGAGTACTTCCCAGGGCTATAATTGTTGGCTCGAAATATGTTAGAGTGGTAATGGAAATGTACTTTGTCTAACCTGCTTTTCTTGCAGCTGGGACTTTGTGTGCTTTGCTCCTCCATTTTGGATCAGAACTGCCGCTTGGATCCAATCAGAAGGGAGGGGCACTTAAAATGGAGTATTGAGCAGCCAACCAGGATTAGGACTCTCTCGAGAGCCAGCTGCCAATGGGGAGTATGGCCAGTGATTCTGGGAAGTGAAGTTCTGGAGTGTGGCGCCTTTTCACACCAATAGGGGAAGGTGTGAGTGACTGGCATCTGAAGCCCTCCAATTGGGTAGGGTGGTGCCGAGTGTGATTCCCTGCCCAATGGCCGAGAAGGCAGAGTCATTGTGGCCGTGAGTGAGGAAGGAGCTCCGGGCTTCTGCGCTGCTGAGTTTCATGCGGGAAGCGTGTGTGGAAACCAAAAGTCGGGTGGCTCATTCGCCGTGGTGATTCGGACTGAATACGCAGTGTACAAGGAACAGAAGAGGCTGTGCAGCTAGCAGCCAGCAACCAGGCTCACCCTGTAGAGTACTGGAGAATCTGCTTCATCGCGCTCTGTCTGTCAGGAGAAGTGAAGCTGCACAGTGACTTCCCGGGTTGGCAGTAGGTGCAGTCGGGATATGAAAGCAGCTGCCTGGTATGGTAACCTTCTTTTACATATAGATGTGTGGGGAGTATTCTGATCACAGGCCTGTGTCCCCCTGCGGTGTGAAAGGTGTTCTGCCGGAAGAGTCGTGAGTAAAAATCAGGGTAGCTCCCTGCAAGCTGATCCATTGAGTTGCAAGTGTTTCATCTGTTTCCCTCTCTTGCTACATGAACTGAGCCTAGCGGCTCCGGATTACAAATTGGGTATTGTGCAAATGTTTTCATCCTCAGGGCCCCAACCAGCTGCACCGATCTTGGCTAGTCCCCTCTTTCCTGGGTACCCAGCGACAGTGACTTGTAGGGACTTTAGCCCTGTGCACAGTGCTCTGAATATTAGTGTGATTGAATCAATTAACTTGATTTCCCCCTGTCCTTGTTACTCTCCCCTAAATAAATCAGATTTGGTTGTTTTGCAAAGTTACACTGCCTGAACTGCATGTCTGTGCTGAAATACTGTACAGTGGCTATTGTATTACTGCATCTTACTTTACAGGGGGGTCCCCAGAGTCAAGCTGATCGAACCAATCCTGGGGGTAAGTGTATACTGCGAAGGTACTGTTAGTAACTTGTGTGGGCCACTAGTGGGAAGAAAGGGGGGTTGCAGTGACCCAGAGGGCTGTGATCAAATCATACCAGACTGTCTTAACCCTCCGACCTCTGGGTGGAGGCACCCGCCATTGGACCTAGGGCCCTTAACCTGTTAGCAGTTATGCAGGCAGGGGTAGTAGCCCTTGGGATAGCGCCGCCTGTGGGTTACATACACCTGTTATGTATGGACTGGATCCTCATTTGCATGTCAATTACATGTGATACTTTTAGCAATCGCTACCATTTGTGCAATCACTATTCCCACAAGTCCAATATGGGGTATGAATCACTACATGGTCAGAATCGTGTTTTAATACTTGCTAATCACATTAGCGATTTGCAAAATGTTCAAATGCTTCCCCCCTCCCATGTCTCTATCCCTGGCCTCCACTGTTTCTGTTTCTTTGTCATTTAAATCCAAATCCACCCATGTAAAGTGTGTTGGCCTTTTGACTTAGGAAAAAATTCCCCAAGACAGGCACCAGGCAAGGAAAGCAAATCAAACGCATGCAGCTTTGAGCTCTCCGACCTGCAGCTGCACTATGTGTGTCTAGCCCCCTTCCCTCAAGTCTCTCTCGGATCTTTTTTTACTCAGATTTTAAAAATGTTTTCCTAATCCCAATTTCTTTAATATAACTGATCAGCCCAAATTTACTATACTAACAAATGGCCTGTAGGAGGCTGCAGCTCAGAGGAGAGCAGTTGCTGCACTGTGTATCTGTGACTGTGAGTTTCCTTTCCCACCTCCACTTGTTTTTTGCCAACTAATTCATTTTTCCCTTAAATTAAATAATCTTCTCTTCCTTTGTTGGGAAAGCTGTCTGGGACTGGCAGTAGTTGCTGCTGCTACAGTACAAGCCAAAAATAAACAGTTTCTGCAATTTGCGATGGAGTTCTCCATCTGACTTCCAGTGACTGACTGACTGACTAGTACTGTTCAGTTGCTGAGCTCAGATTAAAATGATGAGGCTAAAACAGCTTGATCAAGCAGACTCACTCTGTGGGGGTCTTTCCCATTTTTGGGACTGCTGATGCTCCTGATTAAATTTCAATCTCGTTCAATCTCCAGCTTCAAAACCGCACTTCGAAGTCAACTGTTTAACATGCGTAGCTGTGTTTGTCCCCGGTCATAGGTGTTGAGGCCTTGTACCAGACAAAACTCACTGAGTAGCTTCACAATCAACAACTGACAAAACTCACAGAGTGGCTCGCCCCCCTCCTCTCATTTTTCTAACCCGTCCCTTAGCCACCTGTTTTTACTATTCGAGCAGCCCCTGCTCATGACTTGTTTCTGCCTAACCAACGTATGCTTACCTCTCAATCCTATCTGAATAACTGTATAAACCTGTAAATACCTAACCTGTTACACTGTTATTGTAAACAAAGTAACTACAGCATATATCTGCCTAAACTGTTGCCTGCTATGATGTGTAAAAAGAAAAAAATGCTGTTATCTACAATGTTGTAATGAAATGTTGTTTGTGTTTGTCCTCTTTGTGACGAGGTACCTTTGGAAACGAGCCTCTGGCTCAAAGGTTGTAAACTGATGTATAAATAAATAGATAAATAAATAAATAAAAAAAATGGCCCTGCTCATCTCCTCTACCCAGTGTGGCTTTAAACTTAAAGAATCTCCCAAAACATGGCATACTTCCTCTTCTTTATAGATGCAGCCTCAGTGCTGCTTCAGCTGTGGTCTCCTTCCACCCACACCAGAGGCCCCCTAAGGTGTCCTGAGAGTCAATCAAGTTCTTCACTTCCTTGCATATGGCAGGGACTTCAAAGTACCCAATCTGAGACACAGGGATTTTGCATCCCGCACCCCACCATCCATGGCAGAACGTCTAAAGCTACAATGCTTCTGCACCCCCCATTCTCCATGGCAGAACATCTAGGCTCTGCACATCCCAAACCATGGCAGGATGAATTGGAACCACTGTGCCTCTGCAGCTCCAAAACCACAGCAGGACACTGAGAGGGCACAGAGCTTCTGCACCTGCCCAAGTAATGGCAACATGTAGAGGGGACACAAAGATTCAGCACCCCCATCCATGGCAGAACACTGAAGGACCACAAAAGTTCTGCAACTCTCAATCCATGGCAGCAAATCGGGGGGCCAGAGCGCTTCTGCAGTCCCCCTTCCATCCATGGCAGAACACTGAAGGACCACAAAAGTTCTGCAACTCTCAATCCATGGCTGGGCATCGAGTGGCCACAGCACTTCTGCAATCTTTTCTTCCCCATCTATGGTAGGACATCAATCTGGCCCAGCTATGCCACAGAGCTTCTGCCCTCTCCTCAGTCCCTGGCAGGACATTGAAGGGCCACAGAACTCCTGTACTTCCCTCACATAATCCACGCCAGGACATCGAGGAGCAGCTCCTGTTTTCACATGTCAGGCACTTTGGTGTGCATTTTCGTCCACATAAATGTAAGGGCTCTATAACCACTGGCTTTGTGGTATCGAGCAGTGGTGGGGGGGGGCACTCTGGCATAATGGAGACCAGGATTCATGCCTCAACCCCAGGACATCAGATGAGGATGGCAGAGAGGGTTGCAACCGTCCCTAGGGTGCCCTCCTCCCAGTATGGGTGGGTTGCTGTTCACCACATCTCTAGTGGTTCCTGGTGGTGGTTCGGTGGTGGCATCATTGGTGGTGTGGGTGACTGTCTGGAGCCAGTCTGCAGGAAATCTCTCACGTCTGCATCAGGATGTAAGAGGAGAGTTCCTACAGAATGGCTTCAGCCTGCCATACTGAGATTGGTGCCTGTGGAGTGAGCTCCTTAGTGAGAGCACTATAAGCACTGTATCCCAAACTCCTAAAGTAAAGGGTTAATGAAGGTAAGCCAGTTATTTATGGTTATAAAACATTTCTACACCTGACAGTGCTGTCCAGTATGTTTTTTTAGTGCATGACTTAAGTTTGTGAACTGCTATCGTAATTAGCTATATGAAAGCAATAAGACACAACTGGGTGGGCATGGAACATATTTTACCACATGGCCAGGGGTGTAATAAGGCATGAGGCTGCAGGCCGAGTGACTTTAGCCACTAGCCATGCGGTAACATATTTTCCATGCACACCCTGGAGTGTCTTATTGCTCTTATAAAATGGGCTCCTTTTAAAAAAAACTTTTTACAATTAGAAAATTCATTTTTATATGTGGTAAACAGGATTTACTTATGCTGATTTAAGATAAAATAGTCCTTCTGCCTACCACATAATGACATAATCATGATGTCATTATGTCTGTGCTGGACAAAAGTGATACAAGTGTAACCCCCTGTTCCCTGGGGTTACTAGAATCCCATCAGTGTCAGTCTGAATAACTAGCTAAATAGATTTTCACCTGGTCCCTCTCTGCTTGCTTGGTCTCAGCTGAGAGCAGAGAGGTGATGTCATTTAGAACTCTCTCAGCATCATAAGCCACATAGCTTGCTGTGAGTGGGGAGTTTAGAATTTTCAGTTAGTCTGCAGTAGGAGTTCAGTCTGAGCAGTTGGAGGGGGGAAGAGCTGCTGTGTGGGCTCTGAGGAGAACCTACTTTTTTCTCACCCTAGTCTGAGAATCTTTTACCTGCCTTGTTGAAGTGGTGGATACCGTCTTCAGGAGTTCCTGATGTCCTCATCCCCATTGGGATGAGGAGGACTGCCGAGGGATCTGAGGGGCAATCCCCTGTTTGATCCAGGATGTTTGAAGCTGCCTTTGTGTACAAACTGTGAGTAATTATGTCTGTGAGTTCCCAGGAGAAATGTACCACTAGAAGGAGAAATTGTGTGTTTTGTCATGGCCAGCCCCACATTTTCACATGTCTAATCCTATGCTATATGGGAAGTTTGAGTTTCTGTTTTCTACAGATGTTGTGTTCTGCATTGCTTTGTGCCATGAAGCGTAAACCCTTGGGGGTCCATCTTTGCTTTTGTGTACCAACTGTTTTGGAATAAAGCCACACTCTTGAACCCCAACCTGGTATGTCCAATCTAGTTATCGCTTTCTGTGTGGATTTACTGGGTACCCCTTCAGAAGTGCAGACCTAGCACAGCCCTCAGCAAAGGTTCTGTCCTCAGGACCTGGGTTTCATAAAGGTTTGTTTGTGTCTTATACACACTTTGTGTTTATTGCTTTGTACTCCCACCCTTCTCTTTTTCCCTAGACAGAAAAAGTATGGGAGGTGTGCTTACTAGTTAAACAAGTGGCCGGTGGGAGGGTTACACAAGGACAGTACTCCCCCCCCCATGTACCCTACTGAATTTTTTTAATGTTTTTTTTTAATATTAAGAAGCCCCTGGACATTAGAGAAAGAGACAAATGTGTTTCCTCCCCAAAGTGGCAGCCAGCAGCGTGCACGCACATGCACGGAGCTGTGCTAGCAGAGGTCCCGTCTTCAAATTGACCTGTTGCATCTTGCAGCTCTGCTTCTTTATTTCCTCAATAGAAGTGTCCAGGAGAAATCCCCCCCCCCCACACTGTGTCTTCCATGGACAAGGAGCAATGCAGTAAGATTGGCTTGCTGACGGAAATTCGTCTGGCCAGGTAAGGGTGGGAGTTGTCAGACTGAGCACACATGGCAGGGATACTACTGTTTCTTCGCATTCACCTAATGGATTACATGCAGGGGATGAGCTGCTGTAGCGATTGAAAAATAAATAAATTCCAGCAGCATGTTGGTCTTTGACAGTTTTGGGTCAATGTCAGGTACGGCTTCATTTGTGTCAAGTGCTGCGATGTGTTGGGCATCGGGTTGGCAGTTTTAGTTCGATGGCCTTATCGGTGACCGTCAACTGCTGTGGCACCATGTTGACAGTTTCACTGAAATTTACATGACTTACTGCAGTACTTGCCAGCTTCGGCTACACCACAGTAAAATCGTCATCAGGCATACTGAAAACCTGCTCCATCACGTCATCTGACATGCTTATTTCAAAGTTTACTTGTTTTGTAGAGCGCATTGTAAATAGGGTTGCCACCTTTGGATAAGATGAAAACCGAATACTAAACCACACCCCCAAACTCCACCCCTAACTCCTCCCCTTTTATGACTAATAAGGGCATTGCTTGGACTCTGATTCACTTGATTTATTCAGAATTGCTGCTGATATAACATTGTGTACAACTTCTTTAAATTACATCATGATTATTATTTTTGGTTTATTTGATTTAGATTTAAATATTTTAAATTTCAGTGTGTGTTAATATTTGGTGGGGTTCAGGGGACTTTCCATCCTGTGTACACAGCTTAGCTGACAAATCGAGTGACTACAGGGACACCTCTGACAACTAGCTAGTTTGGATCAGGTGGCCTTTTCTGGTAAAACTCTTTCAAAAATAAACTACACCAGTAATGGTGGACGAGATATAATTACAAATATCATCTGCCATTTTAAGATGTGCTGCTGTCCCTCCCATTGCTCCTACTCTAAAGTTATTTGTAATGTCAGAGAAGTTTTTAAAAGTGGTAGGAACTATTCTATGCTGTTAAATACCCTGTTTTGTTTTCCATGCCAGTCATACCTGACAGATAGCATATGTGATCTGTAGCATGGAGGCAGTATAGTGCAGTGGTTTAAAGCTCTGAGCTGCAATTCTGGAGACCAGGGTTTGAAGCCTACAGCCCAAACTTGCATACTTTGTGACCCTACACAAATCACTTAATTCCCTTGTGCTCTCAGGTTGCACCTGTAAACAAGCTTTAGCTAGTGTGTCTTTTCTGGTAAAAAAAAAAAAAAAATAATGTTTTGAAAAATTTTTGATAAATTGCCTAAATTTATAGTGCCATCAAATCTAGATTGTGTTCCTGTCATCCCATCAGCTACTGCTCTCTCTTTTCCTTTTCTCATTTCTGTAGTTTAGCATGACATTAGCCACATTATTCTGTGCTGTTCATCTGAAAGGCCTGGATTGGTCTTTCTGGAATTTCCAAGTAGTATGAAAATTGACAACAATAACTACTGAGGAGAGAGAGGCATAGTATTGCTAGAAATAAAATGAAATATTAGATTATTAATTTAACAACAAAAGAGGTAACAAATATTAAAATATAGGACAGACCCTAAAAGAAAAAATGGTGAACATTTAAAGGTATAAAAGTATTCCTTATCACAGCAGTCAAAGACCATACTCACAATGCAGCCAGGAAAGGATTAGGTCGATTTGTTGCTAATGGTCTTAATAGCCCTACTTTACACCTCTCAGACTGACTGGTATACAAACAAAGGTCTTCATGACATCAGAATTTGTTTCTAATCTGACCATGCAAGTAAAATGGTGAAGGATTTAACAGAATCTGTTTTACAAGCATGTGAGCATTCAAAATGACTGAAAAAGTACTACTTCTGAATAAAACTGGATTTGCAGGTAAAGTTTCTGAAACACATTGTACAGTCCATACTGGGACAGGAAGCTACCCTAATGTGGTGCCTGTCTGGTTTCAGAAAAATGAAGGTGTTAATTAAGGTGGTATTGTTTACCCTTCCCGTGAATAAACTTCCAATTTGCTGGTGTGAAGTTAGAGGTGACAACTGAGCAGACAGGGACACATTTGGCACTTTAAGTGCCTGCTCTTAATGACACTTCCCGATTATTACACTGCAAGCAAGCAATCACACTAAAATGTCAGACACTTGCTTACAGTCAGATGAGAAGAAAATGAAACAGTTAGTGGGGAATCTAACAGGTGCTGCTTGACCCACCATAAAAACCGAATTTGCAATGGTGAAAACAGGAGGACCGAATCTGGACCTAGAAAACCGAATCATTCGGTCAAAAACCAAGTAGGTGGTAACCTTAATTGTAAAGGATTATAAAATAGGTAGGCTAAATAATCCAAGTAGCTTTTCATCGTGCTTGGCAAAAACAAAAATGGCGAACAGTAAAAATGTGAACATTCTGTGGCTTACGGATATTGGCCATTTTACTGCCAGCTCTCTTTTTTAGTCATGCATGAAACATATTTCATGCATGTATATTTAGTCAATCGGATTCTTGGATTTAGCCTATCCATTTTATAAAAATTGTCTTTGCATATTTTTATCCAAAGGACCACTTTCCTTTGAGTAGCGAAACTTTGATACAATTCTTGAGAGGCCAGTAAAAGCTGTTAAACTGCATGAATATATGGAAATTAATTTGGTACAAACAGTCCCTTCTTGACCTTTGCAAATGTAACTGTTTTTTGAACTGGAATGTGATTATTCACACCCTTATCCTTATCTGTACAATTATCCCCTCTTGTGTTATGTCTGGGTCATCTCTGTAAATGGGCAGTGACACAGTGGGTCTTTCCCAGATTACCAAAGTCTACATAAATAAACTGAACACTGAATTTATCAACCCACTCACGTCCTGTCTTGGCTGCTTTGAGATTCATTGTTGTGTTTGTCAGTTTTGAGGACACCCCACTGGCAATGGTGGAAACTTTGGTTTGAGGCTTGAGAGGTATATATCCTGATAGTGAAAATCTTATTTAAACACTAACACCAAGCTGGCAGCTGTTTCCAGTAGATTAATGCCTGACTGAGAACTGGTGATGACACTTAAAGCCAGAGTGGGTGTTAGAGGAGAACTGCACTTAATCTGCAAGTGATTTTCCCAGTTGAAACAGTTTGTTTTTAAACACTGGTTCACATTCTGTCATTGTTTTCACTATGCGGGCTTTTTAGTTATCCCAGGAAAAGGAAAACTAAGATCTTACAGACCAAGGAGATGCTGCATGTTTTGTAATTACTACTTGTTGTAACAGCCCTCTGCAGGGCCATCCTACTTGAAAAGTTGCAACCTGAGTCATAATTACATGGTTGCGTACACATCACAAGGCTGTTGTTGTTGCCTCACACTAGTTGTAGTGTTCTATTTGTTCCAGGCACAACAAGTAGTTAGTACACAGTGTCCCTGACCGCACAGTACTGAAATTTTTTTGTAATGTACAGACAAAGCACCCTGTTTTTTGCACATCGTAGCAAATCAGTAATACAGTAATTATTAGCACATGTTTTTCTAAGAGCCAGAAAGACACTGTATTTGTTAACCTGTACAGAACGCACCATGGTTTTGCTGTTTACACCCAACAGTCAGATAGACAGCAGTCACATCTCTGTGAAAGCAACAGGTGTTCATGTAAGCTACAGTGACATCAGCATACTGTTGTAAAATCTGTATGGAGTGACATAGACAGTATTGATACATGTTGAAAACCACAGCATGATGTTCAGTGTACTGTAACAAGCAGCATTTGCTCCTGTGACACACTGACATGTTCTTAAGAAGTGTGCATTCCTGAAGGACAGCACATGTACAGCTGCAACACAATACCTTCATCCTGTAGCAAACAGACATGGCAGAGTACTGCACACACAGCTGTGTAAGAAGCAGCACTGCAAGAAGCTATTGATTGCACACATTAAAAAGCACTGTTCAGTTGTCGCGGCACTTAATGAAAGCACAAACAGTAGTGCACTTTCCAGCATGCACGACTCCCACTCGGCTATGACACAAGTTGGCCAACCACTGCACTCTGTCACCGGGACTGGCACAGTGCAGTTTACAGCACACATGGCGTGCGGGTTCCTGCAAACAGTATGTAGGGCACTGAGAATGCCGCATGGTCAGTAATTGCATAGAATGGAAGTCTTAGCAGTGTCGCTTGCGGTCTCCGCTGCATGGGAAATTGTTTGGTATGAGGCGCCATCTGTCAGTCACAAAGACACAACTTCCCGCACTGCCAAAGGAGTTTCCACCATGCACGGCTCCCGGTCTCCTATCACAGCAGTAGCCACACCCCTACACTATTCTGTGAATATAAGGTAACTGCATGTGAATGCCTCATGGTTGGTAATTGCACAGACTATACTTCACAGTGCACCATGCTTTGCCCCTGAGTAGCAAATGGGCCAGTATGTCCGAATGTGCCTGCCACCTGACAACAGGCGACACCTGTATGCCAACAACAGTGCGAGCACAAGGCTGCACGGTCACTGCACCCTGCCTCTCCCTTTGGTAGCAAAGTGTCCAGTTGTGGGAAAGTACTGTCCACGGGTCTACAGCCACCAGCCATCTCCCCAGAACAGTGCAAGTCATGGTTGTCCTCAATGTACACTTGCCTCCCCCCAATCGCGTGACAGTGCTGCAAATACGGCGACTATGCAGAGTCTCCCTCACCCATATCCCCCAAACATTGCAAGTACAATGCTGCATGATCAGGGCACCCTGTGTCTCCCTTCTGTGACAATATCTCTGGTTCTCGGACAGTGCCACTCAGCAGCCTCAGAACCCCACCTGTCTCCCCCAAAAAGTGCAACAGATCATTCCAGTGACTGCACACTTTGCTCCTCGCATCACTGTGCACAATGACGCCAGTTGTGCTCAGTGTTCCAGTGCCAGCAGAGTGACATGACAGCACCGCTATAACAGTTTGCCGCACCAGTATACTGTGACACTCAGGCTTGCAAAATTACAGGTGAGCAGATGCAAAGCTGAGTCCTTCCTCCAAGCAGTGGGAAGGTGGAAGTCTGCATAGTTCCATCACATTATCGTCAACTGACACTGTCACCTATCGCAAAGGGAGCACCCTTATCTTCACAGCACTGGTACTGATACTGAGCCCATGGGGGCAATATGGGGACAAGTTGAGAAAAAAAAGGAGGGGTCTTCCATATTAGGCCCAAATACGGAGCCCAGAATCACTTCCAGATTGTCTCTGTGGGGCTGCTTGATTATTATCAAAATTAATGTTCTCCCGCAGCTTTTATACCTGCTAGCAATGCTTAATCTAACCCAGCCCAAGAAATGATTTCTCCATATTAACAGACTCATCTCCAAATTCCCCTGGCAGGGGAAACCCCCTCAGACAGCTCTGACCAAATTTATGAGATCAAGGGAAGCTGGTGGCCTAAAAACCCCCAATGTGTACCTTTACTATTTGGCTATACATTGCTCCCGATAGTTTTCTTGTCTTCACCCAACCTAAGGGAAGCCTGACCCTGTCTATATTCCTCACTGGCTGGACATTGAGTGCTCTCTATGCTCCCGATTGTGCCTGGACCCTCTTTCCTTGTTGTATGTCCCCTTTAAAAAGATTCCTGGACAGTTAAAAGGCATGCCTATAGGCAAGTCCCTTTATGCCCATAAACAATTATGTCTCTTGTTAAACCTGGACCCCAACTCAGATATCACTCAACCCATCCTTGGAAATCCTAACCTGAAAATTGTTGGGAAGATACTGAGTCAGAAGGCATGACCCTTTCTGGTGACTTTTTCTGTCAAGCATCTGGTGCATGCTGGCAGGCTTCTTACCTTTTCTGAGGCTCGACCGAAGTTTGGATGGCCCACCATCCATATGTTTCAGGTACCACCAACTCAGGCACCAACTGTTTCATCACTTTGATACTGGTGTCTGGCCTAGGATGTATGGGGCAAAATGCTCAATTTGGTATCAGTCACCCCCACATCTCATACTATAGCCTTCTATCATATGCAGCTGCGAGAGGTCCTCACTGAGAAGTAAACTAGCTTTTTTTACTCTGGGATCAGGCTCTTCCCTCCCTGGGAGGCCCTTGTGACTGGTCCCGAATCTGGAAGGCTATCTACAAATACATTAAATGGGACTGATATTGCTTTATGCAATTCCAAATTTTACGCAACATGTTTTATACCCCAATTAAACTCTACGGATTGGGTAAATTGACCTGGGCTCTATGTGCCAGGTGCCAGAAAGAAACAAGCTCATTACTTCATATTTCTGGTCTTGTGAAAGGGTTGTGCCTTTTTGGGATGGTATCAGACAGTGCCTGGATCTCTTGTTGGGGCTTGACCAGGCATTCATGCCTCAGATTTGCATCCTAGGAGACTATGCTGGGGGACTGATCAGTAATCAAAAAATGCATACTGCTTTAATATCGGCCTGTGCCAAGAAGGTTATTCTTCTGCGTTGGTGTGACCAGACCATCACTAGTTACATGGAACAGTACTGAAAAATACTTTTTGCTTTACAGGCTGAATGTATTATTGCAAATATGTCAGACTTCAAGAAGAAATACACTCAAGTCTGGCAACCCTCTTATACCCTGTTGACCCTTAGTGCTGGGGGAGGGTCAGTCGCCTAGGGCTCAAACTTCCCTCCACACTAGAGGGAGCTAGAGCTGGCATACTAGTCAATACTTGTGGTGTGCTCTAACCCTTCCGAAGACCTTCATGTTAGCCCCATCTGTCACTATTTTGGTTAACCTTGGGATTAGCTCGGCCTCCGGAGAATGGGGAGGGTAGGGAGTGGGGTTTAGGGAAGGAGGGTGGTTAGATAGGCAGGATTACTGTTTCATAATTTGCTTAGATTGATTCCTGGTTCTAGGATATCTTGTTGCAATTGTAAAATGATGGGGATAATTCTAAGTATCCTCTGTACCTGATATTGCATGGGTTTTATGTATACTTTGTATTATTTGTTTTCTTGTAATTGTTGCCTGGCTGTTTCAAATAAAGCATATTAAATTAAAAAAACAAAACGTTTACTATGACTTATCAGAAGGTTAGGTAGAAAGGCCAAGAAAAAAAACACAGAAACTGAGACGAATGGACAATGGAAGCAGCATTTGACGGGGAGTGAGAGAAACACAAGACCAACAGGCAACACACAGTAAGTACGCCACCTTCTGAAGAAGCACAATAGGAACTTTTTTTTGTTTAAATACTCCTCCACACTACTAAATCAATAAAATAAAATAAAACATTTAAAATGTAATGATTGCCTTTTTTTATTTAGAATACAATGATCCATTGTATAATAGGAATAATGTACTCCAGGGTGTGGGTTGTGTTGGGATAACGTCACTTCTTGGGTGTTGGAAGCACTTGGCCTGCAGCCCCGTGCCCAACCACTTGAGGTGTGACATTATCCCAGCACGCCACACACCCTGTCATGAATTATTCTTTTATTTAGTACATCTTCACCACTTTTCCATCACCTTTCCTGCAAAATCAACAACTGCAGCCAGGAACAAATTCCCTGATAGAGAGGCTGGTGTAGCCTTGAAGCACTGGGGAATTTGTTCCTGCCTGCAATTGTCGCTTTTGCAAAAAAGGTGATGGAAAAGGACTTTTTCCTGTTGTTCACCTTCCTAAGCACCAGGGTCTGCTGTGAGCGCGGTTATCATCCATTGCAGCATTTTTTGTTATCCCAGTGGGTGCTTCTGATTTACATGCTACTGGTAACTCTATGATGTAGTTTATGTGTCCTTGGGATGCTCTTCTATTGTTGGCACAATGCCTGTTTTCATGCAAATATGTTTAGGAATGAAAAATGGATAGAGTTGAAGCTGGCCCAGTGGTGTGGTGGGCTGAGACACTGGCACCTTACCTCCTGCTGTACCGGTGACCTGTGTTCAGTGGCGAACATGGGTTGCTGGGGGTCGGCTGGGGAAGGAGAGGATCAAGCATCCAGAGGACAGTTCCCCTCTCCCGGGGGGGGGTGGGATTGGTGACCGGTGTTTGCCTGACACCTAGCGGTGCTAGGTGTTGGCCTGCTGGTCCTGTACATCGGGGGAAGAGGTGGAGCAGATGCCAGGCGTGCAGTGTGTGGAAGTAAGCGCTGCTCAGCCATTGGTGTCATTGCATGCGACCGCCGTCATGCTCAAGGGTGGGGAGGGGGGCACTCCAAAAGCTATGGATAAAAAACCTCACTGCCACCAATGAAGGAACCCCACTTGGGAAACAGGATCAGCGGGTATGCACGCCACGAAGCCCCAGGCAGTGGGGGCGCAGAAAACAAATGGATAGAGTATAGAAGGAAAAGATTGGGGAAGCTTAATGGGTGGTTAAAGGGATGGTGTCAGGAGGAGGGCTACCACTTTGTGATGTCCTTTGGGGGAGGGGGCTTCTGAGACAGGAGGCTCTTCAAGGGTAATGGCCTTCACCTGACAAGAGAGGGGACCAGTGTTCCGGGGCAGAAGTTTGATGTCTACATTGGATAGTTAAACTAACTGCAGGGGAGACAGAGGCTAGAGGAATGACCAAGAAGGAAGAGGAGGTGGGGAACCTAGCTAGGGCTTCCCCTGAACAGGGGACTAGCAGCAGCAAGGTAGGTAACGGTGAGGTTGAAGTTTAAATTAGGTTAGGGGAAGAGGCCAATGAGGGTGGGCTGACAACGGGCTACATATTCAGAGGAGTTGCGCATTGCACAACTGAAATGCGCCGCCATAAACACAGAATGCACCTCAAAGCCATATTCAAACAGCATGAATGCGCAGCGTAATATCCATTGTGCCACTGAGCAACAGTAATGTATGCTGCTCAAGTACCGGGGGGTGTGCCCATGAATATGCTGCGCAATGGCATATTCAGCTGAAAAACACAGCGCAACTGTGGAGCAACCCACAGAATGCGCCATACAGAGTTGAGCACATATAAAGAAGGCTCAACCACATACACACAGCAGAGACTTAATCCAGGGGAGCATAAGCCATGGATGCAGGACTATTTATAATGGAGCAGGTGATGAGAGGGGTGAGGAGGAGGGAGGAACAGCAACATGGCCAAGAAAGGGCCCATTGGTGGTATGCCCAACACAGACAGTACCATGCCCGGCTCACATTCGAGGACTACTGGGACACCGAGATAGTGGGCCGGTACCGTCTGAACTGGGCAATTCTAAGGCAGCTATGTGAGCTGTGCCATGATGAGCTGCAGGCGCCCACCAGAAGGAGTCATGCCATGATGGTGGAGACCAAGGTGACAGCGGTAATGTGTCTGCTCACCACGGGCATCTTCCAGAAACCAGTGGGTGCAACTGCTGGTATATCACAGTCGGCCACATCCTGCCTCCTCACCCAGGTCCTCAATGCTCTGCTGCCACATGCTTCGGAGCACATAAGATTCCTAAGCACACAGGCAGAGCGTGCAGCAAACATGCAGGAATCCCACAGGGTGGCATGCATGCCCAGTGTGATAGGGGCCATGGACTGCACCCATGTGTCCATACGTACAACATCTGGCCCGGAAAGGGCTGTATACATCAACAGAAAGGGCTAGCCATGGTCAACTGCCAGGCGGTGTGCAATGCCACTGGGTACATCATCAATGTGTACGCCACACACCCTGGGAGTACACACAATGCATTTATATGGCACCAGTCCATCCTCTGCCAGCATTTTGACAGTGGAGTGATCCCCACGGGGCACCTAGTAGGTGAGTAGATCCTAGGAAGAGGTGAAACAGTGGCTGTGCAGGACACCACACAGCTGCAGTATGGGGTGATGGGGGTTGTGGACAGCGAAAGGTGAGGGGACAGGACAGGAAACATGAATGGTAACAGTGCAGGGTAGCATGGACAGAGGTGCCCAGGCAGGAAGAACACAGATGGTGAGACGAGAATGGTGGCACAGCAGCTGTGCAGGGGAGGCCATGGCCAGTGCATGCAGGGTGGTGAGTGGTGGCAATGTGAACCAGAGGGGGTGTATGTGGAAACAGGCAATGACAGGTGTTAACCATCACATGTGTTCTCCCAACAGGTGACAGTACATACCCCCTCTGACCCTGGCTGCTCACCCCCATCTGGTGCACAACCAATGGTGCAGAGCAGCATTACAACGAGGCACGCATTGCCACACACACTATCATTGAGCGTGTCTTTGGCATGACCAAGATGCAATTACGTTGCCTAGATAGATTTGGTGGTGCCCTACAGTACAGCCTTTCAAAATCCTGTGGCCCATTCCTGGCCTGTTTATGCTGCACAATATGGCCATTGACTGTGGGATAGCTATCCAGGTGGATGAGGGCAACAGCACCAACAATGAAGAGGAGGACCAGCTGGAAGGTGTGTGCAACCACCCATGGAGAGGAGGGGCCTCAGGCTGGCAGCCTGTGCCAGAAGGCACAGAGACACCATTGTTGATGAGCACTTCTGGAACCGCAGGTGAGGACCACACAGGGCAGCTGTGCATGCATGGCACACCACACACACACACACACACACACACACACATATGGACACACAGAGATGCATGCAGGGACACAGGCACACACACTGCACACACTGGTGGACATGGAGGCATGCACACCCATGCCCTCACCCCATTGGAGCAGCACAGACAGACGCAACCACCCATGTGCCACGTGCTGAACACACACGTGGCCATACACAGGCATGCACACACAGTGGTACCGCCACAGGGTGCACAGCAGGGAACCAGGTGGGACACACAGACAGGTGCTGTCAGGGGAGGAGATGACACACACAGCAGTACAGCAGGTTGTGGCATGGATCAGAGGTCAAGTGCCAGTGCGCAGGCAATGCCAACACAGCGATGCACTCATTATGCCCACACCACATGGTCCAGCAGAACTGGCTGCACATATGCTAGACATGTCCCAGGCCACACGTATGCAACAGCACACAAACAAGGCCATGCCCAGACATGTGCACAGCTGGCAACAGCAGCAGGAACCAGGACTGGGCAGCACACACATCAGGACTATCATGCGGAACCATGGCCACTACAGCCACGCCCTGACTGCGTGGCAGGCACAGGGCTGCTCAACAGCCACAGGTGGTGTAACTAACACATTCATTGGGGTAGAGGCTTGAGAACATGACCGGGTCCTCACAGGTGTGCACAGACCAGCAAAAGACTAGTACCGGGTGTGTCAGGGATGGGCATGGCAGTGGTCGGCTTCAGCCTCGCTGGGGTCACCAGATACCATGGCCATGGTGTAGATTTAATGCTATGGGGAGTCCTGCACACCCTGCTGCACCCATTGGATGCTAGTGATGCAAATCTAGCAGCAATGGTGACAGCTATGCGGTCCAACGATGCGGTCATGGCCTTGCGCAGTTGCAGAATCTCACCAGTCAGCTGAGCACGTCCAATGTCCCCACACTCAGCCAGTTAATGCACCTGGACCCATAGTGCATGAATCTCTGCCCAGAGCATTGCATCATTATCCACGGAAACCCCTCAGCAGCCTGGTGTGCTCATCCAGCCTGTCAGCACCAGGCGTATCATGGCGCTGCCGCTGATATGCTGGAGGGGCGGCGGCATGCCGTGCAACATCCCTCAACTGGGAATGCTGTACAGGGATCCATGCAGATGGAGGGGACCAATTGGGTGCTCCAACAATGGCCCCTGGGGAGTGCTGCACAGTGACCCCCGCAGGCCGCTGCACTACAACAGCAGCCTGCTGGACCTGCCCTGCGGCACGGGCGACCACACCAGCTCCCTGTCCACAGCCAGCACCAGCAGCAGCACCACATGCCACTGTGCAGCCATGGTTTGGGGGGGGCCTGCATGTTTGCTGTTCCACCCGGGCTGCCTGCCGCTGTCTGTGCCAACATCTGTCCCCAGGGCGGTGTCACTAATCTGGTGCTGCCCAGGATCAGGGTGAGGTCATCATCACTATCACGTGCTACCTTCTCCTGTGTTGCAGGCACAAGCACTGGTAGTTCATCCAGGAGAAGGAGGTCTGCCAGTGGATTGTCATCCCCAGGCCAAGGAACTCCACCAGTCCCATTCTAGTATGGTGCACCCTGTCAGAGGCCACAATGCCGGCTGACATAATTGGCACGGTGTCATCATGTGCCACATTCACGTTCTCATCCTGCACTGCACCCCTGAGGTGTAGTGGAGCTGGAAGACAGAATGTGTGGTGTTAATGGTGATGTTGTTGCAATGCATGTAGTGTTGTGTACTGTGCAATGTCCGCATGAGTGACCCATGCGTGCCAGGCCATACCAGTGGCTGTCGTTGCGGCACTGCACGACATGTCAGTCATGCCACAAGCATGGCACAGGACATGTCAACCCAGATGTGTAGGCATACAGCAGTGTGTTGCACCAGCACACATCTGGCAAGCATGCCCCAACCCCCCAATACAACCCCGCCCCATGGGCATAACCTGTGCAGTGTGTTGCACCTCTGAATGTGACTGCTGTGGCTGTGCATGTGCTGGCACACACTTCAGCACCTGCACAGTTGTAGGGCATATAGGGTGACATGCACCCCCTGGGCCCTGCACCTCCCTACTAACACATGCCCCATGCAGCTGACACACTGCACACAGGAGACAAGGGCCATGCACAGTGTGGCCATGCACATTGTGCACCACAACAAGCTACAATGGGCATAGGTGTGCTGCAAACCTGCTGTGTGCCAGGCATGCCAGTGGCATACACACACCTCAACCCCACAACACCTACTGTCATATTCACAGTGCTGTGATGGGCTGCCACCTGTCTGGAAACCTCCCGCTGGGACACCCTCAATGGCTGCCCGGCAGATGGTGGCTGCTACAAGCTCCTCACCCGCTGACAGGACAGGAGTTGTTGACGGTCCGCCGCCTGTCCTAGTGCGGGATGCCCTGATGGCAGCCATTTTCTCCTTGATGCACCTCCTATCCGTGCCCATCTTTTCTTGCACTCCTGTGCACTCCGGTTGTGGCGGCCATGGGCATTTATGTAGGTTGCCACCTCATCCTACCCAGTGGCCTGTTCCTGCATGGTTCCTGTGGCCCCACTCAGTAGGTCCTCCCTCTCCAGGTGGGCCTCAAACAGGGCCTGCTTTTCATCTTTACTGCAGTTTGGCCTGCACTTCCTGGCAGGCACCTACTCCTCAGCTCCCTCTGATTCCGACATGCTGCGTTCTGTGAACAGTACTGTGGTGCACCGATGATCAGCATGGTAGCTCAACTCATGCAAATGAGGCTGTGAGCAACCTGTAATGAGATGCTAATGTAAGCAACTGCGCCTGGCATTGGCTCATGAGACTATTTGCATAAACTGGCTGAATGTTGCAGAATTGCTCCATGTGCAACGGACAGTGTCATGTGCAACATGATTGCACCAGAGTAATCCACAGGTGCACATCCAGCACACGTGCGATGCACATTATTGCATTTGCCATGCGCGCACTTGGCTGGGCACCATCCTGCGATGCATATCGCACAGTCGATTGTGCTCTGCATGCCTGTCCTGTCATGCATGCATCCATGGGTGCATCTCGTGCATTTTTCATGGATGCACAGTAGTGACGTACTGCTCACCTGGCCCTGCCGCGTAATGCCATTGACTGCGCATGTGCGGTCACTGCGCCATTGCTTTGCAGCATGTATGGTGATGCATGCCCTTCACAGCATGGTGTCTACACAGGCCTATGGTTCCGGGGGTCATGGACGTGACCCTGAACTCCTACTTGCACTTCCAGTGTTGCGGAAGTGCGGTATTGCACGATAGGCCATGGTTGTGCACATCAATCGTGCAAACACGTGCTGCTCGATGATGTGCCATGTGTTCCTGTCATGCAACTGGTGCAGCAGTGCTACACGTGATACCAGCAGATGCCACATTGTTCGGCACCAATGGTAGACTGCACAGCTAGCATGACATGGGCAGGTGGACATGGGAGACAGGCCAGGAACTGGTCAGAGGTTGAGATGGCCAACCTGGTGGCATTGGTGGCCCCTCTAGAGGACCATGTGTTTGGTGCAGGGGAATTGCAGGAGGTACAGCCCCAGGTGTGGGCCCATGTGGCTGAGGAACTGGAGAGGCACACTGCTGTTGCCAGGACAGGGGAGCAGTGTCACCACAGATATGGGGACATGTGATTCCGTGACCCAGATTGGCTGAGGAGGCTGCAAGACCATGCCCTCCATGGTTCAGTCCCTCAACCAGGTATGTGTGTCCGTGCATTGTGCATGCTGCCTCTGTCCAGTATTTGTGCATTTGGGTATACTGCATGTGCATCTGTACCTGCACACAGGATAGCCCAGTCCTGGAAGGGTGTGTGTGTACGGTGGTGTGGCATCACTGCACTCTGTGTGCCAGTGCCTTGACACCATGCTCCTCAAATGGGCCAGGGTCACTGAATGGGCTGTGGCAGTGCTGTGCACCATGTCTGGCCTGTGTGGGCAGGGGGTTGGGTGTCTGTTGATGGCATGCCACTCATGGTTCTTTCTGTTTGTGTTTCCTCCACAGGGCCAGAGCTGCACAGAATGGCCAGGGCAGATGCTGCTAGGGTGGATCAGCATCCTGTCGATGGTGCTGCGGCTGGGCCAGTGGGATGGGTGACAGGTGAGTGTGTGCCATCTACATCAGCCATCTTTGCTGGGTTTGGGATGGGTGGGGCCAGTACACTTAGCAGGGCACTTCCACCATGCAGTGCTGTGGCATGTGTTGGCACACTGTCGCTGCTGCCTGTGATGGTCAGCAGCTTTGGTGGTCCTGTCATGCGGGTGGTCTCTGTGTGCTGGTATCCTGTTGCTGTCACTGGTAGTGTGTGTGTGTGTGTGTGTGTGTGTGTGTGTGTGTTTGTGTGTGTGTCTCACGGTGTGCACATGCTGCTGCTGGCCGAATCTTGTATTGCCCATGGGGCATCGGTCCCTCGCTGTGGGGTGCCTGTGCACAGAAGAGGGTGCATGGCACTCTATGGCATGCCACCTAGACCTGGGCTGCTGTGGCTTTCCACTGTGCACGTGCTGTTGGTGGCATCATCCATGGGGGTCACTGCTGCTGTCCCATACACACACACACACACACACACACAGACCTGGGTTGGGGGTGGTGACCATCTGCTGTGTGGGACCTGTCACTCAGTGGCTGTTCTGTGTTTCCCTTGCATAGGGCATCCTGGGCCAGGGAGTGGATGTCAGGGTGTCGGCATCCTTGGTGGTGGACTGCTGCAGTTACAGCACCTCACTCTGCGGCAGATCAACCGGACAGCAGCACACATCCGCCTGAGCAGGAGACAGCTGGCGGTGACATGGGAACTGGTGGTGGAGGTTCGCAGGATATGGATGGCCTTCTGTCAGATGAGGCGATAGCTGCTGGACACTGCCCTTTGTCTCCCCATTTCCACCTCCCCTGCACCCCAGCCCACTTGGACTGTTGTGTGGTATCCTCTGCACTCCCTAAACAGTCCCATCCCAATACCATTTGTTACCCCTTTCGCCTTTGCACAGCGTTTTGTACCATTGCCCTTACCTGTGTTTGCCATGTTGGCTATTCTGTACTTAGTTTTGTAACATTCTGTTGCCTGTTATAGTAAAGTGCTTTGTACCATTTGCCCGTGTGTTTCTGTGTCTCCTTCACGTGCTTGTTGCTGCATTCTGCTGGTGTTGTTCATTGCTAAGGTTTCGCTGGTCCCTATCTGTACCAGCGCTGTCCCCACAGTGCAGTAATGGTAGGTGCACAGTGGCCTGTGTGCCACTTCTCTGTGTCACTGTTCCATGGGTGTGGGCTCTGACCCTCTCCTGTGCATGCCACAGTGCCGTGTGTCCCTGTCTGCCTGTGCAGAGCAATACACCCCCAGCTGTGTTGCCCATCCTGGTGCTGCTGTGCTGTGAGGTGCTGTGTCCTGTCTCCATGTGCGTCTGTGTGGCATGTGTGACATGCTGCCTGGTGCCTGTGTGGCAGTTTGGTTGTGGCACACTGTGCATGCATGGTGCCTTCACATGGTGGTTGTGGTGTCTGTCTGTACCGTGTTGGCTGTTGGGATAGTGGTTGTGAGGTGCTCAGTCCCTGCGGACATCTGTTCCATGGGTGTTCCATGCTATGTCACATCGGTCCCCCGGGTCTGTGTAGGGATCTGTGCATTGTCCATGGCCATTGAGCGCTGTGCCTGTTCTGTGCCTCCTGCCCATTGTCTCCTTGTGGTTCGCCACTGCTTCCCCTTCCATGCTACTGTGCCCTTGTGCAGCCCTGCCTGTGTTCCCTTGCTCCACCTGCTATTTTCAGTATGCACACTTATTCCTGCGCAGTTCAGGTTGCTCCATGTATGTCTGTTTGCACAATGGCGCATTTGTGTTATATTCAGTGTGTTTTACGCAGGTGCATTTCTGTGGCACATCCGCTGAATATTGTTTTTGTTTCCTGTGGTGCAACTGGATTGTGCTGCACATCCCATTGCACATGTTCAGGGCGCACTTTTGAATATCTCACCCAATGTCTACATTCAGCATGAAAAATAAAAAAATTAAAAAGACTAGGAAAGAACAAGGGAGAAGGCATAAGAAAAAGCAAGAAGGGATTAGGAGAAAGATGGAAAGGGGTCTACCAAGTCTGCGAAATAAATTTATTGAGCTCCAGGCAATGGCGGCAAACAATGGGATGGATCTTGTAGCCATCACAGAAACTTGGACCACTGAGAACAATGATTGGGACCTGACAGTACTGAGCTACACCATGTGTAGATGAGATAGAGGAAAAGGTAAAGGAGGAGGCATTGTTCTATATATCAGGGAAGCATAGAGGCAGTGGTGGATTGTAACATCAGAGTAGGTAATGGGGAAACAGAATTGCTGTGTATTTAGCTCATGGCATCCTCAGGCAATAAACTATAGATGGGGGTGATCAATAGACCTCCAGGACAGGGGGACAAGAGAGAGAGAGATAAGATGCTAGGGGCAGAACTAGAAAGGGGAGTGGCAAAGAAGGAGGTGGTGGTGGTGGGAGAGCTAAATCTGCCAGGTGTTGATTGGGTCACTGCACTGGCCAGGAGCTCCAAAAGTCAGGCCCTGCTGAATACACTGCAGGACTGCCCACTGGTACAGCTAGTTAAGGAACCCACAAGGCGGGCTGCCATTCTCATCGTGATGCACACCAACTCCGAAGTGGTAGGAGGAGAGAGGGTGGGGGAGCCACTAGCATCTAGGGACCATAACTCCATGTGGTTCAACCTGGCCCTTGGGACAAGTAAGCCCTCATCAAAGGCTGAAGTCCTAGATTTCAGAAGGGCAGACTTCAGTGATGAGGAGAACAAGATAGTCGGAGTGCACAGTATCAGGAATGTGGTAGAAAGATGGGGGGGCAATCAAGGCGGCCATTCTTGAGGCAACAAAGTCTTGCATGAAAATGGTACTCAACAGAAACAGGGACAAAGAGACCAGTATTGTTTTCTGGAAAGGTCAGGGATGCAATGAGTGCCAAAAAGAAGGCCTTGACCAGTACGAGAAAACCCAAGGAAAGGAAGACCGGGGATAGTACCAAATGAGAACAAAGGAAACCAGCAGGGTGGTCAAAGAAGCAAAGGCAGACACAGATCTGCATCTTACAGAGGGAGTCAAGGGAGAGAAAAAACATCGAATGTGATGGCAGATAAGGCCGCTGGGCTTACATATTCTGCTGCAATTTTTTAACCTTCATTTTTGCTGCAGACGTCCAGTAACTACACACTCTAAGATGACAGGGTAAAAGCTGAGCTCCGTCGCCACCTACAAGCATTATAGCCACTCTTATTTTCTCTATTGCAGCTAAGTGAGCTTTAATTTGTGTGCTGGCTACTTTCTTTTATATGGGAGGCAAAAAGAAATTTTCGAAATCCGGTGGCTCGATGGCAGATTCTTTAATTTCAGAACAGCCTAGTGACCCTAGAGAGGTTGGAGCCCAGATTATGGTGGCAGTACCGTCAGATGGTCTTACACAGCCTTCAAATGCCACAATTTTAGACTAACTTCAGGAGTTTCAGGCCAAATTCTGAACATTGCAGCTGGATTTAAAATCCTCCTTAACAGCATTGGCGACTCTGGTCAGTGATCCAGAGCTAACAGTAATGGGTACAGACAACTAAGTCTATCACCTGGAGTGTGTCATGCTAAAATTGATGCAAGATCAACAGGCGCTTCAAGACCGGTGTGGGGATCTTGAGAAGCAGTCCCGTGGCAATAACTTGCATTTATATGGAGTACCAGAGGGGGAGGAGGGTAGAGATATGATTTATTTTTTGCAAGGGCTTTTCTTTAAAGTGTTGGATATTGACGATCTCCCCCCACTTCAGACTGAATGGGCGCATCAGGCCCTCTCGTCAAAGCCCTCCACCACCGGTCCTTGGCCCTGCTCTATTATTGCTCACTTTCTCAACTTTGCTGTTAAACAAGAGATTCTCACCAGGTCATGGCGAAAAGGGGTATTAATGTACAAAGTGCAATGGCTTTATCTTGACAGTGACTACTCCTCTGTGCTGCTGGCCAAACATTGTGCATATGCTCCTATTTTGAACCTTTTGAAGGAGCATAAACTTAAATATGCCACCCCTTATGCTGCCAGGCACCGAATTCATTTTTCGGATGGGACCTGTAATTTTGAGGATCCAGAATCGGCCCTTCAGGAACTTTGGGCTCACCACATCGATGTCCCAGCTGAACAGATGGACTGTGAGGATTCGAGGGAGAAACATGCCCTTCAAAAAGATCAATGGAGTAAGCTCTCCCAACGCAGCAAGAAAAGTCAGCAGGATCAAACTATGATCAAGATCAATGCCATGTTGCAGGTTTTTTGGAGAGAGGACTCGATGTAGGATAGTGTTTGCTCTACTCGCTATTTGCTAGCTTTGTTTTTATTCATTTTCTTTTTTCTTGTTCTTATTTTAATTTTCTTTTCCAGAGCTGCTTTGGGGCTTTGGCCCTTCTCAGATCCTCTCTCCTCTCTAATTGTCTGCATCTACTTAATATATATTATTTTTGTTTTCTTTCTATCTGCCTGGCTTTATTAGCTCTGTATCCACCTTCATTTTAGGTTCATTTTGTTGCTTTGCATTTTTGAGTCTTGTGACCCTTTCGTTCTTTCTGGTTTCCTGGTGAGTCACATCTCTCCCTCTCCTTTTTTATTTCTTGCTCTATTTTTTTTTTTTTTTAAGTCTTTTTTAGGGCTGCAGTGGGTGGAGCCCTTTAGACCACTTGCTTTCAAAAAAGAGCTCCACATTCCTTGCATTCTTTGTGGCCGAACAACATGTTGGAGTTGCATCACAGTTGCCTCCGTGTCAGTGGAGCACTCCGCTCACACTGCACTATTGTTTACTAAAACAAGCATTTGTCAATGCCGAATGTTTGCTTGCTGGCATTGGCATTGGTAGTGTAGAAGTTACAGAGCTGCATAATAGGAATGGCAGTGAAGTATTGAACTGAAGCCAACCCCACCACCACCCTGCAGAGAGTGACAGGCATTGGGGTGTGCCTTTGGGTCGTCAGGCATAACGGCCATGCCATTTCACCACACCCTACCCTGCAGACACTGACAAGTGTCACGGTGTGCCTTGGGGTCTTTGGCCCTTATGCACACCCCATTCCATCAGGAAATACGGTGAGATGGGTGCGGTATAGGAGAATGGGGTGAACTTTGGGTCCGAAGAGTCCAAGGCATACCTCGATGCCTCTCACTGGCTGCAGGGTGTGGAATGGTATGAGCATTACAGGCAAGAATCCCAAGTCACACCCCTGATGCCTGTCATTCTCTACAGGGTGGGCGTTATGGTTGGAAACCCTAACACCTCAGGCATTCGTTGGTATTTTCACTCCAAATTTTCAACATGGTTTTTTGTGACCCCCACCTCATGAACAGTGGCAATATCAGTTTGTTAGCCAAAAGCTGCTTATGCACAGCGACTATGGCATTTAGCACCACAGGTGCAAAAACACATTCTGAACAGGATGTGAAAAATGACAGCTGTACTGTTCATGGGGAGGTGTAAAAAATGGCAATGTTGCAAATCTGCAGTAAAAATATTAAAAAACTGGTGCAGTCACGAGCGTGCATAGAAACTGTGCAACACACACCCGTAATGTAATTAGTTTGGGGATTTTTTACAGCAGATTGTCAACACAGGCATTTTGGGACCTCCGATCATGAACAGTGTCACTGTGATTTTCTTTATCTGTCCCGAACAATGATTTCCCACAGTGACCACGCATCTCTGCGCTGAAAGGGTGAAAACACATTTCGGCCATGTTGTGAAAAATGACAGCTGTACTGTTCATAAGGAAGTGTGGAAAAATGCCACTGGTGAAAATCTGGACTGAAAATATTACAAAGTCATGAACTTACTAGGGTGTGTGGAAACTGCGCAATGCTCACTCGTAACACAGTCATTTTATGGACTTTTGTCACCAAATTTTCAACATAGCCATTTTAAGACCTCTGCTCATGAACAGTGTAACTGTGATTTACTTAATCTGTCCCAAACATTGCTTTTGCACACCGACTGCACCATTGTGCACTACATGTGTGGAAACACATTTTGGGCGACGTGAAAAATGGCAGCTGTACTGTTCATAAGGAAGTGTAATAAAATGGCAATGTTGAAACTCTGGAGTGAAAATATTGAAAATTTGCAAACTTATGAGCGTGCATAGGAACTGCGCAACGCAGGCTCGTAAAACAGTCATTTTTAGGAATTTTTTCACCAAATTTTCAACATAGCCATTTTAAGACCTCTGCTCATGAACAGTGTCACTGTGATTTTTTTTTTTTTTTTTTTTACTTTCTTCTTTATCCTCCTACCTACCTCTGGAGCCCTTTCCTTCCGTCTGCTCGTGTCCCCCTGGGTCACCTACTTTAGTGATCTGCCCCTAGAGTGCCTCCTCCTCCTCTCCTGGAACAGTGGGGTCTGTCCTGTAGGTGGCCCCTGGGTGGTACTGGAGCGGCCTTCATCTAGGCTGCCAGAGGGTTTTCCATTTTCTCCCTTGGATCCCATTCCCCTGGGATGCCAGCGCTTGGGCGTGCGTCCCGAGTGGCGACGATGCTGACGCCCAGCCCCTCATGCGCCGACACCCTCCCGCCCGATTTGTTTAAGTCACTCCATCCCTTCCTACTGCCGGTGCTACCACCGACTATGGAAGGGATGTCAATGCAGAGCGTTCTTGGTTACCCACCCCTGAGGGAGGAGAGGCATCCGTTGGTGCTCGATCCTCCCTCTCCCCACCCGACCCGGCCGCGAAGTCAGTTCGAACCCAGGCGCCCGGCGTGTAGCGATGTGGCATCCAGCGCCTCAACCCTCAGTGCCACCGGCCGCCCAACTGTGATTTTCTTAATGTGTCCCATACATTGATTTCGCACACTGACTGCGCCACTGTGTGCAACATGGGCGGAAACACGTTTTGGGCAAGATGTGAAAAACGACAGCTGTACTGCTCATAAGGAAGTGTAATAAAATGGCAATGTTGAAAATCTGGGTTGAAAATATTGAAAATTCGCAAACTTACGAGCATGCATAGGAACTGCACAATGCACGCACTTAAAACAGTCATTTTTAGAAATTTTTTCACCAAGTTTTCAACATAGCCATTTTAAGACCTCTGCTCATTAACCGTGTCACTGTGATCTTCTTAATGTGTCCCATACATTGATTTCGCACACCAACTGCACCATTGTCCACTACATGGCTGGAAAAACGTTTTGGGCAAGATGTGAAAAATGACAACTGTACTGCTCATAAGGAGGTGTGGTAAAATGGCAATGTTGAAAATCTGGAGTGAAAATATTTAAAATTTGCAAACTTACGAACGTGCATAGGAACTGCTTATTTTTAGGAATTTTTCCACCAAATTTTCAACATAGGCTTTTTGAGAGCCCACCTTATGAACAGTGGCAGTGTCGTTTCATTACTGATCTCTGAAAGGTGATTTCGCACAGTGATCGACGTAAATCACCCTTCGGGCCGCCTAATGCCATGACAGTGAGAGATTCATGAGAAGGGGGTCCCAAAACCCTTGTTGAAAATTTGATGCAAAAATTCCAAAAAATGCCTGAGATATGCAGCAAAGTTGAAAAAACCCTATCTATCCCATTATACATCTTACCGGCATTTCCTCAGTTCGCGGTGGGCTTTGAAGAGTGAAGACGTGTTCCCGGTCCACCAAAGATAGCCGCACTGGAGTCAGAGGTAAGTATGGGGTGAGGGGTGTGGGGAAGCAGGGTGAGCAGTGGTGGGCTGGTGGGGGCAGAGACAGCGAGGACTGTTTTCTGTTTCGGGGGTTTGTTTTTGTTTTTAAACAAAAGGAGGCGAGGGCCGTTGCCACGCTGGGGTGGGCTCAGCGTGCATGGGGCGGCTGTTTGGGGGCTTGGAGCCAATGGGGATTGGGCACCCGTCAGTGACAGCATCTGTTTGCCACGCTGGGGTGGGCTCCTGGCGTGGCACCCTGGCTACTCTGGGGGGACAGTGGAGCCGACAGGGGATTAGCCACCCCTGTCGGCTATACATGTGTAGCCACCATGCTGGGGGCCAGCACACCTGATGGGGATTGGGCACCCTCGCTATACAGTGTGTGTGAACGAGCACGAATAGCGCGTGGCGGTGTGTGTGTGTGTGTGTGTGTGTGTGTAGGGGAGCGCATGTGCAGGCGATATCTTATTGCTGCTCAGTGAAGCGTAGCTCCCCCTTTCAACTGTACGCCACTGCATTTTGGACTGCTGTCATAGACAGCTCCAGCAGGCATTAGAGAACTGCGACCGCGCCTGCAAACACACTGACTGAATTGGAAGAGGGCTGCCACACCTCCGAAAACTTGAATGATGGCACTATGTTTCTTGCACATGTGTGCAAGCAAACATAAAAAAAACATTGTGGGCATCCTAATCGTGACACTGGGGGATTGGACACCCCAGTGTCGTTCTTATGTTTGGGGGGGTGCTAAGAGAGAGGGTCAGGTGGGGAGATAATTCTAATTTTAAAAATTAAAACAAACAGCAGTCATGGCAGAACATGGCACACTCTGCTGTGTGCAAGATAGCCACCACACTCGACTGCACATGGGCTAGAAACATAGAAACATAGACTTTGACAGCAGATAAGGACCGCTAGGCCCATCTAGTCAGCCCATTTCCCTACCTACAGGATAGGCTGCAGATCCTAGTTAACCAACAGCCTATTTCTTCCTACCCCCCACAAGAATTGCCTTATGTCTGTCCCATGCATTCTTGAATTCTCCCACAGTTTTAGACCCCACAACCTCCTCAGAAAGGCTGTTCCATGCATCCACTACCCTCTCTGTGAAATAATACTTCCTCACATTGCCCCTGAACCGCCCTCCTTCTATCTTTAAATTGTGTCCCCTTGTTCTTGCAAGTCTCTTTTTCTGAAAGATGCTACCCTCTTGGACTTTGTTGATTCTACTGAGGTACTTAAAAGTTTCTATCACGTCCCCCCTCTCCCTTCTTTCCTCAAGGGTATACATATTAAGCTCCTTTAGACTCTCCTCATACGGCTTCTCTTGCAGACCCTGCACCATTTTAGTTGCCCTCCTCTGGACTGCCTCTATTCTGTCTATGTCCTTGCGGAGATGGGGTCTCCAGAACTGGACACAGTACTCCAGATGGGGTCTCACCAACTGTCTGTACAGAGGGATAACAACTTCCTGTTTTCTGCTGATGATGCCTCTCCCTATACATCCCAGTATACCCCCAGCCCTCCCTACTGCCTTCTCACATTGCTTGCTAACCTTAAGGTCATCTGATATGATTACCCCCAGGTCCCTTTCCTTTTTTGTTGTTGTTACTACCTCCCCACCCATTGTGTATTCTTCCCCTGGGTTCTTGTTTCCCAGGTGCATTATTTTGCACTTCTTTGCATTGAATCCTAGCTGCCATACTTCTGACCATTCCTCCAACCTTGCAAGTCCCTTTTCATCCTTTCCACGCCTCCTTGTGTATCAACCCTGTTGCAGATCTTTGTGTCATCTGCAAAAAGGCATACTTTTCCTTCCAGTCCCTCTGCAATGTCACTGATGAAGACATTAAAAAGGACTGGACCCAATACCGAACCCTGCGGTACCCCACTAGTAACCCCTTTCTTCAGAGTGGACTCCATTTACAATTACCTTCTGTGTCCTGTTGTCCAGCCAATGTTTTACCCAGGCTACCACCCTGGGTCCCACTCCTAGGCTGGTTAATTTGACTATTAATCTTTTGTGTGGGACTGTGTCAAATGCCTTGCTAAAGTCTAGGTAGGCCGTGTCCACAGCCCCTCCCTGGTCTACTACTTTGGTCACCCAGTCAAAGAAATCTATTAGATTCGTCTGACATGACCTTCCCGCTGTGAACCTATGCTGCCTTGGTCCTGTGCTCCACTGGCCTCTAGGTACTCGACTATTCTTTCCTTCAGAAGTGACTCCATCACTTTCCCTACCACAGAGGTCAGACTGACAGGTCTGTAGTTTCCTGCCTCTGTCTTGGACCCACTTTGTGAAGGGGAATCACATCCGCCTTCCTCCAGTCCTTGGGTACCACACCATCCTCCCATGATTTATTAAAAAGAGTAGCCAGTGGTTTCATTAGTTCCTCCCTTAATTCTTTTAGAATTCTGGGGTGAATTCCATCAGGACCCATTGCTTTGTCCACCTTCAGTTTTAGGAGTTCTTGCAGAACCCTTTCTTCTGTGAAAGGACTGGGATCGACCCCCCTATCAAGAGTGCTTCTGTTAATTGGATTAGGCACTTCCCCCTCCTCTTTTGTGAATACTGAGCAGAAATATTCGTTCAGTATTCCTGCTTTTTCACTGTCCCCCTCTGCCCACCCACCATTCATTCTATTCAGCCTCACTATCCCTCCTTTGTCTTTTCGCTCGCTGATGTACCTATAAAGGTTTTATCCCCTTCTTAACTGAGTTGGCTATCTTTTCCTCAGTTTGGGCCTTTGCTATTCTGACTTCCCTCCCTGCTTCCTTCTGCCTTAACTGGTACAGCTCTCTGTCCTGCTCCTTCTGTGTTTCCTTATACTTCCGGAATGCTATCTTTTTCTTCCTGACTTTCACAGCCACCTCTTTTGAGAACCATAGTGGCTTTTTCTTTCGTTTTGATTTGTTTATTTGCTTCACACAAAGGCTTGTTGCCTCTGTGATGGCAGTTTTGATAATTCCCCATTGTTGCTCCACACCTCCTTCTAGCCTGTTTGCTAGTGCTTTTCTGAGACACTCTCCCATCTTGCCAAAGTCAGCCCTCCAAAAGTCCAGTACCCTCACTTTTGTATGGCTTGACTCTGTAGCTGAGTTTAACGTGAACCACACTGTTTGATGGTCACTTGCCCCCAGATGGCAACCCACTTCTAGATCTGAGATCCTCTCACTGCTCCCGTTTGAGAGTACGAGGTCTAAGATTGCTCCTTCACGAGTGGGTTCCGAAACTAGCTGTCTAATGCCTGCCACCTGTAGGGCATCAAGAATGGCCCTGCTCTTGGATGTGGCTGCAGCAAATGTGCTCCAGTTAACATCTGGCATATTCAGGTCTCCCATCAACAGTATCTCCCTTCTCTGCCATTCTAAGAATGCCTTCTATCATATCCTTGTCCATTCCCTCCCTGACATGGGGGTCTGTACACAACCCCTGTGGATTGTGGTGCCTTTCCAGTCTCCAAGGTGACCCACAGTGCCTCCTCTCCTCCTGTTTACTCTTTTGTTCAGTTGCTTTTATCCTTCCTTTACATAGAGAGCTACTCCTCCCCTCTCTCCCTGCCTGTCTCTCCTGTAGGTTATATACCCTGGTATGTTAACATCCCAGTCATGGTTCTCTGTGTACCATGTTTCTGTGACTGCTACGATATCCAGGCATCCCTCTTCCATTAAGGCCATCAGCTCAGGGCTTGTTGCCCAGACTACGAGCATTGGTACTCATTACCCTCCATTTCATGATGGCCTTACTCCTTTGCCCCATCCCTGTCCTTCTTGCCTTTGTCACTTTCTCCATTTACCCTGCCCTTCTCCCAATCGACACTCTATGTTGGTGTTTGCCACACTTACTACCATGATTATTTGGGGGCTGATTTTCCTCCTCCTTTCCAGTGCCTCCCCTTGGCTAGTTTAAAAGCTTGCCAATGAAGCATTTAAACCTATCACCTAGATCCTGGTTCCCTCCCGGACAGATGCAGCCCATCATGCCAGTATAGGCTTGCATCACTCCAGGTGGACCCCAGTCCCCAATGAAGCCAAATCCCTGAGCTCCACACCAGTTTTTCAACCACTGATTGAATCCCATGGTGCAGAACACCCTAGCCCTCCTATGCCATAGATGGGTAGCACCTCCGAGAAGGTTACCGTATGCATACTTGACTAGGGCCCCCTCCCCAATTCCACAAACTCTTCCTGCACTCTCTAATCCCTTTCTTAGCCAGTTCATTTGTCCCTAGGTGGACAATGACATCCAGCTCCTCCCTGTGCAGCTGCTCCGCAATCCTGAGGATTCGCCTCTGTCCCTCCAAGCCATGGTGCCAGGCAGGCACCTTACCACCCTCTCCTTCCTCCCCAGTTCTACCTTCCTAACAATGGAGTCCCCCACCAGGAGTTGTTTCCTTCCCTGCAGGGTCCCCTGCCACCCTCCTGTGGGTCTCCTTGTGGAGGTTTCCAGCATCCTCCTTGGTCTCCACTGTGGGTGCCTCCATAGAGGAACCACACTTTGCCAGAATGGCATAGGATTGTGGAGAGGTACAATGGGAGGGATGCGCCTCTGTTCCACCACCCTCAACCTCCCTGAGCCCACTGTGGTCCAACCGCTCCTCTTTCTTGGCAACCTCTGAGGCAACGGCAGTGGCACTGGTGGTCTCTGGATGGAATAGGAGGTCCCACAAATCCTGGCCAACTCAGCCTGGAGATGAGCAACCTCCTCCCTCAGCCCAGAGAGGTGCCTGCAGATGGGACAACACCACATCCTCCACAACTTCTCCCGGAAGACTGCTGCTCCACAGCCACTGCACTGCACCACTCCAATCATGTCTTATTTCTGGCCCCTTAACTGTTTGCAATCCTTACTCTTTCCTCTGTTTTTTTTTTCTCTCTCTCACTTTCTGCCTGTGTGCCCTTTAAGCTCCTGATTGTCCTGTTCTGAGACAAGAATATCCTATATTTCGCAGTAGACCACTTACTTGCTCAGAGGCAGACCTCCAGCAGCTAGATGGGGCCGGAGAGCTACTCTTGCCCTTCTAGAATGGTGGGTCCTTGGTGGTTCTGTGATCACTCACTTCCTGCCCCTAAACAGGAAGTTCCTGTTGTCAGTCAAATCCTGTGCCTATAAAAATAGAACTAGCTTTGGGTGGGGGGGTGGAATGGAGGGAAGGAGGGCAATATAGTCCCAGTAGAGAAGTCCAGTCACACAGCAGTCCTTTCTCCTGGTGTCTTCTGCCAAGTTATTAGCAGAAACATTCTAAGGCAGTCTTTAAATGTAGCTTCCTTCTAGCTAAGCCACTCCTCCTACTTACCAGATCTTTCTACAAGTAATTTAAACCTCACAGCAGTTAAGACCTTTCAGTCACCTGAGATTTACACCTAGATAACTCTTCAGATACCCATTCAGTTCAGTTAACCCAAACACACACTTTTTTTTTTATGTTAGTTTTTTTACCCTTAATTAAAGGTCAAATACAAAAGTTCTTCTACTTTAGTCTCAGTAGAGAAGTCCAGTCACACAGCAGTCCTTTCTCCTCATGTCTTCTGCCAAGCTAGTAGTCGCACATGCGCAGTAGAGTGTGATGGCCATCTTGCATTCAGCAGAGTGTGCTGTGTTCTGCCATGTCCGCCGTTTGTTTTTTTAAATTAGAGTTTCTCCCCCACCCAACTCTTCCTCTCAGCACCCCTCCCCCACACACACACACACATAAAAGTGACACTGGGGGTGCCCAATCCCCCAGTGTCCCGATGTGGAATCCTCAATTTTCTTTTTGTTTAAAGGGATCCCCCCCAACTACCACACATGCGTAATTATTTCTTTTTTTTTAAAATACATAAATATATATATTTTTTTAAATCCTACAAAAAGAAAACCATGCATGGATGTCTTTTGTGGCCATAACTGCCCCACCACCAACCCACCCACTCAGCACCCACCACCCTGCACTCCTCCCAGCCCTTACTTACCCATCAGGGGTCCAACGCCATAATCCTCTCTGGACCACAAACATGTCTTCAGTCTTCAAAGCTGGACCACGAACTGAAGAAACAAATATGCAGTTCAATGTATTTCAATAAGGTTTTGAACTTAGGTGCATAACGTGGGCATTTTTGCATATTTTGGGGCAATATTTTCAACATGCCTTCTTTGGAGCTCTACCTCATGAACAATTGCACTGTCATTAGGTAGATCTATCACAAAAGGTGATTTCACAGTCTATTTGCAAAATCACCTTTCAGGCAGGAGTTGAACATTTTCTCTGGTCTTGTTCAAGAGGTAGGGTCATAAGAACCCTATGTTGAAAATTTGTTGACAAAATGTTAAAAAAAAAACAAAGTTATGAGCCTATGTTGAATTTTGTGAACACAGGCTTATAACTTTGGTAATTTTCAAAATTTTCCCCCAAATTCACAACATAGCCATATCTTCACAGCACCTCATGAGTGTGACAGCTATTGTTTTTCAAATCCTGGCCAAAATGCTTTTTTTAATGTCCTGAAAGGTGACTTCGCATTCCCTGTGCAAAATCACCTTTCAGGCAGGAGTTCAAAATGTTCTCTGCCCTTGATCATGAGGTGGGATCATAAGAAGGTTATGTTGAAAATTTGGTGTGAACATATTAAAAAATAATAAAGTTATGAGTCTACATTGAATTTTGCGAACTCAGGCTTGTAACTGTGGTACTTTTCAAAATATTTACCCCAAATTTACAACATAGGCATATCTTTACAGCACCTCACGAATGTGTCAGCTATCATTTTTCAGATCCTGGCCAAAATTTTTTTTTTTTTTTACATTCCGAAATGTGATTTCATGGTCCCTGCAGGAAATCAGCTTTCGGACAGGAGCTGAAAATTTTCTCTGACCTTATTCATGAGGCCAGGCCATAGGAAGGCTATGTTTTAAATCTGGTATAAAAATATTAAAAAAAAAAAAACAAAGTTATAAGGCTATGTTGAATTTTGCAAACACAGGCTCATAAGTTTGGTAATATTCAATATTTTGACCCCATATTTTCAACATAGCCATTTCTTTACAGCACCTAATGAATGTAACAGCTGTCATTTATCAACTCCTGTCCAAAATGTGTTTCTGCATCCTGAAAGTTGATTTCGCAGTCCCTGCACAAAATCACCTTTAAGCCAGGAGCTGAACATTTTCTCTGCCCATCTTCATGAGGCAGGGTCATAACAAGGCTATGTTGAAAATTTTGTGTGAAAATATTAAAAAACACATTTTCAGTATTTGTACCCCAAATTCCTCAGCTGCAGCCCTGTTGGCTCTAGCCAGAGTTTGTTTGTTACTGTGAGTAGTTGTTTTTCCTTTGTCTATTGTTTATCATGTTATAATAACTGGTGACCCCCGATATCAACCCATTTTCGATTACTATATAAAGTCATATCAACCCGCAGGTTGATATGAAAAAAACTCATATCAACCAGCGGGTTGATACGACTTTTACAGTCTTGCGCCGAGAAGCCCAAAGCAGTCCAGACCAATCAAACAGACTGAGACAGCACGAGACGGTTCTCCAACCGTAAACTCACACTCACAGCACTGACCCCATTTTATAAGAAATTAAATAGAGCTCAACGCCTAATCCTAAATTAAAAGTGAACATTGAAATGTCTCACAGTGGAGAACCATTTCGTTGCTGCCTGCAGCAGTGACAGGGAAAAATTAAGTACTTAGTAGCTAGAAAAATGCTCTACTAAAAACGCACTTTCCCCATTACCCCTTACTGGTTCCCTAGGCTGCATGAACTTTCACTTCAGACGGGAATTACCCCGACCCATTGAGATGATGCAACAACAGACTCTGAAGCTGGAGAGTTGCTTCTAATGGGTTTTTTTAAATAAATTAAATGAACTTTTTTTCCATTGCTATGAAAGTTGATCCGCTTTACCCTACTTGAACACAAGACCATAAGGTACAATATTTATTATTTTTGCACCGGTTATGATAAAAAATAAAACATTTGTAGGGGGTTGATATGCAGTTTTTTTAAACACACCTTCTGTGTGTGATATTAGTGAAACCTCTCGAGCTTCGCTCTCGAGATTTCTCTAATATCACACACCTCGGGTGTGTAAAAAACTGCATATCAACCCCCTAACTATGCATTATTCTCTATATATTTCAATGTTGGTTTCTTTGATTTTGTCCCTTTGGCAGTTTTGTACTGCTCCTATGGGGACAGGTTTCCTTTCTTGTCCCCCTCCCCTTTTTTACCTTTCTTATTTCTAACGTTTTATTCTTTTCCCCCCATTTACTTATTGATCCCATCCCTGCGGGCCTCTGTTTATTTTGATTTATTTATTTGGCTTCTTTCCAAGTTCTTATCCTGTTTATTTGATTTACTGGAATCTTAAGTGCTTTTACGTGGTGCCCCTCTGCACCACAAATTATTTGTTGCAGTCTGTTTCACATTTTTGTGCCTCTGGTCTGTGTGCTTTTACACTGCACTCCTGAAATCGATCCCGGAGAGAGTCTCAGATGATTCGTGGGATCCTTAGCCCATTAGCTCGATGCTCATATTTAGCAGTATTGTGTTATTATTATTTTTTCGATGTTGTTGTTAGTGCTGGAATCCTCAGGTGCAGCATCAGTTTTCTGTAACATTTGTATTAATGCGCTTTTGGCAGATTTCGGTACTTATACTGGGCACACGTTTATGCATATTCATAAGTGCATGCCCAGTATAAGCCCCACTTTCTGAGTCATTTTAAAGCATGTTTACCAAACATTACACAAAACTGATTACTTGCCCGAGTTCAGCTTTCTTTGTGCTGTCAGAAAATGTAAGAAGCTGAAATTGGGCACAGTACTGCTCGTACGAGCATCGGGAGGCAATGAAAGCATGAGTCCACAAGGATCTCGGAAGGTTGCCTTCACGCACAAAAAAAGCAATGCTGCAAATGATCTTCACCAGTCAGTGCAGTGCAGAGCCCGGTGTTTAAAGGCACATTTAGATGGTTATCATGCTCCCTTCTTTTATTTTACTCTTTTTTTTCTTGACTTCAGGATTTTAAGTTGGTGATATTAGCCCCATTGTTGGACTTGACTTCCATGAGTGCAGTTCATTGTCTCTTTTTTTCAATGTGTACAGGCACCTGTGTCCCGTTAGTTTCTGATTTTGATTCAATAGCTGGGCTCTGTACAGTGGGTGCTGTTTTTCCATTGCTTGAGCTTTGCTGCCCTCTTGTGGATCTTTGTGAGTATTGCCTTTTTTTATTTGATACACAGCTTAAAGTTTTTGGTTGGGGCAATGTCTTCAGCATGGTCAATGAGTTTCAACTTTCAGTGTTCACTTTTGGTCCAGGAACCCAGGTGCTTTTTGAGGCATTGTTCGGGTGATTTTCTGTTGTGAGTTCTGCATATTTCGGTATTTTATTAGTTTTCTGCATAATTATTGTTCTTATGAAGAGTTTCCTTTTCTTTTCTATTATATGATGGCTGTTGATGTGCAGACCAGATATGGGGCACTGCTTGGGTTGTTGCAGGGGGGGATACCAATTGGCCTTCTTGGATGTGGATATTGTTTGTTTTGTCTTTTTTTTCTGGTGGCCAGAGCATTATACATATTGATAAATATCCTCCTTGATGGACTCTTTTTATGTTTGCTTGCACGCATGTGCAAGAAACATAGTGCCACCATCGGAGATTTCGGAGGTGTCACCTCCTCCTCCAATTCAGTCAGTGTGTTGGCAGGCACGGCCCCTGTAAGCCAATGCATGATGGAGCTGTCTATGACAAGCTCCAAAATGCAGTGGCATACAGTTGAAAGGGGGAGCTATGCTTGAGTGAGCAGCGATAAGATATCGGCTGCTCACGCGCAGTTCCCCCACACACACACACAGATGCCCATGCAGGCATGCACGCCCCCGCTCCCCGCACGCACGCACTGTATAGCCAACGGGTGCCAAATCCCCATCAGCTGAGCGCTGCTCCCCACCTCTCCCCAAAGCCTTCCAAAATGCCATGCTGGGCAACTATCATATAGCCGACGGGGTGCCCAATCCCCGTCCGGCTCCACTGTCCTAATCCCCCAGTAGTAAGTGCCACGCTGGGAGCCCACCCCAGCATGGCAAGTGATCCTTGGCCAATGGGGTGCCTAATCCTGCTGGCTGAACGCCTCTAACCATCCTTGTCCATGCTGGGAGCCCACCCCAGCGTGGCAACGCCCCACATCATCCGCTTTTTTACTCAGAAGAAAAACGGTCCCACGAGTCTCCCTGGCCCCTTCCCACAACCTGCACCCACCCACAGCGCACCCAGCCTCCCCACACCCCCCTCACCCCATACTTACCTCCGGAGCTCGGCGCGACGATCTTCGGTGGACCGGGAACACGTCTGCACTCTTCAAAGCCGACCGCGAACTGAGGAAATGCCGGTAAGCTGTATAATGGGCTAGATAGGGGTTTCAACTTTGTTGCATATCTCAGGCATTTTTTGGAATTTTTGCACCAAATTTTCAACATGGGGTTTTTGGGACCCTTCTCATGATCACTGTCATGGCATTATTCGGGCCCGGCGGTGATTTCGCAGTCACTGCACAAAATCACCCTTTGGGCCTGAATAACAATGACAGTGACATCATTCATGAGAAGGGTCCTAAAACCTCATGTTGAAAATTTGGTGCCAAAATTCAAAATGACTGTTTTACGAAGGCAGCTATGCAGTTCCTATGCAGGCTCGTAAGTTCGCAAATTTTCAATATTTTCACTCCAGATTTTCAGCATTGCTATTTTACCACACCTTCTTATGAGTAGTACAGCTGTCATTTTTCACATCTCACCCAAAATGTGTTTCCGCCATGTAGCCCAATGGCTCATTCGTGTAAGTAAATCAATGTATGGACAAATTAAGAAAATCACAGTGACACTGCTCATGAGCAGAGGTCTTAAATGGCTATGTTGAAAATTTGTTGAAAAATTCCTAAAATGACTGTTTTGATGAGCGCAGCGCTAGAGTTCCTACGCACACTGTGAGGTCGTGAATTTTCAATATTTTCACTCCAGATTTTCAACATTGCCATTTTACCACACCTTCTTATGAGTAGTACAGCTGTCATTTTCACATCTCACCCAAAATGTGTTTCCGCCCATGTAGTGCACAATGGCGCAGTCGGTGTGCGAAATCAAGGTACAGGATAAATTAAGAAAATCACAGTGACACTGTTCATGAGTAAAGGTCTTAAGATGGCTATGTTGAAAATTTGGTGAAAAAATTCCAAAAAATGACTGTTTTACGAGCGTGCGTTGTACAGTTCCTATGCACGCTTGTAAGTTCGCGAATTTTCAATATTTTCACTCCAGATTTTCAACATTGCCATTTTATTACACTTCCTTATGAACAGTACAGCTGCAATTTTTCATATGTCGCCCAAAATGTATTTTCGCACATGTAGCGCACAATGGTGCTGTCTGTGTACGTAAAGCAATGTTTAGGACAGATTAAGAAAATTACAGTTACACTGTTCATGAGCAGAGGTCTTAAAATGGCTATGTTGAAAATTTGGTGACAAAAGTCCGTAAAATGACTGTGATACGAGTGAGCATTGCGCAGTTTCCACGCACCCTCATTACTTCATGACTTTGTAATATTTTCACTCCAGATTTTCACCAGTGACATTTTTCCACACTTCCTTATGAACAGTACAGCTGTCATTTTTCACAATATGGCTGAAGTGTGTTTTCACAGTTTCAGTGCAGAGATTCGTGGTTGCTGTGGGAAATCATTGTTCGGCACAGATAAAGAAAAAACACAGTGACACTGTTCATGATCGGAGGCACCAAAATACCTGAGTTGACAATCTGCTGTAAAAAATCCCCAACCTAATAATATTACGGGTGTGTATTGCACAATTTCTATGTACGTTCGTGACTTCACCATTTTTTTAAATATTTTTACTACAGATTTGCAACATTGCCATTTTGTTACACCTCTCCATGAACAGTACAGCTGTCATTTTTTACATCCTGTTCGGAATGTTTTTGCACCTGTGGTGCTAAATGCCGTAGTCACTGTGCATAAGCAGCTTTCGGCTAACAAACTGATATTCCCCCTGTTCATGAGGTGGGGTCACAAAACAAACATGTTGAAGATTTGGAGTGAAAATACCAATGAATGCCTGAGGTATTAGGGTTTCCAACTATAACGCCTAACCCTGTAGAGAATGACAGGCATCAGGGTGTGACTTGGGATTCTTGCCTGTGATGCTCATACCATTCCACACCCTGCAGTCAGTGAGAGGTATCAGGTATGCCTTGGCTCTTCGCCCCAAACTTCACCCCATTCTCCTATATCGCACCCATCTCACCATATTTCCTAATAAAATGGGTGCGATAAGGGCCAAAGACCCCATGATCACCGCGACATTTGTCAGTGTCTGCAGGTTGGGGTGTGGTGAATGCATGGCTGCTATGCCTGACGACCCAAACGCACACCCCAATGCCTGTCACTCTCTGTAGGGTGGTGGTGGGGTTGGCTTCAGTTCAATACTTCACTGCCATTCCTATTACGCAGCTCTGTAACTTCTACACTACCGCTGCCAATGCCAGCAAGCAAACATTCGGCATTGACAAATGCTTGTTTTCATCTGGTGTACAGTAGGTGGGTCAGGAGACAAACCCCTGTTTGAGTCCTTTATGCTTTTATTTCTAGTTTTTTCTTTGGTTCTTTTTGAACCAAGGGGGTCCGGCGAGATTCTCGTGGTGCCCCGGTACAGCCTTGAAATTCCCAGGCATTGCCCAGGAGTGAGGTTTTTTTTACCCTGTTCCTTCCTTGGAAGTCACTCTGTTTTTATCATTTTTACCACACTTGTTTGGTTTCCATTGTCTTGTAGGACTGAAGTGTGTTCTCCTTTTCTTTTCTGCGAGTGGACTGGTGATCAGACAAGTGTGGTATTTCGTTATACTTGTACATAGTTCGAGCTATTCCATTGGCTTTCTTATTATTATCTCTGCTTTGGGGATCCTTATGGGGGTGGAGGTTGTTAGAGGTTTCTGCAGGGTTGGGTTAGTTCAGGGGGTCCTTAACATTTCATTATTACTGTTTCATAATTTTGTGTCTGCTTTGGTTCTCTTTTTTCTTAGCTATTTTTTCTTGGCATTTTTTGCAGTTTTGGGGCTTTTTAGAGTATGTCATGTACTTGCTGTCTGTTTGAATTTCTTCATGCATTCTTGGCTGGGGGTCAGTTTGCTGGATTGTTTGTTGTACCCACTGTCTTTTTCATGATAAAATACGGTTTCCATTGTACTTTTGACTTTAAGGAGTTGCCCAGATGCAATACGGTGGAGATGGGAGAATTATTCTCTTTTTTCTTAGGGATCTGTTTGTGGGGATCATATTATTGGTATTTAAAAACATACAAATATACAAAACTTGCCAGCAGAAACAGGCCTCACGGTTTATCAAGTCTGCTTGAATGCGCAGCTAGCACCCCTATACTGCACCTGCCCCACCTCCTCTTACCCTCGGAAACTGTTCAGCGTTGTTTACCCAGCCCTCCTGCCCTATCCCATGCTCTTTTAAAACTGCCCACCATCCTGAATGCCACCACCTTCTCTGGTAGAGTGTTCCATTTTTGTCACCACCCTCTCAATAAAATAATGCCTTCTCATCTCCCTCCTGAATCTGCACCCTCCAGTCTTAGCCCGTGCCTCCTCATGTCCCTTTGCTTCCTCGGCTTAAACAACCCCTCTGAGCCAGATTTCTTGATCCCCTCAAGTATTTGAAAGTTTCAATCATATCCACCTGATCCTTTTTCTCCTCCAGGTTGTACAAACTCAAGTGTCTCAGCCTTTCTTTGTAGGCTCTGCCTTTCTTCCCCTGTATTATTTTTGTTGCCCTACGCTGCACCACCTCAAGCAGCCTGATATCCTTCATCAGATAGGGATGACAGTACTGCACGCAGTACTCCAAATGCAGCCCGACCAAGGACCTGTCCAGGGGCAGGATCACATCCTTGTGTCTGGACAAGAACTCCCACACAATGCACCACAGCATCCTATTGGTCTTAACCACCGCCTTCCTGCACTTAGCAGAGTTGTTCATGCTCCCCGTTACTATTATCCCTAGATCCTTCTCCTCTTCAGTGACACCCAACCGCACTCCACTCCACTCAACCAATATTCCCTCCTCGGGTTCTTCACTTCTTTTCATTAAAACCCAATTGCCACCTTGTTGACCACTCCTCAAGTCTGGTTAGGTCACCTTGTAGACTCTGCCACCCCTCCATGTCATCCACAACAGTGAACAAACTGATCTTGCTCCTAACCCCGTGTGCAATATCTGATACGAACAGACCAAACAACACCGGCCCCAGCACCAAGCCCTGCGGCACACCGCTGGTCACTGGCCTAGGAGATGAGAGTCCCCCCTCCCCTCCACAACCACTCATTGCAGTCTATCTTCCAGCCAATTCTTGATCCAGCTAGCCATCTTAGCCCCCACCTCTACGTATTTCAACTTTGCTTCCAATCACCCATGAGGGACCGAATCAAAGGCCTTGCTGAAATCCAAATATAGGACATCCACAGCATGGCCCTTGTCCAACTCCCTTGTCACCCAGTCATAGTATTCTATTAGTTGGTCTGGCATGATCTCCTAGAGATGAACCCGTGCTGCTGCTGCCCTTCCTGGAGCTCATTGACCTCTAGAAAGGTTACCAGTCTCTCCATCAAAATCGCTTCCTTAAGTTTACCCACTATGGAAGTGAGACTGACCAGTCTGTAATTACCTGGCTCATCCTTTGGGCCACTCTTGTGGATAGGCACCACATGAGCCAACCTCCAGTCCTCCGGCATTTACCCATGTCCAGGGAGGCGTTATAACAGGTCAGCCAGTGGCCCAGCCAACACCTCCGCCATCTTCCTCAACACCCTAGGGTGAATGCCATCTGGATCTGGTGCCTTCAGACCTTCCAATATCTTGCTTTCCAGAATCACCTCATCAGCCACCTCCCCCCCCCCATCCTCACCCTCCCAGTCCTCAGAAGTAGCAGACCTCCTGCCTCCCTCAGGAACACAGAGCAGAAGTATTCATTCAGTACTTCTGCCTGTTCACCCTCCTTCTCCACCCACTTCCTGTCATTCTTGCGCCAGACAATCTGATCTCTGCAGTTCCTTTTCTCCCTTACGTATCTACAGAATTCCTTCTCCCCCTCCCTGATGCCCCAAGCCAGCCTCAGCTCCTTGGATGCCTTGGCCTCTCTTACTAACTTGGTTTCCTCCTTGGATGTCCTCGTGTACGTCTCCCTGTCCTCCTTCCTCCTCCCTCCTCCCTCCTGGTTCTTTTCAGTCTCCTAAAAGCCACTCTCTTGGCCTTCACCCCTTACAACACATTCCTGGTCATCCAGCATGGCACCTCAGCCCTGGCCTTCTTTCTCAGAGTCCTGGTGCATGTTTCAGTAGCCTTCCTCAGCCCAGACTTTATGATATCCTACTTCTGTTGTGCATCCATCTCCAACTCAATCTCCTCAAGGCGCCCCCTCAGTATTTCCCTCATCCTCCCAAAGTCCACCTGTCTGAAGTCCACTACCCTTGTTGCTGATGCCACAGCCTCCCCTGCTCATGCTGAGTGTAAACCACACTGAATGATGGTCACTCCCAGATAGTGGATCCTCTACCCGTAGCTCCCTCACCATCTCCCCATATGATAATACCATGTCCAATATATTACCTAGCCAGGTTGGTTTGCCAACCATCTACACCAGATGGCTATCCTGGAATGCACCCAGAAGTACCTGTTCCCTGGCACTAGAAGTTGCTTGGGTTCCCCAATCCACCCCAGGTAGATTGAGGTCCCCCACTATCACCACGCTCCCCTTACCACATACCCATTGAATCTGATCCACCAACTCCCTAACCAAATTCTTGAACTGTGCCGGTGGACTATACACCACCCCTAGCCTCAGTTTCCTACCCCTTGAATCCAGAATCTGCATCCACAGTGCCTCTGTCCTCCTGGCCTCCCCCTTATCCCTAGTGCATCTAATGCCATTCTTTATGTAAATCACCTCCCCTCCCTCTTTCCCCACCCTTCTGTTCTTCCTATAAACCCTGTATCCGGGGATCACCAGATCCTAATTCTGGTGTTGGCTGGCCCACGTCTCTGTGATAGCCACAACATCCACCATCCTTATGTTTAAGAGAGCCTGTAGTTCTGCTACTTTGTTACCCAGGCTCTTCGCATTCAGGGAAACCACCCTCCACCCATTACCCACCTTCTCCCTACCCTGCACCTCCTCTACCTGGCCCTTCCCTTGTGGCCCAATCTCGTTACAAACACTGCTGTCATGGGTGGTCAGCTTGTTCAGATCCCATACCTGGTGACCTTGCACACTAGCTGCACACTTGCCTCCCCCTTCCTAGTTTAATAACCCCTTGGAAGCTAAGTATTCCTCCAGTTTCTGCTTCAAGACCCACTGCCCAGCTCTACTCAAGTGCAATTTGTCCGCTGCATATAGGTTACTGTTGACCCATGCGTCCTCCCAGTCTCCCACCAGCCGATATCCATGGGAGCGACACCAGCCAAGAGTTAAACTCCACAATCCTGTCCTTCCTTACCCTGTTTGCCCTGGGTACCAGAAGCACTTCTGAGAAGGCCACCGAGCACCCAGCTTCCATGCATAACTTCCTTAGCTCCTCAAATCTCTCCCTAACCAACGCCACTGGGGTCTCCTCCAGGCCATTGGTGCCTACATGCACCACCATGTGAGGTTTTCTGTTCCCTCCATGACATGTCTAAGCAAAGCCTGCCCTACCCACTGTTAAGCCCGGTATGGATTCCACTCATATGCGACAGTGCCATTCACCCCTCCCTTCCCACCTGATCCCCTTTAGTATAGAGTCCCCCATTACTACTACTCCACCCCTTCCCCACCTTTTCTCTTTAACTGCCTGCAACCCTGTCCCTCTCTTTAGCATTCGCCCTTTCCTGTCCACCAACACCCAAACCCTCCCCCCCGAACTTCCTCCCTCCTCTTCCTTCCGGACCTCTCTTTCCCCCATTGTTGCCGCCCCACTCCCTGTGGCCTACACACCATCTATAGAAACATAGAAACATAGAAGTTGACGGCAGATAAGGACCACAAGGCCCATCCAGTCTGCCCATTTCTTTTTTACCTTATAAATGTGCCATCGGCCTTTGCTCTGTCAGTGACCTATCTATTCATAGTCATTTGTATTGCTCCCTTATGCCTATCCCATGCCTGTTTGAAGCCCTGCACTGTATTCATAGCCACCACTTCTTGTGGTAAGCCATTCCATGCATCCACCACCCTTTCTGTGAAAAATTTCCTCACATTCCCCTTAATCGGCCTCCCTCTAATCTCATGCTGTGTCCTCTTGTCCTGCTATTTTTCTTATATTTAAACAAGTTAGACTCTTTCACCTTGTTTATGCCCTTAAGGTGTTTGAATGCCTCGATCATATCTTCTCTCCTCCTTTGCTCAAGGGTATACATATTGAGCACCGTTAATCTGTCCTCATATGTCTTCTGATGCAGTCCCTGCACCATTTTGGTTGCCCTTCTCTGGACTGCCTCAATTTGGTTAATGTCCTTGTGAAGGTGTGGCCTCCAATACTGCCAGTACTCCAGATGGGGCCTAACCAATGTCTTGTACAGAGGATTATTACCTCCCTCTTACGACTTGTGATACCCCTACTAATACACCCTAACACCCCTAGCCTTACCTACTGCTTTAGAGGTCTGCTTGGATGATTTTAGGTCATCAGTGATGATGATGCCCAAGTCTCTTTCTTCCTTTGTGGACTGCAACTCCTCCCAGCCTATAAGTGGCTTCGGGTTTCTCTTCCCTATGTGCATGATTTTGCACTTCTTTGCATTAAATCCCAGTTGCCACTCTTCTGACCATTCTGCTAGTTTATCAGATCTCTTCTCATTCTGCCCACCCATCTGGCTCATCTACTCTGTTGCAGATCTTGGTGTCATCTGCAAACAGACAAGCCTTACCCTCTAGTCCATCTGCAAGGTCACTAATGAAGATGTTGAATAGGACTAGCCCCAGGACTGATCCCTGAGTACCCACTTGTGACTTGCATCTCTTCTGACTGTATACCATTTACCACCACTCTCTGTTTTCTGCCAGTCAACCAGTTTGCCACCCAGTTGACCAACTTCTGACCCACCCGAGCCTACCCAGCTTATTTATCAATCTTCTATGTGGAACAGTGTCAAAGCTTTGCTGAAGTCAACTGCTCCCCTTGGTCCACCACTCTGGTTACCCAGTCAAAGAAATCTATGAGTTAGTTTGACAGGACCTTCCTTTGTAAACCCATGCTGTCTTGGATCCTGTGCCCTATGGATTCCAGGTGTTGCACTATCCTTTCCTTAAGGAGTGCCTCACATAATCTTGCCCACTACTGAGGTAAGACTGACCAGTCTGTAGTTCCCGCCTCCTCCTGCTACCACTCTTGTAGGCGGGATCACATAAACCCTTCTCCAGTCTTCTGGGACCTCTCCTGTGCTCAGAGACTCACTAAACAATTCTGCTAATGGCTCTGCTAGTTCCTCCTTTAGCTCCTTAAGTACCCTGGGATGTATGCCATCAGGTCCCATTGCCTTATCCACTCTGAGCTAGCAAGCTCTTGTAGGACCTTTCTTTTGTGAAGGGAGTAGTGCTCACCTCCCTCCCCTGTGTCCATGATGCTGAGCTGTGGGCCCTGCCTACCTTCTCTTCAGTAAATACTGAGCAAAAGTATCTATTTAGGATAGATGCCTTTACGGGTCCTCCTCCTCACATGCTCCCTTTTCTCCATTAAGCTTAGCAATACCTCCTCTGGACTTTCTCCTTTCACTAATGTATCTATAGAAAGTCTTGTCACCTTCTTTTACTGTTCGTGCTAGTGTTTCCTCAGTTTGGGACTTTGCCTGCCTTACTGCCTTACCTGCTTCCCTTAGGGCAGTTTGGTATGCCTCCTATCTTCATCCGCTGTGTTCCCTTATATTTCCTGAAGGCCAGCCTTTGGCTCTGACCTTTTCTGCTACTGTATTTGAGAACCAAAGTGGTTTCCTTCTTCTTTTGCACTTCCTTTTCTGTCTAACACAATGGGATGTTGCTTCAAGTATTGCATCCTTAATGCTTGCCCACTTTGCCTGTACCCCCTCACCTGTGTTTCTTTTGCCAGGGCTATCTTAACTCTGTTGGCCATCTTATCAAAATCAGCTCCTCTGAAGTCCTATTTTTGCCTTGGAATGGGATGATTTAGATGTAGTAGCCAAATTGAACCATACCATGTGATGGTCACTGGCCCCAGGTGACCTTCTACCTGGAGATCTGTGATCCCTTCTTTGTTAGTCAGTACTAGATCTAGGATAGCCCTGTCTCTTGTGGGTTGCTGTACCAGTTGTTTGAGGCCCTCCCCCTGCAGGGAATCCACTATGTGTCTAGTTCTGGCAGATGTTCCTGCTGGTATTGACCAATCTGTATCTGGCATGTTGACGTCTCCCATTATCAGAACCTCCCCTTTAGCTGTCATGTTTTGTATATCTTCTAACAGTAATGTGTCTATGTCCTCCCCCTGGTCTGGGGGCCTGTAGACAACCCCAGTTCTTATGGCTGTCCCATTTCCTGTTTCCAGGGTGACCCACAGTTCTTCTGGCTCCTTATGTATTCTGAATTTCTGTAGCTTTGATATTTTCATTAACATACAGGGCCCTCCTACCCCTTTTTACCTCAGTCTCTTCTGAACAATACATAGCCAGGTACTGAAGTCTCCCAAGTGTGGTTACTGGTAAACCACGTCTCACTAATGCTACTATGTCCAGTTTAGCCTCTGACATTATTGCCTGCAGGTCTGGGATCTTATTTCCCAGGCTGTGAGCATTGTGTACATGATTTTCCATTGGCCAGATTTTGGTGTGTTAGTTGTTGGGTGAAGTTTGGCATTACCCCTGTGCATCGTATGGGGAGACAAACCTTTTTTCTTACCTGGTGATGCAAATGAACGGCAAACACGCTGAATTCCTGTTTGACCACTAGCTGTGACCCCCCACCTTGCCAAATGCCACTCCAACTTGCCCTTGGCTGCATCCCCCCACTGCTTCCCCTGCCTGTCCCCCTCCTCTGCCCCTACCTGTTGACCCCTTCCGCCCTCCCCATCTGGACTACTGTCCCCAGCATTCTCCCTACCCTGATTGTTGCCTGCCCCATTCCTGAGGGCACCATCCTCCCCCTCCTCTGCTACCGACACCAGAACCTCGTACCTGTTACTTAATCCTACCCCCTTGCTACTGGCATTGTCACTGTTTCCAACCCGATACAGACCCACATTGCAGCCTGGGTTCCACTTCCTCCTTTTGGGGGTCTCTTCCTCCCAACACTGGGTCTCCCTGCTGGAGGACCCTTACATCCTCCCTGATTTCAGCCTCAGGTTCCTTTGCAGGACTCTCCCACTCCTCCAGAACAGTGAAGGGTTTTTGAGCTGGACTAGATGGTGGACATGTCTCTGCCCCCTCCCTGAATCTCCCTGAGGCCATCATAGTCCACCCTGTCATTTGCCTGGACAGCCGTTGTGGCAATGGCTGGGGACATGGTGGCTTCTGGGTGGAGGTGAGGGTCTCCAGTACTCCTGCCAGCTTGGCCCGGAGACTGGCGACCTCCGCCCTCAACCCAGAGAGGTGCTTGCATATAAGGCAGCACTTCACTACCCAGAATGTTCGTCTGAAGACTACTGCACCACACCCAGAGCACTGCACCACTCCCTGCATCATCCTGACCTGCTTACTACTACTACCACCCCTCCTTCTCAGTTAATTTTTTCTCTTCCCTTTCTCTCCTTTCCTACTAAATTACTCCTCTGCTTTCCGCTTCAAGCACCTTTGCTACCCTAGTTGGCTGCTCTTCCCTTGTATTGCTGCCTGTATTCTCAGATAGGCCCTATCGTGTAGGGTGCTGCCAAATGTTCCCTGTTTTCTTTAAGTCGGTGTGTCTGTGTCAATGTCTAGAAAGGCAGAGCACCTGAGGGATGGTGGGAATGGGGGTGGGAGGTGTCACCCTTCCTGCCCATCCACTGCAAAAACATTCAGGTGCCTGGGATGTGATACTAACTGATGGTAGCTCAGAACCTCCAGAAATTACCAGCAACAGAAAGATAAAATTACCTGAGCCAAGCTAGTTCTGCTTCAGTACTTCATTTATTTTCTTGTTTGATTTAGGAATTTTTGATCTTCTCATATGAAACTGTTTTTTCCCTATAATGTCTGATGGGTGAGCCACAATCTACACCCAGGATGCCAGCAGCTGTTCCACGGAAGGAGAGTGTGGCAAGTACTGTAACCTGCGACCTGTGTTTCTTTTGGTCACAGAGACTGCACACAAAAAGAGGTTGCTTGGCTGCCCGTACAAGTGAACCACAGCTCCACTACTAGGATACGTTCATAAAAATCATTTAGTAGCAAAGTTGCAAAGTAGCATCCTCCTCACAAAGAGGTCACAGAGACTATAACTGAAACTACTGCCTGTAGCCTGCTACACGATCTGATCCTTACAGCCAAGTGCTTAAAGAACTGTATTCTGGTCTCCAGTTGCAGTGATTGGGAGGGGACTTGACGGCAAGTTGGCAACCATGCAGGACCACCCAGGAGGTGGGGCTACACCCCTTAAAGCCCCATGTGGTGCTCAGCACAAGTGTGAGTGGTGCAAGTGCCACTCGGTAGAGAAAATTCAGCAAGAAAGGATGTCCTCATCGTAAGCTCTTTTTAACATCTTACTGTAACTTTAGATCCTACGATGAGGTCTGTGGCTTATCACTCAATGGACGTCACTTAAACTGATAGTTGTACCATTCCTACTGTAAAGGAATTGTAGTGATTTAAAATATAAATCTTCTGAGTTTTAGCTACTTTAAAGTCATGTATATATAGTAATACTAATATTATTATTATTAACTGTGAAGCCAACTCTTAATAGTACAATAGTTCCTCTAATTAGGTGCATAGACAGCTTTGGAATTGATAAAGCTAATTGCTCAGATAATTTTATCTGCTACGATTGCACATCATTTAGTCTTAAACTGTAGTGGTAACTTAAGAGAACATATCTCTGAAGTAACACAGACAGTTTGTATGATAGAGTAAATATCTGGATGTCAATATTTCCTCATGGCACAGTGGAGTTTCCAAGGGCCAGGAGTAATATATTTTCAAACCACTTGAGGTTGATAAATCATGGGAAACATTTGAAATTGGATAATTGTATAGGGAAAACAATGACTGCTCAAAAAAACATCTGGAATTACAACATTTCAGTTGATTTTGTTACTGGCAGGTGACATTTAAGTCAATCCAGGACCAAAAATACAGAATAGGCCAACACTGAAAATTGTCCATGAAAATGCTAGAAGCCTATCCAAAAAGATAAATGATTTAAGAATCTGGTCACAGCAAGATGAACCAGATATAACTGGCCTTTCAGAGACATGGTTAACTGAATAGGTAAAAAATAGTGAAATCTTGATGGAAGGCTTCAACATTTTCAGACAAGATGGGGTAAGTGGGGAGTGGGTTTCCTCCGTATATACATATAAAACTAGAAGTACTTGAAATTGCATTTTCAGGAACAATTGAAGGGATGGAATGTCTTTGTATCACATCTAAACAGCTTAAACTTTCTGTAGGTGTGGTTTATTCTCTGCCAAGGATTAATGATAGTAAATTTGAACAATTAGCACAAGAAATTGCTCTTCTCACTGAAGACAATGATGTAATCCTGATTGGTGACTTCAATGCCGCCTGGGGCAAGCCTAGAGGCAGAAAATTGGAAAAATATGTCAAGATCCTGAATGTTCAGCAGATTGTGGATCAAGTCACAAGAAAAGGCAGCATACAAAGTCAAGGCAGTATACTGGACTTGATGTTTCCTTCAAGAGGATTTGATATTAAGTGTTGTCAGGTTTTACCCCCAAATTTACAGGACCACAATCCTATATCATGTACCCTTATGAATAAGTACAATTGTAGGGTTGACAGTAAATTAATCACTAGAGGGAATTATGCTGTCATCCTAAACTATTAGGGATTTAGGTTCCAAAAGATGGAATAGGTTGAACTTGATCCCAGATGTAAATCTGGAGGTAGAGGATTTTGCCAACACTTTTTACAAGCCTGTAGCAAGCAAGAACCCCAGAAAACCTATAAACTAAGAAAAAAACATCTACCCTGGGTCAATGAATTCCTAAGGAAAATGATACATATTAAAGACAAATTATGGAAGAAAGCGAACAAGACAAAAAATGGGGTCGAGTAAGAACAATATAAAGGCAGCATAACAAGTGTAAAATGTGAATTAAACAAGCTAGAAGAAAATATTATAACAGCAAAATTGATAATGCTACACACTCAAAACAGTGTTGGGTAATAATAAAAGAATTAAAAAGTCCTGTTAGAGCTGGCCATGGGATTAAAATGTTAAATGACAGTGGAGATACTACTGAACATGTATTGAACCAATACTTTAAACATTACTTTAAATCCTAATCCTAAGTGATATAAAGAAATACAATGAGAACAATAAGAAACTAATTGTGGAACCTAATTTCCCAAAGTTTTACTTTAAAAAATTAAGGTAAAGGAGGTAGAGAATGAAATCAAGAAACTTAACCCCCCTCCAAAAAAAATCCTGTGATTTAAATAGCATTGAAATAACATTTTTGAAAGATGCAAAGGACATACTGTCACCAGGACTAACAAGATTGTTCAGTCAAAATTTAATTGAAAGTAAATTCCCTGACACATGGAAAAGAGCAAAAATCATTCCCATTTTAAGGGAGGAAACCCTGACGACCCCTCAAACTACAGGCCGATTGCGCTCCTCTCCATTCTCTCAAAGGTGATAGAGAAAATGGTATATAATCAATTTTTATGATTATGTAGAAAAATACTCAAAGCTAACTAGATTTCAACATGGCTTTAGGACTGGGCATTCGATGGGCACCACACTCATGGACTCTATGGACAAAGTAGCAAGTGCTCTGTATGCTGGGGAGTCCGCGGGTGCGGTGTTCATCAGTTTGTCCAAAGCCTTTGATTTAGTGGACCATTACATCCTCTTTGAGAGACTGGAAAGGATTGAAATAGACTTTAGTCAATTGAATTAGTTTAAATCCTTCTTGGGGCAAGGAAGTCAATGGGTAGAAATTAATAGCCAGCTAACAGATTTAGGTTATTTGACTAGAGGTACGCCCCAGGGATCAATCCTGGAGCCACTATTATTTTTAGTCTATGTAAATGAGCTGCCAGAGAACATTCAAAATATGTACATAAGACTTTATGAAGATGGCACTATGTTTTTGCCTCAGCGAAAGCACAAGATTCAATTATAAGAAAGCTTTATACTGATTTTGACATACTCCAGGACTGGTTTTATGAATAAAAGTTAGTACTGAGTGGGGAAAAAAACACAGGTAATATATTTCCAAAATAAGAAAAACAAAAATCAATCCACACAAAATTTGAGCATTACCACTAGAAATGGACAAACATTAACTATTACAAATCAATATAAATACTTAGATGTTATTTTAGATAGCTCACTACCATTTGAGAATTACATAGACTACAGTACATAATAAAAAAAGTAAATGCAAGGATAGGTGCATTACAAAGATCAGCATCAATTGTGACATACTAAATGCACAATACAATAGCAACACAACTAATTCTACCAGTCCTGGAGTATGGCAATTTAGTTTACTGCTTTGCTGGACAAACATTACTGGCTAGGGTCAATAAATCATATAATCGGTTGGCCAGATTTGTATTGAGATGTCCCTCCCTGACCCACCACTGTGTGATGTATAAAAACTTTAAATCATGGAGTCTGGCTATTCATTTGAAAAAACAATATGCTACACTAATATTTAAAGTCAGAGAGGGACTGATCAAGGAAAATCTATGCATCCAACAAGAGTGTGATGGAAGACGATACCAACTGAAGGAAGTGGTCCACAGGGGTTTAAAAATTCCCAAAATCAGAACCAGATATGGTCAAATGACCTTTCAGTATTCTGCTGCAGTAACGTGAAATGAAATTTCTCCAGCAACAAGAAATTTGCACAAGTTAGCCATTTTCAAAGCAAAAATTGATATGAGTTATCAAGAAGAATGTACCTGCTTTTGACTGTACCGAAAACTTGCCTACTTTTGCAATGTAAATTAGTGTCAGAACTATTGTTTGTTTTATAATGTATTGGAGTATGTATGATATATGAGTGTAGCTTAAATGAATGTTTTTATTTACACAGGATAGCTTTGAAGATAGGCCCTTTGGACCTAAAGTTCAATGCTATTAAAAAATAAAGTTTTAACTAACTAACTAACATTATAAGATTAGTTTCCCATAATGTGAACGGTATTCACAATCCGGTTAAGGGTACTCATCTTCTATGTATTTTCATCAACAGAGGGTGGATATAGAGAATAATGGCTGAGCAATCGCGCTGAACCAGTGTGTTCAGCCACAGAGGGGTTTATGATTCCATGAAACCTCGAGAGCGAAGCTCGAGAGGTCCGATGGAATCATAAACCCTGAGGTGGCTGAAAACACACTGGTTCAATAAGATTGAGAAGCCAATATTTTTTATAATGTATAGTGGAATGCTTTGAGAACAATATAAAAACTTCTGCTATGTTTTACAGTTCAATAAAATAAAATTCATTTTATTCCTACCTAAAGAAATAGTCTCCGAGCACTATGAAAGGGGTTTGTGTGGCTGCTAGGGACTAGGCGTCCCTAACTTAGCAGCGTATGCTGCCATTGGTTGATCCTCTAGTGTGGGAGGGATTTTCTAAAAAAAAAAAAATATGACAGCCAGATATCTTGCTTAGCGAGAGAAAAAATAGATGCCCTGATGAAAATTGTAAGTAAAGTAACATATTTGGTTGATCCTGCATTAAAATGAATGGTGCCCGTTTCAGAAAACTGCCATGTTAGTTTTTCATGCCATTGTAAATAATGTTGACACGCTGCATTTTTCTGTTCATGATTTCAACCCACGTCTCGAGTTTTTGATTCTAAATGATGGCATACATCCCAGGGTACTTAAGGAGCTAAAGGAGGAACTAGCAGAGCCATTAGCAGAATTGTTTAGTGAGTCTCTGAGCACAGGAGAGGTCCCAGAAGACTGGAGAAAGGCTCATGTGATCCCACTCCACAAGAGTGGTAGCAGGGAGGAGGCGGGGAACTACAGACCCGGTCAGTCTTACACCTCAGTAGTGGGCAAGATTGTGGAGGCACTCCTTAAGGAAAGGATAGTGCAACACCTGGAATCCATAGGGCACAGGATCCAAGACAGCATGGGTTTACAAAGGAAGGTCCTGTCAAACTAATCTCATAGATTTCTTTGACTGGGTAACCAGAGTGGTGGACCAAGGGGAGCAGTTGATGTCGCCTACCTTGACTTCAGCAAAGCTTTTGACACTGTTCCACATAGAAGATTGATAAATAAGCTAGGTAGGCTCGGGGTGGGTCAAGTTGGTCAACTGGGTGGCAAACTGGTTGACTGGCAGAAAACAAGAGTGGTGGTAAATGGTATACAGTCAGAAGAGATGCAAGTCACAAGTGGGGTACCTCAGGGATCAGTCCTGGGGCCAGTCCTATTCAACATCTTCATTAGTGACCTCGCAGATGGACTAGAGGGTAAGGCTTGTCTGTTTGCAGATGACACCAAGATCTGCAACAGAGTAGATGATCCAGATGGGGTGGGCAGAATGAGAAGAGATCTGGATAAACTAGCAGAATGGTCAGAAGAGTGGCAACTGAGATTTAATGCAAAGAAGTGCAAAATCATGCACATAGGGAAGAGAAACCCTGAAGCCACTTATAGGCTGGGAGGGGAGGGGAGTTGCTAGCAGTCACAAAGGAAGAAAGAGACTTGGGCATCATCATCACTGATGACCTAAAATCATCCAAGCAGACCTCTAAAGCAGTAGGTAAGGCTAGGGGGTGTTAGGGTGTATTAGTAGGGGTATCACAAGTCGTAAGAGAGGTAATAATCCTCTGTACAAGACATTGGTTAGGCCCCATCTGGAGTACTACGTGCAGTACTGGAGCCACACCTTCACAAGGACATTAACCAAATTGAGGCAGTCCAGAGAAGGGCAACCAAAATGGTGCAGGGACTGCATCAGAAGACATATAAGGACAGATTAACGGAGCTCAATATGTATACCCTTGAGCAAAGGAGGAGAGAGGTGATATGATCGAGACATTTAAACACCTTAAGGGCATAAACAAGGTGAAAGAGTCTAACATGTTTAAATATAAGAAAAATAGCAGGACAAGAGGACACAGCATGAGATTAGAGGAGGCCGATTAAGGGGAATGTGAGAAATTCTTTTCACAGAAAGGGTGGTAGATGCATGGAATGGCTTACCACAAAAGTGGTGGCTATGAATACAGTGCAGGGCTTCAAACAGGCATGGGATAGGCATAAGGGAGCAATACAAATGACTATGAATAGATAGGTCACTGACAGAGCAAAGGCCGATGGCACATTTATAAGGTAGAAAAAGAAATGGGCAGACTGGATGGGCCTTGCGGTCCTTATCTGCCGTCAACTTCTATGTTTCTAAATGAATGGAACGCTGTTCTGCATATACGGTCAGTACAGTGTTCCATTCATTTTACTGACTGTGGCTGAACAGCTTTTCTGTGAGGTGGAATTTCTAATGAGAACAACGTTCCACCATACACTATATTGTTTTTTTAATGGAGACACACTTGACCCCAGCTGAACATTTAAAATTTTAAAAATTGGGCTTTGACCATGTATCTTTTTCTCCTTATTGTTCTGGCAAGCGGAGAGGGGTTTTAATGTTATGCATTGGGGGCTTCCCTTTGATTTATCTCAAGTTGTTGAAGATGGGGTTGGGCGTTATCTTATTGTTACAGGCTCTTTGTTTGGTAGACCTCTTACACTTGCAAATACTTGTTTTCCCCGGGCTCACACAAGCGTACTTTTTCTTCTTTTTTTTTTTCACTCTTGTTGAAACATTTACAGGGCAGTTGTTTTGTGGCCAGTATTTAAATCTTACCCTGTCCCCTGACTTAGATGCTTCTCACCCTAAAGTTTTTCGTTTTTCTTTAGCCAACCGTTTTTCATGTAAAAATCTGTGACTTTTGGGATTGGTGGATGTATGGAGGCATTTGAACCCTAGGATGCAGGAGTATACTCAAAATGCTTCTTGTTATTGGAGTAATGCGAGGCTCTATTATTTTTTTTTACCACCTTGGAGCGTCTTGACGCAATCTCTGTGGTTCATCATGGCCCCATTCAGCTGTCTGATCATGCTCACCTTTTAGTGTTGTTATCATTGGGTCAATCTTTATGACCTACTTTTTGGAGACTTCACCCTGGCCTCCTGTGTGACCGGACTCTTATTGACAAGTTAGTTTGCCAAATCCCTCAATTTTTGCAGGAAAATGATCAGGATCATACTTTCCCTAGCATCCTTTGGAATACTTTAAAGGTGGTTCTTCATGGCACCATTATTGCTCATGCCTGTGTCCTTCACAGGGTTCCGGAGGGTAGAATAATGGCTTTACAGCTCGAGTTGAACTCCCTGCAGATGGCCAGAGGGAACGGTGACAAAATGGTGCAGGCACACATTTTGGAGCTTTGTCAACAGCTTCAACAGCTTCTGGATCAGAAGATTGAGCATGCACTGTTCTATTTGCACCAGCATTATTACGAGGGGGGTCCACATGGCATGTGGTATTTGGCCTGTTTCCTGCGCATGCCCCGAGTCGCCGCCACAGTCACCAAACTTCTTCTTTGTCCTAATGCTAATTGTGTAACCTGAGGAGATGATAGTCTTTCTATTTTCCACTTATATTATTCCTCACTATATTCTCTGGATTCCTCTAGCCCGTCTGAAAGTTGAATTCAGAATTTTCTTTCTGCCACACTTCTTTCATCTCTTTCCCCTGAGCAAGTACAGGTGCTCCTTTCCCCTATAACTGTGGAGGAGGTGCACCATAGTATTTCAGCCACTAAGCTGGGTATATGCCCAGGACATGATAGGTTTCTGTTGGAATTTTTAAAAAATCCCTCTCTTAAGGATCTGCTTACTCCTTTACTGCTTCATCTTTTTCATTATGTTCAGGAGGGTAATGGCCCCCCCCCCTTGGCAGCATGGTATCATTGCTGCTTTGCCAAAGCTGCAGAACGATCCCGCTCTCCCTGCTTCCTATCACCCCGGTTCCATTTTGAATTCTGATTATAAGTTCTTTATGTCCATCTGGGCATCTCCGATAGAAGGCCTGCTCCCCACCTTGCTGGACCGGGACCAGGTGGGTTTTGCTTGCAAGCGGCAAGTGCATGATAATGTTTGTCATACTTTTTTGTTACTGGACTATGCACAGCAGCATTCAATCCCCCCGGTCTTGGCCAGCTTGGATGCTGAGAAGGCTTATGACTGTGTCTCCTGGCCCTTTTTATGGTCTACACAGCAGGTGATGGTTTTTCCCACTCTATTTCTTAAAATGCTTCTGCAATTACATTCTTCCTCATCTGCCTTGGTTTGTATTCTACTCCATTTTCTTTTGGACGAGGCACCCAATACGGTTGTCCTCTCTCCCCCCCTTGTTGTTCACTCTTTATATTGAGCCGCTTGCTTCTCATATCCATCTTGCAGTTGACATTCGTGGGATACTCTTGGGAGGGCGGGACTACAAAATCACATTATTTGCAGATGATATTCTTCTAATCCTTGCAGAACTTACCTCTTCCTTTTTGACCATTCTTGATATTCTTTCCATGCTTGAGGATCTGGCAGATCTCTGTCTTAATAAGGATACGACTGAAGTTTTGGCTTGTAATTATTCTCCCCCAAGGTATCATGCATGAATATTATTCTGTTTGTTGGAATAGGAATTGTCTTTGGTATCTGGGGGTTTTGATTCCTCAGAATTTGGATCATCTTATCCTACTTAATTATGAGCCTTTGATGGAAACACTAGTTTAGAATTTTGCTCAGTGGTCCACTCTTTCGTTGTCTTTCTTTCAATGGATCGAAGTTATTCATTTCAGTGTGTTACCCTGTATATTGGGTTTTTTGTTGCAAACTCTTCCTCTTCTTCCCCCTCCATATTATTTTCGAGATTGATGGCAGCTGTTTTTGAATTTCCTTTGGAAAGGGAAGAAACCCCAAATCCGAGCAGCATTGCTTTCTCTTTCTGTGAATCGTGGTGGAATCAATTTTCCTGATCTTTGGCAATATGCTGTAGCTTGTCAGCTGAGCATACTGGCTGTGATTCACTATAGGGCAGGTTTCACACACAAAATGAGCATAACCCGTCCACGCAGCTCTGCACCCATGGATGGGTGTGTGGTGGCTGGCATTCATGATTGCTGGCCACCATGTGCCTCCCATCCATGGACCCTCTCCTGGCATGCTAGTGCACAGGGGCAGCTCAGCGGACACAGACAGGCAGCCAGTGGGATGCCCCATACTCGGGCTGCTAGTTGATCCCCAGCCCCACTTGGTGCGGGGGTTCAGGTAGCTGCACACAGTGACTGTGAAGGGACACTGGGCGAGTGCCCAGATGGCTGCCCCAGTCCCCCTCTGGTCCATGAGGCAGGGGAGAAGAGGCCAGCAATGCTTTGTCATGGCCAGCAGTAGCACCGTGAGGGGGTGCAATGGCTACACCAGTGTCCCCCTCTGCATGGAGGATACAGCCCCAAATGGCACACCATGCCATTGTGAATGGGAGCCACTGCAGGGTGCTCCCCTGGCACACCCCCGTCCCGCCCCTGGCACAGCACCCCACAGCTGGCCAGGGATCCATTGTTTGGGGCACTAATGCACCCATTGGTGAATGCTGCCAGTGGTGCACAGGGTACTGCCACATTTCATTTGGTCACGGGAATGCCTTCATACTGCCCTTGCACAGCGCATAGGAATTTGTGAATCGTGGCCATTATATTTATGGACCTCCTCTGCTTTTCAGGCTTATTGGAAGGATATTGAATTTGCCTTAAATGATCTTTATGACACTGGTCATATGCTGTACTCTCAACCTATGAAATATCTTCCTTTCACTAGTTTTTTTCAATTAACCTGGGAAGTCTTGATTGTTTGGCATAAGGTCCATTCCCGAATTTTGACCGCTGATGATTTCTTTATTACTGCCCTGGCTTGGAACTCTCTTATTTCTTTGAATCTTTCTGATCTCTTTCTTCATAGGTGGGCTAGGCTAGGCCTGCATCATTTTCATCAGATATTTGATTCTAAGAGGCTTCGATCCTTTGCGGACCTTCAGGTTGCGTACAACCTACCTTCAGTGGATCGTTACCATTATTTGCAACTTCAGGCTTGTCTTCGATCTTCCCCGCATTGGTCCAGAATGGTCTGCGGCTTGAGGTCCCTGTTGTTAGCCTTGATCATTTCTTGTCATGCTGGGGACTTGCAGGAGCATTTAATTGGTACTTTGTATTCGGCCCTTTGCTCCTCTACCACTGAATCTATTGCTCTGATTTTTTGATGTTGGTTGGTAGATCTTCAGTTAGAGTTTGATTTTTCTCAGTGGGAGACTTATGTCTTATCTATTTGTAAGCTTTCAATGGTGCTATAACTTCGGGAGTTTGCATGGAAGTGCAGAATGTGCTTTTTTAGGACCCCAGCTTCTTTTCTTTCTTATTTGGGTCCTCCTGCTGGAGGCAATGTGGTGAGTGTTCCGCAGATCAAGTTAATGTGTTTTGGTCATGTCCTTGTTTGAATTTATTTTGGTCAGGTGTTTCTCAGGTGATAGCTCATGTGTTTACTGTTACTTCTGCATTGTCTCCCTTACTGGTTTTGTTACATATACCCATGGGCAATTTTCTGATGCAGGGTAAGCAGTTCAAGCTTTTGTTAATCTTGTTGATGTGTGCTAAAAAAAACAATTACTAGGTTATGGCGTCAGCCTCATCCTCTGCAGGTGGCTCAATGAGAAATACTCATTGACACCATCTATAGGCATAAATGGTGTAGTTATGCTTATTTGAATCTTCTAACTGCTTTTGATCAAATTTGGAGATGATGGGTGCTTTATAAATTTGGGGTTGATTCTGAATTTGTACTTTAGCGTGTGTCACTTTTTTTTATGGTTGGAGGGGTCTATTTCTGTGGCTCCACTGGTCTTGCCTCTGGGCCTCCTTTCCCTTTTGTTATTACTGAATATAATACACTCCTGATTATACACAGGGGCCCTGATATTCAAACTGCACCAGGCTGTGGTGCAAGCCTGGGTGCAGCTCAACTTGGTTGCGCAGGGGTGTGGCCTGGACAATATTCAATGGAGCTGCGCTATGGCTCAGCAGCTTTGAAAATCGCACCCTGGCCACCCCCACTGTGCATGGCACAGTGGCACTGTGCCAGCGCAAATGGCCAGAGTGGAGCATGGAGATGCGCTAGCGCAAATGCCATTGTGCCATTCACAGCACCTGCGATATTCAAAAGGGGACATGCAAATGGGGCCATAATTTATGCAAGGCGCACATGGTGAAATTTGCATGTCATTATGGCCCCATTTGCATCCCATTAGCATGCAGGTGCACCGACCGGCGACTTGCACCTGGTGCCCTGCCAGGCAGCAGCCGTCGGGGACCAATGTCCCCTGCAGCCCGATTGCGGGCATTTGTCTAAAAACAGAAATCCCTGTCTAATATCCCTGGTGGTCCAGTGGACCGCTATGTGCCCAATTGCGGGCATTGGTCTAAAAACAGAAATCCTCATCTAATATCCCTGGTGTTCCAGTGGACCGCACTCTGCCCCATCGCGGGCATCTGTAAAACATAAAAACCGTCCTATTACCCTGGTGGTCTAGGGTACCCCCCTCCCCACCGCCCACTGAGCCCCTGCCCTGCCCCCGGTCAGCTGGTGGGTGGCAGCTCACCGCCTGCCGCCCCTGCCTGCCGACTGACAGCTCAGTGGGGCTGCACAACCATGGTTCACAGCATGAGCCAATGGCGTGCAGCCATGCAGACTCACTACACATTCCAGATATGTGAATGATTCATTACATATCTGGACTGTATAGTATGGTATAGGACATTTTATGTTTACAGATGCCCAAATCGGCAGAGTGTGGTCCACTGACCACCAGGGATATTGGCGGGGGTTTATTATACCGATGCCCGCGATCAGGCACATAGCAGTCCACTGACCACCAGGGATATAGGACAGGGTTTATTGTTTAACCATATGCGCTGATCGGGCAGCACTGATCCACTGGACCACCAGGGGATATTGGGGGTTGGCTAAACAGATGCCACGATGGGGCATGGGGCGCTGCCAGGTGTGGCAGGAACTCGGAGCAGCCACCCACAGGTGGCAGCTGCCGTGTTGCGCCCTGCAATGCGCAGCTCACCTGTGGAGGCCATCATGTGTTCTTTTTGTTTTGGCTTAACTTTGTGCAGGCGCAGGTAGGGTTGTGCATGCATGGCTCTGCACATCAGGGCTGAATGTCGGGCTGTGTAGGTTGTGCATGAACGCACCCCACCTGTGCCTGCATACAATATGATGCTCGGCACGCATCGGGATTTGTGCGTGCACTTTTCCCTTTGAATATCGCACCAGGGCGTATCAGTGGGTTGCTCATGGCGAGAATACTGTTGCGCCATGCGCAACCCTTTTGAATATCTGGGCCACTGTGTATGTGGCTTTGCTATTATTTTGATCTCCTGGATATAGTAATGTTGTTCTTATTGTATAGGATCCTCTTATATATATATATATATTTCTTTTTATTGTTTGTCTTAACATATGTTTGTTATATTTTTTTGAATTTATTGATATTATTGCTTTTTTACCATAATTTTATTGGTCCAATTGTTTTGTACATATGGGCCCAGATATTCAAAAGAGATGAGCCATGGACAATAGGGTTGTGCCTGCGCAAGTCCGAAATGCGCCATTCTGCGATATTCAGCGGGAGGCAGTGACACCCCCCAAATCATGCTGAGCAACAGCACAATGCTAATGAAGGCATTCGCAACTGAAGGGGGAGGAACCATGCATAAACTGCACAGCCCGATATTCAGCCGGGCCGTGCAGAGTTATGCAGGTGCAACTCCCTACCTGCGCCTGCACAACTTTACGCCAAAAAAGGATCAAGTCGAGGGCCACCCACAGGTGAGCTGCCGCATTGCAGGGTGCAACACAGCAGCTGCCACCTGTGGGTGGCCCTCCTCATTCAGCGGCCCCCCATGCCCCCTGTGGGCTAAGTGTCCCCATTAGCCCGGTCGTGGGCGAGCGTTATTCCCCCATTAGCCCGATCGTGGGCGAGCGGTTGCCCCCCAGCAGCCCGATCGTGGGCATCAGAATTCCCTCCCCAAAGTCCAATATCCCTGGTGGTCCAGTGGACTCGAGAAGCCGATCACGGGCATAAAGTCAAACCCCTCCCCCAATTCATTCACATATCTGGACTGCCTTGTACAGTATGGGCTGCCGCCATTGGCTCTTGCTCTGAACCAGTGGGCATGCAGCCCTACACTGTCAGTCGGCGGGCGGCGGGGCGCAGGTGGGTGAGTGCTGCCGCCCGCCCGGCTGACGGGGAGTGGGGTGGTGGAGAACTCCGGGTGGTGGGGTGGGTGCCACTAGATCACCAGGGATATTGGACTCTTGGGGAGGGGTTTGACTTCATGCCCACGATGGGCTTCTCGCGTCCACTGGACCACCAGGGATATTGGTTTTGGGAGAGGAGAAGTCTGATGCCTGCGATTGGACTGCTGGGGGGACATACGGTTCTGCCCACGATCGGGCTAATGGAGGAGGGAATAATGTTCTGCCGTGATGAGCTAATGGAGGACCACTATCATGCCCAGCGATTGGGCGTTCGGTTATGCCTCGATCGGGCTGTGGGGGATGATATTATGCCTGCGGTTGGGCTACGGGGAGAATACCATCATGCCCACGATCGAGTTGCAGGGGGCATCGCTCCCCGATGGCTGCTGCCTGGCAGGGCGCCAGGTGCAAGTCATCGGGGATTGGTGCACCCGCATACTAATGGCCTGCAAATGGGGCCGTAATTAGATGCAAATGCCCCCCCCGTGTGCCTTGCATAAATTATGGCTCCATTTGCATGTCACCTTTTGAATATCGCAGGTTTGCACATGGCACAATGGAACTTGCGCCACTGCATCTGAATGCTCCACTCTGACCACTTGCGGTGGCGCCGGTTCCACTCGCCATGCCCAATGGGTGTAGGCCAGGGGTGATATTCAAAGAGTTGCTCAATAGCGCAACTCCGTTGAATATCACCCTGGCCACACCCCTGTGCAACTTTTTTGAGCAGCGCAAGGGCTTGCACCACAGAATGGCGCAGTTTGAATATCTGGGCCATGGTGTTCTTTCTTTATCTATAACTGTGCAGATACAGTTGTGCTACCTTCTTGCACAGCTTGTTTTTAAATAATATTTTTAATAAAGATGTTCTTATAAAAAAAAATCATTTTTTGCTGCAGACCTTTACTTGCTCTACAGCACTATTTCTTTCCCTCTTTTCCCCTACAATTCCCTTGTACCTAGCCCAGTCATTTTTGAACCCCACCACTGTTTTTGCACCCACTGCCTCTGCTGGAAGGCTGTTCCACGTAGCCACCACCCTTTCTGTGAAGAAGCACTTCCTTACTTCTCACCTGAATTTACTCACCTCCAGCTTCCTAGCATGCCCCCTTGTAGTAGAGCATCTTTTTTTCTGAAAAATACCCCCCTCTTACCTTATTTACCCCCATGTGGTATTTAAAGGTCTCTATCACATCCCACTCTTCCTCCTCTCCTCCAGGGTGTACATATTTAGCTCCTTTAGCATGTTCTCATGGGGTTTTTGATGCAGACCCTGCACCATTTTGGTAGCCCTCCTCTGAGCCACCTCAACCTTGTCTATGTTCTTCCTGAGATGTGGTCTCCAGAAACACTTCTTTAGATATAGTTGGGGGAAAAAAAGAAAGAAGGGAGGAGGAATTATTTGGCTAATAGAGGAAAGTAGGGTAATTGTGGTCAACAGGCAGAAAACGTCCATCTTAATGTCTATTTCTGCTCTTTAGTCACAAGGGAAGATAGAGGGCCTCTACCAGAGAGTGGCATTAAGGCAGTTGTAAGGGGGATCCCTAAGATGGGGCAGCGAGTACTTACCAGTGAAAGGATTTGAAAGGGCTAGCAGCCCTAAAGATAGATAAGGCATCTGGGCCAGATGGAATGTATTCAAGGGTGCTCAAGGAATTTGCAGTGGAACTAACTGAACCCCTGGTAGGGCTATTCAATAGCTCAGTTCAGACGGGATAGTTCCATAAGACTGAAATGTAGTGGATGTAGTCTGGCTCGATAAGAGGGAACAAGCTAACTGCAGACCTGTCAGTCACACCTCTACTGTGGGTAAACTGATGGAGACATAGTCAAAGTGGACCTCGTGAACTACCTGTAGAACAGTGGACTCCAAAATAGTAAACAGCATGGGTTAATAGCAGGAAGGTCTTGTCAGACCAACCTGATAGTGTTCTTTGACTAGGTAACGAGGGTAGCAGTATAGCGCAGTGGTCTAAGGCTCTGAGCTGCAAATCTGGTGACATCGACCAGACCTGGGTTTGAATCCCACAGCTTTCACTTGCATACTGTGTGACCCTGAGCAAGTCACTTAACTTCCTTGTGCTCCCAGGTCGCACCTGGAAACAAGCTCTGGCTTAGTGTGCCTTTCCTGGTTAAACAATTTTCCCTTTCCCTAATGGATAAGGGCCATGCAGTGGATTTACTCTACCTCTATTTTAGCAAGGCTCTCAACTAAGTGCCTCACAGAAGGCTGCTGAAGAAGCTAGAGGATATGGATGCAGTGAAGGACACAGTTATGTACATAGAAACATAGAATTTGATAAGGACCACTTGGTCTATCCAGTCTGCCATTCCTCCCTCCCTACCTACACTATTACCACAGATCGTACCTGATCTACAGCTCTCTCTCCCTCCCCCTTCCCCTCCTTTCCACTATTGTTCTCTTGTGATTATCTCATGCGTTCTTGAACTGTTTTTGCCCCCAACCCCTCAGCTGGAAGGCTGTTCTAGGACTCCACCACTCTTTCTAAGAAGAAGTACTTCCTCACATCACTCCTCAATGTACTCCCCCTCCAGCTTCATAGCATGTCCCCTCATTCTTGAACACATTTTCTTCTGAGAAATACTTCCCTCCTGTATCTTATTTACCCCCTTAATGGTCTTTATCATATGCCCCCCTCTTTCTCCTCTGCTCCAGGGTGTCTATATTGAGGTCCTTTAGTCTCTCCTCATAGGGCTTTTGATGCAGACCTTGCACTATTTTGTTGCCCTACTCTGACCCACCTCCACTCTGTCTGTGTCCTTCTGGAGATGTGGTCTCCATATCTGGACACAGTACTCTAGGTGGGGTCTTACCAGTGATCTATACAGTGGCAACACCACCTCCCTCTTTCTGCTGCTGATACCCCTACCTATGCACCCCCAGCATCCCACTAGCCCTCCTGACTGCATTGTCATACTGCTTGGCCACCTTTAGGTCATCTGATATGATTAACCCAGGTCTCTTTCCTGCTTGGTGGCCATCAATACCACTCCACCCATTTTGTTCTCTGCCCCTGTGTTTCTGTGCCCTAAGTGTATTATTTTGCACTTTTTTACATTGAAACCTAGATGAGATTTCTGAGGTTGAGGAAGTGGTGCATGCCATCTATGAACGAACCAGCAGTACAAGCCAGAAATGCCTTCTGATGCAGATGCCTGCCATGGTCGAGTGCCTAGGGTAGCTGCTGCTCAAGCCCATTTTCCCATAGTGTGAAACTTGCATGATTCCTCATAAGAGGGTGTGCAGTAACCTCTTGGGGCAAAATGGCCTTGTCATTCTCAGGATTAACAACAATGGCATCAGCTTAGGCTGAGAAACATACATTGTACCATCTAGGGGCAGAGTAATTTTTTATCTGTCTGCTTGCAGACAGATAGTACAGTATTGAAGCAGGTCTACTCCAGACCACATCAGACAAGGTTTGAAATGTGGGCAGAATAGGAGGACTAAACTGACCAGCATGGTAGAAATGTTTAACCACTGCAGATAGAGACGTTTACCTTGACCAATGGCTATCGACTCTAAGTGAAGAGCAAAAGTAATCTGGAGATACAGCAGTAGGGCCTGGGTCTGAAGAGTCCAGGTTAAAAAAGTCATCATTGCCTCCCTCAGAGAAGATAAGGTCAGGGTCAGACTAGTCTCCCGCTACATCCTCTCCAGAGGGAGGATTGGATCACAGGACTTCTAATCCAGAAATGTGACCCCAGCAACACCATTGTCACTGGCCCCAAGGAGAAGGGCTGGAGCCAAGGGCGGTGCCAGAACCAGGTGGTGTCAACCACACCAGTGCCGAGGGCAGTGCCAGGGACTCCCAGAACCAAGGGCAGTGCTGGGACCAGCATAGAATTGGCATCAGGCCCAAAAGGGCCCAAAACCCAGCACAAGAACCAGACCCAGTGCCAACTTCCCAGCTGGCACCTAAGTGACCAGTTATGGTACCTGGCCAGTTCCACCAAGTGACACAAAGTGGGGATGCAGGCAGTGGGACAGGCATTGGTGGTGCAGTCACCTACGTGGCTGAATGGCTGTTGCAGGAGCCAAATGCTCTGCCCCACTTGAGGGTCCCACCTATGGCTCCAGAACCTCCAACCCCTAAGGGCCAGGGATCATCTCCACTGGCAAAGACACACAAGCCTGGAACTATACCCACTGCTTCAAAGAGCTGCCCAAGGGAGGAACTGCCCATCAGGGTCCCTACTTATAGACAGAGGGAGACTCCAGACCCAAGATCAAGATGGATAAGAAACTGGTTGGCAAGGAGACAGCAGAGGATTGTGGTTAACAGACTCAAATCAGAAAAGAGGGAGTTGACCAGTGAGATGCCACAAGGATCAGTGTTAGGTTCAGTCCTTTTCAGTATGTTCATCAGTGACATAGGATAAGGAATCCTGGTCGTGATGTGTCTCTTTGTAGAAGACACTAAATTCTGTGGCAGGGTAGAAAGCGATGAGGGATTAGAGAGATGTTGGGAGACCTACAAAGGCTAGAGACATGGTCAGAAGTTTGACAACTGAAATTCAATACCAAAAAGTGCAAGCTGATGCACATAACGAACTAGAACCCCAGGATAGAGTGCTGGATTGGAGGAGGGTAAAGCTGGATGAGACCTGTGAGGAAAGAGACCTAGGATAATCATCTATGACTCTTTAAAGCAATCAAACCTGTGTAACAAGGCCTACAGTAAGGCAAACAGGATGCTGGGGTGTATAGGAAGGGATACTGACAGCAGAAGGAAGAGAGTATTACTACCTCTCTATAGATCATTGGAGAGGCCACACCTGGAGTACTGTGTGCAGCTCTGGAGTCCTCACCTAAGGAAAGGTAAGGACAAGCTGCAGCTGGTGCAACGTATGGTGACCAGAATAACTGAGGACAAGCAGGGCAGATCTTATGAGGATTGGCTCAAGGCACTGAACATGTATTTGTAATCCTAGACTTGATAAATAAATAAAATGATAAATAAATAAATGTATTCGCTGGAGTCTAGATGAATGAGGGAAGATACGACAGAGGCGTTCAAGTTCCTGAAATGAATGAACAAGGTAAACTGTGAGGAATTATTTAGCATAAGTAGTGGATTGACAACACGAGGGCACAAGTGGAAACTGATGGGGGATTCAAGAGGGAAGTGAGAATGTTTTATTTTACAGAAAGGGTGGTGCGACCATGGAACAGTCTGCCAGCTGATGTGGTGGGCACCAAAACACCTGATGGTTTCAAATGCAGCTGGGACAGAGTGAAGGTCTTAGTGGTTGCTCTGGGTGATAGCAGTAGGGCAGGGAGCATGGGGGTGGATAGCGTGGGTTAGAACCCTGTATGGGTAATAAGCCCCGGGTTTGTTAGGGTTTTATGGGGAGACTGGACGGACCAGTGGTCTTTTTCTATCACCATTATCTATGTTTCTATGTTCCTACTACAGAATTCTGGTTGAAATAAACAATAAGACATGATTGGATGTGCATTACACAGTTCTAATGCACAGCTTGGGGCATAGTGAGGCATGAGTCACTAGTCAAGTGCCTTCGTCCCCTGGCTGTGCAGTAGAACAGTTTAATCCACATCCCTGGAGTGTCTTATTGTGTTTATAAAACTGGGCACTGTATTTTACATGAATATAACAATTAAAATTAATAGGGTTAGATACTAAAATAATAACATTTTTAATGTAGTTTTATGTAAAATAACTCTTCCATCAGTGTGCTGTTTTTCACCTGAGCAGTTTCTTCTTACTGTGGCCACCATAACTCTAGCTGATTGTCGTGGTTTCCTTGCCCCCCCCCCCCCCCAAACAGGCATGCTGATATATTTTAAAATATTTTTTGAATAAAGAGAATAAATTATTATGAACAGTACACCACAACTAATATGTACCTTGATGTCATGGAGGAAAGTTGAAGACTGTGACACCATTGGTGAGGACCAGAGCACTAGTAGATGAGCAAATGCCAGCTGTTTAGAAAAAAAGGCAGCTGGCATTCTGGCAATTGCTCTTTTTTTGTATCTTTTCAAGAGTTTAGAAGAGTGCTTTAAACGAGGCAGAAAACAGTGATGAGTGGCTGACAGAGACATCAGTTCATTTGTAGGAGCGAGCGGCGGTTGTGAGAGACAGCCTGCCAGGTGGGCGGGAGCAAGTACCTGGCAGGTGGGTGTCAAATTGTGCACGGTAAAAGGGTACATGTAAAAATGAGATAGAAAAAAACAAATACATGTTTAACATAAAAGTTATATGATTTGTTTTGTCAGTGCATGAGGAAGTGAGCAGCAGGCAGGAGCTAGTGGTGGATGGGGTTGGGTCTGGACACGGGACAGAGCCATTGGGCAGGTAACAGGAGAAAGAAAAAAACTAAAAAAATGTTTAATATTGTGCTTAAATAGCACTTCATTGTGCTACGTAATAGCATGTGCTGTGACTTATCAAAAAAGGGAAGGAAGAAGCTGTTGCATTGGTACAGAGTTAGGCTGTGGTGACCTGTCACTAGGCGGGAAAGAAATGGCAGCTGTAACTTTCTATAACATACTAGGGAGGGGCACAAGGATTTCATTGATGTGTTGCATCCAGGTTGGTAGCTCTAGTTTTTAGCCATGCATTAGAGACTTCTAATGCACAGCTAACGACCAATCAGGACACAGGATTTTCTCCTCCCATTTTATAAAGGGACATGAACTACTGTACAACATGCAGTTCTAAAATGGAACTTACCAACAGAGTGAAAATCAGAAATGTTCAGTGTGGTTACTAAGAGGCCTGTATAGATAGAGCAACAACTGAATTTAAACCAATACTTAAACAATAGCTTTGACTTGTGAAACTATCCAGTTTCAGTGTCATTCTGCACTGAGACCCTACAAAAGCCTGATCATGGGGATATTATTGCGATTGTTGCTCTTGGAAGGTAGTTTGGCTTACTGGTTAGAGTACAGAGCTGTGAACCTAGACACCATGGTTTGAATACCATCAATTCCACTTACCCTCTGAGTGACCCTGAACGAGTCACTTAACCTCCCCTGTGCTTAGAGAGATTTCCATGTTTCCACAAAAACATTACTGTAAGCCTTGGCAGGAATAGAGTCTCATTAGATTCCCAAATAATTTGAATTTCTGGGTATTCCAGACTTTATTACTGAAGATTTCTGCCTGAAAACAGGCTCTTTATCCCTTTAGACTTCACCCATTCCTGCTGACTTTCCTGCTTTGAAATCATAATCCTGTGCTGTGTAACACCATTACAGATCGTGGGAAAGTCCTGTGATGCTCCCGACCAATCACAGTGCTCCCTTTGGTTGTGTGTGAGGTACTCTTATTTCCATGAGAGTGTCTCACATGCTGTTCCTACTTAACAGGTTTCTGACTAGTGCCATTCGTACACTAATCTCTTGTAATTGTCAGTGGTGTGAGAGGGAAAAAAACAAATTTTTTTTAAAGAAATAATTATTTTTCACTGGCAGGTGCTGCAGTGCTGAGAGCAGTACCAAATAAAAAGTGGCAGTTATGAAATTCAAACCAGGGTTTCAATGTTCAAAGTTGTGTCCACTAACTGTTAGGTCTACATCTAATTAATCATTCATGAGGTCAGCACACTTTGTGACTGGTTGCTGCTCCAGATGTTAATCTCTTAGAATAAGCCTTTGACACTGTCCCCCACAGGAGGCTGGGAAATAAGCTATAGCACACAGGCATAGGGTACAAAATAGTTAATTGGGTTAGGAACTGGCTACAGGACAGAAAGCAGAGAGTCTTGGTAAATGGGGCTACGTCATGGGAAGGAGAGGTGACCAGCGGAGTGCCACAGGGGTCAGTGCTGGGTCCAGTACTGTTCAACATACACATCAGTGACATCACTGAGGAACTGGAGGGAAAAGTGTGCCTTGTTGGAGACAATACAAAGCTCTGTAACAGGGTAGACACACAGGAGAGGGCTGCAAGCATGGTGGCCAACCTTAGGAAACTGGAGGAATGGTCAAAACGATGGCAGTTAAAGTTTAACGCCAAGAAATGCAAGATCATGCATCTCAGTTGGCAAAACCCAGAAATAAAATATACACCTGATGAACACCAATTAGAAGAGACAAATACGGAAAGGGATCTTGGTGTACTCATCACCAATGACCTAAAAGTCACCAAACAGTGTGAAAAAGCAGCACAGAGAGCTAGTTGCATTCTAGGATGTATAGGTAGGGGTATTACAAGCAGAAAGCAAGAGGTAATGATGCCACTGTACAAGTCTTGGTGAGACCACACCTGGAGTACTGTGTGTAGTTTTGGAGGCCACACCATAAAAGGACATAGACAGACTGGAGACAGTGCAGAGAAGGGCCACTAAAATGGTGCAAGGGCTGCACCATGAGACGTGTGAAAATAGACTCAAGGAACTGAGGTTGTACTCACTAGACCAGAGAAGAAACAGGGGAAACATGATAGAAACGTTCAAATACATCAGGGGATTTAACAAAACAGAAAACCTCTTCCGGGAAAACAAGGGAACTCGGACAAGGGGGCACAACTTGTGCCTGGTGGGAGGCAAGTTCAAGAGCAACCACAGGAAGTACTTCTTCACAGAGAGGGTAGTGAACCCTTGGAACAGCCTGCCAACACAGGTGGTGGCAGCTAAAACAATAAGAGAATTTAAGCTAGCATGGGACAAACAGTGTGGACAGATTGATGGGAACAATTAAAGGGGAAGGGGGTAGCCACCTTGGGCAGACTAGGTGGATCAAGTCGTCCCCATCTGCCAACACCATTCTTATGTTCCTATGTAACCCTCTGAGAGGTTAACATCTGGAGCAGTAGCCAATCACAAAGCATGCTGACCTCATGAATGATCACTTAAATGCAGGCCTAGCAGTTTCTGCACATGCGGTGAACATTGAGACCCTGGATTGAATCTCACAACTGCCACTTCTTACTGATTTGTAAATCTGGACCAGGAAGGGCATGCTAAGCTGTAATTGCTTGTTTCCAGGTGCATCCTGGGGCTGAGTTACATGGTCCTGTTTTATTGATGGGGAAATGTTGGCAATTACTGTGTGACCTTGAGCAAGTCACGAAACCTCCTCCCTGTGCTTAAAGAACAACTGAAAACTTTGAAAATGTAGGTTTCAGTTACAGTTTAGTCTTCATATGTATATTTTCTGTAATTCTTTCCCTCTTTTCCTTTATTGTGGAGAACAGTTTCATGAAAAAGAGATCATTGTCCCTTTGACTTTACCTCCCCAGGCTGCTTGTCTGCACCTGACATCATAATCCCATTTATGACATCATAATTATCCACACAGCAACAGGATGTGATGTCATAAACAGAATCGTGATGTCAGGTGTAGACAAGGAATCAGAGCAGATAGGGCACATATCCAGTTTTAACACAAATGACCTTAGTAATAAGGAAATAAAGCTGAGAATTCCAAAAGAAAACATTAAATATATACAGACGTGTCTAAATATTACATTGTTTAAAAGTTTATTCCAATGTAATGGGAGACTCTTTAATCCCTTCCCCACACTCTATCTCAGTGCTGTTTAAATCTCCCAGTGCACCAAATGTACCTCTCCTCACCCTCTCCTGGACTGTAAAGCAGTTTGTACAAAAGGTGCTATTCTGTATAATTATTTTCCTTTTCGTTTGACAGTCCATATTAGTGATTTCTGTCTCTCTCATCTCTTCTTTTTCAGTTATCTGTTTATGCTCTCTTCCTGTCATCAGCACTATCTCTCTAAGGAGCTACCAAGGTACACATCCAATCCCTCCACACCTCATCGACCTGAAACCATGGTTTCCCTCCAAAAGGATTGGGGATTTACCTGCAAGTATTATGTTTGGCAGAATGCCCCACCACGGTTGCAGTGTGGGGGTCAGAATGTACCAGAGTCCATCACAGTGGGTCCTGGTGCCATTTGTTTTCTGTTTTCCTGTTTTCCACCCAGCCCAAGGGGACCTCGTGAAGTACAACATCATGAATGCGGGCATGCAATGCGTGCCATCGTAATGGTGTCTGTAGCATCCACACCCACCTGCCAGCCCTGCAGCCACACTACCACCTGTGCTCAACCACGGGGCAGTATCACAGATAAGGACAGTAACCTCCCTCCCCCGGAGGAGGGCATCTTTTGGGATGCTTAATCTTCTCCCCAGCCAACCCTCGATGAACATGGCTTGTTCCCAAATCTGGCTCACTGGCAACGCATTTCATCACTGCTCACCTCACAAATCTTGAGAAATGTATATTTTGTAACTTTATTTATGTGTAGTTAGCATATTGGAAATAGGCTTTCCTTTTTTTTTGCCAGAGACATCTGCAACATTATTACATTTTTATTTAGCTATAATGATTTGATTTGTGCACTGCACATGCTCACACACTCAGGCAAGTGTTAACACATAGTCCTACAGTCCTAGCACACAATGCATTCACATACCCAGAGACTCAAGACACAAGAAAGATTTTTTAGAACGTTTAATAAAATACTTTCCAAAATCAGTACAAAACAATTAAATACAAACAACTCCTACCAGCCACTGAAATGTGTACATTTCATCATGAGAGTTTTTTTTTTAAGGGGGTTGGGGATAACTGTTCTTCTGGACAATTATTGCTTATAATACTTTATAAAATAGCAATACAGTTATTAAAAACCACAATCATTGCAGAAGGGTCACGACACAATGTTTAAAACACAAAACCATGAGACAAAAAAAAAGAGATGCAAAATACATACAAATATATCTCTCCCTTCATAACTTTATTTTGCACTGAAAGCACATATTAGCCAAGATATATAGACCAGTAGTCTCCTACGGCTCTGTTAATTTGCTTATATTTTATCTAACTTCCTACACACAAGAAAGCTGTCGGAGAGGAAAATAGAAACAGGTTCTCTTTTCACTTAATTGAATTCAAGTTAAAAACCTTCAGCCTAGTAGTCCACCTAGCTGTGGGTTTAGCACCATAGTCAAATGATATACTACTTTATATAACATTTATGTTTTTTCTTTTTATTCTCATTAAATCCAATAAGGCCCTTCTGCACATATACAGATTCAGCAATTCAATCAGTAGTCAAAACGAATATGTTACAAGAAACTTGCAGATCCCTTTGGTTGTTAATTCAGCCTGCTAATAAAAAAATAAATGTACTGTTATTGGTATAAAAAACACCATATTGAGGGTTATTCTTCCCACGTGTTGCATGAACGGCATAAAAACTTATTCAAGTAGTCACTTTGCATCAGCTCATTTGCACTCAATGAGCCTCATCTAATACAAGGGTTCCTACAAGCCTTTCGTCTGTGTATGTAACTGTTTGTTAATGTCACTGCACATATGCAGTCAGACTGGCAGAGCACCAAAAACAGTGTGGGTTGATTCTCGGGGATTTTCGGTATGTGTTATTGAAACTGAAATACTGTAACGGGAGGCAGATGTTTGTAATGTCACATGATAACATGCAACAGAGGGCTGTGATGCAATGGCACATCTAAGCCTGAAAGTTGAAATTTTAAGTCTGTGGGAGAAAGCTCTGCATGTGTGAGCATATCTGTCTGTCTGTCTGTCTGTCTGTCTGTCTATCTACCTACCAATCTATAATTGATAATTTATACATATTTATGTAGTGAGCGAGAATAAATGATGGCAAAGTATGATATACAAGGAAATAATACCATCTAGGGGTCGAATAAGTCATAAAGCCACGAGCCTGAAGGGCAAGTGGCCTTTATGAGCTACTTCTACCTCAAAATGGTATTATTTTATGAGTATGCCAGACTTTGGCATCATTCATTTTATATAATGCATAGGTCTGGTCATTTTTGTGTCTGTTCGCTGTTTCTGAATGGTGCAGTTTTTTTGCATTGGGCCATTAGTCTTATACCATAGTGTAGTGTTTTTCCATAGTGCAGTGGGATCTAGTACTATTTTTGTTTTCATGGTGTTTTTTTTCCATAGTGTAGCGTGAGTGATCACGTTTTTGTATGCGCATGCCTGATCTAGCATTCACCCTACAAATGGGGGAATGGATTCAGCTGGATTTCCTTTTGGGATGGCATGGAGCAGCCAGCAGGAGTTTTAAGGATAATGTGTGAGTGGCCAGTGGGAGTTTCAGGAAGGCGTCCGAGCAGCCGGTAGGATTCCTTTTAGTGTGTGCGGTCAGTGATAAACTGCGGTACCAGTGAGGTCAGAAGTGGCAGTCGTGGTGAGGAGTGTTATGGTGCAAGAGTGGGGAGTCAGCTTGGAGCTTCATGCTGGAGTCAGGAGGAGCATAGAGGGCTTGGTGTGTAAGAAGGATACTGGAGTCAAGGAACATACTGTGTGGGTGAGAAGTGATGCATTCCTCGGTAGGTTAGGGACATTTTTTACCATTGGAGCTGTGTTTGTAGGGTCTGTAAGGTGTCTGATATATGTGTGTTAAGGTGCTTGTTACATGTGTTATTAAGGTGCTTGTTATGTGTGTTATTAAGGTGCTTGTTACATGTTTTATGCGGGTAGTAGTGTGGTTTCTAGTGCATTAGGTATTAAGGCATTATAGGTATCATAGGTATTTCCAAGTCAGCAGCAGTTAGCCATTTTGACTTGTCTCTTTAATTAAGGAGTTAATAACATATTAATACAATGGTTGGTTTCATATATTGTAATTGTTTTCTTCGTATACCCTAATTGGCTATGGTAGTATACAGGGAAAAAATATACAATTGCATTTTCTATGGGGATGAGGGCCCAAACATGCACTATAGATGGATGGATGGATAGATAGAGAGAGAGAGAGAGAGAGATAGATAGATAGATAGATAGATAGATAGATAGATAGATAGATAGATAGATAGATACTGTAGCTAGATAGATAGATACTATAGATAGATACTGTAGATAGATTGACAGACAGATAGAAACTGTAGATAGATAGATAGATAGATAGATAGATAGATAGATAGATAGATAGATAGATAGACAGAAAGAAAGAATAGAATGGAGGACTGTGTATTACAAGGCTATAATACCATTTAATGTGTATAGTGATATGTGAACCTCGAGAGTGAAGGTTGAAAGGTTCCAACATGTCACCAGAACCTCGAGATGAGACTATAGCTGAGTCACATACAGTCATCTGCTTAGTCACACAGTCACCTATTTTTTTTTTGTAATGTATGGATCCAAGATAGAGTTTAAGTTGTTTTCACTAATCCTAAATAAATTGTTGCCTGTCCTCATTTATACTATCTTGCTCGTTTGTGCCATTTTCAATTTTCATTTCTGTGAGCTGTGCTGCCTGCTGGCTTTCACTGTCCTTGATGGTTACAGTAAAAGTCTACTCATGCTCAACTGTGTACAGTGTCTGTGGTGTGTGCTAGGCACCCAGTTTCTTAATACTTTCAGTAGAGACTCACGAATGGTATTACAAGATCTTGTAATACTATCGATGGATTTCTACAATGGTATGAGATTTATTAGTATGTTTTTTGATGATATTATTGAACATATCCATGTATTACATGGATAAATATATATAGGGGACATGCAATGGGGGCCTTTCAGATAAATGGTTTATAAGCTATGGAACAATATACCTCCAACTGTGCAGCAAGGGCAAAGTGTTGGTACCTTCCAAAGTCACCTTCGAGCCCATATGCTGCAACGCTCCCTATGTACCTGCCCATAACTGCTAACCCTGCGACACTCCATTCTTTGCTGCCTCCTACACATAGGCACATTTAACTGCACCATAACATAGAACACTCAGAGCCTAGTACCATAGCCTATCTCTAGTGCCTTTTTAATTGTATCTTACTCAGCCAAGTAAAACCTGTTATTGTAAATGCCAGCTCATTACCTGTACTCCTTGTTATCTTACTTGTGTTAACGACAATCTTGACTGTACCACTCTTCATAAAATTATGTAACTTCTTGCTCAACTCTAAATGCATTGTCAACCTTATGCACCACTATGCACTCTTATAAAATTTGCACTACTGTTTTCTTAAAACTAAATGCACCTACTTGCCTTGTCTTCAACAACCCTGTAATATCCTGCTGTTGTTTTTGTAACCCTGTAATATCCTGTTGTTGTAGTCTCCCAGGTCGTGCCTGAAAATAGGCGAATAACTGCCTGGTGCACCCTACCCAATTAACAAAAACTAAATAAATAAATAAAAATTGCATGAGAGCTGTTTGACCTCAGGTAACCTCACAAGTGGAGTAAGCCATGAGTGCGGTGTCTGCAATCAAACAGCTTGAATGCTGATAAACCATTTATCTGAAAAGTTCACATTGCTTGTTTCATTTCTGCAATGTGTTGGGACATTGAGCCTGGGTTTCATTTCAAAATGTGTTTTTCAATATTTTTATTTTTGGGGGGTTTATTTTGTTGTTGGGTACCTGTCCACTGTTGTGGTACGTGTTCACTATGGCTGTTGCCATGAAGGCACCATGCTGATGGTGCAATGACGTTGCAGTGTGCACGCTGACTGGTTGAGGTAAGCGAGGAGCCGGATGTTTTTGCACAAGATGGCATCATTATTTAGTGAGTGTAACGGTTTTGTAGTGTGGCCGAAGGAGAGCTGAGCTTGTGTTGTAGAGATCACATTGTTGTATTATAGAGACTGAGGAGTTTATTTTTTGTTATTTTTTTTTTCTCCCTGTCTGACTGGCCCCCTCTACCTGACTGCCAAGCTTCAACATCCCAGCATCCTCCAGGGCTTACATAACTGTGTCACTCCCAGGAATTGCACTTTCCTTGTTCCCCAACTGCTGCTGTTGAACAGGATCTGGTTTCACTGAGCAGGACCTAAGTAGCCAGGTGTAGGTCCTGCTGGTGACTGGTATCATCCTGCCAGCCAGGCCTTTTCATGTGTTCTCTCTGGCAAGGCGCAGACATGCAATGCCATCATGATGCTCCCGCTCGATGTGCATTGACGGCTGCTGCACCTCACTGCACTTCTGGCGGCCCTGGACTACCTTCCCCTTAGCTTACACTAGGGCCAGGCATACACCAGGTTTCACATACGAACATACGAAGAACTCAGCAGAAGAAGGCCATTTGGTCTATCAAGTCTGCTCGTATTGCACATCCAACCCACCAGGGAGGAGGAGTTGAGTCCCTTGGATGCTGGATCTTCCTTCACCTTGGCCGACACTCCTGCACCCCATATTCATTTCCGAACCTGTTCATCAGTGCCCCAAGAGGTAGTGCTACCTCTGTGCTGGTGGGCCAGCCCTCAAGTTTTTATTTTTATGTCTTTGACTTGTGAGTGGGTTTTGCTTGACCTTGGCGCAGCATTTTTCTGTTGTAGGTGGAGCCAGAGAGGGGAGGTACGATTGAGCTATACTTGACTTCTCTACTGCAATGCTGCATTGGTAAAAAAAAAAAAAAAAAAAATAGGAGACAACGTATATTATTTTGAAATAAGCTGTGTGAAAGGAACCTGTGTGTGTGTGTAGTGGTGTTGGAGGTGGTGGTGGTGGGGGTTCCAGAATTGTTTTTGAGAGGGAGTAAGTCGGGGGGGAGAAGGGTCCTTCTCTGTGCAGTGCCACTGAAATAATAAAAGTGTTGGCAGCTGACTATTAGAATGTGAATGAATGTAGTCTGGCTGCCAGTGTGATTCCCAGCAGCATTCTAAGTTAGATAAGTGAAGAAAAGTGAAGATATATAACATATTACATGGGGTCTTTGCTCTTGGGGTTTATGTAGCATCAAACACTGAGGGTGTCTGTAAAATTTGAGTTTTACACAATACCCCATGCCTTGTTTTCTATAATTGCTGGGTAGTGTTTTCTCACCTTGAAAACACAGCCCAGCAATTATAGAAAACAGTGGTTTCGGTAGCATGATCAGGCTGCAGCGTGGGTTCCCTTTTACTTTTTTTTTCAGTTTTTGCGTGATTGCCTCTAAATTAAACCTAAAATAACTGAACTGCAACTGCATTTAGGAAGAAGCTTATGAAAACACTTTGAGCCCATTTAGTGTGAGCCAGTTGAAGTTAGTGCTCAAGGGAGGCAATGTGCACATGAGTGGAACAAGGGAAACCTGGTGCATGTTCATCGTTATAACCAGCTGGTTATAAAGGTAAATTATAACTGGGTTTCCCTATGGGAGAAAACACCCCCTGTTATTGTATATAGAATAATGGCTGGGTAGAGGGTTCTAATGAGAATTTTACACACCCCGAGGTTGGGCATGCCACATAAACCCCGAGAGCAAAGTTTGAGGAGTTTATAAAGGCATTCCACACAGATGGTGTATGTAAAATTCAAGTTTTACACCTCCTACCCAGCCTTTATTTTATATAATTGCTGAGGATCATTTTTTCACCACAACAATTATATAAACTAAAGATATCTCTACGGATTTACAGACTGGTCAGGTTTCAGTGCGATCCGCGGCTCATGATAAAAACCTTTTCCTTTTTATTTCAGTCACGTCAAAAATCTGTCATTTGATTGTTTTGTTTTTTTAATTAACTTATCGCCTGTGAGTCCGAGTGTGGTGAAATATTGAGCATAACCAGGTTTCCCTATGGGAAAAACAAGCACCAGTTATTATAACATGGTTATAATCATTTCTTTCATTTATCTCATTTTGGGGGGGGGGGTAAATGATCTATCTACACTGGCCAGATATCTACCTACATTGTCTAAAATTATATATATATATATATAGGATACATGATGGGCACGAGTGTGATATGAAAAATATTTTCACTCCTCTAGAGTGACCTCTGAATACTCACGAGTGGCGAAGCCACGAGTGAGGTTTCAGAGGTTACTGTACAGGACTGAACACATTTCCCATATCACACGAGTGCACATCATGTATCCTATTTATACAATGGGGGCCTCATTGTTGCAAAAAGGTTTCCGGGGATATAATAAACAGCATTTATTTTAACTCTGCTGATGTCATCAGGATTTATTTCACTGCAGTAAAAATAACTTGTTTTATCTCACTGGAATATGTCTCACCCCCATTGTGTGTATATATATATATATATATATATATATATACTGTGCATATATATCTATATATAGATATATTCATGATATACATTGCCAATTTTTTACTGAGATAAAAACACACACAGAACCCTAGCTAGTTAGATAAATGTTTTATCTTGTTAGTAGGGTATGTCATCTCATTTATCTTGCTTGTGGGATACATCACACTGTATCCACATTGAGCGCTGAGCCTCATGCGCTGCTAAACTGTGTGGCAGCCCTGGTTTCTACAGTCTTTTTTAAAGTGCTAAGTAGATTGTATAAACTGGACATCTGATAGGTGGGTTTTAGATATAATTTTTATCTTCATTCATGGTGAGTGACCTGTTGAACTCTCACTCATGGCTTCACCACTCTTGAGGGTCAAGAGGCCACTGACCATGACTGAAGACAAAAAGAATATCTGATAGCTACCCATCAGATATCACATGTACTATGGTCTGCAGTGGGACAGACATATTTATTACGACATGTGAGGATATTACTCACTGGTGGAGATAAATATGGTATACACAACTGCCTGAATCAGAATATGCCATTCATCATCATGGGTGAAGGGACAGGACCATACCTCAGAAGTGGCAGAGCCACAGATGAATTCTGAATGTCTTGCCCTGACTCAAGAGATAATGAATATCATATTCTCAGTGAGGCCATGGTTTGTCCAATGCATACAATATATTTTCAGTTGTAGAGCTCTCAGATTAAGTTCCTTTACTGAAGATGTAACGGTTTCTGATTTCACTGCTCTGTTTTGTGCTCTGCAGAGGCCAGTGTGATGTCATCAGGCATTGTTTGAGCTGCTCTCCCATTGGTTAAAAGCTCCATTGCGACCAACCTAAAGTGGAAATAAATGCTGATAACCCACCTAACATTGAAATAAATTATTTTGTTTTCATTCAAAATGCATCGGTGGCTAAAATAAATAATTTAGCTGTAAGGTTTGGCTCTCTCACCTACATTGTATAAATCTGGTTAACCCTTTGCAAACCAATACATATATCACATTATTTTAAAAGCTATACATTGAGCTCATTTGAACTGTTTCCATATGAATGCAGCAGTTGTTCAGTGCAGCACAGTGCCATTTACATGTCTTCAAGTATCATGAGGGCTGCTGCTGCTTCATTGGCTAAAATATGCCATTATTGTGATGCTGGAAGTGTTAAAATAAAATGTTATTTCCACACCTTCTGCAGCATCATTCATGATGTAATCCACACACTAGCATTAAGATATCACTTTTTATTTGGATTGTGTAGACCTATGAGTTTGATATAAATAGGAGTTACGTCATGGCTGCACTTGAAAACTGATGGCAGATAAGGGCCGCTGGGCCCACCCAGTCTGCCGATTTTTATTATCTTCATTTTTGCTGCATATTGGATTCATTGTCATGCAACTGCTTTCAAAACCTGAGGATCTGATGAGTGGCATAGCAATGACTGATGTCATTGGGTTCTGAAAGCAGGGTAGAAAAAAATCTGATATTTTCAGTGCAGCAATGACATATTCCACTTATGAAATGTCCTTAATTTGTTTTGTTGTTTTTATATTGGTGCACTGGTTTCATTAGAGCTAGCTGTGTGTTCATCTTTTAATTTTGTAATATTTTGTATTGTGCTGTGTGTGCAACATCCACATACCTCCACCATTTTTGCCTATTGATTTATTGTTGTTTGTCTTGATTGCTATGACACTGTCAGAATGGTAGCATATTATTTATTTATTTTTACTTTTTGACCAGAGAAGGCACACTAAGCTGTGACAGCTCGCTTCCAGGTTCGTCTGGGGTGGGGGGTTGGGGGCAGGTTACATGGACCTGTTTCTATATTGATGGGGGACCTTGACACCAGAGGAAACCCCCCCTCCACCCACTCTTGGTGGAGGATGCTATTGGCCTGCTGACCTAGATGGCAGAACTGTTTGCAGCAGAGGATGATTGTGCGCTGCTGCAGGCGGGGGCGGTGTCCCCAGTCTGTTTCCAAGAGGGATAAGTTTGTGGAAATAATTCCAGAAACACCTGAATTTCAAGATAAAATGGATATATCTGTAGGCTTACCTGACACAGAACTGGATGATATTATGACATATGAACATGCAACGAAACCAGCAGAATAAGGCCATTAGGTCTATCAAGTCTGCTTGTATTGCAGGGTCCTCAGCATCAGCTACTGACCCTGCCTCCCTTCCCAAACCACTCTTCCCCTCCATCCACCCTTCTCTGGACCCTTATTTTCCCCTTAACTATCCCAGCCTGTCTCGAAGTGTTCTACCATTTTCAGTGAAACCACCTGCTCAGGAAGCCCATTCCAACCCGCAACCACCCTCTCTGAACCACTGAAGAAGTGCCTCCTAGTCTCTCTCCTAAACCTCACCACCTCCAGCTTGAGACTGTGACTCCTCGTGTTTCCATTCCCACTAAGCTTGATAAGCTCTGATTATATAAAATCAAAGCCACCTCTCAACTAACAAGGACCTTGTTAGTTGAGCGGTAGACTTGATTTGAGGAAATCAAACTCTAAAGTATTATAAAAAGCAATTAAAAACTGTTCCTATTCTACTCTAAGGTACACGCCCCCTCCATTTACTGGCATCACAAAATGTGCGTGTGTGGGGCGGGGCATGTCTGGCTATACGGGAATGGCAACGTTTTGGCTGTCAGATCCATGGAGCCAAATACTATCTCTCTCTTCTTGTTAAATACAGGCAGCAGTTAATTAAAAAAGATGTTTCAGTCCACTTTGGGCCAGGTAAGGGTTATTTTATGTTTGTAGATGTTTCAGTACATGTTGGGCCAGGTAAGGGTTACTGTATGTTTGAAGTGGGTGGTACTATGAAAAGTGAGAAGCTACTCCTTTAGTGTATGATATCCCTTATGTATAATTTTTCATGGCTGAGTTACAAGTTGCCTCCCTAAATGTGCAGTATCAAGAACCAAAGAAAAAAGGTGGGGCATTTGTTTCATTATTGCAGGAGGTTGCATTTGATATATATTTTGTACAGGAAACTTGGATGACCTCAACATATGATCTCTTGCAATATTGAAAAGACTGGCTTTGGGGACCTTCATTTTGGTATTTTGGGGAGGATAGGATGAAGGGTGGTACCAGCACTTGTTGTTCCAGAATGTCACCACAACCCAGTGGAACTTTCTGATTACCTTCTTAGAGGGACAGTGCACCCAGGCTCTTCCACTCTGGCAGCCTATAGATGGAGAATGAACTCCCCGGCCCTTATCTCTGCAGAGGTAATTAGGGATGTTCATAATCTCCTAACAGCAAGGGCATCAGTGTTATGCTGTTGTGATAACCCAGTAGACTGGTTGGAATACACCAAGTCAGATTTGAAGATATGATTCCATTAGTGTGGTTAGAGGAAACAAAGGAATTCCTATTTTTAGTAATTAAAATTAAGAGAACAGTTGCAGAGGGTAATCTCCCTAGCATAGGATGGTACTGGACAACATGCCAAGCAAATTCAGCGGCTAAAGCTGGAGATGAGGTGGTATGAGTACAACGGGGCAACATCATTAAAGGTTAAGGTATGGCACTCAAAAGTCACCTTATGGAGATCTTTTTACAGGTTGGAAGGAAATGATGGTTGCATCCGATATAACTGGATTGTGTAACAACACTGGGTCCTTGGTTACAAACATACCTGATTTATTGAGCCTGGTGGATCAACATGCACAGGAGACATTTGGAGTTCCCTTTCAGGTTATTAGGCAGTCTAGAAAACATTCCTGGGCACCCATCCCTTTTACCTGACCCAGACAGGCCACTGCTTATGGCATCAGTCTCAAAAAAACAGTTACAGAAGTTATTTTGGCCCTGAAGATGGAGACATCTCCAGGGTGGGATGGGATCCCCAATTCATTTTTCAAGTTTTTTTTTCCTCTGAGTTAGTGGAATGTTTGGCTGTTATTCCAGTCACATGCTACAGCTTGCAGAAGTGCCCTTGACTTTTACTAGAAGGCTTCTTATTTGCATTTATAAAAAAAGGGGAGAGGCCTAATTTACATAATTGGAGACTGAGTTGTCTTTTGAATTCTGATTTTAAAACTCTGTGAAAATTAATTCATCAAGGCTGACTTGTTGGTGCAGGGAAGTGCTACCCCTCATGATGCTGGGAATGCAAGTTTGGTACTAAGCTTGAATCATTGGGGTCTGGCTGGGGGACGAAGGATTAAGTGTCTCAGAGGATGCTCTCTTCTGGGGAGGGAGGGATTGAGCTGCTGCAATGACAGTGCCACCCGGGTCGATACAGGCAGAACTACGAGTGGTGCTGAAGTGGGATGGAGGATGTCAGCCAGTGTCGTGTGGCACATTTGCATGCACAGGTATGCATACACCCTCAAGCTGATGTCCAGAGGATGTTCTAAAATGGGAAACCAGCCCTAACTGCAGCAGGATGACCTTCCCAGGTTGGCATGCAGGCCCCACACCACCAGCCCATGCACCCTGTCATCTCCACAAGGATTCAGTATCTTGGGGGGAAATGGGTAACCCCTCCCTACCCTGCTGTGGGGGTAAGCTACAGGGAATGGAGACACAGGTGCGTAGGTCAGGGAGAAGGTAGTGATGGTGCTGGTGCAGTCAGGGGGGATGAAGGGAGCAGGTCAGAGTAAGAAGGGGCATACAAAATTAATTAATCAAAGACTAGTTCAAAATTGTAAACCAGCTAATTGATCCAGACAAGACTTGCTCCATGCCATCTAGGTCTATTCAGGAAAACGTGTACATTTTCTGAGATATATTTGCGTTCTGAACAACTCATAAAGAACTAGATTATTTACCATCCCTTAATCGAGTAAAGGTCATTGACAGCATAGATCATGATTATTTATTTACAGTATTAAGATGTGTGGTATGTTTTCAGAGTTCATTTCCTGGGTACAGGTCTTGTACAACTCTTTATCTGTAACCCCCACTTATACATGGCCATTTAGGTACAGCTACATCGTTTGCAGTAGTGGTTCACCAGGGCTGCCAGCTTAGTCCTATCCAATAGGTTTTTGCCCCAGGTCCTTTGATTAAATGCATTAGAGCTAACCAGCAGATAAGGGGGATAACTTCACTTAGTGGTGGTCCCCCTTCAAAATCACTGCCTATGCGGATGATATGTGCCTATATATTGCAGATGTGCTCTCGGGACAAGTTGCAATTCAGGAACTGGATGTATTCTCAAGTGTTTCTGGTTCTCAGTTAAATCTGGACAAGAGTATTTGCATATGTTTTGGTGTACTCTTTAATGTGCTAGAGAATGTAATTGGTATTAAAATTCTACCACAAACAATCACAATGTTTGGAATCAAGTTTGGCACTGGTGATGTGGCACACTTAAATTGGTCCATTAACTTATTCATATGTTCTCAAAATAGAAGGAAGTCCTGGAGATATCTAAATTTAAGCAGATTCTTGTAATTAATCAGTTCCTAGTTCCCCGTTTGTTATATTTGAGCTTTGCCTTCCATCCCAAGGAAAATTGAAACCCAGTGCCTCAATGTGTTTTTTTGAAATGATCTGGGGGAGCCAGTTCAACCCTAGCAGAAGAGATCTGACTTATATGCCCAGAAAGGGGACCTGAACATGGTTCATTTTGTGGCATTCTTACGTACATTATTCTAGCATGGCACCCTTAAATTAAGATGGCTGGGCCCTATTTCTCTGGCATGATACTGGATTTGCAGGACTTTGTCAGATTATTGGAGGGCTTTGCCCATGGTTCAGTATCAGGGAATAAATCCGTCCACCAGCCCTATTTAAACCTGCCTTCCCCTCACTTTACTGCTTAGTTCATTTTCAAAACCCTCCTTCCCCTACTTCCTCCTCCTCTGGCACTCTTCTCACCCTTAGTGCTGGGCCTTCATTCCCTAACATTATCCAGCTCCTCTACTGAGGGTGGGAATGAGAAAGGCCAAAATAAAGGTTGCAAAGCGTAAGTTCCCACAAGCACTACGTATATTCCCACACACTGAATTTGACAGTAAGGCAAGTGGAACCTCCAAAGGTTATATGAAACATGATACTTTCTACATATGTAGTTCCTTCATTGCAGAAATTGTACAAATGGAAACTAGATAAAGGGCTAGTTTAGCCTCTTTCTAGTAAACAGTTGTATCAGGAACCATTATCATGTGTTTGTTGACAAGAACCTGAGTTTAAGAACTGTACTGCTGCTAAAATGCCATTAGTAATCAAACAACTGATGGAAAAATGAATACCACAAAGGATGTGGGATATTCTGTGGATGTGTTCCCATGGCAAGACCGGGGTTTGAGGAAACAACAAATGCAAACTGGTAGAAGAATATGCCTGTCCATACCCAGAATACACAGCACAATTTGCAACTTGTGAACATTTTTATGACTGCATGGGCAGAGCCATGCAGTCATTTTGGGATCACATCACTGTAGGAGAGAAGCAGAAACAATCACTGTCTTCTCCTACAGTCATACGATCTGTCATCCACAGCACTGCAGTCCCTGTTGTCTTTCCTCCGCGGACACAGCTCCCCTCTGCTCCAGTGGCCCCCCCCCACGCACTACTTTCCGCAACTGCGGAAGTCAGGTAACGGCTCTGATTCAAACTGTGCATGCGCACGTGTCGCACATGCGCAGATCTGTCAGAACCACCATCTTGTGGATGGCAGGGCAAGCTCCAGTGTGGCGAGAGCTCGGAACTTTTAATCACTCTCGCTGCACAATTGCCTTTGGCAGCCATATGGGCTCTGACCAGAATCTGTTTTATTACAATATGTATTTGTGACAGGTTTTTGGCATTACCTTGCTATTAGATGTAAGCTTCCCAGACTGAAGAGACTCCCCTATGAGTGTTTAGTTCTAGGTGATTTTTCGGCACAGTTGCAGAAGTATAATAACAGCATCCTGATAGCAATTTTTTCTTGTCTGAAACACTACTTATGGCAGGCCTGCTGTCAGTTGGTTCTACAACAACTTAATGTGTCCTATTTGTCATTAGAAAAAAATTTGTGAATCTACATTAAGAGCCAGTTTTAGGAAAGTGCAGCCATGGTGTTCTCCTGCGGAACTTACATCCTTATGGAAAGGAATAACTTGGATAAAATGATAATTCAGTGGGCTGGAGCGAGTTAACACAATCATTTTTATATATTTAGGGTTGATTTGTTTTTGGTTGTAAATTTTGGTTTTGGGGGGACTTTTTCTGTTTTCTCTATTTTTGTTTCTTTGGGGTAAAATCCTGTGATATATTATTGATTTGCCTGTTTTTCTTTTCAGTAAAATTTCCCTACTCTTCTTCTGTAAGTGACATGGGATCTTTAACTGCCACATGGACAGTGACCAGAAATGGGCAGAAGGGACCTTGGTTTGACGCCTCATCTGAAGGACAAATAAAATGTTCAGAATCAGTTTGCGAGCATTTGAACAGCTGCTTCCACATTAAGGTCGGCTTGGAATTTTATCTTTCGAATGATGAGAGGTCTACTGGGACAATAACTACTGATGGCAAGTCAGTTGTGAGGTTAAAGGGTGAATACAATACAAGTGAGAGAATAACATGTTTATTCTCTCAGTTACTCTGTCACAAACAGACAAAAAGACAATTTATTTGGGCAAAATTATTCCCACTGCTACAGTACAAGTGTTTTTTTTCTGTTTTTGACAGGGCAAATGAGGGAAAAGAAAGGCTATTCTATCAGTTGTCCTGACATCAGCATTTCATCTTCCAGTTGACCAATTATCACTTGTAAAAAAAATTTTTATTCCAATAGGACCTTAATTTGGAACCAGTTGTTCAAATACTCATGAGATGATTCTGAACATTATACAGCATAAGATCCTTCTGACAGTGCTATCACAACTGAGACTGGCAACAATAGTGACTCAGTGGGCAAAAAAATGGAAATATACTGTCAAAGCACAAATAGCGCAGTACAAATCACTATAAAATTAGAAAACGAACACACATCTACTGTTGCTCATATAAAGGCTGTACATGCAGAAATACACAACGTGAAACATTTAGGCCATTTCATTTATTGAATATGTCATGGCTGCACTGAAAATACCAGATCTATTTCCCTTCATGGTTTCAGAACCCAGCAACCTCACTCCTGGCTATTCAGTGTGTGAAGTCATCAGTTCTGAAACTTCACAAGTGACAATAAATGTAATATTTTCAGTGCAGTCATGATGGCCTAGCTCCTGTTTATTTAAACAAAATGATTCCCATTTTGACCACATAAATATATTTATAAAACAGGACTACGGTAAAAATGACAATATAGTAGTTATTTCTTTTCTGATGAAAACAGTAACAGTAAAATATCAAACATATGTTACTGAACGTGTTTTTAAAATTAATATCTTGAAGGTTAGTACTATCTCAATGAAATACTGTACCAATCAGAGGGCAGCTTTCTCAGTGTTGGCAACATCACAATACTTTGTGCACCACTGATGCCAGTCGTTGAAATCCAAAAGGAACAGTTGAATGCTCACACAAACAGCAGTTTTGAAAGTTGGAGCTAGTTCGCTGATGTTGTATAAACTGAATATGGAATGCCCCAGCAAAGACAACACACTTGATCATCAGCTGTGAGAGGGCATGACTTTCATAACTTGCTCATGGTAAGGTATGGCATTCATCCTGCACACATGAAGCAAATATTTGCATATTTTGAGTAAGTTTACAGCATATAAAGGGAATACATACAGTATATGGGCTGCAGTGGAATAACGCATTTATCTCCACTAGTGAGTAGTGAGAACCATGACTCACGAGTGGCGAAGTCACGAGTTAGTTATAAAGGTCTTACCACTCGTGTGTGGAGATAAATGTGTTATTCTACTGCAACCCATTCTGTATTTGATATATACCACACCATTTGTGATGTTTTTACTGGTGTTTTACCTTGTTGTAGCTTAAAATTGCCTTTCTTTCCATTGTAAGTTCACTATCTGGTTTTGTCCTCTGTGTTCTATTTCCAAATTCTAAGTGGAAATCACATGCCCTAAGTTAAATAAATTGTGTTCTAAGTGAAATAAATGATGTTCTAAGTGAAAATAAACATTTATCCCCAAATAACAAAATGTATTTCCCCAATTTATTCACCACTGATATGGTGTGTGTGTGTGTATATATATATATATATATGTATAGATATAGATATATAATGTCATGGCCTTAATGGAAATATCTACCTATATCTTTGTTATTTCCCCTGAGTGCAAGTTGACCTTATGACATTACAAGTGGTTAAACCATGAGTGATATCAAAAGGTCAAACAACATGAGGGGTAATATCAGAGATATTTTCAGTTGGGCCATGGCCTATTTAATTTATGCACTGCCTGTAAGTTTCTACAATGTTTTTATTTTTTTTTTTTGTTGCATTAGGATTTTTTTACAATTCTAGATCTGTGGTGGTTGTTTCATGGTGTGGTGCAACTACACGTCAGGACGTGTGTGTGTATGTGTGTGTTTGTGTGTGTGTGTGTGTGTGTGTGTGAGCATATGACTCATCTTGGAGAGAGCCAGTCATGGAAGCTAGGGAGTGCAAGTGGTGTAGCCTAGTGGGGAGCTGGACTGCTGATGTTATTGATCTGGGATTTGAAGTGCTTTTGCAGGAAATGGGATTAGGAGGGGGTAGTTGGGAGGTACGAAACTCTTAGAGATGGTTAAAAAACAAAAAGAAGGAGCAGTCTCATACTGTAATATGGTTATGTGACACTTAGTAGTGGGATAGATTGGGGTTTTCTTTTTCTTTTAGAAAATTGAGTTTTCAAATGAGGAGACATGACTGAAAGCCAGAGAGCACTGTGAGTAAGGCTTTAGCAAAGTGCGGAGTCACAGCTAGCAGGTCAGCTTGGGCATTCCGAAACTAGAAGGATACTGCTTGTGCTGCTAGCACTGACAACTGAAGAGTTCCAGTTATACTATAAGAATGAGGAGTTCTAGTGAGAACATTTTTTTTTTTACATGGAGATCTATGCTGAGAATATCACAAAAATCTCACTCGATATTCAGGTCATACACAAGTCTCAGTCCATGTCCAGGTAAACAAAACATTTCAGTGATATCTGCCTCTCTTTATCCTCACAGGTACTGCATACGTGGATAATCCAGAAATCTGACTGTCTGGGGAGCATCACGTGGCATCTGGGTATCACTACATAATCAGACAGCTAGAATCTTGTGGTTATTGGTTTTCTACTTTTATTGATTTCTGATCTTTCATGATAAGTTCATCAGTGGTGTAATACTTCATGGAGTCTGGTAGTACTAGACGGAGACCTCTGGTGGTTGCAGGCAAAAGGCAAAAATGAACCCAAGGTGTCTCTGTATCTCAACACATTCAGGTACCATGGCATCTGTTATTTCTTACACACATATAAATCTTCAGTAATGAGCTCATTACAAATATATACCTTGTAAAATGCTATTGTATTTATAACATATGTAACTGACTACACTGTACTAATCACATTTATCACCATTAATGAGGCTCTTCATACCCTCATAGCATCACCTCTTGTAAGTAATGGTTCCTATCCTCATAAATATGGGATACTCAATGGTCTGACTCAAAATATGCCTTTTAATTTCATGAGTGAGGTGACATGACTATAACTCACGAGTTGTAGAGTCAAAAGTGAGTTATGAAAGTCATGCCCCCTCACAATTGGTGATGAATTGTAAATTCTGCATCAGATCATTGTGTGTCCAGTTATACCATATCTTTTTAAATCTAAAGCTTTCAAATGTCATATGCTTATATCTCAAAATAAATGTGGCACACTGGAGTGTGTTACTGAACCTGTAAAATGACCTGCTTGTTAACAATCTTGACTTGGACAATGCAGCGCAATGCTTATGTGAGTATATCCTGTATAGGAATGGTAGGTGACCTGATTTGTCCTCAGAGAGAAGTATTGGCAGTGGCCACACACACACACACACACACACACACACACACACCCCTTGTGTGGGCTCTGAGATAAGCCATTGAAGATGTTACCGTTCTGTGATGATCACTCATTCTGTTGCACCTAGCGACAGGGGGTTGCTTGCTGGCACTGTTGCAACTTGGATTCGGATCCCGGAACTGTAACACCTGGAGCAGGTAACACCAAGAGTGGAAACCTCTAAGCGAGGGTTGTGTGCCTGCTAGGCACTCTCCTCCTCAGAGTGGAAGAGGGCTAGTGCATTCCATGACTTGGCTGCCACTCAGCAGTAGAATGAGGCAACCAGAGTAGTGGTGGTTCTAGGAGTTAAGAATAACCAGGGAACAGGCAGTGCAGAGAGGCCTTGTGATTTGGCATGCTGTTCTAATTTACACCTGATCTGTGTTAGAAGCTGTGCATCGCTGCTGGGACACAGCAGGGCCAAAGCAGATTTTTGCCTGGCATGTGCCCCATTTGGCCCCAACCAGGAGCTACCACTGACCTTAAGGTTGTCCAGTTCCACAGTTAAGGGTGTCTTGGGGGGGGCATCTGACCACTCAGAGGAGCATGTGGTGTCATTCACCTGGCATGCAGCATCCCTGATAACTGGCAGACAATGAGAAATATTGCAGTCCCAGGACTTTGGTCATGGCCACTGTCTCCCCCATGCCTACAGGACCCAACTGTTGAAGCGCCTCCTTCCTTGACACTCCTTCCCTCCATCTTCCAAAGCAAATTCATTCCTTAGAGTCCTGCAAGGAAAACCCCCTCCACACTCACCTGAGACACAGGAGTTTCCTGCAATAGATTGAAAGCATTTTTTTTGGGGGGGGGGTGCAAACAGAGAATGATCAACAGCAGTAGTGCTCCAGGCTGGGAAACAAAGGCATGACCTCTGGGAAGCAGGTAAATAGGGGGAAAAAAACATGCATTTTCCTTTTATCCAACTTAAGTAATAAGGAATACTCCTGGCACCATAAAACAAGGATGTGTGATGTTGGGGTGGAAAAAACAGCAGTATTGTTTACTGTTAGTCTGACTGTATCATTAGGATGAGATGGTATACATTTTTGCATATGTCCACAGTGCAGAAAATCACTGTTTTTGGAGACTATAAATGCTTCACCCCTCTGCAGTATAAACTCACTGATGCCAATATAATTTAATATCATATCTCTACTACTTCGCATCAGAACATGGTGTTTTGATGACATCGCTGGAGCATTTTTATAAGTGAAAGGATACCTTAACCAGGTTGCCGCTGCTTACACCATTCCCAAAACCCTCCCATGTATCTGTAACCAAAAAGTACATTACAATCCTGCAGTTATTTACCTTGAAATATGGTGCTTTATACTGTATATGTGTTTGGCAACTTTTTTTCTTGCAGTCTCAATTAGGAAGTGTTTTAAGAGTTTGGTGCTGATCAGACCATGTGACTGCGCTGTACGTGCAATGGAATGATGTAATATTTCACTTCTGCATAAGAAAATTATGTATAAGTTAAATGGCAATCCAGATGATCAGGTTTAGCATATAACGCTCATCTTTAGTACAAAGCTCCTGTAAGATTACTTTACTGTGGGTGAGATGTCTTGACTCAGTTACATCATTCTGTTGCACGTACAGTGCGGTCATATGGTACAATCAGCTCAAAGCTCTTAAAACACTTCCTAATTGTAGTTGAAAGAAAAAAGTTGACAAAAAATATAAAGCACCATATTTCAAGGTAAATAATTATAGGATTCAACAGCATCAGTGGCTCAGCAGGTTTCGCTTTCACCTCTGAGGCTGGAAGAGCAGAAGGATGTGGGTTCTATGCCCACACCAGGCACTTGGGTTAAATACCAATACTGACACTGTAGTGCAGCATGAGGGGGGTGCTACACTCCTGAGGTGCCATCTTTCAGATGAGACGTTAAGCCAAGGTCCCATCTGCCTGTTCTGGTGGTAGTTTAGGTGGATGTTAAAGATCCCATGGCACTTCTCGAAAAGAGTAGGGAAATTCCCCCGTGTCCTAGCCAAATTTCCCCCTTTCACTAAAAATATACCACCAACAGCTTAATCTGGTTCTAGTTCAGTAGGCATCAATCTGTATTCCTCTCCCTAGGGATGAGGCTGAAAATAAGAAGAATTGTCTAGTCCTCCTTTCTTGGTCAACAAAAACTAAATGAATAAATAAAAGTGCTCCCTTTTGGTTACCGAGACACAGGAGGGTTTTGGGAACAGAGTAAGCAGTAATAACCTTTAGGTATCCTTTAATACTTTTTATCTGTTTCTTCCAGGGTATGCCTCTGGACGCGTGAATCCCATATAAAGGTTTAACCTCCAGTCATTGTATGGACTTCACAATGTCTAAAGGGATGTATTGGAACTCACCCAAAGGAACACTTCATTGTGTAATTATTTAATTGTCCTACGCTGTCTGCAACCGCATTTAGCAACTTGTGATTTCAATGACAACATTGTTTAGCCCCCCCCCAAGACAGATCTACATGGCTCAGACATACAGAAGAAAACACAGCAAGCACAGTATAAAAGCAATATGTCACAGGCAACACACACACATTCCTGGTCCGCACAAGGAACAAAACCTTCCTCTGTCGTTGTGATATGTGGAGCATTTTGTACGGAGTAAATGCGATATGTGGTAAATATGTTGCCTGCACCCACGGGTACAGTATGAGAAGCTGTGATTATATGAACCATTAACTGATTTATACTTGAAACTGTGAAATATGGTCCAAGCTGCACAATAGCTTTCAAAAGTACAAAAATGAAATTTAAAGCTATAAATGCATGCATGTTTTTTTTACACTGGATACAAGAGATATCCAGAGAATGATGAGTGAACATACTGTCCTGCATAGAGTCCTGCTGCTTGCTCAGATGGCATCTGAATATAGACTTGATCTCCATGCATTAGTTGAAGCACAGCACTCCCTGAGGCCTGATCAAGGATGCCCTTTTTGTACTCATCGTAAGTGTACATCACTGGTTCAGTGTTCTTGTATAAGGCCACCCATACATTAGCACCTTTGCAATGGATGTGGTATGAAAAGTAGTAAATGCCGGGTATTTCACACGTGAAAATGCCTGTGAGTGGATTGTAACCGTGTCTACCATTATACAGAATTTTGTCAAATTTGACCGGTGCTCCGACTGGAGGGAAAGGGACAGTCAGTTCAGCTGTGAATGCAGGCATCTCAAGCAGAAAACTTTCAGTTTTGATTTTCTTCCCCATGTAGCCTGGAGGTGTCTTCTTTCCATCAATTCCTGGCCCTATGTGTGGCAGAATTTCTCCAATGTCTGGTTGTGGGGGTGAGATAACTGTTGTTGGACCAGGGGGTCCAGGAGGACCTGGTGGGCCAGGTGGGCCTGATGGACCAGGAGGGCCTAAGGCTCCTGGTTTTCCAATAGGGCCTTGAATTCCTGGAGCACCAGGACTTCCTAATCCCGGGACTCCAGGAGGGCCAGGAGGACCTTGATGTCCCTTTGCTCCTGGAATTCCTGGAGGCCCGATGGGGCCACTTGGGCCTGTGAGTCCTGGAATACCAGTTGGACCTTGCTGACCTTTCTCAGCAGGGACTCCTGCTTCACCCTTTGGACCAGGAAGTCCAGGCGCTCCAGGGAGACCTGTTAGTCCTTTGTGTCCAGGCTCACCTTTTGGTCCAGCTGGTCCTGGAAAACCATTTTGACCAGGTGGACCCAACTCACCTGGAAAGCCTGGCTGACCTGGTAGTCCTTTGTGACCCGGTTCACCTCTTGGGCCAATAGGCCCAGAAGGGCCTGGTTGTCCATACTCTCCTTTAGGCCCGGGAAAGCCAGCAAGACCTGGAGGGCCAATAGGCCCAGGTAGACCTGGACGTCCTGGTTCACCCAAAGGACCAGCAATTCCTGGCACACCATCATGGCCCTTCTCACCCTTTAGACCAAGTTCTCCGGGAAGGCCAGGTACCCCATGATCACCCTTTGGCCCTGGAAAACCTGGAGTACTAACTCCTGGAAGACCTTGAGGTCCTGGTAAACCTGGCAGACCTTTCTCACCTTTACCACCTGGAACTCCATGTGGACCAGGAACTCCATCATTGCCTGGTTTTCCAATACCTGGGAGCCCAGGAGGCCCTTGAATACCAAGTTGTCCTGGTGGACCCTGTGGTCCTGGTTCACCCTGAGGCCCTGGTTTACCTGCTGCTCCGGGAGCACCTGGAATGCCATTAAAGCCAGGTTTGCCAATACCTGGAAGGCCAGCTGGACCTGGTGGTCCAGGTGGACCACCTGGGCCTTTCAGTCCTGGCAGACCAGGAACACCAATCCCTTTCTCTCCACTAGGTCCTGGAGCACCGTGCAGACCTGGTGGCCCTTTAAGTCCTGGCTCACCTCTTGGTCCTGGTTTTCCCGGTAGTCCTTGGATGCCTGGTTTTCCAATTCCAGGAAGTCCTGAAGGGCCTGGCAACCCCTTTGGTCCTAGCATTCCCATTGGTCCTGCTTCTCCCTTTGATCCAACTTCACCTTTGGCTCCAGGTAATCCAATGTTTCCTGGCTTCCCAGGCATTCCTGGCATTCCTGGTTTGCCAATGCCTGGGAATCCTGGTGGGCCTTGTAGACCTGGCTTCCCCATTTGTCCTGGCAGACCATGACCTGGCAGTCCTGGTGATCCTGGTGGTCCTGGTGGTCCTCTTGGGCCAGGCTCCCCTGGATGGCCTTTTTCACCCTTTGGTCCAATTTGGGGGATTTCTGCTGGAGACAAAGAAAACAGTAAATATAAGAAATAATGATTCATCTAGCAACATGTCAACATTTGGTGGCAAGAAGAAAAAGGACCATCACCAGGCTTCTGGACAGTGAAGCAAAAACAGTTTTTAAACTGAAAAGCAAATTTTCCTACTCAGAGTGGAAAATAAGAAACAATTTTCATGCAGACAGTTTCTCCAAACCCCGAGCACACAATTTCCCAATTTTTACTATCATCTTCCTGAAATACGTTTTTTTTAACATGTCTGAGAATACAATCCTGGGTGTAAGCACTCAGCTTTGGACAGACAATGTGGTTTTAGTCTTGCCTGGGGCAACTGCAGTCCTTATGTTGAAAGGAAGAACCCACCACCCTCCAACTATGGCAAAGAGAAATAGGGCAAACTTGTTGGATCTGGCTGTCTTATTCATTCCAAACTGAGTCTGGATTTCAGTCATGGCTATGAAACAAAGAGTTGCCTGCCCTCTAGCACTAGAATGCTATTACTCTTCATCCAAAAATGGCTTTTACACATCTTGGACACACCACTGTAGCATAGTAACAGACATGGGGTGGAAAAAAGACTTGTGGTTAATCAGTCCCCCCTGCCCTGCCTAAGATGCACCATGTTTTGTTGACAGTAAATCTGCTGATGTCCAGTACAGCAATGACACAACGCCGATACTTGGTATTGTGCCATCAAGAACCCATGTGTTTTTTGAAGGGAGGCTGTGCCCCCTGCACCACTCCCATTTAAATATAATCAACTCCAGGTCGGAGTTGTTTCAGGGGGTTTTACCATGCCGCAGCGATAGTGGACACGGAGACATCCCTGACAGTGACAGCCACATTGCCGAGTGTCAGCAATGCGGTGTCGGGGATGCCTCCGTGTTTCCATTGGGGGGCTGTGCCCCCTGAACCCCCACACCCCCAGTCTCTAGGATTCCAACTCTGAGTCAGAGTTGGATGGTGGGGGAGCAAAACACCCTGTGAGGTAATCCCCTGGCCGTGCAGTGACCATCACAGCGACATGTGGATTTTGCCCAAATCCTGTCACTGTGATGGTCTTCACCATCAGGGAGTCGCTGCAGCGATGGTATACCATTTTGGGGAGGGGGCACAACACCAGGAAAAGCTGCATCGGTGAACCGCAGACCATTACAGCAACTTTCACTGTAATGGTCTTCTTTCATCTTTCGCGGTTTTGGTTACACTGTACTGTGGGCCACCGCCCTGCCTACAAGGCAGTAATGTACCCAAGTTTATAAATCTTACCAGAAACATGATGGCTTATAGTGGTCATGGCACAGATGAGCGAAACCCTAACAGAAGCAGATACCTATAAGAACTCAAAGCCGTAATAACTTTTTTGTTCCTACCAGGCATACAGTGGTAGCCAGAGATATGTAGATAGATCCCTTCCCCATCCTCGCCACTTCACCGCAAACACACCTCAGATCTTATCAAACTAAGCCTACTCCTACTGCTCCTCAGAGCAGGTGACATTGAGCCCAACCCTGGACCTCCCTGCACACTGTTCTCCCAAATGGCCTATGTGTAGCTCACATTAATATACTAAGTCTCTTACCCAAAACTGACCTGCTACAACCTCTCATGGTCTCCCTCCTCCCAGATGTTCTAGAAGTTTCGGAGTCTTGGCTTTCCACTACTATTCCTGACTCTGCCATCACCATCCCTGGTTACTTCCTTTCTCACCAAGATCGTGCCATGGAAGGAGGTGGCATCCCCATCTACCTTTCCTCCAGCAAGAGGAAGGAGGTGCTGTTAGAACTTTACTACTCTACTGGGAATTAAAAACTAGAACTCTACTACTAGGACCTTCAATTTAGGATAAAAACAAATAAACAAAGAAACAGAAAAACAAGAGTTAGTGTGTTTGTCTGACTTGGGTGAAGGGAATTGTTACTGGCGCAATTAGCTAGGTGAAGAAGGGAATTGTGAATTAGGGGGAGTGGCTTAGGCAGCAGGAATCCAGGTGTTTGCATTTAAATCTGCCCTATATAGCTTTTGGCAGAGAACAGCAAGAGGAGGGAGAGAGGTGCTGTTAGAACTTTACTACTGTACTGGGACTATATACAGTAGCTCTGCCTCCCTCCCCTCCACTCCCCCACCCCTAGCCAGTTCTACTTTTATAATCACAGGATTTGACTGACAATAGGAACTTCCTGTTTGGGAGCAGGAAGGGAGTGATCACAGAGACATAACAGACTCACCATCCTAGCAGGAAAAGAGTAGCTCTCCATCCCCCCACCCCCAGCTGCTGGAGGTCTGAATCTGAGCTAGTAAGAAGGAGACTGCTGAGGAATACAGGAACTTCCTGTCACAGAACAGGAAGAGCAGGAGCTTTAAGGGCAAGGAGGCAGTAGGAAAGTAGGGAGAATAAAAAAATACATAAAATAAACGGAGAGAGGAAAGAGTAAGCATACAAAACAACAGTTGAGGGGCCACAAATTAGACATGATGAGAGTGATGCAGTGCAGTGGCTGTGGAGCGGCAGTCTTCCGGGAGACATTCTGGAGGATGTGGTGTTGTTTCATCTGCAGGTACCTCTCTGGGCTGAGGGAGGAGGTTACTTGTTTCCAGGCTGAGTTGGCCAGGATTTGGGATACCTCCTTTCCCACCCAGGGGCCACCAGGCCTGCTGCCTCAGACATTGCCAATAAAAAGGAGTGGTTGGGCCACAGTGGGTTCAGGGTTGGTGAGGGTGGTGGAACAGAGGCGCATCTCTCCAGTTGTACCTCTCCACAATTTGTACGCTGTTCTGGCAGAGTGTGGTTCCTTTATGGAGGCACCCACAGTGATGACCAAGGAGGATGCTGGGAACCTCCACAAAGGAGACCCACAGGAGGGTGGCATGGGACCCCACAGGTGGAAGGAAGCAACTCCTGGTGGAGGACTCCATTGTTAGGAGGGTAGAACTGGGGGAGGGGAGGAGATGGAGGGAGGTAAGGTGCCTGCCTGGTGCCATGGCTTGCAGGGACAGGGAGCAAATCCTCAGGATTGTGGAAGCTGCTGCATGGGGGAGGGAGCTGGATGTCATTGTCCACCTAGAGACAAATGACCTGGCTGGGAAAGGGATCAGAGCATTGCAGGAGGAGTTTGTGGAGTTTGGGAGGGGCTTTAGACAAGTAGCATGCATGACAACTAGTATTGGAACCCACTCGAGAGGAAGCAATCTTAGACCTGGTACTCTCAAATGGAGATGGCGAGAGGATCACAGATTTAGAAGTGGGTAGCCATCTGGGAACTAGTGACCATTGAACAGTATGGTTCACAATAAACACAGCAGTAGAGTCAAGCCATACAAAGGCAAAGGTACTGGACTTCAGGAGAGCTGACTTTGTCAAAATGGGTGAGTGCCTAAGGAATGCACTAGCAGATGGGCAGGAAGGAGCAGTGGAAGAACAATGGGGAATAATCAAAACTGCCATCACAGAGGCAGCAAGCCTTTGTGTGAAGCAATTAAAACAAAATGATGTAAGAAACCACTATGGTTCTCAAAGCAGGTGGCAGGGAAGGTTAGGGAGAAAAAGAAAGCATTCAGGAAGTACAAGGAATCACAGAAGGAGCAGGACAGAGAATTGTATCAGTTAAAGCAAAAAGAAGCTGGAAAGGCAGTCAGAAAAGCAAAGGCCCAAACTGAGGAAAAGATAGCCGACACAGTTAAGAAGGAAGATAAAACCTTTTATGGGTACTGTACATCAGGGAGCGAAGGAAGACCAAGGAAGGAATAATGAGGCTTAATAAAGGGAAGGGGTGGGCAGAGGGTGACTGTGAAAAGGCAGAGATACTAAACAAATATTTTTGCTCAGTATTCACAAATGAAGAGGGGGAGGTACCTAAACCAAACAATAGAAACACTCTGGATACAGAAGTTGATACCAGCCCATTTACAGAAGAAAGGGTTCTGAAAGAACTCTTAAAACTGAAGGTGGACAAAGCAATGGGGCCTGATGGGATTCATCCCAGAATTCTAAATGAACTAAGGGTAGAACTAGTGACACCACTGACTACCCTCTTTAACAAATGATGGGAGGATGGGGTGGTACCTGAGGACTGGAGGAGGGCAGATGTAATTCCACTTCACAAATGTGGGAGCAGGGCAGAAGCAGGCAACTACAGATCTGTTAGTTTAACCTCAGTGATAGGGTACCGCAGGGTTCAGTACTAGGACCGGTCCTCTTCAATGTCTTTATAGGCGACATTGCAGAGGGACTCGAAGGAAAAGTATGTTTCTTTGCAGACGACACAAAGATCTGCAACAGAGTTGCTACACAAGGTGGGGTGGAAAGGATGAGAAGGGACTTGGCAATGTTGGAGGAATGGTCAAACGTATGGCAGCTTAGTTTCAGTGCTAAGAAGTGCAAGGTAATGCACCTGGGAAACAAAAACCCAGGGGAAGAGTACACAATGGGGAGTGAGATACTAAGAACAACAAAAATGGAAAGGGACCTGGGGGTAGTAATATCAGATGACCTAAAGGTGGGCAAGCAATGTGAGAGGGCAGTAAGGAGGGCTGGGGGGATACTAGGATGCATAGGGAGAGGCATCACCTGTAGAAAACTGGAAGTTGTTATCCCTCTGTACAGACAGCTGGTGAGACCCCATCTAGTGTACTGCATGCAGTTCTGGATACCCAATCTCTGCAAAGACATAAACAGGATGGAGGCAGTCCAGAAGAGGGCAATTAAAATGGTGCAGGGTCTGCACCGGAAGACATATGAAGAGAGACTTAAGGAGCTTAATATGTATAGCCTCGAGGAAAGGAGGGAGAGGGGGGACATGATAGAAACTTTCAAGTACCTCAAGGGAATCAACAAAGTCCAAGAGGGTAGCATCTTTCAGAAAAAGAGGTGTGCAAGAACAAGGGGGCACAATTTGAAGATGGGCGGCTCAGAGGTAATGTAAGGAAGTATTTTTTCACAGAGAGGGTTGTGGATGCATGGAACGGCCTTCCGGAGGAGGTTGTAGAGTCAAAAACAGTGGTGGGATTCAAGCATGCATGGGACAGTCATACGGCTATTCTAGGGGGTTGGGGTAGGAAGAAGTAGGCTGCTGGTTAACTAGGATCTGCAGCTTATCCATCAGGTAGGGAAATGGGCAGACTGGGTGGGCCAAGCAGTCCTTATCTGCCATCAGATTCTATGTTTCTATAACCTTCTCAGAGATGCTGCTTGTCTATGGTGTGGGTGAGGCTAGGGTGCTCCACACCATGGGATTCAATCAATGGTTAAAAAACTGGCACAAAGCTCAGGGTTTTGGCTTCATTGAGGATCGGGGGTCCACCTGGAGGGATGCAGGCCTATACTGGTGAGATGGTCTGCATCTGTCCAGGAGGGGAACCAGGATCCTAGGTGATAGATTTAAATGCTTCCTTGGCATGCATTTATACCAGCCAAGGGGGGAGGCACTGAAAAGGAGCAGTGAACTCCCCGCCCCCCCAACAAAAAAAACATCAGGGTAGTTAGTGAGGTAAACACCAAGACAGATAAGTCGACAGAGAGAAGGTCAGGGACAAATGGAGAAAAAGGCAAAGGCGTAAGGACAGGGATGGGGCAAAAAGGGATAAGGCCATCAAAAATGGAGGGTAATGAGTACCAATGGCCGTAGTCTAAGTAACATGCTTCCTGAACTGGTGGCCCTGATGGAAGAGGGATGCCTGGATATCATGGCAGTTACAGAAACATGGTACACAAAGAACCATGACTGGGATGTCAACATACCAGGCTACACAATCTACTGGAGGGACAGGGAGGGTTGAAGAGGAGGAGGGGTAGCTGTCTTTGTAAGGGAAGGGATCAAAGCAATGGAACTAAATGGTAAACAGGAGGAGAGGAGGCACTGTGGGTCACCCTGGAGACTGGAAATGGCACCACAATCTGCACGGGGGTTGTATACAGATCCGCATCTCAAGGGGAGGAAGTGGACAAATAAATGATAGAAGGCATCCTTAGGATGGCAGAAAAAGGGGATATATTGTTGATGGGGGACCTGAAGATGCCAGATGTTAACTGGAGCACTTTTGCTGCAGCCACATCGAAGGGCAGGGTCATTCTCGATGCCCTACAGGGGTATGCCTCAAGCAGCTAGTGTTGGAACCCACTCAGGAGGGGGCAATCTTAGACCTGGTACTTTCAAACAGGGACAGAGAGAGGATCTCAGATTTAGAAGTGGGTAGCCATCTGGGAACAAGTGACCACCAAATAGTGTGGTTCACAATAAACACAGCCACAGAGGCAAGCCATACAAAAGTGAGGGTACTGGACTTTAGGAGGGCTGACTTTATCAAAATGGGAGAGTGCCTCAGAAAACCACTAGCAAACAGACAAGAAGGAGGGGTGGAAAAACAGTGGGGAAACATCAAAACAGCCATCACAGAGGCAACAAGCCTTTGTGTGAAGCAAATAAAAAAATAAAAATGAAAAAAAAAAATACTATGGTTCTCAAAAGAGGTGGTGGGGAAGGTTAGGAAGAAAAAGATAGCATTCAGGAAGTATATAAGGAAACACAGAAGGAGCAGAACAGAGAACTGTACCAGTTAAAGCAGAAGGAAGTGGGGAAGGCAGTCAGAATAGCAAAGGCCGAACGAGGAAAAGATAGCCAACTCGGTTAAGAAGGGGCTAAAACCTTTATAGGTACATTAGGAGTGAAGAAAGACTAAGGAGGGATACTGAGGCTTAATAAAGGGGATGGTGGGTGGGCAGAGAGGGACAGTGACAAAGCAGGGATACTGAAAGAATACTTCTGCTCAGTATTCACAAAGAAGAGGAGAGGGAGGTACCTAATCCAATCAATAGAAGCACTCTGGTTAGGGGGGTTGATATTAGTCCTTTCACAGAAGAAAGGGTTCTGAAAGAACTCTTAAAACTGAAGGTGGACAAAGCAATGGGGCCTTTGGGATTCATCCCAGAAGTCTAAAAGAACTAAGGGGAGAACTAGTGACACCACTGACTACCCTTTTTAACAAATCATGGGAGGATGGTGTGGTACCTAAGGACTGGAGGAAGGCAGATGTGATTCCCCTTCACAAAAGTGGGAGCAAAGTAGAGGCAGGAAACTACAGACCTGTTAGCTTGACCTCAATGGTAGGGAAAATGATGGAATCACTTCTGAAAGATAGAATTGTTGAGTACCTAGAGACCAGCGGGGCACAGGACCCAAGGCAGCATGCATTCACAATGGGACGGTCATGTCAGACGAATCCAATAGATTTCTTTGACAGGGTGACCAAAGTAGTAGACCAAGGAGGGGCTGTGGACATGGCCTATCTAGACTTTAGCAAGGCATTTGGCACAGTCCCACATAAAAGATTAATAAACAAATTAGCCAGCCTGGGAGTGGGCCTCAGGGTGGTAGCCTGGGTTAAACATTGGCTAAACAACAGGACACAGAGGGTAATAGTAAACGAAGTCCACTCTGAAGAAAGAGGGGTTACTAGTGGGATAACCGCAGGGTTCAGTACTGGGTCCAGTCCTTTTTAATGTTTTTATTAGTGACATTGCAGAGGGACCAGAAGGAAAAGTATGCTTCTTTGAAGATGACACAAAGATCTGCAACAGAGTTGATATACAAGGTGGGGTGGAAAGGATGAAAAGGGACTTGGCAAGGTTGGAGGAATGGTCAAAAGTATGGCAGCTTAGATTCACTGAAAAGAAGTGAAAAGTAATGCACCTGGGAAACAAAAACCTAGGGGAAGAGGACACAATGGGAAGGAGGTATTAACAACAACAAAAATGTAAAGGGACCTGGGGTAATCATATCAGATGACCTAAAGGTAAGCAAACAATGTGAGAAGGCAGTAAGGAGGGCTGGGGGGGGGGTACTGGGACGTATAGGGAAAGGCATCACCAGTAGAAAACAAGACGTTGTTAGCTCTCTGTACAGACAGTTGGTGAGACCCCATCTGGAGTACTGCATGCAGTTCTGGAGACTCCATTTCCACAAGGACATAGACAGGATGGAGGAAGTCCAGAGGAGGGCAACCAAAATGGTGCAGGGTCTGAAACAGAAGCCATATGAAGAAAGACTAAAGGAGCATAATATGTATACCCATGAGAAAAGGAGGGAGGGGGGACATGAAAGAAACTTTCAAGTACCTCAAGGGAATCAACAAAGTCCAAGAGGGTAGCATCTTTCAGAAAAAGAGATGTGCAAGAACAAGGGGATACAATCTGAAGATAGAGGGGGGATGACTCAGGGGCAATGTGAGGAAATATTTTTTCACAGAGAGGGTGGTGGGCATATGGAACGGCCTTCCTGAGGAGGTCGTGGGGTCAAAAACAGTGGGGGAATTCAAGAATACATGGGACAGACATAAGGCAATTCTGGTGGAGGGGTAGGAAGAAGTATTCTGTTGGTTAACTAGGATCTGCAGCTTGTCTAATAGGTAGGGAAATGGGCATGCTAGGTGGGCCAAGTATTTGAGGGGAATAAATAAGGTAGATAAGGATGGTCTCTTTAAAGATATGAGGAAACTGAAACAAGAGGGGACACAGTCTCAAACTGGGGGGGGAGTCAGAAGGGAGGCTAAGAGGCACTTCTTCACAGCAAGAGTGGTGGCAAGTTGTAATGTGATTCCAGAAGAGGTGGTTTTGTTGAAGATGGTGGGCAGATTCAAGAGATGCTGGACTAGTGTTAGGGGGAAGTAAAGGTCAAGGGGAGGTGACTAGAGGGGAAGGGTGAATTGGGGAGGGGGCAGGGTTAGTAGCTTAAGCTGAGGACCATGCAACACAAGCAGACTAGATAGACCAAATGGCCTTTTTCTGCTGTCTTCTTCATATGTTCCTATAATGTTTTTTGACAGTGTCACTTACCTGTTATCAAGAGAAATTCTTAATATCATCAATAAAAATAACACTGTGTATTGTATGTGGAAAAAATTTCTCACTGGTATTGTATAATTAAGCAATAAGGCATGAAGGAGTGTGTGTAAACCATATTTTATAGCACAGACAGGGGTGTAGTAAGGCAGGAGGCCGAAGGCCAAGTGACTTCAGCTGCTGGCCGTGCTGTAAAATATCGTTTACACACACTACTGGGTGCCTTATTGCACTTAGAAAATTGGCTCCTTTTTTTATTTTTACTTTTGACTATTGGGAAAAGCATGTTTATATGTAGAAAAAATAGATTTACTTGTGTGCATTTGTGATCAAATAGTCCTTCTGCCACTGCAAGTGATGTCATTGATGATGTCATTGTATTATTGCCTATTTTCTTCTTCCTGTTTTTTGTTTTCTCTGTTGGTCTCCACATTCAAGATAAGGAATGTTTATCACAGAATGTTTACAATGGAATACATGGATTCAAAATTCTGCTCAGTTCCACTGGCAGAATGTTTCTCTCCCAACACACTGTACACACAGACAACAATGAGCTTTGTTACAGCCAGAGACTCAGTTATCTCACTGTCAGGGCAAGAAGAAGAGAGTTCCCTGATAAGCAGTTAGAGATAGAAGGGGGAATTTTCGCTGTCAGCAAAGAAACAGTTCTAGTGAAAACTATAAACAATACTTGTTGTTTCTAATTTGTCTTTGTATGTAAGGAGATTGTTATAATCAGGGAAACAGCATTTAATTCATTTGTTTTATTTTTTAAGGTAGTTTTATTTTTAGGGTCCAGTGAAGTTTTTTTTTTTTTTTTGGAATTACTATTTATTCACCTCTCCTGCCTGCCATCCCCGACCCTTCAGGAGCCTCAAGGTAGACATCCCTCTGCCTTCCACCCTGCCCGTATGACCCCCTGGAACCCCATGGAGCTTCGTTTTACCCCCGAGCGGATGGTGAGCCCGCTTACCCCAACAATCAACTATCGTCGGTCCAGGGGCCATCGGGCGGGTGAAGGCACATCGAGGGCATGTCTCCGGAGGCTCCATCTTCCTGGTGATGGCAGGCGATTTTTCCACTTTCTCCCACCTCCTACAGCGTAGGACCCCTGACGTCAAGGCGCAGAGCGCCGACGTCACGCTGTATGTTGGCAGCCCATCCCCTTAACATCGGGGGCTTGCAGTAAAGTGTTCGGGCTATAGCCTTAACCTTTCCCAGAGTAGGCGAGCTGTCATGTGACGCTCAAGCCTAACTCCCGCCGGCCGGCCCACCAGCGACCCGAGTCCGCTCCTGAACCCAGGTCGCCGGTGTGGAGCGAGGTGTGGCATCCAGCGCCTCAACCCTCAGCGCCACCAGGCCGGCTACAGTGAAGTTTTTTTATAGTGTAAAGGTAGCAGCCTTGTTTGTGGTGGAAGGTCAGTTTTGGCTGTAGGGGGCTAACTGAAATGCCCGTGTTCCAAATGCCCATTGATCTGTGTTGCAGACTCTTCACCACTGAGCAGTCCTTTTTTTTACCCATGTGTAAATCATATTTTACACATAAATAAGAGCCAATCAGATTACATGATTTTACCCTGCCATTTTATAATTAGGGAATATTCAATTAAGTATCAAGGAATAACATTTTTTATTCCCTCTGGAATGTTGCCAATAGTGCTGCCTAGCAACAAGTGGAGGAGCAAAGCAAAGTCACAAGTATTATAGTAGCAGTGCTAACAACATGCCAGAAAGAATAAAAAGCTTATTCCTGGATGTCCTATGGATTGCACTATTGGTTCCACCACAGCGGTTTGACAGAAAACTTGCTGACGGCCTTTACAGCGATGGCACAATGCCGACAGTCAGCATTGTGCCATCAGGAAAACAATGTATTTTGCGAGGGCCCACCCAAACCCCCCAGACTTTAAAATAATCAACTCCAGGTAAGAGTTGTTTCAGGAAGGGAGTGCAAGCCCAGGTGAAGCTGTGTCAGTGTACCATGCGACCATTACAGCGAACTGCCAGATTTGTTGAGGTAATGATCTTTATGGTTCTAATTTCGCTGTACAGTCGGTATACCACCCTATTTATATTATAGCTCATAACTCAAATTAATGTAGAAGGAGAATTCTATCATATCAGTTTATTAGGAACAAAGGTCTACAGACACAAGCGTCCATTTTCATAGGAGACCATAATCAACTGTGCACAGAAAAACATAAATATATCATAAACAGTATTAATAAACAGTAACAAAACCTTAGCATCTGTAGACTTGTCAAAATCATAGACACTGAAATAGATCAAGTGAAACAAGTGTACTGATTGTGGTCCTCTTAAGGATCTAAAAAAGGTAGTGAATTGTTTAAAATGAAGGTGCCTTTTTGAGCACAATCAGTAGGGAATTCCAAACACTACATAGTCAGTAAAAGAAAGAACCCTGACCAGCACTGGTTGTACACAAAGGGAATATCAGTGCCACATTGCCATGGGAACGCATAGTCATGTAAGTAGAGGCACTGTTACACCTGCCTACAAAAGACTTCATAAACCAAGGAACAGTTTCAGTGCATATTCTTCAGGCCCAACAACCCAAGAAAAGTTGAATCCCATGACTCAGATTAGGCCACTTTGCATGCTTGTAAAGAGAGCAGGTATTTAAGCCATCTGTAAATCATAGGTAAACCCACATGCCTTGTCTACGAGCATGTGCATCCTTTGCGTAGCCATTCTACAAGATGCTGAATGTATTACTAAACCATATTCTATGTCCGGTCTGATATAACTCAATATTACCTAACCCCTCTCTCCCCCAAGGTGAAATGAGATTTATTATGATAAAATGTAACAAATCTTTGGCTGACCACCATAACCAAATTATCAATATGAAATCTATATGTGAAGGCGATATCCAGTTTCAAGCTAAGGCATGAATACTGTACATACTAACATGATCCAATGTACCACCACCAAGATTTTTAATAACCAATGATGGAATAACATTAAGATGGGCCTTAGTACAGAAAAACATAGATTTAAGTTCCTAAACAGTCATGCGTAATCTGTTGTCTATGAACCATCTTTGAAGATCATTAGTCATGTTGAAGGTGAACTGACAATAAGTTAAAATTTTGGTTTCTGATAAAAATGATTACATCATCTACATATAATATGATCCTCCTTATAGTAATGACTTGAGGCAACTAGTTTAAAAATGAACTAAAGTGCAAAGATGCTTATATTGAATTTTGCAGTACATCTAAAGTTTACTGGGAGAATGGGGGTCAGATTATCATTAATTTTCATCTGCTGCACTCTGCAAATAAGGTAATGGGAGTGCCAACCCAGAACTGGAGAAGAAAAATCCAAGTTGACCCAAATTACTGATAAAAGAATTATGATCCAAGAGGGTAGCATCTTTCAGAAAAAGGGATGTGCAAGAACAAGGGGGCAAAATTTGAAGTTAGAGGTTCGATGGCTCAGGGGCAACATGAGGAAGTATTTTTTTTCAGCTGAGAGATACACTAAGCTGAAAGCTTATTTACAGGTGCGACCTGGGAGCATAGGGAAGTTAAGTGACTTGCTCAGGATCACACAGTATGCAAGTGGGGGTTGTGGGATTAAAACCCAGGTCTCCAGATTTGCAGCTCAGAGCCTTAATCCACTGCGCTATACTGCCTCCCTCATTTTTTCATGGAGAGGTTGGTGGACTCATGGAATGGCCTTCCTGAGGAGGTCATGGGGTCAAAAACAGTGGGGGAATTCAAGAATGTATGGAATAGACATAAGTCAATTCTGGTGGGGGGGTAGGATGAAGTAGGCTGTTGGTTAACTAGGATCTGCAGCTTATCAAATAGGTAGGGAAATGGGCAGACTGGGTGGGCCAAGCGGTCCTTATCTGCTCTCAAAGTCTATGTTGCTAGAGCGATCAAATGCCTTTGATAAATCTATAGCAATTGCCTTTGATAAATCTATAACAACTGATCTGGATAGTTCCCCACTATCTATAGCCTCATGTATGAAATTAATACTAAGAGAAATGTGAGCACAGCACATAGCTACTTTAGTTTAGTGAGGGGGAAGTCAGTGTTGCAAGGTACCCATCCAAATGTCACAGACAAGGTGGAACCTTGCCAACCTTTCGACATCGACCAATATAATGGAACAAACCCCACCCAGGGCAAAGGGAACAAGAGGGGATAGGTTATGATGCTGGAAAATAATGTTCACCAAATCAATCCAATGAGTCTTGGCAACAAAAAATGCAGGTGAGGATCACAGAAGGGAGCCTCAACCTGCTGGTTGTCAAAGAGACATGGGCAACTTCTAACCTCAAATAGGGCAACATTATACCAGGTTACTCAGTGTTCAGGAAGCACTGAGCAAAGGGCATGAGAGGGGGAGTAGCGCTTTATCTAAAAGTGGGGACAGAAGAAACTGAAATAGACAGCTTGTGGATTTCTGGAAAAACAGAAACTCTGTGGGTGTGAGCTGTGACAGGGAATGGGAAGCAAATCAGGATTAGTGTGGTATACAGACCACCAGGACAGGATCAAGGGGTAGGCAAGGAGCTGGGGAGATGCTAAGGAAGGTGGCAAATGTGTGGGAGGAGGTGGTAGTATGGGACTTTAATCTGCCAGATGTGGACTGGAAAGTTTCAGTCATGGCAAGTACTAGGAAGTGGCTCCTGTTGAATGCTTGCCAGGAGGAGTTCCTTGTTCAGCTAGTCCAGGACCCAATGAGTGAAGGGTCTCTTTTGGATCTGGTACAAACAGTGAGAGTATCAAAAATGTAGTAGTTCAGGAATCACTTGATTTCAGTGACCAAATATCAGTGGTATTAGGGATCCATATGGGTACCGCTAAAGGGGCAAACAAAGTAAAGGTCTGGGGCTATAAGAAAGTGGCTTTCAAAAGGATGAGGTCACTGTTACTGCAAAACCCAAAGGAAAGTCTACTTTTCCACCAGCCAGAAGGGAAAGGGAATTGAAGCATAACCCTATCTAGGGTCATCCTACTTTATATTAACCTGTAGTAGAACAGGTAGCAGGTGGGGAGGGTGAATCATGGGGAAATTAGGAAAAGCAGGGAAAGGGGATTGCAGCAAAACTCTGTCTAGGGTCATCCTACTTTATATTAACCTGTAGTAGAACAGGTAGCAGGTGAGGGTGAGTGAATCAAGGGGAAATTAGGAAAAGCAGGGAAAGGGAAATGCAGCAAAACCCTACATAGGGTTATCCTACAGTATCTTGTATTGACCTAAAGAACAAGAATCAGGAGGAAATTAGGAATAGTGGGGAAGGGGGATTGAAGCAGAACCCTATCTAGGGTCAACCTATCTTGTATTGACCTTCAGGGGATGAGGTAGCAGGCTGGAGAGAGTGAATTGAGAGGAAATTAGGAAAAGCAGGGGACATCCATAATTGGAAGTGCATAGGACAGAATCTGCAACTGTGAGGGAACAGAGTTGAGAGTATGTGGGGAGCAAGGAGAATGCACAGGCAGTGGGATAGTGGAATGTGCTGCAATAACTGGGTGGGGGGCAGAAGTCTATCTGTGAACAATATGGAATATAGGGGGCTGTCCAGTGGGTAGGAGCTTAGAGCAGCTACAGTATGGGCAGAAGTAAGGCAGCTCCAATGGGAGTTGAAGAGAATGGAATGTGAACTGAAGGAGTAGGGCAGTTGAAAGGGAGGCGGGGGAAGTGCCCAGGGGAGCAAGGGTATAAGGGAAGGGATCAGGCAGGATCACCAGTACTGAAGGGTAACCCTTCCTCAGAAAGCCAGGGTGCCAGGGAAGGAGGATGACAGGTGGAAGGGGTGGGAACTCAGGAGTTCCAAAAGGAGTTAGAACACCAAAAGGGGTGCCCTTATCAAACTGATTTGACCCCCTGACTGGAAAGAAGAAGCAGGAGGCAAGGTAAGAAGTCTGGGTAAGATTATGAGGGTTGCGGAACAAGGAAATTGTATCAGAACCATGCAGGGAAGTCAAGAAAGACTGGGGAGAAGGGGCGAGCCTAAAGGAGATGAAGGAGACAGGAAGAAAAAGGCTTGGTTTAGAGGGGGGGGTTAGTGGGGATAAGCGCAGACATGAGGAATGGGAAGGGCTTAGAGGGGAAGGGAGGCACAGTTGAGGGAAAATGTGGAGACGGCAGGGGGACACTAACTAAAATCATGGAGAAGGAAAGCAGGCAGACAACTTATACAGCAATGGGGGATGGGAAGCATGGGAACATGCGTGAGAGAGATGGTAGAGTGATAATCATTGGGGACTCTATCATTAAGGGCATTCACTGGGGAAGGAAGCGGGACAAGGATGCTAAAACAAAAGAGGTGACTATGCCTGGAATAACAGCAGGGAGAGTAGGTCCAAAGATAGAGGAAGTTGTAAAATGGAGTACGAGAAACAAAACATAATTATTCACCTAGGGACCAATGGAGGAGGTGATGGTGGTAAAAAGTAGGTTCAGGGAGTTGGGGAAGACCTGCAGAGAGATAGCAAGATCACTGGCATTCTCAGAGGCAATCCCAGTGTCAAGAGCTAGCACAGTAAGGAAAATTAGACCAGAGGAATTCAATGCGTGGCAAAGGGATTGGTGCAAGAAGAAGGGGTTTGACCACATAGGAGACTGGAGTGTGACTTGATCGAATAAATCTCTCTATGCACAGGACAGACTGCACCTCAACATGGATGGCTTGAGGGACCTTAGGAACAAGCTGAGGGGTGGTACATTACTCATAAGCTTAATTTATACTATTGAGGGGGGCAGGCAGGCCTAAGGGCACAGAGACCCTGGAAGGTAGCAATGAATAGACCTCTGCCCCATAACAGTAGAGTGGGACAGGAGTGTGATGGGGGAGTGGGGCAGTTTGATAATTGGGAGGGGGAAGCATATGGAGTTGAAGAGGAAGGTAAAAACAGAGGAAATAATGGGGGTTCAATCTCAAAGTGGAGGGTGGTGTCCCTGAACGCACACAGTCTCGGAAACAAGATGGATGACCTGCAAGTGCTACTTGTGTAGGGGAGAGTGGGCATTGCTGCAATAACTGAGACTTGGGCCACACTTAACCATGACTGGGACCTCTCAGTTCTGGGATATAACTTTATAGGTGGGACAGAGCAGTAGGCAAAGGAGGAGGGGTGGCAGCATTCATTAGGGAAGGTATAACAAGTACAACGGAGGAGGCAGAACAGTGGAGGGCAGAAGTAATGTCCAATTACAGACCAACAGAGTGAAGAGGGTGAGGTTGGGGTGGTGTACAGACCACCCAGTCAGGATGAAGAATTGGACAAGGACCTGAGTTTGCAAATTCGGAAGGCTGCGGAGAAGGGTGAAGTGGTAATAATGGGGGACTTCAACTTGCCCAGGGTGGACTGGAGTTTACTGACCATGATATGTGCCAAGATTCAGAGAATTCTAGAAGTGATTCAGAATGGGTTCCTTACTCAAGGTGTCACTGAACGCACCTGGGAAGTGGCAATCCTTGACCTGGTGCTAAAAAACAGACAGCATGTATCAGTCTGGTGGCACGAAGGGTTGAGGCCCTGGACGCCACACCTCGCGCCATTCCGGTTAACTGGGTTTGGGAGTCAGTGGGGGGGGAGGGCATGGATTGAGCAGCCATAAAGCAGCTCTCCCCTCCCATATGGGGATCCAGCTGCACCTACCGCAGGGCTGCCCCTAGGTGGAGGCCCAGAGATAGTGAAGTTGGGAGTAACCAGAATAGGGAGGGTGCTGTGGGTCATTGCATTCACTTACCTCCACACGCATGCAAGCAACCATGGCAAGGGGTGGGGAGAAAATGCTAAAATATGGAGCTGGCAGACTCCATGATGGCCCTGCAGAACCTGCGCTTGCCCCTGGAGTCTAGATGTTGGTCTCCGTGGGAGATGGAAAGTCGACATCCTTCACTTTCTGCCCTGCCACAGGGGAAGGGGCAACCCATGGGGGATTGCTGGAAGGGTTGGTGTGATGACAGCAGAGGTCCCTAGACAAAGCTCCTCTGAGGGATGGGCCGGAGCTGCTTGCCAGCTCCACCGAGTACCCCATCACTAAGTAGATGGGAGGTGGCAAAGGGGGTCAAATAGCTGGATTAAAAAAAAAAAAAAACAGAAAGCATGTGCAGGATTTAACAGTCAGGGAGCCACTGGGTGGAAGTGATCATCACATGGTGTGGTTCTGGCAGGACATGGGCAGGGAAAGTGTCCCAACTAGGACCAAAATCCTGGACTTTAGGAGAAGGGGAGAAGTATTAAAAAGCAGCTACCAAAAATTGCAGCAACTACGGAAGTGGACCAAAAATAGGCTCTTATTAGGGAAGGCTTAAGGGCTGCAAAAGAGGAGTGTGCTAGATACCAGAGGAAGAACTCAAAGGTCAGAACACCCAGTCGGTACAGCTCTGAGGCAGCCCAGGCAGTGCAGAATAAGATGCTGGCCTATATGAAATTCAAAAATATCAAGAGAGAGGATAGGGAAAAATACCTAGGGCTAGCAAGGGAAGCAGGAAAGGTGGTTCAGAGAGCCAAGGTGCAGCTAGAACTGCAATTAGTGGAGGGTATTAAGAAGGGGGAGTAGGCTTTTTTCCGCTACATAAGTGAGAAAAGAGACAAGTGTAACCCCCCTGCAAATGGGGGTTCCCAAAAGACTTCCAGGAGCTTGCTTGAATGCTCCAAGCCTGAATGGTGTTTGGCGTTTAAGCCATTTATCAGTGAGTGTTTTTAGAGCCTCTGGTACTGTCTCTTTAAGAGCTGTCTGCTTGCAGACATAATTAGTTTGAATGGGGGGACTGTGTGCTTCTCTGCTTGAGTACCCTCGAACTGCTGCCAATTCACTCCATTTTGCAGTCACTAGGGTGCAAAGGAACCTATCTGAAAGATGTAACTGTTTGCAGAAATCATTTAGAGTAATAATGAAAATACAGTTTGTCTAACCTACTTTCTTTGCAGTCAGAACTGTGTCTGCCTAGTTCCCCATTCTGGTTTGAACTGCTGAACTGGACCAATCAGTGTGGGGTAAGCTAGCTCTAAAATGGTGCCTTGGGCGGAATCAGAACTTGGACTCATAATCTGGAGCCAGCCACAAGAGGATTGTATGGGCAGTGACTCTGGGAGATGTAGTTTAGACTTGGCCTTTTTGGACCAACAGCAGCAGTCTATTGTGAGTGACAGCCAATCCAGTCAAGAACTGGGAGGAACTCAAAGGAAGTGCCGGTTTTGTCTGTTGGAGTTTCAGTTTTTAGCTCTGGCAGTGAAGGGAAAGGAACCCTGTGCTCCTTCAGTGCACAGTTTTAGTCAAAAACATGTATGGTCCAGAGTTCCAGTCTGCAGCTTGTGTAACTGCTTGTTAGGACTGAACTGTCCTGTGAAGAGAATCAAGGATATCTGAAGAGAAAACCAGGCTCACCCTGTAGAAGACTGGAGGAATGAATTGCATTCGGTCTGTCAGGAACTGAATCTGCTGTGTGTTCTCCCGGTATTGTGCAGTAATTGCGATCAGGATACAGATGCAGCCTGCCTGGTATAGTGCTTCTTTTACCATATAAATGTGTGAAGAGGTTTGTGTACCTCAAGTGAATCCTGCTGCCATTAAGTGACTTTTGCCTGTGACTGTTTACCATATAAATGTGAGGAGTCTCTTGGAGCTCAAGAGTAGCCCTACTGACATTGAAGGACCCTATCTTGTTTGGAGGTCGTAAGTACTAATTCAGGGTCGCTCCCTGTTGAATTGCCACATTAAATCCAAATGGAATTACTGTACTGCTGACTGTTTAATTTTTCTTTTCTCTGTGTGAAAGGGCCTACCAGCTGCCACGGTTTGGACTAGCCACTGGGGCTTGGGTACCCAGGGACGTAACTGATAGGGATAGGCCTGTGCACAGAGCCATAGGTAGATGAGTAGAGTGATAAGCTAATTAACCTGATTTCCCCTGTCCTTGTTATATCCCCCAAATAAATCAGAGCTGCTTGTTTCAGCAAAGTTATACTGCCTGAGGTATTTGTCTATGTTAAATTATTGTACTGTGATTGTTGCACTGTATCTCATTTACAGGAGGTCCCAGTGCCTGAACCAGCCCTGGGAGTGTATACTGTGAAGGTAATTCTGATATATTGTGTGGGCCACTAGTGGGAAGAAAGGGGGGTTGCAGTGTCCCAGAGGGCTGTGACCAAGTAAGTTTAACTATTGCAAACCCTGACCTCTGGGTGGAGGCACCCGCCATTGGATCCAGGCCCCTCAACCTGTTAGTGGCAAATCAGGCAGGGGTAGTAGCCCCTGGGATAGCGCCACATAGGGGTTACACAAGAAAGATGAGATAGTTAGATTAAGACAAGGAAGTGGGAGGGAGGAGGAAAATAGGGAGAAGGCAGAGCTAATGAACGAATACTTCTGCTCTGTCTTTACCAAGGAGAAAGATGGACCAGTGCTGACAGGGGGGAAAGGGGACTAGAAGGGGGAGGTAGATAGATGGGTAAACAGAAGGGGAAAGAGTGAAGAAAGGGCTGCTAGCATTGAGGATAGACAAATCACCAGTCCCAGATGGCGTGCACCCTAGGGTGCTGAGGGAACTGGCGGGGGGCTCGTGGAGCCAGTGGCAGACCTGTTCAGTTGTTCACTGGAGTCAGGCATGATATTGCAGGACTGGAGACTGGCATATGTGGTGTCCCTCCACAAGATTGGCCTCAGGGAGGACCCCAGGAACTACAGACTGGTCCATCTCACTTCAATGGTGCACAAATTTATAGAGACCATACTGATGGAATGATTGATATAGCATCTAGAGGAACATGGTCTCCAGGATTCAAGGCAGCATGGATTTATGGGAGGGAGGTCTTATCAAATGAATTTGATCAACTTATTTGACTGGGTAACCAAAACAGTGGAGAGGGGTCAATATTCTCTGACTGGAATTCAGCAAGGCCTTTGACTCTGTACCTCACAGGAGGCTGATTAGGAAGTTGATGGACCTCAGAACAGGAGACAAGATGGTTAGATGGGTGGAAAACTGGCTACAGAACAGGACCCAAAAGGTGATAGTGTGGGGAGAGTTGTCTAACACCAGAGTGGTCACAAGTGGCGTCCCCCAGGGCCCGGTGCTTGGACCGGTGCTATTCAACATTTTCATTAATGATATTGGGGATAACATCAAGGGCAAAAAGTATCTGTTTGCTGACGACACCAAGCTCTGCGAGAGGGTGGACTCATCCAAGAGGACACACAACCTTAAAGAGGACCTAGGAAGACTTGAAAAGTGCTCCATGATCTGGCAACTGAGCTTCAGTGCCAAGAAGTGTAAAGTTATGCACACTGGAGTCAAAAACCCCAGGACAGAGTATTACCTGGGAGGGGTCTAGGTATCACCTGCAGAGGAGGAGGAGAAGGATCTGGGAGTGATGATAACTAGTGACCTAAAGCATTCTATGCAGTGCAAGAAGGCAGTGGCAAGGGCAAACAGGATGTTGTGGTGCATAGCCAGGGGGATCAACAGTTCATGGCCAGGAGGTGGTACTGCCCTTGTACAGGTCACTTGTAAGACTGCATCTGGAGTATGCGGTGCAGTTCTGGATCCCTCACCTTAAAAAGGACATTAACCTGATGGTTCAGAGGAGTGTTGCGACGATAATTGTGGGGCAGCAGAGTAAATCATGTGAGGAAAGACTGAGGGCCCTAAACATGTACTCCTGAAGGACAGGAGGGAGAGGGGAGACATAATTGAGACCTTCAAGTACTTGAAAGGGACCAATAAGGTGAACAGGGAGGATCTCTTCAGGCTAAGCTGCAGCAAACCCACAAGAGGCACAGCCTAAAGTTGTAAGGGGATGTGTAAGAGTGAGGTTACAAGACAATTCTTCACAGAATAGGTGGTGAGCAAATGGAGCCCACTGGTAGAAGAGATGATCTCATCAAGGATGGTGGGCAGCTTCAAGAAAGGCTGGGATAGATATGGGAGGAAGTTAAAGGTCATGGATGGGGAGGAGGAAAGGCATTTAAAGAGAAGGGAAGGGGAGCAGGTTTATCAGCCTGAGCTGAGAATCCTGAATGAAGAGATGACTAGATAGACCAAAAGGCCTAATTCTGATGGCTTCTTCGTATGTTTGTATATTTGTATATGTTTGAAGGAAACATGAGGAGACTAGGACAGGTAGAAGAGGTAAACATAAAATGGGAAGGATTTGAAAAAGCAATGCTAGAGGTTGCAGAAAGATCAACTGGGAAGGCATTGAAGAGAAAAATGGCAAGGGGCCCTACGTGTTTCACAGCTGAAGAAAAGATGACACTAAGAGCCAAGAGGAGTATAAAGGAAGCAAAGGAGGAGAATAGGGATAAGTGCCTGGATGCAGCAAAGGTAGCCAGCAGGAACGTAATTAAGGCAAAGGCAGCGATGGAACTCCAGCTTGCAATGATAGTGAAGCAAGTGGAAGAGACATTCTTAAGGTACTTCCAGGCAAAGTGTAAGGTTAAAGGGCATACAGTGAAGCTGGAGAGTAAGAAAGTATGGGAGGAGTGAAACAAAGGAAAGACGAGATACTTAAATATTTTTGTTCAGTATTTACAAGGGAGAAGGATGGGCCACAGCCAGAATGTGGGTTTATGGGAAGAGAGAAGAGCAAGTTCTCAAGCAGCATGGGCAGAATAATGAGGAAAATGGTATTGGAGAAACTTACAGGGCTGAAGGCAAATAAATGTATGGGACATAATGGATTATACCCAAGGATGCTTAAGGAGGCAGCATAGGTGATAGCAGAGCCATTTGCAGACATGCAACAGCTCGCTGAGAACATGAATGGTCCCTAGGGATTGGAGGACAGCAGACCTAGACTTTCTACACAAGAGTGGAAGAAAGAATGAGGCACAGAAGTATTAAGCAGTCAGCTTGATGTCTACAGTGGGAACAGTTATGAAGCCCATACTATGGGAGGGCCTAGTGGACTTCTTGGAGGAAAATGGGTTACAGGACCCCTGATAACATAGGTTCATGAGAGGACAGCCTTGCCAGATGAATCTGATTGATTAAGTCAACTGAGTGACGAGGATAGTGGATAAAGGACAGGCATTCAATACAGTATGCTTGGATTTCAGCAAGGCCTTTGACTCGGTCCCCCACAGGAGGCTGATCAGGAAGATAAGGGACTTGGGGTGGAGAAAATATTGGTGAATTGGGTGGAGAACTGACCAAGGGGGAAGAACACAAAGGGTAGTAGTTCACTGTGAGTTTTCAGAGGTAAGAGAAGTAACAGGGTACCTCAGTGGTCAGTGGTGGGCCCAGCCTTTTCAATGTGCATTTGCAAAATAGAGGCAGACGTTAAGGATAAGATCTGCCTGTTCACATATGATACAAAGATTTGCGTAAGGGTGGGCATGAGGGAAGGGGAAATGAAACTCAGAGAGGATATGGGCAGGTGGGAGATCTGGTCACAGATCTCGTACCTGGGCTTTGATGTTAGAAAATGTAAGGTGTTGTACACTGGGAAAAGAAACCCAACAGTTCGATATGAAATGGGAGGATAGGTGGTGCTGGAAAACACCATGGAATCAAAGAAACATAGAAACATAGAATTTGATGGCAGATAAGGACCGCTTGGCCCACCTAGTCTGCCCATTTCCCTACCTATTGGATAAGCTGCAGATCCTAGTTAAACAACAGCCTACTTCCTCCTACCTAGGGACCTAGGGGTCATGATAGTGGAGAACCTCAGAACAGCAGCAGACTGTAACTGAGCTGTGGGTAAGACAAACAGGATTCTGGGCTGCTTACGGATGGGGAAAAGCAGTAGAAGTTGGGAGGTGATCTTCCAGCTGTAAAGGTCACTGGTGCAACCACATGAGGAATACGGTTCAAGGTACTGCAGTTCATACCAGAGTAGAGACTGACAAAGTGGTTTCAGTACAATGCAGTTCAACCAACATGATCCATGGACAAGAGGGCAAGAGATACAGGGCATGGCTGCAGGACTTTAACATGTACACCCTGAAGAAAAGGAGAGAAAGGGGACACATGATAGAAACCTACAAGTACAAGGACAAAGTCAAGGAGTCACTCACTTAAACTCACTGGGCGGGCGAGATGCATGACAGACATTTGCAAACACTTTTTCACACAAAGAGTGGTGAACAAGACAAGAGGAACAAGTTGCCTGATGCAGTGGTACAGGCTAAATCAGTAAGCAGCTTCAAGCAGAGCTGGGACAGGCATATGAGATTAGTTAGAAATAGAGGGGGCTAGACACACAGTGGGAATGGCCACTAGGCTACACAGAGGCGTTAAGCAAAGTGAGAAGACTGAATGGGCCAATGGACCTTTTTCTGCTGTTATCATCTATGTATCTAAGCATATTCAAATAAAGCAACATGACTTACAACAACTGAGAAAATAACATGGGTTGAGGGAAGAATAACATGGTATTCACTTAGTAGGTGTACAACAGAGCTGCATATGACTTTGTATTCAACCCTGTTATTCATCTTTCCCATGGTATGAATCTAGATACTATATACTGGGAATTATCTCTGGCTATCACAGCACTAAGTGACTTTACCTATGTGATATCATGGCCCTCCTTCACACATGTTCAAGTACATAACTTCTTATACACTTTTACATTACGAATTTATGCAGCTTTATTTTAACATAATTCCAAGAGCTCCACTAGAAGTCCGAACCCTCCATTGATTAACCTTGAAACAAAATGGTCCCTTAGCTGAATATGAGTTAAAAAACAGTATGGTGACTGCTCCAACTAATTCACTGGTAGCTTATTCCATAGACTTACCACTCTCTGTGTGAAATAATATTGTTTCAGGGCTGGATTAAGACTGAAAAGGCCCCTGAGCACTTTCAAGTTGAAGGTTCCCCCATGCCCAAATTGAAAGTATGAGATTCCTTCCTTTTATAGCCTTCCGAGTCAAGTTTTTTCCAGTTCTTATAACAGACACCAACTCCAGCAACACCGAGCTTGAGTCCCCACCCTCAATCTATAGTAGGTTGTACAGCTGAATCCTGGTGGTATGCATCCTTGATAGCAGCCTTCGCATCCTACTACAGTTATTATCATTACATACATCTCATGTTTTTCCTCATGAGTGACATGGCATTCTGTACGTTTGTAATTGCAAACCCTTCTCACTCACTTATTATTTCTTTAGATGTTAACTAGTGCTCAGATAATATCAGTAAACACACTGGGAGGAAAGTAATGTTTATTTATGCTTAACAGGCAGACTGCAGTTAAGACAGGCTGGTCTGACTGATTACTGACTTGCAGAGTGATGCACAGGCACCTGCATGCATTGGTACAGCTTTTTGCTCCCATCTGCCACTCTCAGTCTCAGCGCTCCATGCTGCTCTGCCTTTGCCACACTGTAGCACCCCCACATGGCCAGTGGCCACAAATGATACACTGCCTAGCCTGGTGGCCCCGCCTCGAGTCTCCAGTCCTTTCTGGTCCCTTTCTTTGCAGCTCATCCCACGGTCAAGCCGCCACTCGCTCCACACACTTCTCCCTCCTTCTCACACAGACACCAACACTGCTGGCCTCTCTAGTTGGTTTTGACTGTGAGAATGTCTCAGGTAAACAGGGACTCATCTCTGGAGGGTCTCTCCTCTTAGTAGTGTCCACTGACTGAGTGAGAGGGAGACACTCCAGGAATCATTGGTACTCTCCCCTCTCCACTGACCACCAACACCAGAGCCGCACTTGCCAGAGCTCCAGCCGACAGGTAACTGTCCCCTACACTGCACACCTACACTCACCTGTGTGGCCTACTCTTTCATAAGCGCAACTACTGCAAGTGGCCCTCCATGCTGCAGCCCTCTGCACTATGGACTGAGCACAAAGGACATTCTAGGAGTCTGCTAAGAGTCAGCGAGTGAGACAGCCGGCAGCCAGGGACTCTGTCTGCCTCATCTATACAAACTATATTTGCACATATACCTGCAGTGTTATTAGGACACAAATAAACTTATTTTCGCAGTGCAGTTAGCCACTGTGACGTAAATCATGAGGAAATGTGAAAGGAAAATGTGTGCTCTCTGTTGGGATTTAAACCCTGGCCCCTGGCATTCCGTGCCATGCTCTAACCACCTCAGCTATAGAGGAACTCGGGAGATTAGTAGACCCAGTCATCCCTTTCAAACAAACACATCATTTTCTAGTTATTGCGTAAGCCAGCAACGAGGCATGTCAGAGACACAAATCAACTTCTTTTCTCAGTGCAGTTAGCTACTGAGAGGCAAATCATGAGGAAATGTGAAAGGAAAATGTGTGCCCTCTACTGGGATTTGAACCCAGAAAGGGATCACTGGGTCTGCTAATCTCCCGAGTTCCTCTATAGCTCAGGCAGTTAAAGCATGGCATGGAATGCCAGGGGCCTGGGTTCAATACCAGTAGAAGGCACACATTTTACTTTCACATTTCCTCGTGTTATTAGGAGTAATGTTTGGGGTCCAAGCATAATATATATATATTTTGGAGTGTACTACAGATGCTGTAAAGCTTATTGAAGAACAGCAGTTTTTGCCCTAGCTAAGGAAACATTTAGTTGCAGAGTTGTTTTGTACTATAGTTATGTCTTATAGCTTTATTCTGTCTGGGTAAGCAATACAAGGTAACTACAATTGCCTGTGCTATAGCTAAACCTACAGCTACACCCTATCTGGGTGAGCAGTACAAGGTAGTTTCATTTAAACTCCTGTTTTCTGTGATCCTGTAGCTACACCCCACCTGGCTGGGCACTGCATGGAAATTAGGCATCTGCTTAGTAGAGGTCTTTATGGGGATGGGGTTCAGAGTCGAGGCAGTGAGTTGTGTCAGCTGTGGGGCACTCTTCTCCAGGGATTTGTTCTGGAGGAGGGGGTACTGCCCCATCTGCAGGACTTTAGCAGAGCTCAGGCTCAGCTGCAGGCAGCAAGGGTAGCAATATCTCAGCTGCAACATCAGCTCAGCAGGAGCCACCCCACAGATCCACCAGTCCAGGGGGTGGAGAGTGGTGGGGAGAGGGATGGCGAGGGAAAGCAGGGTCAGCCACATGGAGGATGTCAAGCGTCTCACCATCCAGATGGTGAATAACTTTGCACCCTCAGAAGAGGTTCACGCACCTGACTCTGCTATGGGATCTCTGAGACATTCGATGGAAAGGGCAAGACAACATGATGGCATCCAAGGGGAGCAAGTCTATCAGGAGAGTCTTAGTGGTAGGGGACTTGGTGATTAGCTGAGTAGAGAGGGTGGTGGAGGGATTGATGGATGGATGGATGGATGGGAAGGGGGTGATCCAGTGCCGTCCTGGGGCATCTGACATTTGGAATCAAGATAGGATAGGGAGGATAGTGGAGAGGGAGCAGAGGGAGCTGGGGGTGCTGGTGTACCAATGATCTGGCGAACCAGTCAGTTGGACTGGTGACATGGAACTTAGGTTATAGAAGAGTTTAATGGATAGGTTAACAGTCTGTGTAAGCATAAGGGGTACCACTATGTGGGGGACTGGGGGGAACTTCTGGGACAGGAGGCTTTTCAAGGGTGACAGACTTCACCTGAAGAGAGAGAGAGGGGGCCTTTGCATTGGGACAGAAGTTTGAAGTCTATATCAAACATTTAAACTGACTGCGGGGGAGACTGGGCTTAGGGGAACCTCAATGGCAGGAAAGAGGAAGGAGATCCTAATTAGTACTCCTCCACATCTAGGGGCTTGAAGCAGCATAGCAGGTACAAAGAAAGCTGTGACCCATATCAGATTAGGTGAAGGGACATTGGGGAGAGGGAATGCAAAGGGTGTAAACACTAAGAAAAATAATGGGATGAGAGGACAGGGGAAACAAGGGTAGTAACAAAGTAGGATCAGGGGTCAGATGGAAGGGGGCATGCCTTAATGTCAGCTAGGAGCGCAGGATATAAAATCAGTGAGCTCCAGGCACTAGTGGCAGACACTGAGGTGGACCATGTGGTCATAACAGAAACACAGGCTACATAGAATAACAACTGGGAACTGATGGTCCTGGTGTATGCAATGCTCAGGAGGGAAAAGGGAATTGGTAGAGGGTGAGAAGAAGCCTTTTTTATGAAGGAAGACACCGAAGTGGCAGAAGAGGAGTGTATCAGAGATAGAAATGGGGTGACTGAGTCACTGTGGGTACAACACAGCAGTCTCAGGCAAGAAACTGCGATTGGGAGTGATCTGTAGACTGCCAGGTCGAGGAGAGGAGAGGGACAGAGAGCTCAGGAAAGAACTGCAAAGAATGGTAGCTAAGGGGGAAGTAGTGATGGTGGGTGAACACGTCCAAAATAAAAGTTTAATAGTTTGTGTGATTATGGTTGTGATTAATTTAAATGAATTAAAACTACTTGCTCAATGTTATTTATTGCTTCCGAGAAAATGCCCCACCCCCATCCGGAAGATCCGAAGAGATGCCACCTGGAGCAGAGAACTGCTGCAAGGGTAACTAAAGGCCTGTATGAGTAACAGAGAAACATAGACTTTGATGGCACATAAGGACCACTTGGCCCACCTAGTCTACCCATTTCCTTACCTATTGGATAAGCTGCAGATCCTAGCTAACCAACACCCTACTTCCTCCTACCCCCCACCAGAATTGACTTATGTCTGTCCCATGCATTATTGAATTCCCCCACTGTTTTTGACCCCTCAACCTCCTCAGGAAGACCATACCATATGCCCAATACCCTCTCCATGAAAAAATACTTCTATATATTGCCCCTGAGTCATCCCCCCTCTATTTTCAAATTGTGCCCCCTTGTTCTTGCACATCATCTCTTTTTTTGAAAGATGCTACACTCTTGAACTTTGTTGATTCCCTTGAGGTACTTGAAAGTTTTCATCATGCCCCACCCTCTCCCTCCTTTCCTTGAGGATATACATTTTAATCTCCTTTAGTCTCTCTTTGTATGGCTTCTGGTGCAGACCCTGCATCATTTTAGTTGCCCTCCTCTGGACTGCCTCCATCCTGTATATGTCCTTGTAGAGATGAGATCTCCAGAACTGGACGCAGTACTCCAGATGGGGTCTCACCAACTGTTTGTACAGAGGGATAACAGTTTCCTGTTTTCTACTGGTGATGCCGCTACTTATGCATCCCAGTATCACCCCAGCCCTCCTTACAGCCTTCTCACATTGCTTGCCCACCTTTAAGTCATTTGATATGACTACTCCCAGGAACCTTTCCATTTTTGTTGGTGTTAGTACCTCCCCCTCACTGTGCACTCTTTCCCTGTATTTTTGTTTCCCAAGTGCATTACTTTGCACTTCTTTGCACTGAATCTAATCTGCCTTACTTTTGACAATTCCTCCAACCTTGCCAAGTCCCTTCTACTCCTTTATTTATTTATTTATTGAAATGTTGCACCACAAAGGCACACTGAGCAACAAGTCACTCATCTCCTGGAGAGCCCTGAGGGGAAGGGGTACAACTGGAATGAGACATTACACATTCAAGTTACAGGATCAACATTAACATACAGTTTTAAGGCAGGTGTTACAAACAGTGTTACAACAGTGTTGCACATAATATGTTGAAAGAGGGGACAATAATATGTTCTAAGTTACTAGGTAAACAAGTGTTTACATGAAAGAAAAGGGGGAAAGGGAGGGAGGGGTGAGGGGAAGGGGAAAGCCATGCCCCCGGAGACTCCTTCAGGATGGAAGGAACCTTGTAAGGGGACTGGGGGACCAGAGAGAAGGGAAAAAACAGTATCCCAGAGAGAACCCTTTAAGATGATGGGGAAAAAGTAGATGAGAGATACAAGCCCCTTGGGGGGCAGGAGTTGAACCCATGGAGAGCATTCAGGGTCCTTTACATTCTGTGTGAGATCAAGGGAGGCCAGTAAGGGAGAACAATTAGGGGGAAGGGGAGAATGGGTGGGTGTGCACAAGATAAAATGATGGTGACTGTAGGGGGGATACACCACCATTGTGCATCAACCCTGTTACAGATCTTTGTGTTGTCTGCAAAGAGGAATACTTTTCCTTCCAGTCCCTCCACAATGTCACTTATAAAGACACTAAAGAGGACCAGTCCCAGTACTGAACCCTGTGGTACCTTGTTAGTAACCCCCCTTTCTTTGGAGTGGACTCCATTTACTATTACTGTCTGCATCCTGTTGTCTAGGCAATTTTTTACCCAAGCTACCACCCTGGGACCCACTCCCAGGCTGGCTAATTTGTTTATTAATCTTTTGTGTGGGACTGTGTCAATGCCTTGCTAAAGTCTAGGTAGGCCATGTCCACAGCCCCTTCCTGGTCTACGACTTTGGTCACCCAGTCAAAGAAATCTATTAGATTCATCTGACATGACCTTCCTGCTGTGAATCCATGCTGCCTTGGGTCCTGTGCCCCACTAGCCTCTAGGTACTCAACAGTTCTTTCTTTCAGAAGTGAGTCCATCATTTTCCCAGCCACTGAGGTCAAACTAACAGGTCTGTAGTTTCCTGCCTCTGCCTTGCTACCAGTTTTGTGAAGGGGAATCCCATCCACCCTCCTCCAGTCTTCAGGTACCACATCATCTTTCCATGATTTGTTAAAAAGGGTAGTCAGTGGTATCACTAGTTCTCTCCTTAGTTCTTTTAGAATTCATGGTTGAATCCTATCAGGCACCATTGCTTTGTCCACCTTCAGTTTTAGGAGTTCTTTCAGGACCATTTCTTCTGTGAATAGACTGGTATGGACCCCTCTATCCAGAGTGCTTCTATTGTTTGGTTTAGATACCGCCCCCTCCTTCCTTTTGTGAATACTGAACAGAAGTATTCATTCAGTATCCCTGCCTTTTCACTGTCTCCCTCTGCCCACCTCATCCCCTTTATTAAGCCTCACTATTCCTCCCTTGGTCTTTCTTCACTCCCTAACGTACATATAAAAGGTTTTATCCCTCTTCTTAACTGAGTTGGTTATCTTTTCCTCAGTTTGAGCCTTTACTATTCAGACTGCCTTCCCTACTTTCTTCTGCTTTGCTTGGTACAGTTCTCTGTCCTGCTCCTTCTGTGTTTCCTTATACTTTCTGAATGCTATATTTTTCTCACTAACCTTCCCCACCACCTCTTTTGAGAACCATAGTGTTTTTTTCCTTTGTTTTGTTTTATTTGCATCACACAAACACTTGTTGGCTCTGTGACGGCAGTTTTGATTTTTCTCCATTGTTCCTCCACCCCTTCTTCTTGTCTTTTTGCTAGTGCTTTTCTGAGGTACTCTCCCATTTTGCCAAAGTCAGCCCTCCTAAAGTCCAATACCCTTGCTTTTGTATGGCTTCATTTTACGGCTGTGTTTATTGTTAACCACACTGTTTGGTGGTTGCTTGTTCCCAGATGGCTACCCACTTCTAAATCTGAGATCCTCTCTCCGTCCCTACTTGAGAGTATCAGGTACAAGATTGCTCCATCCTGAGTGGGTTCCAACACTAGCTGTCTGAGGCATGCCTCTTGTAGGGCATTGAGCATAACCTTGTTCTTGGATGTGGCTGCAGCAAAGGTGCTCCAGTTAACATTTGGCATATTCAGGTCCCCCATCAACAATCTCTCCCCTTTTTCTGCCATTCTAAGGATGCCTTCTATCATTTCATTGACCAGTCCCTTCCCATGAGATGGGGTCTGTATACAACCCCCATGTGGATTGTGGTGCAATTTCTTTTCTCCAGGGTGACCCACAGTGCCTCCTCTCCTCCCTGTTTACCCTTTAGTTCTGTTGCTTTGATCCCTTCCCTTATGTAGAGAGCTACTACTCTTCCTCTTTTACCCTCCCTGTCCCTCCTCTAGATTGTGTACCCTGGTATGGTGACATCCCAGTCATGGTTCTCTGTGTACCAGGTTTCTGTAACTGCCACGATATCCAGGTGTCCTTCTTCCATCAAGGCCACCAGTTCAGGGAGATGTTACCCAGACTATGGGCATTGGTACTCATCGCCCTCAATTTTTTGATGGCCTTGTCCCTTTTAGCCCCATCCCTGCCCTTTACTGAGTGAGAAAACATCTGCAGGTAAGGCCTCCCTGTTTCTCTATTTAGCTGTGAAAGAGCCAGGAAGTGTTCAGGTCTGTGCCACCCTCTCTATAACATTGAACCCTTAGACAAATTGAGGACCAAAGGTGAGTTACATTTGGGTGATGAGGGAATTGGATAAGGGCCATACTGTGGATCTGCTCTACTTTGACTTTAGCAAGGCTTTCGGCTCAGTGCCTCGCAGACACTTGCTGAAGAAGATGGAGGATCTGGGTGCAGCTAAGGTCATACAAAACTGGGTTGGTAACTGACTAAAGGGGAGGCAATAGAGGGCAGTGGTTAACGGGTTTAAATCAGAAGTTAGGGAGGTCATGTGCGGGATACCACATGGATCTGTCCTGGGTCCGATCCTCTTCAACAAGTTCATTAGTGACATTGGTGAGGGCATCCAAGGCAAATTGTGTCTCTTCACAAACAACACCAAGCTCTATTGGAGGTTGGATAATGATGAGGGAATAAAAAGATGCAGACTGACTTAGCTGGCTAGGTGCAATAGCCCCTGAGAGGTTTTTCACATAGGGAACAAAAACCCTAGGATGGGGTGCTGGCTGGAAGAGGTGAGACTCAGTACCACAGCTGAGGAATGAGACCTTGGAGTTATCATCCGCAACTCCCTAAAACAATTGAGTCAGTGCAACAAAGCTTATAGCAAGACAAATAGGATGCTTGGATATATCGGGAGGGGTACTGATAGCAGAAAAGGGAGGTAATATTTCCCCTATATAAATCCTTGGTGAGGCCTCACTTGGAATACTGCACCCAGTTCTGGAGTCCTCACCTAAGGAAGGATAGAGATAGGCTGGAGACAGTGCAGCATAGGGTAGCAAAAATGATTCAGGGCAAGCAGGGCAGGTCCTACGAGAAGCGCCTTAAGGCACTGAACATGTACTCACTGGAGACCAGAAGGGAGAGGGAAGATACGATAATTACCTTCAAATTCCTGAAAGGAAATAAGTGGGTGAATTGTTGCTTGTGGTCACGTGGTCAAGAGTGGAAGCTAACAGGAGGGAGGTTCAGGAAGGACGTGAGGAAGTACTAGTTCACTGAAAGGGTAGTGGAGCTGTAGAACAGGCTGCCAGCTGAGGAAGTGGGTACAAAAAATGTTAGTGGCTTTAAGCATGGCTGGGGCAAAATGAAGGATATACTGGTTGCTCAGGTTGTCAGCATCGAGGGAGTGGGTGAGTGGGGAGGGGGGAGCTAGGGCCCAGGAGGAAGATTAGGTCCTAAGGCTATATAGGGAACTTGGGCTGACTGGATGGACCTTGGTCTTTTTCTGCCGTCATTATCTATGTTTCTAAGTTTCCATGACATCTGTGACAGTCAAACTTAATGACTCGATTCCCTTCCCCGCCAGTGCACTGCTGTGAGTCTGTGAGACTCCAACAAGGGCACGACCTGACCTCTCACCCCTCCCACATGTTTTTACCACCAATAATGGCAGACTACACTGTGCCTGCACCCAGTCTCAAGCAGGTCTCCACTGTCTCCTAGCAACCGATGGTCACAGATTGGAGCTAAGAAGAACATCTTGTTTTTAAGTGGTTGGCAGCACATGCGTGTACACAGGGGGCAATCCTGCCATGAAGCCAAGAGGAAAGCCAGCCCAGGCACAGTGGAAAAAAATAAAATAAAAAAATAATATTTACTATAGGATGGGAGAGGGGGGGTGATGGGGACGCCCCAGAGCTAAGGTCCCCTGGACATTGCCCTGTTTGGCTTACTGTTAATCTGGCCGTGTGTTGCTCCCATTAATGTATCCAGATATTTTGACTGATTTCTTTCTTAGGTATTTTTCACTGTCTTGGCAAGCCACTTTGTGTGCTTTACATAACACCAGCAGTCAGAAAATACCAAACAACTCTGAGCCATAATGATCAGTCATAAGTCTTACTACATATATAGCATTGTAACTTTGATTTAAAAATAAAAACATGCCCCAGGCTGACAATTTAGTACCCAGGGAGAGGGAATTCTGCACCAGTAAAAGTGCTATCCTCACACTTTAAAGGAGAACTCCCGTGTAGCTAAATTGCTCACCCCCAATTCCTCATCCCTGATAGGCTTTTCACAATGAAGAAAAACTTGTAAGGACATGATTTTCAAAGATCTCTTAGAGCGATACAACTTGCATCGCTCTAAGGGTTGTGGCAAACCCCAGTTGCGCCAGGAGGCTTATGCCAGATTTCATTGTCTGCATGGCCCCTGCGCCACAGTCCCTGGGTTTGCAGCAGAATGCAAGGTGTGCCAAAGTCCTGGCCATAACTGCGGGATTTGGTGCAGGTATCTGACCCCCCCCATGGCTCAACACTAGAGGGTCCGGGATGGTGAGGAGGGGAGAGACACAGTATGCCAGGAGGGTGCCAGGGGTGTACCAAGGGCCAGGAAGGTGGCAGTGTGGGCATCTGGGAGTTAATGCAAACATGTCTGGTATGTGTGCACCCATTGGGGTACTTGTGCTGTATAGTATAGTACAGTACAATAAAAGTCACTGAACATATCCCCCTTCAATCCCCTATGTCTCCCATAATAAAGCAAACTCCCATCCCTGATAGTGTCATGGTCCCCAATTTCCCTCGTGCAGTTGCAAATACCCTCTGTTGTAGTACTACATACTGCCCTCCCTCTCTGTGATTACCCCTGTATAACATGTTATAAGTATCCCTGGTGGTCCAGTGGCCCCCTCTCCATCAGGTATTGTCACACCACCCTGCCCCTCAATCCCAAATAGAAGCCGGTTGCCAGCACAGCCCTCCTCTCACCACTGCAGCTGGCCACTGACTGGGCTCACAGTGACCATGTACTGTATACAATATACTCAAGGTGGGCAACCAAGATGGTGAAGGACACGCAGCAGGAAAGCTGGAAGGAAGGACTCAAGGGGTTAAATATGTACTCTCTGGAGGATGGAGGGGAAAGGGGAGACATGATAGAGATATTTAAATACCTCAAGGGCATCAAAAAGGTACAGGAGGGTAGCATACCTGATAGAAAGAGATGCACAAAGACAAGGGGGCATAATTTGAAGTTGGAAGGGGTGAGACTCAGAGGTACTGTGAGGAAGTACTTCTTCACAGAAAGGGAGGTAGATGCCTGGAACAGACTGCTGTTGAGGTGGTAGGTACCGATACGGCAACAGGAGCTAAGCAAGTGTGAGATAGATACAGGGAAATCTTAGCAATAGGGTTGGGGGGGCTACAGATCAAGGAGGATCTGCAGTGGTACACTAGGTAAAAAAATATTTCAAGCAGACTAAATGGGCCAAGGGGCCTTTTTCTGCCAACAACTACTATGTTACTATGTTACATGAATAAATAAATGAATACATACATACATACATACATACAATGACTGGACATAACCTCTATAGATCTCACTCATGGCTCTGCTCTCACGAGGTCAACAGAGGTCATAACCAGCTATTCAAAATAAATAATTTATTTTCATGCAACATGTATTCATATATATGTATGTATGTATGTGTGTGTGTGTTTGTATACATATACACACATATATACAGTATGTGTGTGTGTGTGTTTGTTTATATATATATATATATATATATATATATATATATATATATACACACACACACACACACACACACACACACACTGAGTGAGAAAATATTTTGTTGATAACATATCTTGTCGGCTTCAGTTCATGAACTACTTTCTCAAGTACCTCCTCCAGTCAGATGTCTAATTTGAATGAAGTCCATTATGTCCCTCAGATTTACCTTTGAGATGCTTCCTTGGCTGTATCTCCTTTCCCACGATAGGCATCTGTGGTATTTCTTTCATGTACTGTGGTAGGTGAGGGATATCCTTTCGGTACTGGAATGTTGGTACTTCCTTTGGAATATGATGCATGGGAAGGCCTTCTTTGCCCATGGGCAGGTGAGGTATCTGTTGTTGTCCTAGGGCCTGCAGCTGAGGGACCTGCTGTGGAATCTGCTTGATCCCGTAGTAAGCACCACCTTGAGTGGAACTGACCAGATCAAGGTGGACAGCGAAAGTTAGTATCAGTATGTGAATTACTGGTACAGCCATAACTCTGTGAGCGAGAGAGAGAGAGAGAGAGAGAGAGAGAGAGCAAGAGAGAGAAAGGGAGAGAGAGAGAGAGAGAGAGAGAGAGCATAACATTAGAAACACTCAGAAATGTCCTAAGACCAACAGTGTGGTGAAGTTCCCTCCTTGGAATATGAAGTTCTCACTTTACAAAGTGACTGTGGAAATAACCTGTCACCTGTTTAGTCTGGCCCAGGGTTGACACTGGAGTGAGACCCTAAGCAGCCCTGATTGACATTGATCAATCTATTCACCTTCTGGGGTTTAGTCTAGTAGTAAACACATTGGTTCTACCTAGCTCTCCAGCCTCATGATTGTAGATTTCAAAGCAGAAATTTACATTACCATAAAACACACTTATAGATATATATTCATTGCAAAAAAAAAACGTTGTTAATGCACTAGTTAGGGTTAAACCGATAAAAGTAGAGAAATGTAGCATTAGGATTTACAACCCTAACATCCCACCCCTGTCTTCCAGGCAGCAACAGGAAAAAGCATTATGGTTTCACCTCTCCAGCGTCTTCGCAAATCAGGTGTGGGGTGTGCCTTGGGGTTGTCAACTGTAACGTTAAACCCCATTCCATCATTAAGGAAACTGAGATGTGTAGAGTATATGAGAATGAGTGACAGTTAGGGTTGACAACCCCAAGGCACACCACACACCTGATTTGCAAAAGACTCAAGAGAGGTAAAACTGTAATGTTTTTTCCTTTTCCCACTTGGGGTGGGGGTGGGGGGAGTTAGTGTTGGAAACCCTAATGCCACATTTCCCTACTTTTGTCAGTTTAATCTGAACCCTAACTGATGTAATAACACAGTTATTTTTTTTGCAAAGAATGTCCTTACTTTTTCAGATAGTAGAATCATATCCTCATTCAAGCAGGTCCCTCTGAGCCCTGTGTGTCCATCCATAGATACACACATTCCTCTGGCTGTGGAAGCAAAGGGTGGGCCCTGTGCTTCCAAGCCCCTAGAAAAGCAATATATGTGCTTGGTTGTAATTGTTTTTTGTGGAGCTCCCTTCAAAGGAAAAAAATGTCTTTAACATTCCTCTTAACTGCCAGTGGTTCATTGTGTTTGGACAAAAATGTGGTTTTCATTTTGTTACCCATATGTCAGTAAATCTTTGTCAGTTTGCTCTGAAATTGAAATTTATGGTGGTTGTAGTGGAAGATAAGATACACCTTTGGTACATTTTTGATGGTGATTGCACTTTCATTGTGGATGTGGTACCATGGTGAAAACTGGAGGTAATTTTGGTGTGTAGTGAATCTGCCATAAATGTTTAATGGGGGATTATGTGCCAATGCTGTGCTACTTACTGACACCTTTTTTTTGGGGGGTGGGGTATATACATTGTCCCTTAACTCCAATTATTGATGGACTTATGGCTTGTTAAAGTTGCAATGTTATCCAATTGGAATGTTCATGTCTTAATTTTCATGTTTTTTATATGGCCCCTACGTTTTTTTGGGGGGTATTATATGGCACCTAATTATTTTGGGGGGGTATTATGTGTTAGTGTTGTAGTACTCATTGAGAGATTTTCTTTTATACATAAATTCTCCTTTAACTCCACAAAGTAACGAGGTTAGGGCTTGTTAAATTTGCAATGTTATAAGGCCCCTAATTTTTGGGGGGCTATTATGTGTTACTGTTGTAGTACTCATTGAGACTCTTTTTGTATATATAAATTGTCCCTTAACTCCAAAGACTTAACAGACTTACAGCAATTTAAGGTTGCAGTGTTATCCTAAGGGAATTGTAATTTTCTACTGGGGGAGGAAGGGGAGAAGGAGGTAAAGTGCCTGCCTGGTGCCATGGCTTGGAGGGACAGGGAGCGAATCCTCAGGATTGCAGGAGCAGCTGCACAGGGGAGGGAGCTGGATGTCATTGTCCACCTAGGGATAAATGACCTGGCTAAGAAAGGGATCAGAGCAGTGCAAGAAGCATTTGTGGAGATGGGGAGGGGTCTTAGACAAATAGCACACACAGTAACCTTCTCAGAGGTGCTGCCTGTCTATGGCATGGGTGAGGCTAGGGTGCTCCACACCATGGGATTCAATCAGTGGTTGAAAAACTTGTGCAGAGCTCAGGGATTTGGCTTCATTGAGGACTGGGAGTCCACCTAGAGGGATGCAGACCTATACTGGTGTGATGGTCTGCATCTGTCCAGGAGGGGAACCAGGATCCTAGGTGATAGGTTTAAATACTTCATTGGCAAGCATTTAAACTAGCCAATGGGGGAGGCACTAGAAAGGAGCAGGGAAATCCTAGCCCCCCAAAAAATTCAGGTTACTAAGTGAGGTAGACACCAGCATAGAGATGTCGACAGGGAGAAGTGCAGGGGTAAATGGAGAAAGTGACAAATGCAATAAGGACAGGGATGGGGCAAAAAGGGGTAAGGCCATCAAGAAATGGAGGGTAATGAGTACCAATGCCTGTAGTTTGGGCAACAAGCTCCCTGAACTGGTGGCCTTGATGGAAGAGGTATGCCTGGATATCGTAGCAGTCACAGAAACATGGTACACAGAGAACCATGACTGGGATGTTAACATACCAGGGTACACAACCTACAGGAGAGACAGGGAGGGCAGAACAGGGTGGGGGAGTAGCTCTCTTTGTATGGGAAGGGATAAAAGCAACTGAACAAAAGAGTAAACAGGGAGGAGAGGAGGCACTGTGGGTCACCTTAGAGACTGGAAATGGCACCACAATCTGCACAGGGGTTGTATACAGACACCCATGTCAGGGGGAAGGAATTGACAAGGATATGATAGAAGGCATACTTAGGATGGCAGAGAAAGGGGAGATACTGTTGATGGGGGACCTTAATATGCCAGATGTTAACTGGAGCACCTTTGCTGCAGCCACATCCAAAAGTATGGCCATTCTTGATGCTCTTCAGGTGGCATGCCTCAGACAGCTAGTTTTGGAACCTATTCATGAGGGAGCAATCTTAGATCTCGTACTCTCAAATGGGGACAGTGAGAGGATCTCAGATCTAGAAGTGGGTAGACATTTGGGAACAAGTGACCACCAAACAATGTGGTTCACGATAAACTCAGCTACAGAGTCAAGCCATACAAAAGTGAGGGTTCTGGACTTCAGGAGGGCTGACTTTGGAAAGATGGGAGAATGCCTTAGAAAAACACTAGCAAACAGGCTAGAAGGAGGGGTGGAGCAACAATGGGGAAATATCAAAACTGCCATCACAGAGGCAGCAAGCCATTGTGTGAAGCAAATAAACAAATCAAAACAAAAGAAAAAGCCACTATGGTTCTCAAAAGAGGTGGTGGTGAAGGTTAGGAAGAAAAAGATAGCATTCACAAAGTATAAGGAAACATAGAAGGAGCAGGACAGAGAACTGTACCAGTTAAAGCAGAAGGAAGCAGGGAGGGTAGTCAGAATAGCACAGGCACAAACTGAGGAAAAGATAGCTAACTCAGTTAAGAAGGGGGGATAAACCCTTTTATAGGTATATCAGGGAGTGTAGAAAGACAAAGGGAGGGACAGTGAGGCTGAATAGAAAGGATGGTGGGTGGGCAGAGAGTGACAGTGAAAAAGAAGAGATACTGAATGAATACTTCTGTTCAGTATTCACAAAAGAGGAAGTGGAGGAGGTGCCTAATCCAATTAACAGAAGCACTCTTGGGGGGGGGTCGATCCCAGGAAGAAAGGGTTCTGAAAGAACTCCTAAAACTGAAGGTGGACAAAGCAATGGGGCCAGATGGAATTCACCCCAGAATTCTAAAAGAATTAAGCAGAGAACTAGAGACACCATTGACTACCCTTTTTAACAAATCTTGGGAGGATGGTGTGGTACCTGAGGACTGGAAGAAGGCTGATGTGATTCCCCTTCACAAAAGTGGGACCAAGACAGAGGCAGGAAACTACAGACCTGTCAGTCTGACCTCTGTGGTAGGAAAAATGATGAAATCACTTCTGAAGGAAAGAATTGTTGAGTACCTAGAGGCCAGTGGGGCACAGGACCCAAGGCAGCATGGGTTCACAGTGGGAAGATCATGTCAGATGAATCTAATTGATTTCTTTGACTGGGTGACCAAAGTAGTAGACCAGGGAGGGGCAGTGGACATGGCCTACCTAGACTTTAGCAAGGCATTTAACACACAAAAGATTAGTAGTCAAATTAACCAGCCTGGGAGTGGGTCCCAGGGTGGTAGCGTGGGTAAAACATTGGCTGAACAACAGGACACAGAAGGTAATCATAAATGGAGTCCACTCTGAAGAAAGAGGGGTTACTAGTGGGGTACCACAGGGTTCAGTACTGGGTCCAGTCCTTTTTAATGTTTTTATAAGTGACATTGCAGAGAGACCGGAAGGAAAAGTATGCCTCTTTGCAGATGACACAAAGATCTGCAACAGGGTTGATACACAAGGAGGCGTGGAAAGGATGAGAAGGGACTTGGCAAGGTTGGAGGAATGGTCAGAAGTATGGCAACTTGGATTCAATGCAAAGAAGTGCAAAATAATGCACCTGGGAAACAAAAACCCAGGGGAAGATTACACAATGGGGCATAGTAACAAGAAAAAAAATGGAAAGGGACCTGGGGTAATCATATCAAATGACCTTAAGGTTGGCAAGCAATGTGAGAAGGTGGTAGGGAGGGCTGGGGGGATACTGGGATGTATACAGAGAGGCATCACCAGCAGAAAACAGAAAGTTGTTATCCCTCTGTACAGACAGTTGATGAGACCCCATCTGGAGAACTGCGTCCAGTTCTGGAGACCCCATCTCCACAAGGACATAAACAGGATGGAGGCAGTTCAGAGGAGGGCAACTAAAATGGTGCAGGGTCTGCAAGAGAAGCCATACGGAGAGACTAAAGGAGCTTAATATGTATACCCTTGAGGAAAGGAGGAGGGGGACATGATAGAAATGTTTAAGTACCTCAGTGGAATCAACAAAGTCCAAGAGGGTAGCATCTTTCAGAAAAAGAGATGTGCAAGAACAAGGGGACACAATTTGAAGATAGAGAGGGACGGCTCAGGGGCAATGTGAGGAATATTTTGTCACAGAGAGGGTGGTGGACGCATGGAACAGCCTTTCTGAGGAGGTTGTGGGGTCTAAAACTGTGGGAGAATTCAAGAATGCATGGGACAGAAATAAGGCAATTTTTATGGGGGTGTAGGAAGAAATAGGCTGTTGGTTAAACAGGATCTTCAACTTATCCTCTAGGTAGGGAAATGGGCAGACTAAGTGGGCCAAGCGGTTCTTATCTGCCGTCAAAGTCTATGTTTCTATGTTTATGTTTTTTTATATGGCCCCTGAATTATTTTGTATGGTATTTTGCATTAGTGTTGTAGTACTCATTAAGACCTTTCTTCTGATATATACATTGTCCCTCAGTTGCAAATATTGACAGAGGAATGCTTGTTAAATTTGAAATGTGGAAAAGAAACTAAGTCCATATTCTTTTTTCATATGATGGAATCTTTTTCATGAGATTGTGTCATTCTCACAAAAAAATGATTCCTTCATATGGGAAAAAAATGTGAAAAAACTAAGTACAAATTGTTTTTTATTTTGTGTAGAGGAATCCTTTTTCATGAGATTGTGTTGTTCTCACAAATAAAGATTCCTTCATATGAAAAACGAATATGAAAAAAATAAGTCCAAATTATTTTTCTGTATGAAGGTAATCTTTTAACAAATGGCCCCATTTCTGTTTCATATGGCCATATGAAAAAAGAAAATCATCTCACGAAAAATGATTTTTAAAGTGTGTTAAAAACACATTTCAAGGGTCATTTTTCCAAAAATTAACTGTAGAGTCCAGCTAATGGGTCCCATTAGCAACATACATGTGTTGCTGTCTTTCCATGATCTGATTGTTATAGGTTTTCAAAAAAGTTAAAAAAAAGGAAAAACAGAACCAAGACTGGGGCAATATGAAAAGATAATTTTTTCTCACAAAACAGGATTACCCCATATGAAGCAGAATTCTTTTTCATATGGCTTAATTCTTTTTTTGTATGAAACAGCTATCCAAAAGAGCATACTGAGCATGCTCAGAACCAAAATGTCTAATTCTTATAACTCTGGAAAGGATTAATATTTTTTCACCAGACCAATGAAAAGCACCACTCTGAGCCAAGTTCTGTCAACCCTGAAAATTTCAGACCAAATTCCAAACCCTCTGGGCACTAGGCGATGACAAAAAAAAAAAACTCACAAAAAACAATTTTTTTCACTTTTTTTTATATCTGGATCTCAGAATCTGCACATCTAATTGGAACAAAACCTGACATGGCAAGAGAACCTTCCAATGAGAACATGCACGCAAAATTCCATGCCAATTTGTTGAAAGTGGGGCAATGCTATTTGAGTGAAAAGCTAGGGGTTTAACATTAAACAGCATACTCAACCCTAATTATAGTGACACTATCACACCACTACAACACTTAAAAAAAGGATAAGAAAAAAACAGTCACAATTCTGTTCTGTGATTGGATGAAACATACCACATGCCTGTGCATTATCCAACAATGACCACACACCTGCACTTATTTCTGGACCTCAGAACCTCCTTACTGGCAGCCTAGACCAGATCACTTCACAGACCTGCCACATAAACTGAAACCCATAGAGAGGCACATACAGTGTTAGTTATCACCACTTTCAAAAATAGCACTCAATGGTATGAGACAGCAAGTCCTGATACCAGAAATGCCACATTTACATGAATGTAGCTTGGACAATGGTTTCAGGCTGGGGTGTGTCCTACAATACCATTGAAAACAGTGGTGGCTACCACTGTAAAAAAATTAAAAATCTAAATAAAAATCCTTTAGCACCTTATGTGAATGCCCCAAGAGTTACCGTAAACCCAAACAGACTGGACTCTGCTCATTTCAATCACTTATCTGGTTGACCCTGCCATTTATTCTGTTCACTTGCTCCTGGGCTTAATCTTACTTTCACTTTAGTGGCATTGTTGAGCAGACATCTGTTTCAGCAACAGTTGCAAATCAAAGCACCAAAGGTACTGAAAGTTACCAAACTGAATTTTGTAAACCACCAGCTGATAACATGAAAGGAAGAGGTTCTGTTCCCCGATCCAGATACCATAGCTGTTTAGCCATACAACATTGTCCACCAACCCACCAGTATACTGCCTTCACCTGAGCACTATTTCCCCAATACAACAGCACTGCCCCTCACCCCACTAATATAGTGCCTTCACCACAGCACTGTCTCCCACACTACCACAGCACTGCCCCTCACTCCAACAGTATACTGCCCTCAACACAGCACCACCCCACCCCACCAGTATACTGCCCCTCACCCCACCAATATAGTACCTTCACCACAGCACTGTCTCCCACACTACCATAGCACTGCCCCTCATCCCATCAGTATATTGCCTTCACCACAGCACTGTCTCCCCAATGCTACCAGAGCATTGCCTCCACCCCACCACAGCACTGTTTCCTAGGCTACCAAAGCACTGTCCCATACTCCACCAGTATATTGTCTTCACCACAGCACTACCCCATACCCCACAAGTATACTGCCCTCACCACATCACTGTCTCCCATGGTACCACAGCATTGCCCCTCACCCCACCAGTATACTTCCCTCATTACAGCACTATCTCCCACACTATGGGAACAGCTGCACGGGAGTCTGAGCTGGATGTCGTTGTCCACCTAGGGACAAATGACTTGGCTCATCATGAGATTAGAGCAGTGCAGAAGGACTTTGTAGAATTGGGGAGGGGCCTAAAACAAGTAACACACACAGTATCCTTCTCAGAGGCGCTGCCTGTCAATGGCATGAGTAGGCGAGGGTACTTTGCACCATGCAGTTTAATGAATGGTTGAAAAAATGGTGTGGAGCACAGGGGTTTGGCTTCATTGGGGACTAGGGTTCCACCTGGAGGGACACCAGCCTATACTGGCAGGATGGTCTGCATCTGTCCAGGAAGGGAACAAGTCTTTTGAGCAATCGGTTTAAATGCTTCATTGGCAAGCTTTTAAACTAGTCAAGGGGAGGCACTGATAAGCAGCAGGAAAATCCCAGCCTCTCCCTACAAAACAGGGTACTAAATGAGAAAAAACCAAGGTAGAAAGGTCAGTGGGGATGCTGCAACAGAAGGTAAAGCCTATCAAAAATGGAGAGCAATGAGTACCAATGCCCGTGAGTCTGAGTAACAAGCTTCCTGAATTAGTGGCCTTGATGGAGGAGGAACATCTGGATATCGTGGCAGTCACAGAAACATGGTACACATAAAACCATGACTGGGATGTAAACATACCAGGATACACTATCTACAGGAGGGACAGGGAGGGTAAGAGGAGGAGGAGGGCTCTTTATATAGGGAAGGAATCAAAGCAACAGAACAAAAGGGTAAACAGGGAGTAGAAGAAGCACTGTGGGTAAATTTGAGACCGCAATGGCACCACAATACGCATAGGGTTATACAGACCTCTTCTCAGGGGAGGAAATGGACAAGGAAATGATAGAAAGTATACTTAGAATGGCAGAAAAGAGGAGATATTGCTGATGGGTGATCTGAATATGCCAGATGTTAACTGGAGTGCAGTTGCAGCAGCCACTTCTAAGAGTGGGGTTATTCTAGATGCCCTACAGGGGCATGCCTTAGACAACTAGTATTGAGCCACCTGAGAGGGAGCAATCTTAGACCTGGTTCTCTCAAATGGAGATGAAGAGAGGATCACAGATGTAGAAGTGGGTAGCCATCTGGGAACTAGCGACCATCGAACAGTATGGTTCACAATAAACACAGCAATAGAGTCAGCCATACAAAGACAAAGGTACTGGATTTTAGGAGGGCTGACTTTGTCAAAATGGGTGAGTGCCTAAGGAATGCACTAGCAAATGGGCAGGAAGGAGGGGTGGAAGAACAATGGGGAATAATAAAAACTGCCATCACAGAGGTATCAAGCCTTTGTGTAAAGCAAATAAACAAAATGAAACGAGGTAAGAAACCACTATGGTTCTCAAAGGAAGTGGCAGTGAAGGTTCAAGAGAAAAAGAAAGCATTCAGGAAGTACAAGGAATCACAGAAGGAACAGGACAGAGAACTGTATCAGTTAAAGCAAAAGGAAGCTAGGAAGGCAGTCAGAACAGCAAAGGCCCAAACCGAGGAAAGATAGCCAACTCAGTTAAGAAGGGGATAAAACCTTTTATAGGTACATCAGGGAGTGAAGGAAGACCAAGGGAGGGATAGTGAGGCTCAATAAAGGGGAGGAGGGTGGGCAGAGGGTGACTGTGAAAAGGCAGAGATACTAAACAAATATTTTTGCTCAGTATTTACAAAGGAAGAGGGGAGGTACCTAAAACATACAGTAGAAACACTCTGGATACAGAAGTTGATACCAGCCCATTTACAGAAGAAAAGGGTTCTGAAGAACTCTTAAAACTGAAGGTGGACAAAGCAATGGGGCCTGATGGGATTCATCCCAGAATTCTAAAAGAACTAAGGGTAGAACTAGTGACACCACTGACTACCCTCTTTAACAAATCATGGGAGGATGGGGTAGTACCCGAGGACTGGAGGAGGGCAGATGTGATTCCCCTTCACAAAAGTGGGAGCAAGGCAGAAGCAGGAAACTACAGACCTGTTAGTTTAACCTCAGTGATAGGAAAATGATGGAATCACTTCTGAAGGAAAGAATTGTTAAATATCTAGAGGCCAGAGGGCACAGGACCCAAGGCAGCATGGATTCACAGCAGGAAGGTCATGCCAGACAAATCTGATAGATTTCTTTGACTGGGTGACCAAAGTAGTTGATCAGGGAGGGGCTGTGGACATGGCCTACCTAGACTTTAGCAAGGCATTTGACACAGTCCCACACAAAGATTAATATACAAGTTAGCCAGCCTGGGAGTGGGTCCCAAGATGACAGCCTGGGTAAAGAATTGGTTGGAGAATAGGACACAGAGAGTAATAGTAAATGGAGTCCACTCTGAAAAAGGGGGTTAGTAGTGGGTACTGCAGGGTTCAGTTAGATCAGTCCTCTTCAATGTCTTTATAAGTGACATTGCAGAGGACTGAAGGAAAGTATGTTCTTTGCAGATGACACAAAGATCTGCAATAGAGTTGATGCACAAGGTGGAGTGGAAAGGATGAGAAGGGACTTGGCAAGGTTAGAGGAATGGTCAAATGTATGGCAGCTTAGATTCAATGCTAAGAAGTGCAAGGTAATGCACCTAGGAAACAAAAACCCAAGGGAAGAGTACACAATGGGGGGTGAGATACTAACAACAACAAAAATGGAAAGGGACCTGGGGGTAGTCATATTAGATGACCTAAAGGTGGGCAAGCAACGTGAGAGGGCAGCAAAGAGGGCTGGGGGGATACTGGGATGCATAGGGAGAGGCATCACCAGTAGAAAACAGGAAGTTATTATCCCTCTGTACAGACAGCTAGTGAGACCCCACCTGGAGTACTGCGTGCAGTTCTGGAGACCCAATCTCAAAAGACATAGACAGGATAGAAGCTGTCCAGAGGAGGGCAACTAAAATGGTGCAGGGTCTGCACTGGAAGACATATGAAGAGAGACTTAAGGAGCTTAATATGTATAGCCTCGAGGAAAGGAGGGAGAGGGGACATGATAGAAACTTTCAAGTACCTCAAGGGAATCAACAAAGTCCAAGAGGGTAGCATCTTTCAAAAAAGAGGTGCAAGAACACAAGCACAATTTGAAGATAGAAGGGGGCGGCTCAGAGGTAATTTAAGAAAGTATTTTTCACAGAGAGGGTGGATGTATGGAACGGCCTTCCAGAGGAGGTTGTGGAGTCACAAACAGTGGTGGAATTCAAGCATGCATGGGACAGTCATAAGGCAATTCTAGGGGGTTGGGGTAGGAAGAAGTAGGCTGCTGGTTAACTAGGATCTGCAGCTTATCCATCAGGTAGGGAAATGGGCAGACTGGGTGGGCCAAGCGGTCCTTATCTGCCATCAAATTCTATGTTTCTATGTTTCTATGTTACTACCACAGCACTGCCCCACACCCCACCAGTATTCTGGCCTGACCACAGCACTGTCTCCCACATTACCAGAGCACTGCCGCTCACCACACCAGTATACTGCCCTCACCATAGCACTGCTCCAACACTAGTACATCACTGACCCTCTCCCCACCAGTATACTACCCTCACTGCAGCACTGCTCCCACACTACCAACATTTTGCCCTACCTCAGCGAACCATTTTAACCACCTACTGATGTTACTGCCAACCACTCTCCTGCATCTGGAGCAGCATCCAACCCAACTGACAACCCTCTTTGCAGCTGGGTCATCCCCACAGCACCTCTCCCAACAACCACCCTAACTACAACTAGACCACCTCCCTAGAGCAGTCCCCCTTCCCATCCGGCCTTACATCCTGGGCCCAGCACAGGGGTGACTGCAAAACCTGGGCATGAGAAAGGGGTGTCCAGAGGGCTGGGGAGGGAGTAAAGTGTCTGGCTCGCTAGTGGGGGTAGGTGTCTGGGTAGGGAGAAAACTGTCAGAAGGACCAGGGATGGAGGTGTCTAGGGTGGCCATGGAGGGAGGGTGTTGGAGTGGAGCACAATACATAATTATTAAAATAAAGAAAAAACTTACACAAAAAAATTCAGATAAGAAATTCATATCAACTGCAGTAGATGACTATCAATTACAGGAGCTGTACAATTGGATCTGTCAACATCTATAGCTGGTTAATTACAGAGAAAATATTTAATTGCAGCAGACTTACAGTGTAAAGGAATGAACATTTTATATAAACACTGAACACTGCACAGAGAAAAAACAATGTTGGTTTCATTAACGGAAGCTGCTGCAAAACAGCTCAAAAGGAGCATTCAAATACTACCACTAAAAAAAACTGTAATGAAACCTAATAGGCCCCTCAGAAGAGCCTATGCTTGGAAATGATCACTTCGGGAGCAAAATCACCGCCAATAACTGTCCACTAGTGAGAGAGAACTGATGTTATGACAGGATCAGATTTTGAGCCCATCAATGCAGCCTGACTCATTCAGGACACTGGGACACTCCAAAGTCCCACATTACAGACATCGGCACCTCCCAAATTAAGTTACTTCACCATTGCCTCCCACTACCCTTCTGCAGCACTCACCTTTTAATTGTGGTACCTTTCCGCTGTCTCTCTCCATAGGCCCACACTGTTTCTCCCCACTCTGCCACAGCTGATACTCATCCAGGGCTGTACTTTCTCCCCACTTAGCCAGCAATCTTTACAATTAGTGGGTGGCAGTGGGTGAGACAATTAAAGATAGGAGAGTTTGAAATCTGTTGGGGAGAGGGGCCACCAAATGCCAGGGAGCGGGACTTTACCTGGCAGTGGTCAGGGCTGCACTCTTTCTCCCCACTCCACTGATATTTAATGCAGTTGATGGTGGGTGATACAGAATGCACACATCACCATCGGGCAGGAAGAATGTCTCCTAGACGTCCAGTAATGGCACTTCAGAAGGCAGTACTCAGAGCCTCACTCTCTCTCTCCCCTTGGTATAGTTGCCAGCTGACAGGGATTGGGAAATGTCACTGTCCAACAGAGAGATGGGCTGCTAGACACACAGCAGTAGGACTTTAACTGGCAGTGCTCTGGGCCGCGCACTTTCTCCCCTTGGTGCAGTTGCAGACAGGACAGGATGGGAAGCTTCATGATTGGGTGGGGAGAGGGGCCACTAGATGCCAGAGAGTAGGACTTTAATTTAAGTTAGTGGTATCACTAGCATACTACAAAAAAAAAAAAAAAAAAAAGAGTCCACTGGTGACTCAGCATGACAAAGCAAATGTTTCTCTCCAAACACATCCTCATTGCTACTATACCTGTAGCCTGCTGCATTTTAAATGTTTTCAGCGGTCACCAGCCCTCCAAGTTCATTCCAAGTCACTCAACAGCATTGCCAAATCACCCAATGTCTGTGGTATGCCACCCTAACAGTGACATTTCTACAGCGACATGCGTCGCTATCGACTACAGTGCCATGCCACCATAGAAGTACTGCTGGAAGGGGGGCAACCACTTCGCCCGACTTGCATCCCCTCCCCGAACTAACTCCGACCTGGAGTTAGAATCCATTAGTTCGGCGGGTGTGGGGGGTTCAGGGGAGAAAACCCCCTCAATGTAAAAAAAATACAAGAACTGTGTGGCTCCATGCCGACATGGAGCCTGTCGGTGAAATGCCGGTCGCAATCTTTTTTGTTGCACTGGCATGGTAGAGCCAATGTCTGCTGCTAGCACAGCAAGCCCAGAGAAACAAGGCCGGTGCAGTACAGACATGTCAATATGGCAGCACTGCTCCATAAAACATTAATGGAGCAAACCTGGGCAAATCAAATTTCTGCTGGGTATCTATGAAGGATAGTTCCTTACACATCCCAGGTCAAAAAACTGGAGACCCCAAGTAGTTACATCAATGACAACAGGCTCCAAACTTTCTTTCTTGCCTAAAAAAAAGTTAAATGAAGCACCTGTACTAAAGTTAATGTCAAAGCCCACTTGTCTTGTGTCCCAAATAATTGTAGTAGTACTAAAGTGCTGCCGACTCTAATGCAGACAGTGAAAACTGAGAGAGGATGCTATAGCAACCCTCGCGGTTCACTGTCTACACTACCAAATCTGCCAACCACTCACTCTTTTTTACCTCAGCATCGGTGGCAGTTTAGTAGTGCTACCATTAATTCTTTTTTTATTAATTACATTCTCGGATTACAATACTTTTGAGTCACGGGCTCATTTGCAAAGGTTCCACATCACAGATTAATATATAGAACAAGAAAGTAAAAACTCAATTACAGGCAAAGATTAGAACACACAATAAAAAATTGAACAGGAGCTTGGCAATAAGCATACAAAGGTACAAACTTGGAAGGTCTAACAGAGCTAATGGGGTGAGTTATATACATTAGGTGCCAGAGAGCGGCACTGTCAATAGGATAATATGTGAGGTAAGAAAGAAGAATACAAGAGGGTGGGAGTGATGAGTGGGAGTAGGAAAGGGGGGACTGTGAGATGTAGAAGGGGAAGGGCAGTGGATCTAAGGGGGAACTGGTGGAAGGAGGGAGGAAGGAAGGAAGGAAGAGGGTGGATTGAGAAGTAACTGAAAAGAAGTTAGCATGTGGGAAAGTAGGGCTGGAGAGCCAGGCCAAGAGGGAAAAGTAGATAGGGTATGGTATTGGGGGGGGGGGGGCAAGAGCTTAGAGAGCACAGTCACATTGGTTTTTGGTGGTGAGGTATTGGTGCAGCTTTGATTTGAACAATCCAGGTTTAGGCTCCTCAGCAACCTGGAAAGGGAGGGCATTAAGCCAGGTGGGAGCTCTGAAGAAGGAGTTGCTGAGCTAAGGATGTGCGGCAGAATGGTACAAGGTAGTGATGCTTGTAAGAGCAGCGTGTGTGCCTCAGGCTAGTGGCTCACTGAAGAAGGGACTGGGAGAAAGAGGGAGTGAGGCTGAGGCAGATCTTCTTAGTAATGAGGCAGGTATGATACTTAACACTGTCCGTAAGATGGAGCCAGCCAGTACAGGCATAGAGCTCACAAATATGGATTTGTTTGTGTGCTCCAGAGATAAGCCGACATCAGTTATTGAGCGCCACCTGAAGGTGATTCAGGGTGGTGTCAGTGGCTGAGCCATAAATAATGAGCCCATAATCTATGACAGACAGGATGGAGCTAGTAACTGCAATCTGAAGTGCTTCAGTAGTAAGGCAATGGGGGTGCTGATATAAGAAGTTGATATGTGAGTGAGCCATCTAGAGTAACCCCAAGGTACTTGAAATCACTAACCTGGTCAAGTGGGAGATTTTGTTTGTTGAGGTTAGTAAGAGAGGTAGTTCTGTGCTTGTTGTGGGTCCCCAAGATCAACATGGACTTGGTTTTCTTATAGTTCATTCATAATTTGTGCTGCTGAAACCAGGACTCAATCAACGTGAAATTTGTTTGCAGGTTAGTAGTGAGCGGAAGTGGAACAGCGTAGGAGGAGAAGATTACTGCATCATCTGCATAGAGGATCATGTGGCTATTGCATGCCTTAGGGAGGTTGTTGATAAAAAGACTGAGAAGTAAGGGGCCGAGAATAGAGTCCTGGGGGATCCCTGAGCGAACTGGGAGGTTGCAAGAGAGGGTATCAAATATCTTGACACATTGCATTCTATCCTGGAGGTAGCTACCAAGCCAGCTGACGACTCCTTGCAAGAGTTCTAGGGCAGGGAGGGGAGTGGAGTAGGAGCTAATGATTGACGGTGTCGAACGCCTTGGTGAGGTCTATGTAAATAACACCTAGCAAGTGACCCTGTTCAAGAGCCTTATGGATATGGTTGGAGTATTCAAGAAGGGCGGTGATCATGCTGTGAGCTTTGTGGAAACCATGTTGCTGGTGGCAGAGGACAAAATAATTTTTGAGATATTCAGTGAACTGGTCAGACACAATACGCTGTAAGGCTTTGGACAGAGGGGGGGAGGATAGATATGGGGTGGTAGTTAGCGAGTAGGGTCCTGTCACCCCTTTTATGTACTGGCCTTACAATGGTGGCTTTCCATTGGTGAGGGAATTGTCTAAGAGTGAGAGATAGGTTGAACAGTTTAGTGAGTAGTAATATAACTGTATCAAGAGTGAGGCAGAGATGTTTTAGGTCTAGGGAGTCCCCACTAAACCACCCTTTGACAAGGAACTTGAGATGGTAACACTGGGACTCGGTAAGGGTGACTCTCTTGAAGTAAAAGGGTGGTGTATTGGGAGGTGGAGGTTACAGCATTTGCAGTGTTATCAGGGACAGTAAAAAAGTCTGGAAGGAGTATACTAGATAGGATGGAGAAGGCTGAGTTAAACGCATCAGCAATTTGCTTATGGCCTTGAAGGGTTGAGCAGTTATCCACAATCATCGAGGGGGATGTTTTATTGGACTTACCTGTGATCTCCTTTATGTTGTTCCAAACATTACGGCTGTTTCCCCAAGAGGAGGAAAGCTCATGCTTGAAATTGATTTGTTTGGCTTTCCATATCTTGTGGGTGCACAAGTTTCTGGCAGCCTGGTAGTATTGCATATCATCTGGAGGCGGAGCCAAATTGTGAGATAAAGTAGTGGAGAGCTTCATCAGTGTTATCGAATGTGTCTAATGGAGACCAGTTGCAGTGGGCCAGGTGGGATTGAAATTGTTTGAGCTTCTCTTGTGTCCCTTTTGGGACACAGGAGAAGCTGGATTGGACATTATTAGGATGTGCACTTCATTATGTATTTTATTTAAAACTGTTGCCAAAACAGATGCCCGCTCAACCCTGCTACTAAAGTAAAAGTAAAAGAAGCCAAGGAGCAAGAGGACAGAACAAATGGCAAGATCAATCAAATAACTAATGAAATTTATGAGCCACCCCCAAAATAATATTTATTGAATAAAACTCTACTTTTAACACAACTTTTGTTACAAACTGGGCACTATTCTCCCTCCAAACCATTGGCCATTTTATTAGGCAGATAATTCACTACAGGGCATGTGGTCGTGCTCTGATATATGCATGAATTGAGTGGTTGATCACACTTGACCTGTGGCCACGTGTTGTACAATACACCCAAGACATGTTATATAGCAGGGTACAACCACACGCCCTGTATTGTATTATCTGTTCTATGTATATATATATATATATATATATATACAGTATATGTATATATGTTTACTATATATTCATTGCAAAAAACATTGTTAATGCATCTGTTAGGGTGATTTCACACCAACAAAAGTGGAAATTGATGTTAGAGTTTCTAACCTATTACTCCCTACTCATTTCTTTTCACACACCAATTACATCGGGGTGTGTTGAGTCTTAGCTCAAACTCTCACCCAATTCCATCTGTAAACAAGCTAAGCTGGTACAGTAGAGGAGAATGGGGTGAGAGTTAGGTCCGATAACCCCAACTCACACCACGACACCTGTTGGTGTGTGGAGGGTGGGGGGTGGGGCATGAGGTACTAGGGTTGGAAACCCTAATGTTATATTTCCACACTTTTTTGGGTGTGGAAATCAACCCTAACTGATGTGTTAACTGAGTTTTTTTGCAATGAATGTCCATTCTTTTTGAGAAAGTGAAATATTAGTCATATGGAATGCATAGATAGGAGTGCAAGCCCTCTGGGCCCTGCACTCCCACCCATCCATAACTGTCTCCTCAGGTTTGCAAAATGAAATCCATAGATGGGAGTGCGGGCCCACTGGGCCCTTTGCTCCCACCCATCCATGAGTGTAGTGCTTCCAGTTTAGCATAAATAGTATCCATGGGTGGGAGCACAGGCCCTCTGGGTCCTGCGCTCTCACCTACAAATAAGTGGAGACACACAGCAGAGGCCTAGAGGCACTCCAAGCAACCCTTGTAACACTTATTTGCCAATATCTCAGTAACCATAGCAAGTGCAGAAAACAATTCTATCATGGTTGTATTCATGACCTGGCTGTGACACTTGACCAGCTGGTTCTGATCGCTCTATGATTTTTGTAATATAAAAATGTGTTATTGAGTGTCTCTCATGAGACAGCCTGTGGGATGCCCCCCCCCCAAGGTTTCAGCTACAATATGTTAACCTGAAAGCCAGAAGATAATTAAAGACTAGGTTGACATAATTAAAGGTCTCCTCTTTATCTGACTTAATTGTTGCTGACCAGCTGCCAGGATAGAGATCATAAACTTTTATGACATTTAGAGGAAGAACAGTTAATTTCAGCTGGTGTTAGAAAGCTATATGACAGCTAAGTGAGAAAACTGCAGAGTTGTAAACGTTCTCTGATGTCTTTGAAAAAGCAGGAAATCACTCAAGATCAAAGAAGTCATTTGAGAAATGAGTTTTTGCTGATGCCACCTTATTTAATTTACCTCCTGAGTGATAAGACATCCTGGTTGTATATTTTTTAATATTTTAAAAGGAGGAGCTAGGTGGCATCATAGAAGGGTTGGAGACACAGGGTTTAAACTGTATTCTGTATTTCCACTTAGACACATTCCTGTTTGGACTCTCTTGAAACAACAGCTACCTAAAGCCCTCTAAGAAGGTATACATTAGATTGAAAAGTCTAACTGTATGTTGGTAGGAAATTGCACTTTAAGCCTTGTTCTTTTAAGTGATTGTATGCTTTGTGATATATGGATCTGTGTTTACATTTTACCTATTTTTATCCATTTTCTAAGTAAACCTCTTATATTTAAAGAGACTGCCTGGTGCCTTCGAAGTTCTTTCTTTTGCATGTGAATTACAGACGGTTAAGGCTGACTAAACTGTTCAAAGCTTGATGGTAATACTAAACTGGAAAAAGGTAAGAATTTTCCTAAAATAGAGTTTTTAAGGGTTCATTTTGAATACCTGGTTAGATGCTCTTGGCGAAAGATATCTGGGGTTCCCCAAAGAGCAGAATTATCTGAGCCTGTACATTTGGGTATGCTAGCATAAGGTTCACAGTTTGAATCCCTCCAGAACTTGAGACCAAAGGTGATTCGGACCCACAAAACAGACAGGAGGGTTACCCTGTTCTGTTACCCTGTTCACAATACTGTGCTCAGAGGTTGGCATTGTGGGAGCAGAGGGCCTGACCTGCTGAGTGGGGTTGTGACAGATTGGTGGCAGCGGTGCTGATAGTTTCCAGATTGGTTGGCAGCGGTGTGCATAATTTTGGTAATACAAGGTTTTATTGTGCAGTGTGTCAGCTTAACACTGTCAGCTCACTTGCAAAACAAGGCAGTGATATATATATTTTTTTAAAAAGGACACAGAACTGTATCACTTGGCTTACAGTCAAGTTCCTTCCTGTTTTATCTTTTTTAAAGTGCAAGTTAGAGTAGTCGTAATTAGGGAAGATGATGGCTTCCAACTACAGTTGGCACACTGTAGACTACTTAAAGCAGTTGTGCAGGGACAGAGAAGTCCTCTACGAGGTGAAAGCCACCCAGCAGAACCTCATGGATGCCCTGATGGTAGCAGATGCCCAGAGCATCAAGTCACAGACAGTTACTGTAAGGGACTGAACCTTGAGTGTGGAAGGGCTAGCAGCCAGTGCAGTGTCCAGATCTGATGATGAGGGCAGCAGGGCCAGTGCCAGCAAAGGGCCACAGCAGCAGGGAAAGGTCACCAGTATTCTGGAGCCAGAAGTACTCAGGCTGCAGATTGAGCTGTGCAGAATGGAGCTGGAGTTCCAGGAGAAGAGAGAGCGGGAGGCTGACCATGAGCAGCGTGAGTGCCAGCAAGCTGCAAAGGAGAAGCAGGACCATGAACAGCAAGAAGTGGACCATGAGTGCCAGAGGCGACATGAACTGGAGATGCTACGACTCCAACCACCAGCACCAGAGCAGGTAAGTGGCTTGGGTTTAACTGGAACTGCAGGACTGGGTTACAAACTGAATTCTAAACTGATAGCTGAATTTAAAGAGGGGGAGGATATGGATGCCTTTTGAAATTCTTTTGAAAAAGTTTGTATTCAGGCTAAAATTCCTAGGGAGTCCTGGAGCTTCCAGCTATCCCCGCTACTTACTGGGAAAGCTCGGGATGCATTGGGTCAAATGGACAATGAGGACAGTGATGATTACAGCAAACTTAAGGCTGCACTGTTAAAAAAATTTGAATTAACTGCTGAATCATACAGAGCTAAATTCCGTAAGCTCAGGAGAAGCCCTGACATGAGCTACGAGGAGCTGGCCACGAAACAACATCAGTTTTTAAAACGTTGGTGGGAAGGAATTGAAGCAAACCCTGTAGATGAAATTGAAAATGTGATTCTGTTAGAACAGTTTTTCTGGGCATGCCCAGCAGAGCTGAAAACCTGGCTGGAGGACCGAGATCCCAAAACAGTGCAAGAGGCTGCTGAACTCTCGGACCACTATGCCAAGAGAAGACCTGCTCTGAGAGTAAATGGGATGGGTGTGGCAGCGCAGAAAGAGAAAAGCCCACTTTCAGGGCAGCTAAAACCCTCACTGCCTCCACCAAAACCAGTTAGCCCCAGGTTTCAGAGAAAAGATTTCTCTGAGAAAGGAAATGAATGTTGGTTGTGCAAAGAAACTGGGCATATTGCCAGACAGTGTCCCAAAAGGGCGAGCCATACACACCCGGGGACTAGAAAAGAAGTCTGTTGTTTGTGTGCCTGGAAGCATGCCTGTGAACTTGAGGGAACACATGCACCCAGTCATGGTGAATGGTGTACAGACACAAGGGTTAAGGGACACAGGGCATCCCTGACATTGGTAAAAAGGGATCTGGTATAGCCTGGTCAGCTTATACCCAATAAATATGTCACTGTATAAGACTTTACTGGTGGGGAGAAAACATTGCCCCTTGCTAGTGTTCTTCTAGACTGGGGTGAAACAAGCGGTACTGTGCAACAGGAGGCTGTAGCCAAACCGTTAGCAGTGGACGTCATCCTTGGCAACAATCTCCAACAGGGTATGGTGTGTGCAGTTACCCATAGCCAAGTGGCAAGGGAAAATTGTAGTTCCCTGAAGCCCACAGAAGCCATTGTGGAAACCACTGGGATGCTGGTCCCCAGTCTGTGTCTCCTGATATGGAGACTAGTGAAAAGGGGGTAGAAATTTCCCAGTAGCAGTTAGCCATACAGCTACAGAGGGTTACTCCAAAAGAGGGACGGAGGGTGACCCATTGTCACAGGGTTAGGAATGACAGTGATTCTGAGTGCCCTGACGCTAGTGTTAGGGACCCTAGTTCAGAGACTGAAGGAGATCTGTCCCATGCCTTGGGAATGTGTGAGGAGTTTGCAGCTGCTCAGAGAAGCTACCCTAGTCTAGAGATGCTGAGGGCTTGGGCAGACTCTGATGGAGCACAAGGAGCCTTCATCACTCCGATAGGATTATTTGAATTTAAAGTAATGCCTTTGGGAATGAAGAATGCCCCGGCCACTTTCCAAAGGTTGGTGAACCAGGTGTTAAATGGTGCTGAGGAGTACGCCGTGGTGTACTTGGATGATATTGCCATCTTTAGTGCCAGCTGGGAGGAACACCTGTTCCACTTTAGGAAAGTGCTGAGTAGGATACAGAGGGCCAGGCTCACTGTCAAAGCTGAGAAGTGCCAGGTGGCCATGCGAGAAGTGGCATACCTCAGGCATGTGGTAGCCCGGGGACAACTCCTTCCTAACCAAATAAAAATAGAGGTGATCCAGGTGTGGCCCAGGCCAGAAATGCAGAAGCAGGTCAGGAGTTTTCTAGGGACAACAGGGTACTATAGGAAATGTATACCCAATTACAGTGCCCTGGCTGCTCCCCTATCTGATCTGGTAAAGAAAAAGATGCCAAAGAAAATTACCTGGGAACCAGCCTGTGAGGAAGCCTTTACCTGACTGAAGGATGCACTGTGCACTGCTCCTGAATTGACAAGTTCTGACTATAGCAAACCCTTTGTAGTTCAGACTGACGCCTCAGACGTGGATATTGGGGCAGTACTGAGTCAGACATCCAACCAAGGGAAATATCACCCGGTAGTGTACCTGAGTAAAAAGTTACTTCCCAGGGAGCAGGCATACTCTACTGTGGAAAAGGAGTGTCTTGCCATAGTGTGGGCCCAAAAGAAGCTAAAGCCATACTTATATGGGCAGTATTTTGTGGTACAAACTGACCACAACCCCCTGGTTTGGCTGACGCAAATGGGAAAAACTAATGGTAGATTGTTAAGATGGAGTCTTGCTTTGCAAGGGTATGATATGACAATATTACATAGGGCTGGAGTGAAAAACCAGAACTCAGATGGCTTGTCGCACATCTATGAGGAGTGAACTGATTTAGGAAGCTTATCCCATGCAGGGGATAGAGCCCCCAAATTCAGTCTAGGTAGGGAGGATTGTGGCGCTTGACCAGCTGGTTCTGATCGCTCTGTGATTTTTGTATTATAAAAATGTGTTATTGAGAGTCTCTCATGAGACAGCCTGTGGGATGACCACCCCCCCCAAGGTTTCAGCTACAAGATGTTAACCTGAAAGCCAGGAGATAATTATAGACTAGAGAGACATAATTAAGGGTCTCCTGTTTATCTGACTTAATTGTAGCTGACCAGCTGCTAAGGTAGAGATCATAAACTTTTATAACATTTGGAGGAATAACAGTTAATTTCAGCTGGTGTTAGAAAGCTATATGACAGCTAAGTGAGAAAACTGCAGAGTTGTAAAAGTTCTCTGATGTCTTTGAAAAAGCAGGAAACCACTCAAAATCAAAGAAGTCATTTCAGAAATGAGTTTTTGCTGATGTCACCTTATTTAATTTACCTCTTGGGTGATAAGACATCCTGGTTGTATAATTTTTAATATTTTAAAAGGAGGAGCTAGGTGGCATCATAGAAGGGTTGGAGACATAGGGTTTAAACTGTATTCTGTATTTCCACTTAGACCCCCGGCACACCTCGACGTCTGTTGGTGTGTGGAGGGTGGGGGGCTGGGGGAGTGGTAGAGGAATAACTCTAACATCACATTTCCATACTTTTGTCATTATGCTATCAACCCTAACTGATGCATTAATGACGTTTTTTGCAATGAATTTCCCTTCTTTTTGAGAAATTGTAATGTAACTGGTATGTGTTTGTGGGTTTGTGGGCCCTCTGTGCTCCCTTCACATTGTCCAGTTTTTGCATGATTGAATGTGCATGTGGGAGCATGGGCCCTCTGAGCCCTGTGCTTCGACTTACAGATAAGTACGGAGCCATACAGCAGCCCCATAGTACTGACAAGGAACCCTTGTAACACTTATCTGGCAATATCTCAGTAACCGTAGTAACTATGGAAAAAATTCCACTGTAGTTGTAATCATGACTTCAAAACTTCCACATAACTAAGCTACAGGTAGCAAAAAGATCTGTATCTCAAAGCATTTCCAAGATACGGGCATCGAAAGTCACCACAGGTGCCTCAATGTTAGCCTATGGGAAGTTTCTAAACTTTGGAGCACTGTAACTATGGACTCACTGAATGTTTTGGGGCCAAACCACCAAAATGCACATCTGTGGGACCAGGGCTTGCCACCCTGAAAAGGTCAGCACAAAAGTCCCAACCATTTTGATGCAGTGGGGTTGCAAAGAATTGTTCTTTTTGGGTGAAGTTCTGTCACAAATTATGAGTTTTGCAAAAATCAGTGACAGAATGGTCATGACACTTTTGTGATTTGTGAAAGTGTCACACCGTTCTATCACAATTATCAACACTACGGAGTCCAATCACTGAAAAGACATCTTGGGGGGGGCCCAAAAAAGATAGTGCTGTGATCCTCAGGGCCCAACTAGGTAAACACAACTGTCTGTGCTTACCTAGAGCGTCCCAAATTTAAACGCCAGGCATTTTTCTGTCTCACTAACTGAAAACAAGATGGCCACTGCACAACAGTAAAAGGGCCATTTGTGACAGTAAAATGTAGTGGTGGCAGCTTTCAAGTGGCACATATATTTTTTTCCCATTGACTAAAAGGGGAAACTTGTTTTTTGAATAACTTTTGAATGGATTAATATTTTTTCACCAACTCTTCAAAAGGCACATCAGTGACCCAGACTGCATCTTCCCTGAAGATTTCAGACCAAATGGACAAATCATGTGGGCTATAGCTACGAGCAAAGAAATGCACACAAACACCATTTTGCACGTTGTTTGGCACTCTGCAGTTCCACAACTGCTCATCTGACCATAATGCAACTTGGCAGATCCAGAGATCTATGGTGCCCCACAACACATGCTGAATTTCAGGCAAATCTGTCATATGGTGGCAATGTTACTAAAGTGCATAATTTGGGGTTTAACATAGAAGTTGCTGGTTAACCCTAGCTATAGCTGCAGTACCGTGCAGTTATAATACTCGCCTGGTAGGGCCAGTATAGTTAGGTTTGCACTGCAACGTCTATGTTAAACCCAGAATTTTGCACTTTAATAACTTTGTAACCATTCATCCAATGTGCCTGAATGTGTGCACGTGCTGTGTGGCACCATAGATCTCTGGATCTAGAACGTTTTGTTCCGGTCGGATTTGTGATTGCAGATCAGCAGAGCATGAAAAAGTATGAAAAATCCTTATCTTTTTAAAATGCTTTGCTTGTCTCCACAGACCGAAAGGTTTGTCCGTCTGGTCTGAAATTTTTAGGGTATATAGGGATTGGTTCAGGAAGTGCCTTTTGAAGGTTTAAGGTTTCGCAGTATAGCCTATGGGAAAAATATATGTGCACCATGAAAGCTTTTGTGAAAGTACCACAGACTTTCAAGAAAGTACCATTGGTTAGCATGGGGGACTTTTGCAAAAGTCCGAGGAACTTTCACAAAAGTCCCGCATGTAACGCAATGATACTTTCACGAAAGTCCGCAGTTCTTTCGCCAAAGTCCACTGAACTTTCACAGATGTACCACAGGTAAGCAGCCCCCCAAAAACAGTTTCTTTGCCACTTCATAGCAAACAAATGGTTAGGAGTTTTGGACTGACATTTGCAGGGTGGCAAGCCCTTGCCCCCACAGATGTGCCTTTTGCTGGTTTGGTGAAGAAATTGATGCCAGTTCCATAGTTACAGCACTCTGAAGTTGGGCATTTTTCCAATTAGATAACATTGTGGTGGCCCCGGCTAATTTCCGTGGGTATATCTTGAAAACGGTTTGAGATACGGATTTTTCGCTAAGTGCAGCTTAATACACCTTAGCATGCATGGAGGAGGCCAGGTCATGAATACAACTGCGAAGGAATTCTTTCCAAAGTTGCTCTAGTTACTGAGATACTGCCACATTTGCAGTACAAGGGTTACTTGGAATATCTGTAGGCCTGAGCTATATGTCTATACTTATGGGTAGGTGGAAGCACAGGGCTCAGAGGGCCCATGCTTTTAGCCCTGCACTCCCACCTATGCATACCATTTATGCTAAACTGGCAGCACAGGGCCCTCCTGCACTATGCCTCTACACTTATGGGTGGGTGGGTGTGCAGGGCCCAGAGGGACTGTGCTTCCACCTATGGATCCAATTATGCAAAACCCTCATGTTTTTGGCACTCTTGACTGTGCGATAACGGTGATCACCTTTAGGCTTTCGCCATTATCACATAGAACCCAAGTCCATGGTTAAGTTAAAATCCCCTCTAATAAGTATAGGTGAACCAAATTGGGAACATTCCATAAAAAACTCTGAGAAGAATTTTAAGTCTTCAATATTGGGGCCATATAAGGTGGCCAGTGTAAGGACCCTATCTAATAGTATAATTTTTGGAATAACAAAGCATCTTGATTGGTCCACAACTATTTTGTTAAGGTTATGATCCAGACATTTTTTATTAAAAATGTCCATACCCCTTGCTATGTTAGAAAAAGGTTGTATGATAACCTACTGCCTTGAAAAGGTTCCCAAAATAGGAAGCATCTTTATTATTGAAATGTGTTTCTTGAAGCAGGAGGCAGTCCACATTTTTTTTGTTTGCAGTTTTAACTACATTTCTGATTTTTACCCTGTCTTTGCAGACAGAGATTACAGCTAATGACCTTTAAATTAAACATAGAAATATATAACGTCCCCTTTTTTTTTTTATAAATCCTTGTCCCACTATAACTTTTGAGATCTGCCAGAGCAATATTATTTGTATATAAAATTTGGCTGATACAGCTCCATACTGACCGCTATGAATCCTATAAAACTTATTCTCCCCATCTGAATATAAACCACTTTGATTTTATGACTTATTTTAGACTGAAATGTTATCGAACCTGAGCACCCATGCATTTTTATTGTTCATATTGAATTTTTGTTTAAAGAACCCTAAACCCCACCACCATCAAAAACTAACAATGAGTAAAGCAGCCAATGCTGGATTTTTCCATCACTAACCCTTTGAAAGCTGTTTAATCTCCCCCAAAATGGCGTCCTAATAACAAACGGACAGCTTTCCCACCCCCACAAAAGAGTTTGCTGAACCTCTGCTGTGTGTGAAGACTTTTACAGATGGAGAAATGCACCAGTATTCCTGCTATGTTACCTTAAACAAAAAAGAAACAATTCTACAGGGCTGCTACCTAGATGCTTTCAGTTCAAAACCCTGTGATTCCCTTACACTGTGTACTGCAGACCCCCCCCCCCGCTCCTCTCCCTTATACAAAACTCTTTCACATCCTGGTTCCAGTTTTAAAATAACTTTATATGCTCCCAATCCTATCTCAGAGGGTAAATTACCCTAAGAATTTGACTTCTAGTTAAACATAAGGGGCATAATTCGGAACCCTATAATTCTTCACTTTTTCTGCAGGACCCCTCCCCCCCTTACAAAACTTTTTTACAGCCTACTCTGAGGATAACTCTATGTTCCCCTAATCCTATCTCAAACAGTAAGTCAACCCTAAGAGTTTAGCTCCCAGTTAAACATTAGGGGCAGAGGAAGAGGAATCCCATCCCCCTCCCCCGCAAGTCAGAGGGTTCAGTTGTATATTTGGAACGTTTGGCAAGAGCTTCCTCCGCCTCTGAGGGTGAAAGAAAAAATAGCATTTTTCTATCCAGGTTAACTGTAAGTTATTGAGGTATAGTAGAACACAAGGAATTCCATCCTTGTGAAGCCTGCCCCTGATTAAGTCAAAATGTTTCCGTCTTGCAAGAATTGTAGGTGGGATATCAGGAAAGATCTGAAGTTTCATTCCCTTAAAATGTAAGCCTTTCTCTATATGAGCTTTTGTTAAGATTTTTTCCTTTTCCTGGCCTCTGATAGGTTTTACAAACATGACACGAGGTCTTCTTGGGTTATATCTAGGGCCAAAAGCCCTGTGTGCCCTATTCAACTCCACCTTTTGTTGTGGGAATGGTAGACCCAAAACATTTGAAAGAAGCTCCTCACAGTAAGTAGCCCAGTGGGTCTGAACCTTCGATGCTCTCTGGGAGACAACCAATTTTCAAGTTTGCTTTTCTTCTAGACCTTCATTCCAAATCCTCAACTTTAAGTTTTAATGTCTCAAGATCTTTATTGCTATTTTCTGTTTTTTTTTACATTTTAGAAATAACATCTTCTATCTTGCCCACAGAGTCTTCGCACTCAGTAGCATGAAGAGACAGGCTCTCAAACTTCTCTACGACCTCAGATAGTTTTACGTTAATGTGGCAATTGCAGTGTTTAGTGCTGAGAAACCCTGCTTCGTTTCTTTCAGAAGGGTTTTGGGGGGTTTCTTTAATATTTTCTTCATCTTACTCATTTAAATCTTCCATTGCGTCAGCCTTTTTTTCTTTTTCCAAGCTGACCCCCACTTTTTCTTTATCTTTATCTTAATTCTTGGATTCCCTGGTTTTAGTTAAAGAAGCCATAGTTCCCTCTTGCAATTTCTGGGCAGACTGATCCTTATTTTGTTTTTGAAAGATATCATACGTGCACACAAGAGAATTTAAGAGAACAGCAGGTGGATGGGGAGTACCAACATTCAAAGCTGGAGACTTTTTACTCCTCCTTTTAGCCCCAAGCAATTTATTTTCTCTTTTAGATTCAGAATAAGGGCTAGATAACTCATTTTGTTTTCTTTTTAAGTCAGGTGTAGATAAAGAAGTCTATAGCTCCTGTGGAACCCCTTTGTGAATTTTATTAGTGACTGCCTGTGGTACGCTACCCTTTTCTCTTGACTCAGGAGATTTGTTCCCTCAAATATGAAAACCCCTTCACCTGGTGCCCCCAGATGAATGGTTTACCTCCTTTTATCTCTGGAGTTACAGAGTCAGGAACTGCAGGCGATTGTTTGCCATCGGTTACCTTTGAATTAAGCCGTTCCTTTCCTTGCTGCTGGTCAAGACAGAGTGCGCCAAGGAATCCTGCGTTGCATCTCTGAGGAAGAAGCGGGTGATTTCTAATATTCACTGATACAGTTTGGACATGCCTTGCACCGGTGGAATCTATTGAACAATAAGGGCTTCTGTATACCCAGCCACTGTAATATTACAACTGGAGAATTGCTACCAAGGGTTGCAGCCGTAAATTTAAATTGGTGGCTGGAGGAAGGGAGAGAAGGAGGATCTTTCCACAGGGGTTACAAAAGGAAGAAATTAAACTAAAACACTGAGGAGCATTTTAAAAAGAAAATAAAAAATGGGATCTCGTTTTTGTTAATACAGCCCGGCATAACAGACCACAGAGCAGGGCCGGTGCTCTCCAAAGCACAGCTCACTCAGCACATTGCCCTGACTTGCGCAGTGCATTGTTTCCGCTGTACTCCTTGTCAGTCAGATGATGGCCTTCCAAGGTAATAAGAGGAGGGGGGTCTTTGCCAGCTGTCCTTTGAGGACCAGCTGGGTGGCTCACTTCTGGATAGGTGGGTGAGTAGGGAGCCAATGGGAATATGGGTGGTGGGTGCTCAGTGGATGAGCTGGGGTGGGGGGGGCTTTGACAGTGATCTGTTGCGGGATTGCACTAGACTGCCAGGGATGGGCTTCAGAACATTTCCACAATACTGGACTGGGTAAGGGAGGGGATCCACTAAACTGCCAAGGAAAGGCTTTTTTCAGTTTCAAAAACCAACAGGGATCAAGTGATGAAACAGGGTTCATAAGTCTGCAATGGAAGGGCTTTAATACAGTTCCACAATACTGTCAGGGTTCAGCTAGGGGAAGGGGCCACTAGACTTTGAGGCAAGGGCTTTAGTACAGCTCCACAGTACTGCCTGGGATTGTGGAGGGAGGGTGTCTATTAAACTGCCAGGGTTCAGATCTTTAATATTGCACAGCAGTGATAGCAATTGCTGGATAGGAACCACCAGACTGCCAGGGCTTGGATCTGCAATATAGCTCTGTACTAACAGGAATGTGTCAGGTGGAAGCAGGAGTAACCAGCACCAGTGCTGCTGGGGAGCAGGGGTCACATGATACTATGCTCATTGATAAAAGTACAGTTTCATAAGCATTAATTAGGGCTGCTTTGGCTGCCTGCTACTGCTTATAAAAGCCTTTGTATATTCCATTGCAAGAGGGTACCTTAATTTGAAAGGTCACAGTGGTGTGGTCTGTGTATCAGCACTATCCACTGTGCACTGTCGCTAGGAACCCTTTAGGTATGGTCCCCAACCCATCAGATGTACTGAGTCTATCAACTTTTTTTACGCTGCACTAACCTTCATAATATGGGGTCATTGTGTGTCTCATTTTACATCTTCCTCATAAACACTAAAGTATCACCCTTAACATTTAAGTATTTAATAAGTTATCTCACCTTAAAGTTTTTAGTCATGCTGAACTTAAACACTGACTAAAAATCTTCACTCAGCATGTAGATTTTGAAAACCATTACACAACCAGTATATTTTCAAAACCTTCATGTAGGATTTTTGGTTTGTAAAAAGCATTGGATAGCAAGTAGATTCTGCAAACCATTGTACAATGTGAAGATTTCGGAAACTCTCATGTGGCACATAGCTACAAAGCATACTGCAGCATAAATATTTTTAATTACCATTGTGTACATGTTCAAAATATTCGTGCAGCAGTTAGATTAAAAAAATTCTGAGGGATTCCTCTGCAAAAGTTTTGTTTTTTAATTGAAGATCTCTAAGTACAGGCCAGCCCAGTGGTGTGATGGTAGAGCTGCCGCCCACTATGCCAGCGACCTGAGATTGGGAGTGGACTCAGGCCACTGGGAGTAGGCCGGAGGAGAGGATTGGGCATCCGATGGACTGCTAGCTTCTTCCTGGGAGAGAGGGCTTGTTGGCCCCCATGCAAGACTTCCATCAGCTGTAAGCCGGGTGGTAGTGTGGGTCTGGATGGCACAAAGAGAAACAGCTGTGGGACTCTGAGGCACATGTGCCCCTCAACACGCATGTGCCAACATGCGCACCCCAACTATGGGGAGGAGAGAAAAAAGTGGAGGAAAATGGATGCGGGGCAGGCGTACATGATGCTCTGTGTGCTGAACCCTCACCTGCACTATCACTAGGAACCTGGTCAGCAGCTACTGGATGAGAGTCTCGGGGAGGGTGGCCCTCCCCCTTCTGGCCCCACCATGGGGGCAGTTTGTGGGGGAACATGGCTGACAGATGAGTCCTGGGGAGGTGCTCGCTGTGGGAGTTGGGGTGGGAACACAGCTGCAGGGATCCTGCCTGCCCAACCAAAGAGAGTAAACACCTTTACAGAAAACAAGACATCTAAATACTACCTTGTGTAGCTTTTATTACAATTTAGTCTTTTTACCTGTGACTAGTGTCCAACGGCGGCTTGTATTTGAGGGCAACTTTTTTTGCAAAATCAAACTTTTAAGAACTAAAAATAAAATGTTATACATCCTAGATTTGACCAAGTTTAATTTTACTGGTCTACTTCACACCAAAATAAGTAAAAGAAACATCAACTATGATAATCCCACTGCTATTACTATGTACTGATGACAATGTTGGTAACCCAACTGCTCACTCCTCCTGCTAGCGCATATGCTATAACATTTTCGGACTAGATGGTTCGCAAAAGTTCACAAGCTCCCCTCCGGACTTGTCTAGCTACCTAACTATATAGGACTAGCAACTTTACACACCTTGCTGTGTACCTTGTACCTCGTCTCCTATTTTCACTGTAATATTGTATACTACCTACTACTTGAAACTCGCTGTTAACCCTGTTGTTATTTCTTTCCCTACCCCACTATAATTTTTGTTTAAAAGTCTGCCTCCTATTATGTTGTGTACCCTGACGTGGAGCCTTTGGAAATGAGTCTGTGACTCAAAGGTTGTATCCAATATTCTTAATAAATAAAAAATAAATAAAAAATCAGTTTTAGGAAAACCTACTATAATGTACATATTTACATAGATAAATATCACAGCATCCCGCCCACAGTGTCTAATCTGGCATGATATCAGCCCTGACCAGAAGCTGTGGCCTATATATGAGGGCAGCTTTAACTGAAAATATTCACTTTGACCTGCACCTTGCATTGAATGTGGCTTTTATTGGAGGGAGGTTCTGTTCGATAAAATATGGTATATACAGTATCTATTTATCTTTTCAGTGAACTGAGCTAGCGTGAACAATAAATCATTAATTACTTCAAAATGAATAAACATTTTTCACCAAAGTACTCAAAGGACTTTTATTTATTTATTTGTATTTCGGATGACACCTTTGAGCTGACGGCTCTTTTACAAAGGTTCCACATCAAGGCAATAAGGACAATAAGAACTGACAAAAAAAAACAAAAACAAGTTAGGTAACAATAATAGCAGCCAAAAGCATTGTCAAGGAATTGTGCTGCGAGTTAATTATACAGTACAAGTCATAGGCAGCTCAGTGAAGCTTTGTTAGGAGTGGGTTAGTGGGAAAAGAGAGTGGTGGTGAGGGGGTGGTATGGGAGAGAGAGAGGGAGGGAGGAGGGGAGAAACAGGGAGGGCATTGCGTTGGGTATGTGGTAGATGGGAAACAGCAAGGGAGGAGGAATGGGGCTGTGAAAAGGAAGAGGAGGCAGATTCATCTTATACCCAGTAATGGAGGGTGGGAGAGGAGAAGGAGATGAGGCAGTGAGAAGGGATGCTTGAGGGTAGTATGCCTGGAGAGGGCTGTAAGAAGCAATCACAGAAGGCACTACCCATGAGGTGTTGACATAGTTTACACTTAAAAGCACCAATCGTGGCAATGTTGGAGATTTCTGTAGATAGCAAGTTGAACCAGGTGGAGTCTCTGACAATGTAAGAACGCTGAGCTTGAGAGTTCCGGCAGCGAGATATTATAAAGGCTAGACTGTCTGATCTTCTAGTTAGGTGACTGACACGCTGCGGGGTCAATATTGATTGGACTCCAAGGGGCATAAGGCCCAGTGATGTCTTCATAGGTAGGATACAGGTCTGGTACTTTAGCCTGCCGGATAGTTAGAGCCCGGTAGCCTGCTTGTAAATGTCACATGTGTCTTATAGCTCCATAACATTGAACAAGGCTGTAAGTTTCAAAACCTAACTCTTTGTAGATTTTTTTCGAACTACTGTTTCAGTGAATTGAGTATATGCAAACAAATATCCTTAGTACAGTGTAAGTCACTTACCACGGACAGTTCATTACACTTTCATTTTGTCCGCCTAACGCAATGTCCATTGTTGCTGGCAGGGGGGCAACATGGCCCAACAAAATGCAGATCTCAGTATTCATGGCTAAACCATAACAAACCCATATTGAAAGAAGCTGTTAACTATGAAGATGCAGCATGAAACAGTGCAGAAGTCAATAAAGTATGTGCTGTTTGTGCAGTCCTATAAGTGTGCCTTTGCATGGTATGGTACTGTATCGAATGGAGTAAATGGGGGAGATGTGGAAAACTTTTCTAGAGTGAGACAGCACAGAACAGAGGAGACAGGGGAAAACTTTTGCTACAGCACGAGATCTTTTATCGTATTGTGAGATTTTTTTGTTTGTTTTCATCGTGCTTCTCAGCTTCATTATTCTTGTGCTTCCAAAACTTTGAGAAGTAGGGTGGTGGGTAAAAAATTCTACTTTTATTTTAGTAGTGAATGGAAGAGGGGGGATTAGTGGTTAAAATCACTTTTAGGCAGCTTAGAGTATGTAAATCACTTAAAGAAGTTGTCTATCATCATCTGCTTGCCAGCCACAGATGTGTATGAGCAGGAGCTCCTCCCAATGTTGTCCATTAGCCTCCAGTCTGGCTGTACAGTGACACGTTGATCCAGAGCTCGTCAAAGTGTAAGAAGAACACAGTGAACTTTGGCAGTGGTCACAGGAATAGAACTGGTTCTTCAGGGTCTTCTTCCTCTGCCTCACACTCGGACTGGCTGTTGCTTGGGTGGAGGATGACTATAACTTGGGCAATGTCATCTCACTGGTCTGTTTCCTGTTCATTGTCCCCTAAGTGACACAGTGAAGTAAATTTGTGTTCAGACAGCCCAGGGCATGAGGGGCTAGAGATGCTCAACAGGTGCAGGCTTGATGGCTTCGGGTAGATTTGACACTTGCTTAAATCCATCTTTTGCAAGGCAATTGCAAATGGTCCCAGCAGTCACTGTGTCCCAAGCTTTTTTCACTGAACCTGAAGAGGACCTCCTTGTTAACCTGATTTATTCCTTTCGGATTCTTGAAGGTCTTGTTCATGTCCCCTCCTTTTCTCCTTTCCTCTAGGAAGCACATGTTCAGGGCCTCCAACAGCTCCTCACACATCCTGCCCTGATGGCCCCTGATCATCTTGGTAGCCCTCTTCTGGGCCGTCTCCATCAGTTTTCTGTCTTTTTTTCCTTTGCTCCTTTCCAGTTCCAGGCTGGCCTCTCCTTCAGGCCACCTATGTCCTGCCTCAGATCAGTCACCTCTTCACCCCCATATTGCATCCCCTGGGTAACCCCCAGATGTAACCCTTTGCCAGGTGGGTCCCTCTCCTCTGAGGGAGGTGGCATTGGTGGGGCAGCCTGTGCCAAACTTGTCCCGGGTGTTGCTGGGGATGGTGCGTGCACTGTCCTTGGACTCACGGCAATTGGAGCTGGCAATCATCATCCAGTCGGCTACGGGGCTCTTTTTCCCACTTGCTCCCCTGGGGGCGTGGTGTGCCACTAACGTAAGGCTGATGCCAACATTCACCATGCCCCCTTAGTGAATGGGACCCCATGCACTGCCATGCCCCCAGCTTCCGCTAGGGGTCAGCAATCACTGGGTTGCATCCCCGCCCTCCCCCCGAGAGAAGGCGAGCCATCAGCCAACACTCAAGCCTTCTCTCCCCTGCCAGCCCTCCAGCACCTGAGTCCGTTCCTGAACCCGGGTCACTAGCGTCACAAGCAGAAATCCAACCGCTGCATTGACAGGTTGGTTTCTGTCTTTTTTTAATGTATGGGCTCCAGTACTTCATACTGTACTCAAGGTGTGGCCTCACCAGTGGCTTGTATAAGGGCAGTATCACCTCTTCCCACCTACTGCTGAGCCCCCTGGCAATGCAGCCAGACATTTATTCCCAATAGCTGCCACTTTCCTGCATTGTGTAGAGTGTTTTAGGTCAATTGTGATCACCACCCCCCCAGGCCATTCTCCTCCTCAGATGTGTGGCTACCTGAACCGACTCCCCCTTCCCCACCAGCCTATACTTAGTCCTTGGATTCTTGGCTCCAGTGTGCATAATGTTGCACTTCTTTACACTGAAGCCAAGTTGCCAAATCCAGGACCACCTCTCCAGCTTTTTCAGATCTTCCCTTAGGTTCTGTACACCTTCTGCAATGTCCATCTTCCCAAAGAGCTTGGTGTCATCCATGAATAGGCAAATCTTGCCATTAGTGTCATCCCAAGTATCACTGTAGACATTGAAAAGCACGAGTCCGAACATCAAGTCTTCAGGGACCCCACTGGTGATCTCTCTGGTGCTGGAGAGTACACATCCCACCACTACATTCTTATTGGGTCCTGCCCCTCAGCCAGTTTTCCACCTACCCAGTCGACTTATAACCAACCCCTAGATCCACCAACTTCCTGATCAGCCTCTTGTGGGGTACAGAGTCAAAGGGCTTAGTGAAGTCCAGGTAAAGGATGCCCACTACTTGGCCTCTGTCCACTGTTTTAGTGATCCAGTTAAAGAAGTCAATCAGATTTGTTTAACTCAATCTCCCAAACCCACGCTTCCATTCTTCATGGAGGTCATTCCCTTCTATATATTTTATTAACCTTTCCTTAAGTATGGTCTCCATTGCCTTACACACAATGGAGGTCAGACTGCCTGGTCTACAGTTCCATGGGTCATCCTTGGGACCACTCTTATGGAGGAGCAAAACATGTACCATTCTCTAGGCCTGCGGTACCATGTCTGACTCCAGTGAACCGTTGAAAAGACTAGTCATGGGACCTGCAAACTCCTCCAACAGCTCCCTCAGCACTCTTGTATATATACTGTCCAGGCCTGGGAATTTATCTACCCTTAATGCTAACAACCCTTTCCTTGCCCTATCCACCTCTATCAAGACTTCTGTGCATTCTCCACCTCACTCATCTCCGATTCTTCCCCTAGTAGCACTGTTCCTCTCTTTTTTCCTGGTGAACACCAAACAGAAGCATTCATTCAGTACTTTTGCTTTGCCTTCTTTCTTCTCTACACACCCGTCCTCTTTACTGAGCCTAACAATCCCATCTTTCGTGTGCTTTTTCTCACTAATATAGTGGAAAAATGCCTTTTTGCCCTTTTTAATTCCTTTAGCTGGCTGCAGTTTCTTCTGAGCTGAATCCCGCCAGACTACTGTACCTGCTACACTTGTCTTCATCAGATGGTTCTACTGATCCTCCTCTCTCTGTGTCCTCCTGAACTTCCTGAAGGCTGATCTATTGTCCCTTACTTCCTGGGAGGCCTTTGTGCTAAACCAGCTGGGTGCTTTGGTCCTTGAGTGTTTCCCCTTGAGCCTAGTGCACTCCATTGTGGCTACCTAAATTCCTTTTTTAATGATGGACCACCTTTAATCCATTCCCATGTCCTCTCGGATGCTTGCCATGTGACTCCTTAGCAGTTTGTCCATCTTTTTGAAGTCTGCCTTTTTAAAATCTAGAATTTTAGTATTAGTGGGGGCCTTTTCCCTGCCCACATCCAACTGGAACCACACTGCATGATGGCCACTTCTACCCAGGGGTTTCCTCAACCTTTACATTCTGGACATGATCCCTGTTTGTCAGCACCAGATCAAGGATTGCTCTCTCTCTTGTGGGTTCTGTGATGTCCTGTGTCAGGGATCCACTTTTTTTTTAAACTTTCTTTTTATTTCATTTTTAATATAATGCTTTTGCAGTCTTAACAAAAACACAAATTTCCAATCAAATATAGTACTTAATTCAACATTAAAATTAATTCTAGACCATTTCAAAATGATGGCGGGAGGAGAATCTCGTGTGTAATTCTTAATTATCTAGCCTTGTGTCTGCAGCTGCAATTATATAACAGGCCATTTAGAAAACGATAAATCCGCTATCTGCTTTAGCCCAAAAAAAAAAAAACTCAAATTTCTTAAATTTCAAAAATTAGTCATATGTCATTCAAAACTACATGTCAGTTATCTGTCCACTATATACTCATCCTTTCCGTGGTACCATAGGACTGGAGAACAGCACATGTAGTGTCTCTCCACAAAAGCGGTCCTAGGGATGACCAAGGGAATTGCAGACCAGCCAGTCTGACTTCCACTGTGAGCAAGCTCATGGAGACCATACTAAAGGAAAGGTTGATGAAATGTCTAGAGGAGCATGGTCTTCAAAATGCGAGGTAGCATGGGTTCATGGAGGAAAAGATTATGTCAAATGAATCTGACTGACTTCTTTGATTGTGTCACTAAGACAGTAGACTGGGGCCAAGTGGTAGACATCCTCTATCTTGATTTCAGCAAGGCCTTTGACTCTGTGCCCCACAAAAGGTTGATCAGGAATTGGTGGATCTTGGGGTTGGGGAAAAGATGGCAAGATGGGTGGAAAACTGGCTGGGGGACAAAACTCAGAGTGTGGTTGTGGGGGGAGAGTTGTCTGGTACCAGAGACGTAATCAGTGGGGTTCCACAGGGCTCTGTACTGGGGTTGGTGTTGTTCAATGTTTTCATCAATGACATTGGGGATGGCTTTAAGGGCAAAATGTGTCTATTTGCAGATGACACCAAGCTCTGCTGGAGAGTGGACACAACTGAAGGGATGCAGGACCTACAGGAAGATCTAGAAAAGCTGGGGAGGTGGTCCAGAATCTGGCAACTTGGCTTCAATGCCAAAAAATGCAAAGTTATGCATACTGGAGCCAAGAATCCTAGGACAGAGTACTACCTGGGTGGAGTCCGAATATCTGCATCAAAGGAGAAGAAGGACCTGGAAGTGATGCTCACTAGTGACCTGAAGCACTCCACGCAGTGCAAGAAAGCAGCAGCAAAGGCAAACAATATGCTGGGATGCATATCTAGGGGGATCAGTAGCAGGAGAGAGGAGGTTATACTGCCCTTGTACAGGTCACTGGTAAGGCCACATCTAGAGTATGGAGTTCGGTATTGGTGCCCACACCTCAAAAAGGACAATAACTTGCTGGAAAAGGTCCAGAGGAGGGCTACAAATGTGGTAGTGGGTCAGCAGGGTAAGGCATACCAGTAGAGATTGAGCGCACTGAACATGTACTCCCTGGAAGAAAGGAGATAGAGAGAGAGAGAGGACATGTACTTGAAAATGATAAATAAAGTTGATAAGGAGAGTCTCTTTAAGCTGAGTGGCAACCATAACACTAGGGGACACAGTCTTAAGCTGGAGGGTGAGAGGTTTAAGAGCGAGGTCAGGAAGCACTTCTTTACAGAGAGGGTGGTGGACACTTGGAATGCACTGCCAGAAGAGGTCATCTCATTGAAGTCAGTGGGCAGCTTTAAGAAAGGCTGCGATAGGCATAGGGGGAGGGAAAGGATCAAGGGTAGGGAGGATGGGAGGAGTGGGGAGGGAGGGCAGGGACATTAGCTCAAGCTGTGGACCTTGCAATACGAGCAGACTTGGTAGATCAAATGACCTTCTTCTGCTGGCTTCTTCGTATGTTCATATGCATGTTTGTATCTCCTTTTCTGAATTTATAGCAGAGCTAGTCAAATCATGTTTTGACGTGGTAGAGTATTGTGATCTTAAGAAAGTGACTAGTTGGTCTATTTTCAAAGAAAATGTATGTTTTACTATCTTTAACCGCCTTAACTTTTGCTGGAGGTACTGTAGAAGAAAAAACTGTGCCCCCAGCTCTAGCACTTCTTGTCGGTACCTTAAGAATTTCCAACATTGTTGTTGTGTTTGGTAACAATAGTCAGGGAATATGTTACATATTATATGTAATATCAAGAGCTTTTATACATTAATATTGCTTTCAGTTTTGCCAGTTTAAAAATGAAATCCCTATCGGAGTCAAAAGCCAATGTTGCCATAATTGTAGATTTCACAGATGCGTTTACATTGATATTTCGTTTATGTACTCTGAACAGCTGGGCCAGCAATGGAGGGTTGTCTGCTGGAAGCTCAAAGGTAGTGATCAAAGCATCCTTCACCAAATCATGAACATTGTCAAAGCAGGAGTTCATGGAATCAGGTATTCCCACCATTCGAAAATGTCTATATCTGAGTTGGTTTTCATTTTGCTCCAATTTTCCTGAGATGTTAACATTTTCCTTAATTACTCCCTGTAACGTTGTGTTGATAGCTTGGAGGTTACCTTCCTGCTGGTCCAATTTAGCTGCTTGATCCACCCATTTTTTTTCTGTTGCTGCTGATTTTTCCTGTCCAAGGTCAAACAAAACAGCTCCACCGCTATGAGGGCGCATGTAGCAAAACAACCAAAGCTGGAGCAAACGAGAAGTCGCACTCCTCTGTATGATGCAAAAAAGTTCAAAAATGTATTAAATCACATCAAGCATAAAAGTATACCACTACAGAGCAGAACGCTTAGATCACACTGTTACACCGACTGGTTTCGTACCCAGTATGTTATGATGTACTGGGTATGAAACCGGTTGGGGTAACAGTGTGATCTAAGCTTTCTGCTCCATAGCAGTATGCTTTTATGCTTGATGTGATTTAATACATTTTTGAACTTTTTTGCACCATATAGAGGAGTGTGGCTTCTTGATTTTTTCTGTACCTTTTTTTACCTCTGTTTGCAAGTAGTCAGTCTTTTTTTGTAAGTACCTCTAACCAGCAGTTGTATTTCTCCGTCCAATCTAGCAGTTTGTCGTGTGCTTTCCCCAATGTTTCTAGTATATATTGTTTAGATGCCATTGGAGAGGACTGGAAAACAGGCTATTATCTGATGGTCACTACAACAGGTGCAAGACCGGGGTTTGAGCACTTCAGTTGCCGTGACATTTGGCTGACCAAGGTGCAAAAAAAAATCTTGCCTGCGGAGTGGCTGGGGAACCCGTCCCACTACCACTCTCCGGGCTTGTTGCGGGCCAAATCTGCTGATCGAGAGAAACCGACTCGGATGAGATGAACTCAGTAACAGGAATGAATTTTTTTTGTCTACTTTCCGACATTCCGTAAGTTTATTACGCTCCAAAAAATAGCAGCAGTGCTCCAGTCAGCATGGAGCGCAGGAGCAACGCTGCTGCCAGATCGCCGTCTTAGCTCCTCCTCTCAAGAATCCACTTTGCAGTGTATCTAGGATCACCTGACTCCTGGCACTGGCCAAGGCTGGTACCCCTCCAATCCACCTGAGGCATGCTAAATTCTCCCACTATTACCACCTCTCCCTTCCCTGCAGCAGTCTCTATTTGTGAGTTCAATTCCCTGTTTCTTTCCTCCTCCTGTTTGGTGGTCTGTAAGTCACCCCCAACCTCACCTTATTCCCTCTACTGAATAGCAATTGAATCCACATTGCTTCCACCCTCTCATCTTCCACCTCCTTCCTCATAAAATGATTACCCTCCCTGATGTAAACCAACACCCCTTCCTCTTTTCCTACCTCCCAGTTTCTCCTGTATAATTTTAACCCAGGGACTGAGAGGTCCCAGTCATGGTTAGATGTGGCCCATGTCTCCATGAACACTGCAATGTCCATTCCCCTCTACATTAACAATGCCTGCAGATCATCTGTCTTGTTTCTAAGATTTTGTGCATTCAGGGACACCACCTTCCACCTTTAATTTGAGCCTTGATCCCTTCCTGAACATCTGCCTTTCTCATTACTCCCCTTTGCTCATACTCCTCCCCCATGCCCTGTTGCTATCCCTTTCACTCCTTCTCCATCACTTCCCTCTAGGTCCCCTCTACTAATATGGGGGAGGTCTGCTAACCTCCTCCTCCTCCCAGTGACATGGGGTCTGTAGACCCACTAGCTCCCCCAGTAGTTTAAATTATAATTTTTTTTCTTTATATACCTTCCCCATGTGTCTCTGAGGACTGTTGACCCCCCTCTACTGAGGTGTAATCTTTCTGGTGCAAAAAGTGTCTTATCTGACCAGGTCTCCCCCACCCCCCGGGCTCCCAATACAGTCATACTCCTCTTCCTTGCACCATTCCCTCAGCCAGTCATTGAACTCCTCTATCCTTTTCTTCCTGACTGTGCTGGCTCTCAGTACTGGCTACACCTTTGAGAATGCAAGAGACATGGCTACCTCTCTGCAGGTCTTCCCCACCATCCTGAACCTTTCCTGTACTACTCCCACTTCCTTCTCGGCTAGGTCATTGGTATCTAGGTGTATAACCACTGTGATTTCCCCCAGCTCCTCTCACCAACTCTCTAGTCTTTGGACAAAACTTCTCCACTGTCATCTCTGGCATGCAAATCACTTTCCTCCCTGTATTTACATCCCCCTTTTTCCCCAAAGAATACCTTTAATTACTGAGTTGCACTGGAATAACCACCCTTCTGCCCCTTTCCTACCTGCCTACTTTATGAGCTTCTCTCCCACTTATCCTCCCTACCTCCATCATGGGCACCACCCTCCTTTATTCTCCCCAGACCCTGCTTGACTAACCCTTCACCCACGTCACTACTCACCTCTCTGTCTGTCTGTCTGCCTTCCCACCCCTTCTCTGACCTTTCCTTTATGGCCACCCACACACCCTCCTTTTCCTTTCCGTCTGTCACCTTACCCCCTTCTTCCCCCTAACTCCTACTCCACTCTCCTTGTTCTCCTTTCACCACCCACTGTGCCTACTTTGTACTGTCTTACCCTTCTTATCCAGTTTTACTCCCCGTGACCCTGTTGCCTGTACCCAACTTACCCCCCATTCCCCTTCCTCATCTCCAGACATTGGTTGAAGTTTATTCCTTAAAGGTGACCCTTTGAATGCTGCCATTCCTATTGCATCTCTTGCAGTCCTCCCCTTCTCTCCACCACTTGCCATTCCCCTTCTCTGTGCTCCCCTACCCTATGAGGTATGGGTACCAATGGGACCTGGGTGATCCCCTCTACACTCCTCCCCTGCCTGTTAACCTCTTTCATGTGGGCATCCCCTATTTGCCTCTAGCCCCTGCCCTGCACCTCCTGTGCACATGCCAGCCTTCTCAGCTCCCATCTGAGCTGCCTTATCTCTGCTCTTAAGTGCTCTAGACTCCTGCACACTGGACATCCTCCTGCTACCTGTATCATCCCAAAGAATACTGCCAACCCACAACTGTTACAGCACAACACTCTCTCCCCCATCCTGATGGGTGAACATGCTCCTGTTCCCCCACATCCTCCCTACCCTTGGCCCAATCACCCTCCAGAAAGTAACTCTGCATATAATCTAGATGGGCATGACTGCAAAAGCTGCAATACCCCACTAGCATAGACAGTTAACTCTAGTTGCTTCAACCCCTCCTACTGCTATATTAAACCTCAGTACAAATGTAAACTGACCTGAGATAGGGCCTAGATAGCTACTCTAGTTGCTCCAGTCTGCCCACTGCTGCCTTGAACTTCAATACAATTGTAAGAAGCACCTAGACTGGGACCAGCTTCAACCTTACCGATTAGCAAGTCTCACACAAATATGAGCTGACCCTAGATAGGGAACAGCTGGACTTCCCTGCCTGTGGCACCCTTGTGGGCTGGTTCCAGATGAGAGCTGGCTGCCCTCCCTAGCAATCCTCTGATGTGTTATATACTTACAAGCTGACCCTAGATAGGGATCAGTTGCAAATCTTTAGCAACACCCAACAGTGTTTATCTGCTACCCCCCTTTTACACTTACCTACCTTCCGCCAACCAGTATGACCTCCGGTCCTCCCTGCAGATGTCCTGCCAATGCCCCACTGATGCTACTTAGATGCCACACTCCTGCTTCATGGCACTCATGCTTTGGGGTTACTCAGGTGAGGGGTTGCTTGGCTGTCTGGGTATTTTATTGGGACTACAGTTGCCCTATCGGCGGACTATAGCCATGTGTCCCGCTGCACCATCAATGTTGCTGGGATTGCCTTCTAGCTCCCTCCCTCAGCTCTTCCTCTGATGATGTCCTTCATCCTCCCTTGAACCCCACACACAGCCCCAGCAATTACACAGTCCCCATTGTTTGTCCCCTGCTCAACTACAGTGATTAAAATAGTGGCAAAAAATCCTCACTTTCCTGGTCATGCCTTTGCTCTGTCCCTCCACTCATTCTTGATGGTGATCTACATTGGAAACCCCTCCTCATCTTCCACTCTCTGTAAAAATTCATCCCTCCTCCTCCCCCACCCACAATTTAAAAATTAATCCCATGATGGGCAGCCAGCACAACCCACCAACCTCCATGGTTGACCTCCATCTTTGAGTGCTTATTTGTACTGAGTTCACTATATTAATAGGTTTCCCACTCCCCACCCAGCTGCAGCACCTCCTCCCCACATCCAGCACCCAAACTCTGGGGACTCCTATTCTGAGTGGTGAGCCAATCCAAGTCAAAGGATGAAGAAGGCAACTGGTCACACAACCTCCCCTCCTCCGTGGCTTGTGGCCTTCTTCTGAGTGAAAGTGCTTCTGTGCTTGTTCATAGTAAAACTAGCTGATCATTTTGGAGTCCTCTCTCCTAAACCTGATGCTCGGAGTCTCTTATACCATAAGAGACATTGTTCAGAGGCCCTATTAAATTATAAAAACAAAAAAACATAGAATTTGTCAGCAGAAAAGGACTGCTTGGCCCATCCAGTCTGCCCAAATGTTCCCTGCCTATTGTGTCTTTGCAGACCCTACCTGGTCTCTAGCAACCCTCCCCCTCACTGCCTATTTACCAGTATCCCCCTGTTCCTATCCCATGCATGCTTGAAGCACCCTACTGTTTTCGCCCTTTCTACATCTGCTGGCAGACTATTCCATGCATCTACTGCTCTTTCAGTGAAGTAGTACTTCCTCACATACCTCTAAAACATCCACCCTTCAAGCCTCACTGCATTCTGTCTTTTCCTGGTGCACTTTCACATTTAAAATAGTCTCCTTTGACTGCCACTAGGGGTGCCTAACAAGATGTCAGCTCCATAGCCCGGAGGACAAATCCTGAAGTATCCTTAGTGTATCCACGGTGAAACACTACTTCAGCAAGCAGAAGAGGAGCAGCATAGTTTAAGGACTCTGTATTTCTAGATATTTTATTCGGGACTTGAATTTTCTGCTCTGATTTTGGAGCTTAATCTGCCAGTGGGGGTTCAAGAGGGCCCTTGCAGTATTATGGCACAGCACCAGCAATCCTCAATTCAGGGCATGTTTGCCCAACTTATCAAACAAATGTCCCAGGTAACACTTGCTACCAATCACAACACCCACATCCTACAATCCTTGGAAAGCCACATTTTCCAAATGGAGTGGTGGGTAAATGCCTCTGAACTTAAAATCCTGGACATCGCGGGCATGCTTCGTGAGCAGCAATGCACCATCCAGCTCATGTGGAGCAAAACTGATGGAATAGAAATCCAAGGTCGCAGAAACAACCTCAGATTTCTGGGCTTCCCTGAACAAGTGGAGGCAAAGGACAAAGAGGGATTTCTGCAATGCGCCCTGATGGAGATGCTCAATCTGGATCCCACACGGCCGCTCCATGTGGAGCATGCTCAGCGCTCCCTAGCATCAATGCCGAAGGCTCAGGACTGGCCTAGGCCCATCATCGCCCCGTTTGTTGATTTCAGGGAAAAGGAGTTAGTTCTCAACAAAGCCAGGAAGCTAAAGCAAGTGATGTGGTGAGCCCACGGGATCAGTGTATTTCAGGACTATTCAAAAGACCTATCAGACCAGAGGAGAGCCTACACAGAGGCATGGCAAACCATGCATAACACTGGAGTCTCGTTCTTGCAGCGCTACTCAGTCACCATGTGGGTGGAGAACAGCGGGGGACCTTTAAACTTTGATACTCCAGAGGCTTTAACAGATTTCCTGAAGAGGAACTGGCCTGCAGAAGGCAATCCATCTAGGCATCAGGGTTCCATGTGATACTAGCGCTTACAAAATAGCGACCGTCAAAATAGCGACTGCAACTGCCAATAGCAGCTACTACTATCTTTTCCTTCAACTGTTGTTTTTTGCATGATTACTTGATATAAATGCGGGGGGCTGCACCCCCCGTACCCACCCCATCTTAAAGATTCTAACACCACGCCGCTCATTGATTTCGGAGAGAATTACATATTTGGAACACCGTTATTATGAGTTGCTATTCTGTGTCATTTGCTATTTTACAGTCGCTATCTTGCCATTTGCTATTTTGAAGTAGCTATTATCACGGGATACCAGCATCAGTGGTATGAGCCCAGTGAGACCCCCGAGGGACTGAACTGACGCTACCCCATCCGCAGAGCCAGATCGGAGGATTGGGCCGAGACACCGAACTCGCAATGGGAAGTCCCACCAAAAAAAAATAATCAGAAGAGGAACTCATCTAGGAAACACACCAAAAGGGACCATCTGACTAAACGGCCCACCGAGGAGACCGCAGAGAGCAGTTGGATGGATACCGCAGCCCCAGATCCACTCCAGAGGTTCCCTACATCGAACCGCTATGACGTCTTGAGACCTCTCTCCCTGGAGCAGCAACCAAAAACCCCTGGAACACCGCATAATGGCCATCAACCTCTGTTGCTTCAACTGGCCTACCTGCCAGCCATCGTGAAGCCCCCAGATCCTGCTGCCTGTAACACCAGCACTGCGATAAGGACTACCTCTCCTTCTGCATCACAGCCCATCCCAGCAGCATTCAGCTTGGATTCCAGCATAGGCCTCACAACTCCTGACCAGCACCGATCCCCCCCTCATAGATAATAGGTGGAACGGCAAGTTCAGATAAGTAGAGGCTTCTCTTCTATTTTCTCCATTTACCCCCCTTTGTTTTGATGTTGGTCCAGTGAGGCAGGGGTTCAGTGTTTTGGGGGATCAGGGCGGGATCTTGGGAAGGGCCTACTGATGCTACCTTGTTAGGCCTGGACCAGGACTCTCCAGTTTCGAGACGTTCTCACTCTCTCCCACCACCTCTGCTTGAGTGAGGCTTCTACTTGGCAATTCCAGCCCCACTCCCATACCAGGAGGGATCAGACAGGGGTGATCGCTTGCTTGCTGGATCCATGAGTCGGGTGGGTTACTGTATTATCAACAAGTTCTCATGCCTAACAGTGACCGCCTCCCCATTCCTGTGGACTGCTGCCAGGTCTCAGAACATGGAAGAACACCAAGAAAATAACAATGAGATATGGCAGTATGTTAATGTGTTTCAAACGTTATCGTAAACAATTTGTGGAGATTTGCCGACTCTTCAGCAGGGTCATAGAGATCTTAGCTGAGCGATGTCGGAGGGCTCATGTGGGGGGAAAGGGGAATGCGAAGGCTCTATTAGGATTTTTCTGCTGGGAGGAGACACTTGGACCCAACAACCCTGGTAGGGTAGTCGGGAGCAGCATGGACAGACCTTTTTTTCTTGCCCTCATGGGTCTGCCGGCTTGTCCATCTCCATCTCCGGCCCCTATAAGACCATCTGTCGTATCCCAGGAGAATTCAGCAATCTTGTCCCCCCTTCCCCAGCCACATGTGGGTTGTTAATGCCCTTCTATGTGGGGCAAGAAGCTCAGGGCAATGACCAGTGCATCACCTTGCTTTGTGCCCCATTCTGTGAAATGGGGCTCCTCCCCCTACTCAGTTTCTGCCTTCAGCTAGCAAATACATATATTGCCTACCCTCATGGGCTATAGGTAGCCATACCTAGTTGTTTTTTTTTCTCTCCTTTAATTCAGACTCGATCAGTAAGACCCACACGGCTGCCACCCCTGCAGGCCAGAGAGTTATCATAACCCTGAGGCAGGCTGTAGGGGGTGACTGTGTCTGCATGCACCCAGGGAATAGAGGCAGGCCACCAGCAGGGCACTGCAGCCTGTATTTTGCCTCTACACCCCCCCAATGAGATGTAAGGTACTATCTTATGTACATAGTTTTCCAGTTGTTATGTATTTGAGTATTGCACGGACACACACAAAGATAGATGTCAGAACGTTTCATGCCTTATACTACTGTTTAAAGGAACTGTCACTTTCTGTCTCCACTGCATACTATTTTCTGTATTTGGCCACTCCTGCAGGGGGCCAGTTTCCTGCTCCTAGTCTCTTCTCCCTCATTACAAAATGCTTGCAGCATGTATCAACTTCCTTTTGACAATGGGTGACATAACTTGTATTACTTGGAATGTTCGGGGGCTCAATACCTCTAATAAGAGGAAGCAGATGCTTTCACACCTTACGAGGCTGCGAGCCGGAGTGGTCTTCCTGCAGGAGACTAAGCTAACTAAACAGGACCACAATAGACTAAAACGGGACTGAGTGGGCCAGGTGATCCATGCCTCTTCCCCCCACTAGGAAGAGTGGAGTGGCAATACTTCTTCATAAGAACATACACTGGATAGTTAAGAGGAAGGTCAGTGATCCGGGTGGGAGGTGGGTGGTGGCACTAATGGACACAGCCAAGGGCCCCTTGCTGCTGGGCAACATCTACGGTTCAAACGAGGACTCACCGTCCTTTTTTCATGGGTTGTCCCAGGAGCTAGGGGTGCTGGCTACGAATGAAGTTCCCTTGTTAGTGGGGTGGGATTTTAACCTCACTCTCGACCCATTTTTAGACAGATGCCCCTCTAATGCAGAGCCCCACTCCAGAGGATCACAGGCCCTGACACAAATGCAAGAGGATATGGCCCTCTCAGGTATCTGGAGAATCCTCCATCCAGCGGAGCGCGATTACTCCTTCCATTCTCTGGAAAATAGCTCCCATAGCCAAATTGATTTTTGGCTTATCTCTCCTGGGCTCATTCAGTGTACACTGAAGACTACGATCCTTCCCCTAGTCATCTCAGACCATGCCCCAGTGTGGCAGACCTTTGCATGGGGTTCCCCTTCCCAAATTCCCCATCTTGAAGGCTAGATCCCCTGCTATTAAGGTACCCCAGGTTTGTGCTGTGGCTCCGGTGGGAGGCCAGTATGTTCTTTCAGGACAATCCGATTGTGGATACCTCAGCTGGTAACATGTGGGAAGCTTTTAAAGCAACCCTGTGGGGGGCAGTTATGGGTTTTGCCCAGAAAAGAAGGAAGAGAAGAGAAAACCTTCTTAAGGATCTGGAGTCACAGCTTCAGGCGGCAGAGGGCAATTTTAAATCTCTTCTCAATCCCTCGTTCCACTATCAGGCCAATCATCAGGTGGTAGCCTTAAGGATAGAGGTAAATGAATTGCTCTCCAGGAGAGCTGAGATTTTCATCCTTCGGCCAAAACACAAGTACTGGGAAGGAGGGGAAAAAGGAGGAAAAATCCTCACTTATTGGTTGAAAAAGCAGCAGGCTGAGAGACACATTGCAGCTTTGGTGGACTATCAGGGATGTGTTCAGACAAAGACAGAGGATATATACTGCATTATGGCTGACTTCTACGCCATGTCTTATACCTCCTTCAGGCAACCCGACCCTAAGGGCGCCCGCCCCTTCCTGCAAGATCTTAACCTCTCCACTATCTCGGAACAACAAACTTTGGCGCTGGATGCTACACTAACAGTAGAGGAAGTATCCTCTACCCTGCATCCTTAAAGAAGGGGAAGGCTCCAGGAGGAGATGGTTTCCCCATGGAGATCTGGCAACTTTCACAACCCTTAGACTCTCCTATACTCCAACAGGTATACACGGAAGCCCTGGAGGTGGGTGCCCTCCCCCGTCCTTTCAGGAGGCAATGATTACCACTCTCCCAAAAAAGGGGAAGGACCCCCCGAAAGCAGCCAGCTATAGGCCCATTTCTCTGTTGAACACAGACAGCAAGATACTGGCTAAAATCCTTGCTAACCAGCTTAGCCCTCTCCTTCCCACTCATGTTCACCTGTCTCTGTTGGGGTTTGTAAAAGGCCACTACAGTTCTGATCATATCAGATCGCTGGTGAATTTCATGCACAAAGCTAAAACTCTCCATACCCCAGCTGCAGCCATAGCGATTAACTTCGAGAAGGCCTTTGGCTCCATGGAATGGAATTTCGTACTACAGGTGCTGACTGTGATGGGGATGGGCAAGGGGTTTAGATCATGGATCAGGGTGATATGCTCACCTACCATGGCCAAAGCCCTCACCAATTCCATGCTGTTGCCCCCCTTTCCCTTAAGTAGAGGTATACACCAGGGTTACCCGTTATCACCGCTCCTGTTTGTATTGGCAGTGGAGCCCCTGGCTGAGGTGATTAGACAAAACACCTTCATTCAAGGAGTGGATATTGGGGGTCAGGAATATACCACTGTGATGTACGCGGATGACCTTCTGCTCCCAGTGGCTGACATAGTCGTTACCACTCCCCCCCTACTGGGTACCCTCTCCGAATGCACCACCTTCTTTGGCCTGCGACTGAACCAGACCAAGACTGAGGTCCTCCCTCTCAATAGTAAAGATACCCTTAATCCGGCTTCAATATATGGCCCTCACTTGGCCTATGAGGGCATCACCTACCTGGGCATATGTATCACTCCTGACCTGTCAAAACTATGGGAGGTAAATTTAAAAACTCTACTCACCACCATTCACACTGAATTAGACAGATGGAAGGTTCTACAACTCACTTTAGCTGGTAAAATCTCAGCTAGCAAGATGGTCACAGCCCCCAAAATAATGTATATGTTGTCCCACATCCCCCTGAAACGCCCTTCCTTTTGGTATCATGAGATAGGCTCAATGCTGGGGGCTTTTATTTGGAAAAGGAAGAGACCACAGTACAGCAGAAATAAGTTGAGATCCCATTGGTCGGAGGGGGGATGGGGCCTTCCATGGTTCAAGGGTTACAAGTGGGCCTTTCAGGCCACACAGATACTCAAATGGTTCACAGATAGGGGTCAAAAGAGCCCGCAATGGCTAGATATGGAATAGTCATACAGCACAGTGACACAGCTTTCTCTGCTAATATACAGTCGCCTACCTAAAGGTATTAGAGCTCACCCTACAATTGGCCCCACCTTGGAATACTGGAGCTTGATCCACAAGAAACTGTCCTCTAACCCAGCCCCACTATGCCTCACCCCGCTATGGGGTAACAACGACATTACGGTGGAAAGGCTTTCTATCTCCTGGTCCTTCAGGGCAAGTGCAGGTCTGTACTCCATTCATGATCTCTATATCCCAGGCTCCACCACCCTGGACTCCTTTCAGGGACTGAGAGAAAGACATGATATCCCCTCCAAGAACTTCTGGCATTTTCTCCAGCTTTGCAGTGCCATAGTAGCTCATACCCATCACTGCCACCTTGATCCATCTACACCACCTGTAGTGCAGTGGTTGTCCCTACAGAAGGGGCAAACCATCTGTATCTATTCCTTTCTGAGGGCATGCCTGCCCTCCAAACCTGGCAGTCCAAATCAAGTGGGAACTGGCTCTAAAGATGCAGATCCAAAATCTGGAGTGGAAATCTTGTCTGAAGTTGGCCCACATGGCCTACCCAGACACTAGGAGCCTACTAATTCAGAATAGGATCATCCACTCATAGTACAGGACCCCTGTTGTCCTACACAAGGCCAAGGTGTTCCAGGATAACCTCTGTTGGAGGTGTCTGGCTGAGAAAGGAGATTGAATTCACATTTGCTGGCACTGCCGAAAAATCCAACCTCTGTGGCAACAAGTCTGCACCTTGGGGTCCAAAACCCTATGGAAAGTGGGGTTCTATGTGATAATGGTGACTGCCTAAAGGCGAGCCGCTTTATTGCGTTGTCAGAGTGGCAAAAACATTTTTGGCACTCTGACATCCTCGAGCGCATGGAACAACGGCGCTGGGGACTTACAATTTCATGATTTCTGTTGGGGGGACCATGCCCCCCACACACACACACCCCCTTCCCCCACTAAAGGATTCTCAACTCCAAGGCGGTGCATGTCGGGGGGGGGGGGGCAAAAGCATGAAAAATAAAGTTTCAGGCAGGCGCAATAAAATTTCACCAGCGCCTAGACTCGGTACCTCACCCACCCCAACCGCAGGCCAAAACCTGACACCATGGTGCAGCTCTGCAACCCACCACAGCGCCACCCCCTACATCCCCTCCACCCCCTCCCAGCCCACACTCACCATGCCCCCTGCGTGCATGTGTACGATAGTGACATCCTGTCGCCGGATTTGCCCACCACCACATCCTGTCACCCTACCCTCCCCAACGCCATTTGGGCTTTCGCACATAAAGCGTTGCCATTTCGGATGTCACCCTTGTGCATGCACCCACATCACAGGCTACCAGAAAGTGGTGCCAATGGTACCTAAAGTACTGCTATTGGATATCCACGCTTCATATCCCCACCTCAACCCTCTAGACCAGAAGTGGATAGCCATCTTAAGTATGCAGGTTAAAAGACTTCTGCTGTGCAAATGGAGAATGCAGGAGATCCCATCACTTAACGAAGTGCTCAATGCCCTTACACAGGTGGCCAATATGTCCCAAGTGACCCATGTAGTGGTCAACTCCCTTCCCCTCCACATGAACCTGTGGCGACCATTCACAACTTTCCTGAAGCCCAATAAGGCTATCGGTGGATACTGCCATACCTCGGCTGAGTTCTATCCTACCTAAAGATGAAAGATGATAGCAGTCAGACATGACAGGGGGTGTGAAAGTACCTGGGGCCCCAGGTGCCTGATTACTGATTATTGTTTATTGAAATGTAATATACTTTATTGATTATATAAACAGGGCATCATGACATAGAGATAACATAACAATAGTAACCAGATCTCCCCCATTAACCCACCCATGTCACCTCCTCCCCCCCCAACATCCTCCCATCCCAGCCTCCCACCTGGAGCAACAACCTTGAATAATACAGTAAGAGAGCTTAGTATTCAAGCTATCCCAGACAGAGTGCTTCAGACAAATCAGAGAAAATGTGTGTTATAGAGCAAGGTTACCAGAAGTCCAAGTTGAGTCCACATTTATGTATTACCACCAGTATAGAGAGTGTACAATTTGCTCCACTTCCTATCATAGGTCTGTGGATATAGATGTAGGCGAGCTATTATGCGCTTCACCTACAGGTTAGATAATAACTCTTGCAACCATTCATTATAAGAAATCATGTCTTAGTCTGGCCAATGTCCAAGGGCTACTTTTTTTAAAGAATGAGAAATTAGTGCCATGAAATATCTATGTTTTAATACCGGAATAGAGGCCAAGTCCCCCAGCACATAGATCTCTGGGGTAAACAGTCCCCATATACCTAATAGAGGGTCAGATCTGTGCTCTATCAACTTCCAGAGAGGAGCTATCTTGGGACAGGACCAGAAAATATGCAGAAGGGAGCCCTCCTCCCCTCCACACCTAGTGCAATTAGAGAACTGTAACCGCCCCATTCATGCCAGCTTCTGTGGGGTGTAATACAAATTATTGAGAATATTAAACTGCGTGAGACGCAGTCTGTCCTGACCCACATAGCGGTAGGTACTTTCCCATATACCCCGTCTACTGTTGTGGAGAAAGGGTAAAAACTTGATTCCAATATGGAGAGGTGTCATCGATTTCAGGAGCATGTCAGGAGAAGAGTACCTTATATAGGGAGGATACAGCATGTTTCTGAGAGACAAGGGAGAGAATTTCAGAGAAAAAGGCGGAGAAGTCCACAGTCCAAGACCCTTGGCTAAACCATTGCATTAACACGTCGTAATTGGAATACCTTGAAGATATATTTCTGATTTAAACCTAATTGCTGCAGTAATACATCTGAAGACTTTAAAACACCTGCAGGTCTCTAACCAATAAGGACTCAGGAAGAGGGAGCCAGCCCATTTTGATTGGGCGCCCTCCAATTGTGAGATTTAAATTCTACATAATAGGTTGGGATATGTCCTTTGAAATGGGAGACTTTACCAGGGCCCAAAACTGTGAATAAACTTTAAGCAAGACTCTGACAACCGAGTCCTTAACCTCTGTAGGGAGCTTAGACCAGGGAATATATCACAGGGAAGGTAGATCAAAGTCATATTGATGCAGCAGGTACATTTCCAGATCCAGCCAGGGAGGCCTATAGCCGGATGAGGGGCCAACAGATGAAGGAAGAAACAGTGAAATAATTTGGTAAAGTGGCTAGAGAAGTAATAAATCAGAAAGTGAGGGAATTTAATACCTCCCCTGCATTCTGAAGCTGCCAGTTTTTTTGTATGCCCTCCTAGGGGCTTTGTCTTGCCAAATAAATGTTGTGATAATTCTATGTAACATCTGAAACCACTGCAATATTATCCAAAAATTCAACATATGAAGGGGGTAAAATATTCTTGGGAGCACATTCATTTTAATAACCGAAATACGGCCCCAGAGTGAAAGGGGGAGGGTCTGCCAGCGATGTAGGTCCTGTTGTATCCGGTGAATCAAGTCCTCCAGATTAAGCTTGAGCATGACGGAGGGATCTTTAGCTAGGTACAACCCCAGATACCTGAGCTAGTGCGACGACTTAGTCATACCAAAAGATATCACTTCCTGCTTGCTAACCATGAGCGAGAGTGGGAAGACTTCAGTTTTGCTGAGATTAAGCTTATAATGGGAAAAGGTACCATATTCTTGAATAATTCGGAATGCTGCTGGGAGAGAGGCATCTAGGTGGGTAAGATGGAGCAAAATATCATCTGCATATACAGACATCAAGAAAACATGGGGATCAACAGGGATACCGGTCACCTCTGGGGACATATGAAGTCTCCGAAGTAGAGGCTCCAAATATAAGTTGAAGAGGAGGGGTGAAAGCAGACATCCCTGTCATGTACCAGACCCAAGAAAAATGGAAGTAGAAAATTCTCCATTACAGTAGACTTTCGCAGATGGGGAGGAGTACAACACCCATACCCACCTGATAAAATCTCGAGGAAAACCGAAAGCCTCAACAGTCATGTACAGGAAAGACCAATCCACTCTGTCAAAAGCCTTTTCTGCGTCCAGGGAAACCAAGGCCGCAGGAGTGTGAGCTCCCCTGGATGCGGAGAGGATATGCAACAGTTTCCGGAAATGGTCAAGAGAGGACCTGTTAGGTACAAATCCCACTTGCTCCCAAGTCAGCAGACCTTCCCACACTTGTAGCATCCTGCTAGCCAGAATTTTGGCCAAAATATAGTTGTCACAGTTAATTAAGGAGATGGGTCGATAATTGACCACAGATTCTGGGGATTTATCAGGCTTTAAGAGTACCACAATAAGTGCTTCCAAAAGGCCTGAGTCTGAATACTGTACCATGCTCATGGATACAGGAAAAAAAACTAGACAATGGGGGCAGCAATTGCTCTACAAAAACTTTATAGAAAGTGGGGGTGAACCCATCTGGGCCTGGGGACTTGTCCGGGGATAAACCGATTATGGCCTGGTGGATCTCCAGTTCAACGATGGGCCGAGAAAGCAAGGATTGTTGGTCCTGAGTTAAACTGGGAAGGTCACACTGCTGTAGATAGAGGGAAAGGTCAGACTGGGACTTGATAGGTGAGCGAGAGCCATATAATTCACCATAAAAAGTAGCAAATTCCTGTGCAATTTCTTGGGGACAGGACAATAGGGACCCGTTCCTAGCTCTAATGGTGGTTACCAACCGGGAGGACTCCACTTGCCGTAATCAAAGAGCCAATAGGTGACCCGCCTTGTCACCCTGATCAATATATTTTGCCTTAGTTTTTAAAAGGGCGTATTCCACCTTTTCTTTTAATAGGGCTGCATACAGTATTTATCATGCAGAATTGTTAATTCCTGGAGGGTATCTTCTGGAGATTGAGGGGACAGTGCATTTTCAATAGCTGTAACCCGCTGGAGGAGGTAGTTTGCTAAAGCAACTTGGAGTTTTTTACATTTAGAGGCCAGGTGGATAATTTCCCCCCGATATAGCGCTTGCAGGCAGCCCATTCCAGATTCATCTGTACAATAGAACCCGAGTTTTGCTGATCAAATAGAGTGATTTGGTCTTTGATCCGATCTACCAGGGATTTGTCAGCCAATAACTGATTATTGAATTTCCAGATCGTGTCTTTCTCTTTATGGGAAGGGAGGACAAGTGTGAGCCACACCAAAGAGTGGTCAGAGAGGATATGAGGGGCAATTTCTCCCTCGATTATCCCGGGAAGAAGAGAAGAGCTGAGAAGGATAAAATCAATCTAGAGTAGGAACCTTAGGCTGGAGAGTAATAGGTAAATGCGTGATCCTGTGGATGCAGAAGCCGCCATGGGTTACATAACCCTAGAGTTTGGATCATATCCCGAAGAGAGCACTGTTCGGGGGATAAGTCTCTTCTCCGGGTCTGGATCTATCAAGATCCTGCATAGAAGTGACATTCCAATCCCTTCCAATAATCAAGGGGAGAGTAGGGAACTTTGAGACTTGGACAGCAATGTCCATGAAAAAAGAGGGGTCTGCCTAGTTGGGGCCATATATACACCCTAGAATAAGTTCAGTACGGTCCAGTAACCCTTTAACAAAGACATACCTGCCGTTATTGTCAGCAGTAGACTGATGATGTTGGAATGGGATCTTTCGGGAAATGACAATAGCCACTCCTCAGCTTGCAGAGGCACAGCCTGTACCATATGTCTGTCCCACAGACTGTCTTCTGAGCAGGACTGTCTCTGCAGCTAATAGATGCATCTTTTGCAAGAAAGTAATCTGGCAGTGAAGCTGCTGCAAGTGCTTAAGGATTTGATGCCTAAGTAAAGACCTGCTCCTTTAACATTCCATGATGCAAACTTTAAAATATTAGCTGTAACGATTATCTGAAAGTATTATACAGTGCTCCCTAAGAACTCTATCCCCCATCCAAGGCATAAGTAATTGATCCAGATCACTCTTCCCACCCTCTCCTTCCATATTGCACCGACCCACCCAAGAAATCCCCCCAAAAATTAGGAACACAACAAGATCCGCCACCCCCCATCCAAAATCTCTCCTTAAAAGAACCCCATGTAACATAACTAAATCCACATGCTATTTAGAGAGAAAAAATCTCCTGCTTTACAATTCATGTCAGCCTTGCAAGCAAACCAGCATGTCACTCCCCCCCCCTCCGCCTATAGCCCCATGAATACAAACAGTGAAGTGAAGAAAAATTGTCAAAACAGAGGGGTAACCCAGTGGATCACCCCACAACACCCCTTACCTAAACAATGTTAGTTCGGAAGGTCTGTATCCAAGGCCCTCATTTGTGTAAAATATGACCCGGACCACCATCTCAGACTGGTTGAAACAAAAGCTCAGAGCAAACTGAAGATTTACCAATTGTCATAATCTCCACCCCCTGTGAATGGGCTCCATCCATCTACTCCGACAGGATAGTTAAACAATTGCACAGAAAGTCAAACATAGCAATACGGATGTTATTTATCCAACTAATAAGGAGCCCAGTAAGTAGACATAAAGATAGAAATAAAAGAAAAATATAAAATGAGGATAAACAGGGGGGATAGAGAGTCACCGCACTCCTCTGCTAAATCCAGACACTGTAACTTGTTTCATCTATATGGTTCCAAGTAGCATCACCAATATACACTCCTCAGGTAATACAGTGAACTTGCTTTTCTATAAGGACCCACAGGAGATAGTTCAGAGGGTGCTGAAGAGGTCAGGGAGCAGGCGGTGTAATTCCCCAGTAGCTTGTTCCACGCTTTCAAAGGAATGCCAGCTATCTGTGCAGTACATCTGTGTTTTAGCAGGGTAGAGCATCTGAAATTTGATAGATGCAGCCAAGAGCTTGGTCACCACTGGATGAAATGTGGCCCTCATCTGCCTAACTGTGGCTAGTAGGTCCTCCGAGATACGAAGGTGCTGGCCTTGCCAGGAGATCTCCTTTAAGTCTCGACATCTCTGAAGGGCATGTTGCTTATCCAAAAAATTCAGCAACTTGATTACCAGTGGCTGTGGAGGCACTCCTTGTTGTGGCCTAGCACGCAGGGAGAGGTATGCCCATTCAACAATGTAACAGGAATGGTTAGGGGAGGGCCTCGCTATTTTCTCCAGGAGCTTTTGAGTGAACAACACTGGGGAGGAAGTCTCAGCCTCTTCTGGTAATCCAAAAATGAACAGGTTATTGCGTATGCTTCTCCCTTCAAGGTCTTCCAACTTTCCTTCCATCCTAGCCAATCTCTGTTTCAGAGATACGAGCTGTGTATCAGTTTTGTCCCTCCAGCCTTCCACAGAAGTAATTCGGGCTTCTGCATCCCCCACCCTCCTCGACATCAGATTTAGGTCTCCTCGCAAGGTTTTTAACTCTGCTGTGAAGGTCTGCATAACGTCCCTTAAAGGCTGCATTTCAGCCAAAAAGCATTCCTCTGATAACGGTGAGGATTGCTAGGGCGGCACTGCAGTGTGGGCGGAGGAAGCCCTGTGTACTTTGGCTTTCTTGCTACCCCTCTCCAGGGTTGCAGGCAGCATTTGTGAAGGCAAGGCCTGCCTCATCTTGGCGTCAATTCCAGGAAATCAAAGCCAGCAACCGGGGCAAATCAACAACTGGATGACAATCAGGAGGTAGGTAAGGTAGCTTGAAGACTGTAGGGGCGGAAAGGGACTGGTAAAACTGACGGTAAGAGGGGGGAGAGATGAGAGTGAGACGATCATGCAGCTGTTAGCTGGAAGGCATCATGTGACCCCCCCGATTACTAATTATTGATATAGGTATTGATAATTTAGGTTTAAGCAAGTTCTCTTCAGTTTGCAGATGCTTTGTGTGTGTTCTGTTTGATTGTGTTGCAGGTCAGCCCCACAGAAACACAGAAACATAGAATTTCAAGGTAGATAACGACTGCTTGGCCCACTCTGTCCATTTCCCTACCAAATGGATAAGCTGCAAATCCTAGTTAACCAACAGCCTACTTCCGACTACCCCCTACTAGAAGTGCCTTATGTCTGTCCCATGCTTTCTTTAATTCTCCCACTGTTTTTGACGCCACTAACTCCTCAGAAAGGCTGTTCCATGTATCCACAACCCTCTCCATGAAAAAACACTTCCTCACATTACCTCTGAGCCACCTCGTCTCTATCTTTAAATTGTGCTCCCTTGTTCTTGCACATCTCTTTTTCTGAAAGATGCTACTCTCTTGGACTTTGTTGATTCCCTTGAGGTACTTGAAAGTTTCTATCATGTCCCCATCTCCCTCCTTTCTCGAGGGTATACATATTAAGCTCCTTTAATCTCTCTTCATATGTCTTCTGGTGCAGATCCTGCACCATTTTAGTTGCCCTCGTCTGGACAGCCTCCATCATGTCTATGTCCTTGTGGAGATGGGGTCGCCAGAAGTGCATGCAATACACCAGATGGGATCTCACCAACTGTCTGTATAGAGGTATAACAACTACCTATTTTCTACTGGTGATGCCTCTCCCTATTCATCCCAGTATCCCCCAGCTCACCTTACTGCCTTCTCACATTACTTGCTCACCTTAGGTCAGCTGATATGATGACCCCCAGGTCCCTTTCCATTTTTTTTTGTTGTTAGTATCTCATCCCACATTGTGTACTCTTCCCCTGGGTTTTTGTTTCCTAGGTGTATTACTTTGCACTTCTTTGCGTTGAATATAAGCTGCCATTCATTCGATCATTCCTCCAACCTTGCCAAGTCACTTCTCATCCTTTCCACCCCACCTTTTGTATCGACCCTGTTGCAGAGCTTTGTGTCATCTGCAAAGAGACACACTTTCCCTTCCAGTCAATCTGCAATGTCACTTATAAAGACATTAAAGAGGACCGGTCCTAGTACTGAACCCTGCAGTACTCCACTAGTAACCCCACTTTCTTCAGAGTGGACTCCATTTACTATAACCCTCTGCGTCCTGTTGTCCAGCCAATTTTTTACCCAGGCTACCACCTTGGGACCCACGCCAAGGCTGGCTAACTTGTATGTTAATCTTTTGTGTGGGACTGTGTCAAATGCCTTGCTAAAGTCTAGGTAGGCCATGTCTACAGCCCACCCGGTCTACTACTTTGGTCACCCAGTCAAATAAATCTATTAGATTCATCTGACATGACCTTCCTGCTGTGAATCCATGCTGCCTTGGGTCCTGTGCCCCTCTGGTCTCTAGGTGCTCAGCAATTCTTTCCTTCAGAAGTGATTCCATCATTTTCACTACCACTGAGGTCAAACTAAGAGGTCTGTAGTTTTCTGCCTCTGCGTTGCTCCCACTTTTGTGAAGTGGAATCACATCCACCCTCCTCCAATCCTCAGGTACCACCTCATCCTCCCATGATTTGTTAAAGAGGTTAGTCAGTGGTGTCACTAGTTCTACCCTTAGTTATTTTAGGATTCTTGGGTGAATCCCATCAGGCTCCATTGCTTTGTCCACCTTCAGTTTTAGGAGTCATTTTAGAACCCCTTCTTTTGTGAATGGACTGGTATCGACCCCCCTATTTGGAGGGTTTCTATTGTTTGGTTTAGGTACCTCCCCCTCCTCATCTTTCATGAATACTGAGCAGAAGTATTCATTCAGTATCCCTGCTTTTTCACTGTCACCCTCTGCCCACATTCTCTCACCTTTATTAAGCCTCAGTATCCCTCCCTTGGCATTTTTCACTCCCTAATATACCTATAAAAGGTTTTATTCACCTTCTTAACAGAGTTGGCTATCTTTTCCTCAGTTTGGGCCTTTGCTATTCTGACTGCCTTTCCTGCCTCCTTTTGCTTTAACTGATATAGTTCTCTGTCCTGCTCCTTCTGTATTTCCTTATATTTCCTGAATGCTATCCTTTTCTCCTTAACCTTCCCTGACACCTCTTTTGAGAACCATAGTGGCTTTTTCCTTTATTTTGTTGATTTGCTTTACATAAAGGCTTGTTGCCTCTGTGATGGCAGTTTTGATGTTTCCTCATTTTTCTTCCATGTCTCCTTCTTGCCCATTTGCTAGTGGTTTTCTGAGGCACTCTCCCATTTTGCCAAAGTCAGCCCTCCTATAGTCCAACACCCTTGCTTTTATATGGCTTGATTCTACAGCTGTGTTTACTGTGAACCACACTGTCTGGTGGTCGCTTGTTCCCAGATGGCTATCCACTTCTAAATTTGAGATCCTCTCTCCATCCCCATTTGAAAGTACCAGGTCTAAGATTTCTCCCTCCAGAGTGGGTTCCAACACTAACTGTCTGAGGCATGCCTCCTGTAGGGCATCGAGAATGACCCTGCTCTTGGATGTCGCTGCAGCAAAGGTGCTCCAGTTAATATCTGGCATATTCAGGTCTCCCATCAACAATACCAGTATCTCTCCTTTTTCTACCATTCTAAGGATTCCTTCTATCATTTCCTTGTTCATTGCCTCCCCGTGAGATGGAGGTCTGTAAACAACCCCTGTGCAAATTGTTGTGCCATTTCCTGTCTCCAGGGTGACCCACAGTGCCTTCTCCCCCCTCTCCTGCCTGTTAACCCTTTAGTTCTGTAACTTTGATTCCTTGCCTTATGTAGTGAGCTACTCCTCCTCCTCTTTTTCCCTTTCTGTCCCTCCTGTAAATTGTGTACCCTGGTATGTTGACATCCCAGTCATGGTTCTCTGTGTACCATGTTTCTGTGACTGCCACGATATGCAGGCGTCCCTCTCCCATCAAGGCCACTAGTTCTGGGAGCTTGTTACCCAGACTATGGACATTGGTACTCATCGCCCTCCATTTTTTGATGGACTTACCCCTTTTAGGCCCTTCCCTGTTCTTAATGCCTTTGCCTTTTTCTGGATTTACCCCATTTTGCTCCCTACTGACTTCTCTACCTTTGTGTCTACTTCGCTAACTACCCTGTTTTGTTGGGGGGACTGGGATTTCCCTGCTTCTCTTCAATGCCTCCCCCCTTGGCTAGTTTAAATGCCTGCCAATGAATCATTTAAACCTGTCACCTCGAATCCTGGTTCCCATCCTGGACAGAGGCAGACCATCACACCAGTATAGACTTGTATCCCTCCAGGTGGACCCCCAGTCCCTAATGAAGACAAATCCCTGAGCTCTGCACCAGTTTTTCAACCAGTCATTGAATCCCACGGTGCGGAGTACCCTAGCCTCGCCCATGCCATAGAGAGGTAGCACGTCTGAGAAAGTTACCATGTGTGCCACTTGTCTGAGGCCCCTCCCCAACTCCATAAACTCCTGCTGCACTGCTCTGATCCCATTCCCAGCCATGTCATTTCTCTCTAGGTGGACAATGACCTCCAGTTCCCTCTCCTGTGCAGCTGCTCCCATGACCCCGAGGATTCGCTTCCTGTCCCTCCAAGCCATGGTGCCGGGCAGGCACCTTACTTCCCTCTCCCTTCCCTCACCCCCAGTTCTACACCCTAATGATTAAGTCTCCCACCAGAAGTTGTTTCCTTCCCCTGTGGGGTCCTGTGCCACCCTCCTGTTGGCCTCCTTTGTTGAGGTTCCTTGGTCTCTGCTGTGGGTGCCTCCATAGAGGAACCATACTCCACAAGAATGGCAAATGAATTGTGAAGAGGCACAACTGGAGGGATGCACCTCTGTTCCACCACTCCCACCCTCCCTGAGCCCACTGTGGTCCAACCACTATTCTTTCTTGGCAACCTCTGAAGCAGTGGTGGTGGTCTGGGTGGTCCCTGGGTGGGGGAGAAGGCTTCCTATAACCTCGCCAGGTCAGCATGGAGACAGGCAACATCATCCCTCAGATTAGAGAGGTGCCTGCAAATAGGGCAGCAATGCAGCCTACAGAACATCTCCTGGAAGACTGCTGCTCCACAGCCAGTGCATTGCACCAATCCCCACATGTCTGTGTCCCTTCCTGTTTGTTTGTTTTTTTGTTAGTGTGAGCAAGTGTGTGAGTGTGTTTACCCCTATTTAGTGAGCTGTGCCTTTAAGGATATGAACAGGTATATGTCCTTTGCACTTTTGGGGAAGTGATGTCAGAACCCTGATAAGGAAATGATGGGCTTGGGGAGGACAGGGTGAGGCAGGGTGGGTGGGACTAAGCCCATGCCCTCCAGAAACAATGAACTGCAACTCTGACCCACCACCCCAGTGAGTGCCTTCCTTCCTTTAAGACACATGTTTCACAACATGTAAGTAACAGGTCTAGTCACAAATGACTGCAAATATTCTCCTTGCTAAATTTCCTCCCTGGCAAATAAAAGTTACACTAAGAAAAGTCAACCCAAAAACAGAGAAGCAAAACACTGATTTCTACTTATTTACACAGGCCCCAAATTAAGAATTCAATTCAGTGTACTTCTAATAAATCACCTCCTTGCTATAAGGAAGCTGGTGGGTGCTCTCTGTCTCACCTACATGCAGGTCATGCCTCAGTGCCACAGGATGCTGCCCACTAGACCACCGTTTCAGATATCTCCTAGAAGAATCCACAGGGGGTGCATCAGGTAGGCCCCTTTATTGATCCCTTTAGAGGACATGGCACATTGGGTATGACACCCCTCAGAACCAAGAATTAAGGGCACATGTTGTGAGCCAACTGTTAGGGATTCTGTGCATTTCACCTTTTTTACACCTGCACTTATATGATGTGGTGACTACATTCTGTTAATTCTGTTTAGTTGTAGCAACACTGCTGTATTGATACAGGTTTGAAGTATATGTTTTTGTTGTGACTAATCTGAAAACAATAAAAATCTTTAACCACAAAGAAATAGGCTGCCTTCCTGTACCCTGTACACACCAGTGAGGTAGTTGTAGGTCTCCATCATGTCCCCCCTCTCCCTCCTCTCCTCCAGGGTGTATATGTTGAAATTCCTGAGTCTCTCCTCATAGAGCTTCTTGTGCAACCCCTGCACCATTTTAGTTGCCCTCCTCTGGACTGCTTCCACCCTGTCAACTTGACATTACAAGAAAGAGTGAGAAAAAAATGTGTGTGTGTGTGTGTCAAATTCTTCCATATGTTCAATAGAGTTTGAGAGTAGCCCCTAGCTTTCTAGTCTTGTATAGTTCACTGGAAGAAACAAAAGGGTAACTGGCTAGAGGCAAGACATAAATGAGATAAGAGACAGGCTGAGGAAACATGCTATTTCCCTGGGTAGTACTATTCTTTAACATCACTGCTATTAATAGGCTCACCATCACCACTACCCAAGTAGTGTTTTGGAAGTGCCCCTGAGTATCCAGTAAATACACCATAGTCTAGTTTAAGAAAACTTAGGATTTCAACATTTTCTGGGGTAGATTAGTTGCCATATTGGTTCATGTAAGAACAGATCCAGAAGCAAATGGTTTGATACCTTTTTATTGGACCAACATAGATGTTACAAAAAGAAAACAATGTCTAAGCTTTTGGATCAACCAAGTCCTTCCTCGGAGACTTATGACAGCTGTTCAGACAGTCACATTCTTTTAACACCCAGAATAAACAACTGTCATAAGTCTCCAAGGAAGGACTTGGTTGATCTGAAAGCTTAGACATTGTTTTCTTTTTGTAACATCTATGTTGGTCCAATAAAAGGTATCAAACCATTTGCTTCTGGAACATTTTCTGGGAGAAGTTTTCTCCTCCTATTGCTAAAAACATAGCCAGCAGTGCGAAGTAAGCAATAATACCCAACAGGGTGGGTGATATTGGGCTATACCAGACTGCCCCAGGGCGTAATGAGGCCCGATGCCTCAGGGGGAGGGTCTTACAGACCCTGGAAGGTCTAGTATAGCCCATACCACCCAGCCTGGAGGTTATTATCACGCTTAGAAAATGGGTTATCTGTGACAGTTTTATACAATAATTAAAAAATGTCAAATACTCGGCAGCCCTGCCCTGGGGGGTAAACCAGGGAGAAACTCTAGGCATGAGTAGTACTGGAGTGGTGGGTGTCGGGCAATGGGGGCGGGGTCTGGGATGTAGTCAGGACCGGATGATAAAGCATAATAAATAAATTTTAAAAAATTACTTAAAAAGAACTAGAAATGAATAGAATTGCATTGTTTGGTAAAGTAGTCCCTCTTCTGGTACAGCTGCCAGTAGAGGGTGCTGCTGGCTTCATTGTGCTAAATTTTCTTTGTGTTTGTTTTCATTGAGGACCCTTCTCCAAACACCACCAGTTCAACTTGTCATAGAAGAGCTTTGTTATTTTTATTCATTTTGTTTGTGCGGGGCACATTACTGATTCGGTGGTTCAATGTTTTGTTAAGAGAGGGACTGTTGCTGGGTGACAGCATGGTCACGGGATTGCGGTAAGGACACTGTCACTGTTTAAAATAGCAGGGTTCCAAGATATGTACAATTATTCTCCTCGCACCACAAAATTAAAACTTATGATTGCAGTCACAGTAGGAATCAGGTGGGGCATGGTGTCTATATGTCACCTTAGGAGAATTACAGTCAGACGGGGCACAGTGCCTGGACTGAAGAGGGTGACAGGGATCAGTCTTCACAGGAACAGCCAAGATAAAGAAGGTACTTTACAAAACTGCTAATACTGGGGAAAAAGCCATTTGTGAGACAGTGCTGGCACTAGGAAATTATGATTGCAAATGGAACGATGGGAGACAGAGTGGGCTGATAGTGGGGACACGGTTGTTATGTTTAAACCTAGTGGTGAAACAGCTGGTGAGAGAAAATCTTCAGATTTATTTATTTTATTTATTGAAATGGCGGGGGTGGGGGCTCCGTCACTGCTGCCACTCGCTAAGCGTGCCAAAAAACAAACAAACGATAAATTCAAAAATAAGTATGGGGGGCTATATCTCTCACTCAGAGAGAGAAAAAAATGGTGGCTATTTCAAATTGAAAATTCCATGGGCACAGGAACATTCGAACATAATCATGCTGCCAGAGACTGGGACTCATTATTTCCCAGTCTCTGTTGCCTGATACCGGATCATCTAATTGGTGGCATTAGCCAATCAAAAAAAAAAAAAGAATTCTCAATACCCATTTTCTGAATATTATTTCTGAATAGTCACTCTTTGCTAGGTGACTTAATTGGGAAAGAGACACTTTTTGTAAGGCTGGCCAGCCTGTGCTCTTTTCATGCCAGTACTGAAGTGGGTCATCTTGAAGATTTATATTTCTGGAGTCCTTTAAAGAGCCCTGACCCCATTGGAACAACTTTAGAAAAAATGCAATAGATACACACACTTCAGCTTATATTTCATGTTTCTTTCTGCAGTTCTCACTCTTATTTCTGTATTACAAAGGACATTTGCATGGTAACAGGATTTCTGCCCTATCTGCTGTGACTGCATGCTTACAACTGATATCACAATTCTGTTTATGATGTCACACAGTCTGTTGCTGTAGCGATAATCATGTCATAAACTGGGGATCGTGATGTCAGGTGTAGACAAGCTGCCAGAGTAGATGATGTATGGAGGGCAGTGATCCTGTTTTGATGAAACTGTCCTCAGTAATAATGAAAAAGGGGGACACAGCTGCAGAAAATATAAGAGATAGAAACTGAATTGTGTCTAAATCTTACATTTTTCATAATTATCCCAATGGTGTCAGGGGTTCTTTAAGGGATCATTCAACATGCTACCGTACTTGTAGCTCGTGGTGGCAATGGTAACAGCACAGTCCTGCCCAAATGTTGTCCTTTCAGGCACCAAGCAAACTGCCTCTGCATTTGATTCATAATTCAAGGGTCTTCTTATAAGATGCTTTTTTTCTAGGTTTACTGGGATCAGTTTCTTGGAAGGAAGCATTCTAGGCACAGTTTCTGCATTAGAAGATGTATCAGTAGAATGATTTGACATATGTTTTTTCTGTCAGCACTCACTTAATGTGTTGCTTTCTCAAATGACTGTAGCAACTGACGTAAGTATGATATAAGATTCCACTGCCCAGAGGTGAGTGCGACACCCCCTTTCCTTACAACATGGTCCATGGTGTACTGTTTCACTGCTTTGCCTTGTTCCTGAAGCCTCTGCAACATGTAAAAGGTAATGTTCCACCTAGTGGCATCTTCTTGTTTTATCTGTTGAATCAGTAAGTTATTCTGTAGTTGCAGATCCTGCAAAATTTTACAAGCTTTACAGAATACCTGAAGTGACCATACCACATATCTTTTGTGTAGTACCCAGCATATCTGCACTCCTGTATTCACTGAGGAAGTGCTGTACCACTAGACTGAAGTACTAAGCATGGTATTTACATAACCCCCACCATCTTTTTCTAATTTAGCTCCATTGTCAGAAAATCCTGGGGAAAGGCCAATAGGGGAACGTCATTCTTGGAACCGTTTCTTTAGCTCCTGTAAGATGTTTGCACCACTGTGATTTTCTTTCTCAAAACTTTCAATACAGAAGGCAATCTTTTTTGTAGGATTCTGTTGGCCCTGAGTAGTGGCAGAGGATGTCACAGAGGATGTAAATGACATCCTCTGGGTGTAAATGACATCCTCTGGGCAGTGACAAACATGTACAGTAGTCTGCTTCTCAACCTGTTGTCCAGGTAATTATTATTACATGTGATTCTTTAATAGATAATGACTGCAAGGCACTGTTTGCCTTCTGGTGCAGTTCTCTGTAAAGAGCTGGCACAGCCCTTCTTGAGAAATATTTCTGTGATGGTAGCCGATACTAACGGGCATTTCTTTTCATCACCCCCTTAAAGTCAGTAAAGTCATCAACAGAGAAGGGACTCATGGCCATTGCAATCATTGTGGATATTTCTTTATTGAACTGCAGAGCAGCTGGATGGCTTTGGTCATGTTTAATTCTCCCTTCAAAAGCCTGCTGCATGGTTAACTGTTTCTGAGGTGCAGCTGGTACACTGAAAAAGGGTGGAGGAGACAGAGAAGAACTCTCACTGTTTGGAGTTGTGGAGCGTTCTTATTCTTTTTTTTTTTTTTCTGTTTCTGCCCCTTTCTCACCACCACGGTGGTTCCCTTCTGGGTACCCTAGGCTGGAGATCCCTTAGTCCCTCCCCGGGTACCTCCCTCGGAGCCATTGGACCTACCTCCATCCTGCCTCGGCCTTGCCCCCCCAGGCGGGGAAGGAGGGGGAACCCCATTTTTCCCCCTCCCAGTCCATTAGAGTGTGCATCAAGAGGTCCTGGTGGTCCCCGATGGGAGCCCGGTTATGGAATCTGGAGTAGCCAGGTCCCTTTAACGACCTCCGTGACGGGGTATTTTTCCTGTGTTCTGGTGCCTCCCACAGGACATTGGCTTACATGGGGAGCCTGGGGAGGGGTGCATAGTGACGTGCTACCGCTCCGACCCCTGGCCAATGTCCTCCCTCCCTTCATGCCGTCTCACTGCATCTCTACCTGTGGTCACCCAGGTGGCAGTATTGCAGTGGGATAGACGTCCCCACCCTCCCCATGGAGGACAGCTGCCTATGGGCACTCAATCCTCCTCCCCTTGGCCTGCCCTCCCGTAACCTGAGTCCATTTCCTAATCCGGGTCACTGGCACCACAGGAGGTAACACTACTGCTGCGCCAGCAGGCTGGCCAGAGATTTCTTATTCTGATAAAGATGTGTCAGATAAATGGGGTGACATGGTGGACCCATTCAAAGCGCTGCTTGGTGCCTGAGGGGTTTTGCACAGGACAAATTACACAAATTTACCTACACTACCAGCCTCTGTGCCACTGTCACCCTCTGCAACACCCTTAACCATGTCACCATGTCACTGATTCCTGGCCCACTGAACTGCATGAATTCTCTGTGTCTTACTAAGGTTCATGTGCCAAGGTTGCCTGCCTCTCTTCCCCTACTGAAAGAAGCCTTACATAAACAGTATATTGTTTGCATACTGTCCTTTGGGTCGAGGTGAAAAACTCCAGATGGAAGAGGATGCTTTTCTGGTTTTGCCCCTTGCATTGCAACTTCTGAATCATCATCCAACATGTCTCTGTTAAATTTTAGATTAGCTCCCTCTTCGATCTCCTCACTGGATGACTGAGTGTGAGGCTGTCCCTCAGTGGAGCAGACAAGCACAACTTTATTTGCACTTTTATTTTTACTGGCCCCTAATGATCTTTCATCTGATGAATTTTCCCTGGGCTCTTTGATCCGAAGTCTCATGGCAGCAGGGTCCTCCGAGTCTTCATCAGAGCCCCCATGATGCACTGCCTCTTTTTCAGGAAGGTACTCACTGCCACTGCTCTCCATATGGAGCTCACGGAGAAGTGAGAAACAGTAGAATCTTGAGAAAGTGGCACCGTGCATACATATGTGCTTACTGTTCTCTTTCCACTACTGACAGTACATGCAACTGCCTTTGTTTTGTCATAACTGCACATTTACCAAGTCTACTTTTTTTTTTTATATATAAGTGTTTATTCTCCTTTCCTGTTAATTCCCCATTCAGCTTTGGATCATCCAAACCCATCACACCATCATCCCTAGGGTCTAGTGGGCTGGCAGTATAGCTTAGAGGTTAGAGGAATGAGGTGTGAATGAGCTTGATACATCCAGCAGACCAGACCTGAGTTTGATTCTCACAACCTCCACTTGCATACTGTGTGACTCTGAGCAAGTCACTTAACCGCCCAGTGCTCCCAGGTCGCCTCTGAAAACAGGCACTTGTGCCTAGTGGGCCTTACCCGGTTACCAAAGACTAAAATAAAAAATAAAAAAAATAGTTCTCCTCTGGTGATCCCCATGAAATGCCTTTCTTGGCAGGGCTATCGGGGTTGTTTAGACTCCCCCCCTCTCCCCCCCACTGGAGCACAATCAAGCCTGGTCCAAAGGAATGCCTAGTCAGTGATTGCAAGGCCTGCGGTGGACCAAGCCATTCTCCTGCTCAGTTCAGGATTTCCTTCCTGCTTTCTTCCTCCTGGGCTGCCCAGCATGCTATGACATCAATAGGTGTGCATGTGGGAGGCACACGCACTCTTCACATCGGCCAGCAGCCGTCTAACCTTGTGCCTGCCATGCTGCCCCCAAATCTCTGCTTGCAGAAGCTGATGAGCAGTGTGGCCAAACAACCCCCTCCCCCTAGAGAATAGAGCAATCCATGGGATTCTTAATCCTCTCCCCCCACCAACCCCCCGCTGACCTAAGTCCGCTCTCAAACCCAAGTCACCCTGGAGCAGGCAGTAGTGCTACCACTAAGCCAACTTTCTTACTGCAACTGCTGATTTATCAACCAAACTTTGCTTGCAGCTTTTTAATTGGCCTGCATTTTTTGACTTTGCATTACCTGCAGCAGCAGGCAAACATGAATTAAAAAGAAATTCCAAAAAGTATTTTGGAAGCAAAGTTGTCCTTCCATACGAAGTCCATGCAGTGCTGCTATCTAGGACACCACTTAATAGGAGCTGATGCTCAATGGTCTAGCCTTTTTTAATTTGTTAATGAATGAACATGCTGATCAATTAACTGATTGATCGGTCCCATCACCTTGCCCCCACTTCATATGCAGGTATGACTATACATGCTGTGCAAAACATGTAGCATTTAACAGGGATTCAGGAAATTCTTGGCAAAAATCTTTTTTTCTAACCACTCAAAGAGACGACTCACTAGTTCCATTTAAATAAATTGGAGCATCAGTCAAAGAAGCGTATGAGTCAGAGGAGTGTGGCCAGTCTAAACATCCCTTGCGTCAGGTCATTTTCAACAGTCCTTGATTCTTTGTGTCTTACTGCCACACTGCATTCAAGCCTGCTGCCTGTGAATGATGTTTGACTGGGAATTGTTGGCTGTGCCCAGCAGTAAGCAAATTCTTGCTAGTCCTGCTGGGGGCTACCATCCTGGGGTTTATGTTTTATGCCTTGAACTATTTTTCAGCTGCTTTTTCTTGGAGTGATTGCTTGCTAAGTGGTGCACATGGGGTCCAAAACATGCCTTTCTGGTTGAAGATATGCACATGCACAGTACTGACTTGGCCAGTGTGTGTGTGTGTGTGTGTGTGTGTGTGTTTTAGTCCTACATTGCTGATTGTACAGTGCCACCAGATAAGATCTATTTGCACAGTAGCTTCCTGAAAGGAGCACACAGCTGCCAAAATGTCGCCTCTGATTTGCAGCTCTGCATAAATCAAGCCTCCCACTCTCTCTCTCTCACACACTCTCGGCAACAGCTTAAACAATAACAGTCTGAGTTTGACAAGTTTAGTCTATATGCAGTGGGAGTGTTTGCTTCAGGGTAGATTAAAATTCTGTAATTACCATTCTAAATCAAACCACTGTTTTTATCCAGTCAGAATTGTTTATTTCTAAACATTCCTGGTACCCATAAAACTATAAAAGTGTGTCTCATGCTAATGGTTCTAATTCTGAAAATCTAACATTATTTATTTAGTTATATGATAATTTATTCATTTATTCTCTAGGTAGCTTTACTGGAACCAACATTCCCTTTAAAGGAATGGCATGGACAGAATAGTAGGCATAGATCTTTTTCCTTAAAAAAAGGGTGTTTCTCTAATTTTCTGTAAAGTAGAAGTCTGTTTTTTTAATTTCTAAAACAAAAATTTTCAACATGATTTATAATATGTAAGCTAAAAAGACAATGAACCACAGCACAAAAGAGCTTTGAGTAATCCTTGCCTCAGTGCTTTTGTGTGGAGGGTCTTAACCTTTTTGGCTTGCTTGCTTTCCTGTTTCCTACCATGATTCAAACCTGTAGGACCACATTAGGGCTGGCTTATTTTCCTCAGGGATGTGATACAGAGGAGGTACACTAAGGTGTCCTGTGTAGGATGAAACCAGTGTCTGTGTCTTCTGTTCTCACTCTCTGCAGATTCCGTGAGAGGCCCTTTGGCACCGTGTATTCCTGCTTAGAGCAGAACCAGCCTAAATGTTCATGGTGATTTACATATATATCCCATGATGCTTCGCATTATGGGGTCATGTGAGATTTTGCATTTTTTAAAATAATAATAATAATAAATGTTATTTGATATAGCACCTTTCATGCTTAAAGGTGCTGCACAATAAGGTAAAAACAACAATCAATAAAGTCAGATAAAATCAAAGCAATTCAGGGTACGCTTTCCCCCACAGATAGGTCTTCAGTGCCCGCTTAAAGCACCCCACTGTCCTGCACTCCTGTAGCTGACAGGGCAGAGAATTCCAGAGGGTAGGTGCCACAAACCCGAAGGCACGTGCCCCAGATGACTTTAAACTTACCCTCAGAATCTTCAGCAACCCCTCGTCAGCCGGGCAGAGCTGTCGCAGAGGGGTGTAAGGAACCAGGAGCTCTTTCAAGACCAGGACCAAGTCCGTAGGGCCTTGTAGGTCAACAGACCTACCTTAAAGGTGATCCGCCACTGAATAGGCAGCCAGTGCAGATCGCACAGCACAGGGGTAATATGAGTTCTTCTCGAAGCCCCAGTCAACAAAGGTGCTGCAGCGTTCTGCACTAGCTGCAAGCAGCGGATATCAACCCCAGGAAGCCCTAGGTAAAGGGAGTTGCAGTAGTATGCCATTATGTTGTCTAAACACTCTTGGTGTGTAGGGTAAAGAATAAAAATAATAATAGTAATACAGATTCTTGTGTCTTGGAGTCTGCCAAGAAACATTCGTAAACAAGCAAGGAGTACTAATAAAGTTTATTATGCTACTTACGCCAAGCATGTGACAAAGAAAATCACAAGGGAGATGGGTTTCTCACAACTCCTGAAGAATGTACATAATCTCCAGAATTGTAGATATTAGGTTCTCTAAGATCTTGTTCTATCTCTCCCCGCGCTCCAGCTCTCTGCCCTTCTAGAACAGCTACAGTAGTGTATCGAGAGAGCTACAATGGGTTGCGGACAACTATATACTACAGATAACAGCATAGCAACAGAGATTTCAACATAATTACAGATATGAGAAACAATATGTATTGATCCTAAGTCATTCTCCATTGGAGAATGACTTAGGAGACATAATTACTAATGAGTATTATATGAGACAGAATATGCATCCATTAGCATTAGAGCTTGGACAAAACAAATTCTGACACTTCCAATCTACATGTGGCTTTTCTTACTTACTTACAGTATAAAACATAGAGACATAACAAAGGCCTTCTGTCTCTGTCAGCTTGCTTAGACAAAGAGAACTGCTGACAGGCATATCTGCCTGAGTGTGAAATACACATTACATATAATTATATGAGAGTATGAGTATACAATAATCACTGATGATCCATCTGAGTCATCTAATCAGTGATTAGATAGATTATATATGGAATATCTATAAAAGACAAACATAATCTAGATAAATGTATTATAGTGAGGTATAATGAATCATGCATGGTAATATTAGCATATCTTAGCAGCAAAGCACATTTCTAGCACTCATGCTTATATGTGTGCTCATATCTACAATGTTAGTGCAAAATAGCAGTATCACAGTATAACAGACTTATAATAGGTATATCATTATAAGAGTTTTTTCTTAAGTACATTTTGTACCAGAACAGTTCAGGTGTGCTTAATGGTCCCCTGCCCCAAAAAACGTGACTGTAAGGCTCAGTCCCTCTCTATGTCTAGGGGCATATGACGGTACTTCTGTTCCAGGGAGGGCCTGCTCACAGCAGAAACTGCACCTCAGACAATACCACCGTGGACCTGGGAAATGGGGACCAGGAATATCAGGAACCACAGGGGCACCATTAACAAACGACCACTCACAAACATAATGCCCATGCCAGGAGCTGGGATCAAGCTGGTCAGCGTTTATTTGTTACAGATGTTACACACCAGTTTGGGCTCATTCACCTTACCATTTCACTCTTTTCTAAATTCAGTTGGGAGGGTTCCACATATATAGGCCCTTGGCATAGGATGGGCACTACTGCACGGATAATTACAATCTGTTTTAGCCTCCTGTTCTGGAGTCCTGCAGGAACTACTTCCCACAAGATGGGCCAGGAGTGGCAGTATCCCCAAGCAGTATGAGACACTACCATGGGGGGATAAACATGCCAATGCATAGCATTTGTGCCAACCGGTGGCATTAAATGAAACACTAGAACCGGGTTATGGATCCTAAACATTCACACTTTTCAATCCAGTCATGTACCCCATCCTGTGTCTTGCTTACTAGGTCCTGGTGACCTTTTTCTCACAGCAAGCTCTGTCACCTGGCCCTACCACTATGGGACTTTAATGGACCCCGACTCTTGCCAGGCACGTCACCACAATGCAGTAATTACCTACACAATTACACAGAGGTGCTCTATTTACTATGGCACCATTTATGCCTTCTAGCGTCTCCTATGGAGATGTACTCACATGTTGCTCTCTCTCTCTCCCTTGTGTCCTTACTGGGAGTGGATCCGTATGGACCTAGGCAATCTCCTGTCAGAGGCTTACTACTACTTCCAGGTACCTTTTTGGTTGGGTGGATGGTGTGCCCCCTTGGGGCAAGGTTAATGAGATGTTCTCCAGGGCTTTCCACAACAGGTATGTTCCCCTCTCCAGCCCCAGAGGGCTGAGGACAGACTGGGCTCCTCTAAGGTTTCCCCCACCTTTTCCTTTCTCTGGTGGTTGTATCACTCTGGTAGTAACTCAAAAGTATCCAAAACCCTAAGATCAAAAGCTGCTAAGCACAGCTAACCTCCTCCCTCTCTCTGCAGAGTGATGTGGGAGGGTAAGGAAGTGGATATTCATGTCTGGGATTGCCAGGAAGCCTCAATACTATCCTTGACAAATTCTCTACTATCTTCAACAGTGTCTGCAACAAATTCACACCACTCAAAAAATAAGGGTCAGGGGGACATGTAAACAAATGGATCTCTCCCAAAATGTTCAAATTGATGAGGTCAAGGGACAAAGCCTGGGTCTACTGCACTAAGAGCAGAGACCCTGCCCAGCATTCCCTCTATAAAGCTCTCAGAAACAAGTGCAAATTCTGCCGTCAGAATGGCCAAAATAGACTATGTCCACAATAAACAACTGGGGGAATCGACAAACCCTCGTCAACTCTGGGTGACTCTAAACTCCCTGCTCAGGAAGAACAATCATTCTGAAATCATCACGCTTCTCCAAGGGGATAAGCAAACCAACGACCCCACCTAAGTTGCGAACATCTTCAATTCTTTCTTCGGGGGACCTGAATAAATATTAACCCTCCCTCCATTTCTCCCCCAACCTCTACCCCGCCCCCCCATCTCCATGCTGAGTCCAGCCCCAGATTTTACTTCTAGACCCTTAAGTCTTCAGACACTATTAAGCTGATCCAGACTAACAACCCTAAACCCAGCATAGGGGTGGACGGTATTGACTTCAAAATCCTTAAACGCACCATTATACCTTTAGCGGCCCCATCACCAACATATTGAACCACTCACTTTGCTCTGGACACTTCCCTAGCATCTGGAAAACCGCCACCATTAAACCACTCTTCAAATCAGTGTCTAGAAACTATGTCAGGAATTACTGACCTATCTCCCTCCTTGCTCCCCTCTCCAAAATCATTGAAAAATTAGTTCATACCCAGCTCACCGCCTTCCTCGACTGCCATAACTTTCTCTCAGAAGTGCAGCATGGGTTTAGATCTGGTCACAGCACTGAAACAGGCCTGGTTAAGTTCACTAGTGACATTCACAAGGCCAACGACAAAGACTAGTATACCGGCTCTGTTTTTGTGGACCTGACCAATGCTTTTGACCTGGTCGATCATGGCTTACTTCTGGTTACACTTAAGGGCCTGCAAATCTCAGAGAATGTTGTTGAATGGATTGGTAGCTACCTCTCTCACAGATCCCAGACAACAACCATTAACAGTCACTTCTCCACCAACTGCCCAATTAAATATGGGGTACCCCAAGGGTCCATTCTAGGCCCGCTCATTTTTTTCCTGTTCGTAAACAACCTCCCTGATATATGCCACTCCACCAAAATTGTACTTTATGCCGACAGTGTAGCCCTGTGCTGCAGCAACAACAACCTTGACACAATTCTAGGAAATCTACAAGAGGAGGATTTCAGCAAGCTACATTCTTGGATCTCTGCCAAAGGCATGGTCCTTAATTCCAAGAAGACCTAGTTTAGAAACTTTTCTGGCCCAAGACAAACTTTCATCCCTGACCTAAACCTCACAGACAATTTTGGTAACTATATAGATAAAGTAGACAAATTTAAATACCTGGGACTGTTCCTCGACCCCCACCTGACTTTCAAACCCATATCACTAACCTCATCAAGAAGATCCATATGAGGCTTGGGCTACTGTATCGAATCAAAAAGTTCTTTATCCCTATCTCCAAACGACTGGCTACTTCCTGGCTCTTACCTCTCTTTGAGCATGGCTCCATTGTCTGTTCCCCCCATAACTCATCCCTCCTTTTCTCTAAACTAAAAACCACTCATAATAGCATTGGACGCTTTGTCACTGGCCTCCTTGGAAGATCTACCACTGTTTCCTCTATGGTCCCCTAAATTGCCCCCGAGTAGATTTCATCTTAATATGCTCTCATTCTTGTACAAGATTAACCTCAACCTTCTGCCAGTTAGTGTCACCTCTATCTTCCCCAAATCAGTCCCCAAGTGCAGCACAAGAGGGGGCTGCAGTCAAACCTTTGACATCCCATTTTATCGTACCGCTCATGCTCAGTATTCCATTACCTATGAGGGTTCAAAGCTTTACAACAAACTGCCCCTGATATAGTTGCATGTAGATCTATCAGTTCCTTCAACAGCACCCTTAAGGACCACCTCCTCCTCAAATCTTCCACTTGTGTATGCCTAGAACTACCTGCCCCTTGAATGTATTTTTATCTAGTGTTATTGTTCCCCTGCCACAAACTCCTCCTCCCCTCCCTTTTCTCCTCCTTTCCTCCCCAACTCTAAAATACCCCCAAACACACCCTTATACTCTTACTCCCCAATACAAGCTACTGACTAGGTTATTTTCTAAGCCTGCACATATTGGAATTTCAGGCTCTGTTTGGAATATCATTTCTCTGTATATAAACCATGCTGTAAATAAGTGTGTATATCACATGGTATGTACTTTATACCCCCCTGGGGAGGCAGTATAGCACAGTGGTTTAAGGCTCTGAGCTGTAAATCTGGTGACATCCAGCAGACCAGACCTGGGTTTGAATCCCACAGCTTCCACTTGCCTACTGTGTGACCCTGAGCAAGTCACTTAACTTCCCTGTGCTCCCAGGTTGCTCCTGTAAAACAGCTTTCAGCTGAGTGTGCTACTCCTGGTTAAACAACTGAAAAAAAAATGTTTGATGGGTTAATTTCTTAATTGTTTTACTCGTCTTCCATCTTCATAATTTACTCTGTACAACTGAACGTTTGTGAAAGCAGGCATTTTTGCTCACATACCTTTCCAGTATAAAATAAAAATTGATTGATTGACTGCAGGGCCCTTGAGAGGGTTAAAGAGCAGGGGATAATTCCTGGGGCCCAACACCAAAAGGAGCCCAGGCCACCCAGCATACTGTATTCAGGAAAGGTACCACATACCCCACAAGGGTGTTCTGGAGTGCCCTTACTGGGGTGGTATGCCTGCATTTTTATATGTAAAGACAATTAAAAAAGTTTTTTAATACGCAAACAATATATGTTTGGCGCCTTATCTTTCTTAGCATGAGCGGAACATTTTTTTGCTGAGTACGATTGCCTTTTTGGTTTAACGCACTGCAGCATCCAGGAGCAGCTCTGTTCGTATTTTGCAACATAAGAATGCAACATGTGTGCTAGGGTTTCAATGTAAGCCTTCGTCAGAGCTGACTGACACCCTGGTACCTCCCACTATAAATACCACCCATGGGTGTCATGTGACTAGTAGCCATATAGTCTACACAGGCCAAGTTCAAAATCATATGTAACCAAGTGTTATAGTAACATGCTCAATGCATACTGTAATACCAGTATACTTCATACATAAACAGAGACAGTCATGTCATAACCCTCCCCATGGTTAGTATTAAGAAAACCATTATTCTAAAGTGCAATAAATAGTATCATTGACACATAGCTCAACTATATACTAAGAACTACAAAATCCATCTTACGAATAAACATATCAAGTCAGAAATATTTAAATACACAATCTCATAGAAAACAACGAGATGGTAAGTCCTCATTGAGTCGTTTTGAATGTTTTGTGTCCAGTATAAAGATCCAAAATGCACCTCTTTTGTTCATTGTAACTTTCTCAAATGGCAGTAAATCTCAAGTTGGGGGGTGAGCCATGGTTTCTCTGCTTAAAACATCTATTCATAGAGTATTTATTTTATTTAGTTTTTGTTGATTGGGTAAGTGCACTAGACAAATCCTGCCTATTTTTCAGGCACGACCCAGGGGAGGGGGATACAGATGAATGCCAACTGACCTTGAACCAGATTAAGCTGTTGGTGGTATTTTTCATGAATGGGGGAAATTTGGCCAGGGCACTGGGGAAATTCCCCTGCTCTTTTTGAGAAGTGCCATGGGATCTTTAACATCCACCTGAACTACCACCAGAACAGGCAGATGGGACCTTTGTTTAACGTTTCATCCGAAAGACAGCACCTCAGGAGTGCAGCACCCTCCTCATGCTGCACTACAGTGTCAGTATTAGGATATTAATCCAAGTGCCTGGTGTGGGGATAGAACCCACAGCCTACTGATCTCCCAGCCTCAGAGGTGAGTGTGCTACCTGCTGAGCCACTGACACTGACATGTTCTCAGTTCTAATGGCTGTTTTGTGTTCCCTAATTTGGCACTTGAGGCTTCCTTTGCTTTGATCAAAATATCCCATCCCACAGAGGCATGTTAGGAGTTAAATCCCCCCTGCTAAGTTACAGTTAATGAAATTCTTTATCTCATATTCTTTTCCAGAGCGTGGATCCGATCCCTTGTATTACTACAGCATGTACAATGTCCACAATGGTAATTGCCGTATGGTGAACCTCAATTTGAGATAAAGAGTTTCATTGACTGTAACTCAGCAGGGGTGATTTATCTTCTAACATGCCCTTTTGAAAGCAGCACACTCTAACTATCAGCTGCTCTGGGACTGGGAGATTCTATCTACTGTGCTGCTTATAGCAGTCCTCCACTGCGGTCCTTGGCCAAAGGGCAAGAGCACAAGAGCAGCACACTGTGGGTGTCAGCATGGGGCAGCAGTCGGCAGGAGACTTTGTACCGACAGTGTGACACTTGATCTACAACATAATTTTGTATTGTTATTGTGTAACTACTGTAAGTATATTATCATCCCTGCATCTTGTTGTTTGTAATCTGCTACTAGATAGGCCTATTGTGTTTATAGTTCTAATTATTTTAGCTAGGACTCTGCTGCAGCTTGTAGGCTATTGTGAATTTTTTTACATAAACTGCTTAGTTATTTGTGTGTTTCTATTTTACAATTGCCTGATTTGCTTTCTACCGTTTAACCACTGTTGCTTGCTCTCTTTAACCATACCTTGAATAATGGGTAGATGGGGTCGGCCCAGTGGCCCTTATCTGCCATCAAATTCCATGTTTCTATGTTACCTTCCAACTGTCCCTGATTAGGAGGGACAGCCCTCATTTTTGCCTCTCAAAATTGCTCTGTCCCTCATCCATCCCTCATAGAAAAGGTGCTGCCCACACTTAGAATGTGCTGTAAATTCAGACTTTCATGCAGAAATTCATATTATTCCAAGCTAAATCACAAACAGCCCTTGTACAAGTAAACACAATGGTTTCCACAGTGTTCGGAGTTTCTGTCTTCAAGTTTTTGGATCTGTCTCTCATTATGAGGGTCAGTGTCCCTCACTGTCCCTCATTTTTAGAGTCCGTGTCCCTCATTTCAGAGCTAAAAGGTTGATGCATACAATATGTCATTTACACTTGTTTTTTGTGAGACAGTATTTGCTTTGTAATTGTCCAACCATTTGCTTGTAATCTGGAAGCAGCACATACACCAGCCATCTGCTTGTTTTAGCTTTTCCATTTTAGTTAGTTATTCATTTATTTTTTTATTTTCTTTATTTTGTCTCCCACCCATTGAAACCATTCCCTCTTAATCCTTTTACTTACTTTATTTTTGGTTTGTGTGCCCCCTTTCGGATTAGAGCATAATCATCCTTTTTCAGTCATATCTGTGAAGACTGCTTCCTTGATGCCGCCTTGTTTGGGGCTGGTTAACATTAACTGTACCTCCCTACTCTGATACAGGGCTGCTTTTTACTAGAATTTCTACCTAGGCTGTCATCCCTGTTTTTTCTCTATCTGGGGGAGGCCTACTCCCCTGTAGCTCACTATTTTGACCTTTCCCATTAATTTATTGTCTGATAAGGCCCATTTCATTTCCTTTCCCAATCTGTTTCGCTACCTGCTTTTACCTCATCTGTCTCCCTCCTTTTACTTATGACTCAGGTTGTTTTAATTCTTTGCACTTTTTCTCCACTTTGCTGTGCACTTCTCACTCTCTTCTTTTCTTTCTTCTCTTTTCCACAATCTACTGTTCTTTCCCCATCCTCCTCCTCTATTAGTTTTCCCCTTCCTTATCCCCTACTTTCCTCTCTTCCTCTCTCTCTCCTCCCGCCTTCCTCCATTCCCCTGGCATCCTATGTGCCAAGTTCTTTTTTACTCCTTGGCTTTACTTTGAAGTTCTCTGGTGCCTTCTGTCCCTTTTCTTCCCTTATTCTCCCCCTATCACATGGCTCCCATCCCCCCTCCCAGGCTGCATACTGGTTCCTTAAAGCTCCATATCACCTTGTTGATTTTGGTAGCAGGTGGCATTGAACAGTTTTATTTTTTGGCCTGGACCCCCAGCACCATCTGTCTGACAGGCAGAGGCTATTCAGCAACCGTCCCCTGCACGCCTCCCCCAAGCCCATGCTTGCCCCCCCCCGGGCAGGGTTGCCAGGCACCCCCTCCCCAGGACATACGGTTTTGAGCCCTGGCTTTCCCCCTGAGGACAGGGCCATGGGAGTGGGACCCCCCTCAGCAGACCATTGTCTCAAAGATGCGGGCGGAGGCAGGAGCATCACTCACGGGACCGGATTTTTTGTAGATGCTGCAAATTATCCTCCAGAGGCGGGATGTGCAATGATGTCAATAGGCATGCCTGACGTCCATCCCTGCCTCCATGACGTGTGGCTTCAGTACTTGTGGCACCCCGATCTCCACCAGGGGCCGCTGATGCACCGAGAGCCCCCCCCCCAGAGAAGGAGATTCGCCAGAGGGCACTCAGTCCTCATCTGCCCCGGCCAGCCCTCTGACTCCATGGTCCATTCCCAAACCCAGGTTGTCGGCATCATGAGCGGACGCCTTGCCACCATGCTAGCAGGCCAGCTCAGGTGACATTGAACTTAATCCTTCCCCCATCACAACTTCACTCTTACAGCTTCCCAAGGTGTAACCTGGGCACCGTGTAACCACAGACTACTACCCCTGACTGGGAAGCCTCAACCAGGTTGAGGGGCCTGGGCTGTTTCTGGAGGAAAGGGGGGTTCTTTCCAAAGATAAAACAAAATAGTGCAGTGCCTCCACCCAGAGTTAAAACACAGTGGGACAGATATTTGAGCAGTACAACTCCCTGGGATGCTACACCTACCCACCTCCCCTTGCAGTCATCCCACACATGGATTATCATAAACCAAAACCTTGTGTAACACCCCCCTGTGGGGTGAATATGTAGGTTTTGGGCAGTTTTAGGTTTGGGACCAGCAATCAATGGGTTAAATCCCTCTGTCACACCAGTGGGAACTCTGCAGGTCAGCCATCACTATTGGTGTACGGAGGTATGGGGGGGGGTTTAATGCCAAGGAGAGGACAACGCAGTCAGAGGGGTACAGATGGAAAGGTAACCCATTTGCCTGCACTCGGGGTGTCCAGAGGTTTGCTGTAGGTTGAGACAATTGCACGCTTCAGCAAGTTGATGAGACTGAGGCCATCAGCCTGGTCCGAGAGGTGGCCAGTGGTATGAGTTCTCTGAAAATGCCCCCCAATGGTGCAGTGAGAGAGATTCATGACCAGAGAGAAATGGGAGCTGAGAGTGTGAGCCCTAACAAAAAAAAATAAAAAAAGGTGAGCCTCTTGTCACCTGAGCCTGGATCTAAGGGGGAAAGTAATAGCTTCGGAGCCCTGAAATGCCAGCCCAGTTGTGGCAGCTCTGGTGGTAAGGTGGGGATGTTTGCCTGTGAATCTGTGGGTGAAGTCACTCACCAGGGCCCAAGGTGCTCTTGAGGAGACATGTACAGAGCAGAGAGAGAGAAACAGGCCAAAGTTCAGTATACCAACCCAGTTGTGGCAGCCTCAGTGGGGACATCCACCCTGAATTCTTGGGAAGAGTCACTTGCCAAGACCTAAGTTTTGTACTGACATTTGGGAAAGAGTGGTAGCCTTAATTCAAAGGGCTTGCTGCTGTGAGCCCAATGGATCACAGTAGAAATGAGCATGGAGCTGAGAGGAAGAGAAATTGCCTGCTGCCGTTTTGCAGGGCCTGATTCAGCCCAGAGAACTGCTGCCTATTCAGTAAAGGTGGCCATCTTGGCCCAGAAGAAAACCACCCAATGTTAGTGGGGCCTTTTCGGCTACAATGCATCCACCAATTTCCCTGTATGTGACCCCCACATTCCAGCTGTACAGATTAATTGTTGGAATGGCACCATGAAGTTTGTTGTTTATTAAATGGGATCCCCCCGTTACCATTACATTTGTGTGGACTTCAATTATTTGATGTAACTGTTTATGCCAGCTGACATGAATTTTATTCCAGTAGGCATCACCCAGAATTCCAGGTATGAAGCAGTTTTAGCCAATCCGATAAACTTGGGTACAGGGAAGTGATGTCACAGCCTCGCTCGATTAAAGCACCAGGAAAGAGAGAAAGAGACGGAATAAATGCTCCAGTCCTGTTTTGCTCACCATCTTTTTTGCTGGTATATCTGAGTGAGTGGGTCCAAAGGAGAGAGCCAGACTATGTCTGTAGACAGAGATCTAAGGTAACAAAAGGTGCTTTTATACAGGACTTACTTGTACCACTGGTTCCATGACACGCTTTGTTCCGCTTGGTCTGCTGCACTAAAAAGGCACTTATACATGAAGTAATCTGTATCAGAATAAGCACCTTTTGTTACCTTAGATCTCTGTCTACAGACACAGTCTGGCTCTCTCCTTTGGACCCACTCACTCAGATATACCTGCAAAAAGATGGTGAGCAAAACAGGATTGGAGCATTTATTCCATCTCTCTCTTTCCTGGTGCTTTAATCGAGCGAGGCTGTGACATCACTTCCCTGTACAGAGCAACTGTAACATTACCCTGTGTGACATCTACAGGCGATCCACTCTGCAACAGCCAAGAGAGCACGGGATTTTCTTTTCATGGGGCAGAAATGAGTGGAAGTGTACTAGTACATGGCTCGGTGAAACTCTACAAGAGTCAACAAACTCAGCCAAGCAGGGAACATGGATTCGACAAACGTTCACTTCTGTTACAGAGCGGATCGCCTGTAGACGTCATACAGAGTAACTTTGCAGTTGATCTGCACCGCTCGTTCTGATACAGAGCGCTGCGTCGAAAAGTGCCTGAAGAGTAGTGTGGACAGTAAGGTAAGAAAACCTTGTAATTGGTAAGAAAGAATGAAGCATTTATCTGCAAAGTCATGCAATATTTCTCCAGTAATAGTGTATGTGTGCTGTTGTTTGACTACGTGTAAATAGTATAAATGCTTGACTATTACTTCTGCATTTGGACAACCTGTGTTTAGTAAAACTTAGTTATTTTTCCAAACATTGCATTAACTAGTTATTTGCGACTACATCTCTGAGGGAAGGGTACCTGAGAAAGGGGGTGCATAGTCAAATTCTGAGAGATGGTAGAGTGAGTCCCACCCAGAGCAGAGACCCTCATTACAGGAGTCTAAAGGGTAGAAGGTGGCTGAAAAGGGTCATCAGACGACCACTAGTGTCTGGTCTTTTGCCAAACACTGGAACCTGACAGTGGTGATGCTGGTCCGGAAGGTCTCAGTGGAAAAGATTTGAGTGAGAGAAAGAGGCCTGCTGGGGACTGCGGAGTGGTATGACCTTCACACTCTTGGTAAGCAAAACTGTGTGCAGGCTTTCTTTAAAGGCCTATAATGGTGTTTGAGTCCAAGGTCTCCGCTGACAGGCTGCTCAATAGGTTCACCATTCTCTGGGAAAAGAAGAGATTCTTGAAGTTACATGAGAAAAATAAAAACACTGCACAAACCAAGTGTAAATAAGCAGGTGACTTTATTGAACAAATTGTGCAAAAAAAAAAAAAGCTCTGTGCTTTGAGGTGCTGTACCACTTCCTCAAGGAGCAATACTGATTTGCTCATTAAAGCCACTTGCTTACTTACACTAGATCTGTATCGTGTTTTTGCTTTTCTCATGTGTTTGTTCAGCAGATTCATGGCAGCATCCCTTAGTAATTTTTTTTTGTTTGTTTGTTTTGTTGTCTTCCTAAAGTTACCTCTGTGCTTCAGGGTCTGTCCCCACCTCCTGCTGGAAGACACCAGATCAAACATGTTGATCTGCTTGAGCCTGTCGATACCCTTGAGGATGCAGAAGATGGAGATCCGGGCCTGATATTCAAATAGGCGCAAGGCGCAGCTCCAAACATTTTGTGCTGCACCTTGCACTTACCTGGGTACCCAAAGGTGCTATATTCAGTGGAACAGCACACCAGCACTATTCCACTGAATATGGGGCCATGTCAGCCCAGTGCTAAGCCACTTAGCGCTGCCGCAACAGGGATACTGGGGTACAACACCAGAATAGATAGTGCTGGAGCACAATTTCCAATACAGTATTTAAAGGGACCCATGCAAATTAGCCCATTAGGCATGCAAGGCACTACAGGGCCATTTGTATGCCCATTATGACCTCATTTGCATGGATGCAGAGACAGGTTACAATGGTGCCACTCCTGCAATTGCCCAGTCCCATCCATGCATATCCATCTCTGATGCTAGTGGTACCCCCCCCACCACCAATTGCTAGCCCATTCTTTAATAAAATATAGTATCCTTGGTGCTAATGGTACCTCCCCCACATACAATCGCCAGCCCATTCTTTTTTTCCTTTTTCTGTCCACTGCCAGGCCCCATCGGCCACTATCTTTAATGCTAGTGGTCACCCCCTCCCTCCAATTCGAGTCCCTGCATAAATATATTTGACTAATAACATTTTATTGTTATTCAGGAACAAATGATTAGGGAAAAAAATCCCTATTTTCGCAAACTGCCCTGTACAATCCACACACAATACAAACATTTACATAAAAACAAAGTTAAACAGTAAGATAATTCCATCATTGCCAAGCATAGCATTTACAAGTAGTACATAAAGATTTCCGTAATGCAGTCAGAAATTCATGTAAAGAATGTTCTGCCTTCATTTCAGTAGACACCACACTCCAAGACTTGGCCATACTCGTTTGTAAAGTAAAATCTCCAAATTTATTATGGACCCGAAGATAAGATAGATTTAATGCATTTGACCTTATTTTATGCTTTCTATTGCTAGGTTACTCAATTGTCACCAAGCGATGCAAAGGATGGATAACTGTAGATATCAGTAACTTATAGTACAAGGATTGCCAATTAAATTGTCTTTTTTCCTCAGGCCTTAACCAATTTAAGGCTAGGTAGATCATGCAAGGGTGGGCACTAAATTTACTTGAATTTACAGATCTAGCCAGTTTGTAAGAAGTTTGATCTGTTTTCTTTATAGTTGTTTTTGATTGATTTCTGTATAATATCCACTGTACTCCTAGACTGGAATTAACATCCGCTGAGCTATTTTTAACATAGCATCCTTTGTAAAACAAGTAGAGATTCTTCTTAATGCCCCAAACTTTTGATTTGGCTTCTTAACTAATGAATTAATATGTTCAACATATGACAACTTATTGTCAACAAGAACCCCAGATATTTATAACATATTATATTTAACACTTTTATTTATATGTATTTATATTCCTGGTACTAGTGGTAACCCCTCATCCCTCCAGTCCCAGCCAATGCATAAATACATATATCCCTGGTGCCAGTAGTAACCATACCTCCCATCCGGGCCCCTGCATAAATACATATATCCCTGGTGCCAGTGGTAACACCCCCCTCTAATCCCAGCCCCTATATACACATACATCCCTGGTGCCAGTGGTAACCCCCCTTCCCCCAATCCAAGCTCCTGCATACATACATATGTCCCTGGTGCCAGTGGTAACCCCCCTCCCTGCAATCCAAGCCCCTGTGTAAATACATATATCCCTGGTGCCAGTGGTAACCCCCCTCCACCCAATCCAAGCCCCTGTGTAAATACATATAATCCTGGTGCCAGTGGTAACCCTCCTCCTTCCAATCCAAGCCCCTACATAAATGCATATATCCCTGGTGCAAGTGGTAACCCCACTCCCTCCAATCCAAGCCCCTGAATACATACATATGTCCCTGGTGCCAGTGGTAACCCCCCTCCTTGCAATCCAAGCCCCTGTGTAAATACATATACCCCTGGTGCTGGTGGTAACCCCCATCCCTCTGATCCCAGCCCCTGCATACATACATATATCCCTGGTGCCAGTGGTACCCCCCTAATCCAAGCCCCTGAATACATACATATGTCCCTGGTGCCAGTGGTAACCCCCCCTTCCCCCAATCCAAGCCCCTGCATACATACATATGTCCCTGGTGCCAGTGGTAACCCCCCTCCCTGCAATCCAAGCCCCTGTGTAAATACATATATCCCTGGTGCTAGTGGTAACCCCCATTCCTCTGATCCCAGCCCCTATGTAAATACATATATCCCTGGTGTTAGTGGTGCCCTCCCCACCTCCAATCCCAACCCCAACATACATTTTGGTTAAGAGAGATTTTTAAAATTACCATTTGGAACATTTTGTCAGGGATTTGGGAAATGAAAAACTGAAAAGGTTGAGTCTCATGCCCGATATTAATTTGGGTGTTGAAGAGTTCACAAGAACTTTTTGAATATTTGTAACATACATGCCCCTTTTAAAACTGAAAAGTTACAGAAAAAACATCTCCCCCGAGTTAATGAGTATTTAAAGAAAAAAATACGTATTAGGGACAGGATAGCCTGGCAGTTTAGCCTAGAGGTTAGAGGAATGAGGTGTGAATGAGCTTGATACCTCCAGCAGACCAGACCTGAGTTTAATTCTCACAACCTCCACTTGCATACTGTGTGACTCTGAGCAAGTCACTTAACCGCCCAGTGCTCCCAGGTCGCCCCTGAAAACAGGCACTTCTGCTTAGTGGGCCTTACCCAGTTATCAAAGACTAAAATTTAAAAAAAAAAATTTAAAGAAAGCCCATAAAACAAAAGATAGGGCAGATTGGGACAACTATAAATTAAAGTGTAATGAATGTCAACGATTAATTAAACAGGCCAGGAAAAGATTGTACAATAATAAAATTGAAAGAACAACAGTTACAAAGCAATACTGGGATATAATAAAAAACATGGACAATCCATTGAGAACTAAACAGACAACAAAAATGGTAAATGATAGGGGTGAATTATTAGACAAAAAAACAATAGCACAGGTCTTGAACAATTATTTTATTACTTTACCCAACATAGATATTCCAGTCAATGCCCCAAAAGACCTTAATAGACCTGAGGACATTGTGGAATGTTCTCCTCAGTTCTATTTTATAAAAATTACTACAAATGAAGTTGGGGTGAAATTAAAAAACTGAATTTTAGGAAATCATGTGGTCTGGACAAAATCTATTCAAAATTTATTAAAGATGCAGTGGATTTTTTGACACTGATAATTATAGACTTATTATATCAGAGCTTATTGGAAATTTGAAAGGTAGCAAAAATAGTACCCATTTTTAAACGTGATAATGTTAATGATCCCTTTAATTATAGGCCAATAGCGGTCCTCCCGATCCTCTCTAAAGTAATAGTGCAAATGGTGTACATTCAATTGTATGATTACTTGGAAAAATACTCTAAATTTACAAAATTTCAGCATGGCTTTAGGACAGGTTATTCGACGAGTACCGTGCTCGTGGACAAGGTGGCTACTGCCGTAGATTGGGGGGAAGTCTGCGGGCGCGGTTTCGACGACCTGTCCAAAGCCTTCGATTAGGTGGATTACCAGTTGCTATATGAAAGCACGGGGAGGACAGGGATCACTCCTAGGACTCTGAAGTGGTTCAAATCTTATTTAGGTGATAGGAAACAACTAGTTGAAATAGATGGTCAATACTCACACTTAGGTAAAATAACAAGAGGTGTGCCCCAGGGATCAATCCTGGGGCCACTGTTGTTTTTGATATATGTGAATGATTTGTCATTACAGATAACACTCATATAGGTCTTTACAAAGATGATACTGTATTATTGGCATCAGCAAAAACTCGAGAGGAGATGCTGATTAAGTTGCAAGCTGACTTTGATGTCCTTCAAGATTGGTTTTTAGTTTCTAAATTAGTACTGAGTGAGAAGAAAATACAAGTTATGTGCTTTAGTAAAAAACAAACTAAGGTTAATAATAAAATAAAAATTGATAAGCGAATACTAACAAGAGGTGGGAAACAATTAACAGTCACAAAACAATATAAGTATCTGGGAGTATTAATTGATAGTTCCCTTACTTTTTCTGATCATATTGATAATGTGTCTAAGAAAGTAAATAATAGAATTGGAGCATTGAGTAGATCCTCTCAAATACTAAATATTCAGTTATGGAAAAAAATTGCCACACAACTAATGTTGCCTGTGTTGGAATATGGAAATCTAGTGTATAACCTTACTGAACAAATACATTTGGATAAATTAGTTAAAACATATAATCAGTTGGCAAGGTTTACTTTGAAGTGTAAATATAAAACGCACCACTGTTCTATGTATAAAGAGTTAAAATGGGACAGTTTATTCAATATAAAAAACAATTTTCCATTTTTGTTTTTAAGGTTAATAAGGGTATAATAAAAGGGAATATGGACATCAAGTTCGGTTGTGAAACTAATCAACATGTACTCAGGAAGTGAAATTTAGGGGTCTAAACTTTCCAAAGGTAAACACCAGATATGGGAGCATGATGTTACCAGCTCAGGCTGCAAAAATATGGAATGAGATCTCACCTCAGATAAGGAACCTTGCAAAACTGGAAGCACCAAGGGAGGTCAACAGTGAAAATGCCGACCTCCCGTACAGCAACAGCACAATACTGATGCAGGTATTGTGCCGCCCGTTCAACAAGTGTTTTCTGTGGGAGGCTGCCACCCCCACACACCCCATGCAGGGGGCTCTGCCCCTGCACCCCCTGAACTTTAGGATTATCAACTCCAGGTCAGAGTTGGTCCGGGGAGGGGCAGAACACTGGGGGGAAAGCGAAACAAGGAAAAAAGACCATTACAGCGATTGTCACCGTAATGGTAGTTTTTCGTGTTGCACCGTCGGGGTGTCGACCTGAAGGGGTGCACCGTGTAAAATTGTCCTCATTCAAATCCAGATTGGATGACAGTTACATTGTAGAATGTACTTGTCAGTAGTATTTTTAAGTTAAGGGGTGGAGTGTTAATGTTCTGTCTGTCTTTTCTCTGGTAAATGTACTGACCATTATAATTTGTCTGTTTGTGTCTACATGTTAGATATGAGTAATGAAATGTGATGCTGATATTCTTGTAACTATGGTTATGATAGGAATTTTTAGGATTCTGTATGACATCTGTTTATTATGTCTTTGTAATTTATAAATGCTTTGCAACTTGTATGAATGTGAAACAGGATTACTTTGTAAATAGGTCTTAGGACCTAAAGTACTACCCTGTCTAAAAATAAACATTTTTACTACACTACATGCAACTCCTTCCTGGTGTGCAGTGGTCCCCCCAGTGGCACTGGGCACCCCCCCCCCACTTACCGTATCTGCAGCGGTGGTGCTACAGGTGCATATGGTGACTGGCACAGCTCTCCTCACACCTCCTTGGCTGGCCACTGTATGTACAGTCAAGGAACATGCCTCTTATTTATAGGACAGCACATAAATAAAAGGCATGCTCCCTGACTATTGACAGTGGCCAGCCAAGCAGGTGTGAAGAGGGTGGTCACTGGTCACTGTATGCACCCGTAGCAGCACCGCTGTGGATATGGTGAGTGGGGGGCTGCACAGTGCCACAGGGGGACCATTGGATGCCAGGGAGGGATTGTGTGTACATTAAGGCTGGGATGGGGGGGCTCCACTAGCACCAGGGATATATGTATTTACACAGGGGCAGGGATCAGAGGGAGAAGAGTTACCACTGGCACCAGGGATATATGTATATCATGTTTTTCTCAAAGCAAACTGTGGTGGAATTTAGTTATTGTACTGCTCCATGTTCTCTTTTTCTGCACTGTTACCATAACCTCCTTGTTTTTAGCTAATTTCTTGCAACCTGCTTGTAAACTGGTGTAATGATTTTTTGTTGTACTTGTATTTGAAATGCCGTCCCTGTATTTGTTGTTTTGCATCCTCCCGGGTCATTCCTGAAAATAGTCACTGCTATGGCTAGTGCACCTACCCAGTGAACAAAAACTAAATAAATAAATAAAATAAATTTACACAACTGCTGTGATGGGGGTTACCACTCGCACCAAGGATATATGTATTTTCACAAGGGTTGTGATTGAGGGGGGTTACTACTAGCACCTGGGATATATGTATTTAAGCAGGGGCTGGGATCAGTGAGAGAGGGATTACCACTAGCACCAGGGATATATGTATTTACACATGGTCTAGTATCAGAGGGAGGGGGGTTACCACTGGCACCTGGGATATATGTATTTACGCAAGGGATGGAATTGGATCAGAGGGAGGAGGTTACTGCTAGCACCAGGGATATATGTATTTATACAGGGGCTGGGATCATAAGGAGCGGGGTTGCAACTTGCTCCAGGATGGGTCTACATGCCAATAGGAATGGCAGTCGGGAGCGGTACCACTAGCACCAGGGATACTGTTTATTAAAGAACAGGCAGTCAATCAGCAGGGGTGGGGACCACTAACAGCAGAAATACTATATGTTAAAGAATGGGCCGGTGACTGGCAGGAGGGTGCCAGGGACCACAGGGGGCGGGCGCGCTCCCCCAGCAGCCAAGCGGCTAGGTGGCTGCATTGCCTCCAGCAGCCACTAGGGTTGCCTGGAGTAAGTTGGGGTTTTGTTCAGTGTTATTTGCACTGTGCAAAAGGACCACACTAAACCCTTTTGCACAGCGCAAAACCACTGAATATGGGGTAGCACGCATATTCATGGCCACGCCCCTCCCCTTGCCCACACGCATACATTATGTTTTGCGTGGGCGCTAACCCTCCTTGCCCACACAAATGCATCTTTTGAATATAGGGCTGCAGTGCAAACCCCAGTTTCCTTGGACAAAGACCATTTGTGCCCTCACCAGCTTTTGAATATCAGGCCCCAGGTCCCTTTTTAACTTTCTTTTCTCCAGGGTGAATACATTAAAAGAACACTGTCGCCGGCCCGGTGGCGCTGAGGGTTGAGGCGCTAGGCGCCACACCTCGCACTACGCCGGACCCGGGTTCGAGAGCGGACTCCGGGTCGGCCGGAGGTCGGGCCGGGGAGGAGGATTGAGCATCCCAACGGATGCTCTCCTCCCTCAGAGATTCTCAACCCTGAGAATGCCGGTGGAACACCGGCACTCAGAGTTGAGACTCCATTACCGGAGTCGAGGAGGGGAGGCGTCATTAGGCGCCGCAGGGGAGGCGATGCGTCAGCCGTCGCCCCTCTAGACGACGCCCTGTGTGCCGCGTCCAGGGCGGGGAAGTGGGGAGAAAAGCAGAAAAATGTAGTCCTCGGTGTCCCTAGATGAAGACTGCCCCATCCAGAGAGTCCACCTAGGACAGACCCCGCTCTGCAGGAGAAGGAGAGGTAAGGGCACTCTAGGGGCAGATCCAGAAAGGGGGCTACGGGGATATGTGCAGTCGGAAGGAGGGGGAGACCGGGGACAGGAAGGAGAATAAAGAAATAAAGCAAAAAAAAAAAAAAAAAAGAACACTGTCAACCCTTTCTGCATTAAATTATTTTTTGTTGAAAACCCATATTTTATGATTGCTTATCTTCTCTAAAATTCTTTGATGTTGCTGGTTGTTTTATCTGCTTCCTCTCTTAGAGAAACTGAAATGCATGCTAACGGTGTAGTTATATTCAACATTGTTTTGTTTCAGATCCATCATGTACTCGTACTGCTTTCTTTCTGAACATAGGGAACACCCCCAAACAGTGCAGTCACTCTTGCAGTAGTCTCTTCTTTTCCCACCATATCATGAGTGGCTAGACTGTGTTGTTCCCAAGTCCAGGAAAGATGCAGAGAGAGTTGATCAAGGAATGTAAACAAACATGTTTTTGTGTGGTAACGCCAATATAGTGGGCAGTCTTTTTTTTAATTTTTTATTGTCCCCATCTGCACCACTGCCTCAGCCTCTCTCAGGGTCCCCTAGGTGCCTGACTTTGCCACACTCTGAACCCCTATGGCCACTACCTCCATCCTGCCACAGCTCTCCCCCCTGGGTGTGGAAGAGGAAAGGGTTCCCCCTACCAGAACGAGCCTTGTCAGGTTGGTCAGCTGAGGGTTTCTGAACTGGTCCCCCTTCAATTCACAGGGGTGGACATCGATCAGCTAGAAGGCTCTTTCCTGTTTTATCACCTCAGCCCCATGGGTGCAGGCATGCAGAGGAGGTCCAAGTTACATGTGCATGCTGAAATGTGCTGCTGCACCAAACCCCCGGCCTGCATGTGTCACTCCCTCATCGCCCTTTACTGCACTGCCACCTGTGGTTACCCAGGTGGTAGTGTTGCAGCTAGGGTGACAAACGAGCCTCCTTAGAGGAAGAGCGATCCCTGGGACGCTCAATCCTCCCCCAGCCAGCCTCAGGCAGTCTGTTTTTCACTTTTAATAAATAAATAAACCAAGGGAAGTAAACATATCTAGTGTGAACCCTGTACGATATGTCTGACACTGTGATACCTGTCTGAATGTTCATACCATATGTAACAAACCCCGGGTCGCCCCTGAAAAAGGGACCTTCGGGGCCCAGTGGGCTTACCCGGTTAACAAAATTTAATAAATAAATAAAATAAAATAAATAGGAAAAAAGGGATTAAAAGCAAACTACCGGCTACATCAGCTATCTGCACAGAATGTGAACATATATAACATGTGTTTTTTAAACTCAGGACAATTGGAGACCTATGGGGCTTGACAATGTCCCTTTAAGGACCTTCAGCCTTGCCACATAGCTTTTGTTCCCCATACTGCTGATAATTTTGGGGTCTCAGTGTTGCACTCTCTCACCTGTTTCAATGTCATTTTTGTACTAAGGAGTCCAGAACTGCACTCTGTACTCTAGGTGGGTCCAGACCAGGGCCTTGTCATCTGTAGCCCTCTTGGTTGTCATGCAGGAGCCCCTTCCTCTACTAATCCAGACTTGGACTGGCCCACCAGGATATCTGGAAATTTCCAGGTGGGGCCCCATCTGATGGGTTCCTGGCCACCTTCTAAACTCTAAAATTCTTTGCATTTATCATCTATTTTCTAATTAAATACGGTATTTTTGGCACTGCGCGTGAGTGCAAGATGCAAACACAGAGCTAGAGTAACTTAAGTGGAATACTGACATATGTGTGTCACCTTGGATCCTTCTGTATTGATTTTGCAAGCAGGCCCCTGTATCTGCTTTCCAGGTGGGCCCCCAGTATCCCATTCCGACCATGTATTAGAACCCCTAGGTCCTTTTCCTGCTCAACTGCAACAAGAGGAGCCCCTCACAGTGTGTATGTTCCACCTCTGTTTTTTTTCTCCCATAAGTGTAGCAGTGCAAATGTGTCTATACTGAATTGGAGGCAATCTGAGTGAGTATTTAGCTGTCCAGTGTCTAATTGTACGGCATTAAGCCACAAGGCGTAACTTTAGCAACACACAGCAGCTTGCATGGTTGCTTTCTATGGTGATATTAACCCTGACAGTCATGAATTAAACAGCAGGAATCTATCATTCTATGAGTCCACTAAAAGAAAAGAGTTACAACTGTTATATTTAAGACAATTATGTTTATCGTCAGTGCTTCCTGCTAGTTTTTGTTACAGAAAAGATAATGCTTATAATGTTATCTTTCAAAAATCCTCTTACTGTCTTCAACTGACCTTGCAGTTACTGGGCCCGATTCCAAGTCGCATGGTGCAACTCATGGGCGTATGCGAATTGCACCATGTGGCACTATGCCAGGGACCCTGCACCCTATTCCAAGGCAGGCAGGGTCCCTGGCACCAATGACCCATGACTTGCGGCAGCCACAGGCTTGTGCCAAAGGAATGGCACAATGGACCTGGGGTGCCATAGCAGCCCACATTGAACTGCCCCTTCTGAGCCCCCACCCCATAACACTCCTGCAATCCCCTGGGGGCCTGGGAGGGCTGGCTGGGTGGCACAGGTGCATGGGGGGTATGTCACAAAATGAACCTGGGGGCTCCCCAAAAATCAGGGGTGGGGGCATCACTGTGCTGGGTGGTACATGGGGCAGGGCAATGTGCCATATGCGACTCTGTTGGGGGGTATCCGTCGTTTTGCCAGGACGGATGCCCCTTAGACCACCTCCATGCTGGTCTAACCCCACAGCATCATAGTGGGTCTTGTAATCGCGTAAGGGGGTTACAGCAGCTGACCGTCTGGAATAGGGTGCAGTTGCTGCCAGAACACACCCTTGCACCATACCGCAGCGGGTTGTGGGAGTAGTGGGTGGCGTAGCCCAACTGTGGTGCAACCCAAATGCGAGCTTAGTGAAGCCGTAACTTAGACTTGCAACTCACATAACTCATGGCGTAAGATGCGATTTGTGCCATAGGGTATGGCATAAATCGCCTTGTGCCATGTGTAGCGCAACTTGGAACTGGGGCCACTGTGTTTGTGAAATCACACTCTGTTGCCATGGCAGGCACTATGAGGTGATGTGGGATTAGACAACTGCTTTGTCTACAGATTGTGTGGATACACTACCAAGATTTATAATAAACTGGAAAGGAAAATTAAAAAATACTATATATATATATATATATATATAGATTAATAATAAACTGGAAAGGAAAAGTAAATATATATATATATATATGTATATATATATATATATGTGTGTGTGTGTGTGTGTGTGTATATATATATATATATATATATATAATTTATACAACGAAGGTGGGAGCAATACCAGTGTGATAACCTCAGTTACTTCCATTGCAGTGTAATAAATGTTAATGACATCACCGGAGTTAAAATAAATGCCGTTTATCACACTCTGCTGATGTCCTCTTCCCTACAGCCTGCATGCTAAATGGAATTGCTTCACAAAACGGCTTCTGTTTCTCACTGCTAACTACAACTAACTCAATTAGTATTGCAAAAGACACTCACACATATCCCATAATGTTTCTGAGACTCCCAGCCCATTAGTATGCTAATCTCAGCCTCACTACAGCCTGCACTCTAACTGACACTGCTTCACAAAACAGTTTGTTTCTCACTGCTACCTGCAACTAACTCAATCAGCATTACAAAAGACACTCACCTATGTCCCCTAGTGTTTCTGAGACTCCCAGCCCATTACTATGCTAATCTCAGCTTCACTGCAGTCTGCATTCTAAATGACACTGCTTCACAAAACACATTGCAAAAGATACTCACCTGTTACCCATAGTGTTTCTAAGACTCCTAGCCCATTCAGAAAAACTCACACACACTCACACTACACACAGAAAGAGCAGACAGCACACATAAACAGGAAAAGAACACAGGAAAACATAACAATACTTCTGAAGCTCCTACGCCTATTGTATAAATAGCACACATGATGTGCCGATCATGTACTATGGAAAATATTCTCACTCCTGCAGAGTGAGCTCTGGATACTCTCACTTGTGCCTTCAGCACTCATGAGTAATCAGAGCTCACTCTGCAGGAGTGAAAATATTTTCCATATCATACCCTGTTCATCATGTACCTTATATATATCTATCTATCTATATATATATATATATATATATATATATATTCAAGCAAATCCATTGTATGGTGGCAAAGCTATTAAGGTGCAAAATTTCACCATTTAACTTTAAATGGGGTACTCAATCCTAACTATAGTGGCACTACCGTATGCCACTATTATATATATATATATATATATATTTTTTTTTTCTTGGAAAAAAATGATTTTAATGCATCAGTTAGGGTTAAAGCAACAAAAGTGAGGAAATGAGACATTAGGGTTGAGCCCCTAACCCCCCAACACCCTAACCCCCTCCACAGACTAAGAGGCACTGGGGTGTACCATGGGGTCATGTGGCCCAACTCTCACCCCATTCCATGTGTAAACAGGTTGACATGCTACAGTAAATGACAATGGGGTGAGAGTTAGGCCTCACAATCCCATGGCACCCCAGCGCCTCAGGTCTGTGGGGAGGGGGTGTTGAGGGGTCATCAACTCTAACATCTCATTTCCTCACTTTGGTTGCTTTAACCTTAACTGATGCATTAAATGCAGTTTTTTGCCATTAATTTCCTTACTTTTTGAAAAAGTGTAATATAACTAGTAAATAACATGTTGGTGGGAGTGTGCGGCCCTTTGGGCCCAATGCTCCCACCAAGCTGCCCAATTGTGCATAATGATATGCATGTTTGGGAGTGTGGGCCCTGCAGTCCCACATACACCTAGGTACGGAGCCATACAGCAGTCCTATAGGACAAGGAAAGCTTGTAACACTAATTTGCCTATATCTTGGGAACTGTGGCAGCTAGAAAAAAAATTCAAGTGTCGTTGTAAGCATGACAATAAGCACTGCTGAGAGCATACATCTACTGAATCTGTATCTTGCATCATTTACGAGCTATGGGCACCGAAAAGCGCAATAGGTGCTACAATGTTATCCTATGGGGAAAAGCTCAAACTTGTGATGGCATATCTATGGAACCGCTTAATTCCCCAACACCTAAACAGCACAATTCACACCTGTAGGGCATCCCCTCAATACCCTGAAAATTTCAAGTAAAAAGACCAAACCGTTCATTAGCAATGCAATGGTAACATTTTTTAAAATCCTAGTCCCCGAGCTACAAAATCCTTGACCGTGAGCCCAATCTTGGTCTGAAAAATAACCATACAAGTCTTGGCATGAACTGAGCATGCTCAGAACCCAAAAATTAAAAATGTAATAACTTTGGAATGGATTGCTATTTTTTTACCAAACCAATGCTGAATTGTTCCACGACCCAACCTCTTTGTATGTTCCAAATGTCAGACCAAAAGGCCACACAGTGTGATTGCAGCGCCATGGGCAAAAAACATGTCAAAACTGGTGAAAAATAAATTTTTAGTGTTTTGCTGTGCAGAAACTGTAAGTCTGACCAAAATTCAACTTGGTAAATCAAGAGATCTATCATACCATACCGTGCATTCCAAATTTCGTGCAAATCTGTTGAACGGTTGCAAAGTTATTAACACACAAAAATTGAGGTTTAACATTAAAGTGCCTATTCAACCCTAACTATAGGGTCACGACTGCACCATATATATATATATATATATATATATATATATATATAGTTATACAGTTGTAGCCAAATACATGGCCAGATAGTTCCTGAAATTTCTGTGATATCTCTAGAGAAATTCTCAGCCTGCCTGCAATTCCACTGTGAGCCACCAGAGATAATCTCTATATGGAAATATCTGGTCATGTCTTCGGCTGCAACTGTATTCTCTAATAAAGTGAAATAGATAAAATAACATGTTGATGAGTGTGCATACATGCAGAGTTGATAAAGGTGGTGAAATCACTGCATGCTATGATTACAGCCTCCACTAGGTGGTGTGTTTGTATCAGTGTTGAAGCACACAACAGAAGACGCTATGAACGACCTCTCCTTTCCCAGCTGATCTTTCTGTCCTCTGTGAGTATAAGAGAAATATGACTTGAGGCATCATTCTGAGGGTCAGGTGAATCAACTAGAACTGAAAAAAATCTTCCCCAACCAACTTAGCACCCAAGCTCTCACCCTTACCTACCCCTACTTGGGTGCACAGACTTGTTGCAAGAAAAATGAAAATTTAAGAAAAAAGATGGAAAGCAGTACAGTCTTCCTCACAACACCTCAGCTAGCACCTGTCTACGTGAATGGAAGTACAAGGGTACTAAAGTCACACACTGTGAGCATGTTTTCCTTTTCATTCATTCAAATGGTGACCAGCCAAGGTGGTGTGAGGACAGCTCTAACAGTCACTATGTGCTTTCTTCAATTTCCTGTTTTCTTTGTAGCATGTTAGTGCACTCAAGTGGTGAAGGGAGGAGGTGTGGTAAGTGGCTTGGTGGAAGATTTAGTTTTGAATATTAGGATGGGTGGGAGGGAGGGAGATTGGGTGCTTAGTGGGTTGAAGGATTTTTTTTTTCCTCTTGATTACTGGGGATGGAAGAAGAAGGAAGGAGATAGAGTTGTAAGAGTTGTAGGGAGGGGCTTCTTATGTTTCCTTTTCTTTTCAACAACCGCTTCACTTCACACTGCAAGTGTCAATGCTACCTCTGTGCCAATGAACGGGCTTCAATTTCAAGGGTTTAAAGTGCAAATTAGTAATTCACACGTAATTAGCCTGTAATTAACATGTGCACATATGCAAATTACTTGTGGTGCCAATTAGAAATGCATATGTAATTAGCCTGTAATTAACATGCACACACATATATATATATATATATATATATATATATATATATATATATATGCAAATTGGTTGTGGTGCAAGTTAGAAATCCACACATAATTAGCCTTTAATCACATGCATATGCAAATTACTTGGTTTAAAAAGAAATGTCAAATTCAGAACCTTTTTGAATCCTTTTGGATTCCCATTTAGAACCTGTTGGAATTAGAAGTAGAGAAGGTATGCCCCCCCCCCAAAACAAAAAGTTCTATTCCATCCAATGACATGGGGGAGAAGTCTGAAGAAGGAGGTCATGGCAAGAACCGATTAAAAAAATCAACCATTTTTTTTGTGCAAATCATGAAAATATGACCATGAGACACACTAGGGTGGAGCCTCTCAACTGACCTCTCAAGTGTTGCATATTATTTTGCATAGTGCTACATGTTTTTACGCCTTAATTTATCCTTGTCTCCATGGACAAGTGTTGATGTTTCACATAAATATTGTGGTCGTACACACCATTAAAAATGTCAGATAGTTTTCTGGAAACATTCTTTAACACTTTGGTAACACTACTGCAATCTTATTATTTTTTAAATTAAGAAATGTGCTACACTTTCTGGCTATTAGATCTGCATTTAAAAGATCTACGCTACACATTATAGTGCTGGCTGAACGAGAGGCGTGATCCTCAGTGAAGTCTTTTTAAGGCTACACCTCCATACAGGTTTTCAGTCTTTCAGTTAGAGATGTTGCAAAGTTTTACTTCACTGGGGAAGTTCTGAAATTTGCCTTCGCGATTTGCTTTGCAGTATACCCTCTTTGCTGCTCTGCCTCTTTGCAATGAGTTTTTCTGGCAAGGAGAGACTTTTACAGGCAAAGGCAGGAGAAGTTAAGGTTAAGTGGCAACTTTGCTGATGAATTTAAGTCAAGTCCCATAGAAAAAGGGTCACTTCATCTGATGAAAACCTTGGAAGTCAATGCGTCACATTTTGTGAATTTTGCCAACTTTGCAAATTAACTCCCAAAGTGAATTTCTGCCACTTTGTCCATCTCTACTGTCAGTCTACCTGTCTACCAGTGTTTGGCAGAACCCAATTAACCCTTTCTGAATATTACTTTTTAAAATGAAAAATCAACAATGCTGATTCAGCCAATCAGTGCTGTTGAATACAACACATTTCATTCAAAAGCATCTTATACGCAGAAAATGGCCTCTTGTGCAAGATTTTAAAAACTGGAATATTCCCCTTATACAATAGAGGTGTGGGGGTTGTATTTAAAAAAAAATATTTTATGGAAGTGTTTTAGTGAATAGATCATAAATCATACCATAAAAGTCATAAAAGTAAAAAAATGCCTATGCATTATAGGGTGTATCCTAAAACACACAAAGAGCCGGGAACCCAGCATTATAGTCCCATTATATACTGGAGTGGTGAGACCTCACCTTGACTACTGCTCCCCCTTTTGCACACTCAATACAATAAAAGGTAAAAAAATTGATAGAAGGTGTTCAAAGGAAAATAACTAAAAAAATCAGAAACATGAACAACATTGAATACAGAGACAGGCTAATAAAACTAGACCTCTACTCCATGAGATACAAGCAAATCTGTGGAGACCTGAGTCTAACTTACAAAGCCTTGAACGAACCATTATTAATGAAACTTTGGGACTGGAGAAAAGTAACTCTGTGGTCCATACAAGAACACACAACTTTAAATTAAGGGGTGAAACTTGTCAGACCAAGAAAAGAAGTCACTGGTTCTCACAATGTGTTGTGGCACCATGGAATGCACTTCCAAACACAGTAGTAGAAAGTAAAACCATGGGTACGTTAAAAAAACAGCTCAACCAGTATATGGGCAAAAAGAAAATAATTTCTCAGTAATCTAATTCAAATCCACCCTAAGGGTGGTGAGCTCTCAAAAGACTTCTGCCTCCTGAGTCTGTAAAACCCTATGAAACTATGAATAGTGTTTTAAATACATATTTTTTTATATAGCTTTTTACTCCCACCATCGAGCTCTTTCACTCTTGTCTCCCCTTCCCTCAACTGGCACCCACCTCCCCTGAACTGACCTGGAGCTGTTCCCCCATTAACTGCCCTTCATGGTGGGGTGGAGAGGGGAAGGCTGTCCTCCCCTGCAGTACCCATATCCAGTTTGGTTCCAGGTGTCCAGGCCGTGGTGCTGGTCTGGGGAGGAGTACAGGGCTTCATCCTACAACAGCATCCCTTTTCCATTTTCTCCCAAATCCCCGTAACGGCTTTGCATCAGAAATGTGTGCATGGAGGTAGGAACACATGAACAGAGGATTTGTGTCAGCAGATGGGGACCACATGATCCCTCTAGTCTGCTTGTGTTTCTGCCTCCTCCCCATTTAGACTGCACCCTGATGTGTCCACAATGTCTGTCCCATGCAAGTTTGAACTTGTATACTGTCTTGGATTCCAGCACCTCTTGAGGTAGGCTGTTCCATGGGACTATGACACATTCTGTAAAGAAGCACTTTCTGAGGTTGCTTTTGAATCTGCTTCCTACCAGACACAAGTTGTGTCCCCTTGTACGCGCATCCCTGTTTTGCTGGAAGAGGTTTCCTGCTTGTGATGTGTTGATTCCCTTAATGTACTTAAAAGCTTCGATCATAATAATAATAATAATAATAATAGCTTTATTTTTATAGCTCCTTTCTACAGCCAAGGCGCTGTGCAACTTTAAAAACAAGTAAAATCCATTAAAATGCTTAAAGTTCACATACAGAAGGTCATACAGTTACTCCTGATAGGCAAGATGCCATAAATTGGTCTTCAAGGCCCTCTTAAAACTCTCCACAGTCATGCACTCATGTATCTGATGAGGTAGAGAATTTCATAGGGTCGGGGCCACATACATAAAAGCACGGGCCCCTGATGTTTTAAGGCGTACCCTGGGAATCTCTAACAACCCCTAGTCAGCTGAGTAGAGCGGTCATCGGGGCAGTAAGGCAGCAGAAGCTCTTGCAGATAGCTCGGGCCTTGTCCATGCAGGGCCTTAAAGGTCAGAAGTCCGACCTTGACGGTGATCTGCCACTGAATCGGCAGCCAGTGCAGTTCGCGCATCACCGGTGTGATGTGACTCAAACAAGGAGCCCCATCAACAACTGCACCACAGCATTCTGCACTAGCTGCAAGCAGCAGATATCAACCCCCAGTAGTCCAAAGTACAGGGAGTTACACTAGTCCAGGCGCGAGGTCACAAAGGCATGGATCAGCATTGGGAGGTTGCCGGATGGAACAAGGTGCTTAATCCTGGCCAAATTTCTGAGATGGTAAAATGAAGACTTGATGACTGCTGACACCCATGAATGCAGTGTCACCCCATCATCTAGAACCACCCCCAGGTTTTGCACCCATTTACAGGAAGAAAGCTGGACACCTCTGAGACATAGTCTGGAAGGTTGTCCGGCTGCCAACCCCTCTGTCCGGTGACCCAGATCTACCACCAACGCCTCAGTCTTTCCAGAGTTCAGTTTCAACCAGCTCTGGATTTCAGTGAGGCAGTTATTAAAGACTGAGCACGTACTATCCTGGTCGGGTGCAAAAGAAAGGGAGAGCTGGGTATCATCAGCGTAGCAGTGAAACTTCAGCCAATACCATCTTACAATGTCTCTGAGGGGGAGCATATACACCGCAAACAACACGGGGGACAACATCGACTCCTGAGGGCCCCCACATGACAGAGAGAATGGTTCAGAGGAAAAAATCCCTGATGCAACCCTCTGAAATCTGCCAGTGAGGAAAGACTTGAAACCATCTAAGAACTGTTCCAGACAGGTCACAGATGACCCTCAGGCACCCAAGAAACACCCCATGGTCCATGGTGTCAAAGGCTGAAGAGTGATCAAGGAGTACCAAGATGGAGCGATGTTTCTGATCCCTCGCTATCAGGAGCACCCGAACCAGAGCGGTCTCAGTACTATGCCTCTTACGAAAACTAGACTGAAGAGGTTCATAGATATCGTGGATGGTAAGATGGTTCTCCAGCTGTAGTGCAACAATTTTCTCAATCACCTTCCCTACAAAGGGAAGGTTTGAGATAGGTCTGTAGCTAGCAGGACAGTTTGGGTCCAGAGCAGCTTTCTTCAGGAGTGGTGTCACCACCGCCTCCTTCAAGGAGCTAGGAAACTCATCTGACTCTAGGGAACATGAAACTATCTACGTGAGGACAGGGCCAATGATGTCAGAACACCTCATAATCAGGAGGGTTGGGCCTGGGTCCAAACTACAGCACATTGGGCACATACCCTGGGCAATCCACATGATATCCACAATTTCCAGCCGGTCGAAAGAGCTCCTGGCAAACCAAGGAGAAGTGACCGGGCATTGACCACCATCAGCTCCCACAGAGTGAGCAGGCAGGATCTCAGCCCTGATGCTGGCCACCTTATCTGCAAAGAACCAAGCAAACTCATCACGCAATCTGTGAAAAGGCTCTTCGAATCTGCAGACAAGCTGGGTTGCACAGCCTGTCCGCAGTTCGAAAGAGCTGAGCCGGTTGGTTCTGAGCGGCAGTGATCTCACTGGACAGGAACTTTGCCTTCTTACGAGTGATTGCTGATAGATAAATTTGATAATGTTCTATCAATCTAAGGTGGTCAGCATCCAGGGCGGATTTCCGCCAGTGACGCTTTAACCTTCGTCCTACTTGTCGCAACTCCCTAAATGTCCCGTCAAACCATGGAGACCAAGGGCGGAGAGAGAGAGGACAAACACAGACCAGAGCAACAGAGTCCAGGGCCTCAGTAACTGCCTTATTATAGGCCTGAACTAGGCACTCTGGGCTCTTGCTTGCCCCCAGAAATCCCGATAAGTCTAAAACTGCCAATAGGCCATCAAGGCTCACATCCTGCAAAGGGCGGTATCAGACCATCTCCACAGGGGCAGGCCTATGGGGGCCTGGAAACTGAACCTTATGGTGTGGTGATCTGATCTTCTGACTGGTTTGACCACCTGATAGGAGGTTTCGATCCCCAGGAGGAAAACCAGGTCAAGTGAGTGACCGAACTTATGAGTTGCAGAGGCAACAACCTGTGTAAAGCCCAGCAATGTCATCAGCTGGAAGAAGTCCTGACCGAATTGTGAGAGTTTGTCATCGACCCAGGCATTAAAGTTACCCAGGACCACCAACCTGGGCAACTCAAACGACATATCAACCATGAAGTCCGCTGCTTCCTGTAGGAACTGTTTCTCACCCCCAGGTGGATGGCAGATGAGAACGATCCTACAACCTACACCTGCAACTACGGTACACTCAAATGAGCTGGACTGCTTAACTGGCACACCAACACGGCACATTTCCATCTTAAAACAAATGGCCAAACCCCCACCCCTTCAGTCCGATCTCAAGCAGTGTATCACCAAGAACCCAGCCGGAACAGCAGCCTTCAATTTGGGGCCAGCATTATCGTCCAACCAGGTCTCGGTGATGCATGCTAGGCCTGCTGTCTCCTCTGTTTCTTCTCTGCTCAAGGGTGTACAGATTTAGTTCCCTGAGTCTTGCCTCATATGGCTCACGATGCAGTCCATGCACCATCCTTGTAATCCTTCGCTGTACTGTCTCCGGGCGGTCTATGTCTTTTTTGAGGTGGGGCCTCCAAAACTGACTGCAGTACTCTAAATGTGGCCTCATCAAGGACCAGTACAGAGGAATGATAACCTCACTCTTTCTACTTGTAATTACCCTACCAATGCATCCAAGGATGCCACTCACCCTCTGTGCTGTCTTTTCACACTGTTTTCTAACCTTTAAGTCATCTACGATGACTACTCCTACGTCTCTTTCTGCCTTTGTCTCCTCTAACTGATGCCCTCCCAGTGTGTACTTTATCCCTGGGTTTCTTCTCCTATATGCATAACCTTGCACTTAATGGCATTAAACTTCAACCGCCAGTCCCTGGACAATTCCTCGAGTTTTTTCAGGTCTGCTTCCATACCTTTCGCTCCTTCCTGTGTGTCTACTCTGTTGCAGAGTTTTGTATCATCTACAAACGGGCAAACCTTCCCCCTTCAAGTCGTTTGTAATATCCCTGATAAATATGTTAAAAGAGGACAGGTCCCAGCACAGACCCCAGTGGAATGCCACTGTCACTTTGCCTTCTCTTGATAATGATCCATTGACAAGCACCCTCTGTGTTCTATCTTGCGGCCAGTTGGTGATCCAGTTCACTATCTTATGACTGACTCCTGTATGCTCTAACTTGTTAGCTAGTCTTCTGTGGGGGACAGTGTCAAAGGCTTTGCCGAAGTCCAGGTACACAATATCCATTGCTCCTCCCTGGTCGACTGCTCTGGTGACCCAGTCGAAAAAGTCGATCATGTTGGTTTGATAAGAGCATCCTACTGTGAAGCCATGTTGCCTGGGGTCAAGGTGAGCACATCCTGCAGATCCACAGCCCCTCCCCTGAGCTGCTCATTGCCTGCACTGTCACCGGGCCGCCATCCAGTGGCAGTCAAAGGCCAGTATGGCTACCACCCCTTCCCTGGGGGAGGAGAGCTGTCCATGGGATGCTCAATCTTCTCCCACCCTGCTGACCCCTGGCAATCCATGCTCATTCCTGAACATGGCTCACCAGCATGACAGGAGGTAAGGTGTTAGACTGAAACTTAGATTTATTTGTTCCCTGCTCACCTCCCCAAACTGCTGCTGAGTTGAGGACACGTACCAAAGCAAACACTGTAAGTGGCCATCTGCTCAGGCTGCACCACTTGCTCCGACACACAGTCTATGGTTCCTGCATCCTTCCACCCAGCTGCTGCATTCCAGTATGGCTTGCATCAGCACTGAGAAGGGCTATGTAAACTTAATACAGATCATGATTGGGGTTCGAGGCAGCACAGACGCTTCCAAAAGAATCATCACGGAGCAGTCATGTAAACTTGGCTTTAGACTTCATCTTTTCTTGCTGCTTTTCCTGACCTGTAGTTGCAATCCTGCACTTGTGACATCAGAATAATTTCTATGGCAGCAGGCTGTGATGTCATTAGCAGAGGATTAAGACTCCTTGGCAGGTGCAAACCATGTGAGCTAATAGAGGCCTTCAGAGAAGATCCTATTTTAATTGAGAAAATGTATTCAGTACTAAAAAAATGGAAGGTCTGGAAATTCAAATGATAAAACAATCTGATGAAACTGAGTTCCGCTGATGCAACAGAGACTTTTTTTTGTTGCAAACCTGAGTGTTTTTTTAAGGTCTGTGGTTGAAGCCCTGAAGGCAAGAACTGAGCCTATTTTGCTGGCCCTCACAGACATCAGGGCTAGAACAAGCCCATCGAGGACTAAAAGGGCTAGATCATAGATTTCAGAAACGCTCCCCAAAAAATCAATAGGGCAGTCTCATTGGGCAGCTGTTTTATTATATTTTGTCCCCTTTTTGTGTGCACAAAACTGTGTATTTTGCACCAGCACAGGTAGATACTCTCATTTGAGTGCTTGGACAATGGCAATAGGACTCCCCACCACCACCACCACCACCCCAGTGTGAGCAGCTTTGTTTATAGCATGTGTGGCACATTGGACTTGCACTGCCTGTATGACAGGGCCACTTTTGATTATCAAGCATCCTCTGTTTAGGTGATACCAGGACAGGGGGGAATTTTCCTTTATTCTTTTTCTAGCTCGCAGTTAAAACTGTTCCTTTCAGAGAAGGAACAGTCCCATTTTTATGACAGTCTTTTTTTGTTTTGTTTCCATTTTCTTTAATTTGCGCAATTTTCAACCATTGTTGTGAACCTAACATTAACAGAAACATTGCCCTCTGCAGGGCATCACTGCATATAGGAAGAAAACAAAAAGGATCATTGATTGCCATCTTGTGGTAAAATAAGTCAAATAGCATATAGTGCCTTACCTGCACATGGCACGTCTCACGTAGGTGACACACTACAAATGGATGAGAAGTAATTCTTTGATGTCTTACCTGTAAGATATGGACAAGATGGAACATTTTAGCATGAATTATAAATCTAATTAAATATTCATGAGCCTAGGAAGGCTCCTGATTTGCTACTGTGTTGACCAATAACTTCTTAGAAATAACCAATCCAAGGGAACTGGATGGCTACTTTCTCACCTAAGTGGTGATCCTACCATGGCAAGGTTGAAGCACACTGGAGGGGCCGTATGGGGAAGCTTGCACTGTGATCGCCTATACTGTACCTGTCATGTGGATAAAAAGAGGACTTTAGGTTCCAGTGCTGTCAGTCCAGCACCTTTCATAGCGACTAAAATTCACACACAGGGGAAAAAAAAAAGAAATGACCGTTCCAACTGCCAACTGACACTGTGTAGCATGCACAGCTTGTGCCACTCCTCTCAAAACCTAAACATAAGTTTAAAAAAAATAGTTAAAAATGAAAGATGTTATTGTGATTAGACTTATAATCACAATAACAACCTCCAAGTCAGTCATTTCTGACAGGTTAATGATCAGCTAGAGGGAGGTGGCCCGAATCAGCTTCTTGGTCGTTATTGGTTAAGTGGTCTGACTACAACCAATAAAAGACCCTTCTGGTGATGGCGGGGGTGTACTTTGAAGGGAGTGGAGATGGTATGTTGTGTAAAATCCTACCAGTCTGACTGGAAAAGACTGCATCATTTGTTCCTTCTGTAGGATTCATGCCAAAAGAGCAGAAGGCCCTTGAGTTGAAGTTCTTGTTCATTGCTGTAATGAGGCTGTAGTTAGAAACATAGACAATGATGGCAGAAAAATACCAACAGTCCATCCAGTCTGCCTGGAACTCCCTATCTGCCCCAGGACCTATTGTCCATGCATGGCTTTATTCCTCCCCATCCACCCCTCTCCCGCTCCCCTCCCTACTGCTACCGACCTGAACAACCACTAAACCCTTCACTCTCTCCCATTTATGGTCTTGGCACCCATCATCTCCACTGGCAGACTGTTCCATGGCCTCACTACCCTTTCTGTAAAATAGAACTTCCTCACATCCCTCTTAAACCTTCCCCCAACCAGTTTCCACCTACGACCTCAGATTCTTGGCTCTGTACTCCTGCTAAATAGTTCCCCACAGTTCACCCTGTTTATTCCCTTCAGGAACTTGAAGGTCTCTGTTATATCCCCCTCTCTCACCTGTGTTCAAGTGAGTACGTGTTCAGTGCCTTGAGATGATCTTCATAAGATCTGCGGTGTTGATCTTGAATCATGTTGGTCACCCTATGTTGTACTGTCATCTGGCATGAGAGCTGCATATTCTATTGGAAGGGGTGAGGCGGCGACAGCCTATAATGGAGCCATGACCAAGGCACTCGATGCCATCACCATGGTCCGTATATGACCCAGGTCTTCTCGCTTGAGACCCCCCTGGTTTTATGGGGCTGTCAGGTCGATGAAGACCAGAGGTTGGAGGTTCGAGTGTTGCTAGTGGAGGAACCAACCCTTGGAGGACAGACTGGTCCTGAGAAATCATTATAATGATTATCAGGGGGCAAGCAACCATAAGGCGGCAGAATTTTTGTCCAGGGAGATTGCTACTGGGAAGAACAAACCTGCTCAGCTGGAGCAGATCAGTCTTGATGTTTGTAACATCAAGCCCCAGCAAGAATACCTAGTCCAAGGTGTGGCCATGTTGATGGGTTGCAGAGGTAACTTCCTGTGTCAGTCCCAGAGATGTCATCATCTGGAGGAGTTTGTAACCAAGTAGCAAGGATTCATCGTTGATCCAGCCATTGAAATCCCCCAGAATTAACCATCTGGGGGACTCCAACACCATGTCAGCAACAAAGTCCACTAACTCCTGCAGAACATCTCTATCCTATTCCTAACAAATACTGCTGCTTGAATATTGTTATAATAACTGGTGACCCCTATAATGACTGGCTATGCACTCCTAATAAAACACTATAATAACCCACAGAATTCCATAATAACTCTATATCTGGTTATTATGGCATTTTCCTCCTCACGCTCTCACTTCACTGAAGCACAAAAGACAGCACACTGTATTTCCATGAGTACAGTGGCTGCTCACGGACACACTCACTTGCACAAACTCAGCTTACAGTTTTTCTCTCTAACAAAACCTTGCTCCAGTTATTATTAAAAATAATGCCTGCGCAAAGTTTGGTTTATGAGGATTTTTTACACACTCTCTGTGTGTGATAATGTCATAACCCCCTCGAGCTTCACTCTCAGGTTTATGGATTATCACACACCTCGGGTGTATGAAAAATCCTCATAACACACACCTGCACAGGCATTATTCTGTATTAGTGGGTTCTGGTATGAGAGGCTCAGGCAAACGCCTTCACACTTGTTCTTTCTGATGTCTCTTACAGCAGCCTGTGTAGCTGTGCACATGCTGCCCAGTCGAATACCATCAAATGTATTCTGTCTGATCACTCTTAGACTAGTCTGTGTGTGGTATGTCTATATAACCCCGTCTGATCAAACAGCTCCACATGTCTTACTCTACCTGATCTCTCCTAGGTTAGTACAACTTCCATCAGTTCCTCACTGTCTGTATATGAACAAAACATAATACACAATGAAAATGATAAAAAGAAATTCCTAATCACAACACAAAAAGTGGTGAATAATGAAACAAAAGAAAGAAACATTATCACAGACAAAAAGCCATGCATAATAAAAATGATTAAAAAGAACCTTAGAATTGTTTGTTGCCTGTGGTCCTTGTAAAAAAAGATGAACAAGGTGGGTGATTTGATACCTTTTATTGGACCAACACGAGATTTACAGAATATAAGCTTTCAGACTACACAGAGCTCTTCATCAGAAAAATTACAGACTGTACAGAGAAACCATCGTAAGTACATTAGGTAGAATTGGTACAAAAAAACTTTTATGCATGTGAGAGTTCTGTTGGCAAGAAAGGAAAATAGTTGGATATTATGCAGAGATGAAAAGCAGTCATTGAAATCCTAATTTGGTATAAATCAGATCCTCTCCACAGATGGTATGTGACAGCAGAAGGCCTATAAATTGTCAATTACTTAATTGCCTCCCTGAGAACATACAGCAGACTGTGTGAGTGTGTGCTCAGAAGCACTTATGTGTGTATGTGTGGCGATCGAGCCAAACCCCTAGATACCTAAAGGAGGGCACTTCTTCGAGGATGGTATTGTTTAGGGTGTGGAAGACAACACACTGTAAAATTCGCTTCTAACTTCTGGCTCGGCTCCCTCCCACCCTACCTAGCATCCTCCCTATCTTCCCCACCTACCCCCACTCACGCCCTCAGATCCACCGACACAAGGCTATTATCCATCCCCCACCGAAGGACCACCGCTGGCCAATCGGCCTTCTCTTACCTCTTCCCCAAACTCTGGAATGGCCTACCTGCCCAGATCCACCACTCATCATCCAAATACTCCCTGTCCTCTGCCCTCGCTAATTTTCTCGTAACAAATTGCAACTGCCCCTGAACTCTCCCCCATCTCAGTACCTCTCTCCCCCAGCTGCCTCCCAGAGCCTGACCAGCGGCCTGGCAATAGCCAAATTGGCTGGCTTATATACTGCCCTACGCACTTACACTCACGCTTACTCCCCCCCACTCCTAAAACCTCCCTCTCTCCCTCCCCCACCTCACCCTCAGCATTAACACCATTCGCCCTCCCTCTCACCTCACCTATACCAACCTCCCACACTCCTAAGCATACTAGTCCCCCCAACTCCAACAGGCTCCTGTGCGTCTCACTGCAGCTCAAGGCTGGTATGGGCACTCAAGTTCTGACCTGTCACACTAGTGTGCGAATGGCACTTACGTAACTAATGTATTTCCCCTTAGAATATCCATTGTATGTTCACCCCTCCCCCTGTAGTGTTTACTCTGCTTTGCTCCTACCATGACTGTACACTTGATATGTATACCCATGGCATGTTTACCCTGTCCCTGTTGTGCAAGTTATGTATTGCTCTTACCTTACCTTTTACCTATGTTGTATATACCCTGTCGATACTGTTCATTGTTCTGTATTCCTCTCCTTATGTAACAAGCTCATTTGTAATACCTCCAATCAATGTACATTGTCTGTATTGCATTACTGCTAAAATCATCTACTGCATGTATATGTGCCTCCTCTGTAACCCCTTCCCCCAGGTCGCACCGTGAGATGAGCATCTTTTTGCTCAGCATGCCTTTCCTGGTGAAACATTTTCAATAAATAATAAAATAAATATAAACTGCATAACACCAAATACATATCCACAATAATACAGCAGACACAATGTATGCTCAAACATATAATTAGAACCATGGTAATGCATAAAGGCACATTCAAGATCTATATAACAAATGTAAGATATATATATATATATATATATATATATATATATATATATATATATACACACACAGTAGGAGTGGACAAAATATCTGGTAAATAAATTCATTTATTTTCACTGGTGTTAATAAATGAATATTTAATCTACCCCTTCCCCCAGCAACCATATCCATCTGCTGGCACTACTTCATTCCTTTACGTGCTGTCAGTGAAACACAGAGGCACCGCCGTTCCCAACCAGCAACAGTGCTCAACTTGCAGTGCCTAATACAGTTTCCCAGCATACTACATCTATAGTTAATACCTCTTTCTATGATTTCTTTTCACCCCTCGATAGCACTCTGGACTTGGTTTATGCTCTTCCAATGACTACCTGCCTGCCTACTATCCTCACCATCCACTCGGATCCAACTGGACTTCTTCTCCTGTTCCTCTTTGTGAGTCACACTGGACAGAGGACCAGAAGGCATCAAAAAAAAAAAAAAATGTGTTTTTGTTTTTCTCTGAACCGTGCATCACGAGTGCTACAGCAGAAGACAGCTCCCATTTGTGCTCAATCCCCAATGGCAGCCCCATGCTACTTCTGGCAAAAACAAAAGACAGGATCAACCAGACAACATGAGCACAACCCAACACTACTGTCACCAAAAACAAAAGGCAGGATCAACAAGATAACATGAGCACAACCCAACACTACAGTCACCAAAAACAAAAGGTAGGATCAACCAGACAACACGAGCACAACCCAACACTACAGTCGCCAAAAACAAAAGGCAGGATCAACCAGACAACACGAGCACAACCCAACACTACTGTCGCCAAAAACAAAAGGCAGGATCAACCAGACAACACGAGCACAACCCAACACTACAGTCGCCAAAAACAAAAGGCAGGATCAACCAGACAACACGATCACAACCCAACACTACAGTCACCAAAAACAAAAGGCAGGATCAACCAGACAACACGATCACAACCCAACACTACAGTCACCAAAAACAAAAGGCAGGATCAACCAGACAACACGATCACAACCCAACACTACAGTCACCAAAAACAAAAGGCAGGATCAACCAGACAACACGATCACAGCTCAACACTACTGTCACCAAAAACAAAAGGCAGGATCAACCAGACAACAGGAGCACAACCCAACACTACAGTCACCAAAAACAAAAGGCAGGATCAACCAGACAACACGAGCACAACCCAACACTACAGTCACCAAAAAGAAAAGGCAGGATCAACCAGACAACATGAGCACAACCCAACACTACAGTCACCAAAAACAAAAGGCAGGATCAACCAGACAACATGAGCACAACCCAACACTACTGTCACCAAAAACAAAAGGCAGGATCAACCAGACAACATGAGCACAACCCAACACTACTGGTCACCAAAAACAAAAGGTAGGATCAACCAGACAACACGAGCACAACCCAACACTACTGTCACCAAAAACAAAAGGCAGGATCAACCAGATAACATGAGCACAACCCAACACTACTGTCACCAAAAACAAAAGGTAGGATCAACCAGATAATAAAAGTATAGCATTTTATTAAAAAACACAAAAAAACACACAAGCTGAAACTACAGTGAGAAACAGCAACCTTGCTATCTTGCTAAGCGAAAACTATCACCACTATGTTTTCAAAAGTCGTCAACCCTCCCATATGAACAAAACACTAAGTACAAACATACGTTTTCAACATTGGGATGTGGCTTCACTAGCAAGCATACCACCGTCCTACAACAACCAGCTGTACAAATGTAGAAATACATTGCCTTAGCACAAAAAAACTCTACCTAATTTTATAAAAAATAAAATAAACTACACTATAGATAAATAAAAACCATTCTAAAAAAGTTCCTTCCCTATTGCATAAATGGAATATGCAATGGAGAACTCATTAAATAAATGATTTATGAGCACTTATAACATGGATTGAAGAAAGGGGGAGAGCTAATTGGGCAAACACCATCACCTGACTGTGCATTAAATGCCTGTAAATGCACAATTGGTGTGAATATCCCCGCAGCAGGATCCCTGTACAGAGTTGGGACTTGTTAGGTATGGAGGGAGAGACACTCAGTAGGCAGACATTAAAAGTTAGGTGAGAGCACAATGACTCGGTGGCTTCCATTAGCAATAGTCAGTGACAGCAGGAGATAAAAGTGTGATTGGCACATATTTTGTGTGTTGGTAATGGACTGGTAGCATCAACAATTGCTGCACTCTCCTCTGTATTTGTGATGTTGATGTACAGCACCCACATTCCACCCCATGCTAACACTGCCACCAAGAGTAGACCCAGCTATACCCTCCCCCAATGAGCAAGTGTGCAGCACCACAGTGACAGCATGCAATCCTGGACCCAGATCCCAATAGCGACTGCTTCTTATGCTTTTTGCTGGTTTCACTGTGTGACAGTGCATGACCAATATGAACCTGAAGGTTACCTAGCCAGTGATCTAATATGTGGACCTCCCCCTTGTGTCTTTGAGAGTGTCAGCAGTGCAGTCAGTGGGTCCGACATGGAATCGGGGTAAATATGTGGTACAGCATTGATGTAGCTGTGCGGTCAGGAGTGAGTGAGTGACAGATCAGGGAGCACTGAAGTGTAACTTTTCATACTTCTGGCAACGTGCTGCTGAGACTGCTTTCTCCCAGTGACAGCGGGTGAGTTTGGGGGGGTAAGACAGTGCTGCGCTGCTGAATGTGGTCAGAATGTGTACCATGGCTTGCACCAAAGTTTCTTTCCACTGGGTGAGGGCTGGGGGGTGTTCGTCATGCAGATGTCATGTGCAGTGTGGGGAGAGAGAGAGAGAGAGAGAGAGAGAGAGAGAGAGAGAGAGAGAGAGAGAGAGAGAAATGGAGCCAGCAATCTCCTTTTGGACAGAAATGTAAATGAAAGCAGGTAGTGTGAAGTTGATAGTGATTCTTCCCCTCCTCCCTGATGAGGTCAGCAAGTGCCCATAGTGTAGCTCAGATAAGCAGAACTGCACTGCTGGGAGAGGGGCAGAGAGTGAGAGAGACAGTTGCAAGAAATAGGAAAGCTTTTCTGTTATCATGCCAGTTGTGAGCCGTTCTAGTACAGAGACAGAGCTGTTCTAGTACAGAGACAGATTACACACTGCACACGTGCTGCTGAGTCCCCTAAACTTTGTCTGTGGTGATGCCGGTTGTAGCAATGAAAGAGGCCGGCACACAATGGAGCAAGTTGTGAAAGATAGGGTGACAGCATGAGACAGACACATGGCACAGAAAGAGAGAGAGAGACACACAAACAGACAGAGAGTGGGTTGGCAGGCCCCCATTCGTGTGGAGCCATGTAGTATTGACGGGGTGGAATGGCTGGAGAATGCCACAAGGTAAATGTCCTGACCACTGTCTCTGTATGTCTGTGTTGCTGCCTGCTCTGCCTCTGGGGTCCATGACTGCAGTTTGCTCACTCTCTCTCTCTCTCTCTCTGTCCTATGTGGAGCTCGCTCTGCCCGTGTCTGACTTCTGGGAGTGTAGCTCATGGACGTTATGTGCTACTTGTTGTGACACATCACAGAGGACACCAGGCTGCCTGCACACACACACACACACACTAGCAGCAAGCAAGTCTGGGGGACAAGACACTTGCACCAAAGTTTCCGACTCCTGTTACCCCAAGCCAGTGAGAGGAAGTAGCAAGAGGTACACACAGAGGGTCAGTGGCAGCACAGAGATAGGGTGACAATGAAATGAATATGTGTTGGAGTGTAATAAGTGTGTGAGTTTCTGTGTCTGTGACTGTGTGTTTGGTTCAGTTCTCATCAGTATGGATTCCAATGGTGGTGGATGTTTTGTTGGGGGAGGGTAGCAAATGAAGGAGTGTATCAAGTGTAATACAGCATATTTTGCACAACAGATGTCACAAATCTTGCCAATACTGTATTTGTGACATTTGTATGTACATAGCAGGACTGAGATATGCAATCTTTGTTGGGGAGTATTTTACAAGGTGGCAGGGTACAGTATCATTTTTGCTATTTAAACAGGGGAAAAAGCTGTTGCTGTGTTTTTTCCCTTGTTTAAACATAACCCGTGTTATAAGTGTAATAACCCACTCCAGGGTGCGGGTTTGTAGGCATTTAAATGCAAGCTTGGGGTGCTGTGAGGACACTCGGCCTGTGCCCTCAAGCCTCACAATGCGCCCCATGTGTGCATTAAATGCCTATAAACCCACACCCTGTCGTGGGTTATTGCTTACTTGAACTGTTTGACCTCAAACACCTCATTCATGGCTTATGCCACTAATGAAGTTACCTGAGCTCAAATTGCTCTTGTGCTCATAAATCATTTATTTAACTCATCCCTATTGCATATCCCTTATATGTAAAAATAATAATATAGTCTTTCCTAGCTATAACGAAACCCAGTACTACGAATGATCAGTTATAGTGAACGGCCAGGGTGTCTCCCAACAAATGTCACTTGCTGACAGCATTTTGTTCGACAGGTATTACACACAGTAGCACAACGCGATATGCAAGCACAGAACTATACAGTACTACTGTATGTATTTCACAAGTTCAAGTGTCTTCATGCCAGCGTTATGTAATATACCTTGTTACTGTAACCAGAATTGGTTAATTATTTAATTATTTAATTACAGTACAGTACAGGTTCCTATCAGGTGCATGGAGTGAACACTTTCGGCAATCAGGGAAACTTTCCGGCAAAGCCCTTTTCAATAAAGTAACTACCCTGTGCACAACATCAGCGTACCTGTGTTTTCTCATCCTTCACAATGAAACGCTCCAGTTACTCTGTGGATACTAAGTTGAGAATCCTGGACAGGCTGGTGAGATTCTTGCCAAACTGTCTCAGGAGACCGACTTCTCTAAGTCGACAATTTGTACATGGCGCAAACAAGAGGCTTCTGTCTGTGACTTTGCTGCAGAGTGCACGGAAATTGAGGGTCTTCAGAGAAAGAAGCTCAGAAAGGCCGACGAGCTTGAAATTGATCGTGCCACTCAGCTGGTGGTTTACACAGCAGCTTGCAAGTGGGGTCCCAATCTCAGGATCTATCCTCCGAGAGAAGGCCTGTCGCTTTGCCCATGAGATTCACGGGGAGGAAAACTGCTTCAAGTCCTCAACCAGCGGGCTATGGCAGTTTCAGCGCCGACATGGAATCCACCACATTGCAATCACAGGCGAGGCGTGATCCTGTGATGACGTGGCAGCAGAAGCATTTCTGCCTAAACTGAAAGACATGTTGTCTGGGTACTCCCCCGAACAAGTTTACAACAGGGATGATACAGGTCTGTTTTGGCACTGTCTCCCCGATGTCACGCTGGTTGCAAAGCCAGAAGTTAATCCATAAGTAGATTTTAATGTACTGTATTAGCTGAATATACATACAGTATTTAAATGAAATGAAATGAATTGCTGTGACCAGCACAGAGTAACTAGTTCACTTGCACTAAATACAGTACTGTAATGCATTTAATCAATTTCCGTAATTTTAAACTATTTTTGTGTGAGTTGTCTTTTTTTCTGCATTTAATTTACTTTATACATGTTAAATCAATGAATAAAGATTGTTTTTGAACTGATCCTGTGCATGATGTTACTTTTCAATGCTTGGCGCTTTACTGTTTGTGTAAGCTGTGTTGATTTTCAGCGTCCTTCGATATAATGAATGTTTTACTATAACAAATGCATCGCCTGGCTCCCGAAACATTCATTTTAACGAGGGATGACTGTAATATGCACAAGAAATACCCATGTACTGTACCTGAGGCAACAAAAAAGCAGCTGTCAGTTTAAATTCTGGAATGGACCATGAGACTAAGGTCCACATTCATTCCATTATTTAATTTATCGAGAAGAAAAATAAGTTTGACCACATAAGCCTGCCTTTCTTGTGTATTTCTGAAGTGTCTTTTAAGAACCAGGACAGAGAGGTCAGAGCTTGAGTGATCAGACCGAGAGAACTGTCCCACTGGTTTTACAGTATTTTTTACTGCAATGTCATGCCTGTGTGAGTTCATTTGGATTCAAGGGGTTGTCCAGTTTCCACAATATAGCCTGTATGTGGTCTCTTCTTGCACCAGATGGCACAACATTGTGGGATACTCATGTATAGTTCCCCCGTATCTTGAATTGCTTATTTTTGGGGTGTTGATTTTAAAGTCTGAAGTAGAAATGTCTTACACTTAGGAATGTTGCAGGGTTTAGTGCCTCACAGTGTTCTGTTGTTCTGGTTAGGTATAAGCTTGCTCGTGATGATAAGATTGGTTAGAAAATGGGCTTTTTATTTCCTGGCATCCGATTGGCTAGTACCCTTGCCAGGGGTTTACATTAACTTTCAATAGATGCCCAGGAAATAAAAAGTACCAGTCTACAGTGCCCCTTCACCCACTAGGTATCCTAGTGCCCACATTGCGTCCTAATTGGCTGTAACCACTTAATTTAAAAGTCAAATCGCCGCCATTTTTCTGTCTGGCTTAGCGAGACATATTTCCCATAGTGAGTCAGTCCTAGCACAGATGTGAGGTACAACCATGACCACAATTTTGCCATAAAAAAGAAACAAAATAAAAACCTACAGTAGATCATTTGAATGTGGCAGTAAGCCGCCTATTATACTTGTCGGCAGCCTTCCCCACCTTGGTCTGTACCCCGTCCCATCAGAAATCCTCGATCAATTTGCACAAAAACACCACCAAATGTTCACAAATATACCTGCTTTGTGCAGGCTTAAGTTTTCATCTTCCTTCCACCTCCTACTACAAAATATACAGATCTTCCATCCCTACTCGGTTACGTAGAAACATAGAAACATAGAATTTGACGGCAGATAAGGACCGCTTGGCCCACCCAGTCTGCCCATTTCCCTGCCTAATGGATAAGCTGCAGATCCTAGTTAACCAGCAGCCTACTTCTTCCTACCCCCACCCCCTAGAATTGCCTTATGACTGTCCCATGCATGCTTGAATTCCACCACTGTTTTTGACTCACAACTCCTCCCGAAGGCCATTCCATGCATCCACAACCTCTCTGTGAAAAACACTTCCTTAAATTACCTCTGAGCCGCCCCATCTTCAAATTGTGCTCCTTGTTCTTGCACACCTCTTTTTTGAAAGATGCTAACCTCTTGGACTTTGTTGATTCCCTTGAGGTACTTGAAAGTTTCTATCATGTTCCCCTCACCCTCCTTTCCTCGAGGCTATACATATTAAGCTCCTTAAGTCTCTCTTCATATGTCTTCCAGTGCAGACCCTGTACCATTTTAGTTACCCTCCTCTGGACAGCTTCCATCCTGTCTATATCTTTGAGGAGACTGGGTCTCCAGAACTGCACACAGTACTCCAGATGGGGTCTCACCAGCTGTCTGTACAGAGGAATAATAACTTCCTATTTTCTACTGGTGATGCCTCTTCCTATGCATCCCAGTATCCCCCCAGCCCTCCTTGCTGCCCCCTCACATTGCTTGCCCACCTTTAGGTCATCTGATATGAATACCCCCAGGTCCCTTTCCATTTTTGTTGTTGTTAGTATCTCACCCCCCACTGTGTACTCTTCCCCTGGGTTTTTGTTTCCCAGGTGCATTACCTTGCACTTCTTAGCATTGAATCTAAGCTGCCATACATTTGACCATTCCTCTAACCTTGCCAAGTCCCTTCTCATCCTTTCCACCCCACCTTGTGCATCAACTCTGTTGCAGATCTGTGTGTCATCTGCAAAGAGACATACTTTCCTTCCAGTCCCTCTGCAATGTCGCTTTATAAGACATTGAATAGGACCGTCCTAATACTGAACCCTGTGGTACCCCACTACTAACCCCTTTCTTCAGAGTGGACTCCATTTATTATTACCTCTGTGTCCTATTCTCCAGCCAATTCTTTACCCAGGCTGTCATGTTGGGACCCACCTCAGGCTGGCTAACTTGTATATTAATCTTTTGTGTGGGACTGTGTCAAATGCCTTGCTAAAGTCTAGGTAGGCCATGTCCACAGTCCCTCCCTGATCTACTACTTTGGTCACCCAGTCAAAGAAATCTGTCAGATTTGTCTGGCATGACCTTCCCGCTGTGAATCCATACTGACTTGGGTCCTGTGCCACTCTGGCCTCTAGATACTCGACAATTCTTTCCTTCAGAAGTGATTCCATCATTTTCCCTACCACTGAGGTTAAACTAACAGGTCTGTAGTTTCCTGCTTCTGCCTTGCTCCCACTTTTGTGAAGGGGAATCACATTTGCCCTCCTCCAGTCCTCGGGTACCACCCCATCCTCCCATGATTTGTTAAAGAGGGTAGTCAGTGGTGTCACTAGTTCTACCTCTTAGTTCTTTTAGAATTTGGGATGAATCCCATCAGGCCCATTGCTTTGTCCACCTTCAGTTTTAAGAGTTCTTTCAGAACTCTTTCTTCTGTAAATGGGCTGGTATCAACTTCTGTATCCAGAGTGTTTCTACTGTTTGTTTTAGGTACCTCCCCCTCTTCATTTGTAAATACTGAGCAAAAATATTTGTTTAGTATCTCTGCCTTTTCACAGTCACCCTCTGCCCACCCTCCCTCCCCTTTATTAAGCCTCACTATCCCTCCCTTGGTCATCCTTCACTCCCTGATATACCTATAAAAGGTTTTATCCCCCTTCTTAACTGAGTTGGCTATCTTTTCCTCGGTTTGGACCTTTGCTGTTCTGACTGCCTTCCCAGCTTCCTTTTGCTTTAACTGATACTGTTCTCCATCCTGCTCCTTCTGTGATTCCTTGTACTTCCTGAATGCTTACTTTTTCTCTTGAACCTTCACTGCCACTTCCTTTGAGAACCATAGTGGTTTCTTACATCATTTCGTTTTGTTTATTTGCATCACTCAAAGGCTTGTTACCTCTGTGATGGCAGTTTTTATTATTCCTCATTGTTCTTCCACCCCTCCTTCCTGCCCATTTGCTAGTGTATTCCTTAGGCACTCACCCATTTTGGCAAAGTCGGCCCTCCTAAAGTCCAGTACTTTTGCCTTTGTATGGCTTGACTCTATTGCTGTGTTTATTGTGAACCATACTGTTCGATGGTCGCTAGTTCCCAGATGGCTACCCACTTCTACATCTGTGATCCTCTCTTCATCTCCCTTTGAGAGAACTAGGTCTAAGATTGCTCCCTCTCAAGTGGGCTCCAATACTAGTTGTCTAAGGCATGCCCCCTGTAGGGCATCTAGAATAACCCCACTCTTCAAAGTGGCTGCTGCAACTGCACTCCAGTTAACATCTGGCATATTCAGATCACCCATCAGCAATATCTCCCCTTTTTCTACCATTCTAAGTGCACTTTCTATCATTTCCTTGTCTATTTCTTCCCCCTGAGAAGGGGGTCTGTATACAACCCCTGTGTGGATTGTGGTGCCATTGCCGGTCTCCAAATTTACCCACAGTGCTTCTTCTCCTCCCTGTTTTCCCTTTTGTTCTGTTGCTTTGATTCCTTTCCTTTATGTAAAGAGCTACTCCTCCTTCTCTTTTACCCTCCCTGTCCCTCCTGTAGATAGTGTATCCTGGTATGTTTATGTCCCAGTCATGGTTTTGTGTGTACTATGTTTCTGTGACTGCCACGATATCCAGATGTTCCTCCTCCATCAAGGCCACTAATTCAGGAAGCTTGTTACTCAGACTACGGGCATTGGTACTCATTGCTCTCCATTTTTTGATGGCTTTACCTTCTTTGCAGCATCCCCCACTGACCTTTCTACCTCGGTCTTTTTCTCATTTAGTACCTGTTTTGTAGGGAGAGGCTGGGATTTTCCTTCTGCTTATCAGTGCCTCCCCCTTTGACTAGTTTAAAAGCTTGCCAATGAAGCATTTAAACCGATTGCTCAAAAGACTTGTTCCCTTCCTGGACAGATGCAGACCATCCTGCCAGTATAGGCTGGTGTCCCTCCAGGTGGAACCCCAGTCCCCAATGAAGCCAAACCCCTGTGCTCCACACCATTTTTTCAACCATTCATTAAACTGCATGGTGCAAAGTACCCTCACCTTACTCATGCCATTGACAGGCAGCACCTCAGAGAAGGATACTGTGTGTGCTACTTGTCTTAGGCCCCTCCCCAATTCTGCAAAGTCCTTCTGCACTGCTCTAATCTCATGATGAGCCAAGTCATTTGTCCCTAGGTGGACAATGACATCCAGCTCAGACTCCCGTGCAGCTGTTCTCGTGATCCTGAGGATGCACTTCCTGTCCCTCCAAGCAATGGTAGCCAGGCAGGCACCATCAGTTTTCCCTGCTCCCCCAGTTCTATCCCCTAATAATTGAGTCCCCACCGGAGCTGCTTCCTTACCTTGTGGTGTCCTCTGCCTCCTTCCTGTGGGCCTCACTTGTGACAGTTGTCCTCAGCCTCCTTAGTCTCCTCTGCGGGTGCATCCATAGGGGAGCTATGCTCCCCCAGAATGGTGTATGGATTGTGGAGTGGAACAACTGACTGGGTATGCCTCTGTTCCACCATCCTCACCCTCCCTGAGCCCACTGTGGTCCAACTGCTGTGCTTTCTTCGCAACCTCTGAGGTAGTGGTGGTGGCTCTGGTGCTCCCTGGATGGGGAGGATCCCTTCCACCATCCAGTGTGGCCTGGGAGAAGGTTCCTTACTACTGTCCAGTGTGGCCTGAAGACGGGCAACTTCCTCCCTCAGGGCAGAGAGTTGTCTGCAAATAGGGCAGCATCTCAGGCTCCAGAAAGACTCCCAGAAGACTGCTGCCCCACAGCCATTACATTGCACTACTCCCCACATGTTTATCTGCTTTTTTTGTGTGTGTGTTTGTGTGTGTGATTGGTTTGTTATATAGAAATATATATATATATTATACAATGTGTATGCTTATATTGTCATTGCTGTGTGCTAGAGAGACTATGACAGTGATATGCACCTTGCACTCTTGAGGAAATGATGTTAGAACCCAAGGTATAAAGGAACTTTTCCAGGGGTGGGTGGGGTGAGGTGGGAAGGGTTGGACCTAAACTGTGCCCTCACAAAACAATCAGCTAAAAGCTCTGACCCACTGCTGCGATGAGTGCCTTCCTGTCAGCAAGATGTCCTACACAACAATTTGATAGAGAAAATACCCTGCTAATCAAACAGAGAAAAATTCAGACATCCAAGTCAGACACAGGTAAACCTCCCCAGCCCCAAAACAGCCTGGCGGTTTGTGCTCTGAAAGCAGTCAGCCCCAAAATATGTCAGCTGTGCTTTAAACTCTTCCTGTACTGAAAATCTTAAGAATTGTAACAAACGTAAAGCTAGATCCACCTCCCTCTGTTGTTTGAAAGACTGTCTTTTCCTGATAATTCTAACTTCTTTATTTCACCTTCCAGTTAGAAGTAGCCTCCACCTGCAGAATATCTGCTACAAACCAAAGAGAATTGTAAGGTTCCCCTTCCTCTGTTGTGAGCACAATGTGCAATATAGAATTTGCAAGTGCGATATAGAATTTCTCACACAGCTCACAGTTGAATAAAGAAGTAGTGTCCTTCCAGGTCAAGAAGAAGTGCTTTGTGTCTCTAAATATTGCAGCCACTAGTAACTTATAGTAATCTGATCTAATCGGGATATCTCCAGTCAGGGCAATTTGTTGACAATGGTTGTGATGCAACCTTTCCTGTTCCGATACAACACTTTGTGGTCTGAAAACAATGAGGTGAACAATTTCCTGCACCTGAGGCTGTCTGTGTTTCAATTCACACTGCAGGTTTTGTTATGACAACTCCTTAACCACAGTAACTTATTTAAAAATAGTTTAACTATCACAAACTCCTATGCAGCAGTAAATTATTTAAAAATAGTTTCTGTCCCAAAATCCTAGTAGTCAATCCAGCTACCCCCAAGGGACAACCAAAATGCAGTATTCAAACACTTGTGAAGTTACTTCCAAGATAAGCAGAGTTTGCAAGCTCCTTTTTCAACTCCTCAGCCACCTGTAAATTTAAAAGTAGTTTAACTGTCAGAAAATCCTAGTAGACAATCTAGCTACCTCCAAGGGTCTACCCAGATGCAGCATTTAAATCCTTCTTTAGTTACTCACAAGATAAACAGAGTTTGCAAGCCCCTTCTTGGTTAAACACTAAATAAATATGTAAATAAAAAGCAATTACCAAGGGTAGTTAGTTTCACCTCCCACAGAATTGAGCAAAAGTGCACGTTGTTGCAGATATCAAGTGCAATATAGAATTTAAACAATGTTCTGTTTCCTTACTCGTGTTAGCCACATCAACACTGCCACCTCCTAGGTGCCTCACCGGAATTCCTTTCACCTTCTCCACATTATGGCAGCCCGTCCACCATCTCCACTTCTCACTTTCAATACATTTCACCTGATCCACAGTGTGTCCGCCCGCCACCTCCACTCATAAACCCCCCCTCCTTTCTACCACTGTTCCTGCCGCTGTCTGTTTGAGCTCATCTTAGTCTTGCCACATGCTCATCGAGGATCGAGCATCCCGATTCCCGACCGAATACTTAAAGCCGTTCCTCAGTTTCAGTGGCAGAAACATACATAGAAACATAGAAGTTGACGGCAGATAAGGACCGCAAGCTACACAAATAGACACATGTGCTCTGTTAAATTTCAAACTGAAACACCTGCTGTTTTTACGTAGCAGAGTTGTGCAAGACAGAAACTTCTAAGTAGATGGGGGAAAAAGAATGTGGAAACATACACTGAAAACTGTCTTTTTGTAAAAGAAACTTGAGAATCTTGTTGCAGACGTGGTGAGGAGGAGAACAGAATAGCTCTCTGGAGGGGTGGCAACAAGACATGGAACAGCACAAAAAAGGAGGGACTACTTTACAACATAAGAACTTTAGTTGTATTTCACTCTGTTTTTTTTATTTATTTTTAAATTTTACTAAATCCCACACAAAATTACCACAGGTAGCCCATTTTCTAAGCACAATAATACCCTCCAGGGTGGGCGGTATGTGCAATACCAGACCTTCCAAGGGCTATAAGGCCCTCCGCCTGCGGCGTCAGGCCTCATTACACCCCTGGGTGGTCCGGTAGTGCCCAACACTGCCTACCCTGTTGGGTACTATTGCTTGCATAAGTCAGGTGGTTAATTGAAAGACAGTAAAGGTAGTTCTTGGAAGATACATTTCAAGGTGTCATTCTCACTGATCATTGATCATAGGTCCTTAACTAATTTTACATAGGGGCTGTAGATCAGGATTGTAGGTAACAACCAAAGGTATCTTGTTGCTGCTGGTCTTTTCTTTATAGTGTAGTAGTTATTCTCTTGGCATAAGCATGGCACATTCCACAGCTCTGTCAGTTTCTCTAGAGGAGTGTCACTGTTCAGTAAATGTTTTTTTTCACTGTGGCCAGGTGTTTTTTTTTTTGTCCTCCTCACTCGAACAGATTCAGTGTTAACAAAGCACTTGACTGTACATTACAGATTTTTTAGTGGGCCTAGGATGATTGCTGTGTTTGTGTAGGTACCTCTGCCTGTCTGTTAGTTTCCTGTACAGTACATACAGGTCTGCAAAGTTCCATATTTGATGGTAACTGTGGTGTCCATGAAGTTGACGCTGATGTCACAATACTCCAGGGAAAGGTTAATGGATGGGAATAGGATGTTAAGTTCCTGATGGAATTCTTTAAGTGTGTAAGTACCTTCATAGAAACATAGAAGTTGACGGCAGATAAGGACCGCAAGGCCCATCCAGTCTGCCCAAAATTCTTTCCCTTCTGTCCAAATTATAAATAAATCAGCAATATATCAGAAATAAGCGAGTGGTTTGATTGTAATTGTTTCAGGAAATCCTGCTCCAAATTCACCATGAAAAGGTTGACATAGCGTGGAGTCATGCTGGTGCCCATTGCTGTTTCCATAGTTTGAACACACTAAAGTTTGGTATTGAAACTGAAGTTGTTGTGGGTCAGAATAAATTTGATATGTCTCACAATGAATTTAGGGTGGATGTTGTGGTGCTGTCCTTTCTCTTGTAGGTATTTAAGACAGGCTGAAATGTCGTAAACATGTGAGATATTAGTGTAAAGGGAGTTCATATCCACTGTGGTTAAGATGGTATTAGGTGGTAAATCCCTAAAGGCAAACAGTTTATGCAAGAAGTGTTTAGTGTCCTGAATATAGTTGTCTCTTTCCATGACATGTGATTTTAAAATGGTTTCTATAAATCCAGAGATCTCCTCTGTCGGGGTACCAATCCCAGAGATTATAGGGCTCCCGGGATTCACTGGCTTATCTTGGGCAGCATGTAGAATGTTCCTGGTCTAGGTTCACTAGGGACAAGATCAGTTATTTTGTGTTGGACATGCTTAGGAAATGATTTAATAATGTCCCATAGTTCTTTGGTGTACTGTGCAGTCAGATCACTAGCCAGTTTCCAGTACTAGATATGATCTATTAATTGCCTGTTGGCTGCATTAACATAATCTTCATAGTTTAAGATCACAATTGCAGCTTTCTTAATAACTGTCTTATAGTTGGAGTTTAGTGACTGTATTTCTCTCCTTTCTAATGGGGAGATGTTATAATGGATCCATCAAGGACCTGGCAGTTGACTATCTGAAGAAAACTTTGAGTAAAAGTTTCCAGTTTGGCATTACATCCAGTCGGGAAGCAATGAAATCAGATGATTTCTTTTTCTTTCCTGATGGACTCCTGATGTCTTGGGTTTCTTCCTTGCTGTGAAAAAAAAATTCTTTAGGTCACAGTCAAGTGTTCCCTGTAGTTCACAGTAGAACTTGATTTTGCCAAGGTTCTTTGTTGGGTAGGATGAAAGTCCCTTAGAGAGCACAAATAATTCTGCAGTGAGGTCAGTGCGTGGCTGGACTGATCAGCAGAGACACGCTCATCTGCATTACCTTGCTGTTCAATGTTGTTATTGTCTTCCTCTGTTCTACTGCTGTAATCTCTTGCTTGTTGGAGGGTATTCAGCTTCTTATTCTTGTGGACTATGGCTTTCAGTAATGTTTACTGGTAGTTTAGGTGGATTTCTTTCTGGATTTCTGAAACTGACTTAACAGTCCTTTCCTACAGTGTATCAGAAATCTTTTAAACTCTTTTTTTCAAAAGAACTTTCTTAGAGTTTACCGAGTGAATGTGGTGATTTCTCAGTTTCTCTGATGTCCTCCGGCAGAGCTGTTCAGCATATTTTGAATTATAAGTGGTCCTTAGTGGACTGTAGATTGTAAGAGTATACCATTGTAACAGCGACGCTCTTCTTACAGCGGCAGCAGCTGGTTAACTCCCACAGTGTCGAACGGGTTGCCAGAGCGATGACCGAGTCATCAACTCCTGAGTTTGGCTGCACTCCCCTGACATCCGCCCCCCCCGGAGTTGGAATCTTTAAGTCTAAGAGGGGTGGGGGGGAAGAGCCCTCCGCATGGGGGGGGTGAGGGGGTGCACAGTCGCCCTACGTGAACACCGATCGGGTGTCAGTGCATTCTCTGGTCTGGGACTGGAGTCAGTGGCATCAGGGATGTCAGCGGCCATGTGTCGCTGTAGAGGAGGTCACTGACATTCCTGTCACCGCAGCATGGTGGAACTGATTGTAAGACCTTTAGAGACAACATTTTTTTTTTGGCACTAGGTTAGGGAATTGATGTCACTATCAAACTGAGCTCCTTTCTTTCTGATGTTATGAAGCTGCCATATGAGACAGCAAATTACAATATCTTCCATGGTGTAAAGTCCTTAGTTTCATGACCCATGACAGAATTTAAACTGAAAACTGCCTTTTTCTTGCATCTGGTACAGTACATTGGCATTTCCTGTGGAATATATATATATATATATATATATATATATATATATATATTTATACAATAGTGGTGAAGGATAAATGAGTGTGATAAAAACATGTATCTTCACTGTGGTGACATAACCACATGAGATATTTCATGTCGTGACATCACAGCTTGAGATAAATCATGTCGTGACATCACCACTGTGAGTGATATTTCACTGCTGTCTGCAGCCCACTCAGTTACCATTGCAAAACACTCTCAGGTGTTTCCTATACTCTGACTCACTCCCATCCCATTGCTGTGATCCTCTCAGCTTGACTGCAACCAGAATTCTAAAACAGACACATTCACAATACATTTTCTTTCTCACTGCTGCCTGAAGCTAACTTACTTAGCATTGCAAAACACACTCAGCTTTTCCCACAGAGTTTGTAACACTGCCAGCCCATTCAGAAAATCTCACACAGAAACAGCAAACACAGAAACAGCAACAGAACACAAAAAATCATAACAATACTTCTGAAACTCGTACCCCTATTGTATAAATCTAACACACGATGTGCAGATCGTGTGCAATGGAAAATATCTTCACTCCTGCATACGTGAGCTCTGGACACTCTCACTCATGCCTTCGGCACTCGTGGGTATCCAGAGCTCACTCTGCAGGAGTGAAAATATTTTCCATATCACACTCCTGCCCATCATGTATCCTATATATACTGTATATATATATATATATATATTTATACCATGGGGGTGAGATCAATTCCAGTGAAATAAATCATGTTATTTTCACTGGAGTGAAATAAATCCTGATGACATCAGCAGAGTTAAAATAAATACCATTTATACCTACTCTGTTGACATCACTCACCTGCATCTGAAAACACTAAGAAACACCCCTGTAATTTGCTGAGTTCTAAAACAGGCCCTACACTGAAATTAACACAATTAAGATAGATAATAACAGTCAGCTGCAGCACTCCTTCTAAATGTAACAATCTCCAAATCTCTTGTGCTGCATTTCAAAACCCGAATTTAGTACATTACTGAATCCTGCATTGCCACATATTGACCTACAAAACGAACAACAAATAACCAGTATATTGCAAACATCCAGCTTGTCACAGAACAGAACCTTCCTCAGGCAACCAGTTACCAAAACACACACACACACCAACCAACAGCTCCCTACAACAATCCATTCATAAAACTTCACACACACACATACACACACTACCACAGCACCAACATCATTTAAAGTGACATGAACCTCATAACAACAAACATACCTCTCTCACTGAAATTGGTCTCATCTCCATGGTATAAATAGCACACATGATGGGCAGATCATGGCATATGGAAAATATTCTCACTCCTGCATCATGAGCACTGTACGTTTCCTTCGTGCCTTCGGCGCTCATGAAATATCCAGAGCTCACTCTGCAGGAGTGAAAATATTTTCCATATTCCACTCCTGCCCATCATGTATCCCCTATATACATATATATAGGATATATATATATATATATAGGTTTATATTTGTAAAATATATTTTTAGTGTGCCTTTATACAATAACATAGTACTATTTATAGGTTTGATCATACTTTGCGTCTGCTGTGTTCTTGTAGATATATATGTGGTTTTATGCAGTTTACATTTATACACACATAAGTGCTTCTGAGCTCACATGCACACACACACACACACACACAGTCTGCTGTCTACTGTCTACTTCCAGGGAGGCAATTAAGCAATTGACAATGGATAGGCCTTCTGCTGTCACATTCCATCCATGGACAGGATCTGATTTCTACCAAAGTAAGATTTCAAAGACTTTTTTTTGTCCCTGCATAATATCCAATTATTCTCCTCCTTATTAACAGAACTGTCACATCCATGTGTAAAAGTCTTTTTTACCAGTTCTACCCAATGCACTTAAAGTGGTTTATTTGTATATACTCTGTCATTTTTCTGTTGAGAGTACTGTGTAACCTGAAAGCTTAAATTGTGTAAATCTCTTGTTTGTCCAATAAAATGTTTAAAATCATCCACTTTGTTCATCTAAAAAGAAGCTAATCATGGACAAGAAGTAGTGCATAATAACAGTAATAACAAGGATCCTAAAAACGAGACAAAAAGTATTGCACAATGAAAATAACAAAAAAGGATCTTAATCCTGAGACAATATGAAGTGTATAATGAAATAATAAAAGATCTGTAAACATGAACAAAAGTAATGCACAATGAAAATAATAACATTTAGAACAGGAGGACTTCCTCCCTTCTTTGGTCAGGCACACATATTCGAAAGCTTGACTCCTGACAGGGATCATACAAAAGTAGAGAATTACAGAGTAATATCATTAATAAATGGTAATAATAGATCAGAAAAGTGCACCACAAGCCTGGCCATGGGATTCTGAAATAAAAAGAACTTAAGGGGAGAAGTAGGTTCTGAAAAATGGAGCAACTTAAGAAATCACGCCAAAGACTTCATCAAAGCCAATAAATTTTGAAAAGAATTACATAGCCCTGTACATTGATGAACTGTTTCATTGTACTCTGATTATTTCATCAGGGTATATGGGCTTTTTCCTTATTCAATTGAGAATATCTACATTTTATGTTTCTACTTTCAGGGCATTGGTGTTTCTATTTAACTGGGTATTCTGTATTATTAGCATCATTATTGAATTACCAAAAAACATTTAAAACATATCTTGCAATGGGGCCAGAGGCCTTGTGAAGATGCCAGGCAGAATTGTAAGTTTTGAGCAGGTCAATGGCCTCTGCAGAGATCCAGGGATGGTGGGATCCATGGACATGAAACCTCCTGAGAGTGGCATGTTTGTCCCATGTTGCAATGAATTTGGCCATGGAAGAGGTCAGAGCAACATCTACACTGATAGAGAACATGCGTTCTGGCCAGTTAGTGGCCCAAAGACCATCTAGCAGGAATTGGAGGTCAAGAGACTTGCGTGACCTAGACCAGACAGACTTTGGTGGGGCTTTAGTATGGAAGAGCTCATGGATTCATTGGACTATGAGATGTCACTGAAATGTAACTGAAAGCATCAGGTAGGGTGCCTGCAGAAACATTGTGGTGAGGGTGTGAAGACAAGATGTAGTCAATGAGGGAATGGTTTTTGGAGGCAGGAGTTGAGCCAGGTTGGCTCAGTAGCAAGCTGCATGACACTGAGGGACTCCATCAGCTAAATGTTATTTTTTGTCAATCAGGAAAGCCAGTTTATATTTTGATCCCCAATGACTAAGAGCTCACCTGAAAATATGAGGGAGGAAATTGTTGAGAGGGTGGTAGGATAGGTGTCATCTTAGCGTTGAGGGAGGAGTCAATGCCACAGATCAAAATAGGAAGTGAATAGGGGAACAAGAGACTATATAGGAAGTATTCATTGGAACAAGAGATAGCAGAATGATACACAATACACAGTTAAGGTAGTGATGTACGTACAGATGACTACAGCTAACAATACATGAGGTCAGTGAAGGGGATCAGCCTCTGCTAGATGGATTTTGACTACTACTGGCCACCTCAAATCATGGATCAGTGCCAGGAGGGGCGCACTTGTTATAAACGGTCCTTTGGGGCTTGGCAAGGAAAATGGATCTGTAAATTCATGCTGTTGACTCCTGGAACAATGCTAGGAGCGTGGCAGTTTTGTTGTACAAACATTATGTATGGGAGAGCCGGGAAGGTGGTAGGGGGAGGGATCGTGGCAGTAGGGGAGGTTTTGAATCAAAAAATGCCCTTGTCACCTGGATAGATCTAGAGGTTTTTATTTAAGTTCAAATACTTTTTTGTTGTTTTTTATTTAATTATAATTACTTTTTCATTGTTTTTTGTTCCTGCATCTGAAAATCCCTGCTAATGGAAAATATTCCATGTTCAACCCCTAGTAACAAATATCCCATGACTGATGGTATTTGATAGGGCGTGCTAGTAACTTTTTTGGAATACTTGGTGAGTATTCATTAGTGATGTGCAAAGTCAGGAAAACTTTGCTTTGCCTGAACTTTGTGAAAATTCCTGACTTTGCTAAGCACTCAACAAAGTTCTTCACTTGCCGAAGTGCCAAACTTCACCTGGCAAAACTATGTAAAGTGCCAGTCAAGTGGCACTTCGTATATTTCTGCAAGACAATATTACAGTACGCCTATATAGAACTATGCAAATTGCTTCTATATTTTATTTTATTTTTTAAGTCCTGCCCCTCTCTCACTCAGTTTACAGTACCCACCACCCATAGCCTTTTAAATCATACCTCCCACTCAAACCACCCTCTGCCATGCAAAAAGCTCCCCTTCCCCCTCCTGAAGAACATCACTGCAGCCTGATCAGCTGTTGTAAATTAATGATATAACCCTTCCCCCAACCACATATCTAATGCAACTCCCTTGCTTCCCCCCATCTGATCAGACCCCCATTAGAACCTGGATTCCCCTTGCAACTCCCATTCTGGCCCCACCATGCTTTCCACCCAGCCATCCCTAATTTTTTTTCCAACTGTAAATAACAAAACCATCCCATGTTGTAGCGAGACATCCTCTCTATTTGGTAAGTATCAAATAAATGAATGACGTCTTTGCCTAAAGTTAATTCAGATTGGCTGAGGATCTCTGAATCCAAGCACAAAAATAAGAAACTTTATGAAAAAAATGTTTTTATGTTTTTATTTTATTATACATTTTTGGACAGGAAAGACACACTAAACCAAGGCTTGCTTCCAAGTGTTTCCTGTGAGCAGAAGGAAGTTAAGTGACTTGCTCATAGTTACATGGTATACAAGTGGTGGTTGTGGGAATCAACCCCATTTCTCCAGGTTTGCAGCTCAATGCTTAATTACTATGCTATACTCCCTCCCTGCCTTTTCTGGTTTTAGGAAGAAGTGATATATTAGGGTCAATTCACCCCCGCCCCAGAATGCTACAAGGCCCGGGTATGCCGAACGCATGGCGCATGGAGCTTGAGGAATTACCTAGCCAGCAATCAGGATTCTGGATCCCATGCAACGATCACTGCAAGTTAGACCAGTGTTTTTCTGGCCTAGCTTGTGGCAATCTCGGGTACCTGTTTTATGGGGCTTGCACCAAATATTTGATGCAAGCTACCGTAAAGGAGGAAAAGTGTCATAAGTATGTCTGAGTTTCTTGAATCGAGTGCATTCTGTGCCAAATTTTTGGCACAACTGCGCTGGCTGCAAGGTTTGATGTAGGCTCGGTGTAATCCCCTCCATCAATCTTTGTGAATCTGGGCCATTGGCTCTATATGGCAGGCTAAGGTGACAATGAATTGCTTTGGATATTAACTAGATATAACTTTTAAAACTAAGAGAATAATCCAACATAACTCCAAAGTAAGAACATTAATCTACCATTAAGATACTATTACTACCTGAAGTTTTTATTAAAACTTCCTGATCCATTGCCAGTTTCTACAGAACACCTCTGAAAACTATCATTTTTCTTTTTTTTTATCACTGACGAGACACTGTCAACCCTTTTTGCATCAAATTATTTCTAGTTGAAACCAGATATTTTAGGATTTCTTTCTTTCTTTCTTTCTTTCTTTCTTTAATTGGTGACTGCGAGAGGCACACGAAGACAAGGTTCATATCCAGGCTTGACCCCAGGGGAAGGGAACAGCAGTAGCAGAAGTACAATACACAAAATCAATCAACTGAACAAACATTTGGCAAATTAGTTGGTACAAAAATAAAGTGTGGTCACCGTACAATATGCAAACTTAAATAGCAGGTCCTCTTTAACCAGTGCCTCATTCAGTTTTCCCACTACATCAGTAAGGCTGACAGGTCTGTCACTCATCAATTAGAACCAGGAAATTGAGGAGATTCAAATATCTGATAATGTAATTTTTTTTTTATTTGAAATTTGTTAACCGGCTAAAGCCTGAGGGCACCAAATGCCCATTTTCAAGGGGGACACAGAAGACATAACAAGTGCATAACAAAAAAATACAAATGTGATCACAATACAGTAATCAATTAAAACATTTACAAATTGAGTTATCTATTCCATACTGTTTCATTTTGTTTTTTAACTGATTCATAAGTCTTACACGTATGTAAATCAGCAGGTAACAAGTTTCATTTCCTGATGGCTTTACAGAGAAATGAACATTGCGCTAAATAAAACAAGTGTCTTTGCAGATCACATTTTACTAATTAGAAAAAAAATGTAAATGTATTATTAAAAACTTTTTTTCCAGAAAGTAGACAGATTTTTTGGCTTTTTTGGGGATCTATTCTAAATAAACAAACATTTACCATTATGAGACTATCTAAAGAAGGGAAGGAGAACTTAGAAGAATTTGTGAATGGTTTTAAAATTGAAAATGTAATTATATATTTGTAAATAACTACACTAACTTGTTTTTTTTCTCTTTTAGATATTTCCTGAAGAAGACCTAAGATCGAAACGTAGATTTTTAACTCTATTTTCAGCGTGCATTTAATATAACCATTTTGTTTTGCTTTTAGACCACATGCTGACGCAGTGCCTTGTTTTTGTTTTTTTACAATTTGTAAATAATGCTTCACAATGATCAAAACAATATAATTAAAACAACTTAAGATAGAGCAAGGCAGAAAATTACTAATTTATTAGAAATATGGAAGAGATTTCCCTGTCATGGGCAGGAAGAGAAATAATTATATATATAGGCACAGTCACACCAGTATAGTTAGGGTGAAACTGCACTTCTATGTTAAAGTCCAAAGTTTAAAGCTTAATAACTTTGGAGTTGTTCAACAGATTTGCATGTAATTCAGCATGTATAATCTCTAGGTGTAGTTCTCTGGACCATGGACCTGCCAAATTTCATGGGAATCTGTTGGGTGGTTTCCAAGATATAAAGTGTTGAACACTTAGAAAAATCAGATTTTTTTGACATTTCTTTCTACAGTTGCACCTCAGAAACGACTTTAGGGTTTGGTCTGAAATTTTCAGGGTAGAAAGCCTTTAGGTCACAAATGTGCCTTTTGAAGGTTTGGTGAAAAAATATTAACCCTTAGGCTGCCATAAGATTTAGAACATATAGATTTTTAGGTCATGTATACACATCCGCGACACAGCAGGTATTAATCCGTTCAAAAGTTATGACATTTTAAATGTTCCCATTATTTCCTATGGGAAAATGTATATGTCAGGCACAAAAAATACTATTTTTTGCACAATACGAGTATTGTGTGAACTACACTAGCTTCTTTTCATAAAGAAGGGTGGTATTTTTTGCACAGTTCACAGTCACTCAATAAATTGAGTTGTGTTGCAACCGCCATCTTGTTTGCCGCTTAGCGAGGATGAAGTATCAAACATTTTAAAAACAAAAAATAAACCTTAGAACACAGCTAAAGAGGACCTCTTTAGTCATATTGTGATTTTTTTTTTAAGCTGAACCTAGACAACTTTTTTATGCTGGGTGCCACCTTATAGGCTTGTAGGCCATTCTGTGTATGAGAAGAGCAGTACTTTCTTGACTTCTGCAGCTGCATCTGGAACTCATGCTGCCAGCTGCAGCGTCAAGGAAGACATGCTCTGTTCATATTGGTGTGTACCCCTCCCCCCATATTGTGGCACACTGTGAGCCCACCCCAGTGTGCTGAGATAATTTCTTTTCTTTTCTTTTATTAAAGCTTTCCAACACTGGGATGCTCACTCCTGGTGTTGGATGCCCCCCAGCCCACTTTCATTGCCTATGGGGGTGCCCAGTCTCCCTGTCAGCATCATGATTCCCCCCTCCCACTCATGTGGCATACTGGGAGCCCACCTCAGTGTACCCAGTTTCTTTTGTTTACAGGTTTACCTGTAAATAAAGAAAACATCCCCCAATGCCTTTTTTTAACCTGCAAAAAAGAAAACGGTCCCTTGTCATCTCCCTCATCCCCCCTCCCCATCTCCACCCTCCCTCTGCACACCCACCTCCCTGCACCCCCCTTACCCCATACTTACCTCCAGAAGTTGGAAGCAGCAATCTTCTCTGGACCAGGGACATGTCTACACTCTTCAAAGCCGAACTGCGATCTGAGGAATCAAGGTAAGCTGTATAATGGGAGTCAATGGAGGGGTTTCAACTTATGTTGATGTCTCAGCCAATTTTATGAATTTTGGTCCCAGTTGTTCAACATGGGGTTCTTGGGACCTGACCTCATGAACACTGACAGTGTCCTTTCATTTCTCTGTCCTGTAGGATGATTTCACGGTCACTGCACGGAATCATCTTTGGGACTGATTAACAAAACAACAGTGCCACTGTTCATGAGGTGGAGTCCCTGAAAGCCCATGCTGCACATTTGGTGAAAAAATTCTGAAAAATGATTGCATTACAAGTGTATGTTGTGCAGTTTCTACACACACTCGTAACTTTGCCAATTTTTCATATTTTCAGTCTGGATTTTCAACATTGCCATTTTTTCACACCTTCTTATGAACAGTACAGCTGTTCTTTTTCACATCCTGTGGAAATGTGTTTCACACCTTTGGCACAGGATGGCATGTTGCTGCACAAAAACAACTTTTGGGACAGATTATAAAAATCACAGTTGCACCAAGGGTGGGGTGGGGGGGAGGCCAAAAGCCCATGTTAAAAATTTGGTGAAAAAATTCTAAAAAATAACTGCACTATGAGCATACATTGCAAGTTTCTATGCACGTTCATAACTGCCAGTTTTTTATATTTTCACTCCACATTTTAAACATTACCATTTTCCAGTACAGCTGTAATTTTTCAAATCCTGCCAAAAATGCTTTCCTGCACCTGTGGCACAAAACGATATTACAGTTGCACGGAATTACATTTTGACAGGGATTTGATACTTTTCTGTACTGGGTAAATGTGGTGAGGTGATAAGAAGGTTATATTGAACATTTGGGGTGAAAATTATTTAAGATGGCACAGTTATGATTATTTGTTGCAATTTCGTTACGTCTGCTTATAACGTTATGTGTGGAAGTTGAAGGGCCACAGATCCCTGTGTTTCCACAGCTGCATACATACAGTAGTAGCCACAGACATGGTCAGATATTTCCAGATGTTTCACGAAATTTCTAAAGAGTTTCTCTCTACTGCCCCTACTGTGGAAATGCAGAAAGCAGGAGATTTCTCTAGAAATATTACAGAAATTTCAGAAAATATCTGACCACGTATTTGGCTGTGACTGTATATGCATCTGTGAAGGGATTGGCGCCCAGGGTCCAAAGGACCCTGTACTCCCACTGTGACATATGGATACTGCTGTACTATCTGGATGGAGGGATGGGAGCACAGGGTCTAAAGGACCCTGCACTCCCACAGTAAAATGAGGATACTATTATGCTACCTCAAAAAGTAAGGAAGTTACCATAGTTCACCATTTTAAAGCCACCCTCAAATAGTACTCACCATTAAATTGTAGCCACATGGTTTATTCTTTGTTAGCAATAGAAGCCACCCCATTTATGAGCCCCTAAAAGGGTGCAGAACTACAGCTACAAGAAGCGCTATTTACTATTTCTTTTACCACAGTTTAGGTTGATGCTTCTGCCAGATTGCCAGGCTGCCAAAATACTGTGCCCCAAGTAATAAAATCCTCTGTCCTCATGGCGTGGCGTGTGTTCATGTGTGTTGCACCTTACCCCCATAACAGTCCCTAGCCCCCTGTAATATTAGTCACAAAATCCTAAAGGGGTACCATTTTAAAGCCCATACTCGACTGTGGTCCACTCAATGTGAAGCAAGCTGCTATCTGACCAGCTTCCATATCTCAGGTTACTACCACGTGGTTTCCAGTTGCTACCGCGTGGTAGCTTGTGTCCTAGCTGGCATGGTAACCATAGGTGTGGAGGGAATCACAGCAAAGAACCGGGGACATTTTTTTGTCAATTTCATTGGGATAGGAGGGCTTATGGCTGGCACCAACAAGATGTTGTCACTTTCCCATGGTGGGTACTATACTGTACAGCAATGCATCAGAGAACACTGTGAGCACGGAGCTCAACTGCAAGGCACCTGAGGACTGCTTTATACCTGATTTAAGTGTCAAACTAATTACCAGAATGGTACATCTGGACCACCTAATAGAAGCCCTACAGAATGGCTTACCATAGTGTTAGTAATATAAGCTGCTGACAAATAACGTCCGCCCTCGAATAAAAGCCTCTAGTCAAAATAAAGTAACTTAATTGAAGCCAAGGTTTCAAAACAGTGAAATACAGTAATTGCAAAGACTTAGTTAATGCATCAGTTAGGGTGAACACCATATCAACAAAAGCAGGAAAATGAGGATTTAGGGTTTCCAACCCTAACAACCCACCCCCAGGGTTCCCACTCCACCACCCCATCCTCCACACTACAACAGGCATCAAGGTGTGCTATGGGGTTGTCAGGCCTGACTCTCACCCCATTCCATGTGTAAACAACCTTACATGCTACAGTAAATGACAATGGGATGAGAGTTAGGCCAGATGACTCCATGACACACCCTGATGCCTGTTGGTGTGTGGAGGGTGGGGGGATGGGGTGGGGTGGTGGATTGGGAATCCTGGGGGTGGGTTGTTAGGGTTGGTTTTGTTGCTATGGTATTTACCCTAACTGATGCATATATATATATATATATATACACACACACACACACAAACACACACACAACAGGTATGAACAATAAATGCATGCCATAAATAATGTGTATAGTAGCTGCTGTGTAAATAAAACCATTCATTTTCACAGTAAGTATGTCATCACTCATTTATGTACATAGTTACTATATAGTGTATGGTAGAACATTATTGTGGGCAAAATTCAGTGTAAACACACAGATGTTGTATCATCGTGGAGATGTCATGATGGTGTTGTACCATCCTGAAGATGTCACCATGATGGTACAACAGCATGGAATGTCCCTTCGCATGCACATTAGGCAGCACTCAGCCACATGGTGAATAGATCCATTGCGATCATGGGAAATGGCTGCTGCTGTGTGATTTAAAAAAAATGAAAACAGCAGCTTTGCTGTAACGACACAGTCCTGATCTTCTGTATTGGTGGATAGTGTGATATTTTATTAAAATACTTTAGTCTGTGGCAGTTGGAGAACGGGGACTGAGTGGGGCTTCTTCTTGTCACGTTTGGTGGGGGATGAGCAACAGCACAAGTATTACAGTTACTATTAAGACATTTTATTTAGCTGATGCCCGTACACTATACAAGACAATGTATGGGCATCAGTTAACAACAACGCTGAATTCATTTCTCAAGGTTACATGGCACCAGTAAACCTCTCAAGCTTCACTCTCGAGGTTTCACAGTTGCCATGGTAACCTCTCGAAGTGAATACAGCATTATATGTTATATGCCCATACATTATCCTCTATATAATGTATGGTAAGTGCCTATTAACCGCCATAATCAGCAGTCACACAGCTTGGTTATGCACTGTTTAGAATTTTAAAAGTTGTTAACCACACTTCAGAACTTCCAAACAGTGGCATAAGAAAAAAGAATGCACCAGAGTTCCATAATTCTCACACATAGAATGCAAACAGTGCAAACAGCTCTTGTGAAAATAAATCATGTATTGCACAGGTCCCTGTTACATATCCCTTATAATTATATATATATATATATATATATACACTATTTGAAGCAAGAAGCCACATATTCCCTAGGACAAATTCACTGTTTTAATGAAGAAGGGTGGTCTGGGGCATCCTGATCTTTTTACGTGCTGGTTGAGCCAATCATGTGATAAGTGATGGGAATGGTCTCTTTTCCAAGATAAAAAGTACAAAATATTACAGGAAACTTGGAAAAGGAACACACTTGATAATAACATGGGGAATATATTATTAGGTTAGAGAAAAGGGGAATGTATCAAGTCACTCACCTATAAGCAGAATATATGGAAATTGTTAAACATAGTTACAAGCGAATTTATCCAAAATGATTGTGAGGAAATATGACCGCATGATAACATAGACTTGTTTAGAAAAATGAAACAAGCCCACATTTATAAGTGGACCCATATCCTGTATGAGGGTGAACTCTGTTTTTATAATCAACAGAGGAAGAAAATTCTAAACAATAGGTCTGTTAATTATATCTCGTATATCAGAGTAAGGTGAAAAATTCAATGAGATATGTAAAACGTTATATGGTAAACAAAAACTACATTTCTCAAACAGACTAAAAAAGCAACTGTAGATAATAAAACTGGGGAATAAAAATTTCTTTCCAAGATGTTTAATAATTTTGCTGAGGCCAATATTGGGGAGAATCCCAAAAGGAATGTGGACTGGAATAAGGAGGGAAATCTCGCATTTACTCAGCAGCAGTGGATTAGTATACAAGTTAATGCAAATAAACTGCATGTTGCAACAACAAAATAACAAACAAGTCAATCCAAAGGAAAGTTGTGGATAGAGCATATTCCAATCAATCAATCACAATCTTTATTTATCCAGGCGGGCACCACTGAGCAGGGCTCATTTGCAAGATGGACCTGGTCATGCAAAAATCATAATACAGTAACATGGTAAAACACAATGCAATATTATACAAAGAAGAAAACTATACATATGTACATCAACATTTGAGTGAGAGGGCCTTTACAACAGATAGGCTCATAACTGGGTACAACCAGAATGTTCACCTAAAAGGAGAGAAAAAGGCAAGAAGAGGGATACCAGCTTAGGAAGAAAGGACCAGGTTGGAATAGTTAACTGGCATACTTCAGGGAAGGGGGTGGAACTTGGCCATGGCTAAAGAGAGGCAGAGAAGCTGGTAATTTGGTAGGGAGAGAGAGGCAGGGGCTGAGGCAGGGTGGGAGGCAGGATGGGCAGGAGGGAAACTGGAAAATAGGAGAGCTAGCGATGTGGGAAACATTTGCAGGATTCCTTTACTGAACGGTCATAGAGTGACTTGAAAATATTCAGGCTAACAGGACAGTTCAGCTTCAAGTTTTTTTGCATATTGTTCCACAAGGAAGGCAATGAGAAACTTATGGCAGCTCTGCCGAAATGAGATTTGACCTTAGGTAATTGCAGGGCAATTAGGGAATAGCTTCTTTGAGCATAGGCACCTATCACACTCTGGGAAATACAATCAGAGAAGTATAGGGGGAGCTTGTTGGTAACCACTCTGAAAGCCCATAGAGCGGCATTTCTATTTCTCCTATAATGAAGGGATGTCCAGCCCACCGCAGTGTACAAGGAACAATGGTGTGTGGAAAGTGGAAGGCCCGTTATGAACCTGATTGCTCTGTGGTATAGGGTGTCCAACTTAGCCAGGGCAGAAGCAGTAAAATGGCTATGGAGAAGGTCTGCATAATTTATTAATGAAAGGAACGTGGCTTGAACCAACCACTGCTTGGCATCCCTAGTACGGAAGTGATTAATTCTGTAGAATGGTCCCAGTCTTTGTCTTAGTTTCTTCTGTAGTTCTTCGAGATGTTCAGAGAAGGAGAGTTTGTGATCGAGCCATACACCCAGATATTTGAATTTTGGCACATACTCTAGATTTTCTCCAAGTATTGTGGTAATCTGAGGGATAGCCCCAATACAAGCAGGGTTCACCGCATAGGAGGAAGGAGAAAAGAGCATTGCTTTTGTTTTTTTTTCACATTAAGCAGAAGCTTCTTGCTTATGAGCTGGTATTGCAATAGGTTAAATTCAGCTTGGAGGTCTTCACAGGCTGCTTCTGGAATAGGACGACTCAAATAAAGTACTGTGTCATCAGCGAACAAGTGGATATTGGCTTTATTGATGTTGTCATCGATGTTGTTAATGTAAACCACAAACAACAGGGGACGAAGGATAGACCCCTGAGGCACACCTCTCTGTAGGGGTTTAAGTGGTGAAAGATCACCTTCAGCTTTAACCTGCTGTTTCTGTTCCACAAGGTAGTCGGCAAACCAGCACATAGAGTTAGGGTCCAGACCTAGGTTACATAGGGAGAAAAGAAGCAGGCTATGGTCGACTGTGTTGAAGGCCTTACTTAGATCCCAAAAAAATGGCACTGACAAAATTCCTATTGTCAAGGTCAAGGAGCCAATCATTAGTCACTTTTGCTAGGGCAGTTATGGTGCTGTGCTTTGCTCTGAATCCGGACTGCACTGAGTTTAACAGACTCCTGGATTCAAGGTACACCCTTAGCTAACCACTCACTATCTTTTCCAATAATTTAGGCAGAATGGGGAGGAGGGAGATCGGTTTATAATTATTAAGGTCGCAAGGGTCACCTGATTTGAGCAGAGGGATGACATGGGCTACTTTCCATTGTGAGGGGAGGCTCCCCTGGGATAGTGACAAGTTGAAGAGGTGCGTGATTAGCACTGCCAACACATGGCATGCACATTTCAGAAAGTAAGGCTCTATAGAGTCCGAACCTGCACCCTTCTTGATATCCAACTGCAGCAATAGATCTTCAACCTCTTTTAGAGAAGCAGGCACGAAGGAGAAGGCCTCTTTGGTAGCAGGAGACTTGTGAAACAATAATCCCTGCTGAGTGTGGATGGCATTAGCAGGGGATGTGTCAAATGCTAGCCCAGTGGTTGCAAAATGATAATTGAGGGCTTTCAGTATCTCTGATCAGTCTGAAATGGTGTTACTACCAGATATAATTTTTGATGGGAGGGAATTTCCAGGTGATTGACCAGACATGTCCTTTATTATTTTCCAAAATTTTGAAGGACTCCTTGAGGCAGAGTCTAGCTCAATGCGATAGAAAGCGGCCTTGGCTGCTCTGACCAACTTGGTGCACTTATTGCGTGCCCTCCTAAACTGACACCAATCCAGGTCATTCTTGTTTCTGCATGCTTTTTTCCATAGTATATCCCTATCTAGCATGGAAGCTTCGAGTTCTGGTAAAAACCAGCGGCAAGTGTTGCTTCTTACATGTACCTTTACCATGGGGGCATACCTGTTTAAGGCTGCAGTTAGTATTTCATGAAAGATAGTATATGCCTCACATATTCATGTATTCCCCCAAATATTTTCAAAAATAAATAAATCAGGATATGACAGATGTTGGAATAACTGTGGGAATAGAGGTGACATGGCCCACCTTCTTTGGCACTGCCCTGATATTAAAAGATGATGGGGAATTTCTAGGAATAACTTGGCACAAATACCACAAACTCAAATCCCCCTTGGTTTTAATACACGTGTGCTAAATAATTTTGCTCACCTTGAAATTAATAGGAATAAAGAGACTATATTGGCTTTTGGTGATATGGCAACAAAGCAACTCATATTAGCAGATTGGAACTCCCAGTCCTATCCTTAATGGATAATCAGAAATGGCAGTTCATTTTAAGGAAGCACAGGTGTATGAGAAACTGTGGCACAACACTGATGATATAAACAGTATTAAGGGAAACAAATGGAAGAAAAATGAAGACGTGTTGTCCCTCAGTTAAGATGGTAGGAAATATTTCCCGGTTTACCGTACTTATTCATTACCCTTGGTTTAGTTTTCCTCCCGACTTTCACTTCATTCAACACCTATCGAAGTTAAAATCACATATTAATTATCTTTGTAAGGATTATATAAATGGAAGTATGTAAAGGGAACAGAGATTTGAAAGTGCTGGACAATATACCTATACATTACAGATTTGTATCTATAAAATGAATTGTCTGAGACAAGAGAATAACTGGAATCGATGAATGCATTATAAAACATCAATAAATATTGTTTATTAAAAAGGAACATAGAATCTGACAGAAGAAGGAGATTGAAGGTCCATCAAGAGTACCCTTACTATACTACCTCATCCCACCAACCTTCTGCTTTGGGGGGAGGGATACAGTCCACCAAGGCAGTAGGCTGGTGGAGTGAAGAAGTATAGTAAGAGCTGACTTGCTTGACCTTTATTCTCCTTCTGCCATTAACTTCTTTGTGTCATTGTTTCCTCTTATCCTTCCTTGTCCTTTCCTTTGCAGTTAGTCTGATGCTATTCTTCATTTTATTTAGGTTCCAATCACCACCCTTCCCAGCAGTATCACTAGTGGCTGCATCACAGAAACCCGTTAATCATATATTTCTTCTAGCAGGTAAATGGATTCAGGATTGTATATTGCTGGGAATCCAGATTATAAATGTCTGTCACCAGAAGGAATCCATCACACCTCAGTGGAAATGTCAGAAAAACATCATATTTAGATGCAGTTTGGTTTAGATTTGATGGCCTGGATTTTCATACATTCACAGCATGATTTGACTGCAGTTGTGATACTTGTGTTATAATTGTTGGACCACAGAAAGTGTGGTCTATCTTCATATAGTGTATGGTGGAATGTTGTTGAGGATGGAAATCCATCCCTCGAACAACGTTGTTGTGCTGCAGTAGCTAGATCATCTTAGTTGTTTTGCTGCACTAGCTACGCAGCTACTGCAGTACAACAACATGGAACATGTTCATGCGTGCGTGGAATAAGAACCTTCTGTCTTTAGCGGCAGTGAGAAAAAAAACTAAAGTAAGGATGAACTCCATTTTTTTAGTTGTGCTTCTCGCTGTGTGTGGACCATACACTATAAAAGACAATGTATGGTCCACTATTGGTAACAAGCATTTGTGGCCATCTCGAGGTCGCAATGGCAGCCAGAACCTCTCAGGCTTCACTCTCGAGGTTTAAACAGTCACCATGACTGCCTCTCGATGGCTACATATGCTTGTTGCCTATAGTAGCCCAAACATTATTCTCTATGTCAAAACTGCTACAGGACCTGCATAAAAAATGAGATATGCATATATGCATCAAAACGGTGGTGTATGTGTCACTTTTGTATTGTAAGAATCATACATGCGTCAACATATTTGAAAATAATCCAGAAACATTCTGGTGCATTTACACAGACACAGCTGAGGCAAGTACAATTGGTGCATAAAAATGTCTGAAACTCCAGGCCAATATGTTTTCTGCATTTAGTTACCAATTTTTTTTTATAGCTAGGAACAGTAACAACAGTGCTCTCCCTCCCCAGACTTTACTCTGGCTACCTGTCTACACCTGGGATCAGAACCCCCTGCTCTGACAACATAATAATTTCCACAGCATCACTATGATGTCACAAGCAGAGGACAGTGATGTTGGGTGAAGGCAAGCAGCCAGACTAGATAAAGTCTAGGAGACAGTCATCCTGCTCTAAAGTTCATGCCCGTAGCTATGAAGAAAGAGGGGCAGCTAAATAAAAAAACAGTATATAAAATATTAAGCTGACATATGCTAAATAAATATGGTTTTCACAAAATTGTATCTGTGACATCAGGGGTTATTAAAGCAGCAATTAAGCAATAATGACCTCAGAGCCGGTCATTTCCAAGAGATTAATGACTGGCTGGGGGGGATGGTGCTCCTCAGGCCACCCCCACCCAGCCGATCATTATTGGGAAGGAAATGACCATCTCAGAGGTCAGTGTTGTGATTATAAGTCTAATCACAATAACGATTCTTTTTTCTTTCAGTGTTTGAGTGCCGAAAACAGTTTTGTTTACGGGCCGCTGCTGTCGACGTACAGCACGTAAGCCGAGTGCCACTGCCGTGCTAGCCAGTTCAAAGAGATTTCAGATCGGCAAGTCAGCCAATCAGTGAGCTAGTTCAGCTCATTAATAATTACTTACACTTACAATGTTTGTTAGTCGGCACATTTCCTCATGTAGCTTATTTTTAGCAATGTTTCTGATATAATTAGATTCATCATGAGTATATATGTGTTTCTTTCTGTTTTTAAAACAGCTTCAATTACTAATTTTATAAATAATGACTCAAGTCATTAAATATGGCTGTCACTAGCAATGATTAAAAATCCCTTCCCTCAGAGTTACTTTTTTTACATTACAGTGTATGCTGGATTCATACTGTGGCTGAATTAGGAGGGTGTGTGCACCCATTTTGGAAGGTAAACAGCTCACCACCACAACAGGATGTTTAATTCATAGTGGGCTCAACCAGAGAGCTACTACTTTGAAAATCTTTAGAACCTTATATCTCAGTGCAGGAATGAAATACTATGAAAAGAAAAACGTATATTTTGATGTTTTTGCCTGAAATGCATTACTGCTAAAACGAAACTATATGATGAAATGTTTTGTAGATGTAGAAACAAAAAATCTGTTTGCAGAAAAGGACCACTTGCACCACCCAATCTGCCTACATGTTCCCTGCCTAGTCCTTCTCCATAGACCCTAACTGGTCTCCAGTGACCCTTCCTCTTCCCTGTCTATTTGCTAATATACTCCTATGGTTTTCCCACCCATGCTTGAAGCCCCACACTATTTTTGCCTCCACCACATCCGCTGGCAGTCTGTTCCAGGCATCTACCACCTTTTCAGTGAAGTAGTACTTCCTTACATCCTTCTTAAAGGTGACCTGTAAATTAACTTGTGCAGCCCGCTTCCGTCCCACATACCTTTGAATGCTCCGGTGGAAGTTGGGGGCTGCTGTCGGTAACAGCATTTGAAAAATGTGCACATTTTAAAATACTGCCAAATCGTTTCGGTGAACACAGCAGTGCTGGCAAGGTCCCGATTGAGCAGGTGCAAGTTTACCTGGGTATTCCACCCAGTTTTGTGACACTGCAAACACAACTGCTTTCAATGGAGCAGCAGAGGAGGGTGGATTAATATTCTTATTTTACTACTTTCATGGGGGTCTTGATGCCTAAATTAATACTTACAGCAACACTAGAATGGGTCATTGCTATAAGTAATAATTTAAGCATCAAGACCCCTGCAAAAGAAGGCCAGCCCAGTGACATGGAGGGCTGAGGCATCAGTGCCTTACCTCCTACCACACTGGTGATCCATGTTAATGGTGGGAGAGGGTCTCCGGGAGTCGGCTGGGGAGGAAGAGGACTGAGCATCCGAAGGACAGCTGTCTCTCCCAGGGAAGGGTGGGACTAGAGACCAGTGCATGCCTGGCCCCTAGTGGTGGCTGGAGCCTGGCACACTGGCTCTAAAGAGAGGGGGTGGAAATGGAGCAGATACCTGGTGTGCCACATGCGGAAGAGTGTGTGGCTCGGCCATTGGAGTTATTGCACGCATATGGCTCCACACTTCGTGGATATGACCAAAATGGAGGCTGGAAAAATTCTCTGACTGGCAGGATGATACCGGCCCTCTGCAGGCACTGCACCCGGCCAGCTGGCACCTCATAACATCCAAGAGGTAAGTACCAGTGGGCCAGGGTGATGGGGCTGGGGGAGACTGGAGGAAGAGGAGCCGGTTGGAGGCGGCCAGAAAGAAATAAGAAAAAAAATGACCCCTGCAAAAGAAGTCAAATAAGAATATTTATTTATTTATTTTATTTATTTGAGAGGTTCCACGTCATACATATAGAGCAGGGAAACAATACATGTTTTACAGGATGTTAGCATATAACACAGATCATGCACAGTAATGGAAAAAAACAATTTTGCTTTTCTACACATGGTGGTACATTTGTTTTAGAGGGTGAGCTACCCTTCTAGGGTAGGTAAGATTTAACACAAAGTTGCACAGCCATAGCGGAGCAGAGAGTTACCAAGGAGGCTGCTTGTCAAAGGAATGTTTGACAGTTGGGCCATTATGCTATAGGGGGTCAGAGATGTTGGGGAGTCAACGGGGGGAGGGTCAGGTGCAGTCACATAGGTTTGAGGCTTGTAGGTGATTCCTTAGTCTGGTTTTGAAAGGGCCGAGCCTGGTTTCTTCCGCAATTTCACTGGGGAGGGCATTCGTCCTGGAAGGGGCTTTGTAGCAGAAAGTTCACTGGAATTGGGCGGTCCGGCCATGTGGTAGCCTTAGCAGCGGTTTGTTCGAGCTGCAAGTTGTTCTGCCAGGTGATGTTGCGAGGATAATTTGGTTTAGGGCAGGGGGTGAGGCCAAGGACAATTTTTTTGGTCATGAGGCAGGTGTGATACCTAATCCTATTATCAAGGTTTAGCCAGTTTGCTCTGCTGTAGAGGGAGCATGTATGTGTGAGGTGGTCACATCCTAAGATGAGCCGGCAGGCTTTGTTAAGCACCAGCCGAAGATGATTTAGGGCTGTGGAAGCTGCTGCACTGTAGACGAGGATGCCGTAGTCCAGCAGGGAGAAGACAGAGGAGTTTATGGTGAGTTGCAGTGCTTCAGGAGTGAGGCAGTGTTTATAATGGTAGAGAACTCCTAGTCTGGAGCTAAGGGCACTAGATAGGTGTTGGATATGCAGGTTAAAGTTGAGGGCAGGATCAAGTGTGATCCCTAGGTATTTAAAGCTACTTACTTGTTCTAGGAGTGTCAGTTTAGAGGTGAGAAACTTGGGGCAGAGGTTTTTGAGGGGGTTCTGTGGATGAGAGAAAATCATGACTTTTGTTTTGTTGTAATTTATTGTAAGACATTGGGTGGTAAGCCATTGTTCGATTTCTTGGCATGACTGTTGGAGAGTTTCATGGAGTTTGGAGGGTGCCAGGTCAGAGGCGTACAGGACGGCATTGTCCGCGTACAGTAGCAGGTTGCCAGTGCAGGCAGATGGGAGGGAGTTAAGGTATAGACTGAAGAGTAAGGGGCCCAGTATGGAGCCTTGTGGGACACTGGAGTGGACAGGGAGGCTTGGGGATAGGACAGTGCCAACCTTGACCCTCTGCATTCTATCCGAGAGGTAGCCTGTAAACCAGTTCATAGCGTCCTTGGAGACGCCTGTGTAGGCCAGAGTGTTTAGTAGGAGGGCGTGGTTGACGGTGTCACATGCCTTGGATAGGTCAACGAAGATGGCCCCAGAGAGGTGGCCACGGTCCAAGGCAGTGTGTACATGGGAAGTAAATTCAAGAAGGGTGGTGGTGGTACTATGACTCTTTCAGAAGCCGTGTTGCTGAGTGGTTAGCAGGTGATATTTATTAAGGTGATCTGTAAGTTGGTCGGCAACTATGCATTCTAGCGCTTTAGATGGGGGGGTAGAATGGAGATGGGGCGATAGTTGTCGGCGGATGTGCGGTCCCCATTTTTGTGTATGGGCATGATGTAGGCTGATTTCCAGAGGGTGGGGAAAGTCCCTTGATAGAGGGAGCAGTTTAGTATGTGGGTGAGGGGTGCTAGGACATCCTGGAGGGTGAGACGGAGAAGTCTCAGGTCCAGGGAGTCGTGGCTAAAGTGATGGTGGCTAATGGCCTTGGTAAGGTAGGGTTTGCTGTCACAGGGTGAGGGGCTCATAGATAGAAAGGTGGAGCGAGGGGGTTGAGGGGTTTGGCGGTGAGAGTCAAAAGTTTGGGGGGAGTACATGGGAGAGATCAGTGAAGGCCGAGTTTAGAGCTGAGGTGATACTGAGGGGGTCAGTTGAGAGGCTATCCCCAATTTGTATTTGGTCAGGTGGCAGATTAGTGGTTTTGCCACAGAGCTCCTTAGTGTTTTCCCAGAATTTGCGCCCAGAGCCCCAGGTGGAGGCTAAGGTAGCTTTGAAATAGTCTGCTTTGGCAGAGTGTATGGCCCAGGTGCATTTGTTTCTGGCTTCCCTATACCATTGCCTGTCACAAGGTCACCATTGTCTCGTTTGCTAGGTGCCATAGGTCGTCGCGCTGTCACAGGAGGCCTTGGAGGTGGTCCGAGAACCAGGGGGCATGGTTTCCCTTGATCATAGTTTTGGTAGGGGGTGCGAACATTTTGCAGGCTGTATTGAAAGGGGTGATGAATAGGTCAAGGTCTCTGTCTGGGTCGAGGGTGTTAGTTAGGGGAGTCCAGTCCCAGCCTCTGAGGTAGGCCTTGAGTTGAGCTAGTTTGCCAGGCCTAAGTTTGCACTTGGGGATAATTTTAGGAGGGGCTTTGCAGGAGGTTCCAGACCAGCTGCAGATGACCGGAGAGTGGTCACTTAACGCATCAGGGAGCACTTGGGTGCCAGTAATTCTGTGGGGATGGTTAGTGAATACTAGGTCTAGTAGGGAGGCTGTCCCCGTGCGCGTGTTCACCCGGGTAGGGGTTTTGATGACTTGTGTGAGATATTAACTCTCTGAGGCCTCAGGAGCTCTGAGAGTTCCACCACTTGTGGCCTGTATACTTTAAACAGTGCAACCTGGAGCTTTTTGAGCAAAATCAAGTCATAATCCTGTATGATAATTTTACAGCTCTTACCTGCTTTTACTGTTTCTATGTACCTGTACTGTAGTGTTTACCCCCGGGTCGCCCCTGAAAAAGGGACCTCCGGGGCCCAGTGGGCCTACCCGGTCAACAAAATTCAATAAATAAAATAATCAGCATGCCACAAACAAATGTGAATACCTCATGAACCGTAGGTGCTAAACACAAAGTACGAGCAGCAAAGTTGTTCAGCACAAAATTACCTTTCCAATGGTATTATGCAATTAAATATAAGTAGTTCCTATTTTTTTCCATGTTGGTTGAAATAGCGAAAAAAAAATGTTTTCAATAAAAACAGCAACAGAAACCATTTTTTTGTGGTAAAATATTTAACATATCAACACCAAATTAAGCATCCATACATTAGATGGAGGTACAAAACTAATTTTGTACTAAAAAACATTTTTTCTAATATGATGCATGTATTTCTTTTCTGTTTTATTAAGGTGGCTAGATGAAGCTTGAGAGACAAATGTCAGCCCTACACATCATACCATACAAAAATTTGAATATCTTCTAAAGTATACATAAAGTATCAGCGGGAAAGATGTTCAGCAGAACATTACTTTTGCAATGGTGCTATGCAGTCAATTCTACTCACTTCAGTTTGTGAAATATTTAAGTTTTAAGCAGCGACGTCCTCAGGCGTCAAAAGTCCTCAGTGGCACAAAGTGCAGGATGTCTGAAGGTGTTAAAGACCTCAGGAGTATATTTTCTGTTGCCACCTACAGGCGTCTTGGGGCCTCAATGAGTTAAGCTCCCCTCCTCTGCTGCTCCATTGAGAGCAATGGTGTTTGCAACATCACAAAACTGGGTGAAATGCCCAGGTAAACTTTTGCCCGCTCAATCGGGAGCCAGCTGGCACTTCTGTATTCGCTGAAAGGTTTCAGCAGTATTTTAGAATGTGCACATTTTTCAAGCGATGTTACCAACAGCAGCCTCGGACTCCCGCCGTAGCATACAAAGGTATGTGGGATGGGAGTGGGCTGCACAAATTAATTTGCAGGTCACATTTAAACTTCCCCTCTCCAGCTTCGTTACATGCACCGTGGTCCTGGTGCTTTTTCTGATTTGAAAGAGACTCCCCTTGTACTTGTAGGTCTCCATCATGTTCCGCCTTGGTCTCCTCTCTTCCAGGGTGTACATGTTGAGATCCATCAGTCTCTCCTCATAGGGTTTTTGGTGCCACCACTGCACTGATTTAGTTGCCATCCTCTGGATTGTCTCCACTCTGTCTATGCCTTTTCTGAGGTGTGGCCTCCAGAACTGGACATCATACTCTAGGTGGTGTCTTATCAGCAAGTGATACAGTGTCATCACCACCTCCCTACCTCCTGCTGGAGATACCCCTCCCTATGCACTCCAGCATTGCACTATCCCTACCCACTGCTTTGTCACACTGCCTTGTTATGTGGAGGCCATCAGTTATGATAATCCCAAGACCCCTTTCCTGTTTAGTGACTGTCAGTACCACCCCCCCTTCCCCATACTCAGCTCCTGGGTTCTTATGCCCTAGGTGCCTGATTTTGCACTTTTTAGCATTGAACCCCAACTGCCATGATCTTGACTGCCCCTCAAGGTTCCCAAGATCCATATGCATTCTTTCCACCCCGTCCTGAGTGTCCACTCTATTACTGAATTTTCTTCGAGGATCTCTCCCTCCATTGAGCCACATCATGAAACTGTAAGCCGTCGGCATCAGGATCACCCAGAAATGTGAACTTTGCAAGTATCACTAATGCTTCTGCTGCTTTGTTTTTTTATTTTACTTAAACTTTTATGCCAACAAAAGAAAAGGAACCAGTGTTCCAATGTTGTCATTGTGGTAAAGTCGAAATTTACAAGAACAACGCTCCTTCCATGTGCACTGCTGGCAGTATAGCCTAGAGTTTAGAGTAGCAAGCTGTGAATGAGCTTAGTACATCTAGCAGACCTGGATCTGATTCCCACAACCTCCACTTACATACTGTGTGACCCTGAGCAAGTCACTTTAACCCCCCCAGTGCTCCTGGGACACCCCTGAAAACAGGCGGACCTTTCCCAGTTACCAAAGAATAACAAAAAAAATCTGCTGTCTAGGCATTTCTCACTACGTGAAGACCTGCAGCATTTGCTAGTGCTTTAACCAAGCTATACAGAGACATTACAAGAAGGCCTTGGAAGTTCATTTGAAACTCAAGGCTATGAAGGACAAGCAGGGTGCCTCGAAGACAGTATTGCTGTCATCACCCACTTCTTTTCCCCACAGCTTGCTGTTGACTTGTTGCTCTAAGTCAATGGTGCAAATTGTTGAATCATCAAAGAAAAAGAACAAGTCTGCTAAGTCAACAGATAAACACCATCATACAGATAAGAAAAAGCAGAGGCATCAAAAAAAGGATACCTGTCCTGTCAGGTCCCGATCTCCTCTGAACAGAGTTATCTGGAAAAAGACCCCATGCTAAGCCTTCAGGATCTGGTGCCCCCCTACCAACAAGTTCTCAGACAACAAGGTCAGGGACTGGAACTAGCTCTAATATCCCACTGAGCAATTCACAACTGTTCCTGCCATCGGGCACTGTTCTGTCAAAAGATCAGCCATCGATGACCCCATTTGAGTCCATTGATGTGCAGAAGCTGTTTCAGACTCTGAACTTTTTCAAAGGCTTCTGCACCTGGCTCTGCCATTGACACTAAACCCATCAGACTGCTACTGTTGACTTTGTCGATGACACCAGAGCTCCTTATGCTGGTCACCATACTTAGCCAGGGGCTTCCTTTATCGATGCCTAATCTATTGATGGTTCCTCCTGTTCGGGCCTCCTCCTGCTGTCAATCCACTGCCCATTGGTGTCAATGAGAAGGAGGAATTGGAATACAATCCTGATTTAATGTAGGAGGAATATACTAACATACTAACTGCCAGCAGAATAAGCCTTATGGTCTGTCGAGTCTGCTCATGCCTCAGGACCCCAGTTGGGTACCCAACCCCCACCCATCACTTTTCTGTTTCTCCTGTCATCCATCCCAGCCCCCCTGGGCCAGGCCCACCCCTGCTTTTTCTCCATTCTGTACCTGTCCCACCCTCTCTTGAACCCCTCAACCATAGAAGCCAGAACCAGCTCACGAGGCAACGCATTCCAAGGTTCCACCACATTCTCAGTGAAATACCTCCTCCTCTTTTCCTCCTCATCCTTCTTCCTTCCAACTTCAAACCATGCCCTCTGGTGTTACTCCCCTCCTTTAATCTAAAGATCCCCTCCTTGTTTACCTATTAATTCCCTTGAGGTACCTGAAGATCTCAATCATGTCCACCCAGTCCCTCCTCTCCTCCAATGAGAACAGGCTGAGCTCCTCCAGTCTCTCCTCATACGCCAGATCACCTAGACCTCATATCATCTTGGTTGCCCTCCTCTGGACCCTTTCCATGAGCTGTATGTCCCTCCTCAAGTGCGGTCTCCAGAACTGCACACAGTATTCAAGGTGCAGTCTAACCAGACCATTGTACAGTGGCAGAATCATTTCCCTACTCCTTGAGGTGATCCCCCTTGCGATGCAGCCCAACATCCTATTTGCCTTGACTGCCACCCATAGAAACATAGACTTTGACAGCAGATAACGACCACTTGGCCCACCCAGTCTGCCCATTTCTCTAGCTACTGGATAAGCTGCAGATTCTAGTTAACCAACAGCCTACTTCCTGCAACCCCCCACTGCACCACTTGGAGTTATTCTTACTTGGATCCACCAGGACCCCTAGGTCTTTTTCCCCTGCCATGGCCTCCAATACCTCCCCACCCAGGATGTACTCATGTTTGGGGTTCCTCCTCCCAAGATGTAACACCTTGCACTTGGAAGAGTTAACATTTAATTTCCAGGTGCAAGCCCACCTATCCAGGGTCTCCAGGTCCCCTTGCAGGGCCACCTTCACCCCTTCCCCTCAACCACTGCTCCCAGTTTGGAGTCATCAGCAAAGAGACTCATTTCACACCCTATACCCTCCCTGATATCTGAGATGTATGCATTAAACAAGATCGTCCCCAGGAACGAGCCTTGTGGTACTCCACTAATGACCCCTCTAGGGGTTGAGATCTCTCCACCGACCACTACACTCTGGGTGCACTCAGCCAGCCAGTTTCCTATCCATCTGACCATCAATGGGCCTACTCCCATCCCCCTCAGTTTCTCCAGTAGGCCTTTGTGAAGTACCGAGTCAAACGGCTTGCTGAAGTCCAAGAATAGTACATCCACAGGCTTTCCCCTGTCCAATTCCAATGTTACCCATTCATAGAACTCCACAAGGTTAATTTGACATGATCTACCCAGCACAAACCCATGTTGGCGACTATTCTGACATCCTATCTGCTCCAAGAACCCCCCCCCATGTTCCCTCAGTATGCTCTCCATCATTTTACCCACCACTGATGTCAGACTGACAGGTCTATAGTTACTCGTCACTTCCCTTGACCCCACTTTATGGATTGGCACCACATGTGCCTCTCTCTAATCCCTAGGCACTATCCCTGTCTCAAGTGACCTATTATAGAGCTCCACCAGGGGTGCAGCTAGTACATCCGCCAATTCCCATGGAACTCTCGGATGCATGCTGTCTGGCCCTGGAGATTTTTCCTTTTTAGGGTCCTAAGGGCATTCCACACCTGTTCAGTGGGGATTTCATCATCTGTTCCCTCTCCCCTACTGGCTGATTCATCCCGATGTGAAACCTCTGTGGTACCCATCCCTCCTGGCTTTTCCTTGTCTGTTGCTCCACCACTCCTGGCCCCTGTCCCTTCTAACTCCAACCGATCCCACTTTATAAGTTTCCCATCCCCCTCCCTAGTGAACATGGAGGCAAAGTACTCATTTAGGACCTCCACCTGGTCCCTCATCTCCTCCACCCCCCTTCTGTTCTCAATCTGTCAATCTGGCCCTTGGTCTTTCTCCACTCCCTAATGTGCCTAAAGAACCCCTTTTCCCATCCCCATATCCCCTGTGCCAGCCACTGCTCCTTACTGGACTTAGCCCCCCTTACCACCCGGGTGACTTGTCTGGCTGCAACACAGTAAGCTTCCTTTTCTCTTTCCCCTTTCCCATTTCATTTTTTTTGTAATCTCTGTAGGCAGCCTTCTTTTCCCTGACTGCCTCCTGAACCTCCCTGGACAACTAGCATGGCTTACATGATCTCGCCCCCTTACGCTTCACCTTTGCACAGTTCCTAACTGCCTCCTGCAGTCCCCATTTGATGACCTTCCATCTCCCTTCAACATCCATCCTAGTCGTAATCCTCTTCAAATGATCTTTGTCTGTCTTTCCTATGCCATTAAAATCTGCCCCCCTGAAATCCACAGCCAATGTCCTAGAAGTATCCCCCCCCCCAGATTTGTTCGAAACCGGACAGTGTCATGGTCACTCCCAGCCATGGCATCCTCTACCGTCAGATCCCTCACCAGTTCCCCTTCCATCAGGACCGCATCCAGGACATGCCCATCTCTCACAGGCTCCAACACACGTTGAGTGAAGAACACATCCTGAAGGCCGTCCAGCAGTCTCTACTCCTTGGCTACCTTAGAAGTCATGATTTCCCAGTTTGTAGCTGGCATATTAAGGTGCCCCATCAACACCACTCCCTCCCCCTTTGGTCCACACTGGACTATAATGTTACCCAGCAGACAATCCTCCAGAACATCCCCCATTCCTGGGGGACTATATACCACTCCCAATTTGACCTTTCCTCCTACAGGGGTTCGCAAAGGTGACCCATAAGTCCTCTACATTTCCCTCTGCCTCTTCTACCCTGGAAATTTCTATGCTATCTCTGATGAACATAGCCACTCCTCCCCCTCTGCCGTCCTTTCTATCCTTCCTAAGTATAGTGTACCCCTTTACATTTAAGTCCCAATCGTGGTTTGTGTTGGCCCAAGTATCCATTACTGCTGCCACATCTACCCCTCCTTTGAACAACATGGCCTGGAACTCTGACCCCTTGTTTCCCAAGCTTCTGGCATTTACTAGCACCACCCCCCAATCCTTGTCCCTGCTCCCCTTTGCCATGCCTCCCCTGGATACCATATGTGTCCAACCTCCTTTCGCCCCCACTGTATTGCCCTCCCCTGATCTATTGCCCTCCCCTCCCTTTTGGGGCTGAAGGCTAGGCCCCTCATCGAGAGGTAGGGGCTCCCGGTCTGCCCCTTCCTTAACCCCCCTCTCAAGTTTAAACCCTACTTAGTTTGAATATAGTCCGCCAACCCCTGCTTAAGGACCTCCTTCCCTATCGGGTTCAGGTGAAGCTTATCCCTGGCATACAGTTCCTTGTCCTCCCAACCCCCCCAGTCCCCCAATACCCCCCAACCCCCTTTCTTTACCCCACATCCTAAGCCAGTCATTCACCTCCGCTATCTTTATTTTATTCTCCACAGTGGCCCTTGGTACTAGCAACATTTCCAAAAAGGAAATGTTGCATCTATTATCCCGATATATTCTGTCCAGTTCTCAGAATCTTGCTTGGATATTCAGTACGCTATTCCCCTCTATATCGTTTGTCCCCAGATGCACTAGGAAATGTGGTTTCCCTCCACAATGCCTAGCCAGCTTGTACACCAGGAACTTTGCCCTGTGCACCGTCAGCCCAGAGATACCCACCACCTTAACCTGGCTGGGGTGTCCTCCCCATCCCTCCCAGTGTATCCCCTAATCATGGAATCCTCCAGTAGAAGAACCTTAATGACCCTTTAACCTTTTGATTTCCTCCATTTTGTGTTCCCAACCCTCCCCCCTTCCCGCCTTGATCCAATATCTCCTTCCCCTGGGAGTTCTCCTGCCTCCTTATGAGAGATCCTCTTGTCATTCTCCCCTTCCTGCCACCCTTTGTCTGCCCACTTGCCTCAGACCCCCTCCCGATTGGGTATCCCCTTTATTCCTCTCTTGTCCTTAACTGTCCCCTTGGTGTTGATCATTTCCCCTTCTCCCAGTCTGTCATCCACTCCCCCATATTTATACTTCTACCCCCAGCAGCCCCCTGTGGGTCCCCTTTACCTAGGGCCCCTTCTCTGGTACAGTCCATCTTCCTTGAGGGGCTCGCCTCCCTCTCCTCATCTTCCTGCTTCCCGTCACTCGTGCCCCCAACCCCCACGCCTACTATATGATGCCTCCCTCCTTGCTTAACAGTTAAGTTCCCACCTCTCCCGCTGAAGCTATTTCTAGCCTCTCATTCCGGGTCCCTAACTGCTTTCCAATTTCTCTCTCCACCCTCAATTTATTTCCGCTTGTTTCCACTGCCCCCTTCCTCACCTTCTAGGTTGTATAGTAGCTCAAATTTATTGTAACACTCTATGCCAGCCTCCATCACCTGACCTGATTTCTCCCTGAATGTCCCTCTAGAATGCCCCTTATCTACCCCTCCTAACCTGTCCTCCTTTTGGTCGACTTTCTCTCTGTCTGCTTTTCTAGGCTGCCCTATATCAGTCTCTCCTGATCTTACCCCCTTCCCCCTCCTTTGAACTGGACCACTTACCCCATAAGTTTTCACACTGGCATCAGCTTCCCTTGCCAAAGGTCCTCATTCTCTAAGTTCTCCCCTCCTTGTTTTTGAAACATAGCCCCCCCCAATTTCTGATCCTTTCCTCTGCCTCATCTCTACCTCTCCCACCTGCCTCCCATATCCCCTCCCATTTTCTTTCATCGCCCCCCCAGCTCCTCCAACTGTCTCCTTAGCCAGTTTACCTCGCCCCTGATTTGCAATAACTCTCTCCCTCCCTCCAGGCCCAATTTAGTATGATTGTCACCCCACAGCCCATGCAACCTACAACCCTACCAAAGATACCTGCTGTGGTAGCTGAAGAACACCCTACCTGTCCTTCTCTACATTTGTTGGGACCATCCCCCTTTGTCCAGTCTCCTCCCCCTGGGGTAATACCCCTAACCCTTCTCCAAGTGGTCATACTGGGGTGGTCTAAGATCAGGTTCTACAGCCCCCTAACCATTCCAGGAGATAAATCACAGCCCTAGAACCAGCTCCTAATCTAGGTAAAGACTTTAGCTTTCAACAGTTCTAACAGTTTAACTAGGTAATCTGCTCCAGCAGCTGCACCACCGCCCTATAAACCAGCTCCTAATCTAGGTATCAAGTTATCAGCTAACAGATCTAACAGTCTAAACTACATAAACATATAAGTAGTTAACAGCTTAATAGGTTAAGCATCTCCCCAGAACATAACAGTACAATGTAATACAGTACTACAACAGTTTAAACTCATTTCCCCTTATCCAGCTTCTGATCAGGATGATTTCTCTGCCGTGCTGTAAAAATAATTAGTTATGATCCCAATTATAGCCCCAGACAGCAAGAATCGATCCCCCCCCCGTCAACGTCCACATTAGTCCCAATAGTCACAGTCCCAGTAGTTACTTGAGCTTGAGAGCTCATTGTCCCCCAATCCTTGGTTGGCCTCCTCCTAGACTCCACCCCCAGACCATTTAATAGAGGTCGGGGACAGGGTAGTCGGGTGGGACAAAAAAACTAGCTCTCACAGCTCCTCCGACTCTCTGACTAGTGGCTGGGCTATGTTCCTTAGGTAGCTCAGTCCCAGTTCAAAATGTCATGCCTTGTGCACCAATTGGCCAGGCCTCCTTAATTTAAAAATCCTGATCACCGACTGCGGTCTCCTGCCATTTCCTCAGCTGTCACGGCATAATCCACTGCTGCCGCTAATGCGGCCCTGAACCCTCCCGTATCGCCAACTGCAGTCACCCTCGGCCAAAAGTACCAGCTCTCACAGCTGCTCCCACTCTCTGACTAGTGGCTGGGCTACATAGCCCAGCCCCAGTTCAAAATTTCACATCTTGTGCGCCAATTGGCCAGGCCTCCTTAATTTAAAAATCCTGACCACTGACTGCAGTCTCCTGCTGTTCCCTCAGCCACCGATGTGCCCCCAAATTCTGCTGCTGCCACCAACGCAACCCTGGACCCTCCTGTACCACCAACTGTGGTCACAGACCTGTTCCTCAGCCAAAAATACCAGCTTTCACAACCCCTCTGACTCTGACTAGTGGCTGGGCTATACTTCTTAAGTAGTCCAGCCCCAGTTCAGAATTTTGCATCTTGTGCGCTGATTGGCCAGGCCTCCTTACTTTGAAAATCCTGACCACCGACTGCGGTCTCCTCTGTTCCCTCGGCCAGGCCCCCACTCCACTGCTGCTGCCAATGCAGCCTTGACCCCTCCCGCATCACGACCGTGGTCATAAATCTATCCCTGGCCGAAAATACCAGTTCTCGCAGCTCCTCCCGACTCTCTGACTAGTGGCTGGCTATGTTAGTTAAGTAGCTCAGTCCCAGTTCAAAATTATGTGCTTTGTGCGACGATTGGCCAGGCCTCCTTAATTAAAAAATCCTGACTGCCGACTGCAGTCTCCTGCCGTTCTCTCAGCTACCAATGTGGCTCCCAAATTCCGCTGCCGCCAACGTGGCCCTGAACCCTCCCGTACCAATGACTGTGGTCACAGATCTGTCCCTCGGCTGAAAACACCAGCTCTCCCAGCTCCTCTGACTCTCTGACTAGTGGCTGGGCTATGTTCCTTAAGTAGCCCAGCCCCAGTTCAAAATTCCACGCCTTGTGCACCGATTGACTAGGCCTCCTTAATTTAAATATCCTGACCACCGACTGTGGTCTCCTGCCGTTCCCTAGGCCGTCGATGTGGCTCCAAATTCTGCTGCTGCCACCGATGCGGCCCTGGACCCTCCCGTACCACTGACTGCAGTCACAGATCTGTCCCTCAGCCAAAAATACCAGCTCTTGCAGCTCCTACGACTCAAATGTTAAATTAATTGTCTCACACTGCACTGCAATATGAGAAAGAGGATCAAAGTTAGCTGCCCCCCCACGTGGGCTCCAGTTCCACTTTATTCTTCTGCAGTGAGGACAGTGTGCATTACATTCCTAGATCCCCTCCTGAGGATGCCTCCTTTCATGCTTTCCTTCAACCGGTCCAGTCCAAGCTGGAGAGAAGGAAGATTCCTTCAGGAAGACTCCATGAGTTCTTGGAGGTGCCTGCTCTGCCTACTGTGATTGTTCCTCCTGTCCATTCAGCTTTGGAGGATGCCACTAAGGCTGCTTGGCCCAGACCTTGTGCTTTGCCTGCCATGCCTTATAAGGCAGATAAAGAATATCCTGACCCTTCAGATAAACCATATTATTCTTCTCAACCTGAGTCAGACTTTGTGGTTATCATGGCTACACATGACATATTTATGTCTCCTAAGCATATGAGCTTCTTTCCTGCTGACAAAGAATCAAGGAAGCTGGATGTCATGGGCAAGAGGATGTATGCTATGGTGTCTCTTGGCCTCAGGATTGCCAACTATTAGCCGTATATGATTAAATATCAGAACAGTCTGTGGAAGTCTATGGCTGCTATGGCAGGCTAGTTGCCTGATGGACTGGATAAAACTGTAGTACAGCAGACAGTTGCCCCCAGTCTGGAGGCTGGTAAGCACCTATTAAGGTCAGCTTATGATGCCTCTGATGCTGCTGCTCATGCAGCTGCTTCTGGCATTTGCCTGCACTGCCTCTTCTGGTTGTGGGTTGCTGGTTTTGTTGCTGATGCCCATCAAGTGATCCTTAATGCTCCCTTTAAAGGTAAGTGACTCTTTGGCTCCAATGTTGAATCTGCCTTACAGGACCTGCAGATGTCTAAGATGATCCTAAGGTCCCTTAATACCCTCAATCCTAAGCCTCAGTGTAGGGGCCAGAGTTCCTTTCATAGGCCCTATGCCCACCCTAGTAGATGCTATTTCTGTAGACCTGGCCATGACTCTAAGAAGCCCCTGGCCTCCCCACAGTATCCTTTGTCTCCTGGTGCCCATGCCAGGGTCATCAAAGGTGCAGGTTTTGGTGGCACCCCACTGCCCCTGCCGCCTTCTGACTCCCCTACCCCCCACATCCCCCAGCCCTGCAGATCAGGGCATCTTTGTGGGGACCTGCATCTCCCTCTTCCTTCCAAAGTGGTGGGAGATCATGACAGATGCTTAGGTGTTGGAGGTGGTTCAGCGAGGACACACTGTAGAACATCTCTCTGTCCCTCCTGTGCATCCTCCCTTGCCACATCATTATCCTCTGGGACATCTCACCTTCCTGATGGAAAAGGTTGAAACCCGCCTCTGCAAAATGGCCATATAACCTGTCCTGGTTGTGGAACAGAATCTAGGCTATTATTCCCAGTTCTTCCTAGTGCTGAAATGGACTGGGTATTTATTGTCTATCCTAAACCTCAGGGACCTCACCATGTTTGTTGAATACAAATGGTTTCAGGTGGTCTGTCTGCAGTCCATCCTCCCCCTGCTCCTGAAAGTGAATTGGATGTGTGCCCTGGATATGAACGTTGATTACCTACATATCAAGATTCATAAGTCACACAGAAAATATCTGCAGTTTATGCTCCAGGGATCCTAGTCTCAGTTTCTTGTCTTGCCCTTTGGTTTGTCATCTACACTGTGTGTCATTAGCAAATGCTTTGAAGTGGTTACAGCCACCCTCAGATGGGAAGGCCTCTATGTCTTTCCATACGTTGACAATTGGCTTCTGAAGGCCCTGCTGAGGGAGGCTATTGTTTACACACTGTTCCACACTAGACAGCTGTCCAAGCACTTGGGCATTCTGGTGAATGAGTCAAAGTCAGTTCTCATTCCATGCTAGCATCTCCAATATATAGGAGTGGTTTTAGACACGAGTTGGGTCAGGTTTTTCCTTCCCTCAGACCTTGTTACAGAGCTAGTTGCGCAGGCTTGGCTGGTCTTGTCCAGCAACTATGTCTCAGCTAGATGTCTGTTACAACTAATAGGCCTCATGGTTGCTGATATCCTGACTGACCCACTGGTGTGTCTGAATATAAGGATTCCACAGTGGTTCTTCTATGTCCTGTGCTCTCAGCATTCAGATGCACTGGAGTGTCTCATAGAGGTGACCCCACGGCTCTGTCACCTCCTACTCTGGTGGTTTGACTATTCCAACCTAGAGGCAGGATAGCCCTTTCTCTATCTGTCACCTCTGCTACCAGATGGGGTGCCCATTTGAGCCACTTCCAGATTTAGGGTCAACGGTCCCCCTTAGACAAGGTTCTACACAGCAGCACTCTGGAGAGATGAGGGCTGTTCTGTTTGGCCTACAGGACCTCACAACCCCCCTTCTGGGTCATCAGCTGTTAATACATATAGACAATATCTCAGTGATGTACTACATAAACTGCCAAGGTAGTGTCCACTCATATCCCTCTGCAGAGAGGTAAAGAGAGGCTGGCACTGGGCCATGGAACACAACATGTTCATGTTGACCATCTTCCTGCTCAGTACCCACATCATTCTTGCAGATCATCTCAGCTGGTCCCTGGCACACTGCCACATAGAAGCATAGAATTTAGCGGCATTAATGGACTGCTTAGCTCATCTAGTCTGTCCAGATGTTCCCTACCTATTCTGTCTTCACAGATCCTATTTGGTCTCCATTCACCCTCCCATCACCTCCCAGTATCCTAGTGTAACCCCTAGATGGCGCTATCCCAGGGGCTACTACCCCTGCCTGATTTGCCACTAACAGGTTGAGGGGCCTGGATCCAATGGCGGGTGCCTCCACCCAGAGGTCAGGGTTTGCAATAGTTAAACTTACTTGGTCACAGCCCTCTGGGACACTGCAACCCCTTTCTTCCCACTAGTGGCCCACACAATATATCAGAATTACCTTCACAGTATACACTTACCCCAGGACTAGTTCGGCACTGGGACCTCCTGTGAAATAAGATACAGTGCAACAATCACAGTACAGTACTTTAACATAGACAAATACCTCAGGAAGTATAACTTTGCTGAAACAAGCAGCTCTGATTTATTTAGGGGATATAATAAGGACAGGGGAAATCAGGTTAATTAGCTATCACTTTCACTATCTACCTATGGCTCTGTGCACAGGCCTATCCCTACCAGTTACTGTCCTGGGTACCCAAGCCCTAGTGGCTAGTCCAAACCTATGGCAGCTGGTAGGGCCCTTCACACAGTGAAAAGAAAAATTAGTTTAAACAGTCAGCAGTACAGTGATTCCATTTGGATTTAATGTGGCAATTCAACAGGGGCGACCCTGAATTAGTACTCACGACCTCCAAACAAGATAGGGTCCTTCAACGTCAGCAGGGCTACTCTTGAGCTCCACGAGACTCTTCACACATTTATATGGTAAAAAAAAAGTACTATACCAGGCAGGCTGCTTCTCTATCCCGATCGCAATTACTGCACAATACCCGGGAGAACACACAGCAGATTCAGTTCCTGACAGACCGAGTGCAATTCAACAATTTCTCCAGTCTTCTACAGGGTGAGCCTGGTTTCTACTCTTCAGAGATCCTTTGATTCTTTTCACAGGACGGATTCAGTCCTAACAAGCAGTTACACAAGCTGCAGACCGGAACTCTGGGCCTTACACACGTTTTTTGACTGAAACTGTGCACTGAAGGAGCACAGGGTTTCTTTCCCCTTCACTGCCAGAGCTAAACTGAAACTTCAACAGACAAAACCGGGCACTTCCTTTGAGTTCCTCCCAGTTCTTGACTGGATTGGCTGTCACTCACAATAGACTGCTGCTGTTGGTCCAAAAAGGCGCCGGAGTCTAAACTACATCTCCCAGAGTCCTGCCCATACAATCCTCTTGTGGCTGGCTCAGATTATGAGTCAAGTTCTGATTCGTCCAAGGCACCATTTTAGAGCTAGCTTACCCCACACTGATTGGTCCAGTTCAGCAGTTCAAAACCAGAATGGGGAACTAGGCAGACACAGTTCTGACTGCAAAAGCAGGTTAGACAAACTGTAATTTCATTATTACTGTAAATGATTTCTGGCAAACAGTTACATCTTTCAGATAGGTTCCCTTTGCACTCCTAGTGACTGCAAAATATGGAGTGAATTGGCAGCAGCTCGAGTGGTACTCAAACAGAGAAGCAAACAGTCCCCCCATACAAACTAATTATGCCTGCAAGCAGACAGCTCTTAAAGAGACAGTACCAGAGGCTCTAAAACACTCACTGATAAATGACTAAGCATAAACACCATTCAGGCTTGGAGCATTCAAGCAAGCTCCTGGAAGTCTTTTGGGAACCCCCATTTGCAGGGGGGTTACACCAGCTAACATATCATTATGTCTATCCCATGCATGCTTGAAGCCCCCCATTGTTTTGGCCTCCACCACTTCCTGTGGCAATCTATTCCAGGCATCAACTACACTTTCAGTGAAGAAATATTTTCTCTCGTTAGTCTCAGATTTCCTTCCCTCTAATGTCATTGCATGGCCCCTGATCCTGTTGCTTGCTCACATTTGAAAGAGACTCCCCACCTATACTGTATTCACTCTTTTGAGGTACTTGTAGATATCTATCATATCCCGTGTCTCTCTCTCTCCTTTCTTCCAGGGTATACATGTTGAGATCCCTCAATGACTCTTTGTAGGGCTTCTTGTGCAAACCATGTACCATTTTAGTATCCCTCCTCTGGGCTGCCTCAACTCTGTCTATGTCCTTTCTGAGGTGTGGGGTCCAAAACTGTACAAGGTACTCTAGGTGTGATTACAAGTTTCGTCAGTTCTCCAGCACTAATTTGATTGGGTGGCTGGGGCATATATTTCCCAGAGGGCGCAGCAGTAGAAGATGAACTGGGCACTACCTACAGAGGAAGGCAGAGCAGGTAATTGACAGCTCATGTGGGCCAGCGGGCAATGTGCAGATCATGAGACTTTCAGCCAATGGACAGATCACATGACCATCAGGCAATGAACAGATCATGTGATCAATGGGCAAGGGATAGTTCAGGAGTGAACAGTGGGCAATGGCCAAGTCAGAAGTGACTGGCAGGTGACGGACTGCTTATGTGATCAGCAAGCAATGGTAATCAGGTGATATGCAGGCAAGGGAATGATCAAGTGAAAGGTAGTTGTGTGACAAGCAGGAAATAAGTAGATCAAGTGACAGGCAGGCAATAGGGATGAGCCAGTGCCAAATTTAGAGAGGCAGTATAGTGTGGCAGTTAAAAGCACTGAGCTACAAACCTGGAGAACTTGGTTTGAATCCCACAGCCACCACCTGCTTACTGTGTGACCATGAGCAAGTCACTTAACTTCCCTGTGCTCCCAGGACATGCCTGGAAACAAACCTCAGCTTAGTGTATCTTTCTTGGCCAAAAATTGTAAAAAAAAAAAAAAAAGAAAAGAAGTCAAATTTGCATTTGGTGAACATGTCAAAATCCATTTTTTTGGATTGGACCCATGAGCTGGAGCTGCTGGACTCTGTTGTGTGCGACCTCTTCATAAAATGAGGTCACCCAAAAGTTGACCTCTTTATGTCTCCATACAATGCAAAACTGCCACTTTTCTGCTCCCTCGTTTCAGGGCCTGGCATTTTTGTGGAAGTTGCATTGTTCCTGTCTTAGAAAGAGAGGCTCATGTACGCATTTCCTCAGTTCCCTCTGATACTGAGGGGTCTGATCAAGTTGCGGGCCTAGTCGGCCACCCTGATTCTGGAGATTCTATACTGGCCCAGAGAAATCTGGCTCACTCTGCTTCAGTGGAACCCCCTAGTTCACTCCTTCTGTAAGCAGGACTTCTGTCACAAGAGCAGGGCTCTCTGGTGCATCCAGATCTTCAATCCCTACAGCTTTCCACCTGGTTTCTGAGGACCTAGAACTCCCTTTCTTCAGGTTTTCCCCAGCAATTGAAGCTGTTCTGTTGGTGGTTTGGAAGCCATGTACTAGATACACCTACTTACAAAAATGGGAATATTTTACAGTTTGGTTTGCTGCCCTTCAGCTGGACCCCGTCCCATGTCCAGTCAGTCTAGTGATGGACTGCCTTCTGTTATTCAGGCCTCAGGTATTCCTTCATTCAGGTCCCCTTGGCTGCAGTGTTGATTTTTCATGCCCTCACTGATGGCAAAACGGTGGCCCAACTTGAGGCTTCTCACAGGTTCTACAGAGGTATTCTGTTTCTGGATCTCTTCCCCCCCTCGGTACGTGATCCGGTTCCAGTGTGGAACTTTCACTTGGTTCTAGAGATCCACATTGCACCTCACTTCAAGCCTGCTTCAACTTGTGACAAAAGAACAAAACAGGACAGTGTGCTCTGGCGGTTTAATGTGGATGCTCAAAAGGGAGCCACCACCCCAAAATGTAGCCACAAAGGGCAAAAAGGATTGAGCACCCCGTAAAAGAAAAGTGGCAGAGACAGAAACTATGTCAAGAGTTTTTTATTGCCACAAACACAAAAAAATTACAGGAAAACTCCTATCACTCTCAGTCAAAGCCCCACTTGTGATCTGCGCTTCCTCTCTGGAAAACATTCTTCCTTGTGGCTATGACATGCTCAACGAATTTCTGAATTGCAGGCTCTGATTGCGGAGTCTCCTTGTCTTGTTTTCCACAAAGATTGCGTGAGCTTGCATACCAATACTTGTCTTCTACCAAAGGTCATTTATGAGTAAACATTAGTTTAGACTATTAACATTCTGATCTATTTTTTGACTCCCACAGATAGCGAGGAACACTGTCTCCACATGCTTGATGTCTGTCGAATGCTGCATTGGTACCTTGATCATACTAAGGATTGTAGAAAATCCTCTCAGCTCTTTGTAGTTTTCACCCCCCTTCCCTCTAGATGATTGGCCCCTCTGTTCTGAAGCAGGGCAATTCCAAATGGATAGCCTGTGCATTAATCCTTGTTATCAGAAGTGGGGTGAGCAGCTTCCTGATACTGTCTGTGCTCACTCCACCTGTGGGGTAGCTGCTTCCTTGGCTTGTTTTCACAACATGTCCACTGCCACCTGGCGTCAAGTTCATAGATTCACTAAACTTTACAGTCTGGATGTCATCTCTCATAGATGTGCTGGATTTGGCCTTACTGTCTTGCAAGGCCTCCTTACTCAGGGTATTAAGGTCCTTCCTTCCTCCCTGGGTGCTTTGATAATGCTTGGGAATCATTCCACGATATGGCTCTGTGGAGGGAGATACAGTATCCTGGAAGAAAGAGGATAGTTACTTACCATAACGGTAGATCTTCAAGAGAATCTCCTCCATTGAACCACAGCTCTCTCTCCCTTCCTCCCCCACCTTTTTGGGTGATGAGTGGTTATCCTGCCTGCATTCACAAGCTAGTTCTCATCTTATGCCTGATTTGGGCATATTTACTCAGGTTTCCGTATCCTCTCCTGTGTACCTGATCTCCTGGTTGCTTTTTTCCCTGCCTGACCGATGATCCTCCGAGCTTGTCTCCGGTGGGGAATAGAGGCATGATGGGGCCACCCACATTATATGGGTGGCAACAATACACTTCAATGTGGGTGGCCCCAGCTAGCAAATGTTCTGGGTGGTCATGATGCTGATGGTTTACAGTTCCATGATAAGGCTCAATGGAAGAGATTCACTCAAAGATCTACTGTTATAGCAAGTAACTATTCATTTTGGTATCATCTGCAAAAAGTCATAGCTTCCCTTCCAGTTCTTCTGCAATTTCACCTATGAAGACATTGAAGAGGACCAGCCCCAGTACTGAGCCCTGTAGCACCCGGCTGGTCACTCTCCCATCATTAGAGTGAGTGGTGTTAACCACCAACCTCTGACGCCTATCTGTCAATCAGTTTCTAGCCCAATTCACCACTTTGGATCCCACTCTTAGGCTGATCAATTTCTTAATTAGTCTCCTGTGCAGCACAGTGTTGAAGGCCTTGTTAATGTCCAGATAGGCCATGTCCACGGCCCCCCCCCCAATTTTTTTCCCTGGTCACCCAGTCAAAGAAATCAATTAGATTTTTCCAGTAACAAATGCTGCAGCTTTAAAAGGCATGCAATGTATTTTGTGTAAGTTTTACCCAAGGGAACTGCAAGAAAAATCCAGGGATAAAAAGTAATCCCTGCATTTTCTGCTAACATCCTAACGTTTCATTTTTTTCCACATCAACAGCTTTTTCACACTGATGGAAAAAAGGCAATGAAAATATAAGGCTAAGGAAGTATTGTTCCTTTATCCCTGTATTATCCTTGCATTTCCCTTTCTTCTACCTTGCACAATTATTGTTCTTCTATCATTTTTAGTAAAACAGCTACCCCTGTGAACATGGTGCACAGTGTTTGGTGCCCTATGACAACTTATTGTAGCTTGTGTATATTAGTTCATTAGTTCATGTGCAGTGAGGTCCTTGCATAAGTACCTGCTTGCCTAAAAATGTTTTTCCCAAACACAAGAACCTGAATCAGACTTAGCTCATTGTAATGCAGTAATAATATACAATATGACACACCCCAGCCGTGAAAAGCATCATGGGAAGTATACGTAAATCACCATGAAATAATACATAGACTGGCTCTGCTTTAGGCAGGAGTGTATGGTGTCAAATGACCTGTTATACAAACTGGAAATACAGAAAACCGAAGCATTCTTTTATGGTGAGTTGCATATACTTCCCATAATGTTTTGGGGTGTGTGTGTGTGATTTTGTGTTTCTCTGAAACCTGGCTTTGGTGCCAATGCCTTTCTTGGGTAACCCTTGCCTCTGTGCTTTTGTGCTGAGGGTCTTTATCTTTTCATTGTAATACTGTTAATTTGTACCTTCTTCCCCCATATATTAATGCTACTGTAGTTATAACATGGGCACTTACAAATTGAGTGTGCACACGGACAAGGTGGTTCTCGGGAACCACAAGTAGGTATGTAAAATTAAGTTCTAAGCACACACCATGCCTGTAAGAAGGATGCCACAAAAGAAAATGGGTGTTTACTCACCTGGTAAAGGTGATTGTGTTGGTTGGCATCCATGGCACTCCAGACATTACCTCATGGGTTTTAGCCCACCTGATAGGCTAGTGATGCACATGACCCAGATCAAGTTTCCAGTGTATCCAGGTCCCAGAAACCCCTGCTCTCCAGTTTGAATCTTCCACAGCTGAAATCAAGTTGATTAGTAAACAATACAAGGAGAAAGAAGGCATACTATACAGTTAAGGCCAAAGAGAGGGAGAGAGAGGATGACTAGAGCCACAAAGGAAACGGACTACGACATAGTAGTACAATGGCCCTGGGGCCTGTTCTTTATTTCTCTATTATTTGCAGTCTAGTCCTGGACCCCAGGGTCCTACTGGTCATTTAACTTTTGACTTAGGCACGCTATCTGTTCCCCTGGGGTCTCCTCGGGTGATGACCTCCCCCTCCCTCATCCGGAACCGGTCGCTCTGAGCACTCTAGAGGGAAGGCCTTGGAGTGCCATGGATGCCAACCAACACAATCACCTTTACCAGGTGAGTAAACACCCATTGTGATTGGTTGGCATCCATGGCACTCCAGACATTACCTCATGGGTAGATAAGAAGCAGTGAGCACTCCGGGTGGGGCCCAGGGCTAAGGGTGACGGTTGAGGATGCTGCCACCAGGACCTGGGTGGCGGGCGGCCGTATGGCTTGAAGTTGCTCCAACCTGTAGTGTCTCACGAATGTGTGTATGGAGCTCCATGTGGCTGCCTTACAAATGTCCTCTGAGGACACGCTGGCTCTCTCTGCCCAAGATGTGGCGACCGCCCTGGTGGAATGAGCCTTGATCCCTAGGCGGAATCAGCCGGTTTTGCCGTGTAGGCATTCTGGATGACTCACCTTAGCCACCCGGCAATGGTGGTCTTAGGCGGCCTTACCCTGCCTCTGTCCCTTCGTAATGATGAACAGCCTCTCCATCTTGCGAATGGGCCGGGATCTGGCTAAATACACTGAGAGGGTGGATCCCACTTCGAGGTGGTGGGGGGCTCGCTGGAGCCCTGCGTGTAACTGCCTGGGAAGGTGGGCAGCTCAATAGGCTGCTCTCTGTGAAAGTTGGTGGAGACCTTTGGTTGAAAGGCCGGAACTGTCCTCAGAGTAACCCCCAGTGGGGTGAAGACTGTTTAGGGTTCTGCGCAGGATAAGGCCCCCAGCTCCCCGATCCTTCTGGCCAAGCAGATGGCCACCAAGAAGCATGCCTTGAGGCCAACCCAGAACAGGTCCAATTCTCAGAGGGGTCCGTAAGGTGGTGATTTGAGGGAGTCAAGGACCATAGGGAGGTCCCAAGGTGCGATGGTTGGTCGAGTCCTTGGTCTGAGGATCTCTACTGCCCTCAGGAAGCGGATGGTGTCCGGATGCGCACCTGGGGGTATCCTCAAGCAGGCCTATGGCGCTCTATGGTGGACAGTTGTACCCTGAGGAAGAGTGTGCTAGACCCTTATCCAGCCCCTGCTGGAGAAATAGCAGAATGGTGTCTATGTCAGTCTGTTCGGGGACTTTCCCCTGGTCCCGGCACCACTTGGTGAAGATGGCCCATTGCCTCCTGTATGTGGAGGTGGTTGAAGCCCGCCTGGATTGAAGCAGGGTGTTGATGACCGACTCGTGGGATCCCATTGCCCTCAGCCTCCTCCTCTCAGGAGCCAGGCCGTGAGCTTCAGGGTCCGTGGGGTCGGGTGGAGCACGCCCCTGTGAGAGCATGTCCAAACAGTAGGGAATTCTGAAGCTGGCTAGTGACATTTCCCGAACCGCTGTGAACCAAGCTCTGCGCGGCCAGTAAGGTGCCACCAGTATGACCGTGTGACCTGACTCGCGAATCTTGGCTAGGACCTGGGGGATCAGAGGAAAGGGTGGGAAGACGTAGGAGTTCCCCCGTGTCCAGGCTTGTGACAGGGCATCTGTTCCCTGTAAGAGACTGTCCCTGAATCACGAGTAGTACTCCCTGACCTGGGCGTTGTCCCGTGATGCCATGAGAGCCATGGACACGGGTCCCCACATCGCTTGTATGATCCAGAATAGGGCCGGGTGTAATTGCCATTCCCCTGGGTGTACCTGTTGTCTGCTGAGCCTGTCTGCATGGATGTTCAGCTTCCCCGCAAGGTGGACCGCGCCCAGATGGGCGAGGTGAGTCTGGGCCCAGTTGAGGACCGTCGTTGCCTCCTTCATCATGGCTCTGCTCCTGGTCCCACCTTGCTTTGCTATATAAGCCACTGTCACACAATTGTCTGAATGGATCAGGACCGACTGCCCGAGGATCTGGGGCCTGAAGGCCCTCAGGGCATGGGCAACAGCTCTCATTTCCAGAATGTTGATGGAGAGCTTCTCTTCCACTGGTGACCATAGGCCCTGTGCCGTCCTGTCTCCTAGACATGCTCTCCAACCTGAGAGACTCACGTCCGTCTCTATGGAGATGGGGCGAGGGGGCTCCAGAGGGACTCCCCTGGTCAGGTTCTCCTCCATTGTCCACCATGTCAGGGAGGACATTACTGAACGGGGTAGGGGCACCATGCACTGAAGGTTGTGCTCGCTCGGTGTACCCCGCGACAGGACGTAATTTTGTAGGGGGCGCAGGTGCCACCTGGCCCAGGGTACGAGGTCTATACAAGAGGTCATACAGCCCAACAACTGAGCTATCTTGCCCATTGTGGTGTGGCGGCGTGCCCTCATCTGACTCGCCAGTTCCATTAAGTTGCGAACTCGCGCTGGGGACGGTTTTGCCCACCCCTCGGCTGAGTTGATGAGCGCTCCCAGATGCTCGATCTGTTGAGTGGGGCTGAGATGGCTCTTTTCTCGATTTACCACCCAGCCGTGGTCCTCGAGTGCCTGCATGGCGCATCTTGTGTGCATCCGTGCTTGGTTTTCTGACCTTGCATGGATGAGCCAGCCGTCCAGGTATGGGATGATGTCCAGTCCCCGTTCCCTGAGCCTGGCCACCAGGGTTATGGAGACCTTGGAGAAGACTCTCAGGGCTGATGACAGACCGAAGGGCAGCGCATGGTATTGGAAGTGATGTCCGAGGATGTGTAAACAGAGGTATTGCCTGTGCTTCCGGATGATGGGGATGTGAAGATAGGCATCCTTCAGGTCTATAGACATGAGGAAGTCGCCTACCTGGATGCATTGCAGGGTGGACCGGATGGTCTCCATCTTGAAATGGTGGGAAACCACATGCCTGTTTAGATGTTTCAGGTCTAGGATGGGTCTGAGTTCCCCCGATTTCTTGGGTACTAGGAAGAATATGGAATAAACCCCCAGCCCCTGCTCCGGGCGGGGAACAGGCTGAATGGCCCTGTTCTGAAGTAGCTCTGACAAGATACGTTGGATCTGATGCGGTGACGCCCTTCTCCTGGATATGGGGAGGAGATGAACCTGTGTGGGACAGGGTGTGACAGCTCGATGGAGTACCCCTGGTTACACGTCTTGTACCCATCTGTCCAAGTCATGTTGACTCAGCGGTGGGCGAAGGAGGACAGCCTTTGTCCCACCGGCTGGTACTGGTCCAGGCTTTGAGTTCTTGGGAGGGGGCAGTCACTGCCGCTTTCCCCTAAAGCCTCTGCCTTGACCTCTGGTTCTTTGACCCCTGGATCTGAACGTTGAGGGCTGATAGCTCGGGAGGTACGGGCCACGGAAGCCGGTGGAGGGGCCGCTGCCTCGAAAGGAGTGGCCCTGTTGGTGTGTATCCCTTCGGGGTTGGTGTGGTCTGCTTCCCCCCCCGAAACCTCCCTCTCGAGGAGGACAGGTAGGAGAACTTGGTCCTGCTCTTGAGAACGTCTCTCCCCTCCTCCTTTTGCTTCAAATATTCCTGTAACCCCTTCCCGAAAACATGCTTTCCCTGAAGGGGTAAGTTTTGTAACAATGTCTTTGACTCCTGGTCTGCGTCCCACAGTTTCAGCCACAGTGCCCTATGGGCACGGTTCGTGATGGCGGTGGCCCTTGCCTGGAGTCGTAGGGTGTCTACCGCCATATCGGCCGGGTATTTTGCCGCATCTAAGGTGCACTCCAACAGTTCTGCCTCCTTAGACTTTGGGGTGGTTTGTTCCTGGAGTTCCTCGAGCCAGCGGATTTGAGCCTGGGTCATATAGATGGCTGTAGTGGTCACCTTAGCAGCAGCCCCCTCGATCTCAAAGGCCTTCTTGAGCATGTCCTCGATCTTCTTATCCGTAGGGTCCCTGAGGGCTATAGTGCCACATGGAAGTACGGTCTTCTTGCTGAGGGCCGCCACTTGGGGGTTGATGGTGGGAGCCTTGCACCAGGCGTCCGATTTCTCCACTTGTACCGGGTACATCCTGTCCAAATTCCTGCGATTCGGCATCCTACCAGGTTCGGGGGATTGCCACTCAGTATTGAAAATGTCCTCAATCGCCGGACATATGGGAAAGGTTTCTGTGATTGAGGGCCTACGTTGGATCATCGGGTCAAGCTTCGACTCGGGCCTGCTCTCCTCGGTGTCGTCGGTGTTAAGTCCCATGGTGGCCTTGATGACCTTCATGATCCCCGGGATCGTGTCAAACGAGCATAACTTGGAAGTCAGCGAAGGGGTCGTCTGTAGTTCCATGTCCTCAGCATCCGAATCCGCTTCATCGTCTTCCTCCGCATCCTCCCTCTCCCCGACCTCATGTGCACTGTCACGTGGAGTATCTGGAAGGATGTCCTCGGGTTTCGGAAGATCTTCTGGTTGACCCCCCACCTTGTCGGGATCCGGGCTTGGCCTCATCCTGCTTTGGGTGAGGGACTCCAGCTTCTCCATGATTTTGAGCATAAAGTTTTGCTGGCTCTCCATCATGGCAACTGCGGCCTGTTGGTTCTGGATCAGGAGAGAGCCCGGATCCATCCATGTAGGGTTGCTGGACCCGGGGTTGTTGGGGGCCAGGGGTGGGGTAGGCTCCAGAGAAGAGTCGTCATCATCCAGTAGGCATGCTGCGCAGTGGGGGCCCGGGGTCTGGGGGAGAAGGTTGGCGCTGCATGTGGAGCATTTCCTTGCTTTCACCATCTGGAATGAGAAAGGAAATGTTTAGGAATGGAGAGGTGGCCCTCAGTGTTCTTTTTTTTTTTTTATGTTCTACACATGACTCCCTGGGTTAGAGGAGCGCCTTGGGTTGAGGGGCACTGTGTGAGGGCCCCTGCAATGCCGAACGGCAGTCTGGTGGTAAGGCTCGCTGTGGGAGGGAGCTGATGCCACTGGGAGTAGGGCCAGAAGAATCAGAACCTACTTGGGTCACTATGGGAGGGACCCTAGTGGTAGACATAAGCTTGGGGCCCCTGGCGGAGGGGCCAGATCAGGAGTCTTGGCGGAGTGGTTGTGGTGATGGTGGGGGGTCGCTGTGGGAGGGACCCCCATGAAGGAACCACGGTTCTACTCGTTCCATCCGCGAGGCCATAAAAACTGTAGAGCCTCCCCGCTTCCCTCGAGAAGGTTGGGGGGGGCAGACATGTTAGGAGGCTGAGCTCATAACTTAGCCCTGCAGTAATACACTGTGCACTAGCCAAGTGCACCGTCCTCCATTAGAGAGCATCTTGCCTGCCCACCCTCCTGATGGGCTAGGCCTGATAGCAGAGGCGAAGTCCCCCCATCCCCAGGTCCCTAGAGTCAAGCGAAGGCTCTGGTAGCCTAGAGGGACAACACGATCTGCAGAGATCCCGACTTGGAGGAGTAAGGCGAAGGATTGCTGCAGGTGAGAGCTCTCCTTCCCCTGTGAGGCGCCTCTGTCCCCCGACCTGGCCAGGCTGTGAGATCGAGGCAGCGTCGTCGCGAGGTGGATTACCTCCTCGTCTCACTTCTCTCTCCCTCTCTCTCTCGCTCTGTATCTAGATGGAGGAGGGAGAGAGACCTCTGAGCCGAGCAGGGCATGTGGGTGTAGGCCCAAACCGAGGCCTAGAGGGCCCCTGAGCGAGGGCAGCCTGTGTGCGCGCGGGGATACCACGGAGGTACAGGCATCGCGGGCTCTGGGGGGATGTTTCTCTCTCTCTCTCCCCTGCTGCCAGAGGGAAACAGAGAGTGGCCTGAGACAGCCACGCGGTCAGGAAGGCCGCCAAGCAGGGAGCGGGCCTAAGGAGGACCAGGCCGCTTCTGGCGTGTTGGGGGAGCACCACGCGGTGTAGGCCGAGGGGGGGGTGTACAAGCGGTGCGAGCGACTGTGCGACGCGGCTCCAGGGCGGCTCCCCCCCACAACGAATAAAAAAGGAGAGCATTCTCTACACATTTAGCTGAGAGTGGGGGTGATCGCCAGACTAGACAACAAGGCTAACTAAACTTGGAGCAATTCGTCCTGATGAGCCCCTGGAGCTATCAGCCTGGGCTTCCTTTCTTGCTTTCATCATAGAAATAAGGTGCAAAGAGGAAGGTACAGCACTATACTGCCCTGGAGCCACAGAGAACCTTGAGAACCTTGCAAATACATTCTGCCCCAAGCTAGGGCTGAGCCCAGGGTTAGATTAAAACAACAGATGGTTCACCATGCATTCTGCTCAAATTCTGCATTCTAATTCTAGCTTTGCAGATTAACCAGTTATAATGCTTCTGTGTCACTAAGGAAATATTCTAGTATATTCTAGTATTCTAGTATAGTTTTAAAGTCTTACCTTGTAGAAGCAGACAGGGATTCCTGGTGTGCTTCTAGCCTGATCAGATGCACGATTCAAAACTGGAGAGCAGGGGTTTCTGGGACCTGGATACACTGGAAACTTGATCTGGGTCATGTGCATCACTAGCCTATCAGGTGGGCTAAAACCCATGAGGTAATGTCTGGAGTGCCATGGATGCCAACCAATCACAATGTGTACTTACAGCTTACATTTTATTGTGGTGAAAACACCACGCCTGACATGTTTCGGAGCAAAAACTCCTTTCTCAAAGGCTAATGTGAAACATCGTACACACTCATTAAATAGTGTGGCATATATCATGTGATACTTATCTACATGGTCAAACTAAAAGACTGTTCTAATAGTTTAACTTGTCACACCTGTGTGTTACTATGACTACCAATACATTACAAAGAAGCTAACTAGTGCAGCTATTCAGGTACGAAAGAGTTCAAAAACTTTCTCTATTTAATATACTAAAATAAAAAACACCAAACACATAAAAAGAAAAACATGTAAGACAACAAGAGCATAGAAAAACTTTTGATAGTAATAAAAATGTATCTAAAATTGAGCTTTCGATACTCATAAAGCTTTCATATTTCAATACAGGAAAAACATTAGATATTTCCTTCACTTTCTTATGATTTCATCTTATTTCAGAGATGTGGACTGCCGGGTAGGGGGACAGATCTAGCACAAGTAAATTCCAAGCTCCTATACTTGCCATGGAGTAATGGATAAAAAAGAAGGGGGTGGAGAAAGAAATTTGTACTCTCACCTATATATTTCACTAGATCACATATCACCATAATCATACAATCACTAAAGGGGCTTCTACCCATTATTATTATTATTTACTACTTCTTCTCTGACACAGAATAAAATGGGGAAGTTAAGTGGTACATTATTTCAAATATCCCTGAATACATATAATAGGAATGGGGGGGGAAGGGATTTTATTTTATTTACTTATTTATTTACGTTTTTGGTAACCAGGTATGTGTGCTGATCCAGTGAACCATTTTCAAGTCACGACCTGGGCCACAAGGTGGCGGTACATGGATACAAGCAGTAGATATAATATATTATTTACATATACTCTACAAGCATCAATAGATAACAATAGACAAAAGTTTACTTGTGGTAAACAAACAATGGTAAGTGAGGTACCATAGGGATACCTGCAGCAGTACAATGGGAGAAAAGTTACAGATTCACAAGGAGTAGTTTAACATAACAGACTTAACAATATCTAGTCTAGGTAACACGCCTGTCCTGAGAAAGAGAGCAGGTTGACCTGAGAGCTTGTGGTAGAATTAGGGCATGGCTTCCAGACAGTGCGCTGAGTCTAGGCACTGAGGGAGCATAGTCTGAGTAAACTGGAGAGCAGGGTAATTTGTGTTATGCCCCACTAAGTCTTGATGTAACCTTGAGCCATGGCCTGCCTGTATTTCTCTGAAACCTGGCTTTGGTGCCAATGCCTTTCTTGGGTGACCCTTGCCTCCGTGCTTTTGTGCTGAGGTTCTTTGTCTTTTCATTCTAATAATGTTAATTTTTAACCTCTCCCCCACATATTAATGCTACTGTAGTTATAACATGGGCACTCTGCTTTTGCAAGTTACATAAAAAGCACATTTGCTCCATTAGCTGCAGTGAGCATGCTTATATTACAGGCATGTCGAAAATGCTGTCTCACCAAATTTACATAAAAGAGAAAATATTATCAAAATAATTCTGCCAAAGAAAATGAATTCAGAATGACATGGATTGGCTGGAGATCTAATCCCTTTTTCTCTTTTTTTATTATGGGGTGTGGCAGGGAAACTTCACAATGCCCATCACTTTGATTACTAACCACAAACCACAAAAAGGTCTTCTGCACTAAGGTTTCTAAGAAAGTGATAGGCTGTTATGTAAAGTATGTTTAGCTTGGCAGCCCTGATGGGCCAGTAGATACGTGAACATCTGAAATGTATTTCAGCTTTGCAGTTCTTGCATGTCGCTGTCTGAATAATGAAAGAAAAAAGGATACCTACTTCTGCATTTGGACTACGGTTGCCTTATCATTCAATGTTTCACATATCAACAATTTTTAACAAAAATAGCCAGTCAGAGTCTGTTCTGATAAACTGCCTTTGACAAGAAAAATCTAGTGGTTTTCTCATGATACTCCCTGCCATTACCACACTTGGACCACAAAAATGGAAATGGTTATAAATCAGTTTGCCAAGAAAACCTATCAGGTAACAGTTTTATACATTTAAACTGCAGCGCATTATCATCATGCACTGCTAAATTCTACCACAGAACTGTATTCTATTACAAAAGTATAAAGTCCTTCAACAGTTCTTCGGGTGGGCTTAAAAGCTGTCTGGCACGCACACCTTCGTAATTTCATTTCTGATGCACCTCAGTGGGAAACAATTTGTCCTTTCCATCGCAGAGTGTATTTTTTATGCACGTGACTAGCATGTTGTGCTTCTGTTCTGCAGTCACAAACTACTATAACACCCACTCCCTCACTAAGGGAAGGGTGGCTGTTACAAGACTTCAGGGAGTTAGAAAGAGAGAGTTGCAGTTAGGCCTGACAGGGAAAGGGTTAGTGTTAGTGTTAGGATCCTGGGGTTCCAAAAGGGAAGAAGTCAGTGAGGGTATAAAAAGTAGTACTGAGAAGGTTCTAAGCTTTGTGAGAGAAGGAGCCAAGGCAACAGGAGGAGGACCTGGGGGATGGGGCTCCCTGTTAGCTTTTTGGGCCTGAATAGGGTCACAGAGTCTAATGAGTGGAACTGTGGACCTGGTAACAACAAGTGTGGGACAGAGTGGTCTGACAGTTTGGGCAAGAGAAATGTAAGGGTTTGAAAGGTGAACCTAGAACAGTGGATTCCTGGACTTGGAAGTCAGATCCTGAGGGTAGTCACATGCCTGATACTCTGTCCTAGGAAGAAGACTTTAAGCAATTGGTTACTGAGGAGCCATTTAGAGGAGAAAGGTGAGAAAAGTCCATGCCTCAGTGACAGTGGGGCTGACAAAAGGGCGTTATAATCCATGTAGGCTTCACAGCAGGGACCCCAATGGCTGCACCAATCATGAGAGGACAATGGTTAGGCTGTTAACCCTTACTGGTGGAGAGCCTTGGAGAATTTGAGGATCATGGTCAGTGATGATGGATGGGAATGTCATGATCTGGATAGGGTCAAGGGTCAAGGGATAGGGTCAAGGGGAGGGAAAGATCTCCAAGACCCTCCTGGACAAAATGCGCCTCCGTAATAACCTCTGGCATAAGGCTCATGAATCTGGCTGTCCCTCTGACAGACAGTTCTATAGGGCTGCTAAGAATCAATGCACCAGGGAGATAAGACAGACCAAGGCAGACTACTACCAAGAAACCCTCCCCTCCACCTGGGGCTTGGGATGAAAGTTCTGGAATAACCTAAAGCAGCTAAATGGGTCTTCTGTGTCCCGCCCTCTGCTTAATATAAATGGTACCCCTACCCAAGACCCTCAGTGCATTGCTGACTCACTTAACTCTACCTTCTCTGACCTCAGTACTATTCTCCCCCTTAGCTTCTTTGACTCTCCTCCTTCTTCCCCATCTCCTGACATCCCCCCCCTTCCATTTCAGAGGTATTTCTACCCATAAAGCCAAATCTTATCTGTCCAAGGTCCTAGGAAAATCTTGTCATAGCAGGGACTCCTTAGACCTAAAGCTTCTACATCTGGCTGTTGATGCAGTCCTTTCTCCCATTACAAAAATCTTCAATCTCTCCCTCTGCCTTGGACAGGTCTGCACCCTCTGGAAAGCTGCTGTTGTTACCCCTATCCTAAAAGGCGGTGACCATATCCTCCCTGGTAACTACTGACCCATTTCTATCCTACCACCTCTCTCCAAGGCTCTTGAAAAAATAGTTGCCGGCCAGCTCACTGATTATCTCACTAAGCACAACCTACCTTGCCCTGAACAACACGGCTTCCAGAAGGGCCACAGTACCTCCTCTGCCCTCCTGCAATATATCAGTTTCTTCCACTAGGTTCTCGATAAAGGACTCCTAGTCAGGTCAGTGTATATTAACCTGACTAAGGCATTCGACGCTGTAAACCATGCCCTCCTCATCAGGTCCCCCTATCCATGGGGCTTTCACAGGATGCTTCCTGCTGGTTTACAGACTACTTGCGGAACAGGTCCCAGAAAGTCTGTGTGAATAACACTGTCTCCACCAGCCTTCCTGTGAGGTCTGTGGTTCCCCAAGGATCCATCCTTGGGCCACTCTTTTTCTGTTTGTTCCTGAATTCCCTCCTTAAGGCCTGCTCTGGACAACTCTTACTCTATGCAGATGATGCTGTCCTCTTCTGCAGCCACCCTGATTACACCCATCTTCAGCTTGCCCTTCAAAACTTATTCTCTAAAGCTGAAACTTGGCTCTCCTCCCATAAGCTGCTACTCAACTACAAGAAAACCAACGTCACGGTCTTTTCGCACCACCAGAATAAACAACAGGGTGCCCATTTGCTAATCCACAACTCTCACAACTTGTACCTGGATCATGTTGGCTCCTTTAAATACCTTGGAGTCACACTTGATTCTGCCCTCACTTTCCATGACCACATCCACCAACTTCTCTGACATCAACACCAGAATAGGGATTCTTTATCGCATCAGGTGCTGTCTTCCCCCTGACACGCTATGCCTGGCGGTCTCCTCCTCTGTCCTCTCCCTTGTGGTCTATGGTATCATTGTCTATGGAGCAGCTGACCACACTGCCCTTCATAGGATTAAGGTGTTACTGAACTAAGCCTGTCATCTTGTCACTGGTTGTGACAGGAGTACTCATACTTATGACCGCTACAGTCAGTCTAAATGACTGAATTTTGATGGCAGACTAAAATACCAAACCTGTCTGATCACCAAAAAGATCTCATCAGGCCACTTTCTGCCCAGACTCCATACTCTCCTGCAAACCACCCCCTTGCTTACAGCAACTAGAATGCTTCTAAAGCCCCCCTACAAGTTCCCTACTGTAGGACCGCCCTTGGCCGGCATTCCTTCCACTATAGGGCTCCCCTTTGGTTTAACTCTCTATCGGCTGCCATCTCTGCTGAACCTAAACTTGGTTCTTTCAAAGCTCTCCTTAGGGAACACATCATCTCCATCTGCTCCTGTGATTGCTTTTCACCATAAGCTTTAATTCTAGCCTGACCTGTTTCTCAGACCAAATTCATGTCCAACCTACTGGGATTATGGGCCCTGTTTAATTTTGCCTCCTGTTTGACTGGTTTCTTCTCAATGTGTCTTTGACTATGGATAGTTTCTATCCTGTATAATACTGCTTGTTGTACATGTACCCCTATCCTGTATAATACTGCTTGTTTTTACGTGTACCCCTTTCCTTGTCATTTGCTGTATCATTGTTTGTACCTCCCTGACATGGAGCCTTTGCAGAAAGAGTCTCTGACTCAAAGGTTTGTAATTCCGATTCTTTTAATAAATAAAAAAAAAATAAAGATGACAAGGTGATGGGGCAGGGCATTAGGTGCTGGCAGTATAGCCTAGAGGTTACAGTAACAAGTTGTGAATGAGCTTGGTACAGTCAGCAGACCTGGGTTTGATCCCCACAACCTCCACTTGCACACTGTGTGACTCTGAGCAAGTCACTTAACCATCCCTGTGCTCCCAGGTTACCCCTGAAAACAGGCACTTGAGCCCAGCGGGCCTTACCCAGTTACCAAAAGAATAATTATGTAACAGATGTTCATGTGCTGTCAAATGAGTAGACTTGATAGACCATGTGTCCCTCTTCTGCTGGCAGCTTGGTATGTTCATATGATTGTTCATATGAAGTGCATAGTCCGTAACAAATGAATTGAAATGTTTCTGTAACCAGGGAGTACCTAGCAAACAACTGCACTGGCTATGCTCCTCTGTGTGAAGAAAGAAGCACCCAGGGTGTCACTTTCCCTTGAGGGCACAGGCATGCGGTAAGTCCAAAAGTCCCTTGACCTTGAAATAAATAAAACTGTTCACTGTAGGCCCTCCACAAGAGCCACATTAACATAAATGAGAGACAAAGGCCATACACTATCCCAGAGGCCATACACTATCCCAGAGGCCATACACTATCCCAGTTGAGGTCAAGCAGGGGTGGGACAGAATGAGTGTACACAGACAGGGCAACTCGGGTCAGGGCCCTACACTTTTGGTTATAGTCCAAATATGTTGAATGATTTCATTTTCAACAATGGAAGAAGTGGTTTCATACATTTTGATAGATTAACCTTAAACACTGCTCCTTCTTACTTTCAATACTTTTTCAATATGCTCATACACTTGCCACATGCATTTTGGCATCCCACATTATCTTTGTTGAAACAGAGCTCATCTAAGCTTCTGTATTTTAAAAGTCAAGAACCTCCATGCAGAAGCACAGGGGAAGGGTTTCATGCATGTGGATTGACAGTAAAGGCCAATTTTAAAGAGGAACAAAACTGCACATACCACCCCACAATCCCGAGTGCAAGGCATCATGGTAATATATGCAAATTAATCAATATGAAGGAAACTGGGAATTTAGGTGGTTTAGGCTTTAAACAGGACTGTAAGGTGGCAAAAGGATTTACAAACACTCTGTAAAGACAGAACAGCTAACCACAGTGATATGTCTTGTCCTGTTTAGGACCCATTAGTGTGATGTAGTCATTTGTCTCAGCCCAACATCAAAGATCAGCCAGATAAATGTAGACAATGTTTTGGGTCATGATAAGCCCAGTTCTGGCTCTATGCTAATCTCTCTTTCACCACCCTGGAAGCCAGGCATCTCTCACACTCTGCCTCCTTCTGGGCCAAATACTGGCTTCTCACTGTTATCATTTATTAGGGGTGTTTAAATACCTTGTCCCGAATATTCAGGCCAAATATTATATTCAGGGCCCCAAATGTTCAGGTATTTGGTATTTGTATTTGTTATTCAGGAACAAAAGTACAAAAAAAAAACCAAAAGAAACTGCTCCTGTAATAAACAACCCCTTCCCTCATCCTCCACCCTCTGTAGGAATCCTTTGTGCCCTCTAACACCAACAATTAAAAAAAAAAAAACACGATGGGTGGCCTGCACAAACTGCCCACCTCCACAGCTGGCTGCTGTTTTTGAGCGCTTATTTGTGCTAAATCCAGATCCTCCACTAATAGAGTAACAGTTTTCCATCCCCCACTAGCGGCATCACCTCCTTCCCCACCTCCTAGCACCCAGAATCTGGTAACTCTCATCTCAAGTGGTGACTGATGAGCAGATCCAATTCAAAGAACAGTATGAAGAAGTCAACAGGTCACATAACCCCCACTCCCCTACGGCCAGCTGCCTTCTTCTGAATGATAGTGCTCACACGCTTGCTCACAGTAAAAACCAGCTGATCATGTGAGTGTGCAGGCAACTGATATAGCATACTGGACCTTGACCTCAGCAAGGCCTTTGATTTAGTCCCCCACAGGAGGATGTTTACAAAGGTTAGGAATCTTGGGGTAGAGGAAAACATGGTGAAATGGGTAGAGAGCTGGCTGAGGGGTGGAACACAGAGGGTGGTAGTCAATGGGGAATTTTCGGAAGTGAGGGAAGTGACCAGTGGGGTACCTCAGGGGTCAGTACTAGGACTGGTCCTCTAAAATATTTGCATCTGTGACATAGGTGAAGGTGTCAAAGTTAGGATCTGCTTCTTTGCAGGCAACACAAATATCTGCACAAGGGTAGACATGGAGGAAGGGAGAAGGGAACTAATGGAGGATCTCGGTAGGTTAGAGAGCTGGTCCAAGATCTGGCAGGTGAATTATAATGGTAAAAAGTAAAATAGTGCACAGTGGGAAAAGGAACTAAGAAATGCAATACAAAATGGTAGGGAGGCTGGATTATACTCTGGAAGACAACGATTTAGGGGTGATGATATTGGAGACCCTAAAAATGTCCACACGCTGCAGCAGGGCAGTAAGCAAATCAAACAGAATGTTGGGATACATAGGGAAGGGGATGAGCAGTAGAAAGCGGGAAGTGATCCTCCCTCTGTACAGGTCACTGGTGAGGCTGCATCTGGAATACTGCACATATAGGATAGTGTATCAGAGCCCATACACAACAACCCTATTCTTATACCGAGTGGTTACCATGATGACAAAGACCTCGAGAGCAAAGCTTGAGGTTCCACTGTCGCCATGGTAACCATGAGGTTTAAGAATAGCGATGTTGCGTATCTGGACTATCATAGACCATGCTAGCCTAAGTATCTCATCCACCCCACATTCCTAACAACAGAAACCTAGGACCTACAAGCCTAGTTCCCTTAATCCGAGATGGCCCTGCCTATTCTCTACCTTTTACCTATTCTGGCCTCCCTCTTGGCTACCTACTCTTTCACCCCAATTTCTACCCTATTCCTTAATGCCTCCTTATTTTTTATCATTTAGGTATGAGCTCTTACTTAGTGGAGACTATATGGGATTGTTGTCTCTTCTCATTCCAGTAAAGCTTATCATTATGTATTGTTGCATGCTAATTATGTTGACCGGTATGTATAGGCCCATATTGACCGGCACCTTCACAATTTTTTTTTGCACCGCTGTCCACCGTAATTGTAATCTTATGAAGTGTACTGTATTGTGTTAATGCCCAGGACCACCTTGAAAATGAGCTTGCTCAATGGTGTTTATGCCTAGTTAAATAAAGCGATTGATTGATTGAGTGATATAGTGTATGGTCCCAAAAAACACAGTTGCTTACTTTTTCATGTTCAAGTAGTCAGTCTCTGGCATCCATGACCCACACTTGTCGGCCATCTGCTCGCCGGCCAGCTCAAGCAAGCAGTGCTTCAACTGCCTGCTGTCCTATGGGCAGCGCTGAGGGGAGTGGTTGCATAGTGATGCAGCTACTAATGCAGAAAGAAAAGTCATTCTGCATTAGTAGCTACATCACTAGTGCAGCAAAATTACTTTTTACAGTGTATGGATTTGCATACACAGTGACATTCCACCATACACTATAAGGTAACCCACACCTGAGGAATGACTGCAACAAGATGGAGGCCATACAGTGCAGGGAAACTAAGATGGTGCACAGCCCTGGGGATTTGTCATACAAGAAGAGGCTGGAGGATTTAAACATGTGCACCCTGGAGGAAAGAAGAGAAAGGGGTGACACGATTGAGACTTACAAGTACCTGCATGGGATAAAAAAGTAGACACCAAGGAACTATTCTCCTTGAGTGCAAACACAGGGATGAGAGGGATTTCACTAAAGCTGGCACGGGGGAGATTCAAAAAGGATGCCTGGAAGCACTCCTTCACAGCAAAGGTGGTGGATGAGTGGAATAAACTACCAGAAGAAGTGATACAGGCCAAGTCAATCAGTAGCTTCAAGCGGGGATGGGACAGGCAGGTGAGTTTAGTTAGAAAAAGGGGGTTGAGTACAGTAAAAAATTGGGAGGACTGTCACTAAGGAAAGACAGAATAGTTAGATAGGGTGGACAGACTAGATGGGCCAAGAGTTTTTTCTGCCATCAATATCTATGTATCAGTGTATCATTGTAAATGTGATGGCTGTGCTGATGGAGGTGGCATAGTTCATAGCCAATAAGACTGCTGGATTTCTCCAACCTGTTTTATAAGTGTGTTATAAGTAAGGTAAAGAGCACTGGTATTGAAACAGGGGAAAATAATAGGTATTTGTAAAAGACAGCTTGGGATGATTTTTATAAGAAAAGTAATGTGGTAGCCAATACATAGAGTGGAGGTAAAAAAAATATAGACTGATGAGAAAGAAACATAAAGTAACAGCACAAAGAACTAAAATAGTGAAAGAGGAACCCTGCACACGTATTTGTTCATCTGTTTGAAAACTGGTGAGCAGGAAAGGCTGAGGTTCATTTCCAGGTACAGCTGGGGGGACAACAGTGTTACGGCAAGATGACATGAATGTTCTAGGATGCTTCAGACAGCCGAAATGTAATAGCTGGAATTGGCTACAGTCAATTGTAATGGAGCAATGACTTAAACAGCATAATAAATTACAACATAATGTGTCCCCTCGAAAGAATGGACAGAAAAAATTAAAATCCAAATATATGTTTGATACCTGTATACAGTACCATGTTAACGACCTCTGAGAGGTCCATTCAGGGTAAAGTATAGCACTCCATTAACTCTGCACTCTGATGTTGGGGCCTTCATCCCATCACAGAACTTTGTTTTTATATCCTGTGCCAAAATGGTCATAAATCTCCTCTAGCAGAATCTCGACAGCTAGTCTGGTCTCAGCGAGGCACATACTACAGGTATATGCCACATTCAACAGTACAGCTGACACATTTTTCTTGTGCTTTGTTTGAGGGTTGTGGGGGCTGGGGAGGGAGTTATTGAGATGACCATCTTACATCTATGAATGGCCACATTTTGTCCATTCTAAATGTTCACGATGGCTTTAATGCATAGATAATTTATTATTATTCTAGCCGGTGCTCTCTAGTGTCCACTAGGACAGATCACTCTTATGTGCAGAATGGTGTGATACATAACAGGATCCACATATCACAGTTAAGTATATTATATGTTGTAACAAAGACTTACTAATATCTCCAACTTGTTCATTTACAGTTGTAGTGTGGGCAACCCAGTGGTCCTCATGCCCCAGATCTTGGTGGCCTTAAAGCCGATTAATGTGCCATCACCAGAACATACTGGGGGCCTCTCTCCTTAGTGTCTTCCCCCAAACCCACTATTGTACCCCAGTCTCCTGATCTTACACATTTCTTTTCCCACAGTATACCTCAAATCAAGTCCCTGATGTATTTTCACTTGAAATTCATCTCATATGTTTCTTAAAGGTAAGAAACTGTTCATGCCATTACCTTTGTAACTAGGGCTTTAAAGTACTCAGTGGCCACAGAAAACTGTGCTGGTGGTCACATGTGGCAATGGTGGCCTCGTTTGAGAAATGCTAATGTAGCCTACAATGGTAGTTACCAAAAAGACTGCATCAGATGTCTCTTTAAATGCCCCCCCACACACTGTATATTTAATATCTACATACTGTAAGTGTAAACTTTTATTGTCACATTCTATGTTTCTATAAGTATTTTTTCACAGAGAGGGTTGTGGATGCATGGAATGGCCTTCCGGAGGAGGTTGTGGAGTCAAAATCAGTGGTGGAATTCAAGCATGCATGGGATAGTCATAAGGCAATTCTGGGGGGTGGGGGTAGGAAGAAGTAGGCTGCTGGTTAACTAGGATCTGCAGCTTATCCAGTAGGTAGGGAAATGGGCAGACTGGGTGGGCCAAGCGGTCCTTATCTGCCGTCACACAGTCTATGTTTCTATGTTTCTATGTATTGTATCATGCTCATCATCTTTAGCTGTCTTGATTGTCAGCTCTGGGCCACACCAGAAGAATGGCCTTTTGCTCATTTCACTAACCTGATTAATAACTAAATAAATAGACATACAGTAGCAGCTGATACCACATGCTCTGACAGTAGCTAGTCTGGGTGTTCACCTCTCGTTCTGTGAAGTAGTGCTTCCTGATGTTTCCCTGAATCTCCTGCATCTTTTCCTCTGCAAAATGCTCCCTTTCTGTAACTTATTTACCCTCGTGAGGTATTTAGAGGTTTCTGTCATATCCCGCTCACTCTTCTCTCTTCCAGGGTGTACACATTGAGGGCCTTCAGTCCCTTGTCATAGGGCTTCAGATGCAGACCCTGCACCATTTTAGTTGCCCTCCTCTGGACTGCCTCTACTCTATGTCCATCCTAAGATGTGATCTCCAGAACTGGACATGGTACTCCAGATGGAGTCTCACCAACAATCTACACAAATGGCAACACCACCTCCCTCCTTCTGCTGGTGATACCCCTCCCTATGCCGGCCAACATCCTGCTGACCCTACCCACTGCCTTGTCATATTGCCTCACCACATAGAGATAATCAGATATGATTACTTCCAGGTCCCTTTCCTGTTTGGTGACTGTCAATACCTCTTTTCCCATATTGTACTCTGCCTCTAGGTTTCTGTGCCCTAAGTGGGTGATTTTGCACCTTTTTGCATTGAAATCCAGCTGCCAAGTCCTTGACCATGCCTTAAGTTTTCTCAGGTCTCTGCACATTCTTTCCACCCCCTCTGGAGTGCCCACCCTATTGCAGATTTTGGAGTCATCTGCAAATATGCAGCCCTTCCCTTTCTGATCATCGGCAATGTCACTTATAAAGGCATTAAGGAAGACTGGTCCCAGTGATGAGCCTTGATTTGTCCAATTAAAATATCTTGTTTTTTTTCTTTTCTGGAAAACAAGTTCTGCAGTTCTCTTTCACAGCTTTTTGAAAAACCTCGACCACTGCATTTGGTGGTAATTTGACAAATCAAGAAAAGCAGGCTCTTAAAGATTTGGAGGCTAACAGAGACATATTAAGTCTGCAGACATAGATGGGTCAGTTGTTGTGCTTGACCACCTTAAATATGAGGACAAAGTGCTAAGACAATTGGCAGATAGAAACTGTTACAGTGAATTATAGAATGACCCTACCATGACATAAAAACAAGAAATTGCTTTGATATTAAATGATGCATTGAACAACTAAATGATCTCTCTGTTTGTATATCATTTTGTGACAGTGGCAGTTTCTCTCAGACCTTTCATGTATATTGTCTACCCAAGATTCATCAACACATGTTGGACCCTCCTGCGTGGTCAATAGCTGCTAGTATTGGGTCAGTTGCAGAGCCCCTGGCTAAATGTATTAATGCCCACATAAAGGAAGTGACTTGGTCACACCCCTGTTACTTATGAGACAGCACAGGCTTTCTTAGGATTATGCAGAACATAGAGGTACAGGAAGACTGGTTATTTATTACCTTGGACATCTCAGCCCTCAGTACAACATACCACATGAGGGGAGCCTGGACATCCTGCACCAGGCTTTATATTCGTGTACCTCATGATCTTATCTATTTTTTGAATTCCTTATTTTGTTGGCAGAAAAAGTATTGTTCTGTAATACAGTCTTCTTTTTAGAGAAACATTAAAAGCAAGTAAAGGGTACAGCCATAGGGACACCTTTCATCACCATGTATGTGGGTATTTACTTGAATATCTGAGAACAAGAGCATGTTTTGACAGCTGAAGTAGATCCATTTTTTCATCTTAAGGATCACCATAAGAGATTTATCGATGATATATTCCTGATATGGAAGGGTTATGCAACACAACTAGAATCTTTGGTACACTTTTTGTACACTTTCTGGGAAGTATGAATCCCCTTTTGACATTCACCATGCATTACAATAACAGAAATAAACTTTTTGGATGTGGTGGTAGTAAAAGGTGGGGAAAGGAGCAGTGCAAATGGGTCTGAACTGTAATGAAACAGACCATAATACCCTACTCCACTTTGACAGCTGCCATCCTAGGCACTTGGCGGAGAACATGTGTGAGAAATGTGATAGTACCTCACGCCCAGTTTTCCATTTATTTACCCTCTACATCTTTCAGCTATATTCCACTTTTTTTTCTTAACCCACTCTCCTACTCCCAATTACCTGATGATGGCCTCACTTTATTGAAAGCTCCTCCTCTCTCCCACCTCAGACGATGCCACCTTCAGCTGATCCCCCAAGCCCCTCTTATCTAATCAGTCTATCTGTTAATATTTACTAAATTGATGTGTATAAGTTCAAATTGTACTACTATTGCCTGTGTATATGCTTCAGGGAGAAGTAGGCTGTTGGTTATCTAGGATCTGCAATTTATCCTCTAGGTAGGGAAATGGGCAGACTAGGTGGGCCAAGCGGTCCTTATCTGCCATAAAAGTCTATGTTTCTGTGTTTCTATTAATGTTTTTTCTCTTTTTTTTTCCTCTGGAAACCTTGTATTTTTTGTAATGTTTGTTCAGCACTGACGTGGAACTTTTGAAAATTAGTCCGTGACTCAGAGGTATTAATCCCAAACTGAAATAAATAAAAAAAAATAACTAAACATCCCAAAAAATTAATTTATCATGATGAAACATAATTGTTCAACAGAAAAGGGACTCAAACAAGCATGCGGTGAACTACAGGTGGTGCATGTGCTGAACATCCAAGGGTGTTAAAGGAATTCAAGGAGGTGCTAGCTGCTTCCCTATCAGACTTGTTTAACAATTCACTGGAAACCGACATGGTCCCAGAGGACTGGAGAAGGGCAGACGTAGACCCACTTCACAAAAGTGCTAGCAAGGAGGAGGCGGGAAATTTCAGGCCTGTCAGCCTGACATCTGTAGCAGGGAAATGGATGGAAACACCATTAAAGGAAAGAATCATGGAACACCTGGAATCCAATGGACTGCATGACCCAAGTCAGCATGGCTTTACAGAAGGGAACTCATAGCAAACAAATCTGATAGATTTTTTTGAGTGGATGACCAGGGTGTTGGAAGGGGGGGTGGACATAGCCTACTTGGACACTCACAAGGCCTTTGACACCGTTTCACATAGAAGGCCAGTAAACAAATTGGATAGCATTGGGGGTAGGCAGTAAGGTGGTAACCTGGGTAAGAAACTGGTTAAGGGATATGAGGCAGAGGGCGGTGTTAAATGGAGTTCACTCTGAGGAGAGGAGAGTGACCAGCAGGGTACTGCTGGGTCAGTACTGGGGCCAGTCCTCTTTAACATTTTCATTAGTGACATAGTAGAGGAACTGGAAGGGAAAGTCTGCCCCTTTGCAGATGACACTAAGATCTGCAACAGGGTGGACACTTTGGAGGGGGTGCAATGGATGGAAAGAGACTTGAAATGACTGCAGAAGTGCTCAAAAGTTTGGCAGCTAAGGTTTAATGCAAAAAAGAGCAAAATAACATACTTGGGTCATAGAAACCTGGGTGTTCAGTTCAAAATGTGGGTAGAGGTATTAGCAGTGACCACGCAGGAAAGACACCTGATGGTGATCATATTGGCTGTCCTGAAGGTGGCCAGACGATGTGACAAAGCAATTGGGAGAGCTGCTGGGATGCTGGAATGTATAGGTAGGGATATTACCAGCAGGAAGAGGGAAGTGGTATTGCCACTATATAGGTCTTTAGTAAGACCCCACCTGGATTACCATGTCCAGTTTTGGAGGCCAAATCTCAGAAAGAACATAGACAAGATGGAGGCCTTCCAAAGGAGGGTTACCAAGATGGTACGGGGTCTACATCAAGTGTCCTATGAGAAGAGGCTAAAGGAATTAAACATGTACACCCTGGAGGAGAGGAGGGAGAAGGGGATATGATCAACACCTTTAAATACCTCACAGGGGTGAATAAGGTACAAGTGGGAGGTATTTCTCAGAGGAATGGGTGTCCTAGAACAAGGGGCCATGATATAAAGCTGGAAGGAGTAGATTTAGAGAGATGTAAGGAAATACTTCTTCACAGAAAGGGTGGTGGATGCCTGGAGCAGTCTTTCAGCTGAGGTTGTGGGAGCAAAAACAGTGGTGGGATTCACAAAGCCTTGGATAAGCACAAGGGAGTTATAAGGGATAGGTAAGGGGGTGGCATAGAAAGTGCCATAGACCTGGAGAGGTCTACAGTGTAAGCAATGAAACAAAAAAAGAGCAGACTAGATGGGCCATGTGGCCCTGATCTGCCATTAGCTTCTATGTTTCTATGTTACAGGACAGATTTTCATCTAGGGGCTATAGGCCTGCTTGTGTAGACAGAGCAAATGATTTTGTGAAAAATCTGAATAGGGAAAACCTCCTGAGTCAAAATGCAGTACAGAGTAGAAGGGCCCATATAGGTATTTATTTATTATTTATTGCAAAGGTTTCACCAGAAATGCATGCTGAGCAGAAATCAGCTCGTTTCCAGATGCGTCCTGGGGCAAAGTGGAAGAAGAGAGTGATATAAACAATCAATCAGTAGTTACATGGCAGGTACAAGGACTATCAACCAACACTGAGCTACAAACCTATACACATATAACATAGAAACCTATGTACATATAACATAGAAACCTATACATATATAACATAGAAACCTATTCACATATAACATAGAAACATATAAGCATTTATACTAAACATATACACATGTAACATAGAAACATATAAGCATTTATGCTAAACATATACACATATAACATAGACACATATACACATATAACCTAGACACATATACACATATTACATACAAACATATAAGTATTTATACTAAACATATAAGCATATAACATAGAAACATATAAGCATTTGTACTAAACATATTAGCATATAACATAGAAACATATAAGCATTTAACATCTGTGCAATTTCATGAGTAATTTATGCAAGGGTGAGGAGGTAATTTCAACCCAGGGGAAATTAAGGAGGAACAATTAAAGTTCAAGGTGCCCACTGGCCCACTGGCACCGAAGGCTGAGATGCCTTACTTCTCACCATGACCAGGACCTGTGTTCGGAACGAGCACAGGTTGCCAGGGGTTGGCCGGTGGGGGGCCGGGAGTGGCTAGAGTGGCTGCTAGGCAGCTCTCCTCTCCCAGATTGGGGAGGTATGCCTCCCTGGCTCTTGGTGGAGGTTTGCTGGGTGTGTCGGAGCACTGGAGGGGCTGTCATTTGGCTGGGTAGGTGGATCGGGGGACCGTTCGGTGCTGGTGTATGTGCATGCCTCCACACACATGCACTGCCATGCATGACCAAGGTCCCGGGGGATGTAAGGGGCTAAAACCAGGTGGAACAAAGATGCCCCAGAGGTAGGATGAAGACTGACCCCCCACAGGCTCTGCGCCACTGGCTGGGCACACACCACAACTCCTGTGGCAGAGAATGCCGGTGCAAGGTATGTCCCAGGGGAGCCTGGTGATGGGGCTGGGGTGGATAGTCAGATGGGGGCAGATGGAGGAAGGAGAATAAAGAAATAAAGACAAAAAAATAAATAAAGTGCAAGGTGCCATATGAGGTGGAAGGTAGAGAAGACTATCCACTGGGATTCAGGGAAGAAATGGATCCAGGGTACCAGGGTAATGGGAAGGGAGCAGAAGGGGGGCGACCAATAGAAGATAGGGCGGAGATGGGGTAGCAGGTAAAAGTAACAGAACAGGGACAGCCGTCAGGTGCAGTTGCAGGTGTGAGTCGAGAAGTCATAGAGTAGGGAGGAGAGAGTGAGCACTGGGAATAGGCAGAGCAGATGTTTAGGGGGAAGGAATTCCATAGTCTGGGGAAACAGTAAGAGGAAGCAGCCTGTAGGGTTGAGTATACAGTGCCATGATAATCAGGTTAATTGTGTTACTACATACTCAACCCAGTCTCACGCTGTAAAAAGTATTATAGAAAAAAAGCCTGGGAAATTCTTCAAAATGAACCACGCTTACTGTACATAGTTTGCAGAAACCCTAAATGGTATATAAGAAAGGTAAGACCACAGGTGATCCTATTGTTAATGGTTTATATAGTGGACATATTAAAGGGAATGGATATCCTCCCTTACCCAAAAATAATTTTAGCTATAAAAACTGCAAATGTTGTGGCTATGTCAAAAGAGGGAACAAAGTGATACATACTGAGACATTTGTAACTGTTTTTCATTAATAATACATTTTTATGCTACCTGTTGTGTTATTCAACAGATAGTATATGTGTTTATGTGCTACTATGTATGCCTATTAATTTTGTTATATTTTGTTATCTTATTGACTTGGGACGTTCTACAAATGAGGCTTGTTCTCATGGGACTTGTCCTGTAAACTTGCAACTTTGAAATAAAAAAATAAGGAATCTACGCGAGTGATTTTATAAACTGTACAACTAAGAATGGGATCTACGTGGCAATTTGTTCTTGTAAAGCCTTTTATATAGAAAAGACCTCCAGGACGTTCAAGAAATGCATTGGGGAACATATACTAGCCACTGAAAAAGGCATGGAAACTAATGCATTGGCAAAACATTTTAAGGAAAAAGGATCTGACCATAAATTTAAATTCCAGGGAGTTAGGAGTTTTGGGGGGGGAGGGTGTCAGACTTGGAAATCACGCTCCTTAGAAGAGACATATATTGGCAGTATGTTTTGGGAGCTTGTAAGAGTCTGGGAATAAATAAATATTTTCAGCTTGGCCCTTACTTAAAATGAGAACACTTGAAAAGAAACAATATGTTGGTACTGAATATGAAAAAAATTATGTTTTGGCTTTGTGATAATTAATCTCTCTTGCAGGATATTTATACGTATATTTTAAGATGCTGGATTTGATTAAATTGAGCTGTGCTGTACTTTAAATGAGTTTAAAGAGTCAAATTATTTCACTAGCGTGCCATTATATAACTTGTGGTTTAGTCAAGTTAAATAGGACATTATTAAAAACAGTCCACAGAGTTCTACAAATGCCAAATAAGTCCAAGAGGTTAAAATTTTAGATGTTGTATAACTGCAGTATTTTATGGTTGTCTGTAATTTTTGTATTAAAGCAGCAGTGCAACAAAAAATGTTTCTCCAAAAAAGTTAGTTTCAGCTACATTTAAGAAAAATACTAGCACACTTGTCAAGTATACTTGTTTAGGTACCTCCTCTAATGCACACCATGAGTCTTTTTTATTTTTTTCTGCCCTAACCCTTGCCAGGTCTACAGTGCTATTTCTATGCAAAATGTGGCAGACATATTTTTTCTTGAGAAAAAACTCAAGTAAAACATTTATAAAATATTTAAAGTTTGGTGGAATTATAAATTCGGACCACCAAATAAAACAAGAAGATGCCTGGAATCTTTTACAGTAAAAAAAAAAACTTAGTGTCATATTTTTCCCAGTTTCATTGCACTGCTGCTTTAAATGGGCCTGGGTCATGCCTGAAAATGGTCCCTGGGATTGGTGCACCTACCCGGTTAACAAAGTCATATATAAAAAAAAATGGGACATGTATAATTGCTGTCCAGTCCAGTTCTTTGCCCTTTATGTACTTCTGGTTCCTATACCCTTCCCTAACCTACCCTTTCCTCTTAACTACTGTACCAACCTCCTCACCCCTGCACTCCCTTTATATCCACCCAGCCTGTAATCCTCCTTCTTTTCCCCTCTCCCCTCCCCATCCTCAACTTTCTCCTCTCCCACTCCCCACACACTCCAAATCCCCCCTCTCTTCCCTCTACCCTCCACACCTTATGGCTCAGGACACTGCAACTCCAGATAGCAGTGTCAATGATAAAATATCTTTTGAGAGCACAAGCAAACCCAAAGATGTATTAGTTATGGGGATTCCATGTTGAGATATGCAGATCACATAATATGTAAGCACTGAAACTTGAACACCACAGTCAGTGTACTCCCAGAGGCTGGTATAAAGGACTACTCCCTGGTTTACAGGAGAACACCTCAAAACCATTAGCCCTCATACATGCTGGTGTAAGTGATGTAGGTAAAAGGAAAGTTCTTGACATCCAAAGAGATTTTGAACAAGCTGGGAGGGACCTTACAGCAAATTAATGTGATCTCATTATATCGGGTATACTCCCAGTACCTAGAGCCATGCATGAAATGGTAATTGAGATACAAGCCCTTAATCGATGGGTGAAAAGGTGGTGCCATAGGGAGGGTTATACATACTTGGAACATGAGGACATATTCAGGAACCATAGGCTGTATGCACAAGGTGGTCTTCACCTAAACAGGAAGGGGAAACGCATTTTTGCACATCGACTACGTCAGGCAATTGATATTGGTTTAAACTTCAGGGAGGGGGGATGAGGGGGTCTCCAGATCAAAACTAAGTAGAAACAGGAATCCTGCCCCAGAAATGTGAAACTTTCTACTACTAGATGTCAGGAGTCTAAACAACAAAACCGACTAACTCCTCTTCACCATGAGTAACTCAGACATACAAATCTGTGCCATCACTGAGACTTGGTGGGGAAAAGATGACCCCTGGGATAAAAATATACCAGGCTATACATTATACCATAAGGATAGGCTATCCAAGAAAGGTGGTGGAGTGGTCCTTTACATCTCCGAGAGTATAGTTTCTGAAATCATGGATACCAACCAATGGGACAATACTGAGATCCTGTGGGTTAAAATCTCTCCCCCAATCAGCCAAAATAAACCTAGGCCTGATATACAGACCTTCATCCATTTCACAGGAAGAGGATTTGCAACTACTGGATTTAATTAATAAAATAAATGCTACTGACAATAATATGGTTCTTGGCGATTTAAACCTCCCCGGCATAAACTGGGACACATTACAAACTAAAACTACCATCGAGCAAAGATATTTAGAAGCCTTCATTTTAGCTGAGATGAATCCGCTTGTAACATCAAATACCAGGAACAGTCATGTTGTAGATTTGGTCCTAAGTAATATAGCTGACAAAATTTATGACTGTAGGGTTCTCCCCCCTCTTGGGTCCAGTGACCATTCCATGGTGAGCTTTGGTTTTAAGGGTAGGTTAAGCAACATAAAATGGAGTACAATAAAATATAACTATAACAAGGCTGACCTAGTTGGGATGAAAAATGTACTAACTGTATGGGACTGGGAAGAGCACATCAACAATCAACCCTTACAACACATGTGGGACCTTCTAGTAAACAAGGTATTATCCCTAATACAAACTTTTACCTCATCAGCAAAACAATATGTGGGGAAAAATAAAATTCTACCACAATGGATCACATTACCAGTGTGAAAACACATAAAAAAGAAAAATAAAGCATTCACTAAGGCTAAGAAATTTGGTAGTAGTAAATGCTGGGATATATACAAAAAGCTTCTTAAACAATCTAAAAAGAGTATAAAAACTGCCAAACAGAAACAAGAACTGATGCTAGGACAGAAGGTCCAAGACAACTATAAATCATTCTATATCGTTCCTCATGGGAAGATCTCAGAGGGTGGTGTCCGGGGTTTTTTCCTCGGCACCAGTCCCTTTATCATGTGGAGTTCCTCAGGGATTGGTGCTGTCCCGCATGCTGTTCGCAGTGTATATGCTGCCCCTCGTAAACATTGTAAGAAGGTATGGGCTGAGGTTTCACTGCTATGCAAATGATACCCAGCTCTAGCTTTCCTTTGCCCCTTACCAGGTTAGATCTGTCTCAATCATCAACAACTGCCTTGTTGAAATCCAAGAGTGGATGGATACCAGCTGGTTAAAGTTGAACTCTGATAAGACCGAGGTATTGGTTGCGGATCCAGGCCGCCGGATAGAGAGGTTGAGTGGGGGCTTACCCTCTGGTATATATCTGAGGAGTGAGTCTCCTGGAAGGCATCATCAAGGACCACATCATTAACTATCTTAGCACAACAAATAACATCGGCCATGCTCAGTATGGTTTCACTCAAGGCAGGTCGTGTCAGACCAACCTTCTTGAATTCTGTGGTAGGGTTAGTAAAGCCTTGGACAATAAACACTCAGTTGATGTCATTTTTTTGGACTCCTCGAAGGCTTTTGATAATGTACCTCATGGTGAGCTTTTGGATGCATTAATTGAGCATGGTATGGAGGGAAAAATAACCCGATGGATAGGAGCTTGGCTCAACAACAGGAAACAAAAGGTTAGCCTAATGGGGACTTGCTCTGGTTGGGCTGATGTGACTAGCGTGGTGACACAGGGTTCCGTTTTGGGGCCCTGTCTATTTAACATATATATTGCTACAATGAATACTGCCACAGGTGTATGGGTATCTAAATTCTCTGACGATACCAGACTAGGAAATATTGTGGACAGTCAGGAGGATACAGCTAACCTTCAAGCAGCATTAGAAGACCTAGAAAAGTGGGCACTTGACAGAAAAATTGACCTTTAACGCTAACAAATGCAATATGATGCACTTTGGAAAACTAAATGGTCAGAAGAATTATTCAATTGGAGGCAGATATTGAATAAGGTGGAGGATGAGAGAGAGAGACCTGGGTACCAGGATAACAAATGACCTAAGCTTTAAGTTACACTGTAACCAAGTCATTAAAAAATCCAGTAGCATCTTACATTGCATTAATAAGCACATCAAATGTAAAAGCAAGGAAGTTTTGTTGCCCTTGTATACATCCCTGGTGAGACCACATCTGGATTACTGTGCTCAGTTCTGGTCACCAGGTGACAGAACAGAAATAAATGCATCAGAGAGAGTACAGAAAAGGGCAACTCGTAATATTATAGAGGTTAAGGGACATGATTACAAAACTAGACTTAACATCCTGTAACCGCCACTAGTCAAAGCCGTACTCAATACTTATGACAAAGCTTATTACTAAGCTGCTAAGGACGACATAACTCTGGTATTGTTTGCATCCATCCTACCTGTACCAGCTTGTTTGTATCTATGTCTTAATTTACTGTTATACTTATGTGCTGTACTGCTATTCTGTGTATTTTGGTTTGTCTTACTGTGACAAGGTACCTTTGTAAATGAGCCTATGGCTCAAAGGTTTTCCAAACCGCTGTTTAAATAAAATAAAAAAAAATCCTAGGACTTTACTCTTTGGAATACAAACGACTGAGGGGGGGCATGTGTCTGATTTTTAGAGCCCTTACAGACCCACAACTGTGGGAACTCTTGGGGTTAAATTATAGACATCTCCAATATAATACTAGAGCCCACCCCCTGCAACTTGAAGTTGAACGCTTTACATCCACCAAAAGGAAACAATGATTGTCTGTCAGAACAAACAAAATCTGGAATGAACTCCCATTGGAGGTAGTGGCCAGCGATAATATGAATAGCTTCAAATCCAAACTGGACGCGCACCTCTTAAAAAATAATATACTGGGATACTCTTGATTTGGCGAGCCTAAAGGACCTCAGTCTAACAGAGCTCTGTAAATACCTGTGAAACCTATGAAACCTACCCCCACAACTCCCATACCCTCCCCTACTCTTTTCTCTGCCCTTCCCTCCCTCCCCCTCCCCTACCCATCCATCGCCCCAAACCTTCCCTCGTCCTCTTTCTCCTCTCCTATCATCTGTCTTATACAGCACAAAGCCTTTAACTATTAAAATTAGCACAGTATTGCAAGGTAATGGATTTGTTTACAGTGCAGCTATGTGGCTCAAGATCATCTTGCACATACATAGAATTTTTCAGTGATACTTATTGCCTTACACATTAATTTCACAGGAAGTTTTTACCTCTATATCATAGGGGGAACTTTATTTTTATGCAGGATAATGTCATTAGGATCTTACAGTTCTGTTTCCAAGATGTATTAAGTGCATATTTATCATAATCACATTATAGTGTATGGGAGAGGGCTGTTACATACAGAATTCAGTGAATTCCTAACCTTATTGTACCATCGATGTGACGTCAAAGCATTGTACCATCTTGAGTACATCACATCAATGGTGCAACAAGTTAGAATGCCGGCTCACAGTGCCGCTTCCATCTCCGATTACAGCGCCAGTGTTCAAAGAGTTCATAGCGTCCGATTACTGACATTGCTGAAGAGCCTAGAGAACCGCACCAAGGAAGACCCAGCGAGACACTGTGGACTCCAAGGCAGACAGGTTTCTAGGAGGCTCATTCTTGTTTGTACTGATTTACTTATTTAAAATAAATAGAGCTTGTGTGAGCAGGGACAGTGCGGGGTTTGATCATTGGGAGGGAGTTTAAAACAGCTGCACAATACTGCGGAGAGGCAGATCAGGACAAACTGGGCGTGAGGGTAAACGCAGCATTGGTGTTTAACTGTTGCCCATAAACTATAAAAGACAATGGATAGGCAACACTGAACAACAGCACTGTGGTCACTTCTCAAGGTTATTTAACAACCTCTTGAAATTAACACATTGTTGTTGTGCAGCGCTGCTCACCCATTATCCTCTATGTTTATCTTGTATTCATAGGAGCTGTGATGTAAGATGTGCCAACTGATATTGTAATCAGCTTGTTTTGGGAGATTCAAATTTTGAATGAGTATTTATACCTATCCACTAGGAGGCACTAGCACCTTTAAAAAGTGTCAAGTACTCTAGCGTAGAACATTGGTGATTGATTGTATGTGGGTTTTGCTGTGCTGTATAATTACCCATTTTTTTATTTTATTAGTACTTTTTTCTACAGCCTTGGGACACTGGCAGGTGGTTCCAGCCCCCCTCCCTCTGAGGGGACTTATCTCTCCAGCAGGCATCCCCACACCAGTCCCACCCAGCAAATCTCCCATGGGTTGCCCCCCCATGACAGGGCCGGTGGCAGGGAGTGTCGACATTCCCCCCACCACCAGAAGCCAACATCTAGATCACTGGCGGGCCTGTGCGGGCACAGCCTGCCTTCATGGAGCTATGCCAGCTCCATTTTTTCCTCTGGTTTTCTGCCCTAGACCCACGCATATACAATGGGTAAAGTGACTGTCTATGCCTCCATGCAGGCAGTCTTACACCCTGTGCATGGGTCCGCCCTCATTCTAAGCACCGTGCCAGTGCTGACTCCAGCCTCTGCTGGGTATCAGTCTACAGTGCACTGCTTTGTCCCCCTCCCCCAAGGCAGGAGAGCTGTCATCAAACGCTTGATCCTTCCTTGCCGCGGCCTACCCCTGAATGACCCAAGTCTGTTCCCAAACAAATATACCACAATAAATGGGGCCTTTTGAGGTTATCTGCTTTTTCCGAAACAACGTTTTCGTGTACCACATGGGAATGTATATTTTTTAACATAGTGATGTTACATATGTATTCACAGACTGAATCGAGGAGCCTGATTTTCTGCACAAGTTATTCTGATCAAGAATGTATATTATGGCAAAGGTTTGTTCCCACCAAGTTGCTTATTTATTTTTTATGTTACTACTTATAATATTGATATTAGGACACAGATTCGAAATTATTATGGGATCTTTTTGTACCTTTTATCATTTCAGTTTATAGAATCTCAGAAAGTCTGTTGAAGGGACATAAGAAGTCCTGAAACGTAACTAGTATTTTGAAAAGAGTATATGACAGCCTTGGAAATTAATTTGAATGGGAAAGAAAAAATAAGAATATAAGAGAAAAGAAGAAGAAATAATAAATGTGATTTACACACATTTAATCTTTATTCCATCTCCTTTCCTGGGGTAGAGGACCACAACCATGTTTGAGATTCCCAAACTCGGGTCTCCAGTGTGGTGCGAGGTGTGGCATCCAGCGCCTCAACCCTCAGCACCACTGAACCGGCTCACCCATTTTTCATTTTAAAATAAAAAGTCTTTAACACTCATCTGTGAGCAGACTGCATATAGTGATTATATGGATGCTTAGCTCTAATTTCTCACTGTTGGCATCATTGATGCTCGTAGTACCATACTACAGGCATTGGAGCTGCCTCCTCTCCTTGGGCCCTACATTCAAAACTTTGTGCTGGGCACAAACTGTTTGCACAGGTTTAGCACTGGGTTAGCTATATTTAAAAGGTCAAATAGCATGTGAAAACTGCATTAGTGCTCAGCAAAATGATAATGCATGCAAGAGGCAAGCTGAGGGGGCATGTTAGCGTAATGCTATATTCAGCGAATAGCGCAGGGCAAAGTGGTTTTGCCCGACTTAGCGCCACATATCGCACAGCTGTACAGACACCACAGCACACACACCCAGCAACAGGGGTGTAGCCAGGAATATTAAACATGTACTCAAAACAGTTGCACTGTTGCCACCCCCCGTTATGCAAACATAAGCCAAACTATGTGCTGCCGCACCACACCAACAATAGGGCTCCCCCCCCCCCTCGTTTGCCATGTCTGAGTTCCAGTAATTGGTTTCTTCCTGTAATCCTCTTTCCTTTGTTCTTCTGCCTGCCTGGTATGTTGTTCATGTTTGTGTATTTGGCTGGTGGCATCAGTGCCTCATAGCGAAAAACAAAGGCAAAAGGGTTCAGTGCAAAGCGGACACAGTGTGACTCACAATATCCCTGCTTCCTTCTGTTTGTTGCCCCTGCCTGATGTTTGTACTGTACTCTGCTGAGTACGGTGCATATGCCTGCTGACACATCAGGGTTGCATCAAAACACACTTCGGTATCCACTGAAAATAAAATTTAAAAAACAGAGATAAAAGCACTCACGACACGTGATGTTGAAGACCCATAGCTGTCCCTCTATACTAATTGGGGCTGGTCACACCTGAGTCTATGAGTGGTGAACAAGGGAATGGGGCCTGTTGAGGTGGGGAGGGATATTCCATCTAGGCATGAACCTTGTTGATCATTGGTCTATCTTCACAGCTTCTGCGGCCCATCCAGCCAAGTGAGCCTGAGTATGGTGCACTAGCTTCTGTTATCTGTTGGGGCCCCTAAACTTAATGCTCTGGCACTGGACTTTTTCCTGCTAATTTTCTATGAATCAAATTGCAGCATGTACTTGAACTTATAACTGTAAACATGGAGGACCTCCTATCCTCTGCCCACTGGATTAAACCTTCCATTCACAAGCAGGTACCAGTGGGGGAAGGGGACAGCTCCATGAGTGATCAAAATCCACAGTGTCCAAGATTTTTGCATTTATTTGTATGGTCACAGGTCCACTGACATCCAAGCTGGAATAGTCATGGGAGCTGTATGTATGACTCTATGTGTACACTTCTCAATATAACCGGGGTCAACGATTTCAGATGTGGAATATTAGGCATAGTTCTATACAGAGCCCCAAGACTGTTCTTACTCTTTTAATGCAAATTGAGGGGTACAGCCATATAGCTACGACATTAATTCCCAGAGGTGATCACTGATTTTAAATTGGATGTGGGGGTAGGTACGCACACACACGCACAAACACGCACACACATTACAGTTAACAAAGTTGCCACATTTTTGCTGAGGTCTGCCTATGATCGTAATGTGGATGAGGGAAATTTGTTTCTCAGGCTGGATGTAGATAAACTGGAATTACCAGACCCGTGGATTTTGAGGGGCTATTACAGCGGTGTTCTTGACACAGTGATGGACAGATCCAACTCAGACTCTGCCCTTATTTCACATAATGGCCGGGCACTGCAGGAATTGATGACAGCATATAGCCTGATTGATTGCTGGAGGCATGGACACCCAAATGTTAGGGAGTAGTTTTTACTCCCATGCGCATGCTTCCTATGCCAGAATCAACAGATTGCTTGTCTCAGTCACTTTATTCCCAAACGCAGAGAATGACATACAAGTTGATCCTGATATCTGATGATGCCCTGGTGCTGCTCAGTTTATCACTTAGTGGCCCTCCCCTTCCCCACGTTTCAGACAATTGAGCCCTGTATTGCTGGGGAAGAGGGAATTTTGAGAATGCATCTCAAAAGGGATTCTGGAATTTTTTATGAACAACAGGGAGTGGGATACTGCCCACACCACAAGATGAGAAGCACTTAAGACATATCTAAGAGGAATAACTATATCCTTGGCTAGCTTCCATAAAAGTCCAGTAAGGCTTAGCTGCAAGATCTGGAACACAAAATTGAGCAAGTGGAAAAAGACCACCTAGAGTTCTATACTACGGGCTACAAAAAGTCAAGTGGGAATATAACACTGTAAGTAGTGAAACATTGAAAATGGCAACATTGTTGAACCATGCAGGGTAATATTTTAGCGGGGACAGAGGAGGGAAGCTACTCGTCTGGCAGCTTAAATACCATGAAGGTTACTAGGTCCATTGCCCAAATCCAGATGCCTGAGGGTACACTAACCTTGACACGGGTTTAACTGGAGAGGCCTTTTATGCCTTCCATTAGGGACTTTACATAAGGGAAGTATCGACACAAGCTGCACAATTGAAAGCCTTCTTTGCCAAGGCCCCAATTGTCCCTGTCAGTTTGTAGACTAAAGAGACCTTAGACAGATCACTATCCAGAGCAGAGGTAAATGGGGCAGTCCGTGCACTCATGAGTAGTAAGACACCAGGGTTGTCTATAGATTTTTCAAAACCATTTTGTAGGATCTCAGTGCTCACCTGTTTAATATGGTCCAAGAGAGTCTAGCTACTGGCTGAATGTACCCCCCTCCATGAGGTCAGCAATTATGATTCTTTCAAGCCAGATAAGGATTCTGCCCTGTGTGCCTCCCATTGACCAGTTTCTTTCTCACTGCTGACTACAGAATTCTTGCCAAAGTTATAACAAGGTTTGAACTTATCCTACAAGATTGTGTTCATTTATTTATTCATTACAAATCGGGTTTACAACCTTTGAGTCAGAGACTCATTTACAAAGGCACCTCGTAGCAGCGGGGGCAGACATCAAGACAGTTGTTACAGTGCAGATTAAAACAGAGGCTAACATTACAGGTGCAGTAAAAAGAACATTTAACATAGATATACTTAGGTTACATAATGTAGTAGTTTGTATGTTACTTAGGTTACATAGTGTTACAAAATTGTGAGTTACTCTCATGGATATGGTAGGTCCTCACAGAAGACAGCGGGTTATATCCCTGTTTGAATCTAGTAGGGAAGGAGTAGGTCTGGGGGAAGGAGAGGCTGTCCAGTGGATGTTGTCATACCAGGGGGCAAGGCGGGCAGGTACCACAGGTTACAACAGGGAGTTAGTTGCACCTACAACAGCAGGTAATAAAGATATGGTTCCGAAGGGCTGTTTTGAAGAAGCCAATTTTTGGCAAGTTGGAGATGCAGCTAGGGAAGGAGTTGAACCAGGTGGGGTCTTGGTAGAGGAAGGATCTCTGGGCAAGAGAGGTCTTGGTTCTTGGCACCTTGAAAGTGGCCTTAACAGAGCTATGGATGGTGATGGACGATGATGACTGCTGTAGGGAGGTGAAGACCCCTGGGAGGGGGAGACTCCTAGCAGTGATTTCTTAGTGAGAAGGCAGGTCTGGTACAGCAGTCGCTCCTCAGAGTTGAGCAGATTGGTGGTAGTATAGAGAAGTCAGGTATGAGTGCGGCTGAGGGCACTGGTCAGGAGTCTACAGGCCTTATTGATGGAGAACTGGATTTTGAAGAGGGCAGTGTTGTCAGCTGCGGCGTAGATGGGCAAGCCATAGTCCACAAGGGACAAGACAGAGGAGGTGATGGCCAGCCTAAGGGCAACCTTAGGCAGGCAATCCCTGTGCCGGTATAGCAGGCCAATCTGAGAGTTAATGGCAGCTGACATGGCATTAATATGGGTGTGGAAGGAGAAGGCAGTATCGAACGTGGTGCCTAGGTACTTGTATGTGGTCACTTGTTCTACCGGGTGCAGAGTGCTGGGTATAATCAAGAGGGGGTATTTTTAGCTTTATTTTGGTGGTAGGAGAAGAGCATTGATTTGGTTTTCTTTAGGTTAATGACCAGTCTGAGGTCGCTGAACCACCTTTTGGCTTTGTTGTAAGCTTGCTGGAGGGATAATTGGAGGGAGGTGGGATTGGGATGTGAGGCAACAAGGACTGCATCATCGGCGTAGAGGAGCATTTTACTGGTACATGAGCTGGGGAGGGTGTTGAGGTAGAGACTAAAAAGTATTGAACCCAGGATGGAGCCCTGAGGGACCCCTGAGCAAATGGGAAGAGTGCTGGAGAGGGAGCCGCTGATCTTGGCACGCTGGGATCTAGCAGAGAGGTAGCTAGAGAACCAGGAAATGGGACTGCCAGAGAAACCAAGTTCATGGAGAGAGTCGAGTAGAAGGGGATGACAGACAGTGTCAAAGGCCTTGGAGAGGTCAATGAATACTGCTCCTGCAAGACTGCCAGAGTTGAGAGCAGCATTCAGGTGTTGGGAGAATTCCAGGAGAGCCATGGTTATACTGTATCTTGGGCAGAAACCATGTTGCTCTGGGCACATAATGTTGTACTTGGTTAGGTATTCAAAGAGCTGGATCAACACCACTTTTTCAAGGGCTTTAGAGAGTGGGGGGAGGATGGAGATGGGCCAGTAATTGTTGGGGGTGGACCGGTCCCCACTCTTATGTATGGGTGTGATTTCAGCAGTTTTCCAAGCACTTGAGAACTGACCCAGGCATAGAGACCAGTTTAGAAGGTCAGTCAGGGGGACTAGGACTTCGTCCAAGACCATACGGAGGATCCTGGAGTCGAGGGGGTCACTGCTGGGGTTATTGCTGCTTAAGGCTTTTAGCAGGTGCAGCCTGGCTTCTGGGGGATAGAGGTGCAGGTAGAATAGTGGGCGATGCAGGACCAGAGGAGAGAGTGGGATTGGGTCAAAGAAGCTGCTGGGAGGACCGAGCTTAGGTCAGAGAAGGCAGTGTTAAGGCAATCGGCTATAAGGAGTGGATCTGTGGTGGGGGTGCCAGTGATGGAGAGCTGAGATGGTGGGGGGGAGTGGGATTTCCCATTTAGCTCTTTCATATTATCCCAGAAGGTCCGGGCTGAACCCCAAGTGGAAGCAAGGGTGGTCTGGTAGTGCTCTGCCTTGGCCCGCCTAGTGGCCCAAGTGCACTTATTGTGTACTGCATTGTAGGCCTGTCTATCAGACACCTTTCCAGATTCTACAGCAATGTGCCAGAGATTATCTCTGTTTTTGAGTCTCTGGAGGAGGGGGTGGGATGATCCATGGGGCATTGCATTTTTTGGAGTGGATCCTGGTGAGGGGGGCGAAAAGGTCACAAGCCTTACAGAAGGCATTTGTGAAGTGGTCAAGAGCTGAGTCAATGTCAGGGGTGTGCCGGATAGGGGACCAGTCTAGCTGGGCTAGATATTGTTTTAATTTTCTGAGGCCACTGGGGCATTAAACGGTGGCATAGAGTGGCCTGGGACACTGGCTTCAGAGTGGAGGATAACCAGAGACAGAGGACTGGAGAGTGATCACTAAGAGAGTCGGGGAGGACAGTGACATCCCGGATTTTGTAGGCACGGTTAGATATAACAACAACATCTAGGAGAGTGCTGGTGCCAGTAGAGTGGTTGAATCTAGTGGGCTGGGTGACTAACTGGGACATATGCAGGGCAGCAAAGGAGTCCCTTATATGGGAGGCAGTGGAAGCAAGCCAGTTAACATTGAGATCACCTGCTCCAGTTTGTGAGGGAGAGATGTGAGGTAGTCAATGAGGGACTGAACAGCTTGGTTTTGATTCCTCAGGGGTATGTAGGAGACTGTGAGGAAGAGAGAGCCTCGGGCAGGGTCAGGTGTGATTTTTAAGGTGAGGGCTTGGACTCCATAATTAAGTTTAGAAGCTGGGAGTGCCTGACCTATAAGGGAGTCCCATACAAGTAGTGCGCAACCACCATTGTGTTTGCCTACTTGGTCTTCCCTGTAGACGGTATATCCAGGAAGGGTGATAGCAGAGTCAGAGGTGGATTTGGAGAGCCAAGTCTCTACCAGTACAATTATGTCAGGTTGATATTGATCGACCCAGCACTGGAGGGCACCAGATTTCTTTAGGAGACGCAAATGTTTAAGGATGCAAAGCGGAGGCCAGTTGCAGTACAGAGTTTAGAGGGGCTGGAAGCCATAGGTCCTGGGTTTGGGTGTACATTACCTGATAATAATAATAGCAGTGTAATTATTCTAGTTAGTGGCTGGTGGCAATGGAGACCCTTGAGTCGACATCCAGCTGAGGACTTTACAATCAGGGTGCATGGAATAGATAAAGTGCGAAGGGTGGGAATGGCAGGGGAGAGCTGGGTCCAGGCTGGGCCTTGGAGAGCGGAAGGAGTGGTGCTGTTGGCAGGGTGGGGGTGTTGGGGGGTAATCAGTGTGTCGAAGGTGGGGGAAGGTTGAGTCCCTGTGGGGTAGTCTGGGGATGAGCTGCCTAGTGTGGAGGAAAGGTGCTCCAGTCGGTGTGAGGTCTGTATCAAGAGGGTGAAGGATAGTAGACTTAGTAATGCAGTGTAGGTACCCATAGCAGCTGAGCAGTAAAGAAAGAGTGTCCAGGAGTAGTAGAGAGTAAGGAGATGTAGAGCAGCTTTGGCACGGTTGGGGGAAAACCCCTCTAGTGGGCGACGAGTATAAGCTGCAAATGGGAAAAATCAGTATCAATCAGTAGAAGAGGGAGGGGACAAAGACTGATGAATAGTGATAGACTGACCACACAATAAGTGAGATGAGACAGGAACTGTATTGTGTTGGATTGGGTAAGTGTGCTTATAACTGGGCCCTCTAGTGGCTAAAAGATATAATCTGCTAATGGAACAGGCAGGGAGGTTCTGAAGCAAGTTTTTTTGGGGGGAGCACTGCAGCAGCCTCAATGGGACACAGAGGTCAAGGGTGCAGCCCACAGACTTACAGCTCTAAGAGAAGGGGCACAGGGATATGGGCAGATAGCAAAATCACACTACCTTAATAACCTCTCTCAAACTTAAACCAACTCTTAAGAAATCTCTACATCAGACTAAACATTACTTAAAGTGAGAAATCAAGAACATGTCAAGCAGAGGTCAGTCCTAGCATTAATTTCTTGGCAGCAGTTCCTAGAAGACTTCTGGATTGCTGCACATAGTGTGAGAAACACTGGCAAACAGGGGCAAGTGAGATTCCTCCAGGGGTAGATGCCAAAATTCAGAGTTCCAACCCATACCTTGCTTGGAGGGTGAGCGTCAGGCAGCTTCTCCTTAGTCTGCTTACCAAACTGCAGAATGCAGTTTGTTTGAGAGGAAACAGCCCTGAGAGGGCACAGTAGTCCACTGGTGAGATAAGGTGAGAGGACAAAATTAAACAGCAGGCTTGGAGGGGAGGGCAGTCAGAAAACAAAAGAGAAATTAACAGTTTGGGAGGGGTTGAGAATTAAACAGCGATAGTTTAAGCAGGGAAGTCCTGAAGCAAGTTGGGGGTTGGGGAGGACACTGCACTATGCTCAACAGGAGGGAACAGTAGCCTCAATACACCTGATCACGCTGATCAGTCAGGATTTATCAAAGGGAGGCAGGGCAAATCCATTGTAAGGTGCACCTTAAGATTATTCAGCAGTGGGTGAGAACATCTGCAAGACACAGGGCAGTGGCACTTACTCTGGTTGCCAAAAAGGACTTTGACCACGTGGAGTGGGGGTATATGTTGGAAACCATGAGATGGTAATCCAGTGGGTTGGTGGACTATATCAGGTCCCTTTCCACACACATTTTAATTAATAATGGGCACACAGTCTTATTCCCCATATTGAAAGGCACCTGCCAGGGCTGCCTGCTGCCCCCTTCTCTATGTACTGGATCTAGAACCCTTTGTGGTGGCAGACAGAACCCACCTGCATATCAGAGGCCTAATTGGGGGATGGGTAGCTGAGCATGAACTGTCACTTTTGCCAGAAACTTGCTTATGTACCTTGAAAACTCCAAAGAAAGCCTCCCAGAAGTTAACCATTACTGCAGGACTATGACTCCATATAAGCCTTAAAGTAATCTGGTCAAAAGAGACATTCTCCTAGTGGGCAAATTGGAAAGAGAGAACCTTATGGCAAATCTCCTCAGACTAGTGGTAGTGGACAGCATGAAATAATTAGAAGTTTGCCTCACCTGCTCCCTAGCGGTGCACATAGCTAGTCTTATATGCAACACCCAGTTTAGAGTTGACAGCTATACAAACTGACTGCACATGGAGATTGAGATCTAGAGATTGATCAAGTAGGATGCACAGGTAGTTGAAAGAAGTCACACATTCCAGAAGAGACCCTTCTAAGACAGTGTCTGTGTTTTTTTTTTCCTCGGTACCTGTAAACTGAAAACGGTCCCTCGTAGTCTCCCTACCCACAACCCGCACCCACCCACTGTGCACCCTGCCTCCCCACACCCCCCACCCCATACTTACCTCTGGAGTCCGGCGCGACGATCTTCACTGGACCGGGAACACGTCTGCACTCTTCAAAGCCAGCCGCAAACTGAGGAAATGCAGGTAAGCTGTATAATGGAATAAATAGGGTTTTTCAACTTTGCTCTGTATCTTGGGCATTTTTTTGAATTTTTGCACCAACTTTTCAACATGGGGTTTTTGGGACCCCTCCTCATGAATTCTGTCACAGTTTTGATGTTAATCTGTCCCGAAAGTTGATTTCGCAGACACTGCACAAAATCACCTTTTGGGACTGATTAATGCAAGGACAGTGACAGTGTTCATGAGGTGGGCTCTCAAAAAGCCTATGTTGCAAATTTGGTGGAAAAAATTCCAAAAATGGCTGTTTTACGAGCGTGCGTTGCACAGTTGCTAAGCAAGCTCATAACTTCGCCAATTCACAATATTTTCATGCCAGATTTTCAACATTGTCATTTTTCTATACCTCCTTGTGAACAGTATAGCTGTCATTTTTCACATCCTGGCTGAAATGCGTTTCCGCACTTCCGGCGTACAATACCGCGGTCGCTGTGGGAAATCAGTGTTTGGGTCAGATTGCAAAAATGACATTGACACTGTTCATGAGCAGAGGTCCTACAATGCCTATGTTGAAAATTTGGTGACGATACTCCATAAAATGATTGTGTTATGAGCGTATGTTGCGCAGTTTGCATGCACACTTGTAACATTGTGCATTTGTAATATTTTCACTCTGGATTTTCACCATTGGCATTTTTCCACACCTCTTGATGAACAGTAAAGCTGTCATTTTACATATCCTGCCCAAAATGTGTTTTTGCATGTCCGGTGAAGAATAACGCGGTCGCTGTGCGAAATCACTTTTTGAGACAGATTGAGGACATGACAGTGACACTGTACATGAGTAGAAGTGCTAAAATGCCTATGTGGAAAATTTGGTTCCAAAACTCCATAAAATGCCTGTGCTACAAGTGTGCGTTGCGCCTTTCCCATGCACCCTTGTAACTTCGCATATTTGCAATACTTACATGCCACATTTTTACCACTGCCATTTTTATACACCTCCTTATGAACAGTACAGCTGTCATTTTTCACATCCTGCCAAACATGTGTTTCCACAATGCACTACCAAAGGCAATGCCAGCGCGACAACATTCGGCATTCACAAATGCTTGTTTAAGTACAGGTGTAATCTTGGCAGCTTTCTAGAGGTCAGAGACCTTTCCACCTGAGAGTGATAGTGTATAGATTTTTGCCAGAGGAAGTGAGATAAGGGGAGCAGCAAGTTTCAAGAGGCGCGGTTCCAATGAGTCCGAGCCAGAGCTAGTATTCACAGAGATGGACCTCAATAGCTTCAGGACCTCCTTCCTACTAACTTCCTTGAAGTAGAATGGAGGAGTATGAGGAGGCACAGGAGACACCACATCCAGATTATCCAGACAGGTTATTGATGAGGGGTTAGAGGTCATCGCAGTGGGATGAAAGGAAGAGGTATATTGGGAGAGATCAGAGAAATGAAGGTTGAAGGAATTAGCTATGGTTTGCGAGTTATTCAAGATCTCCTTATTCCCTACTGTCCCTCTCGCTCGCTCCGCTCCGACGACGAGGGATTGCTAGAGGTTCCCAGGGTCTGCTTAAAAACTTCTGGAGCACGGGCATTTTCTTACGCTGCCCCTACCCTGTGGAATTCTCTACCTTGTCGGATACGAAGCTGCCTGACCGTTGAGAGTTTTAAGTTAGAATTAAAAACTTATTTATTTAAAAAGGCATATGGAGAGTGATTTTATTGTGATTATATTATTATTGTTGTTGTTTTATGTTATATGTATGTATTTTAATTGTTTCTATTTGTACAGTGCTTTGGCTTTGAAAAGCACTTAAAAAATACATTTTTACTTACTTACTTATTGCAATGCACATCATTTATCAGCATATCACCAGTGGCTGTAAACTGTGAGGATCCTAGGAAGGTTTTGATATGTGACCAAAATTTCCTGGGGTCACTGGCCGAGTTAATTAGTAGCTCCTTACAGTTCTTACTTTTTGCAGCTCTAACTTGTTTTTTACAGGAATTTCATAGAGTATGGTAGGCACCGAAATCAGTTTGCTGACTTGATGTTTTGTACTGCTTCCAGAGTTTATCTCTGAGTCGCAAGTTTTTGAGCAAGTCTTTGTTTAGTCATCTTGTTTGTTTACCCTTCACTCTCTGGGTGATCTTTGGTGCATATTTACACTGAACAGCAAGGACTTCACTGATGAAAAGGCTTAGATCATCCTGAGCACAGTGTGATCGACAGATCTCTGACCAGTCATTTCTAGACATCGTATAGAAACTCCTCTTGGTCTAGGTGCGCAAAGTTTGTGAGGGTGACGAGATGAGGCAGAGAAGATGGAGGCGCACCCAAAGATAGAATGCAGAAAGTTGGGGAGTGGTCTGTTAAAGCATCAGCAAGAATACCAGCAGTTGATATATGTTAGATCCGGTTTACCAGTACCCAGTCCAATAGTATGCCTGATTGTGATGGTGACAGACTTCTATAAACCTTTGTCACAGGTGTTGAAAGTAGAGTGTGAAAAATTGGGGACCCTGCCCCTTTCCTGATTGAATGGATGTAAGCGTGATACAAATGTGTGCCATACCCAAGTGCCTTTACTTTTTTCAGTCCCTCCCAATAAAGTTACCAGGGCTCTTTTTCAAATCCTTAGACTCCATAGTTCATAGATTCCTGTGGTGAAATGAAACTGCCTACATACGGCAGTCTATTTTATATCTTCCCATAGGTGTGGGGGGGGGCCCTTCCTGACTTCAAATTATATTACTGGGCTTTGCAGCTGGCCTTTGTCCCTACTGCCAAAGTCCCAATGATTCCTGCATGGGTAGGGTTGGAGGAAGATAGCAGCATAGAAATCAGCCACTGGTGTCTTTAAAGCATCCTCAATAAGTTCTCCACCTCCTGTGGTTTATTTGCCAGTGTCAGTGGCTCAGAAGGTAGCACACTCGCCTCTGAGGCCGGGAGATCAGAGGGCTGTGGGTACAGTTCCCCCATCTGGCACTTGGGTTAATATCCCAGTACTGACACTGTAGTGCAGCATGAGAGGGGTGCTGCACTTCTGCCGTCTTTCGGATGAGACGTTAAACCGAGGTCCCATCTGCCTGAATTGGTGGTAGTTCAGGTGGATGTTAAAGATCCCATGGCACTTATCGAAAAGAGTAGGGGAATTTCCCTGGTGTCTGGCCAAATTTCCCTCATTCACTAAAAAAAATGCCACCAATAACTTAATATGGTTCAAGGTCAGTTGGCATTCATCTGTATCCCCCTTCCCTGGGTCATGACTGAAAATAGGCAGGATTTGTCTAGTGCACTTACCCGGTCAACAAAAAATAAATAAACACTGGGAACCCCTTCACAGACAACTTGGCCCACTTTTGGATAGAGGTGCACAAACATCAGTCATAAACTAGGTGGGTCACCTAAAGCACCTAAAGCAGCCCTTGCAGAGGTTTATAAAAACCGAGGAGGTTATAATGTATTTATACAAGCTATTCTCAGGTGAACATGCCCTGAGGCAAAAACAGTGGGGCTTTGTGCATTGGAGGCTGTCTGCTTTCCTTTACAACCCTGAAGGACATGAATAAACTCCAGACTGGAGACTTTTATGCCTACCTCAGCATGAGATAGTGGTTGACCCAGGAAGGGACCCCAGTACCTGCAGCTGCTGAACCTTCTCCCTCAGAGTCCATTATATACAATCCCCAACCAGGAAAAAGGCCCCCTACCACCTTTTGCAAACTGTATTTGGGTGGATATGCACCTCCTCTAAACGAGATCATCTGGAAGTGGGAGCACAACCTGGACATGGAAGTTCCTGCTAAGACCTGGGCAAGCAGAACATAATGTTCTTATAGTTGAGACCCCGGTGAAACCCATTATCTACCTACTACCCAAGGTGCATAAGAATACACAGAAGCCACCAGGATGCCCCATAGGGAGTGGAATTGGTTCTGTTACTGAACCCATTCCAAAGTTTGTGGACTTTTTTCTTCGTCCATATGTCAAAGATATAAGATCGTATGCAGGAGATATAAAAGACATTCTGAACATCTTAACGGGAAATAGTGTAACAGGAACTACAATTTTAGTTACATGTGATTTGGATAGTTTATATAATAATATCCTGTACAAGGGTGGTTTAGCAGCAATCTATAAAAACTTCAGTTCAGACCAGATAATGTGCCCCCCACATACTTGACAATATTTGTACTGAAATCAATGTATTTTATGTTTGGAACTGAATATTTTGAGCAGATACATGGGACTGCCATGGGCACTATCTTTGCTCCATCCCTAGCAAATATATTTGTTGGTGAGTGTGAAGATAAATATATGTATGGACTAGTGAGAGGAACAAATGTAGTGAATACCTATTGAAATTGATCTGTTACATTGATGATCTACTTCTCTTATGGAAGGGCCCTTAAAATAAACTAAATGAATTTCTGGCTTATATAAATGAATGAGATAGCAATTTGAAATTTACAATGCAAATTAGTAGGGAGTCCATTAATGTTTTAGATATTAATATATACAAAGTTGGAGTGAGCTTAAAGACCAATCTATTCCGTAAAGATACTCATTGTCATACTAATGCTGATCTGTTACATTGGTGATGTACTCCTGTTATGGAAGGGCCCTTAAAATTAACTAAATTAATTTCTGGCTTATATAAATGAATGTGATACCAATTTGAAATTTACAGTGCAAATTAGCAGGGAGTCCATACAGTTTTTAGATATTAATATATTCAAAGTTAGAGCGAGCCTACAGATCAATCTATTCCTTAAAGATACTCATAGCAACATGATATTCCATTTCACAAGTCAACATCCATGGCACACAAGGAGAATATGCCCTATAGCCAGTTACTTAAAGTCAAGTGCAATTGCAATGAGGAAAGTATAACGAGACAAGAAATGGCTAATGTGTCACAGATTTATTAATTGTGGATATGAGCCGGAGGGGTTCTTTTGAAAGACATGAAAAAATAGAGAGGACCTTTTAAAAGGATGCACTAAATGCATGAAATGGAATGAAATAACTTTTAGTACAACATTTACCGGGGGTCCCAAGAAATAAATGCAGTAATTAGGAAACATTGGAATATATTGGGAACGGAACCTAGTCTTACTAGTGTAGTGGAAAGTAGACCCAGAATATCTTTTAAGAGAGGGCCCAGTCTGAGGTACAATTTGGTAAAAAAAACATTCTTTATAAAAGTGTAACCCCGTTACTCGGGGTTACTAGAATCCCAGTAAGACCTAGTGGTATGCAGGGAAGGCAGGCTGTGAAACTCCAGCTAAATGGATTTCACACTGTCTCACTCTGTTCTCAGTCTCAGCTGAGACTGAGGGATGACATCATTTTAGAACTGTCGCAGCTGCATAAGCCACACTGGAATGTTGCAGTTGGAGGTTAGAGTAGAACGCTGGGGAATTTGAAGTCAGTCTGTGTGCAGTCTGAGTGTGAGACTGTAGTGCAGCTGAGTGTGGGCAGGATCTCAGAGCTTTAAGCTCTGTTTAAGAGCTACTTTTGGAAGGTGTGTGTTTTCACCTGAAGAGGAACACAGGAACTGGTAATTGAAGTGGTGGAGACCGCTTTCAATGGTTCAAGAGCCCCATCCCTGAGGGATGGGAAGAATGTTGCCTGTTTTCGGGGCAACCCTCCTGGATCCAGCTAAGGGAAAGAAGCTGCCTGTTCAAGTTGTGCTGAGGCACCAGAAGCTCTGAGAGGAAGATTCCTTGTGGAGGAAACGCCTGTGGGGCACCTGCAACCAAAGGGTGAGTTCGCTCTGAAAAAGGGCCAAGTGTTTTCACCTGAACAGAAGGAAACTAAAGGGACTGTTACTGTGGGGTCAGGAAAAGACAGCCAAGTACAGTTGTAAAGTGGGGATCAATGCCACTTAATTCAAGTATGTTCAAGTCCAGCACAAAGAGTTGAAGGAAATTGGGGATTGGACTGCTTAACCGGTGTGGGATCTAGAGTAATGGACTATGCCACTTAAAAGTATGTTCAAGTCCAGCAAAAATGGGAAGCAAGACAAGTAGATGGAATGTGAAATACATTTAGCAAGAATCTACATTGCAAAGCTTTACAGGCTGAGGTGTTTACTGTCCGGAGAAATGGCCGGGTATGAATTGTGGGAGCGAGAGGTGGAAGACCCCCCCCCATCAGTAGTAACCAAATTCACCTCTACGGATTTGCTCTGAGACACCTTTTACTTTTTCTTAGGTACTTGGCCAGTGCCTGAGGAAAGTACCTAGATGTGGGATTGAAAGGAAGATTCCCTTATGGAGCCGTGGTGCTCTTAGGTGGTTTAGGAAGCCACCAGAAAATGTTTTCATGAAGTATGGAAGGTGTCCAAGTGGCTGGCAAGGGAGCCAAGCCAGGGAAAACCCAGAACTGTGTACAAGTTTGGGCTGTGTAACCCAAAGCAGCGTGCAGGTCCAGGTTATGTACCCAGTGGGTTCAAAGCCTGAGGGCTAAAGTGCTGAGGAAGTCTTCTGGTCTCTTTTAATCTGCATTACCAGGAGTGTAGCCCCATGGGGGTCCATCTATACTTTGTTTATTCTGTTTGAATGTGGATAAAATGCCACACTTAAGAATCCCACTTCTGGTATTGGACATTACAGTTATTGCTTCCTGTGTTCGGAGTTACTTGGGTGCCCCTGTGCAGATTAGCCAAACCTAGCCTTTGTGTGAGTGACCTATTCCTCCCCGAACCCAGCCCACCTGGTATTGCTGTCAGATACAAACTGTAGACCGGGTAGGGGTTATAAAAGAAAAACAGAATTTAATCTAGAATGGATGCCTGAGCACTGCACATGGAAATTTCAGGTGTAGTAATTGTGTACAATGTGGGAACGCTAATCACATAAGAACTTTTGCTGGCCCATTGGCGCAGCAGTTGGATTTCCGTCTGCGACGCTGGCGACCCGAGTTCGGTAACGGACTCGGGTCACCAGAGGGCCGGCCGGAGGGAGAAGGATGGAGCATCTGGGGACAGCTCTTCTTCTCCAGGGGGGAAGGCAGGGGATGCACACCGACGTAGGCTGACTCCTGGCGGAGGCTGAGAGTGCAGCAGTACAGCTGGGCTAGGTGTTCAAGGGGAAGCGGCAGACGTCAGCATATGCCTTGACGTCAGGACGTCACTCCCCACAGAAAATGGAAAGAAGCTGCCTGGTCTGCCGGATGATGGCTGCTGACTCTCCACCGCCTCAGATGCCCCAACGCCCCGGAATCCACCTCAGCAGCACCCGGGAACTGATCGTAGAGTGTGCTGGTATCCCCTCCTGGCGCCTTCCCCCTCAGAAGAGAGGGACCCATCTGGCGAAGGGTTACGCCAGACCACCCCTGGGTCGGCTGCGATCTGAGGTGAGTAGGAAGGGGGTTGGGGTGAGGAGGTCTGGGGGGGGGGTCTTGTGCAACTGGAAGGAGAAGCAGGCCAGGGGCAAGTAAGGCAGAAAAAAAAAAGAACTTTTAATCACCCAAGGACTGGAAAGAAATATTGTATTAAATATTTTATTAATTGTAACACTGCAGGAGTTACAATTTATATGCTGATGTGTCCCTGTGGTTTAGTGTATTTAGGTCAGATGAAGAGAACCCTTAAAAAAGAATTAGGGAACATAAAACTGCAGTTAGGGTTGGCAACATAAATTATGCAATGACTAGACATTATAAGGAATATAACCCTTGATCAGTTGCCACCTTAAGATTCGTAGGAATTGAAAAAGGGACATTGACAGCGAGAGGCGGTGACTTATAAAAACGATTATTGCCACATGAAGCCTTTGGACTTTATGAACTTGATACATTACAGCCCAGAGGACTGAATGACGAACATGGACTTAGCAGTTATTTGTGATTGTGGCATTGTTTTTTTGAGGCTACTCATAATTGTCCCAGTCCTGTTATGGTTCATCTTTCAGTGTGTGTGATTATATATGCAACTTTGCTCCTTGAAGTTATGTTTCATGAGGTAAAATATGTTTATGTAGTGATTCTGCATGTTCACTAATAGGAGTCCTATAGTAAGAAGTAAATGAGTTTTAGGCAGTAAAACTTTTTATAAAAAAATGTTGTATTGCACAATTCAAGCATGCATGGAACAGTCATAAGGCAATTCTAGAGGGTGGGGGTAGAAAGAAGTAGGCCGCTGGTTAACTAGGATCTGCAGCTTATCCATTAGGTAGGGAAATGGGCAGACTTGATGGGCCAAGCGGTCCTTATCTGCCGTCAAATTCTATGCTTCTGTGTTTCTATGTAATTGCACTTCAGCACTTTTCTTAAATGGTTTTATATGTGTTTATTTATTTTCACTGATATGCACTTCTGAATGAAGTCAGTGGTGATGGGTGAGTCCACTCGCCATATAGCTTATCTGCAAACAAGAGCAAACATGCCCTCTCCTGTTACCATGGAAACTTGGATTAGAAATAGCCAGGATCAACATCTAGAAAGGAGCTCTGAAGTAGTGACATCACTCCAAAATGTCACCATGTTGTGACGTTTGCTCTGAGTAGCTGCCCCTAGCCTGGGAAATGGGTGAATAGCATGTGCATGCTGACTGCAGAAATTCAAAGGCGAATAATGGTAGTGAGCACTGAGTAGCTGCTCCTAGCACAAGGATATGTGGAAGAGAATGTTTACCATCTGTAGTCCATCTACAGATTTTTAGCAAACCTTGTGGAGGGATTGTTTAACAGCACTATGTGGATTAGGCAATTGAGCTGGGAAAGAACAATTTTATTGATTTATTTATTTAGTTTTTGTTGACTGGGTAAGCGCACTAGACAGATCCTGCCTATTTTCAGGCATGGGATACAGATGAATGCCAGCTGACCTTGAACCAGATTAAGCTGTTGGTGGTAATTTAGTGAATGAGGGAAATTTGGCCAGGACACCGGGAAAATTCCCCTACTCTTTTCAAGAAGTGCCATGGGATCTTTAACATCCACCTGAACTACCACCAATCCAGGCAGATGGGACCTCGGTTTAATGTCTCATCCGAAAGATGGCACCTCAGAGGTGCAGCACCCCTCTCATGCTGCACTACAGTGTCAGTACTGTGATATTAACCCAAGAGCCAGATGTGGGAACTGAACCTACAGCCCTCTGATCTCCCGGCCTCAGAGGCGAGTGTGTACCTACTGAGCCACTGACATTGACAAGTTGTCCGCTTGCACTTTTCTGCTATATGGGTAAGTCGATCCTGTTGCACTGGATGTACTGGAGTTTTCTTAGCAAAATTAAAATTAAAATAGTCTATGTGCCTGTAACAGTTTGCACTCCATGATTACTGAGTGCATATTGACTCTATTCCTGTGGGTTCAGTTGCTGTTTTATGCTACATTAACATTTTGCTGCTTCTCCTAGTCCTCCCCACACCTAACCATCATTGCTGCCTGTATGCCTCCCTCGTGTGGCTCTCTCTCCAGCTGCATCCCAGTCTTACACCCTAGGGTGTTTCATTGGTAAGCTTCTAAGACCCCCATCCCTTGTCCTTCTCATAATCTTCCCCTTTTTACCTCGCCAATCCTACTTACTCAGATCTGCTGAAGCATACCTCCAGCATATTCCCAAATGCTCCACCAAGATAGGGGACCAGGCCTTCTCCACTTTCACGCTGAAATTTTGGAACTCCCTTCCATTGCAAATCTGTAGCCTTCCCACGCATTTGCTTTTACATTGGTGCCTCATGGGGTAGTCCACCTGTTCTTGCCCAGGATAGCACACAAACAATCCATCTTGCCCTTTGTTTTGGATTCTGTTTTGCATTTACTGCAGGATTGTCAGTGTCAGTGGCTCAGCAGGTTGCACACTTGCCTCTGAGGCCAGAAGATTGAAAGATTGTAGGTTCTAGCCCACACTAGGCACTTGAGGTAAATCCCAGTACTGACACTGAAATGCATCATGAGAGGGATGCTGCACTCCTGAAGTGCCATCTTTTGGATGAGACATTAAACTGAGGTCCCATTTGCCTGTTCTGGTGGTTGTTCAGGTGGATGTTAAAGATCCCATGGCGAGTAGGACACTTTCCCCAGTGTCCTGACCAAATTTCCCCCTTTCATAAAAAATACCACCAATAGCTTAATCTGATTCAGTTTCAGTTGGTTACCATCTGTATCCCCTCCCCCCTCCGTCACCCTTGAAGAAGGGACTTCCAGCCTCAGTGGGCCTATCCAGTCAACAAAATTCAGTAAAATAAATAAAATAGGATTTGTCTATCTAGCTGCCACATGTAAATGATTGCCATTACTGTCTTTTGTATTTTATTATTTATTTATTTATTTATTACAAAAGTTTCACCAGGAAAGACATACTGTGCTGGTAACAGCTCATTTCCAGATGTGTCCTGGGGGAGGGGTAAAAGAGGAGAAGAGAACATATACACATACAGTGCATTAAACAGTGCAATAACATTGGAAATAATAAATTAAAGTACAGAGTCTAAGAACACTTGAAAATACACTATCCAACAGTAAAATTACCATGAAGAATGGGCAAAAGAACAATAAACAAAAACAGCAACAAAAAGAACATGGGGCAAATAATTGAGACGAGGGAAGGGCAATGTTTGTGTAAGTGTTGGTGGAAGGCTAATAAAAATAAATCCACCCCAATATCAGAAACAGCTGCAGGAGTGAATAGAGAACTCACGGAGCACAGATGTCAGAGCAGGAAAGGAAGGAGCACAATGAGAGGAAGGGGTAACAGAATTCCATAGTTTAGGGAATGAAACAAGCAGGTAGCTTGACCAGCAATAGATTTCACTTAAGGAAGAGCAAGAGCGACAGCAAGCATTGCGAAGAGAGGAAGAGAAAGAAGGGGGGGGAGAGGAAAGAGGCAAGATAAGAGGGGGGAGAACTAAATCAATATTTAGAGATGAAGAAAACACAGTGGGAAAGGTGTCTAGGTTCAAGAGAGTGGAGGAAAAGGGAAGAGTACAGAGCAGAATGGTGTGTACATAGGGGTTTACAAAGGGCAAAGTGACAGATGGCATGAAATAGAGGGTCAAGTCTAGCTAATATGGACCTTGGAGCAACAGTATGAACATTGTCTCCGTATTCAAAAATTGGGAGAATCATCTTAGTGAAGATTTCTCTGTGAGCAGGATGCAGTATACTTCATTTATTTCTGTAAAGTGTTCAAAGCTTGCAGTGAAGCCTCTTATGGATAGCTTAACAAAAAAATCAAGGTGGTGATCTAGTCAGACACCATGGTACTTGAAAGATTAGCCATCTTCCATAGTTGCACCATCCAGGGTATGATAGGAGGGAAGAGAGACTCTAGTAAGCCTCTGCCTGGTACCAAACATCATTGAGACTGTTTTCTTAGCATTGAAGGATAACTGATTTTCACAGAACCAGAGCTGGATGTTGTTAAAGTTCAGTTGGAGTTGTTTCATGAGATCAGGGGTGGAGAGGACAGAGGAGCCAGAGAACAAGAGTACTGTATCATCTGCAAACATATGACTGGACACAGAGGATCAGACCTTGGAGAGGACATTTAGAGAAATGGAGAAAAGAATTAGGCCAAGCACAGACCCTTGGAGTATGCCTGGACTAATAGGGAGTTGAGGGGGCAGGGAGTCTCCAATACAAATAGCTTGTGACCTGTCCTCAATGTATTACTGAAACCATTCAACTGAGGAAGTCGAAAGTCCAGCTACTTTAAGCTTGTCCAAGAGAATGGGATGGGCTATAATGTCAAAAGCCTTGGCTAAATCAACAACAATGGCAGAGATGACAAGGCCCTAATCCATGCCAGAGAGGATAATATCAGAGAGCCAGAGGAGAGGGGTGGAAGTGTAGTGACTTTCTAAAGCCAGATTGGAAAGGTGTGAAGAAAGAAGCTGAGTCAAGAAAAAGGGAGAGTTAGGAAAGAACACTAAGTACCTGGACTTTAGCCAGAGTGGGATAGAGAGAGATAAGATAGAAATTACAAGGGGAAGAGAGGTCACCCCTTTTGGGAAAGGGAATGACAGAAGCCAACTTCCAAGAATTATGCACACAAGATAAGGAGAAAGAGAGGTCAAGGAGGTAGGTAATAGAGAGAGAAATTGCATGAGCTGAGAAAACTAGGAGTCTGGGATCAAAACCTTCAGGGCTTCCACCCATGCGGGGGTTAGGAGCCAAGAGCTCCTTAAGAACAACAGCTGAGGTAATGGGTGAAAAAGAGAAGAGGGAAGGGGGGGGCAGTAAGTCCAAGAGAGGAGAAGAATGAGAAGAAATAGAGGAAGAGAGAGAAAGAGAAGAGGAGGAGGAAGAGAGGAATGCAAAGGCATAGGTGGCGAATTAGTACTTGAAAGATTTATCCCATTTTACCTCATTCCAATGTATAGCAGGATACATTCTTTTGTGTATTAATTCTGTTTGCTTTGCCTGAAATAGCACTGACAAAACCACTTATTCAGGTATGCTATCTGCGCTGGACTAAGGTGGAAGTGCCCCCCCCCCACCAACTCCTAACCATAATGTGCTCTGTTCTGTTTTCATTTGTCACAGTGCTCATCAGACCCCTGGCTATTACCTGAACTATGTCTATTGTTATTAATACGTGTGTACTCTCCAGGTTGTTACCTGTAAATAGGTATTTACTTGCTTAGTGTACCCTACCTGGTAAACAAAAATTGGATTCATAAATATGTATATCACATAAAGCTGTGTATCACATTGATTTTTTCCTTTATTTTGATTAAATGTAGGTATTCATTGTATGTACCCAGAGATTTTTCAATAAACTAATTTAAAAAAAATGTAACTTACTATATATGTAATTTATTTTTTATACTTTATTTTAAAGTAGCATTGCACTCAACTTCTGATTTCCCAGCATGCATCTGAAATGAGCTGTCACTGGCGCATTATGTCTTTCCTGGTGAAAGTTTTAAAATAAATGCATTTGTGGGGGAACTGGATGGTTCAGTGGATTGGCAGTGGGTTATGGGTCTTTTCACCTCTAGGTCACCAGTTCAAATCCAGCAGAGGTCAGTAGTGGTTGAAAGCCATTATCACCTGAGGGCTGCTCAGTGGCCTATGTGAAATTAGTTGTTGATGTGATCTCAGTCCACCTCCCAGTAAGCAGGTGTCCATATCACAAAACCCCCAACACAATTAGCATTAACTGGCATCCTTGTTAGCAGTCTTCTATGAGAGGTCAAGGATTGAATGGGCATTGAGTCTGAACTACCCTCTCACATATGTGGTGGTACCTCCATGGCAGGGTTGAGACACTTTGGTGGGGCAGTGCGGGGAAGCTTTCAGTGTGATTGCCCATGCTGTACCTGTCATGTGGTAAGCAGAGGACTTCAGGTTCCAGTGCTGTCAATCCAGTACCTTTCACAAGCACTAAAATTTACACAAAGGAAAAAAAATCTTTCAAAATAAATTTATAAACAAAAAAACATTTGGAGAGATGCATAGAAGCCAAACAATGTTGATATTTTCTGGCAGTCTGCATAGTTGCGCTAGATAATTGCTGAAGAATGCCCAGTGTCAAACATTTAATCTAACTTAAGGTTCTATTTTCAGTGGGCATTTATTACAAGCCTTTGTTTTATTTTCAGCACACCTGCAGATTTTTGTTCCAAGACCCTGATTAAACCTCCTTTCTGTGCAAGTTTTTCCTTTTCTACTTAACTGCAGTCAGCTATTACTACCTACACATTTCCGCTGTCATGATTAATAATGATTCCTTCATTTTAACAGGAATTTTCACTGTGACGCAAATCTCTTTTACAGTACAGACCAGATGCTGAATCATTAGCTTTAAAAAACTAAAAGCACGGGGGAAGACATACACAATACATCTCTTCCCCCAATAGATATGCCTCTTATAATACCACAGCAAGTAAAATTAAGTGTCTCCTAATCAATGCCCAAAGTTTGTGGAATAAGATGGATGAATTAAGAATACTAATAGCAGTCGAGGGGTTCTCAGTTGTTGTAGTTACCAAAACATGGTGGGATGAGCACAGACTCTGGGGAGAGGAAATTAAAGGCTTTAAACTCTACCGTCATGATAGAAGTCACAAAAAAATTGGGAGGAGTCACTAAATACATATCAGATGAGATACGTACCATAGACATTAGCAAGAGAATCAAAAACAACAAATAGACAAACTGAAACACTATGGGTAAAGGTAAATAATCCCAAACTGATGCTCTCTATAATCCTTGGCATATGCTACCGACCACCAAATACCTCTCTGGAAACAAATTTAGAAATCATTTGAGAAATAGAAGATGCCTGTGAGTTAGGTGCCATTTTACTAGAGGAGGACATGAACCTCAGGGACATCAACTGGCAGAGAAACAAGGCAGTAACTGCAACAGGGAATATTCCACTATATACAACACAACAATTATCCCCCCTGACAACATGCTAGTGCCCCCACTAGGGACAACAATGTACTAGATCTTGTCCTGGCATCAGAGAACATAGAAATAAAAGATTGCAGGGTATTTCTTCCTCTCTCCAACTGTGACCACAACGCTGTAGCCTTCAAAATAACAACCAAAATCACATGAAATGGAGGGAAACAAAAATACACATGTATAATAAATCAAACATTACTGCCTTGCAGTTTGAGCTCAAGAAAGTAAACTGGGGTATGTTGTTCAGAAACAATGATGCAAATAGGATGTGGGAAGTCTTTAGAGACCTTATACACTAAGGTCTGGATATTCAGACTGCACTTGGCAGTGGCGCAAGCGTGGGCGCAGAGCAACTGGAATGCGCCGGGGCCAGGACCAGGTGATATTCAATGATGATGCGGCATGGCGCAGCACATTGAATATGGGATGGACAGCGCATGGTGCAGTGGCACTGCGCTGGCACAAGCCACAGATAGGGAGCACCAGGATGTGCCAGCGAAAATGCAGTTGCACTGGGTGCATCACCTGCAATATTCAGCAGAGGGCATGCAAATGAGGTCATAATATATGCAAGGTTCACATGGGCCCATTTGCATATCATTATGGCCCCATTTGCATGCCTTGTGCAGGGCAGCCCAGTGAATTGCCACCTAGCACCCTGCACAGAATGACGTGTGCACAGTGAGGGTCCCAGGGCATCCCCTGCCCAGTAGCCGCAATCGCTGGTAAATAGCCATAAAACAAATCCCTGGTGGTCTAGTGGTACTCCCCTCCCTCCTGTTGCCGTGCGATCACCCTGAGGATGTCATTTCTACATGACCTGGTAGTCTAGTGGTACCCCCTCTGGCTCCCATTGCTGTGATCGCCATGAGATAGCAATGTCTACAATCCCTGGTAGTGTAGTGGTATCCCCCACCCCTAGCCTTGATCGTGGTAAATCACCAGAGAAAAATTCTCCGGTGATCCAGTGGCACCCCACACCCCCCCTGCCCACACAGGACCCCTTGCCCACCCTGCTCCCTCCCTGTCATTGGCGGGTGGCTGCAACCCACCTGTATACCACCTGGTCACCTGACAAATGACAGGTACAGCATGGGCTGTAAGCCAACTGATCCACAATGTGGACCCAATGGGTTTGTAGGGCATACTGTGCTAGACAGTCAAAATATGTGAATGACTTCATTCACATATTTGGGACTGTCTAGCACAGTATTCCCCTGCAAGCCCATTGGTCCACACTGGGGACCAGTGGGCTTACAGCCCATACTGCACCTGTCATTCGGCAGGTGGCTGGGCAGTATGCAGGGAGGTTGCAGCCACCTGCCAATGATGGGGGAGAGTGGTGGGCAAGGGGTCCTGTGTGGGTGGGAAGGGTGTGGGGTGCCACTGGATCACCAGGGAATCTTTCTATAGTGATTTACTGTGATCGGGGCTAAGGGTGGGGGGTACCACCAGACTACCAGGGATTGTAGATATCACTATCTCACAGTGATCACAGCAATGGAAGGGAGGGGGTGCCACTATACTACCAGGGCATGTAGGAATGACATCTTCAGTGTGATCACAGCAACACGAGGGAGGGGGGTACCACTAGACTACCAGGGAGATGTGGGTGCTTGTCGACGGTGTTCTGGGTGGGCAGGTGGCCACCCACAGATGGCAACTGTTGTGTTGCACCCTGCAATACAGCAGCCCATCTGTGGGTGGCTAGGAGTAGCTCCACCAATTCGCGGGCTCAGCTTTGAGCTCCCCTATGCAGAGCAATGCAGGGTTGTGCCTGCATATAAGCCACACATCCTGGGCTGAATATCAGGATGTGCTGCATATGCATGGGCACACCCCCTGCATCTGTGCCGCATACATTAACATTGCACCCTGGTGCATCAGGATTTGCACTGCTCCTGGCAGCTTTTTCAATATTCCACCGTTGCGCAGTGCGGGGTTGTGCCAGAGCAACTCTGTTGTGCCATGCTCAACCCCTTTGAATATCCAGGCCTTATTATGCAATAAATATTTACCTAGCAAAAATAAATATGAACACTGAGGTTTCAAACCAAAATGGCTAAGTCAATCTGTGAAAAATGCAATAAACAAGAAAAACAAAAGTTATAAGAAATATGTAAAATCAAGAAATGATACAAATTTATACAAAAAATACAAAAAAAAAATAAAGCAATGCAAAACTTTTATAAAGAATGCAAAAAAAGAAACAGAACATGCCCTGTCCATCAATGCAAACAAAAATAATTATAAAGAACTACATAGCTATATTAACTCTCTGAAAAAAAAAATAAAAAAAAAAACTGGACCATTAGAATATAACAATAAAACTCAGAGTACCCCAAATGAAATGGCAGAAGTATTTAACCATGTTTTTGCTTGATACTTGCACTACCAAATAAAATCCCAGAACCTAAAAGTGAACTTGTAACACAGATGTTAGAGATACAACTTAATAAAGTAGTAGATAAAATAAGCAAGTTACAAACAAATGCATCTCCAGGCTCTGACAAAATATCAGCACATCTCCTAAAAGTGACCCTCAAGCAAATTAAGCATCCATTAAAATATATTCATGAGTAGAGATGCAGCAAAATTAAATTCCGCTAGTGAAGTGAACGCAATGTGGCCACTTCACATTGTCACTCCGATACACGAAGTTGCCAATAGAAAGTCTCACTTCACCTTGTAGTTATTACTTGGCGTTGTCATTCCATCTTAGCGTGAAGTAAGGTGGAGTGGCAGCAATATTGGCAGCCCCCCAGTACCCCCACACACGCACAGTCACCAGAATTAATGTGCATCCCCAAAATGCTACTGTCTTGTGTCTAGAAAACTCCCCAGTGCTGATGAAGTGAAATGAGAGCACAACAAGAAATACAAAATCATCCAGAATTAATGACACACTCAGTCATGCGTGCAGTGGATGTGGTCACATCACACACACACACCAGAATTAATGTGCCTACCCAAAATGCTACTGTCTTGTGTCCAGAAAATTCCCCAGTGCTGACGAAGTGAAATGAGAGAGTAACAAGAAATGTGAAGTCTCCCAGAATTAATGGCACTCAGTCATGAGTACAATGGTCACACACAGTCACCAGAATTAATTTGCATCCCCAAAATGCTACTGTCTTGTTTCCAGAAAATCGCCCAGTGCTGACAAAGTGAAATGCGAGCGTCACAAGAAATGTGAAGTCTCCTAGAATTAATGGCGCACTTAGTCATGTGCACAGTGGTCACACACAGTCACCAGAATTCATTTGCATCCCCAAAATGCTACTGTCTTGTGTCCAGAAAATTCCCCAGTGCTGATGAAGTGAAATGAGAGGATAACAAAAAATGCAAAGTCTCCCAGAATTAATGGCATACTCAGTCATGCACGCGGTGGTCACACACAGTCACCACAATTAATTTGCCTCCCCAAAATGCTATTGTCTTGTGTCCAGAAAATTCCCCAGTGCTGGTGAAGTGAAATGAGAGGGTAACAAAAAATGCAAAGTCTCCCAGAATTAATGGTGCACTCTGTCATGTGAGCAATGGCCACACACAGTCACCAGAATTAATGTCCATCCCAAAATGCTACTATCTTGTGTCCAGAAAATTCCCCAGTGCTGGCGAAGTGAAATATGAGGGTAAGAAAAAATGCAAAGTCTCTCAGAATTAATGGTGCACTCCGTCATGCAAGCAGTGGCCACATGCAGTCACCAGAATTAATTTGCATCCCCAAAATACTACTGTCTTGTGTCCAGAAAATTCCCCAGTGCTGACGAAGTGAAATGGGAACGTAACAAGAATTGCGAAGTCTCCCAGAATTAATGGACTACTGCAAATGCACAGACAGATTAAGATTGTGCTGCACACTCAAGAGATGCAGAGTCAGACGCAAAGGTACAACAACACCTAACCAGTGCTCACAAGTCACAAATCCAAATCTGTAAAAGAATACATTTTGCCTGTTGGGGGGATAGTGCATGGCAGTAACAGTCCACTACCAGTAAAGATACCACAAAGCAGTATAAAAAATTCATGCAGCTGCAGTGGATAGCAGGTTCACACTGTTGCAATTACACTGGCACAATAAAAGTTGTCTGATTTAATGGTATGCACCACATGCACACACACACACACACACACACACACACTACAAGTATTGTGTAGCAAATTGAAAACCTTTAGCAGTATAACAAAATGTTTTAAACAAATTGAAATTATACACTGCTGCACCACTACAATCAGTAAACAAATGTCAAGAATTACTGAAAATATTACTTCGTGTACAGTAACACAGTTATACAAGAAAAATATAACCAAAACAGAAAGACTGCCTTTTTCTCCCTGTTAATCTACCTACACCACAGATACGCCCCTTCCCCAAAGCACACTTCACAGTACACAGACTGACTGTTCTAAATTAACATTCAAAATTCACACACAAACAATAAACACTCAATGATATGAGCACAGGAGGGTTTCCTACAATCGATGCACTAAATTTTGAGCAAAACAAAATGGCTCAAAAATACTTTTTTAACAGCTTTTAGAGGATTTGAATCGCAGAGCTCTGAGTGGAAACTGTCTCCATCTTCCACTACTCACACACTACACAGAACTGAGGCTGTACAGAACAATCTAGAGCCCATGTGACCTGCAATCCCATGAAGCACTGCAAATTCACCTTGGAGCGCAATAACAAGGCGAAGTGATGCTAAGTACATTCATTTCAATGTACTTCGCTTCGCCTTAAAATTGGTGGAGAAGTAGTTTGGGGAAGGTGGAATAATGTGAAGTCATTGGTTTCAATGGACTTCGTGTTCCACATTATGACGTGAAGTACTCTGCTTCGCATTGCAGAGCGCTTCGTGGATTCCACGTTACTCAGCGAATCACTCCGCGGAGCGAATTTCCGCCACATCGCCCACCTCTATTCATGAGCAATCCATCAATTCAGTTATCATTCCAAATGACTGGCATATGCCTAATGTCATTCTAATATTCAAAAAGGGGATGAATGAAACCCTAGTAATTACAGACCAGTCTGTTTGAAACCAATCTGTTTGACTTCAGTATGCAGCAAGATACTAGAGAACTTTATTAGAGATAAAATCTAAATACACACTTTTGTGATAGACCTAGAACAACATGACTTTATACGAGGAAGATTGTGTCCTACAAATCTAATCTGCTTCTATGAAAAATTCAGTAATTTACTAGATAAAAGTAAAATCTTTGTTGTTTAACACATTAAGTTATTACAATTTAAAAGATACATAATCCATAAAAGAGTATGACAACTACAATCAGTATACACATAAATATTCCACAGCAAAGCAACAAGTGCAAAATGATCATTACAATATTTATGGAATGTTGCATTCATTGCTAGATAATAAAACTGCTTGTGATATTATTTATTTGGACTTCAGTAAAGTTTCGATCAGGTGCCTTACTGTGCCTAAGTCAAATAGATGGAAGACCTGGAAATAGATATGAGACTTACAAACTGGTCAAATCAACAGTTAAGGCATAGATCACAAAGGGTGGTGGTAAACAGCTATCAGTCTGAACCAGAACTAGTTAGCAATGGTGTTCCTCGAGGTTCTGTTCTGGGCCCCTTCATCTTCCAACTTTTCATCTCTGATTTAACATCAGTCTTGTATAACTGGTCAATCAAATATGCTGATGATACTAAGCCCGGAGGCCCATGTGTCATAGTCGAACAATGAAATTCAGTACAGGAAGACCTACATTTCTTACATCAGTGGACTACCAAATGGGAAATAAAATTGAATTTAGACACGTATAGGATTACGCACCTGGGTGAGCATAACCCATGCCATCAATATACTCTATCGGGGCAAACCATGTGTACCTATACGACTAAAAAATATCTAGGGGTCACTGTAACTAAGGGCCTTGAGAATAGAGCCCAAAGTGATATGTTAATATCAAGAGCAAATAACAGCTTATGGGCCATCAAGAGAAACAGAACATCAAGAAACTCTAAGGTAATTTTCCACTTATAAAGAACAAGAAGAAGAATCAGCATTCATATAATGCTTTTCATACACAATGTATCCCAAAGCACTTTACAAGCAATGTTAGACTGGTAGTGAGGTGACTGAATGTGTAGCGGTGGCCATATCACACATCAACACCCACACACAGCCTTGGACACATGCATAGACAGGTTTTATAGGAAGGGGAATATTGGCCTGGACTCAGGGAATGTCCCCTACTCTTTGTAAAGAATGCCTTGGGTTCTTTTACTTCCACCTGGACACCCACTAGGGCAGCACCAGGATGGGTAGAGGGGACTTCGGTTTAACATCTCATCCAGAGGACGGCACACCGCAACAATACAGTAGCTCCCTAATACTGCACTCAGGTGCCAGCATTTAGGTATGAATTCAATCCTGGTGTGAGACAAGAACCCACGACCTTCTGGTCCAGAGCCAGATGTGCTACCAAGTGAGCCATACTGATGTATGTGTGGCTGAATCTGGAATATACTACTTAGTTCTGGTGCCCATACAAGAGAAGGGACATAAGTGAAATGCAAAAGATCCAGAGACATACTACAGAAACAATAAATGTATTACAAATTTCTCTGTATGCATATAGGCTAAAATAAACCTTATGCCACTACAGAACTGTAGATTAAGGGACGGCCTCTTATTAACGCACAATATTGTTAATGATGAATATTTGTTTACTGAAATGGGTTTCATCCTCAAACCAGCTAACCATACAAGACAGCATCCATTACAAATCATAAGAAAGCAGTTCGATATAAAGACAGGCAATATTTCTTTAGCCAACGGCTGATCAACCCATGGAATGCTCTGCCCTTTATAAGTATGAAGAGGCGACGACAGCATGCACAGTAATTGTTACCAATTTTTCATTGTATTTAATTGTATTTCTAGAAGGCACATTACAAACCAAAGTGTGACTTTTATATGGGTAAGTGATAAATATAAGATAACCCTGTATTAAGTAACATATGTTACATGGTATACAAGCAACTAAAAATGTAATAGTGCACTCATACCATATCTTAACTATACCATCACAAATAATATTTCAGTGCTTCAAAATAACTATCAGTCTCCCAGAAGGTTAAAACAAGAAGAAAGATAGAAATACTGTATAGGTAATCAGACATGTAATAGCTTGAAATGTGCTAATTACATTTATCTCCACATGTGATCATAAGGCCCATCAAATATGAGTTGCAAAGCCATTTGTGTGATATGAAGGTCTTAGCCATAGAAGTAAGGATAAACATTGTTATTACAGCACAAATCTTTAAATATGAAATTTTTATTTATTTATATATTTTTTATTTTTTTTGTTTATTGAATTCTCGGATCACAACCTTTGAGCTACAAGCTCATTTACAAAGGGTCCACGTCGTGAAAAATGTGAACGTACAATAGGAACACACAGAGTTGCTGGTACATCAAATAAGTGACAACAGTAATGCATGACAAACTACATGGTATAGGTTCGTGACTCAGCATACAGGCTAAGTTGGTGCATCAATGGTATCTAGAAAAAGAGAAGGAGCAGGAGGAGGCACAGCAGTTCTTGGAGAGGGGAGAGAGGGGAATGGAAGAGGTGGTAGCTTGTGGTAACTTCCTGGCATGGGGTCACCTTGTTAGAAGGGTTGGGGGGTGGTAGGAAAGAGGGTTTGGAAGTTGGTGGGGGGAGGCTGTGGATCCCGAGGGAATAGAGAGGGGTGAAACTGGGGTGTGGGGGGGAAGGGGTTGGTGGAATGGGTAGGAGAGGGGGAAAGTAGCAGGTTGGACATTGCATAACTGAGAGGTAGGTGGGGTAGTCAGTAATTTGTTCCTTGAGGAGTTGATCAGGTGTAGCAGGTGCAGGTACATATCACTTGGCTAGACAGGTGGGATCTAAGTGCAGATTTGAATGAGCTGATTTTGCTGATAGTGGCTAGTTCAGGCAGACTCGAGGTGAGCCATAGCGGGGCACGGTATTCAAAGGATCGCTGACCTTGGGAGGTGCGACGGTAGGGGATCTTGACGGAGATATTGTTGGATGTCCTTGTAGTCCTTGTTGGTGCAGCCTGGTGTATGAGGGAGCTTTGTCTAGGAGGCAGTAGGCCCAGTGCTGTTTTTTTGGCAAGAAGACAGGTTTGATAGTGGGCCCTGTCATTCAGATTTAGCCACCCTGTTTGTTGGTAGAGGTGGCAGGTATGGGTTAGAGGCGGGGCTCCTAGTGCAAGTCTGCAAGCTTTGTTAAGCATAGTGGTAAGCCACCTGAGGGTGCTGACAGGGGCTGCACTGCAGGAATTTTCAACAGCCATTTAAAAAGAGTATCTTTTAGATGGAATATAAATCTTTAATTACCATTTTTAATATAATTGGAAATTTGGGATTGTGCATACAGTGGCCTCCTTAATCCCCTCTACTGTGCTTTTTTATTTGTTGTCTTTGAAATAATCTTGTATTTATTAGAGGTGTGTGCATATACCTTTTCCTGACTATTCAGCAGAATATTTAGTATTTAGCAACCAAATATTTTGGCATTACTCATCACAGGCCCCAATCCACACTAGTCCACAAGCTGAGTTAGGAGGATAAGGTGTATGAACAGGGCCGTTGCCAGGATTTTTCCAAGGGGGGTTCTTTTTATGCAGTCTGCAACCTTTTATTTTATTTTTTTTCATATACATTTTTTGTTTTTCTGTTTTGTTCCTACCTCGGCCACGGGCAGACACATGCATGTACGCCACATGGAGGCACACGCCAGGATCCGTGGCCCTTCCACCCTCCTAACTTCTGTCACTGCCTGCACTGCCTACTCACCCACTGGATCTCCACCGGTGGGAGCGAGACTATGGATGGGTGGGCAGCCACCCCTTTGGAGAGGAGAGCCATGGCTCAATCCCGCTCCAGCCCCCCCCAAGCCGGCACCCCGGTGACCCAAGGTTGTTCCCAAACCCAGGTCACCAGTGTAGCATGAGGTAAGGCACCAGCACCTCAGCCTTCTGCGCTACCAGGCTGGCTTGCAGTCTGCAACCTTTTAAAAAAAAGCTGTGGGTCTTAGGGCTGCCAGGACCCCAGACACCATGGGGTCCTAGATGCTCTGTGGTGCATTCTGTGGCTTATTGTGAAGCTAAAGAAGTCACATCTGAGATCTCCTACACCCCTGTTTCTAAGCAAAATTATTATCTGACTGGCTGCAGGGTGACTACATATATGTATTCAGTACCGGAGCGCAGCAAGATGCTGCTACTGTAATATATCTAAGGCATTGTCTCACATATATTATGTTATCAGTTTTAATATCTGCAGCTGTATCTACTGGTGTGTAGGTAAGGGGTCTGGGTGTGCCAGGCCCCCAAAAGCTCTGAGGTACTAGATGCTCTGTGGCTCATTGTGTGGCTTATTTTAAGCCAAAACAACTCATCTGTGAGCTCCCTTCCACCTCCTGCTCTAAGGACAATTATTACTATCTGGGTGGCACAGATTGTGTGTGTGTGTGTCTGTCTGTCTGTGTATGTATACATATATGCACTGAACCTCAATGTGGAGTCTGTAGCTGGTTTTGTCTGGGTATTGTATAGTACTAATTTACTGCACTGTTGGCTTGCTTCTAGGGCAGGGGTCTGGGGCTGATAAGCTCTCAGAAACCATGGGCTACAGTATGCTCTGTGGTGGCTTATTTTAAGTCTATATAACTAATATCTGAGCTCCCTTTACCCCCTTACTATAACCCTCACCCTCCCCAACTCAATATACCATTTAAGCAATTGAGTCAGTGCAACATGGTCTACAGCAAGGCTAGCAGGATGCTGGGATGTATTGATAGGGGCATTGATAGCAGAAGAAAGGAGATAACACTTCCCTTCTACAGATCCCTGGTGAGGTCTCACCTAGAGTACTGTGCCCAGTTCTGGAATCCTCAACTCAGAAAGGATAAGGATTGGTTGGAGACAGTGCAGCACAGAATAACTAAAATGATTCAGGGACAGCAGGGCACATCCTATGAGGAGCGCCTCAAGGCACTAAATATGTACTCATTAGAGACCAGAAGGGAGAGGGGAGATGTGATAGAGACCTTCAAGTTCCTTAAAGGAATTAAAGTGAACTGCGGGGTATTATTTATAAAGCCTGTGTACCAATTCGCGGTCACATGGATGCGAATGGAAATTAACAGGAGGTAGGTTCAGGAGAGCTGTGAGGAAGTACTACTTTACGGAAAGGGTGGTGGAACTTTGGAACAGTCTGTCAGCTGAATTGGTGGGTGCAAAAACAATCAGAGGATTCAAGTAGGGCTGGGACATAATGAAGGGAATAATGGTTACTGGGGGCAACAGGACCACGGAGGAGAACAGAGAGAGGATGGGGAAGTGGCAGTGTAGATCCCAGCCAGACCCTTCCAAACACCTGCATTGCCTTTCCACTGTGTACCTCTTTTGCTTAATTTATGAAAAGTTAAAACAGGCATATGAAACATGACAACTTCGTGTAGAGGAGGATTTAAGTAATTTATTTCTAAATCTTCAGCCCACTCTACGAACAGCTCCCTTGTTCAACTGCACCGCCTATCCCTTGATATGCAGTTATTAAGGGACACATCTTTGGCAATAGCGGCCGGCAAAATTTACCTGCTGGTTACTGATAATATTATAAGCCGAGGTCCTCTACTTCTTTTTTGCTCTCCTGGAGACGTCGTCTCTGAGCCTGCCACCATGCTCCATCTTCCTCGAGTGCTAGCTGACAGTGTGAATTGTGGGCAGCGGCCGTGCTGTCTTCCAGTCACATTCATGATGCTGACGTGAGCTGCTGTTGGCCGGCCAGTCACAGGGGGACGGTGCGGAGAAAGACTGACAAAGCAGCTCCAGTCATCTTACTGGCACTGAGGGAGCTGATTGGTAGCAGATGGGAAGGGCATGCATGCAGAGAAAAATTGCCGGGGTTCATCATGTGTGCATAAGCCCTCTGCGACAGTCACAAAATAAACAGAAGTAATGAAAAAATGTCACAAATTATGAAAAAATGGGGCAGTTTCAAAAGGGGAGTTCTTTCGAACCATACGAACCCCACCGGCAACGGCTGTGATAAATGTGAATCCTTTATCCTATTGGGGGGGTATTGTCAATGAATGCTGATGCATAGTCTTAATAAATAAATCAACTAACTGAGTATCTATTAGTAGACTGGTTAGCAGTGTATTCTACCAGTTATTGTCAACAGAAGTACTAACAGTAGTGATACATGTGTTTACATATGGTTGCAGTAACATAAGGTAATTTCTTCTTTTGAGGGCTATTCCAAGTATTAGTAAGTTTTTAATTCCTTTGTTACTGTTCTGTACGTTTAAATCTATCCCTCTCACTATCACAATTTCCCGATGTATGGAAATCTGTGCTAGTCACCCCTATGCATAAATTTGGTGATCATACACAGCCCTCTAACTACAGGCTGATATCAATACTCCCCCCCATCAAAAGTCCTTGAATGTATAGTTTCAAATCACCTGGTAGACTACCTAGAAAAGTATGCCTTACAATGTCCTCAGCAACATGGCTTCAGGAAAAAGCACAGCACTACCACTGCTCTGTTAGAATTTACCAGCTTCATCCATCAATCTCTCGACTATAACAATCTTGTTGGCGCTGCTTTTATCGACCTTATGAAAGCCTTCAACACAGTGAATCACAGTCAACTCCTCAATCAACTTGCCATAGTTGGTGTCTCACCAAACTGAAATGGTTTGGAAGTTGCCTTGCAGATAGATCACAAAGGGTGAAGATATCCGGTGTCATTGCTGAACTTCAAAATATCTGCTCTGGTATCCCACAAGGGTCCATCCTTGGTCCTCTCCTGCTTAGTGTCTTCCTAAACAACCTACCTCATGCCTGTCAACTAAGAATGCTCCTATATGCTGACAATGCCGTAATCTATACAAACAACTCTGATCCTGTCGTGCTTGAGGACAATCTCCAACTTGGTTTCCTTGAAGTCGAAACATGGTTCCAAATGCACAAACTTGTCCTGAACTACAAAAACACTAAGCTCTTATTGTTCTTGTCTTCCCGGCACAAGCATATGTCGCATGTCTTGACAATAAAAAACATCCGTGGCACCCCCCCTTCAAACAAGTGCAACAATTCAGATATCTCGGTGTTACCTTGGACAGCTGTCTCACCTACCTTCCTCACATTGAGAATATAGCTAAGACTGTGAATGCAAAATTAGACCTGCTATTCAGGCATAAAAGGAACCTGGCCTCGGAGGCTCTAAAACCTGCTGTCTTCAGCTGAGTATTATCCATTATTGATTACGGCTTAGTAATCTATGGAGTGGCCTCTACTACATAACTAAAAAGGCAAAACATTACACTGAACAAAGCCTGTAGGCTCATCATGGAGTCTGACTGCCTCACCCACACATGTGATCTCCATGCACTAACTGGCTGGCTAAACCTCCAAGGGCGGATCAAGTACCAATCATGTATACTAGTGAGAAAAGCGCTCAGTGGAGCACTACCCACTGCAGTCTCCTGCCTTTTGTCCAGATCCCGCAAAGTCTGCCATACCTGGGCCTCTGATACTGAGCTCCTACTCATTCCCAGGTTCCGGACTACATAGGGCCAGTGGTCTTTCCTCTTCAGAGCCCCTATCTGGCTAAATGGCCTTGGCTTTAATCTAACCAGCCTAACTCACAAATCTAAGTCTTAATGCCTCCTGCACCAACACATCATGAATGAGAGCACTTGTGAATGCCTTAATTAATTTACAGCTTTGTCCATTTGTGAATCTAGCCTTCCACACTGCAACTAAACAAGGCCCCTCTTTTCTCTCCTCCTTCTCCTGGGCCTTTCTCCCACCTCACCCCCTCCATACTCCCTTTACTCTCACCCACCTCCATCCTTCACACCTTTCTTAAGACAAGGCCTCCTGGCGGCTAACCATCCCACACATTTCCTGACCCTCCTCAATTTCTACCCCCCTTTTTTTCTTTTCTTTTCCTGTTTTATCCCACCAGTGTTTGTATTATAAAGTGTAGCTGAGAATGGTCTAACAATTTTGTATAGTTATGTTTTACTGATATCTGTCAAGTTATTATGTTATCCTATGTCAGTCTATATCTACCCTTCCCATTTTTGATGTGGAACCTTTGTAAATGAGCTGTCCTGTGCTTAAAGGTACCTGTAATCTGAGAATGAATAAATAAATAAATAAAAGAGAAAAAAACAAAACGCTTTATATTCTCTCTTGTTACTACTGCATACTTATCAAATGTTTGGATGCATAGGATGGGGGATAACCAGCAAGAGGAGAGAGGTGCTTCTCCCCCATATGTATCGCTGGTATGACTTCACCTTGAGTATTGCGTGAAATGTTGGAGACCCTGTCTCTGCAGAGACAAAGACAGATTGGCGGTAGTGCAGAGGAGGGCTACCAGGATGATTCTGGGAATGCAGGGGATGTCTTATGAGGAGAGGCTTGGGGAACTGAGCCTGGACTCCCTGGAGGACAGGAGAAGAAGGGGGGATATGATTGAGACATTTAAGTATTTAAAAGGGATTAACAGGACACTGGTGGAGAGTCTGTTTCATTGAAGTGGAGTGTTCAGCACTATGGGACACAGCATGAAGTTGTTGGGAAGCAGTATTTGTGGTAATGTGAGGAAGTTCTTCTTCACCAAGAGGGTGATGAATGACTGGAATAGTTAGCTGGAAAAAGTGGTGGGGGGGCAACGATCACACAGTTCAAGTATGTATGGGACAAGTACATGGGGATACTTGAGAGGGGAGGGGCAGGTTTGGAAGCCCCCCAGTAGATTAAACTAATTGGGTGTTTTCATGGGCAAACTAGGAAGGCCAAGTGGTACTTATCTGCTGGCTGCTTCTTTGAATCTATGAACTGTTTAACTCTACTGTATATGTATATATACGGGTTTTTCTATACTTTTAAGAGTTGTACCTCCATGGGTTTTTTCCCAGTCAGGCTATATTGTGTTTAATGTGCTGTTTTCATATTGATTGAATTGTTTTTAAACAGAACGTTAATAAACCATTTATATAAAAATGTTTATTTGGGTATTCACTATCTGTGGTTTTAAAAAAATACCCCTTCCCCTACTCCTGCTAACTTTTAAATTTACAGCTCTCTTCATCCTTCCCAAACACAATAAATACTGTTTCTGTTCCACCTCCCATCCACTGTCTGCATCCTGATCCCACCCTCCACTCCCCAGCACTCACAATATTTGTAATATCACAGTAGCTTAGTTTCACAGTGGACAGCTGGCATAAGCTGCCCACCTCCATGACTGGCCGCCATCTTCTTTAAGTAAAGACTTAGAAGTCAGGAGAGGCTGGTGGACCTCAATATGTATATCCTGGAGAACAGGAGAGTGAGGGGAATATGATAGAGACCTTCAAATATCTCAAGGGCATAAATAAGGTACAGGAGGGTAGCACTTTTCAAAACAAGCATTTGTCAATGCTGAATGTTTGTTTGCTGGTATTAACATTGGAAATGCAGGACTTAGGCAGATGCAGAATAGGAATGGCAGTGAAGTATTGAACTTACTGCCAACCCCACCTCCACCCTGTAGAGATGGACAGGCACTGGGGTATGCGTTTTGGTCGTCACCCATAACGTTCATGCCATTTCACCTCACCCTATCCTGCAGACACTGACAAGTGTTGAGGTGTGCCTTGGGGTGTTTGGCTTTATGGTCACCCCATTCCATATGGACATATGCTGAAATGGGTGCAGTATAGGAAAATGGGGTGAACTCTGGGACCGAAGAGCCCAAGGCACACCTCAATGCCTGTCACTGGCTTCAGGGTGGTGGGGTGGGGGGTGGAATGGCATGAGCATTACAGTCAGCAATCCAAAGGCACACCCCTGATGCCTGTCAGTCTGTACAGGGTGGGACGTTATGGTTAGAAACCCTAATGCGGGGTCACATGATGGCAGCCTGAAGAGCAGCAGTACTCAACCGCAGCTCCACTCCCCTGCTGTTATTTCTCGGCAATTTATCCTCTTTTCGAGTGGCCAGCCTGTTTAAAACAGCCTTCTACAAACTCAGGAAACACATCTGATCCTAGCAGCAGAAGCAATAAAAGTACTACAATGGACATTTACATGAAAAGAGTGTCTCCTCATGCATTCCCCTGCACCGACGCTGAAATGACAAGGTCACGAACCATCCTAAACAGCAAGTTTGACGTCGGCCCTTTGAAGAGAGGTTTTGGAAATCATGCAACCACTTCAGGAAAAGATCTCAGATATGTCAGAAGATCTGCAGCACATTAAAACCTCAGTGCAATCGCTCTCCATCCAGGTGGGTGACTCAGAAGCAAAGATCATATCCATTGAGAAAAAGCAAGGGAAGTTGGATCACGATACCATTCAAATGGGCCATAGGGTGAAGAATCTTGAGGGCAAACTTGAAGACTTAGAGGGTTGGAGTAGGAGGAATAACCTCCTGATAACTGGAGTGCCAGAGAAGGAAGAGGGCAGTAACCCAATATTATTCTTACAGAAATTGTGCGAGAGGATAGCCGGACCATCCCCGAATGGCACAACCTACATTATCGAGCAGGCACATCGGGCTCTCCGGCCTCCTCCATCTCCCGGTTCTCCACCCCGGCCCCGCATCTTCAAGCTGCTAAACTTTCTTAACAAGCAGCATATTCTGACCAAAATTAGAGATCTCCAGGAGGTGCTCTGGGAGGGCTGTAAGATCCGGGTCACACGAGATCTCCCGCAATCTGTTAGAATGAAACGGCAAGAAATGCACCCGACTGTCTCAAAACTCATAGCCATGGAGAAACCCTTTCGCATGAGGTGCCCAGCAGTACTCCAAGTCAAGGCTGGAAAGCAATGGTTCTCATTCGAATTACAGGAGCAAGCCGTGAAATAACTTAAATCTCTATTCCCTGATTTATTTAAATGAGGAGGTTGCTGTGGTGAGTCTATTAGAGGTTTGCACTGATAAAGAATAGAGAGTAAATGTGACTGTTTGAGTTGAACGCGGCCAGATATTGAGTCTCGATTATGGGGCCTACAAGTTGTAAATTGCTTTCGGATGAGACTGAGATCCCATCTGCTGTACTTGTGCATCCGTCTCCCCATGTAGCCCTTTGAAGGATCTGTACAGCCAATCGTTTCATGGGTAAACCACGTTTAGACACTGGGTCAGATCAAGATACAGTTGCAAGAGCCCAGGACATATCGAAATGTCGATTTAGGTAATCTGTACTGATTGCCCCTGAGACTTTCTAATTAAGAGGTTTAAAGTGGCTCTCCACATGCGCAGAATCCATGCCTGACATTTTTTTTTTTATAAAGGAAGATATTAGAGCCAGGACTTTCCTCTATCACTTTTCTTTTAAGATGGGGCCTAATTACAAGATAAAACTGGCGACACTGTTCCCCGGACACTGAGTTTTAATGCTGCGAGGTACTGCAGCTCTTGGATCCTTCTGCTGATTATGTTAAATGCTTCTAATGATTATCACCTGTTTTGTGAAATGTGATTATATTTTTTTTTACTGCTGTGCTTCAACATATATTCTCTTTGTTGAACAGTGGGGGTAGGGCTGGAGCAGGGTGGGTATGTAATGTGATGCAGGCTTGCGATAACATCACCCACCGGGAAGTGTAAGTTAGTGCGGTTGAGTAGAACTGGGGTTTAGGATAATAGTGTGTTTAAAGTTAAACTAGTTAGTTGATTGTGGGTATTGGGGGTTATGGTTAGTTGGACTAAGTTTTCTTCTTATTGGGATACTATATTTAAAGGGGGGAAAGAGCCACATGTTGTTAGGGTTAGCATTGCTGGAAAAGATACCAGGGTCAATATTACAGTTACACATATGTCATGAGTGGCCCTTATAAGTTCGTCAGTTGGAATGTGAAGGGCACTCAAGACCGTTGTAAAGGCAAGTTATAATCCGACACCTCCAGCATTTGAAAACAGGGATTGCTTACATACAAGAGACTCACCTCCGAAGGGAGGCTGTCAGTTTGTTCTGCAGAGCCTGGGTAGGGCAGGTATATGGGGCAGGGAAATCCACTAACAGTGGTGAAGTGGCAATATTAATTGACAAAAAAATTCCCTTTACATTGGAAAGAGAACTATGGGATACTGATGGGCATTATGTTATACTTTATGGCCTATTAGAATCACAACAAGTTATTCTGTGAGCGGCATATGGTCCAAACATAGACTCCCCTCATTTCTTTACACGACTGATAGGGCTGGTGGCTACAAACCCCCCGAGACTGACTATTTTGGGGGGGGGACTGGAATATCACCCCCCCACCCTCACATGGATAGATCAGATTCTCGGAGATGAGGTCTATCTCCTGCGCAAAGAGCCCTACATGAACTCATGAAGTGAGTGGATCTCATAGATGTGTGGCGGGTTTTGAACCCTGAAGATCACCAGTACACTTTCTTTTCTTCTCCTCACAAAACATTCTCTAGAATCGACTTCCTTCTCATGAGCTTGTCTGCCCTCCTGGGAGTCATTAGCTCTGATATACTGTACATGCCAGGGTAATTTCTAACCACTCGCCAGTATCGCTAGTACTCCTTATAGGACCAGGAGTTAGGAGGGATGTCCTGTGGCAGTTGAATACTCAGCTGTTGCAAAGACCTAACTCTCTACAACTGATCAAAGATTTCATCTCCAATTTTACAGACCTTAACAGGGACTCAGTGAGTAGAGCTGCTATGGTTTGGGCGGCTCTAAAATGTGCCTTAAGAGGGGAATGCATTTGCTTGGCTGGCACTAAATATCGGCAGTCTAAGCATCAGTTGGATTCCTTACTTCATTCAATTAGTCAATTGGAACATGTGCTTAACCGGCATTCTTCGGATGAGGACTGGGTCAAGCTGCATGGCTGGCAAGCCCAATATCTCAACCTAACATCTCAGAAAGCTGAGCTCTCACTGAAGTGTACAAAGCTTCAATATCTTGACACGGGGGAGAGAGCTAGTAAATTATTAGCCATAAGGCTAAGACAAGCAGAAGCATCTTGATTTATTCCGGGTATTAAGCCAGACAAAGATCAACCTGTGGTTACAGCCCCCAGAGCAATAGCAGAGATTCTGAGGCAATACTATCAGAACCTTTATTCAGAAAACTTGGCCAAATGCCCCTCCGAAGCAGATATAACTAATTATCTCAGCTCGATAGCCTTGCCTAAATTATCTCCCTCTCAAAATTCATCCCTTGGTGGTCCCATCAATATGAAGGAGGTGGTGAGTGCTGTGAATCAACTTCCATTGGATAAATCTCCGGTACCCGATGGTATACCGAACAATCTTTATAAGGTTTGTATATCAGATTTAGCTCCGCTTCTGACAGAAGTTTACAACTTCTGATTTGACAAGGGTCTCTCAGAGATGACCTTTCTTAGGGCTATAATTACCCTTATTCCTAAAAAAAGGTAAGGACCCACAATACCCAGAAAGCTATCGGCCTATCTCGCCGATCAATACTGATGTTAAGCTCCTTGCCAAAATACTGGCCAATAGGTTGGAACCTATGCTGCCGTCAATAATTGGCAAAGAGCAGATTGGTTTCATGACAGGAAGATCATCAGGAGACCAGATGCGTAAACTACTGCATCTCCTCTCAGTGTCCAGGGACTCAGAGGTCCCAATAGCTCTGGTGTCCCTGGACACCGAGAAGGCTTTTGATAGAGTTTCATGGGACTTTCTCTTCACTACTTTGTCCCATTTTGGTCTCCCTGATGACTTTCTCAAATGGGTTAGGTTACTATATTCATTTCCCTTAACCCAAATTTGATGTAATAGTGTACTTTCTGAGCCCTTTCAGTTTTACCGGGGTACTAGACAAGGTTGACCCCCGTCTCCCCTTTTATTTAACATTTATCTAGAACCTCTGATTAGGAAACTGGTAGCATCCCCGAAACTTCAGGGAATTCAGGTAGGGGGGCAGCGGTACACCCTCTCAGCTTATGCTGATGATTTGCTCCTACATTTAGAAGACCCTCGGGAATGCATTCCAGCCCTTTTAGATGAAATTGAAGCTTTCTCTACACTCTCCCATTATAAGCTTAATCTCTCCAAAACCAAGGTTTTACCCCTGAATAATAAAGTCTCACGGAGAGATGTGGCTGAGTTCGCTCTCTCATGGGAACCAAATTCTCTTTTATATTTAAGAATCCATGTGACTAGCAATATTACTTCCATGATTAAATCCAACTTCTCAGAGTTAGTGATTATGCTCAAGTCTGATTTGGAAAGATGGGGAACTCTGCCGCTGTCACTTTGGGGAAGGATCAGCACTGTGAAAATGAATGTGCTGCCTCGTCTCCTATATCCAATGGGTATGCTAGGCTGTTTTCTGCCTAAAAAATGGTTTACCAAGTTCCAGTATATGCTTAACGCATTTATGTGGCAAGGTAAGGCAGTCAGAAGGTCATACCTTAAACTTACTGCACCAAAGGGGCAAGGTGGACTTGCGGTCCCTTCCTTTTTTTATATTACTGTGCCCACTTTATTAGCAGACTAGCACACTGGATGCAGGAGACACAAGCTGTCAGTCAGCAAGACTACATACCAGCGTGGCTGGAAATTGAGAATTATTTGGCAGCTAAACACAAATTCACCCTTTCCTCTTTATTATACACCACCCCCATGCAATCCCTAAACCCCTAAAGAACACCCCCTTAGGATGGTCTATCAAAGCTTTACACCAGCTGCAACTGCACCTCTCCCTTAACTGGCATACTTCTTTAGATCAACCGGTGTTGGGCAATCCCCATTTTAAAACTGGGCACAAACCTATGTCATCCTCTTACTGGCCCATCCTTGTTGGGAGGAAAGTCTCAGATTTGTATTCGGAAGGGGCAATAATTTCTTTCCCCACATTCTGAACAAGATTTAATGTGCATGAAAGAACCATCTTTAAATTCAGACAAGTTAAAGACTCTATTGTCTCCCATATGGGATGAGTCCAGAATCCTCTGCCCTCTACAGCTGCACTATCTACAATTTTACAATTGGCCAAGCAACCTCATGTGGTCTCCATTGTCTACCAAAAAATACAATCCCTAAATCCCAATATGCCTCAGGGTGTTTGTTATTACTGGACCCAGGAACTACCCTTAAATTTTTAAGTAGCCCTCTGGAAGAAAATCTGGCTTAATTCTTATAGATTTATTAAACAAGATAGACTGCGCCTCATGCAATTTAACATCATGCACAACCTGTATTTTACACCAGTAAAGCTCCACAGACTGGGGAGACTGTCCACCCCTGTTTGTCCATGTTGTGGAGACAATCTGGGTACCTTGTACCACATGTTGTGGTTATGCCCAAAAGTGCAGGTATTTTTGCAAGCAATCAGAAAATCTCTAGATCCCATATTGGGCACTGACTTTTTATTCACTCCAGAAGTCTGTTTATTGAATTATTTTCCCCATGGCACCCTCAAGGCTAGGAAAACTCATATGGCTATGATCTTTGCCACAGTGAAATTAATAATTATGAGACACTGGAAGGATACTATCTCCCCACCTGTTCTAGAATGGCATAGGGAGATATTATTGGCACTCCAATTGGAGAAACATATCTGCGCAATGCGTGGCGGACCACAGACCTATCAGAACAGATGGGGACCACTGAATGCCCATCATTCCATATGGAAGCCCTGAATACTTAATACTATAATCCCTGTTTCTCAAATGTCCCATTGGTATGGCCTACGAACAACACTTGGCTCTGTGTGGGTTGAAAGGGGAAATAATAGTGATTGGAGGGAGGGGGTAGGGGGAAGTGAGGAGAGGTAGTGCACCCCTCCTGTCTTAAATGTATCATGGTTTTACACTTTATGGTTACTATTTAGAGTAATTCTACTGTATTAGACAGAAATATGCTATAATATGGGGTGGCCACTCAGGTTACCCAATTGTTACCCATCTTTTGGGGTTTTTGTGTTTAAGTAAAAATCAATAAAGCTTATTGAATTAAAAAAAAAAAAAGAAACCCTAATGCCCCGGGCGATTGTTGGTATTTGCACTACAAATTTTCAACATGGTCTTTTTGTGACCCACACCTCATGAAAGTATTTGGGACCTCTTCTCATGAACAGTGGCACTGTGATTTTGTTAATGTGTCCAAACTTTGAGTTCTACAGCGATCGTAACCATTAAAGGCCAGATGTACAAAAAACACAGATCGGGCAGGATGTGAAGAATGACAGTTGTACCATTCAAAGGGAGGGGTGAAGAGATGGCAATGTTGAAAATCTGTCATAAAAATATTAAAAATGATCGAACTTCTGAGCGTACGTGGAAACTGCACAATGCATGCATGTAACACAGTCATTTACTGGAATTATTTCACCATATTTTCAACATAGGCATTTTGTGACCTCTGCTCATGCACACTATCACTATGATTTTCTTAATCTGTCCTGAACATTGATTTGCCACAGTGACCCCGCTATTCTGCGCCAGATGTGTAAATGCATATTTTGGGCAGGATATAAAAAATGACAGCTGTACTGTTCATAAGGAGGTGAGAAAAAATGCCAATGTTGAAAATCTGAAGTGAAAATATTACAAATGCACGAAATTATGAGGGTGCGTGGAAACTGCGCAACGTACGCTTGTAACACAGTCATTTTATGGACTTTTGTCACTAAATTTTCAACATAGGCATTTAAGCACCTCTGCTCATGAACAGTGTCACTGTGATTTTCTTAATCTGTCCCGAACACTGACTTCCCACAGTGACCGCACTATCTTGTGCCAGAAGAACAAAAACACATTTTGGCCAGGATGTGAAAAATGACAGCTGTACTGTTCATAAGGAGGTATGAAAAAATGGCAATGTTGAAAATCTGGAGTGAAAATATTACAAATTTGCGAAGTTACGAGGGTGCGTGGAAACTGTGCAACACACGGTTGTAACACAGTCATTTTATGGACGTTTGTCACCAAATTTTCAACATAGGCATTTTAGGACCTCTGCTCATGAACAGTGTCACTGTGATTTTCTTAATCTGTCCTGAACACTGATTTCCCCACGCGACCGCGATACTCTGTGCCGGGAGTACGAAAACACATTTCGGCCAGGATTGAAAAATGATAGCTGTACTTTTCATAAGGAGCTGTGGAAAAATGCCACTGTTGAAAATGTGGAGTGAAAATATTACAAATTCGCAAAGTTACGAGTGTGCATGGAAACTGCACAACGCACACTCATAAAACAGTCATTTTTTTTATTTTTTTTTCACCAAATTTGCAACACAGTCCTTTTGAGAGCCCACCTCATGAACAGTGGCACTGTTTTTTCATTAATCAGTCCCGAAAGGTGATTCTGGGCAGAGACTGCGAAATCACCTTTCGGGACTGAATAACGCCATGACAATGATTGAATTCATGAGAAGGGGTCCCAATAACCCCATGTTGAAATTTAGTGGCAACAGCTGAAAAAATGGCTGAGATATTCACTTAAATTGAAAAAACCCTATTTATGCCATTATACAGCTTACCGGCATTTCTTCAGTTTGCGGTCGGCTTTGAAGAGTGCAGATGTGTTCCCAATCCACTGAAGATCATTGCACTGGGCTCTGGAGATAAGTATGGGGTGAGGCGGGTGTGGGGAGGCAGGGTGTGCAGAGGGTGGGTGCAGGTTGGTGGAGGGAGCACAAGACCCCACGAGGGACTGTTTTCTTGGTTTCATGGAGAACAAAAAAAAAGACGCAGGAAGGTTTTTGTTTTTCAGGCTTGCTTTGGTCACACTGGGGTGAGCTCCCAGTGTGCTACTCTATGCTTTTGGGGGACTGGAGCTGACTGGGATTGGGGCCTCTGTCAGCAAAGAAAGACTGTTTGGGGGGCATGATGCTGAGGGGGATTGGGCACCCCTTCAGCACACAACAAATGGGGAGGGGGGAAATTAAGCTGATGGGGAGTGAGCTCCCCTGTCAGCAAATAAACTGGGTTGGGGGCATGCTGACAGGTGGATTGGGCACCCCCATTGGCTTTCATGGGGCTCTGAGGCAGACAGCGATAGCCGCCATCATGTTCATGAAACGGTTAGACCGGGCAAAGTACCGCCCTGCAATGACGGGTCGCTCCTTCATTGCAGCGGAATGGCTAATGCTGCAATGACGAGGAGGCCCTGATTACAGGTGACCAAATTGTTTCAGGTTGGTGACACTTCTGCAGAACCAGTGTCATCAGAACAGTGGGCCTGCATTGGTTGAACACTGTCAAGCCCACAAATGCAGTGTCGCACCTCCACAACCCACTTCTCTCCTAAGCTGCCACATAATGTTTCTTGCACATGCGTGCAAGCAAACATAAAAAGAGATATTCTTGAATAAGGAGGCATGATAGGAGGCTGGAAGGGGGTAGACTAAGGGGTCATGTGAGGAAGTATTTTTTCATGGAAAGGGTGGTGGATGCATGGAAAAGCTTCCCAGTGGAGGTGTTGGGGGCTAACTCTGTAGGGGAATTAAAAATTGTATGGGATAGGCAGAGGGGAATCCTAGTGATAGGAAAGAGAATAAAGTCAGAGATCAAGAAGGGTCTGTGGTTTTTGCAGACAGTAGGGAAAATGGGTAGACTGTGTGGGCCTCGCAGTCCTTATCTGCCATCAGTTTCTATTTTTCTATGTTAAGTGCTTATTTGCACCAAACACCAAGTATCCCTATGTCTCCCTCCATCCCCCACCTTGGCAGTACCCTTACCCACCAACATCCAGTTTAATAACTGGAAAGGTTCACCGGCACAGTCCACCCTCCTTCATGGTAGGACACATTCAATGAACACGCTCATGCTGTCTGTCATAATAAAACCAGCTGATTACATGATAGGTATTTTTTTTAATGAATAGTAGTTCCCAAATAAAAACACCCTGTATTTGGGAGCTTTACAATACGTGGTATTCAGCTGGACTGCAGAAGCACAGGGTTCTGTGGTCCCTGCACTTCCATGAGGCTGCAGATACAGATGCACAGGGCAAAGAGTGCATCTGTCAGCCAATGCATGGTGTCCTCTGCCACCCATGGGTGCAGAGGTCCAGGGCCATATGCCAAGAGGACAGTTGTCTTCACTATATGGCACTCACTCCTGTGCGGACAACTCACCATCCCCCCACACTCACCCAATCCAGCTGGGTCACTGGGCTCACTCCCAAACTCAGCTCACTATCATGGGATCACAAATCATATCCTCTGGGGGCAAGAGTGGCACTACACACAACGTTTGTTAATTTTGTATTTATGTTTTCAATTTTGACCCCAAATTTTCAGGATACTAGTTTATAATTAATGGGCTTCCCTTTTTCCCATTAGGAAACCGTGGCGTAATTTGCCATTATAAAGGAGCGTTTATAACGGCAAACACGCGCACGGTTTTCCCCGCACTGCGCATGCTCGAACTCCTCGCTCACTGTGTCCTTCAGAAACTGGAAACCCTACCGCAAACACACCATAGGGAGAGACAGACTTCCACAGACACTCGGCAGTAAGTAAATTGTTTTAAATGACTTCGGATGTTCCACTCGACTACTGGATGGACCCCATAACAAGAATTAAAATAAACTGAAAGCGAACCTCGCGCGCTGACCTAATCTGACTGCACCGACACAGCAGTCTTTTTTTTTTATTCTATATAATTGCTGAGGTGAAAAAGTAAATCCCAACAATTATATAAAATAAAGTATAGGTCCATGTTAGTAATTTACACACCCGCAGCTCTGATGCTATGCATAACCTCGGTGTGTGTGTAACTCGCTATACATACAGAGACCCATACTTTATCCTATATATAGTAACTGATTTACTTTTTTTCCCATAGGGAAACTGTGGCCTAATTTGTCATAATAAAGGATTATTTATTACGGCAAACACGTGCAGTTTCCCTTACTCTGCGTACGCGCCCACTGCAGTTCCTTGCTTCTCGACCGCTCACTGCTCACCAAACTGCTAATAGACACTGAACCGCCACCTCGAGTCGGCGGTAAGAAATAGAACAAGTCCTAGCCAGAGCCGATAGGGCTGTGAAGAGCTACCAAAGTTACACATGTACGTAGAAATTATTCAACGCCCGGGTGCAACTTGGCCATTTTTTGACGGTGTTGCATCAAATTTTCAACATGACCTTTTTGTGACCCCTCCTCATGAAAAGTGTCAGTGTCATTTTGTTCACTTGTCCTGAAAGGTGATTTTGCAGAGTGAACACGCTATTCTGTATCACAGGTGCAAAAACACATTTTGGGCAGATTGTGGAAAATGTCAGCTGTACTATTTTGAAGGAGGTGTTCAAAAATGGCAATGTTGAAAACGTGGAGTGAAAATATTAAAAATTGGCAAAATTAGGAGCATGCATAGAAACTGCACAATGCACACTAGTAACGCAGTCATTTTTTGGAACTTTTTCACCAAATTTGCAACATGGGCTTTTTGGGACCCCACCTCATTAACAGTGGCACTGTCATTTTGTGAATCGGTCCTGAAAGGTGATTCCACGCAGTGAACGTGAAATCACATTTCAGGACCAAGTAACAAAATGACAGTAACAGTTTTCATGAGGTGGGGTCCTAAGAACCCCATGTTGAAAATTTGGGGCACAAATTCCAAGAAATGTCTAATTTATCAACATAAATTGAAAATCCTACTGAATAGCATTATAGCACACTTACCTTTTATTCTTCAGTTTGTGGTTCAGCTTTGAAGAGTGCAGATGTGTCCCGGTCCAGAAAAGAAGACAGTGCTGACCTCTGGAGGTAAATATGGGGTAAGGGTGTGTGTGGGGAGGTGGGTGCTCAGTGGGAGGGTGGGAATGGGGAGGGGACTGAAGCGACAACAAGAGACTGTTTTCTTTTTACAGGGAAAAACACGACTGGAGCAATGATTAGGACCATTTTCTTTTACAGGAAAAAAAAACATTTGGGCACACTGGGGTGGGCTCCCAGTGTGCCACATGACTGGAAGGGTTGTACATGATGCTGACATGGGGATTGGGTACCCCATTGTCAGCTGGGGTAAGAAAAGAAAAACAGTTAGGCACACTAGGGTGGGCTCTCAGTGTCCCGCATGAGTGTGGGGTGCAAATAATGTAGACACGGGATTAGGCACCATGCTGTCAGCAGGCAAAACTAAAAATCTTTGGGCACACTGGGGTGGGTTCACAGTGTGCTGCATGGTTGGGGGTTGCACATGATGCTGACATGGGGATTGGGCACCCTGATGTCAGTGGGTAAAATTAGAAATCTTTGGGCACACTGGGGTGGGCTTCCAGTGTGCCACATGAGTTGTGGGGCACAGAATGCCACAGAGCTGGTGGAGGTGACACAACTCTGCATGCATTGTACTTGTGCATGTGCAGCTATAGTGAATAGCATTTTGCCATTCACAACATGATGACACCAGCAGAACTGCGCATGTGCGACTCGCACACATGCACAGTTCATGCACTGGAATGTGGAAGTAACAGCCAAAATAGTGTGGCTGTTATTCCATAGCAGCCAATCATGGCGGAGGGTTTCAAGCTCCACTGGACATTCAGAAGGATATTTCCAAATGTCCAACAGAAGGTTACATGATCTGCCATTTTTAGAGTTACGATCCAATCCCAATATGGCTGTAGGCTCTGCCCACAGCCCTAAAAATTGAAACAAACCACACAGACTTTAGTTAACTTTTGGCTGCCCACAAGATAAAAAAAAACAAAAACTTTTAAATTAATAAAGAAAGGTGACCGCGGCCAAGCACTGTAACTTAACTGGACCGTGGCTGCACAGCAACTTTTTATTTCATACAATCGCTGGGGTGAAAAAAGAGAAGCTCAGCAATTATATGAAATGAAATATGGGTCAGTGTGTGTAAACACGAAGTTTACACACACCGTCGGGGTTAGGTGCTATTCATAAATCCCTCAAGCTTAGCTCTCGGGGTTTATGTAGCATCTAACCTCTTGCGTGTGTGTAAACTTCTCATTACACACACTGACCCATACTTTATTTTATATATAATAACTGGCTTAGCCTTTTTCCCCATAGGGAAACTGTGGAGTAATTTGCCATTATAAAGGAGCATTTATAATGGCAAGCATGCGCACGGTTTTCCTCACTCTGCGCATGCCCCCACTGCTGCTTTTCCCTTCAGAACCAGGTAGGCCATGGAGCAACCTGCATTCATTTTATATAATTGCTGAGGTGAAAAAGGCAAACCCAGCAATTATATAAAATAAAACATGGGTCGGTGTGTAAACGAGAAGTTTACATTATTCCTCAGGTTAGATGCTTTTAAACCCCTCGAGCTGCGCTCTTGGGGTTTATGTAGCATCTAACCCCTCGGATGTATTTAAACTTCTCGCTGCACACCCCGACGCATACTTTATTCTCTATTTAATTCACCTTATAAACATAACATGTACCAATTAAAGTATACTGGCCAAAATGTCATTTTACACTAGAAGGGTGAAAACATGTCTCGTCCAGGTCAGGAATTAAAAAATGATGCATGTCTCATTTATAAGGTGGTGTGGAAAAATGGTTATATTGAATGTTTGGACTCAAAATGTTGAAAATTTGTAAGGTTATGAGTGAACATTGAAATACTGCAACATGCACTCATAACTTGGGTATTTTACTTTATATGTACACCAGATTGTTAGCATAGCCTTCTTATTACCCCACCTCATGAACCCAGTAGTGAAAATGTTCAAATCCCTGCTGAAATGTCCTTCTGTGATATTAAAACATCATTCTGCACAACAGGTGTGAAAACACATTTTGGCCAGGATTTGAAAAATGATAGCTGTCACATTCATGAGGTGGTGCAAAAAATGTCTATGTTGAAAATTTAGGGTCAAAATATTTAAAATTGCCCAAGTTATGAGCGAGCGTAGAAAAATGTCAGTGTATGTGCTTAATGACCCCATCTCACGAACAAGGCCAGTGAAAATTTTCAAATCCCACCAAAAGGTAACTTCACCAAGTGACCATTAAATCACCTTTCAGGCCTGATTTGCATACTTCCACAACCATTGGTCATGAGGTAGGGTCCAAAAAAAGGCCATGCTGAAAATGTGGGGTCAAAATATGCAAACAATGAGAAAGTTATGCATCAAAGTTCAAAGCCCCATTGAAATAGATTGAAGTGCACTTACCTTAGTTTCATATTGCAGTCGGCAGCTCCAGCAGCAAGATGTACCTTTGTTCAGAGAGTGGCTCTTCACTATGGAAGATGTTCAGATGAGTGAGGGTGTGAGGAGGGTGTGGGGTGGTGGGTGCAAAATGGGAGGTCAGGGTGGGGGCCAACATCAGCAAGGGCTTGTTTTCTTTTTTGCAGGAAAAAAACAAAAATGAGGGATGCTTTTCTCATTTTCAGAGGAAACTGACATTCTAACACTGGGGATTGGGCACTCCAGTGTTGGGCAACTGGTGGCACCATGGGTGGGCACAGGTGCTGCCACCTAGAAAACAGGAATGGGGTAGCTGACCTGGAGGGGAAGGGGGTTAAGAAAAGTGGCACTGAAGGTGTGCACCCTGGTCCACTGAAAAAATATATACTGTATATAAAAAATTGGGAAGGGTGGACAGGCAACTTGGAGAGGAGGGGGAGAAAGAAGCAGTACTGGGGGTGGGCACCTCAGTCCACTTATTAGATTAGATAGATAGATAGATAGATAGATAGATAGATAGATAGATAGATAGATAGACAGACAGACAGACAGACAGAGAGACAGATAGACAGATAGACAGATAGATAGATAGATAGATAGATAGATAGATAGATAGATAGATAGATAGATATAGAGAAAGAGAGACAGACAGACAGACAGAAGAAGGGAATCAGCAGTTCACTGGTCTCACTGCAGCCCAGCATGCAGCATGACTTCCTGCTGCAGAACTCAAGAACAACCTACTGTTCTCATACAGAGAATGCAGATGAATGGCTCCTCTTGGGAAGCTGGGCACTCTGATTTTGGGGTGCCCAGAAAAGGGATTTCTGGAACTTAAAACAGCAGACTCTTCCTAAACAAGACCTGTTTAGCTAAGTTCTGCTTTTTTTTTTAAAAGAGACTATTTTTATGCATTTTCAATGTCTGTGAGTTTCAAATGGTGAAAAAAATGGCAGGCAGCATGATTGGTATTTTTGTCAACATGAGAGGTAAATCATGAAAATAAGCAGTCGTGGTTGTGTTTTTTTTTTATACCATTTGTGTCAGGACATTAACTCTAAAATCATTATAGTCTAGAAGCATATAATATTTTTTCATGAAACCTTCCAAAGGCACACCCTTGGCATGGGCCCCTTAAAGCGTGAAACTTTTATGAAAAAATTCAATACCATCTAGGCTGTAGGTGAGATCAAAAAATACCCAATATTAAATATAGGGTAACCAAACATGATTTTTTTTCATTTTTCTGATGCTCCATATCTTGAAAACTGAACAAGATGCTGTCACAAGACTTTTCACAGTTTGAGCCACTGACAGCCTGACTGCACATGCCAAATTCGGGGCTATTTTGTCAAACAATGCCAAAGTAATTAAGGTGCAAAAATGAGGGTTTAACATTAAACAGACTACTCAACCCTAATTATAGGGGCATGGTAACACCCCTATAATGTGCAGTTACTATTTATCTTATGATCATAAAAGTACATTCTTGAGTTCTTTGGGTGTGATAACTGTGATGCGAAGCTGAGCAGTTCTGGCACACAAAAGACTTGAGAAGAAATTCTTACAATCATAAGAGACACAAGAGCTGTACATATAAACATGTATTCCATTGTAACATACCCAACTCTGCAAGATAGTAGTACTATCTTGCAAGCTGGTCATATGATAATAGTTTTGTAATATATGGAGATGCTTAAATAATACTATTGTATCCCATACAAAAAAATCCCGGTAATATCACATCAGCCAAAGTGATATTACCATTGTTGGTCCCTGATAATACTGTCGTTCAGAAGTGATAATACCATCGTTGCACCTCTGAACGATAGTATTATCACTAAAACTAAACGGCGCAAGCTCAACTCCCCCACACGGTAGGCTTGTTGCTAAGATCCACTCGGCAACCTCCTTTACACACGATGTGACGTTCCTGAAACCACACCTCCTGATTGGCCGCGGATTCTCTGTGGGCAGGCGTAACAGTTCAAAAACATGGCGGCCATCTCTCGCTTAGTGAGAGAAAACCATCGCTTTCTTTTTCTGCTGACCCTTTTGGCTTTTTATTTATCTTTGTCAGTTCCACAGAAGTATCTCTTGAATCCTACAAACACTAATAAAGAACAGGACAAAAAGGTATGCGAGGGAATGAGCGGGAGCAAGGGGGGTGGGTTTTCATGGAGAGAATCGATGAGTTCAAGTTGCAGCGGGTGCCCAGCCACACAGCACAATTATAAACAAAGAGCTGCACACAAAAATAAAATGTGATCCATATATTACAAAATAGGTTAGGTTCCAGAATCACTGGCTATACTTCCCATCTCGAGGTTCTGGGGACATGTGAACCTCTCGAGCTTCTCTCTCGAAGTTCCCTATGTCCCCAGAACCTCTCAATGGAATTACAGCCTTGTAATTCACTGGAACCTATTTATTATTCTAGTTATCTTGGCCAATCCACCCCTGCACCTGTTGGATAAATCACCATTGTTATCAACATATTATAAATCATGTAATGACCTTTGTTTAAAAAAATATGGAATGTCAATTTAAAATCAGAATGTTTTAATTTGCAGAATATTAGATAATCCACTTTGTTGAAAATAGACTGTGCCAACCAAACTTAGAACTTCAGAATTTTAGAGTGCCTGGCCTGGCCTGGCTTGGTTCAGCCTCTATAAGGAATTGAGAGCCAAGGTCAAGCCAAGTCAGTTATAATCAAAGTAAGCATTTTTTGTCAGCTTGAGCAGTTATTGTACTGCCTGAAATGTTCCACTCCTGTGTAGTGAGCTGCCTGCAGAAGGCAGGGCTCTGCTTGTATTTTGGCTCATACAATCAAGCCATACCCCTGGCTCAGCTCTGGCTTGGCACCAGGTGAAAAATTCCTGGCTTGCCCACCTCTACTATATGCATGAGACAACCTCTTCTATATGTTTATATGTACAGTTATGGTGTCTCTTATGGTTATAATCATGCATCCTTTATTTCTTAGGGTGAGAGAACTGTGAAGTGAGGCTGACCAGTTCTGGCACACAAAGGACTTGAGAAAAAATATTATAACCACAAGGGATACAGGAACTGTACATATAAATATATTGTAAATCATCCGTTGTTTAAAAACAATACATTTGAATTTAGAGTCAGTATATTTTACTTTGCAGAATATTAGAGAATACCCTTTGTGGGAAATGGGCTGTGCCAACTAAACTTATAACGCCAGAATTTTAGAACTGTTTGCATGACATACCTTCTTATGAGTATAAGAGTACCTGGAATGATGTAATAATTTATGATGGTTATAAGAGTACCTGAAATGTTTAGAAATAAATAGTCCTGACTGGCTAAGTGTGATGCCATGATTTATAACTGTAATGATATCCTCTCTGGGGAATCAGTTATGTGCTGCTTTACTGAAAATTAATACAATATAAATTTAAAACATAATGAGAGCAAAAGGAAAGAGTAAATCTGAAAAGTTTACATTTGAAAGAGTGCAGTATAAACAAGACAAGCAATGGTCTGAATCAGAATATGACATTTCTCAGATTTCTCAGATTTTTTTGAGGGGGCTGGACCTTCACCACTTCCGAGTTCCTCTGCCTATCCCTGTCCCTCTTGCCTTCAGATGCTTGTTAAGATCAACTCCTGTCCCCACCCCCACTCCTGTCTCCCCCTCTCATAAATGTCCTTCTCTTCTACCCATTTGTAGCTCCCTCAGCTACATTCTATTGCTCACCTACCTGGGTCTGCTGTTCTCCAGACTCCGCACCTGTACTTTTCACTTTCTGGCAGTTTTGTTACCCACTCTGTTTCACAGCTTGTCATTTTGTTGTTGCTAAAACCTGTCTCTAAGCATTGCACTGACTGGTCACCTCAACATGGTTTTATTTCCAGGCAAACATATTGATCTGTAAGTTGTACTTTGTCACCTTTTCGTATTGTTGCTACCATATCTTGCTTCTTCACTTTGTAATGAGTGGTCACTCCATTTCTGGTGTTACTGTCTGGGACATTTACTCTTTGTACGTTGCAGTTTGTATTACTCATTTATCCTTTACTGTACTGTATTGTAACTCCACTTTTTTCGTTTTATTTAGTTGTTTAGCCAGGAGTAGCACACTAAGCTGAAAGTTTTTTTACAGGAGTGACCTGGGAGCATAGGGAAGTTAAGTGACTTGCTCAGGGTCACACAGTATGCAAGTGGAAGCTGTGGGATTCAAACCCAGGTCTGGTCTGCTGGATGTCACCTGATTTGCAGCTCAGAGCCTTAAACCACTGTACTATACTGCCTCCAAATATTTATACTTTGCCTTCCCCCCCCCCGGGTCACACCTGGAAATGAGCCTAGGCTCAGTATACGTTTGAGGGTTATCAAATTTTAAATAAATAAATAAATTTACACACAAGCCCTGTTATAATGGAATACTTTAACCAATGGAAGAGCAACTTCATCAAAAGCTGATGACATCACAATGTCCCTGTAGAGAACTCAGACCAGCAGTTGAACTCAAACAGAAACTCTTCACAAAAGCAGTTATTTTTGTTTTTATTTTAAAGCTGCAGAACAGAGAGTCCACTGGGGGTTTAAAGCCCTTAAGGAAAACAAGGCAGTGTTGCTAGACGGGATTCACCCAAGGGTATTTAAGGTACAGTGTTATCCACCCCTCTGGCAATGCTATTTAAGCACCTCACTGGAGAGGGAGGAGGTTTTGGAGGAATGGAGGAGGGCTGATGTGGTACCTCTGCGTAAGCAGCAGGGAGGAGGCCAGTAATTATAGACCAGTCAGTCTCACATCAATGGTGTGGAAGTTAATGGAATCTCTGCTCAAAGACACGGTGATGGAGTACCTGAAGACACATGGGCTTCAGGGCCACTGGCAGCACTGCTCCACGTTGGGGAGGTCATGTCACACAAAGCTCATAGATTTCTTTGACTGGGTAATGAGGGAGATGGATTAGTGGAGGGCAGTGTTTTCAGGTTTTTTCAGTTATTATTCTTATATTTCTCCAGGATGAGGTACTAGGCAAAAGCTTATTTTCAGGGCTGTCCTGTTTACAATGTTACAACATATAACAGGAAAAGACAAAGACATAATTACAAACCCATGTAAAGATATAAAAGTATAAATGCATACAATGTAAAATTCAAGCAGCATTCAATGATAACAATGTCTATAAATACAGGTGACATTCCAACAGATTGGAAAATGGCAACGGTAGAACCAATTTTCAAGAACGGTGATAGAAGCAATATGGCCAACAACAGACCAATAAGTCTGACCAGTATCCTAGGTAAGGTCCTTGAAACACTGATTAAAGATAAACTGGAAAAAGAAATAGAATGTAAGAGATTGGGTGATAACTTGCAACACAGTTTTAAGAATCAAAGGTCCTATCTTACAAACAATCTAGTTTTCTATGGAAAAGTAAGTACTTTATTAGACAAGAAATCATCAGTAGATGTTATCTATCTGGACTTCTGTAAAGCATTTGACAAAGTCCCCCATTCAATAATTGTAGACAAAATGAATGTTATGGGTATAAATAAACTCATTGTCAAATGGGTTGGGGCATGGCTGAAAAACAGAACTCAGTCCATATGTATAAGAGGACACCAATCAAATATGGGCTCAGTGATCAGTGGAGTGCCACAGGGGTCGGTATTGGGACCTGTACTGTTCACAATATTTATTCCTGATATGACTGAGAATCTGTGCAATTTTACTGTAAAATTTGCTGATGATTCAAAAATTGCCACTGAGGTAAGCAGTGATATTCAGGTTGAATTGCTCAAAAAAGACTTGAAAATCTTGGAAGATTGATCAAGACTGAACAGTATGGCATTTAACACTGACAACTGTGTTGTCATGCACTTTGGGGAAACAAATAAGAAAAATAGTTATACCATAAACGGGGAAACCCTACACATAGTCGATCGAGGAAAAGGACCTGGGAGTCATTATTACAAATTACCTAAAATTTATCAGTCAATGTACCGAGATCATTAATAAATCAAATAAAATTATAGTCTGTATTAAAAAAGCGTTCCAATCCAGAAATAGAGCATGCATATTACCATTATATAGGGCATACATAAGACCATACATGGACTACTGCTCGCCACTCTGGAGTCCCTACCTGCGTGGTGATGTCAGGAGGTTGGAGAGTATGCAGAGAAGGCTGGCAAAGTTAAAGGATGGGATGCAGTACATGAGTTATGAGCATAGACTGATGGAACTGAATATGTATTTGCTGGAAATTAGAAGAACTAGGGGTGATCTTTTATTAATATATCACATTTTAAGAGATGGATAGTTCATGGTAGACCTTGGACTGTCCATAAACCTTAAAGATTAGTCCTTGAGAGGACATAACTATCAACTGAAGCTAACTTATCCCAAGAGATCACTAAGACGCAACTTCTATACACAGAAAATAACATCATTGTGGAACTCATTGCCTAAAGACGTAGCTGAAGCAGAATCCTTGAGTCTTTTTAAACAGAAGTTAGACAGTTTCCTGTTACCAACTTTGGGGAACAATTAAATCCTCCTTGAGGGAGATGTACTCTAATGGGCAAATAGCCTTCTGTACATCTAAAATTGTCCTAGTATAACTCCTAGTATAACTAGAACAGTTAAATGAATAAGATTCCAGTAAAGCAGACTTGAAAGATGAATAAGTTGACGTATTTCGTATGGAAGGGGGAATCGAATTCCATTTGATAGCAGCAGTATAATCGAATCACATTTTGCCATACTTTGTTTTTATAAGTGGTACTTTCAAACTCCTCCCTCTGACATCACAGAATAAGTAGCTTGTAGCATTCAGGGCAATTGTATCTTTAAGATAATCAGTTACAGATCTATTAACACCTGCAAGAGCTTCTTCACCCCTACTGCCCATCCCAACTGCTCTGCTCTGCTGACAAGGGATTGCTGGAGATTCCCAGGGTCTGATTGAAGACATCCGGGGCCTGTGCAATTAAATTTGTAGTCCCCACCCTGTATAATTCTCTACTTCATCGGGTTCGTGAGTGCCAGACTGTGGAGAGCTTTAATTCTGCATTAAAGTCATACTTATTTAATTTGGCTTTCTCCATTAATTGATTTTGTCATGACCCTGTTGTAATCACTGGATTTTAATTTGTTGTGGTTCAAGGTTTTAAATATTTATTTATCGTAAAGTGCTTTAATTTTATGAATTGTGCTCTATAAATAAAGATTATTATATAGAAAATTACTTATGATTCTGTCCCTTCTAATTTCTAACGGAACCCAGTTTAATTGGGATAACAGATTACAGTGATGGTGGGTAGCATAAGGGCCCTTAAGACCCCAAACAAATCTAGCAAATTTATATTGCAATCTGTCCAATTTCTATAAGTTGTTCTTACTTGTGTTTCTATTAACCATACACCCGCAGTTAATCAATGGGAGTATGACTGAGTTAACCAGCATTTTCCTTATTCCCTGAGTCATACATTCTGTATGTCTTCTTAAAGCCCCCAATTTCTGCAAAACTTTATAAAAAGCTGTTCAATATGAAATTCAAAATCTAGTTGTGAATCAACCCATAAACCTAAATACTTATATAATTGATCCTGGGTAAGTTGCATATCACTTTCAGTTTTTATAGTTATGTTTGATGATTCTTTGCCAAGCTCACCTACTTTTTTATTGTTGAACACCATAGTATTTGTTTTCTTTATGTTCAATACTAACACACTGTCCTTAAACCACTTCTCTAATTTACAAAATTCCTGCTGCAAAACAATTTCTATGGCATCACAGCCATTAGCAGTACATAACAAAACTGTGTCATCTGAGTACATTTTAATGTTACTGTCTGTACATATTCTTAGCAATTCATCAATGAAGGTGATGAACAGAAGTGGCAGCAGTGGATGTGGCCTTTCTATATTTCAGTAAGGCCATTGACATTGTTCCACACAGGAGACTGAAAAAGAAACTTAGCAGCCTGGGAGTGGGGGATGAGGTGGTGAACTGGGTATCTAACTGGCTGAAAGATAGGAGGCAGAGAGTGGTGGTAAATGGCAGTCACTCAGAAAATGAGAGAGTGACCAGTGGAGTACACCGGGATCAGTACTGGGCCCTGTCCTCTTCAACATCTTCATAAGTGATATAGCTGAGGAATTGGGAAGGTGTGTCTCTGCAGATGACACAAAAATCTGCAACAGGGTGGACACCCAAGAGGGTGTTGAGAGAATGCAAAGAGATCTGGGGAAACTAGAGGAGTGGTCTAGTGAGTGGCAGCTGGGTTTCAATATCAAAAGTGTATAATCATGCATCTAGGTTGGGAAAACCTGTGGGGCTATGTGTAAGATAAGAGGAGGTACTTGCAATTACTAAGCAAGAAAGTGACCTTGAAGTGATCATATCAGATGATCTCAAGGTGGCAGGGCATTGTGACAGTGCAGGAGGCCAGGCAAGCAGAATGCTGTGGTGCCTAGGGACGAGGAACTCTAGCTGGAGAAGGGAGGTGGTGTTGCCCTTGTATCACTTACTTTTGAGACCCCACCTGCAGTACTGTGTTCAGTTCTGGAAGCCAAGTCTCTATAAGGACATCGACATGGTGGAAATATTGTGGAGGAGGGCTGATAAAATGATGTGGGAGTTGCACTAGAAACCATATGAGGAGAGACTGGGGGAGCTCAACATGTACTCCCTAGAGAAGAGTGAGAGGGGACATGACTGAGACCTGTAAGTACCTGATGGTGTGAACAAGGTGCAGGATGGGAGTCTCTTAAATAGGAGGAGGAGCACCAGAACATGAGAGCATGCCATGAAGCTTGGGGAGGGGGATGTTTACGACAGACTTGAGGAAATACTGCTTCACAGAAAAGGTGGTGGACACATGGGACAGCTTGCTAGAGGAGTTGGTGTGGGCAAAGACAATGTAGAGCTTCAAGCATGCATGGAACAGGCACATGGGTATAATAAACAGAGTTAAAGGAGGAGGGAGGGAGGGACACCTTTGACCAAACAAAGTCCAGGGCGTAGTGTTAGGCAAGGAAAATGGGGCACACTAGGTGGGACTACCAGTCATTTTCTGCCAACACATTCTATGTTTCTTAGTGCAATGAAACTAGGCAAACAATTTTACAGTATTTTTTTTTCTCTATAAAAGATTCTAGGCATCTTCTAGTTTTATGTTTTAGTTGATGTTTTTTTCTCAAGAAAAAAACAGATGGCTACCATAGTTGGCTTAGAAATATCATTGTAGACCTGGTAAGGGTTAGGATCGAGAAAATAAAAAAAAATCCATGGTCCACAGCATAGGAGGGATCTAAAAAAGTGGATTTGATAGGTATGCTAATATTTTTATGAACTGTAGCTGAAACTAGCTTTTTGGGAAAAACATTTTTCATTGTACTGCTGCTTTAAATTAAAGTGTTATATTAATTAAATACAACATGATCTCAGAGAAAGCATGCAATTCATTGCCACATCTGAGAGGCTGGACTTTAATATCTTACCCATGGCTTTGCCACTCAAGGTAATGACCTCACTCATTACTCATGGAAATAAATTGCACATTTTTCAGTCAAGACATTTTGTATCTCCTGTTTGTCTTCACAATGATCTCTTCCTGAGTGCAGCAAAAATCAGGAGTGTTCATAATATGGTCTAGGACACTTTCCTATGGTCCCAGGCTACTTCCAGACACTCTGTGCTAATTTTTGTTTTTCACCTGGGCGCTCTGTGCATTTCAGTATCGATTACTTAATTTCAGAATGCTTATGCTACCTGGCAGGAAGTAGAGGGACAAATCAGAGAGGGATACAAAACTGCAAGGCATACATACAAAAACGACAAGAGCGCTAGGAAAGAGATGGGAAGCAGAATGAAATGACACAAAACTATTATAAAACCCCATAGAGAAAAGACCTCCACAATTCATGTTGCTTGACATGCCCCCTATTGCAGGAAACACCCCTCAATTTTGGCTGCTCCTGAAAACTTAACAAGTACCACTGGTATAAACCATAAATTCTGAATGCTCCACACCGAAGGTATCAGGCTCAGACCTGCTTAGCTTCTGTAATCTGGTGGGATCAGGTTTATGGTGGTAAGGTACCTTAAAAGTAATGCTGGCAATTATGACACTATGATAAGCTGGGTATACCCCTTAAAGCTTATATGAAACCACAGAACTGTACATACCTTAAAACCCCTCCTATTTCTTTCTTGCAGTAGTATCCACTGTTCTTGATATGCTTTTGTTTTTTTTAACACAAATAGTTCACGAGCTCTGAAAAGGGAAAGAAAAATTATTTCAAAAGCAATACTTGACCACTGGTACAGTATCTGCTATGACGTCAGAGATCAGATTCATTATTTTAAAGATAAAGTATTAGGTTACTATAGGCTGAAAATCATTTTTTCTGTGTGTGACTCAGAGAATTTCAGCAGTAATCCTGGGATTGTTTGAGGTACAATAGGAAGACTTTGCTAGCATGTAACCCCTTCCCTGTTCATAATATAGAGCTACATTATTCTTAGCTGCGGATTTGCTGTTTGAGATAGAATGTGACTCTGGGAAGAGTAGGCCACTGTGCCTGGTTGCTGAGCTGGCTGAGCATTGGAATGGTATTCTAGGGGCCTGGGTTCAATCATACATACATACACAGTTTATTGTTCGACATTTGTCATTACAGTTCAATACTACAATAAATATATGCAAATTTTTATTAACAACATGTGAGTTTAGACATCTATTGTCTCAAAAACATTTTTATAAAAAAACATCATTTACCTTAATAAAATTGCTTCCTGGGCTCTAGTAGTCCCCTTTGTATTTTATGTAGGCCTTATGTAACTTAACCCATCGCTGGTTGTTAACACAGAAATGTAATTAGGTTTACTGTACCACAGATTAGTACAGATTAGTTAAAATACTTTATGATTTCATAGATGAAGGCTTCGAGAACGTTGCTATACGTTCCAAACTTAATTTATCTTTGGCATTAAAAAGTGTCAGAATAAGCTGAGCTGATGGAAGTTTAGCTATTTCTAAAATCAGACTCAACCATACCTTCCTGGTCTTTTCATATAATGGACAATGCAACACTATATACTTTAGGTCATCTTCAATATTCAGTCCACAATTAATTTTTTTTTTTGTAAATCCATCCCATTTTTCACTATTTTATATACATATATATATATATATATATATACTGTATATATATAGGGGATACATGATGGACAGGAGTGAGCTCTGGATATTTCACAAGTACTGAAGGCATGAGTGAAATATACAGTGCTCACGATGTAGGAGTGAACATATTTTACATATTCCATGATCTGCACATCATGTGTGCTATTTATACCATGGGGATGAGACTAGTTTCAGTGAGCTAGGTATGTTTGGTGTTGTGAGGTTCATTTGAGTTAAAGCTATGCGGGTGCTGTGGTAGTGTGTGTGAGGTTTTATGAATGGATTGTTGAAGTGAGCTGGTATTGGGTGATGTGTGTGTGTGTGTGTGTGTGTGTGTGTGTGTGTGTGTGTTAATTGGGTGTGCTGTGTTTTGGTGATTGGTTGGTTGGCTAAGGGGGGGTGGTTCTTTTGTGTGGCAGTAAGAAACATGGTGGTGATTTCCCTTGGCAGGTCTGTGTCTTTATTTTTGGATGTTTAACATTTATTTACACATTTTCAGTTTCATGTGTTTGTATGCTTGGTGCACATTTTACATTTGTTGTGCTGCTCGCTGTTTTATTTTCACAGGAGCGTTTCGTATACTAGTTTCCGCATTCCGTGACAGTTACACATTTATTTTTTACTGCTGGAACAAGTGTGTGAAATTAAAGTAACGTGTTATTACATAGTTAAAGCATTCTAAGGTAAAAGTAATGCGAAATATCATGTTGTAAGTCTGGAGATGTAAGTTACATGACTGTTGGTATTCACCGCCATCATGTTCCTCAATCTGAGTAGGAATCCGGTGATATTACTGTTTGGTTTGCTTTTTGAAGCTCAGTTTGTTGATCCATGGCATGATTATAGCAGTGTTTTGAGAATTTGGAAGGTTCACCTTTGGAATTTTGAAGCACTACTACAGGTGACTGTGATTATGTATGTTAATTTTGTTCAGTTGAGTACAGGGACTGTTTCAGAAGTAAGCAAATTACGGGGGTGTTTCTTAGTGTTTTCACATGCAGGTGGCTGACATCAGCAGAGTAGGTATAAACGATATTTATTTTAACTCTGCTGATGTCAGGAGGATTTATTCCACTGTAGTGAAAATAACATGATTCATCTCACTGGAATTGGTCTCACCCCATGGTATAAATATATATATATATATATATATATATATATATATATATATATGTATATATATATATATATATATATATATATATATATATATATATATATATATAATTAGCACTGTATAGTTCCATATGAAATCTTATTAAATGACGTTCATCAGGGTTGTCAAACATTTTTAAATAGGGTTCTAATGAGTGATCCAATTTTAATAGTTTCTATCATCTAAAGTGTTTTAAATTTTCAATCCACATGTGTTCCTTAGTTATCTCTGTATCTCTTAATCTTAATTTAATTAGGAGACCAATTTCATGAAATGGTCCATAATAGACTTCATGGAGAACATGACCCAATCCCAATGGTAAAACATAACCTCTTCTATCTTAAATTACTGGGAAAACATAACGTCTTCTGTTATACTCTATAGCTTCCTCCAAACACATCCTGGGTAAATGATTGTCAGAAAGTATGAAGAGTTTAAAGATAAAAGTTAACTTCCTCTCAATTGATGAGATGTTAAACCGAGGTCCCATCTGCCTGTTCTGGTGGTAGTTCAGGTGGATGTTAAAGATCTCATGGCACTTCTCGAAAAGAGTAAGGGAATTTCCCCAGCATCTTGGCCAAATTCCCCCCCCCCAATTCACTAAAAATACCACCAATAGCTTAATCTGGTTCAAGGTCAGTTGGCATTCATCTGTATCCCCTGCCCCAGGTCGTGCCTGAAAATAGGCAGAATTTGTCTAGTGCACTTACCCGGTCAACAAAAACTAAATAAATAAAAAAATAAATAAATAATCTAAAAGTTTTGTTTGACTGGATGACAAGGGCATTGGATAGGGGCCACTCGGTGGATTTATTCTACTTCGACTTTAGCAAGGTTTTCAACTTAGTGCATCACAGACAACTGCTGAAGAAGATGGAGGATCAGGGTGTGGCTAGGGATATAGAAAGATGGATAGATAACAGGCTAAAGGGGGGCAGCAGAGGTTTATGGACTGTTAACAGGGTCATATCAGAAGAGAGGGAGCTCATGAGTGTGGTACCACAAGGATCTGTCCTGGGCCTGGTCCTCTTCAATATGTTCATCAGTGACATTGGAGAAGGAATCCAGGGCACGCTGTGTCTTTTTTCAGATGACACTAAGCTCTGTGTAAGGGTGGATAGCAATAACAGAATTAAGGAAATGCAGAGTGACCTGCAAAAATTAGAAAGTTGGTCTAAGGCTTAGCAGTTGAAATTCAGTGCCAAAAAGTGCAATTTGGTGCACCAAGGTAAAAAGAACCCCAGGAAAAAGTACTGGATGGGTGGAGTAAGACTTAATACTACGACTGAGGAATGGGACCTAGGAGTTAGCACTAGTGACTCCCTCAAACAATCAAGCCAGTTTGACAAGATCTAGAGTAAGGCAAATAGGATGCTAGTATGTATAGAAAGGGGTACTGACAGCAGAAAAGAGAAGAAAATACTATCTCTATGTAGATCTTTGGCTAGGCCATACCTGGAGTACTGTGCCCAGTTTTGGAGTCCTCACTTCAGAAAAAAGACAAGAACAGGCTGAAGACAGTGCAGAGATGAGTCAGGGACAACAGTGTAGGTCTTACAAGGATCGCTTCAAGGCACTGAACATGCACTCACTGGAGTCCAGAGGAGAAAAGGGAGTTATGACAGAGACCTTCAGGTTCCTGGAAGGAGTAAACAAGGTGAACTGTGAGGAATTATTTAGCATGAATAACAGTTCCAGGTCATAAGGGCATAAGTGGAAACTGACAGGAGCAAGGTTCAAGAGGGATATGAGAAAGTATTATTGTACAGAAAGGGTGGTGGAACTATGGAACAGTCTATGAGGTGGTAGGTACCAAAACCATTAAATATTGGGATATAGTGGTTACTCAGGGCAGCAGTAACAGCGACAGGAATAGGGAGTGGATAGGGAAGGCTAGAACCCTTCACAGACAGTTTGTCCCAGGGTTAGATGGGGAACCATGAGCAGACAGGATGGACTACTGGTCTTTTTCTGCCATCATTGTCTATGTTTATACTTCAAGTTATGTATAGCACCTTAGACACTATTAAAACACAAAATCCAAAGATGTAACCTCAGTAATTATTTGTGGACTTAGTTAATTTGAATGGACATTTATAGCAGATGCTAACAGAAGTGCAACCTATTCCTATTTCTGCCTTTATTTCAACACAGCCTATTTTATTAAATTAATCTAATCAAACAGCTAAATCACTCAGAAAGAACCTTAGTCATAATCTAACAGTTTACTGTCCAGTCATGAATGAACCACCCCATGATTTGCTGAGAGAAAAAAGAAGTGCAGACTGAGCTGCTGACTTACATAAATAAATCCATGTATAAAATTATTTATTTATTTATTTCAATTTTGTTAACTGGGTAGGCCCACTGGACCCAGAAGGACCCTTTCTCAGGGGTGACCCGGAGTTAGTTACATGTACAGTATTTTGGCAATGATAACAAATACACGAAATGGTACAGAGGATCTGATCATATAGTTCATTAGTCAAAACAAAGTACAGAGTGACAAGCATGAGGGTAAGACAAGTACACATTCTGGCTAAGCAGGGAAGTGCAGTAACAGTAGACATGGCTAAGGGCCGACCAGACAGCCCAAATTGCCCAGGGACCTTGGGTCGGCTGGAGCAGCCAGGTAAGGCACAGTGCCTACATACAGCAACAGGTGCTGCTTTCTAGCAGATGTTCTCAAAGCCCTTTCCAGAAAGTTTCCAAGGAGCTGGATAGCAGTTGGGGTGGAAGTTTGTTCCATGGCACTGGGGCCGAGTGGGTAAACGATTTACTGCCAGCAACTGTCTTTAGTCTTGGCACTGCCAGTAGATTCAGGCCAGTGGTACGCAGCTGTCTGCTGGAGTGTTTGTGTTTAAGTAGGCCAGTGAGACCCTCAGGAGGAGGGCCCTGTATAGGTTTGAAGGCCAAGCACAACAGTGGGTACTGAAGCTGGTGGCAGAGAGAAGGCAATCTTAGGGACTTCAGGACATCACAGTGATGCTGTCGGAGGGGTGAGTTAGCGGCAGACCTGGCTACCTTGTTATACAGAGTATGCAGCCTACTGAGCTCCTGTTTCTGGAGTGAATACAGCAAAGGTGCAGCGCAGATAATGTTAGGGAGAAGGATGCAGTTCGCTATAGTAGACCTCGCTCCGAGAATCAGCTGTGAACTCAGCTGATAGAGAAACCCCAGCTTTTGATGTACAGTTTTTGTTACCTTGTCGATGTGGGGTTTCAAGGTGAAGCCCTGGTCCAGCACCAATCCTAGGTATTTGAACTGGGGTACAACCTCAATGATCACCCCTGAGGCAGAGGTGAGGGGCAGTAAAGGACTTTGGTTGGGGCCAAGAGACCTGGGGATGAACAGCATTGCTTTCATTTTGGTGGTGTTTAGTCTGTTGGCCTGGAGCCATTTCTCCAGGGACAGGTAATCTTTCTGCAGGTGCTTGCCGAGGTCGGATACACTGCCCATGGTTCTGTACAGCACAGCATCATCTGCCTACTGGACAACAGAACTTCTCCCGCAAGATGCACTGAGGTCATTTACAAACATTGAGAATAGGAGGGGGCTCAGGATAAAGCCCTGCAGTACCCCTTCCTTAATAGGGAGTTGGTCAGATAAGGCATTGTGCCACTCTACCTGCTGTGAGCGACCAGCTAAGTAACTGGTGAACCAGCTAAGGGTGTGGTGATCTAAACCAAGGTGTTCGAGCTTGTACATCAAAAGACTGTAGTCCACTGAATTGAAGGCCTTGGTTAAATCAATGAAAACAGCCCCAGTGGGGGTGCTGCAGTTGAGGGCCTTGAGGATGTTGGAGGAGAATTTGGCCAGGACAGTATCTGTGCCTTGCCTTTTTCTGAACCCGTGCTGGGTGCAGGCAAGCAAATTATTTGTTTCCAGGTAGTCTCAGAGCTGTCCATACACTATCCTCTCCAGAACTTTGGATACTATACACAGGAGGGATATAGGCCTGTAGTTACCAATCTGCTCTTTGAGTCACCCCCTATGTATGGGAACCACATGGGCTTGCTTCCATTGGGCTGGAACAGTTTCTTCAAGGAGGGATCTGTTGACAAGCCATGTGACTGGTAAGGCTATGGCTGGGGTGGTAGCCTTCAATAGTCGGGGTTCCAGATCATCTGGGCCTGCAGAGACCCTGGCCTTAATTGCCTTGAGAGGGGGGAGTACATCTTTTGTTTGTGCTAGCTTCAGGTGGAATTCTGGATAGTTACTCACTTGCCTCTCAGACCCAGGGCACCGAGAGGAGGGATGTAGGTCCACCTTGTATTTTTCAAGGTTGGTGAAAAACGTATTGAAGGTGTTAGCGACCTACTGGCTGTCATCGAGTGTTTGCTCCCCTGCAATGATGGGACCCTGAGGCGGGGGGCCATCACCCTTTAGGAGGCAGTTAATTTGTTCCCAGAAGGACTTTGGGTCATACAGGTTTGCGTGTTACAGGGCCTTACATAGTCCCTTTTGGCTGACAGAGCCAGTTTTTTTACTGTTCCGCAGCACTCTATAAGCGCCCAATCAGCTGGGAGACCAGTCACTTTGTATTTGGCCCACATCCTGTCACGTTGGATCATAAGTGATTTCAGCGCTGTCACTGGTTAACCTGATATACTAGAATTACAAAGAAAATGGCTGTGTTTGCCTTTGGTTTGAGTTAGTAAAATAATATGAATAATAGTAGGTATGCAGGCAAGCTCCATGGGGTAAACCTCCTCCTTGCACTACTAAATCAAAGTCTAGCATCGAGAAAATTGTACGTGATGTGGAACAGACATGCAGGTCATCCTCCACTTTAGGTACAAATGACCTAGCCAGTCAGTCCATAGAGGAAACTTAACAAAATCTTACCAGACTAGGCAACAAATTGGCGTCTCTTTCATCCAGTGTCTCTTTCTCAGAGATTCTGCCTGTTTGGGGAAAAGGTGACATCAGGCAGAAGATCAGGGAGAAGGACATCTCCGACCTTAACGTCTGGCTGAAATGCTGGTGTCAAGAAAAAGGGTATAGCTTTGTGGGAAACTGTCAGAACTTCTGGGAACGGGAGTTCTTTAGATTTGACAGCCTGCACCTCACAAAGGAGGGGACTCGAGTGCTCAGCCAGAAGTTCGATCTCCATATTAGTCAGTTAAACTAGTGGAGGAGGAGGAGGCGCAGGCACTTATCACATCACAAGGGTCGCCAAATACCCCTCCTCCATCATCAACTAGTTCAGCACCTGGATACCATAGGGAACTCAACTGCTGTGACAATAAATACACAGCTCAGTCTGATACACTAGGGAGAGACACACCAAGCAAATAAGACACAAACAATGCAAAGCAGAACAGGGTAATCCTACAACAGGCCACAGCTATCAGGGATGGAAGGCAATGTGCATCAATGCTCAAAGTCTACCAAACAAACTCCCTGATCACACAGCCATAATGACAGAGGCACAACTGGACTGGGTCACAGTTATGGAAACTTGGTTCGCCGTGAACCACACCTTGGATGTTACTATCCCAGGTTACACACTTTTCAGGAGAGACTGTGAGGGAAAGAAGGGAAGGGGGTGGCTATGTATGTAAGGGAGGAAATCTGTGCAACAGAGATCCTAGGAAAGTACAGCAAGATGGAGGCCCTGTGGGTCACCCTGGGAGCTGGGGACAAGGCCTCCATCTGGGTGATTCTTACCTACAGACCCCCATCCCAGGAAACTGAGATAGACAAAGAGCTTCTAGAAACCATCCTGATGATGGCAGACAAAGGCGAGTTACTACAGGTTGGGGACTTCAATCTGTCAGATGTGGACTGGTCCTCATACACGGCATCCTCAGAGTGGAGCACATAATTCCTATTTGCACTGCAGGGAGCAGGACTGAAGCAACTGGAGGACTCCCCCACCAGAGACAAAGCAACCCTGGACCTGGCACTCACAAACAGCAACAGGATTTCAGACCTTCATGTGGGGATCAGTCTGGGGACCAGTGACCACAGGTCATTCTTTACATCAATGAACAAAGCTGAACTTAAAAGTTACACAAAAATCAAGATACTTGATTTCCGGAAAGCAGACTTTCCCAGAATGAAATCTAGGATCAAATCCATGCTAGAGATCAGTAACACGGGGGATAAGGAGGACTTCTGGGAGACCTTGAAGAATGCTTTAACTAAAGTTATAGAACAATGTGCAAAACAGATCAGCAAATCCAAAAGAAGAAAGAACCCTCTCTGGTTCTCCAAAGAGATAGCAACCAAAATCAAGGGAAAGAAGAGGGATTCTAAACAATACAAGGAGACGAAAAATGAAACAGATGGAGAAACACAGGAACAAACTCATGGAGGCAGGAAAAGCAATTCAGATTGCCAAAGCCCAGACATAGGAAAGAATAGTGCAGGGGGTCAAGATGGGAGATAAAACATTCTATAGATACATATGAGAAAACAGAAAGAGTAAGGGCAGAATAGTCCGAATAGCAACAAAAGAGGGCCAGCTATTACAGAAAGAGGAAGACAAAGCAGAGTTGTTAAACAAATTCTTCTGCTGTTTTCACAATAGAAGACAGCAGTAAAGGGCCTCCATTAGGTATAATGGAGCATAATAGTAGAGGGGCAGACACAAGCCCCTTCACGAGGGAGAGGGTCCTAGAAGAGCTAAGTAAACTTAAGGTGGATAAAGCCATGGGGCCGAATGGTATCCACTCTAGAGTATTAAGAGAGCTTTGGGAAGAAATTGCTGCACCTATAGCTGTGCTATTCAATAAGTCTCTGGAAAGTGGAAGAGTACCTCGGGACTGGAAAAGGACAACAGTAGTGCCTTTGCACAAAAGTGGAAGCAAGGAAGAGGCAGGAAATTACCGCCCAGTCAGCCTGACCTCTGTAGTGGGGAAAATTATGGAGTCACTGCTAAAGGAGAGAATAGTGGATGACCTAAAGGAAAGTGGAAAACTCGACCCCAAGCAGCATGGCTTCACAACAAGGCACTTGTATCAAACAAATATGATTGACTTCTTTGATTGGGTTACCCAAAACAATAGACCAAGGTGGAGCAGTGGATGTGGTGTACCTGGACTTCAGCAAAGCCTTTGACACCTTTCCCCACAGGAGACTAGCTAAAAAACTGGAACACACAGGCATTGGTCAGAAGATAGTAAACTGGATTAAAAACTAACTTCAGAACAGGACCCAAAGAGTTTTGTCAATGGGTCGAGGGAAGGCAGAGTGACTAGTGGCACTCCACAAGGGTCAGTGCTAGGTCCAGTCCTCTTCAACATATTTATCAGCGACATCACCAATGGACTGGAGGGGGAAGGTTTGCCTGTTTGCAGTGATACAAAGCTCTGCAACAAGGTGGATACACAGGAGGGAGCCTCAGGTATGGAAGCTAATCACAGAAAACTGGAAGAATGGTCCAGAAATTGGCAGTTAAAGTTTAATGCCAAGAAGTGTATGGTAATGCAACTGGGAAAATGGAACAAAGGAAATAAGTATGTACTGGAAGGTCATCAATTAGAGGAGACAAAGATGGAATGGGATCTAGGTGTAAACGTTACCGATGACTTAAAAGTAGGAAAACAATGTGAAAAAGCAGCATAGAAACATAGAAACATAGACTTTGACGCAGATGAGGACTGCTTGGCCTACCTAGTCTGTCCATTTCCCCACCTAGAGGATAAGCTGCAGATCCTATTTAACCAACAACCTATTTCTTCCTACCCCCCACAAAAAATGCCTTATGTCTGTCCCATGCATTCTTGAATTCTCCCACAGTTTTAGACCCAACAACCTCCTGGACTGGCATCCTGGGATGCACAGGTAGTGGTATTATGAGCAGAAAGCAGGAGGTAATCATGCCACTCTACAGATCCTTGTTGATGCCACACATGGAATATTGCATACAGTTCTGGAGGCCTCACCTGAAAAAGGACATTGACCATTTAAAGAAGGTACAGTGAAGTGCTGCAAAAATGGTGCAGTGAGGGACAAGATTGAAACATTTACATCAGGAGAATTAACACAACCCAGAAGGGAAACCTCTTCCAGGAAAACAGGGCTGCACATAAAAGAGGGCACAACTTATGTTTGGTGGGAGATAGGTTTAAAAGCAACTCTAGGAAGTACTTTTTCACTGAGAGAGTGATAGACCCATGGATCAGAGTAATTTTGCTTACCTTTAGGCTGACAGCTTCTGTAACTATAAATCTCATAATCCCCTGCAGCTGCTACATGGGACAGGCATTGTGGGCAGCTTAGGAAGTAACATAACTGGGGGGGTGTTAGCCACCATGGGCAGACTGGATGGATCGCACAGTCCCCATCTGATGACTCCTTTCTTATGTTCTTATAAATAGCATGGGCAGAATGTTCAAAATGGTGGGTGCAGACACAAATGCATGTAGCAGCCACATCTGCATCAGTTTAAATGTTCTCAAGCCACCCCTTTCAAAACCTGTGTTAATTTTCAACAAAAACATCACAGTTTCTGGTAAAACAATGACTCAGATGCGGTTTGTCATTATGTTTGCTTGCACACATGTGCAAGAAAAGTAGTGCCATCATCCGAGTTTTCCAGAGGTGTGTCAGCCTCTTCCAATTCAGTCAGTGTATTTGCAGGCGCGGTCACAGTGCGCCAATCACTGCTCCAGCTGTCTATGACAGCTGAAAATGCAGTGGCATACAGTTGAAAGGCTCGGCTTCAGCAGAGCTCCCCTCAACATGCTGCGCTCATTACGTACTGACCGCTCCCCGTACTGTATAGCTGACGGGGGACTAACCCCTCACTCCAACAGCCTTACAGCTGCCATGCTGGGCCACCCAGCATGGCTCAGCCCGTTTGGCCGATGAGGTGCCCAATCTCCCGTCGGCTCCAGGCCTCCCCAAACAGCCTTACAACTGCCACGTTGGGATCCCACCACAGCGTGGCACTAGCTCGTATGGCCGACGGGGGTGCCCAATCCCCCGTTGGCTCCAGCCCCCCCCAGAACAGCCTTTCCAGCTGCCACGCTGGGAGCCCACCCCAGCGTGGCAAACATCCTGCATTGTCTTACTAAATAAAAAAACTGTAAATTTGAAAACGGTCCTCGTAGTCTCCTTGCCCCACCCGCACTCCACCCACTGCGCACTCCTACTTTCCCCACACCCCTAATTCTATACTTACCTCTGAAGTCTGGCACGACGATCTTCGGTGGACTGGGAACATGTCTGCACTCTTCAAAGCGGACCGCGAACTGAGGAAATGCTGGTAAGCTGTATAATGTTATAGATAGGGTTTTTTCAACTTTGCTGCATATCTCGGACATTTTTGGGAATTTTTGCACCAAATTTTCAACATGGGGTTTTTGGGACCCCTTCTCATGAATGATGTCACTGTCATGGCGTTACTCGGGCCCGAAGGGTGATTTCGCAGCCGCTGTGCGAAATCACCTTTCGACTGATTAATGAACGATACTGCCACTGTTCATAAGATGGGCTCTCAAAGCCTATTTTGAAAATTTGGTGGAAAAATTTCTAAAATGACTGTTTTATTTAGCATGTGTTATGCAGTTCCTACGCACGCCAGAATTTATTAATTTTCAATATTTTCACTCCAGATTTTCAACATTGCCATTTTATCACCCTCCTTATGAACAGTACAGCTGTCATTTTTCACATCTCACCCAAAATGTGTTTCTGCCCTGTAACGCTCCAATGGTGCAGTCAGTGTAACGTAATTAATGTAATGGACACATTAAGAAAATCACAGTGACACTGTTTATGAGCAGAGGTCTTAAATGGCTATGTTGAAAATTTGGTGAAAAAATTTCTAAAAATGACTGTTTTACGAGCATGCGTTGCAGAGTTCCTACGCACGCTCGTAAGTTCGCAAATTTTCAATATTTTCACTCCAGATTTTCAACATTGCCATTTTACCACACCTCCTTATGAGCAGCAGTACAGTTGTCATTTTCACATCTCGCCCACAACATGTTTCTGCCCTTGTAGCTATTAATGGCGCAGTCGGTGTGCGAAATCAATGTATGGGACATGTTAAGAAAATCACAGTGACACTGGTCATGAGCAGAGGTGTTAAAATGGCTATGTTGAAAATTTGGTGAAAAATTCCCAAAATGACTGTTTTAGGAGCACACGTTGTGCAGTTCCTACGCGCTCTGGCAAGTTTGCGAATTTGTAATATTTGCACACCAGATTTTCAACAGTGCCATTTTACTGCACTTCCTTATGAGCAGTACAGCTACCATTTTTCACATCTCACCCAAAATGTGTTTCCGCACATGTAGCACACAATGGTACAGTCGGTGTGCGAAAACAATGTTTGGGACAGATTAAGAAAATCATAGTGACACTGGTCATGAGCAGAGGTCTTAAAATGGCTATGTTGAAAATCTGGTGACAAAATTCCATAAAATGACTGTGTTATGAGTGAGCATTGCACAGTTTCCACGCACCCTTGTAAGTTCATGAATTTGTAATATTTTCAGTCCAGATTTTCACCAGTGGCATTTTTCCACACCTCCTTATGAACAGTACAGCTGTCATTTTCAAAACATGGCCGAAATGTGTTTTCACACTTTCAGCACAGAAATGCATGGTCACTGTGGGAAATCATTGTTCGGGACAGATAAAGAAAATCGCACTGACACTGTTCATGATCAGAGTTCCCAACATGCCTGTGTTAACAATCTGCTGTAAAAAAATCCCCAAACTAGTTACATTACAGGTGTGGGTTGCACAGTTTCTACGCACGCTCGTGACTTCACCAGTTTTTGTAAGATTTTCACAGCAGATTTTCAACATTGCCATTTTTTACACCTCCCCATGAACAGTACCGCTGTCATTTTTCACATCCTGTTCGGAATGTGTTTTTGCACCTGTGGTGCCAAATGCCATAGTCGCTGTGCAAAAGCAGTTTTCGGCTAACAAACTGATATTGCCACTGTTCATGAGGTGGAGGTCACAAAAAAAATGTTGAAAATTTGGAGTAAAAATACCAACGAATGCCTGAGGCGTTAGGGTTTCCGACCATAACGCTCCACCCTGTAGAGAATGACAGGCATCAGGGGTGTGACTTGGGATTCTTGCTTGTCATGCTCATGCCATTCCACCCCCACCCACACCCTGCAGCCAGTGAGAGGCATCAAAGTGTGCCTTGGACTCTTTGGGCCCAAACTTCACCCCCATTCTCCCATACCGCACCCATCTCACCGTGATTTCTGATGGTGGAAAAGTGCGTATAAGGGCCAAAGACCCTTACAGCATATTGTGACACTTGTCAGTGTCTGTAGGGTATGGTGTGGTGAAATGGCATGGTCGTTATGCCTGATGACCCAAAGGCACACCCCAATGCCTGTCACTCTCTGCAGGGTGGTGGCGGGGTTGGCTTCAGTTTAATACTTCACTGCCATTCCTATTATGCAGCTCTCTAACTTTTACACTACTAATGCCAATGCCAGCAAGCAAACATTCGGCATTGACAAATGCTTGTTTTTGTAACACAATTGTACCTTTTTTGTTGCAAAATCTGAATGCTGTTCAAGCATCTAACAGATGGTCTGTTTGGACAGATTTGCCATTTGTGAAAATAGAGGCAGGTGAATGATATTCCTATCCATTATCTCTACATTTACCTGCAAAATCATCACAGTGATTTGCAGGCAATCTGCAGCACTGTTGGTGGCCCCTCCAGTATATGGTGTCCATGGCCAGTGGTAGTCATGGTGTTTAGGTAGTATAGCAAGAGATGTGGTTTACCTTGAAGAGCACAAACTGTCTAAGGAGAATCCAACAAAACATGGCAGGGAAAATGTCCATATGATTATAGGTTAAAGCTTTTATAATCTCCAATCAGATGGTTTCTGGGTCTGCTTTACTAAAGAGGCTACATACAGTCCATTGTAACTGTACTTAGACCAGGGAGGACAGCAGGACCAGCAATCAAAGGATCAGAGCATAGACGAACTCTAACATGCACTGAAGGTTATTGAATCTCCCACCGCTGCCTACTACTCTGATGTCAGCTGCAGGGGACTATGGGATTTATAGTTACAGAAGCTGTCCGCCTAGAGGTAAGCAAAATTACTCTGATACAATCTACTATACTACAGTAAACAGCAAGTAAACCAAAATGTTTTTGCACACAAAGTGCACATTAGGACCAGTCCCATACTTGAGTGTGGGGCCCTTGGTGCTGATTGTTCCTCTTTAACTCTCTTCTAGCAGTCTCTCTATGCTGCTCCGTATTCCATTCTTGCCTGGAGGCAACTGTCTCTTTCCAGCAGTTACAGATCCTGTTTTGTGAACAACCAATTGTCTTAGGTCCCCACTTGGCCAGAGAGATGCACTCCTTGGCTTTTCTTTCTTTGCTTATTATATAATAATCTAGGTCTCTGGAGCTGCTTAAAGCAACTTTTGCAACAAACCCCACATTACCAACCCCATGCAGCTTCTCCAGACCCCTGGCTGCCAAATCCCTGATCTTTGCCAAGTCTGCCTTTCATTTTAAGGTGAAAATTTTTATTGAGAATGTCATAGGAACAACAAACTTGGAAACATTAAGCAATATTTAGAGATTATGGGCTCAATTTTCAAAGGGTGATGCAGGGCTCATGTTAAGCCCTGTGTCAACACCAGTCTTTAGCACAGCTGCGCCAAACCCCTTTGATGCGACTGCACCCAGTTTTCGTACATTGGGTGCAGGTGGGGCAATTTCCTCAATTTACTGCAACTTGCACCAAACCTTTGGGACTAGCCCCATAAAAAGGGTCCCTCAAATGGCACAAGTTAGACCAGGGAAAAGCTGGTCTAGCTAGTGGCATTTGACCCTCAGGATTGAAAATCCCAATCACAGGCCGGGAGAATGCGGCAAGCCCTTGTGCCAAATGATCTGTGCACCAGGGGCTTGTGACATTGTTTGGGCTCTGAAAATTGAGCCAGATATATATATATATATCTCAAAACAAACATTAAACAGTACATTGTTCAGAACCTGCTGGTCAATATCCTAAAGTACTTAAATTTAATAACATAATGTCAGCTAATAAGGAAAATATTGGAGGCAAGCATGTATACTGTTATAACAGACAGAAAGGGAGGCTCACCTAGGCATATATCAGAGACACACATGTATAATGTTATAACAGGCAAAATGGAAGGATCACCTAGGCATATATCAGAGACACACATGTATACTGTTATAACAGGCAAAAGGGAAGGATCACCCAGGCATACATGTAATAAGTAATAATATCAAGTGTGGTTCTCACAGGTTCATCTGCCATGGATGCCACTCAGTAGAGTAGAAATGGGCATTTTCAACTGCATAGACCAAGCAATGAATTGCATTGTTAGAGGAAGAGAACAAGTTATTACTGGGGATCCTTTTTCCTTGCTTCCTTTAATAACCCATCCCTATCAACTGACCTTCCTTGCCCCCCACCTACCTTCCTACACCCTTCCTCTGCAATACCACCCCTGGACACAATACCTCAGTTGTATTTTGTGCCATTTATTTCTCTGATTTTATGATTGCACTGTTTGACAGTTTTGTTACTGTAATGTTATTTGCAATTAAAAACTGAATAAACTTTAATTGCAAAAAAGATGGCAAGGCATAGCAAATTTTATTTATATAGTGCCCGTGAGCACTTCACAATAAAACAAACCACAGAAATTAAAAATCAGAAATATATTCAAAAAGAATTAAAAGCTTTCTCAAACAAATATATCTTTATGGAGGCTTTAAAGGCCTTGACCAAACTGGCTGTATGAATGCAGGGCAGGAGAGAATTCCACAGAGATGGATCAGCTGTACCAAACTCTCTATCACTGGATCTCTTTAGGTGAAAGGAAGGTACAACAAGCAGACCAGCCACAGCAGAGCATGGGGGATAGGCTGATACGGAACCAGGAACTGTTTAAGGTAGTCAGGTTCCAAACCATGTAGGGCCTTGTACATTAGCAAGCATATCTTGAAGGTGATGCACGAACTTACAGCCAGCCAGTGCGGATCATGCAGGACACTTTAGTTGTCACTACCTAGCACTGGTTCCTTGATGTTCTGAGGAACACCACATGTTCACCAAGATTCAGGAGACCTTTTACCTTATTGTCATAATTCTTAGCCTTTGTGACTTTGTGCTGCAACCCTAACTGGGCCAACCTCTTGGATTTGTTTTGTAATCATTCTACATGTATACATGTATGTATACAGTACATAAATATGTGTATATATATATATATATATATATATATATATATATATATGTATGTATATATCGTTGCACCAAGGGCATGGTCAGATATTTCCAGATATTTCTCTATATTCCTGAAGAGATCCTCTCTGGTAGCCTTATGGTGGTACTGCAGGCCAGCAGGCAGGGAATTTCTCTAGAGAAATAACAGAAGTTTCAGGAAATAGCTGACCATGTTGATTGCTGCAGCCGTACATACATGCATGCAGTACATTTAGAATAAATTATAGCAAATATCCTATACAAGAAATAATGCCACTGAGGGAGACATAATGTCATTGAGGGGATATCAGAAGGTCATAAATTGTGCTTGTGTATTTATTATCTTGTTAGACACCAAGGTGGCAAATTTATTTTTAGTATAGTACACTTTCCTCACATTTGTTTTCTATAATACATTTGAGTAGTCAAAAACAGGTCTATGTTTACTTTTGCTGAGGATCTGAAAACATTTTCATCAGTGAAGGAGTTAATCCCTAGACTTTTTGATTGAACGGGAGGAGGCCAGTGACTGTAAGTGTCAGTACTCAGTAGAGAATGGGTTGTATTTGACCAAATGACTGCCAGATGATGAGATTGCTCATTATGTTTATTCATCAGTATGGGAGTGGATTCTTCAGTTTCACTGCTGTTATAGTGTTTCGTAAGTCATAAACTGAAAACTGTTACAGTTTCTAGTTTTAAAAATACAGTTTGATAAATGGCTAAAGATGTTCCTATTTGTGCATGTCTGAAAATTCTGGTTGGGAGTTATGAAAGTTTGCAATGTGCAGGAATCATTTATGTTTCACTAACCACAAGCCACAACTTATATTTTACGTGTGCTTCAAAGCTGATTTGTTTTTCCTGGTGTGCAGATGTATATTTAATGCTTATTATTTTTGGAAATGTTTGCTGTCTGTTTAAAAAAGGTTTAGGATTTTGTAGGTTTTTGTAGGAAGCATCTGTTTCAGTGACCACATGCTATGTCATGGATTTTAGGTGTATTTATCAGGGCTCAGTTAGTCTTGCTTTGCATACATTTTTAAATAAACTTGTTTTAAAAGTAAAATGTCCATTTTTTTTAAGTTAGCAATATTGTAATATTGTATTTTAAAATTATTTGTAAAGGCTTACAAATGTGTTGTGTGTGTGTGTACATTGAAATGTTTATTAAATGTAATAACTTGCTTTTTAGCTGTGCTCGGGTTGGAGGGCAAGACATTAAGAACTTTTTTTATGAGAGACTTGTTTTGAGGTTGAGGTATGGCATTTAAAAAATATATCCATTGAGGATGTCATACTTGATTAGTTACTGCCATGATATGAACAGGTGATATCATAATTTATTAATTTGCAGGTATATATGAGTTGCAACACTGCACCTTGCCTATGAGAAAATAGTCCTACCCATGTAAAACATAGGGGATATATAATGGGAGGTAGTGCAATCACACGTTAGTCTGCACTAATAAGTGGTAATTCCCATAACTCATGAATAATGAAGCCACAAGTTAGTTATGAAGGTCTTACTGCTCATGTATTGAGACACATGTGTTATGGTAATACATCATGTAATTTGCATATAAATATTGATTTGAACTCAGAACAAATGTTTTTCACTTAAAATATGGTATTTCCACTTAGAATATGGAACTAGAACACAGGGGACAATGGATCAGACAGAGAGGTCACAGTGGCAAAAGAGGCAGCTTTAAAGCAGCAGTGCAACGAAAAACGTTATTCCAAACAGCTAATTTTCTGCTATGGTTATGAAAAATATTGGCAGAACTGTTGATTTGGGTTTTCTGTATGCTTCCTATGCTGAGCACTGTACATTTGCATTTTTGTCTGAACTCTTACCCTCCTCAGGTCCTCAATATTATTTCAATACAAAAATTTGGCGGCCATCTTTTTTTCTTGAGAAATAATCATTTTAAAACGTTCATAAAATTCTTAAATGATAATAAAAACTGAAAAATTACCACCAAAATGAACAGGAAGACATCTGGCATCAATTCGCATGGAAAAAGGTGGGGTCAAATTTTAACCAATGTTGATTGCACTGCTGCTTTAAGCTAAAATAAACTAATAATAAAAACATGAACAATAGTGTGGAATACAGTATATCAAATGCATAATGAGTTGCCGTGGAATAACGTATGTATCTCCAGATGTGTGGTAAGACCTTACAGTACCACTCACTAGTGGAAACACATGTGTTATTCCACAACAATCCGTTGTGCATTCCCTATATATCATTACCACTTGTGAGTTATGGGTCTTACCACTCACTACTGGAGATAAATGTGTTATCCCATTGCTACCTATTATATATTTCTATTTATACAACATGTGTGTACTGATACCTAACAAGACAAAAAGTGTTACTGTATCTTGGCTCAACATAGCAAGATAATATTCACTTGTAAGGTAGGGTATGTCAGAATGACCCAGCATAGCAAGGTAATATTATCTTGCTAAGTAGGATATGTCACAATGCATACTGAACCAATCAGAGTGCAGCTTTCAAAATTCACACTAGCCAAGGGCAGCACTGAAGCAAGTAGTTGAAATCAAACAATAACAATTAGATCTTCATACAAAGAGCAGATTTAAAAGTGTATAACTTGTAAACATGATGTTGTATAAATCCAATATACAGTACAATGGCCTGACTCAAAATACACAAACTGTGTGTTTATACATTACCCAGTTTAACATTCAATCCCACAACCCCTAGTTACTGTACTTGACTGTAATAAACAGTCACCCTTGTGTTATGAATCATCAACTCAGACTGAAAGCATGACAAACTTGTCACTGGAATTTATATTAACAGAAATTATCACAAAGGAACAAAAAAACAGTAAAGCATTATGTGTTCATTGAAATAATAAAAAAAAGAGAGTCAAAAAATCTGTTTCTATTACAAACCGTTTCCATTTCTAAAGATGTATTTCACTTCCAACCTGCTTTTGTTGCTAATAAATGTAGCATAGTAACATAGTAATTTCAGGTCAGAAGGAACTCAAGGTAAATAAATTGCTAGCTAAGTACATAAAATGCTATTTGTCATGTACTGCATACATGCACTCCTCCATCCCTCCAGGATGCATCTGGAAATGAACTGTTTCAAGCTCACTGTGTCTTAACTGGTGGAAGAAAGGAAGGAAGGAAGGAAGGAAGGAAGGAAGGAAGGAAGGAAGGAAGGAAGGAAGGAAGGAAGGAAGGACGGACAAATCATATGTCTGCCATTCTGATGTCTGTTTTGAGACCATTTCAGTCACTTGGACCTCTGCAGGCTAAAGTTAGACACTTTTTAGATTGCTGGTTGTAACATTGTATGAATTATAGATTGTGATAGCGCTCCTAACAAATCGGAGCGCTCCTTTCCCCTGCATGTGAGACACTCTTATGTTGTGAAGAGCATCTCATGCACAGATGCCCTGGAAATGGGCACATTCCAGGACAGTTTTAAAAAAAAATAACATTGATCATGCTCTATCCATAATATATTAATATGTCTCCCGTCACCTCTCGTTGTGGGATAAAAGTGGTTTCACTTGCATTCTGCTCGAGCCAGTATGGCTCAGCTTCACTTCACTGTTCTCTCTCGAGCAGAATGTGCATGAAACTCTTATCCCACAATGAGTGGCTCCAGGGACATATTAATACATAGTGCTGAGTGAAATGTTCAGATTTTGATGCAATGGAATTTTAAGGAATGTTGGTAAATTCCACAGAATTCTGTCCATAGTGTAATTCCAATATTTCACAATCAAAATGTTTTTCGTGGATTAATAAACCACATTTTACATGAACGTTGGTCTCTTTTTCTGCAGTCCATGGTAAATTACTCCTCAGTTTTTATGGGACCCACAGAAAATTATTCCATGATTTCCACAGAAATGCTTTTTGGAATTCTGCGGAATTGAAAAAGAAATTCAAAAAAGCATTTTGGAAGTGGAATTGCCATTCTGCACAGATTCCACCAGCGGGATTCTGCATATCACGCAACCCTAATTGAATGTCTTGATAGATTGTGATCTGAGACAGTAATTAGGTGATCATTCCCAGTGAGGAGAGAGCTGTGGGGACTGTTGTTGACGTTATGCATCCATGATGAGCGTATCAAGATGTTTTACCATTTTATTTTGTAAATTATTTACCTAGGATTGCCAAGCTGAGATGCAACATTTTGTTTTCAATGGGGTCCTGCATCTACCCATTTCAACAGCTGGGTTTACTGGATCATTGGAAGGTTAAGTAGCTTGCCCAAGGTCCACAAAATGTGTATTTGGCCCTAGTGGGGTTTGGGTCCCAAGCTGGTTCTCTAACAAGTAGACCATATTGTGTCCCTATCTTACTAAAGAGATGTTTTACGAGCTTGTTGAGTAGATAAGACATAGAGAATATGCCCCTTCTTGCTGTAGGGTGCTCTATTGGCATTCTAAATAGTGCCAACTTTTTAACATTTGGTCCAGCTGATCATGCAGTCTAAACATCGACATTTCTCACCAGATTTTCAAAAAGGCAAGCTGTAGACATACATGTGTGTTGTGCCAGCATCGGAGTCCACTCAACTGGATGGAGTGGCTTCCCTGCTGTTTTCAAAAGGCATGTCTCTTTGTGGCAAAAGTCATGATTTAAGGTAAAACAATGATGCCAATGCAATTTGCATACATTTTTGTCACAATTGTTACTTTTTATATGCAAAATTCAGATGTAGTTAGACCATCTAGGGTTACACCTTAAGTGCCATTTAGCTATACTGTAACTGCACTGCAAGTGCAATGTAGTTGCATGCAACAAACATATAACTACAGTATAATTACCCTGTTGCATGTAATTAATGATTAGTTACAATGAAACAGACACTTAAAGCATAACCCCATCTAGCATTTCTATTTTGAAGCCAGAAGCAAGCAGGTCTTGGATGGATCCTTTTAAAAATGATGCCTATTGACTCAGCTTGCCTTTGTTGCACAGTACATTATGATATGGGTATGAAACAATCCAGAAACTTGATTGGTTGAGTGCTGTAGCTTGGAACCCATGCTGGCATCCCAGCACAATGGCACTGGGAAAAGAACTGTCACCTTAGTGACCTGTTTACAATAATTTGGCACGGCTGTATCAATACACAAAAATTAATTTACTTGTGTTTAAAAAGAACTGCATTGTTTACTAATCCTTCAAATGGACCCATTCCACACTTACACGAAGACACTCCAGTGTGTGTGCTTTGTGCTGAGATGATGGCACTTCATTGATTGTAGAAGCATTCAGTCTTTGGCCTTGTGCTTCAACCCACCGGGGGCATGCCATTATCCCAGCACATAGCACATACTGTCATGCCTTATTGCTTAACTGAAAAGCTGAGGGCAATGCAATCCATATTTATCCAAACTGAGACTGAATGCAGATCAATACTGTACCTAGCTGGTACCATGATGGCCTAAAAGGGTCATGACCTCGGCAGCCATCCCGTGCACTCCTGGTACCAGTGACAGCAGTCACGTAAACAAGGCCCTGTAAAAAAATTTCACAGCTGCAAGGGAAAAAAAAGAGAAAGAGAGAGAGACATGGAACCATTCCAGCTCTCAGTTACACAGTGGACTGGAAAGCTGAAACTCTTTCATTCGAAGCCCAGTGAGCCAAAAAATGGAGACAGGGATGCAATAGCTTCCTAAGGTCCAGGAAATGTCAGGGTGCAAAGACATGACTGCATCGTTTCAGGAACACTAAATATCCAACAAATACACATCCATAAAGAAGTGTTTGGACTGAAAACTCACCATCAGGAAATAATCTAAGGCATGTGTGTGCTCATAGGTTCCAAATGGTTTTATTGGAACAACAGCAAAAAGAACCTCCGCCTGTTATTTCCTCATGAATGACCATTTCTTTTCTTTTTCTTTTGTTTTTTACATGCTTATTGTAACTACTGTACAGTAATATGTACATATTTCTGTAGTTGGTTTTACTTTAATAATGTTGTCAGTAATATGTCCTTATTTTTGGAGTTGATTTTACTCATACTTTGATACAGCTGAGGACACTCTTGTTGTGACTTATGTTTTCTACCTGACCAGTGTCTCAAATTGCTCTTTTGGAGTACTAACTATGAGCAATACAGCCTACACGCCTTTCTGAAAATCCAGCTAAGAGGGATGGCTGACAATCCCTTACCTGAAAAAGTTCTAGGATCATGTGTGGCACACACTAGGAGAAAGGAAAGAAAAGGAATTTGGTACCATATGTCAGTGTCAGTGGATCAGCAGGTTGCACACTCGCCTCTGAGGCTGAAAAATCAGAAGGCTGTGGGTTCTATCCCCACACCTGGCACTTGGGTAAAATGCCAATACTGACTCTGTAGTGCAGCATGAGGGGGTGCTGCACTTCTGAGGTGCCATCTTTTGGATGAGTCATTAAATCAAGGTCCCGTCTGCCTGTTCTGGTGGTTGTTCAGGTGGACGTTAAAGATCCCATGGCACTTCTTGAAAAGAGTTGGGGAATTTCCCCCTCTGACCTGACCAAATTTCCCCCATTCACTAAAAATACCACAGATAGCTTAATCTGGTTCAATTTCAGTTGGTTACCATCTGTACCCCCCCCCCAGTCACCCTTGAAAAAGGCACTTCTAGTCTCAGTGGGCCTACTGGGTCAACAAAATTCAATAAATAAATAAATCGTATAGTACTTTTCATGCACACTACATCCCAAGGTGCTTTATAATCCATAAATAGTGGGCTGCAGCCATTAGGACTGGGGGAAAGGGTGAAATTGTTTAACCAGGAAAGGCACACTAAGTCAGAGCTTGTTTCCAGGTGTGACCTGGGAGCACAAGGAAGTTAATGAGGCAGTATAGCGCAGTGGTTTAAGGCTCTGAGCTACAAATCTGGAGACCTGGGTTTGAATCCCACAGCCCCCACTTGAATACTGTGTGACCCTGAGCAAGTCACTTAACTTCCCTCTGCTCCCAGGTTGCACCTGTAAACAAGCTTTCAGCTTAGTGTGTCTCACCTGGTTAAACAACTGGGGAAAAAAAAAGTGACTTGCTCAGGGTCACACAGTATGCAAGTGGGGGCTGATGGGATTCAAACCCAGGCTTACAGCTCAGTGTCTTTAACCACTAGGCTATACTGCCTCCAAAAAAAAGATGCAAAGTGTAGTTAAAGAGCTAGTGTACTGCCTGAAATTAATATTAGTTTGCAAAAGTAGTGAATTATTATTTCTTAGACCTAAAGTAATTTTCTTCTTTTCCCTTTTGCTAATTAGAAGATTTTCTACCTGACAAGACTTGCTGTGATATGTGGAACAGCACTCTACCTGAAGGCTGACAGAGCTAGTTCTATCCATTCTCATGCCTCATCAGCCCAGTGACCTCACTGTAGGTGATATCAGAACTGACCAGGAAGAGGCAACCACCAGCTGCAAGATAAGTCACCTGTGATGTCACAGTGAGTGAGGCTACAGCGCTGAACTGATATGAAGAGGAACAGAACTAGTCCTGCCAGTCTCCAGGTACAGTATTTCTCTATATATTCCACCTGATACTATCAGCCAGAAAACCTTTCAATGAGTAAATGGAAAAAGAAAACTACTTAAAAAATTAAAAGTATCAACTGACTTCTTTAATCAATCAGAAACCAAACTCGGCCCTTTCAAATCTAAAATTCATGCTTATCTTGCCACTACCAGTACATGCGACTGTGACACCTAACGCAACCACTTCTTTCCTTTGGGTCAACTGTTCAACTGCAGCACTTAGATATTCCCCACCACTCTAATCTCACCTTGTCCACCACTCACACCACATTCCCTGCTCCCCCAACCCCCTCCTGGTTTCTGTTAACCACCCCCGCAGTGGTTGACATGATGTTTTCCACAATCTACCCCTTCCCTACCTTCCCCCTGGGTCCACTCCCCTATTCTCCAAATGCTCTGACAGGGTGCTCGGGGTTGCTGCTCTACATACCTCCTAACTCCCTTTCCACTGTATACAAGTCTAAATTATCCCATTACCTGCTGCTCTCTTACGGTACTATACCTCTCTGTTATATTCAGCTCTCCTCCATCCTTTTTACTCCCCACTCCTCTTTCTCCTACCTGCAACCCATGTCTTTGAAAGCTCCTTAGCTTGTATACATTGTATAAATAATATAGTGTAGCTTACTGTTTTTCATGTGCTCCCAGGTCGCCCCTGAAAACAGGCACTTGTGCCTAGTGGGCATTAACCGGTTACCAAAGACTAAAATAAAAGAAATAAGAATGTAACAACTGACATGTTATTTTAACTTTGTATTGTATGTATATTTTTTCCTATGATGTGGAATCTCTGTAAATGAGCTGTTAGCTCAAAGGTATTAATCCAAGATGCTAATAAATAAATAAAATAAATTAAGAAAATCATACCAATTACTGCCACTGGCAGTTTTTTTGGTGCTACTAGCTTTTTAAGTAAAATCTTTAGAGGGTTTAAGACGGCTTGGGGGGGTTAAACAGAGAAAGAGAGAGAGAAGAAAGACAGGGAGGAGACAGAGGGAGAGAGAGTGATAAGGAGAGAAAGATAGGTGAGAGAGGACAAAAAGAAGAGAGATAGGAGAGAGAGAGGTGAGAGGAGAGAGAGGGTGTGAGAGAGAAAGAGAGATTAGGAGACAGGGAGTGGGAGAGGGAGTGCAAGAGAGAAAGAGGGAGGGAGAGAGAGAGGGCGAGAGAAAGGGAGAGAGGAATGGAGAGAGGGGAGAGAAAAAAGAGAGAGAGAGAGAGAGAGAAGGCTACTTCCTCAGAGGTTAAGTGACTTGCTCAGGGTAACACAATATGTGGCAGTGATAGTATTCAAACTTAGGTCTCCAGATTCTCATCTCTGTGCTCTAGCTACAGTACATGGCCTGTTACATACACAGAAACCCAGTTTAGCACAAGTTTTGTAAGGAAAACTCAACAATAAATGTAATATCCAAGCATAACTTATTCAACTCAGCTAAAAGCACTTTGCAGAAAACAGACTCTAAGCATGTCTTCATGATGAATTACAGTGACAGGTCTGTACTCAGTTTAAGTAGCTCAGACTTTTACCAGACCAACATCTCATTCTCAACACATACTGACAACCTGGCTGTATTTTCAGAATGGATCTGTCTTGGATTTATCAGCAGTAATAAGAAAGCAACTTACAACTGCACCTGTAGACCATCGATTAAACAATGTAAACACTATACAATATGCATTACAAATACCACATAAGTATACAGTACAGTCATGTCATATGCAGTAGTGTGTGTATATAGATAGATAGATAGATAGATAGATAGATAGATAGATAGATAGATATATGTAGATATAGATAGCTAGAGAGAGAGAGAGAGTTAGAGAAAGAGAGAGCAAGAGAGAGAGAGAGAGAGAATACTGGGTGGGCAACCATGCACAACCAGCCTGTGCTGCCATGGGGGGGTTTAGATTACCTCTGATCTTGAAAGCAGAGCTCGAGAGGTCTAGATAGTCAGAACTCGAGGTGGCAGCTCAGGTTGGTTGGACATGTGGTTGCTCATCTAGCATTTTTTTTAGTGTGCAGTTGGATGGTCAGGTTTTTCTCAGAGTTTAATAAACTCTGGGTGGTCATCTGGAATGTGAAAAAATTGCCATGGCAATCACAGCAGTTCACTTTCATTTTCAATTGCTTGATGTGAATGCAGCAGTTCTTTCCATTTAAGAACAAAACTTATGCAGTCTCTAGAGGGTGACAGAATGCTGTTGCATTACAGAAGGGTACAGTCATGTTTCAAGACCTTTTAATTGTGGTACAACAGCATTTTGAAAGGGATTGAAAACCATACAGAACACTCTACATACAATCTATAGACAGATTACACAACCGAAGATGACTACATTATTCATAGAGTGGCTAGATATTTAGAAGTCATCCAACAAGTTAGAAAACACATGATTAAGCACAACTGTCTATGATAAATTTATATCTGATTCTTTTAACTATACAAATTTTGTAAGATTTTAAATGTCTTATGTCCTGTCTTAAGATTGTAATGATCATATTATGTTATTGATCGAACAATAAACTATATATCTACCTACCTTTTATAGATAGATAGATAGATAGAGCAAAAGACGGGCCCCTAACCATGTGTTTATAGAGATTTCATGCATGGACAACTGATGTCTCTCGGCCAATGCCATTTCTAGATTTTTCTTGCCATTTTATAAATACGTATGTATTTAATCTATATATACTATATATATGTAATTTGTGTGAGTATCCATATGTACATTATGAATATCCACAGGTATGCCTCAAGGCTCTATTCTGTGCCATTTCCTCTTTGGCCTTTTTATTCACCAATTGCCTGATGCCTGTTGGTCAGTTCATGTTCTCCTGTATGCAGACGATATTAATGCCTACGCTAAAAACTCTAACCTTAGCAACCTCGCCTCTAATCTCCAGGGAAAGTCTGAGTCCTTAGAAAAATGGTTCTCTAATAATAAACTAGTCCTCAATTGCAACAAAACAAAAAGCATGCTTTTTACCAGCAATCACATGAAGACAGAGGTCTCCCTCCTTGTCACTCTCAGTAACAAAGGTCTAATCCTGTATCAGATGGAGACATTCAAATATCTTGGGATAGTGCTGGATGAAACTCTTTCTATCCCTTATCCCACACATTGACAACCTGGTGTCCACTGTAAATTGCAGGCAGGGTGCCCTGTTCAGAAATCACAACAGCCTCACTGCTGTAGCTAGGCGAATGATTGTGTCCAGCTGTATCGTGTCCTTAGTGGACTATGGACTACCTATCTATGCAACTACCAGTGATTCTGTATTAAACAGGGTCAAAGTGATATGCAATAAAGCTTGCCGCTTTGTGTTAGAGGCTGACAAGTGCACCCACAGCTGTAGCCTTTATTCACTAACCAGCTAGCAACCCCTTCTCAGTGGAATAAAGTTTCAAACCTGTCTACTAGCCAAGAAAGCACTAATGGACCTAACATCCCCTGCACTAAAAAACTTTTCCCATTCAGTATCTAACCGGTATAGCATGAGGAGCATGGCCAGGAATGCCCTTGAATTACCTTTCTACAGAACTCAGCTGGGTAAGTATTCCTTTGCCATTAGGGTTGTAGGCTGGCAATGTGAACTGTCAGAATCCATGTTGAACCTCCCCAGGTTTGCCCAGTTCAAAAAATCCCTTTGGGCTGCCCTAGCAGTTAAGTGCAAGAGCAGCTTGTCATTGAACTGGCCATAATCATCATTGTTATACTCTAAGACAAAGAATCTTAGGGTGCAAGCACTGAGGCAAGGGTAACCCCAAAGGGCACTGGCCAGGAAGCCAAGTTTCAGAGAAATACAAAATCACACATACCCCCATAATGCAAAGCATCATGGGCTGTATATTCAAATCATCACAAAATATTATGCGGGTTCAACTTTAAGCAGAAATGCATGGTGTCGAAAGGCCTCTCACACAGTCTGCAAAGGGTGCCAACAGAAGACACAGACACATGTTTCATCCCACCAGGACTCATCAGTGTGCCTCACCTGTATGCCACCCCAGTGGAGATGAACCAGTTACCTAAATCTAGGTTGGATTGTTTGTAGGCCCAATAAAACAAAAACAAGCTTTTTTGTTTTATTAGGCTCTACAACAAACCCAAATAGACAACTTAGGATAGCTAGTTCCTTCCACTGGGGTGTCATCAGACGAAGCACACTGATAATCCTGTATCTTCGAATTTTGTGAATAAATATTAAACGGTTCAAAAGTTATTCAAAAAACAATTTTCCCATTATAGTCAATGGAAAAAGTTAACAAAAAGTTTGACAGTGTTGCAAATGCAGTTTTTAGTGTCGCAAATGACCCCTGTTGTGTCGCAAATCCGCCATTTTGTTTTCAGTTACTGGTCACAGAAATGCTTGGCATTTAAATTTGGGACCCTCCAGGGACACAATTCTTTGTGTGTTCACCTAGTTGAGCCCTGAGGATGCTAGCCATGTTGTTTTTTCGCGGGGTTAAACCTCCCTCCGAAATATGTTTTTAACATTTTTGTATACTGTAGTATTGCAAAGTAGTGTCGCACTTGCGACACTTTCATGACTTTTTTTTGTGAAAGTGCCGTAAATCACAACACTACTTTGCTAAACTATGCCCAAAATAACATGAATTCTTTGCTACCCTGCTGCAAAACAACGTTTTGGTCTTTTGGGATGAAATTTGGAGGGAAGAAAGCCAACATCCCACAGATGTGCCTTTTGGTGGGTTGGTGACAAAATATTAGAGGACTGCAAAGTTACGGCACTCCGAGGTTGACTATTTTTCCCATAGGCTAACATTACGGCGTCTGCCGCGTCTTTCGGGGCCCGTATCTCGAAAACGCTTTGAGATATGGACTTTTCGTCAGAAAAATGGGGCTAAGTGCAAAACTAGCCAGGAAAGTAATAAATAATATGAAATTTTAACTTTTTTTATACGTCGTACGGTTCCTGAGATATAAGCAATTTAGTATTCCAACTGTTCATTTTCTGCTCCGAGGGCCAATATTATGCATACATTCTTTGTATTCACTGTGCTTCTGAATGCACTTTTGGGAACAAAAAGTGGGTGTGTTTACATTACTGTTACAGTTAGTGTTTCCGCTTCCGTTTCCATGACCATTTACATTAGCGTCTCCGTTTACGTCACTGTGTGCGTTACCCTTTGGGTCTGTGTTTGGATTACTGTTACTATTTGCGTTTCCATTACTGTTTTTTTTTTGCATTTGTGTTTCCTTTTGTGTCACCATGTGCATTGCTGTTTGTGTTTGCATGCGCGCTTCCATTTGCATTTCTGTTTCCTTTGGTGTCATCGTTGCTGTTACCATAAGCATTTGCATTTCCAATTGTGTTACCATGACCATGCGAGTAACTATTTGAATTTGCATACGTGCTTGCATTTCCGCTTCCATTTCTGTTACTGTTGCCTTTGGCATCCTCCTTGCTGTTACTGTAACCATTTCTGTTTCCAATTGCATTACCGTTACCGAAGGGCCCCGTGCTTGCACCACCACATTCCATTTACTATTTATACTGCACATTCTCAAAAACAAGAGAAATTCATGGCAAAAAATCTGTTTAATGCATCAGTTAGGTTTGTTCTACAGTGACAAAAGTGAGGAAATTCGATGTTAGGGTTCCCATCCCTTGCTCCCCACCTCCATCCCGGCCCCACCAACAGACATCAGGGTGTGTGTTGGGGTCAGTGGTCCTAACTATAACAAAGCACAAAATGTTTTCAATGACAGTGGTACCTACCACACTAAACAAAAACAAAAATGGACAGATATTCAAAACTTTGCGCTGGGTGCAAACCATTTGCACTTGGTTTGCGCCAGGTTTGTGTGGGTCTGCTTTATTCAGAAGGCCAAATAGCATGGGCAAACTGCATTAGCACTGAGCAGAAGTATAATGTATGCAAGGGGCAAAAAGAGGGGAGCATGTACATGAATACAGGCACAATGCTATATTTAGTGCATTAATGCCATGCAAAGTGTTTTTGCGTGACTTAGCATGACACTTTGCGTGGTGCAAATTACCGGCCAGGAAAACGTAGTCTTAACTCTGGGCAAATGAAGGTTGGGAGGCGTGGACACAGCAGCAACAGGGAACAAGGCTGTCTGCAGCCAATGAGGAGGCAGTGTGGGCAGACTGCCTCCCTAGGCCACTCCATATGCACAGGCACCCAAACTGTGGAATACAATTTGGTTATATTGCTTAGAAGCCAACCAGCCAGTCAGTGATAGAGCTACGCTGAAACAGCACCTGCAGCAGTAATGGTTTGCAATGTGACAATATGTTGCACAGTGTGAATTGTGTGCTGTGGACATGGTCTGCATTTAGTATACTCTGTATCATCCTAGCCTTACATGTTGTGGCTCTGGGAGGTGTATGGCACTGTGCCTTGGCCCAGTGTTCCTACCCGGACAATAAGGTGATAAATAGGGGATACATGATGGGCACAAGTGTGATATGGAAAATATTTTCACCGCTTTAGAGTGATCTCTGGATATTCACAATTGGCAAAGCCACTCAGGAGTATCCAGAGGTCACTGTGCAGGAGTGAAAATATTTTCCATATCACATGAGTGCACATCGTGTATCCAATTTATACAATAGGAGCCCCTATTGTTGCAAAAGTTACCATTTGCGCGTGTTTGCGTGGCTGTGACGAATGTCATTTCTTACATTTATCACGCTCCGATATAAATAACAGGATTTATCACACTCATTTATCACTCACCCCTATTGTATAAATAAATATAGATAGGCACCAGACAGGGTATAAACATGCTGCACACGGACAGCACCTCCTATGTTGCCATCATCTGTCACCGGTCCCAACCATACCAGGTATTAATTGGTGACCTGGCACCCAGTGGACACTATGGCAGTGTGTCCATACAGAACACACCTGCAGACCACCCTTCAGTGGACACCAACAGAATCCAGCACTCACATGAGTGTGACAGTACAGTGTAAAGGGTGAATTGCTGCTGCATCTCCTGGCATTGAGAAGTAAGGGCCACTTGTGAAACTTTTAATTTTGTTGTATAAACTGTCCGTAGGAGTGTGAAATATTCACAGTTCTGCAGGTTAAAAACTGGAAGCAGGAAGAGAAGCAGTGTAGTCCTGAACAAGCTAGTTCAGAACTACATGCTTAGAGGGGACGTTTTAAAAAATATTTTAATAACTGCACTAATCTCAGCAATGCAACAGGACCATGCATGAGTGGCCTTCACCTGTTTTTGTGCTCTTAATATAGAACTGAAAACCAGTGTGGGCACTTGCAGGTAGGAGCTGTGACCCTTGCTTGACTTCCTGATCACACGGCTCCTTAAATTCAAGCCCTGCTGTAAGCCACTTTCAGCGTGACAGTACAGTGTAAAGGGTGAATTGCTGCTGCATCTCCCAGTATTGAGAAGCAGGGGCCACTTGTGAAACTTTCAATTTTGTTGCATAAACTGTTCGTAGGAGTGTGAAATATTCGGAGCCCTGAAGGTTAAAAAACGGAAGCAGGAAGAGAAGCAGTGTAGTTCTGGAAAAGCTAGTTCAGAACTATAGGCTTAGAGAGGATGTTTTAAAACATTTTTTAATAACTGCACTAATCTCAGAAATGCACCAGGACCACGCTGCTTGACTTCTGGGTCACACAGTTCCATAAATTCAAGCCCTGCTGTGAGCAGGGCAAGGCGAGCAGGACACATGGCGACGCGTGTGGAGACGCACGCTGAGACATGCACATCTACGCATGTCAGGCGTGTCCAGAGGGGACAAAGGCACAGGGCAAGTGCAATTTAGACTACATATAAGGTAGGCCAAGAAATAAATGTAAAATGAATACTGAAGTAACTAAAGCAATACTTAACATGAGGCAGTGCAATTCTTGTCTTATGTATACTATGGACACTCCAGCATCATTGTCTCAATGCGATAAGTGGCTATGAATTTCTACTTTACAAGATGAAATAGGAAGGGTGCAGAACAGAACCACTATTCAAACAGAAATTAACTTGTTGGAAGACTTTAATGACCAAACAGCAGCAAATGTTATTAAGACAACCGAAGGGGGTGATGTGCAACATGTGTTTCGAATAACCACACCAAAGCAAGATGAACAAAGCACTATAGGGACCCAGACTAGTCGGTCTGAGCATGATATAGAGGACCGGTGGAGAGTTCCAGACAAACCATCCAAAAGAAGAGGATGCCAGATATGAAATAGCACCCCACTTAAACTAATAAACAAATACGAACCTTTAGAGTCATTAGAGTCCAAAGATTTAGATAAGGCTCTCTCAAACAACAGCATACCACAATATGCAGCACACATTAACTCAAACAGAAATAACATACAGCCACCAAATTATTCGAATTGTACCCCAAGGGAAATGTCACAAATGCATCCTTGTTATAGGAGACTCAATAACAAGGGGATAGATTCTATGGTAAGCAAAGGTAGAAACGAAACAACTACAGTCAACACACTACTAAGGGCTAAGATCCAGGATGTCAGAATTATACTAAATGGACTGTTGGAAAATGTTAATAACCCGCTGGTAATTATACACTTGGGAACAAATGACATAGGCAAAAGAAATCTGAAGGATATTTTTAATGACTTTGAGGCAGTAGCCACAGAAATTAAATAACGTGGTGGTGACATAATAATATCTGGCGTACTACCAGTCAGCAGTAGACACTTTAAAAAAATAGGGATATTAGAATGTTAAACTACTGGCTGAGAGAATGGCATAAGCTAAAAGGACAAGGCTTCATAGACAATTGGAGCCTGTTCTGTGATGGGAAACAACTGACCCCCGATGGGCTGCACTTAAATAAAATGGGTACCAGAAGGCTGGCTGGCATAATAAATGATTCTATTGTTTATTTATTTATTTGTGTCTAGGATTACAAAGTACCTTTGAGCCAAGGCTCTTTTACAAAGGTTCCACGTCATGCTGGTTACAGGGTAACAGACACTAAAACATAAAACAGTTACAGGTACATGGTTTTAGACAGTAACTTTGCTTGAAAAAATTAGACTGAGCGATGAGTAACTCAAGAAACAATAGGAGGAAGAGGGCAAGAAGGGGAGAGGGCTGAGGGTAGGGGAAGGCATAGGCGTAGAGGGTCAGGGTGAGGCAGCCGAGGGGCCTTGTCAGGACAGACACAGGGCAAGTGCATTAGAAGTTGCATTGGACAGGTAAGTGCATGAAGAGAGGGCAGAAACAGACACCTATAAGGTCAGAAGCAGCGTAGGGAATGAAGATGTTTGGGGTGCAAGCACAGGTGGAGTGCCAGTTATGGAGTAAGCAGAGCTTCTTTTTTGAATGCTCCAAGCGTTGCTGTGGATGAGGTGTCACTAGAGAGCTCATTCAGCCAACTCAGGGCCCTGTATGCAAACGACCTTTGGCCTTGGGACGTGCGGCAGTCGGGGATTTGAAGGATTTGGGGCTTAGTGCTCCTGGTGTTGCGGTTGGTGATTTTGGGTTTGAGGAGGGTGCTGACTCCTGGTGGTGCCTTTCCCATGATGACTTTCTTAGCAGTGATGCAGGTTTGGTATTTGATTCGGTTGTTCAGTTGCAGCCAGCCTGTTTTGGAGTAGAGGTCACAGGTGTGGGTGAGACTGTGGGAACCAGTAACGAGTCGGCAGGCTCGATTGAGGGAAGTCGAAACACGCCTGAGAGATGACGTTGTGGCAGATCCATAGATAATGAGACCATAGTCAATGATGCTGATGATGGAACTCTGGACAGCTATGGACAGAGCTTCTGGGGTTAGATGTTTCCTATGTCGGAATAGTAGGCCCATCCTGGTGTTGGCTACTTTTGCCACGTTATTGATGTGTGGGACATAGGAGAGATTACAGTCGAGGGTGAGGCCGAAGTATTTGAAGGTATGAACTTGTTCAAGGGTAATTCCTTGCTTGGTTTTAATGGAGAGCTGATATTGTTTGTGTTTGTTTTGGGAACTGCAGAAGATCAAGGTCTTTGTTTTTTTCTGGTTAAGTATAAGTCTGTGTTTTGTGAACCACTTTTCAACTGCAGAGAAGGCCTGTTGGAGGTTACCTTGTAGATGGACTGGATCATGGTGGGATGCCAGGATGACAGCATCATCCGCATAGAGTAGGATCTGTTCAGGGCAGGATTTTGACAGTGAGTTCAGAAAAAGGCTGAAAAGGAAGGGGCCCAAGATTGAGCCCAGTGGGACACCGGACCAGACTGGTCTTTGGTCTGAGAGTGTGCCAGCAATTCTCACTCTTTGGGAGCAGTTGTCTAAGAAGTTTTTAAACCAGTTCACCGAGTTAGGTGAGAGCCCTGCTAGTCAAAGCTGGGCAAGTAGGAGATTGTGGTTGACGGTATCAAAGGCTTTAGTTAAGTCAATGAAGGTGGACCCAGTAAGATGACTATTATCAAGTGAGTGATGGATTGCACCAGTGAATTCAAGTAGCGCCGTGGAGGTGCTATGACCTTTTCTAAAGCCATGTTGATCCTTGCACAGGATGTTGTGATTGTCTAGGAAGTCGGTGAGCTGGTCTGACACAATCCGTTCTAGGGCCTTGGAGAGTGGAGGTAGGATGGAAATTGGACGGTAATTCTCAGTAGCTGTTTTGTCACCACTTTTATGAATTGGGGTTATTGTGATACATTTAAACCCAATTCAGGGGGGGCAGGGAGGGTGAGTTGTTGTTACAGGATGAATCAGACTTACTAAATCATCAAACAATCATAAACACAGGGTGGAATAGCATACTAATAAATGCTAAGAGTTTAGTAAATAAATTTGATGAGCTAAAATTCATACTAGAATCTCAGAATGTTAAAATTTGCACCATCACCGAAACATGGGAGGATGCCAAAAATACCTGGCCTAATGAAATAAATGGGCTCAATCTTTTTTCCAAATCAAGGGATCGTAGGAAGGGAGGGGGTGCAGCTGTTTATATCTCTGAAGAGATACAGGCAGAGCAAATATCTTTGACTGAAAGTAGTGTGGAGGAACTTTGGATCAAAATAACACCCCATGTCTCACCCAAAATCCATGTCGGCATGTCTCACCCAAAATCCATGTCTCACCCAAAATAATCCTAGGGGTAATCTACAGACCACCGTCAATAAAAGCAGAAGATGATAAAATCTTCCTTGAATATATCCAAAATCTGAATCCAGCTAATAGAATCCTACTTATGGGCGATTTTAACTTTCCAAGGATATCTTCAAAATCATTTAGCAGCACAAACAAAATAGAGAGTAATTATCTGGATGCCTTAAATCAGGTGGGACTTGAATAAATGGTGAAGCAAAATACAAGGGGAATGAAAATGTTAGACTTAGTTCTCACAAATATTAAACAAGACATACAGAACTGCTACGTCTTAGCACCACTTGGGGACAGTGACCATTTATCTGTATCTCTTACCTTAAAAAAACTAAATTGTCCTTGATCTGGGGGCACTATTACATTAAACATCCATAAAGCTAATTTTAATGCTATAAAACAAACATTAAAATCATGGGACTGGAAGACAGATTTCCAGAATAAAAACAGCAATGAGATGTGTAATTTACAGGAGTCGAAACTGACACACTATATAAATCAGTTTGTACCAACAAAAAGAAAATACTGTAAAGGGAAACAAACTCCATGCTGGTTGAACAACAAAATAAAAAAGATGATAAATAAAAAACATAAACTTTTCAGATCCCTTTGTGGTGACAGAAAGGGGCAAGGAATGATAAGATGTAGGAACTATCAAAAGTTAGTTAAAAAGGAAATAAAGAAAGCAAAGGCACACTATGAGCTCAGGCTGGAAGATAAAACAAAATGGAACTACAACTCCTTTTATGCTTACATAAGTAGCAATAAAAAAATCTGGTAACACAATGGGTCCTCTTTTATGTCTAGATGGTCCAACTATAAATAACAATAAAGAGATGGCAGATGTTCGTAATAAATATTTTACTTCAGTGTTCAGCCCTCCAAAGAGCCAGGGGATTTCAGAGTTAAAAAAACTATAACTTTTCCAAGAGCCCTATATGACTAAAGGTTGAGGATGTAAAAAGTAGAATTAGCAAATTAAATTTAAACAAATCTGTGGGACCAGAGGGGATATTTTATTTTAATTATTTATTAAATCATCGGTTTACAGACCTTTGAGTCAAAGACTCAATTGTTATTGGTGTGTAACCTGTTTAATTATCTGTACTTACTCTGTAACCAATTTGCATCAGTGTTTCTCACCCTGTAAAGTTATCTCTGGGTTGCCCCTGAAAAAGGGAACTTCGGGGCCCAGTGGGCCTACCCGGTCATCAAAATTTAATAAATAAATAAAATAAATAAATAAAGACTCATTTACAAAGGCACCTCATCAAGAGAGCAATGCATCACAGCAAACAAAACAGTACAGTACATAACGCTTAGATTAAACAAGCAACCAGTGTTACAGGCATTCACTGGTGGAACAAGCTTAGTAATAGATAGATCACAGTAAACATAATACAGGTACACGAGTCCACATCAGGCAGCAGGATACATCCAAGAATGCCAAAAGAGATGGCAGAAGAATTAGCACTACCTGTATATCACGTATTTCAATGCTCTCTTGACAAGGGTGAGGTAGTCAACTCCTGCAGAGAAGCCATAGTGATATAACTGTTCAAAAAAGGTGACAAAAAAGTTCTGCTAATTATAGGCCAGTAAACCTGACAAACTCTTTAAAATATTAGAAGGAATTATCAAAGAATACATAGTGGACTATATGGCCTTGAAACAGCTGATAAAACTCAACATGGTTTTATAAAGGGAAGATCTTGTCAGACTAACACCTTGGAATTTTACAATAAAGTCAACAAAAGCTTAGACAGAGGAAGATCAGTGGATGTAGTATTTTTATATTTCAAAAAAGCGTTTAATAAGATACCCCATCAGGAGTTAATTCAAGCACTAAAGGGTCTGAACATGCATGAAAATTTAGTTGCCTGGATACAATTGTGGCTTACTGAAAGAAGACAAAGCGTAAGTGTCACGGGGGCCTTATCAGAATGGTCCAAAATGACAAGCGGTGTCCCACAGGGCTCAGTGTTGGGGGCCATGTCTATTTAACATCTGCGCAGCATTATTCACTTTTGAGCATCACAAGTGGCGGCTTACCAAGTTTGCTTTGTGGGCTGAGATTTGGGGTGGAAATTAAACAACAGGGTGATCAAAAATCCTTGCAGCAGGCCCTAAATTATATACATGAGTGGTGCAGCATATATAAACTTCCCCTCAATCCAGATAAATGCACAGTTATGTACCTGGGTAAAAATAACTCACACCAAGCTTACTGTTTAGGTAACACCACACTAAGAACTGCATCACAGGAGAGAGACTTGGGTATAATTATCACTGAGGATCTACAGATTAAGACCCACTGTAACAACATAAGCAGAAAACCAAATAATGTGTTAAATTTTATCTTAAGGCATATAGCTAGTCGGGAAAAGCAGGCAAAAATTCCCCTGTATAGCTCTCTGGTGAGGCCTAACCTCAAATATGGAGCCCAGCTATGGTCTTCATATCACCAAAGAGTACAAAAACAAGCCACACGCTATATAAATGGTATGCAAGGTAAACAATACAATAGCAGACTGTTAGAACTGGATCTGTTCCCTCTGGAGTACAGGAGAAAGAGGGGGGACATGTGTTTACTATTTAAGGTGCTGGATGACTAAGATCTGTTGGAAAAGCTAGGTTTGGAATATAGAGATGACCCCTTATATACCAGAGCCCATACCCTGCTGCTAAAGAGTGAGAACTGTAGGACATGGAGGTGTAAAATGTGGTTAAACCAAAGGGTAGTAGCCAAATGGAATGGGTTACCTGAGGAGGTGGTAGGCAGTCCATCGATCAAGTCTTTTAAATTAAAATTGGACGAGGAGTATGCTAGGGGTGTTTGCCTTGTGCTCCATGGCACCAAGGCAGGCTGGGCCTGGTCCTTTTGTGTAGACCGGTAGGCAGTGGGGACGTCATTGTGATAGCAGCCTGTGGCGTGGGGTTGGAGGTGGTGGCAGCCCTCCAGCCTCGTACCCAGTGTGGCACTCCACCTTGATTATGACAGCCTAGGGGGAGCGAGAAAGAAAGCATGATTTTGCCATGGTTCCCTGTGTTTGTCTAGATCTGGGGATGGTCAAGGACTTGCTCTATGGCCTTGCGTTTGAGGTAGAGTGGGAAAGGTTGTGGCAGCCATTTGTGCCCTCCACGCCTGTCTTCAAGTGGTTTTGTAATCCAGCTGCTGGGTGTGTGATTCGTAGGCTGCAGTGTTTGGTGATTTGGGGTCCTGCGGCCTACTTGTGGGTTCTGCTGTCTGTTTCTATTTGAGACCCCTGGCTCAGTTTTGGAGCTCAACGCACAGGCCTTCTCGACCTAACATTATGTGCTGTGGCATTTGCTACTGTTGTGCCTGTCTCCTGGTATGTGCCACATGCCCCTTGGAGCTGTCGGTTTAGTCTGAAAAATAAATTAATTATTTTGTTTTATCCAGAGTGTGTTTGCCTCTGCTTTAATGAATTGTGCTGCCTGTAACTGAAATTTCCACAGCAGAGCTTCAGGTTTGAGATTCATTTTCCCTCCCGGTGGCAGTGGAAGTCTTATCTTCTGTCAGACCTGCAGCTGAACCCGTTTACATCTCTGAGGTATGTCCATCTTTATTCTAAATCCAGATAGTCTACAGTGCTTGTACCCCTCCCCCCCCACCACACACCTCTTTTTGCCATCAGGCCTGTAGAGATAGGGCAGGGGGGGGGCTTACATATGGAAATGTGGTGTTTAGGTTTTCAGCACAAACTCTGCATTCCCCCAAGCAGCCAAAGGGGGCAAGGCAACACAAGCAACCACAGACATCCATCATCAGGTAAGACAAACAACATAAAACTCTTTCCAAATGACACAAGAGACATCCATCACCATGGTCCAGTGCTTCTGTTGCCATGGATTCACATGCAGACTTGCACACTACCTAAGAAGTGCGGTACAAAATTCCCATAGGATCACACTGTAAATTGTAAGTAAGGAATAACACATGGCTTGGTGTGCAACAATGCTAAATTGCTGTATGCCCCAGGTGGGTTGCAAGGCACAAGGTACAACCGAGTGCCTTCAGCCAACTGGGAAGTGCGATATAAAATTTCCACAGGATCACACCGTAAATTCTAAGTAAGTAACAAAACATGCCAGGGTGTGTGGCAATGCTAATTAGAAAATGATCCAAGTGTATTCATGAACCTGGCTGTCTGAAAGCGCCAATAAGCCAGTTTGGCATGAGACAACAGAGATGGGGAAATAACTAGTTCCAGTCTCTGTTGCCTCATATGGTTCTACATAGTAATGAGCTGGTAGAACATTGAAAAATCTAACACTACCATGTTTTTCTGTCTCGCTTAGCGAGCGAGAGCCACCCCCCACCCGACTTGAACCGTTTGACTAACCCTTCCTTTCCCCTAAACAGTCTAGGCTTCCCTGCTTACAATCTACAAGTAACAACAAATACTTTAACTAAAATGTTTTCTGTAGGGTAATCATTTTTCCGATCTCACCTGCAGACAAAATTAAACAGTTGCCTCCATGACTGCGCAGATATTTCAGACTGCATTCACACTTTATCTGTTCTTCTCCAGCTGGCAGCTGCCAGTTACACTCAGTCTGTCAGCCGCGCACACACTCTCTCTCTCTATCTCTCTCTCCCTCCTCCCCTCTCTCTCTCTCTCTCTCTATCTCTCTCTCTCCCTCCCTCCTCCCTCTCTCTCTCTATCTCTCTCCCTCCCTCCTCTCTCTCTATCTCTCCTCCCTCCCTCTCTCTCTCTCTCTCCCTCCTTCCTCCTCTCTCTCTCTCTCCCTCCCTCTCTCTCTCTCTCTCTCCTCCCCCTCCTCCCTCTCTCTCTCCCTCCTCCTCCTCCCTTTCTCTCTGTCTCTATCTCTCTCTCCTCCTCCCCTCTCTCTCTCTCCTCTCTCTCTCTCTCTCTCTCTCCTCCCTCCCCTCCTCTCTCTCTCTCTCTCTCTCTCTATCTCTCTCTCCTCCTCCCTCCCTTTCTCTCCCTCTCTCTCTCTCTCTCTCTCCTTATTTCCCCAATTCTTAGCAACACTTATCAGTCCAGGTCAAAAAAGAAAACAAAATACTAGCAGTTCTTACCCAGTATGCCCAGTCAGTTGTGCTGCTTGGCCATGGCTCTCCTGCTCAGTATCCATACTAAAAACACATTAGTGTGAGTAATCTTTTTTTTTCTTTAAACTATACTAAATTTAAGTTGGAGTTGCTTGCTGTCTTCTCACCTTGGCTTCTCAGTTAAGCTAACGTCACTCCCCATCTCATATAAACTTTTTCTTTGTTTCATTTTTTTTTTTAATTTACCAGCATTGTATTTTAGGTCAGGTATGCTCCTGGCTGCAGCTTGCTCCTATTCAAAGCCACCTGCTCCATCCCGGCTCTCCCCCAGCTCCACTCCCCCTCCCCACCCATCAGTACCCGCACCTTTAAACCGCTTTATTCACTTGTTAAAACAAACATAAAATAAACAAAAACAGGGATACCAGAACAGTCAGCGGTGCCAGCATAACTTTTCCTCTCCCGCAGTGTTCTTCTGACAATATATTGAAGACCCTCCTTTCTCCAGTGCCAGTTCTGATGTCCCTGTCTCCTTGAAGTTTGGCTAGCACACAGAGCACCTGCCAGAATCCACCCAGTCACAAATAAATGTAAAGGAGCATCTCTTCACACTCCCAGTCCTCATGGAAGGCAGCAAGGATGGGGAACTCATCAAACACACACACACACACACACACACACACAAAGAAAACAGAAATAACTCAGTCACAGCAAGCAGTGAGGACCAGAAAAATGCAGCCTGAACAAGTGCCTCAAGACTATGCTCACTCCCCCAAACAGTGCTTCCTTCTCCCGACTGCAACATCTCCTGGCCCCAGTGTAGAAAAAACAGCTCAAAACACAACATAAAAGTAACAGAGAAGCACAGAAATGTATCTGAATTTCACAGGTTCAGGATCAGCTTTGTTTTTCCTCCCAGCTAGACCACTCGCTGTGACACTTAGACAGCTGGTTCTGATAACTCTATGATTTTTGTAGTATATAAATGTAGTGTGATTGTCTGACATGAAAAATCCTGTGCCTGGGGTGACACCCCGCCCCCCAGGTAGCAGTTCAAAAGACAGGATATATGTTAAATAACTGATCTCCGTGATGAGATTAACTCCTAAGAACTCTCATTTTATAGCCTTATTTAGGATATGGGTTGTTTGTAGTTAAGCCCTGAAATATCCATTTTATGGCATCCTCAGGAAGGTCAGTTAATTGCAGCTGGTGTCAAAAGAATATTATACCTCAGTGAGAACTGGCAGAGAGAGAGAGTCATAAAAAGTTCTTTGATGTCTGTGAAGAGCAGGATGCTGCTCATGGATGAAAGAAAGGACTTGTAAAATTACAGACTTAATTGGGAAGTCATGTGGGAAACAAGTTTTTTTTTGCTGATGTCACCTATTAATTTACCTCCTGAAACAAGACATCCTGATTGTTTAATTTTTAATAAACAGAGGAGGAGCTGGGTGACATCATATAGAAGGCAGGTTCAAGACAGTTTGTTAATTATGCTGTGAGTGACCTGTAGAGACACTCACATGTTTGGACTCTGAAAAAAGCAACATGAGCACTGGAAGGAGATAAGAATACATTAGATTAGACAAGTCTAAGGGTACTGTGGTAGGAGATTTTGTTTGTATTTAAAACCTTATTATTTTAAGTGATTGTATGTTTTTGTGATATATGATTCTGTATTTACATTTTACATTTTTATCTATTTTTAAGTAAACATCTCATTTTTAGAGACTACTTGGTGTGCCTTTGAAATTCTTTATTTGACAAGTGAAGCATATATGGTTAAAGTTGACACTGTGCAAAGCTATTAGTAATACCAAACTGGAAAATGTAAGAGTTTATTCTGAGGTCTTTCATAGAGTTTTAAGGGTTCATTTTGTACACCTGGTTAGGTGCCCATAGGCGAAAGATATCTGGCCCCCCAGAAGAGCAGAATTATCTGAGCCTGTACATTGGGTACACTAGCAGGAGGTTCACAGTTTGAATCCCTCCAGAACTTGAGACCAAAGTTTGATTCAAGCACAAAACAGACAGGAGGGTTACCCTGTTCTGTTAACTGTTCACAGTACCGTGCTCAGAGGTCAGCAATATGGGAGCAGAGGGTCTGACCTGCTGAGTGGGGTTGTGACACTCGCCACCACATCTCCTCAATCCATAGTTTAAAACAAAATCATTCAAAGAATGAATAAGTTAAAAGGAATGAATTAATTAATTAAAAAAATTATTAATTGAAGCCCTGAGTGTGTGCAGGTGTGTGTGTGTGTGGGGGAGGGACCACGGTGACCAACTCCACAGAAACAACTACAAAGGCAGCAGTAGGACAAAGTCCTTATCAAAAAACCCATCATTTCAAGGCAGGCGGAGGAACTATTTCATTACAAAATAAATTAAACTGGTCAAACTTTTAACATTTAAACATAAAAATATATATAAAAAACATAAATAGTACAGTGGCCCATTTTCTAAGCACAATAATACCCTCCAGGGTGGGCGGCATGGACTATACTGGACCTTCCGGGGGCTATAAGGCCCTCCACTTGTGGTGTTGGGCTTCATTATGCACCTGGGTGGTCTGGTATAGCCCAAAACTGTCCAGCCTGTTGGGTTTTATTGCTTACATTGCTGAATGCCCCAGGTGGATTGTAAGACATGAGACAGAGCTGGGTGCCTTCAACCACCTGGGAAGTGTGGTATATAATTTGAATAAGATTATATTATACATTTTAAGTGGTCAATACCACACAGCAGGGTGTGCAGCAAGGCTAAATTGCTGCATGCCCCATGTGGGTTGTGAGGCATGATGCACAATTGAGTGCCATCAACCCTGGGAAGTGCAATACTATATAAAATTCCCATAGGATCACATTGTAAATTGTAAGTAAGCAGTAACACATGACAAGAAGCTGTAATGCTAAATTACTGCACACCCCAGGTGGGTTAAAAGGTGGGCTGTGAGGTATAAGGCACAGGTGAGTGCCATCAACCAGCTGGGAAGTGCTGATGTCTTCACTCAGGTGCCGAAGGCACCTATGCAATCATGGAAGCACATGCTGAGGATGTGGGATAGTCAGCAGGTAGCTGCTCTGAGGAGCATCAGGCCCCTGGCATCTTCGCCTGGAAGCAGAGGTAACATTCCAACTTAAATGGCAGACAGCTGAATGACACAAAATGAAACAAAAAAAGGAAAATGGCAGCAGAGCAAGATGTAGCTCTGGGTAGTATGGTAAAGGCAGTTTTCATGTGCACTGACTAAATGCAAGGAAGAAAAGGAAGTGTCGGTGGGTGGCTGTGTGAGAAATTCAGCATGCCTTATATCACTTTGCCTGATAACGTAAAGTGGGAATATGAGAATCTGTGACTCACACTGTCACAGCAAGGCAGCATTGACAGAGCAGGGAAAAATAGAAATGGAAACTTTAAGTGTACAACAGTTTTGCACCCCCTTCCCCTGTTCAGAAGATAGAAGCTATTTGAAAAGCAAATTGCAGCTCCATGGTGCTGAGCAAAGGTGTATGCGTGGCACACTGGCAACCCCGGTTCATGTCACATGCCTGAGTGTTAGGAGCAGAGTTCAGTGGGGAGGGAGTTTAGTGCATCTTTTGAATGCTTCCCTCCTGGCGGTGTGGATGGGGTTTGGAATGCTGTTTGTCAGTCCCTTGGGGTGGCTTGGAGTGGTATTCTTGGCAGCATGCAGCCTCAATGCGCTGCTGAACACCCCCACCCCAGGACACTGCCACATAGGGTTGCCACCTGTCAGGTTTTTTACCTGGTGATCAGGTATTCAGGGTCCCTATCAGGTAATCCGGTTTTGCTCTGTGCTGGTCAGGTTTTTGAGCCATTTTGAGTGGTCACATACTTTTGAAACAAATTTTGTCATATCATTCATTGTTTCAGCTACATGTCCAGGTTACAGACAACTTCTGTTGTCAGTATATCCCTTTGTTTGTGAAAGCAGTCAGCCTGGGAGGTGTAAAGTATGGCCATTAACACCATTAGCACTTATTTAACCTAATCTTTCCACTGCATCTTAAAGTAGCATAGCAGCAAAGCTACCCCCACCTTTTGTAACGGTAACAGAGCCAGTTGCCTTCTACTTTCATTTGCTGGTGAACATGTTCATCTCAAACAGAATTTAAGTATTTTTAAATGTTTTAAATTATTTTTTTCCCTCAAGAAAAAAGTATGGTCACTTCTTTGGCTTTGAAATAGTACTGTGGACATGAACAGGAAATGGAGCCAGAAAAAGATATAATGTACACATTACAGGAAACAATGTATTATGTATTATTATGTACTATGTATACTGTTGTATGCTATTTGTAGTGTTTCCCTTGTCTCCCCCAGATCATATCTGTAAATGAGATTTCTTTTATCTCTGTATGTTTATCTGGTAAACCAATGTCAATAAATAAATACATAAATAACTAGGCAGAATCTAGGAAAGTAAATTTAGCAGGTACAGTACAGTATCTTAACATTTTTGTTGAACTGCTGCTTTAAGCATTGTCTTTTATTGATATAACAAATTACTTTCTAGGAGGAGCAATGCATGATGAGTCATGAAAAGGGGTGGAGCTAGGGGCGGAGCTTAGGGTCCGGTTTTTGCCTCATTCAAAGGTGGCATCCCTACTGCCACAGCTGGTCCATTATGGGAAGGAATGTGTGGGTCAGGAGAAAAGCAGAAAATCTGCTCTCAGTCGACCAGGATGATGGCCGCCGGTCCCCATCACCACGGCAGCCCTGAAGTGTTTGTGCCAACTCCACCATTCTGGGATATGTATTAGATGCCTGTAGGTGTTTCTTCTCTCCCAGTTACCCTACCGGGGTGGGTCCCTCCCGACAAAGGGTTATGTCGAGTTACCCGGGGTCACGGTAGTGAAGGGGTGGCAGATAGCAATGGCCAGTGGCAACGGTGGGCATTGGTGGCCTGAAGTTGTGGCTGACCTGGGGTGCTTGGAGAGGAGCAAAAGAAAAACAAAAAAATGAAAAGTAAATTGCAGTTTAGTTAATTGGAGGAGGGCACGAGAAAAAAAATATCAACAATATTCCTGTAGAAGGTAGCATATCCCATTTATGCCATGCTTCCAAAAAAATGAAAAAAAAATGAATTTCCTGTCATTTTTTGCTGATTATAAAAAATCTAAAAGGTATCTGTAAATGAAACACCACTCATTTGGTAGATATTTTTGTGCTCAAAGTACCATGCTATCATTCTTAATTTTAAAGCTATTTCCATTTGCTTGTTGCAAAAACTGAACAAAAAAATAGAATTTTCTGCCGTTTTTTGCTAATTATAAAAAAACTAAAAGGTATATATAAATGAAACACCACTCATGTTGTAAATGTTTTTGTGCTGATCAAACGCTGTGTTCACAGTACCATGCTATCATACTTATTTTAAAGTTATTTGCATGTGTTTGTTGAAAAAGTGACAAAAATGGAATTTTCTGGTGCTTTTTGGTTTTGCTAATTTAAAAAAAAAATGAAAGTGTATCTATAAATGAAACATCACTTATTTGGAGGATATTTTTCTGCTGAACAACCTTCGTGCTCACAGTACCATGCTATCATTTTTCATTTTAAAGTTATTCGCATTTGAATACGGTTAGTAGAGCAAGCATACATCTGCACAGCAGACATCTCTCTCTTCATTGACATCTTCAAGGCAGCCATTTTATAATTCTTAGAGCAGGATTTTTGGATCAGGAGAGGCTATGTTTACGATTTTCAAATGCTATGAAACTGCATTTATCCTACTTTAATAAATGTAGTTTCAGTGTAAATGTAAATGACCGCCTCTCCTTTTCAAGCCTATAGAGTCATTTAAAAAATGTGTAAAAAGATGGTTTAGGTGTCCTTTAGCATTCCAAAGAAAGGGGTGGAGAGGTGAAAATGAACTGAGACAGCTGAAACAACTAAATTTGATATTTTGTAATAATTTAGCAAAGAAGTTTCTATTCCTAGATGTTCCAAGTACAGTGATGGGAATGTCGATGTGGCTGATGAAGGCTGATACCAGAAAATGAGAGAAAAGATCTGACTGGCATACACAGTTCATTGCCCCTTGTTCAATGTTCCTCCAGCATGTTGGAGCTAGACAATAAAACTAGGGGTGAGCACCAGGCTGGGACAGAGATTCTAGTCAGCCAGCTTCTGCTCAGTCTGGTTAGGGTGGAATGAATCAGATTGTTTGCCAGTCCAACCTCATCCCAACCCAGAATAACACAACTTGATGTAAATTTGTAAAATGCCCTTTTGCTGAGTGCAATCCCTCTCATGTTGTGCATTCATGACCTGTGCCCCCCTCCCAGATCCCCTGCACCCAGTCATCCACTGGGAGGGGAAGTGAGAGAGACACAAACAGAGACTGGCATTCTGTACCTGGCTGCGGAGGGAGATGATTGTGTTTGCTGCAAACTCTGCCAAATAGCTGAATTACAATTAAGTGCCTACCATTTACCATCTCCTTGGGCCTTTGGGAGACAAATTTCATTAACATCAGGCACCTGAGGCTAAATTCAGTAGGAGTGAGCAATAGATTGAAAATAAACAGCCCTTGCAAGGGATAATCGAGGAGGAAAAGGAAACTGTGAATTTGCCCTTGTAAGTGTTTGGGATTGTACAAGTTGACACGTGTTTTTAGCCTTGTTTACACTGCCGACTTTGCAGCACATCAACCCATGCACATGGGTTGATGTACTGCAAAGTTAGCAGTATAAACACTTTTCTGAGCACCTTAAGTGCTCTTTGGATCCTTTTCTTTTTTTATCTGATTCAGTTGTGAGAACTGGTATCTGAGTGAGTGTGTCAAACAGCGGTGTGGACGCTCTGCTGTGCTTGTTCCCCTGCAAAGGCTGTCTCCCTTCATCCTCCAGTGAATTTTACAACCCCTCCTCTGAGCAATCTGCAGCACTGCGAGGGCAGGCTGTGTAAATAGTGAATTGAGGGAGAAGCAGCCAGCACAGTGGGAAAGGAGAAGAGCAGATGCCTGAGCACTGCTGCCATATAAACATGCTTTTGTTTCCTTGTGGAAAGCTTTTTGATATTTTGATCCCCATCTCCTCAGAGGGATGCCATTCTTACCAGGAGATGGATTGAGAAAGGATTCAAGTCTGGAAAATTCACCACTCAGGACAGAGGTGCAGCATACTGAAGGGCAAGCACTTAAACAGGTTCCAACATGAAGCAATAAAATGTATTGTCTGCAACATGAGATCTTGATTAAAGTAATGCAGCAAATTATACAACTCCATCCCTTCATTTCCACTGACAGCAGTTTACATAACTAGCACCTTTCCTGAAACTCTCACATTGACAGACTGGCTCCAGGCATATGATATGTAAGCAATAACCTACAACATGGCATGAGTTTCTTGAGAACTAATGCATGCTCTGGGCGAAATGGAAAGCATGAGGCCAATGGCTGAGTGACATTCAACACACCGAGAAAGTGCATTAAATCTGAAGATACCCATGCTCTGGAGTGGATTATTGCACTTAAAAGTTGGAATTTTGTTTTAATAGAAAAAGGTTTTATTTTGCTTTAGTTAGGTTGTTGCTAGGTAGAATAAGTGAGTTTGGTAACAAATGCTGTGTACCTTTGAATGAACCCCGAGAACTGAATTTATTTTGAAGACACTTATGCCCTTTTGTGGGTTTGTGGTGGGAAAAGTTTTTTATTTTAATGGAACAAGGTTTTATTTCATTTAATTAGGTTGTTGCTAGGTAGATTAGGGCAGGCTGTTTATGAACTGTGCAGTTTCTAGGTAAATAATCAAGTATCAGGTGTGTTTTTTAACCAACGAAGTAGTTTAATTTGGTCAGTTGTTTATATCCTATTTTATAAATACATCTGGAGCTAATAGGGGCTGTCTTTTATGATACAAGAAGAATATCTCATGCTGGTTTGCTGGTTGGGCAAGAGGACAGTGCAGTACCATGCAGTATAGATATTATATGGCACAGGAATGCCAGCAAATACATTTATGGGTATGAAATTAGTCTGCAAATGTATGTTTTTGCTATTTAGATTGTTTTGCTGTTCCCCATAAATAAATTTGTTGGTATACTCCATTGCACTGAAGAAATGTGCAGCATCATAAACAAGCATGGCAGTCTGGGGGAATAGAGCAATGCTGTCACCAGAGCGATACACCTAGCGCATGCAGGCCAACATGGTGACCTCGTGTAGCACCAGTGCTGTCACGCTGCCATGCTGATACTGTAGATGGCTTTATAGAGGAAACAAGTAGACATTAACTTGTCATGCTGCTGATGGCATCTTAGACACCTGCTGGAAAGCTGTAGCTGGTGTGAACTGAAAAGAAGTTTAGCTACAAGTGAGCAGGTGGGTTCAAATGTTTAAAATGATCAAAGTCAATTCAGTAATGGTCTATGTGTGAGACAGAAGAGGTTTATTACAAACACTTTAAACTAGAAATTAATATGACATTCCGATAAGTTTACATAGTTATCTCTGAGGAGGTACTAAGTGATTATTTTGTGGATTATATGACCACCTCCCTTGAAGAAGCTGCACAGCAGCAAATCGCTGGGACTGAGTGCATGGTGGCCAAAGGTGAATTTATGGTTGGAAGAAACTAATGAATACGAATGTTGAAAGTTTTTAACCCTCTTGGTGTGGTGTTTAGGATTCGTTTCACTGAGCTCTATGAAGTTTATCTCTCCCATGTTTCTACTGCGTTTTTTGTTTTTATTTCAGTGTTTTGGTTTCATCAGTGAGTGGGGAGGCAGCATAGTGTAGTGGTTACGAGCACTGAGCTGCAAACCTAGAGAAGTGAGTTTGAATTCCACAGCCACCACTTGTATACTCTGTAACCGTGAGCAAGTCATTTAACTTCCCGGTGCTCCCAGGACACAGCTGGTTACAAGCCTCAGCTTAGTGTGCCTTTCCTGACCAAAAATTGTAAAAAAAATAATAACTAAATAAAAAATACTTTGTGAATGGAACAAACTAGAGTCGGTTGGTTGTGAGGAAAAATGGTGGCAGTGGGACCATGGGGTAAACTGTAGGGCAGGATGACAGCTAGCAGCAGGAAAATGGTTTTACTTGTCTGGAGTGGGTGCGGTCAAGCATGTGGCACATAGAGACAGCTGTACACAAGGTAAGAGATATAGCTGTTCTCCATTTCTACTGGCTGCTGGCAACAACACAGGGGGATCAGGGCAGGGAGGTGTAAAGCAGCAAAAGAAAAGAAGTAGCAAAAGGGATCAGGGAGGCAAGGGTTCACACGGATAAAAACATAGCACAGTCAGTGAGGAGGGGGGGAACTTTTTACAGACACATCAGCGAGAGAAGAAAAAATAAGGTAGGAATAATGAGATCAAGGGGGAGGGATAAATGCATGGAGGAGGACCAGAAGAAGGCAGACATACTGAACAAGTATTTCTGCTCATTATTCATAAAGGAAGGGGGGTGGTCCACAGATGCAGGAGAAAGCAATGAATTATGGGGGGTGGACACAAGCCCCTTTACATAGGACAGGGTACTTAAAGAACTGGAGAAATTAAGAGTGAACAAGGCTATGGACCTGATGTGGTATACCCAAGGGTACTAAAATAACTGAAGAAAGATCTAGCTGCACCCCTGGTGGCCCTGTTCACTCTATCCTTGGATACAGGGGTAGTACCAGGAGATTGGAGAAGAGCAGATGTGGTACCAGTCCAAAAGAGTGGGAGTAAGGAGGAGGCAGTGAACTATGAGCCATTAAGCCTGACGTCGGTGGTGGGGAAGGTAATGGAGACATTAATAAAGGAAAGGAAAGGATGATGGCGTACCTGCCCAGCAACAAATTGCAGGATCCAAGACAGCATGGGTTCACGGGGGGGGGGGGGTCATGCCAAACTAACCTAATCAAGTTTTTCAACTGGGTGACAAGAGTCTTGGACCGGGGGAGCAGTGGATGTGGCTTACTTGGATTTCAGGAAGGCCTTTGAAACAGTCCCACAAAGAGGTTAGTCAACAAGTTGAACAGTCTAGGGGTTGGGGCAAAGGTGGTTATGTGGGTGCAAAACTGGCTAAGCAACAGGAGCCAGTGGGTAGTAGTGAATGGGGGGAGCTCAGAAAAGAGAGAGGTAACAAGTGGAGTATCACAGGGGTCAGTCCTGTGGCCATTACTATTCAATATATTCACTGGAGACATTGCAGATGGACTGAAAGGGAAAGTATGCTTGTTTGCAGATGACACAAAGATCTGCAACTGGGTGGTCACACAAGAGGGCATGGATAGGATGAGAAGGGACTTAAACAAATTGGAGGAATGGTCAAAGGTATGGCAGCTGGGGTTTAATGCTAACGAATGTTAAGGTTATGTACATGGGGCGAAAGAACCCAAGGGCGACTTATCAACTAGGAGGTGAAGAAATGGCAACAACTAACCAGGAAAAGGGACCCATGAATCATCATAACAGAAGATCTGAAGGTGTCTAGTCAGTGTGGTAAAGCAGTGGGTAAGGCAAACAGGATGCTGGGATACACTGGGAGAGGAATAACAAGTAGAAAGAAGGAAATAATTTTGCCCCTATATAGGTCTCTGGTGAGACCCCACCTCAAGTACTGTCTCCAGTTCTGGAGACCCCATCTCTGAAAAGATATCAACCAGGTGGAGGCAGTGCAGAGAAGAGCTACCAAAATGGTCTAAGGCATGCAACAAAAAAATTATGAGGGGATGCTCAGGGAATTAACTATGTACTCACTAGAGGTAAGAAGGGACAGGGGGTTAGTATAGAAACATTCAAATATGCCAGAGGAATAAATAAGGTAAGGGGGATCATCTATCTGTAGAAAAGAATGAGTACTAGGACAAGGGGTCAAGATATGTGGTTAGAAGGGGGGAGACTCAGAGGCAATGTGAGGAAGTACTTCTTCACGGAGAGAGTAGTGGAACCCTGGAACAGACTACCAGAGGAAGTGGTGGGGGCAAAAACCATGGGGGCGTTCAAGCATGCATGGAATAGACACAGGAGACTGTTGAGACTAGGACAGATGGGAAGTAAGGTAACAGGTCTGGCAAGATGTGATGGAAGGAATTAAGACATTTCTCAAAGCTAAACCAGGGCAGACTGGATGGACCTGGAGGTCCTTTTCTGCCGACAACTACTATGTAACTGTAATTCCATCACCATATACTGTAGATTAATCTTAGCCATTAACTCTAAACATTTTTTCCTAGACCTCAGCTGTTCCTTTACTTAAAGCATTCAGTCTGCTTCTATAATTTATGCCCACAGCTGACCCTGGACCCCATGTGCACGGAGTCCCCAGAAATAATATGCTCTCAGCCTGCTAGAAAACATCATGCCCTTTGCGTGACATACAATACTTACTGGATGCTTTTCCCATCTCCTTCCCTTTACCTCTATGGACCCTAAGCAAGAGTTGCTTTCCCCTCCTCCGATGTCCTACTAGCCTCCAAGAGGCCCTTCCATAGTTGGGGACCATAAGGACTAAGCAGGGAGAAAAACAGCATGGGTACAGCTTGTTAAGTGGGGAGGTGAGGTCTGCTGACAAACGACCCTTCCCCTGCCCTTACTTATCTTGTGGCAGGCACCTTAGGGGTGCCAGCTGAGGTGACACTAAATGGACCACTATGTCCTAAGCTAAGGAGACATATCTCCACACAGTACACCTACAAGTCAGCGTGGTGTTTTGGCATCCAGCCAGAGCTGGAGCCCTAATAACGATAACAAACTGATGCTCCTTCAATGCAACTTCAAGATACACCCAGCAAACTGCAATGCATCAGTCCTTCTTCCTCCTTCCTTCCCATTGTTACCAAGACCCCACCTGTGAGTTGGTAGTGAGACCCCTGGAGAGCTCGTTGGGGACACCCTTGGGGGGTGATCCCCCTGCCTGTCACTGCCTTCTTCTCCCTCGCATAGTTCTCCTCACTTACAGTGTTTAAACGTCCTACTCTCTGCTCATTATTATTATGGATGCCACATCCTCCTTTTGCACATAGGACAGCCAGTCACATGGGAATCACTGACACAGCTTCCCATTAACTATTTGGATTTACAGGATAAGAAAACAGATGTTATGTAGGCCCCATAGTGGCAAGGTGGCAATAAACTACAACAGGGTGTGTGGTACCAGATTCTACCGTATGCCCTAGGTTAGAGATGTGCAAAGTCGGCAAAATTGGCTCTGCGAATTGATCCACAAATTCCACAAGGTTCCTGAAATGCAAATTTGCAAAATTAATGATTTTCGTGGATTGTGAAGTACAAAATTTTGCTGCAAAGTGCAAAATTTCACCCTTGAATTCATCACTTCATGGTTGAAATTCCGCACCTCAGAGTGAAATTCCGCGGAAAAACTGGCGAAGTCAGATCTGCAAATTTTTAGCCTAGGAGCACAACTTTGTGAATTGCTCTATGGAGGTGAATTTCCTAACTTTGCCGGAACTTCACCGGTGAATTTAAACGTCACCACATCTCTACCCTAGGTGCACTGTTCAGCATGAGGCATTCAACCATTTTGGAAGGGGGTAAGGTCTGCCTTACATTCACCCTGAAGTGGGTTGCTGCATTAATAAAATAATATGTTTAGGCAGACAAATGTCTGAGCAATGCCTTTTTATTATAGGTTTAAAACATGATCGCTAAATTGTTTGACAACTAGTCGTGCGGTAAGACAAATATCACCACACAGTTACATGATGAGGTTCAGCCAATCACACCTTTGCTTTTCTCCCTGCCATTTTATCAGCTGGTTTTAACCCTTTGTCTGCCAAAAAAATCAGAACATACTCTAATTTCGGACTGATATAGCAGTCTGTGACACAGCAAAGGTCAATAAATAAATATAAGCATGCCCTAATGGTGAAGTGGTAAGAGGGTCTGTTTGCTACATTGGTGGTGTGGGTTTATACCCAAACCAAGGAATGCTGAGTCAGGCCACCATGGGATGACCTGACAGCCCAGCAGCCACTAGATGTTTACACAAATACCTTTTTTCATGGCAAAATAGAGGAAAGGACACACTCAAAATCAGCCTGAATAATTTATTTAATTCCATGCAAACACTTCATTGCTACTGTGCAACTCACTGAAATCACAGAGCAACATATTAAACATCAGACAGCAGCAGCATCAAACACAGTGCATCAAGGCTAACCCCTCTTCATCAAGGGATGCCTTACGTGGAATCAAATAAATTATTTATTCAGTCATCCTATTTTCCAACTTGGAGTGAGTCTTTTCCTCCATTTTGCCAGTAGTTGTTCAATCTGTGAGCTGTACTTTGTTTTTAATCCCTGTTTATGAAGCAAATCACCATGTCACTGGGTCAAGCCAGCAGGGGGCAACCTGACAGCACAGTGGCTAAAGTCAGCTGCTTGCTACATTGGGGACGAATGCTGTGCAGAATATGCATTTCTGCTTTCACCAGAATTCAGTGGGATTTTGGAAATTCTGCCTAATTCCACTGAATCCCATTGGAAGTGGAATTTTGAAATTCTGAAAGTGGAATGTTAACCGCAATGTTAACATGATCCTGTGATTAGCTGGTTTTACTATAACAAGCGCGCAAATGCTTTCCTTCATGAGATGGTGGCTGGCGGTAGAGGAGGAAGGGTTGTGCTGGTCATCTTTTGCATATCAGAACAGGTGCTGGAGGGTAGGAGTATGGTCAGGTCCTGTGCTGGGGGAATGGAGACATAATTTATACTTTTTATTAAGCACAGATAGCATTTTACATTAAGACAGTGGCCATCCGTGGAGGCGGGTGAGTGAGCGGTCACCCATCTGGGGTCTAAGTATTAAAAAACAACTTGTTAGTGCTGGGGGGGGGTGGGACTGTGCTTTTGGTAGAGGATGGGGGGATGTGGGTTACATTTTCTTGGTTGGCCTGAGAAGAGGGAGGGGCTGTTTCTTTTTTTTTTTGTCAGCTGAATGATTTACCAAATACCCAAATATTTGACCGCCAAATACTGAACATTTGGCCGAATATTCAGGAAAAAGTATTCACACAGCCTACTGGTTATGTACACATACTGTACAACCATATTGACCATACATGCATACATACTGTATATACAGGCATACTGTACATACATACATGCATAGACCCATATACAATTATTGTACATACCTACATACTGTACATACCTACACATATATACTGTATTACATACATACACACATATATACATACATATGTACTATACACACATGCATACACATTGTACATACAATATACTATACAAACTAGTCATGCATACATACTGTACACCCATACTGATCATACATGCAGACATACTATATATACATGCATACTATACATACACAGGTGCATATACACACACATACTGTATATGCATACATAATGTACATAGTTACACATACATACTATACATACCAACTGTATCATACGTACCCACCTGTATACATATGTACATTATGTACATACATGCATGCATATTTTACATACATACTATACATATGTACTATACATACACACATATATACATATGTACTGTACATACATATACACACATGTATGTACATACGTTACATACATGTATGCATGCATACATACTTATTAATGTCCTGTACATCAATTCATGCATGCATACATTTTGTAGTAATATGTCAATTATTATGGACTCTGCTTCTTAAACAGGGGTTTCTGCTGGGGGCTTAGTGCAGAATGGCCTGAAAACTTACTCAGTGTACTGTACCATAGTGTGTTGCATTGTTTTGTGTAACCTACCAGTCCAGAGATGAGTCTCATGTTATTCTTGTTGTACGAGGGCAATTTGTCCCGAAGCAGAATGTGATGAGAAATGTGACTGGATTAATGTATTCTAAACATAGAAACATAGAATTTGATGGCAGATAAGGACCGCTTGGCCTACCTAGTCTGCCCATTCCCTACCTAACGGATAAGCTGCAGATCCTAGTTAACCAACAGCCTACTTCCTCCTATCCCCCACTAGAACTGCCTTATGTCTGTCCCATGCATTCTTGGATTCAACCACTGTTTTTGACTCTACGACCTCCTCAGGAAGGCTGTTCCATGTATCCCCAACCCTCTCTGTGAAGAAATACTTCCTCACGTTACCTCTGAGCCATCCCCCCTCTATCTTCAGATTGTCCCCTCTTGTTTTTGCACTTCTCTTTTTCTGAAAGATGCTACCCTCTAGGACTTTGTTGATTCCCTTGAGGTATTTGAAAGTTTCTATCATTCCCCCCTTTCCTCGAGGCTATACATCTTTAGTTCCTTTAGTCTTTCTTCAAATGTCTTCTGATGCAAACCCTGCATCATTTTGGTTGCCCTCTTCTGGACAGCCTCCACCCTGTCTATGTCTTTGCGGAGATGGGGTATCCAGAACTGTACACAGTTCTTTTTTTGTTAGTGTAATTGTTTTTTCTTTTATAAGTGCTGTTGTTTGGAGTGAATACAAACATGGATTCCAGGTCACATGTTCAGGCAACTCTCAGGAGACATACTGGCCAGCTGCCAAGTGTTAAGTTTCTCATGCGCTCATCTAGTTTCAGACCCTGGCAGATGTGAGGGTGCTATTCCCAACTACGGAGACATCCTGTAAAAGCTGGAAATAAGGATGTCATAGGTGTGAAAGATGCCAGTAGACCTGGATGATCACACACACACACACACACACACACACACTCGCACAAACATGCACACACACAGCAGTGTGAGAAACTGTCCCTTAAAGTAAAAGTCACTCCCCCACTGCCCTGAGCACATAAAATGGAGAGCTGGACAGCTCTGTTGCTCTCTGACCTTTTGCATCAGTTGAAGAAGGTGGGAGCCCTGTTAAGATATCTAATTTGTCTGTCTGAGGACAGCACAGTCTAGGTGAGTGCCCTTTTCAGGTCAGCTGACAGGAAAAGTTAGATGTTAGGAGAGACTAGATTGAGAGTCTTCTAACAATCATCTGTCTGTGTACTTCACATTATTTCCCTTTCCCAGTAAACATGTAAACCCTTTGTTTTACTGTATATATCCTGTTTATGTATTAATATATGTAGTAATTACTAGTAAAGACTCTGTCTTTATAGAATCAGTGGTTGTACCTCATTATTGAGAAGGTAATTTTAATATTTCTGCTGGTGCGAGATCTCTGTTTACAGCCTGCTGTGTGAAGTGCACTCTACCAAATATTATTGTGTTTGACCTCCCTAGCCCTGAGCACAGGATGAGAATTTCCTGATATGATCATATGGTGGCAGCTAGGGAACCAGTATACCCAGACAACTGTCCTGTAAGGTGGTACATCCTAAGGGGCAGGTTATCACACAGAAGCAGATCAAACCCAAAACCATCTTCAACTTGCTCCTTTAGATCTTCATCTCAGCTTGTGTAATATCGTTATTATTTACAGCAGCTCTGCTATTTCATGTATTCACATTAAATGAAGAATCAATCTGTCTCTGTGTCTGTTGTTATGTCTGCACACAGTGGAGTGTGAACAGAGTGTTCCTGTTTATAGTTATACAGTTTCTGTAAGAGGTCACTGGAACCACATGTAAAGTTTACCAGAGTCAGTGAGAATTGGCTCTGTTTGCAGCCATCACAAACATTGTGTCTCCAAATGTTTGGGGTTAGTATGAGTTGGTTGCCGAGCAACACCCCATTGCTAATATAGTGCCCACATTTGCCCTGCATTCTGTTATGTATTATTACATTTATTGCACTGGGCACAGTATAATATGTTGTATCTTTTTTCTGTCATTGACCACCCCTGTATGAGTGGGTGACAGAGTAGCCACCTAAACACGCGTATTGCAAAATCTACAAGTTTACCACTTCTGGTGTACTTCTTGATTTAATTCTGAACTGGATGCTCATGTCCTGAGTTATTTTGGGAACTGCCAGGAGCAGATCTGCAGCAGGAACGCAGCAGGATGTGGAATTTAAAACATGAAGAAATAAATGTGTTCTGTTCTTTAAGGTAAGAAGCACACAAACAATGGCTTAGAGTGTTGCATGAATGCTAACGTTTTCCACATGCTTGGCAAAACCAGAAGCATGGCTCTGTGGGAAGTGGAGAATGTATGCAACTGGGGAAAGAGTCCTTGGGATCCCCTCCTATATAAAATGATTAATGCATGGAGGGGTACCGTATTCACCAGGCACTGCATTTTCAAATCTGCAGAAACTGCATATGCAGGAGGAAATATTGAGCAACGGGGGTCCCCTTGCCCAACTGCAACTTCTGCCACGTGCATGCAAATTGTCAACAGTTCTGCTTTTGTGTGACCTTTTTAGCTATTTTGCAACAGCTTTGCAAGAAACGTTTTGCACAGTTGCTATGCCTGGATCACCAGGTATATAAGTTGCACAAAAAAATTGGAAAATGACAACTGTGACAGAAAATGCTGAAAATAGCATTTTTTGTGGGTAAGGGTAGTTTTACGTATCAGTAAGCTGTGCATTGGAGCTTAGTCCCAGAGCTATGCCATGCACTATGAAAATTGGGCCCACTCCCAGATCTACAGGGATTGCTGTGAGGTTGTACACAGGACAGATATGTGGTATGTGTACTTGTGTCTCTAGAATCTGTTTATTTTATCTGTATTTGTATACGTATTTGCATTTACTGTATATGTGTATCATTCTAGTTAATTTCTTTTATTTGATTGACTATAGGTCATTTCAAAGATAACAAATTATAAAATCTCATAAATGGTATATAAAAATGCACAATAATAAAGTGAGGTTGTTTCAGACAATTATACAGCTTTTCAGACATAAGAAGAAATACAGAGACTCTTTCAAACAGCAGCAGATTTTTTCCTTTGCCTTAATAAAGTATTTAAAAAGGCAATTAGTTTCCTAGCATCGTAACCATTCATTGGGTCAAGCAGGATTTCCATACATTCAAATAGAGAATAACTGTACAATTTGATACCAAGCATAAGATACGCTGATCTCCATTTTCATACAGAGGACATAAAGGTTTCCCTTCATGAACTTTTTTTTGGAGGGTGGGAGGTTTAGGAGGGAGGTCGGGAAGCACTTCTTCACAGAGAGGGTGGTGGACACTTGGAATGCGCTGCTGGAAGAGGTCATCTCATAGAATACAGTGGGCAGCTTTGAGAGAGGCTGAGATAGACATAGGGGGAAGGTAAGAATCATGGGCAGGAGAATGGGAGCAGGGGAGGGAGGGAGGGCAGAGACATTAGCTCAAGCTGTGGACCCTGCAATACGATCAGACTTGATAGACCAATGGCCTTCTTCTGCTGGCTTCTTCGCATGTTCGTATGTATGTCATCTGATTTATTTGGGTCTGTGCTAAACCTATTTTACAATTGTTTTGCTACAATGAATTCAAATATAATGCGCATTACTAAACATCTTTCTTTTGGTAGTAGGGTCAGTAATAAATAGGGTTCACACCCATGCCAATACATATGAGAATTGCACCATGGGGTCAATTTAGTGGTTCTTATGGCAGAAAGATCCTTTCTATATAAAGTGCAAACAAAGCTCTTTTAAGATATGGGACCCCGATTCACAAACATCAGGAAATGACACAAGGTGCTTGCATCAAAAAGGATTGATGCAAGGGGCAAAGCCCACTGCAGCAAGGTTGGGTGCCCTTGTGCCAGAAAGGCCCTGCACCACGCCAGCACCAAATACCAGGGAGTGCCATGGCACATGGGGCTGTGCGCCATACATTGGCTGCCATATACCCTTATGTGGGATTCCGCAAGGCAGCTGATGTCATGCTGCACCACTCCAGAGTTAGACCACACCTGACCTGGTCTAACACACCATGCACTGAAAAGGGTCCCACCTATTCATCCCCCCCAGAGACTGGCAGCAGCTGTATCAGCACCACCCCCACAATATTGGGCATCTACTCTGGGCTGGCAAGGCATAGGAACCCAAGGTGTAGTGACACAGGCACTGTACCAGAGTGGAACAGGTGGTCCCAGGTGACTCCTGGGGACCTGGGCCCACTACCAGCAGGGATGTTCACCTACAGTAGTGCTGCAAGACATGGCCCAGGGCCCAGCTGAAGTGCTGGCAGCATGGCTGTGCATTGAGGGAAGTGTGCCATCTGTCCTGCCAGAGGCACCTGTGGGGTGGGCGTCATGCACTGGCCATCTTTTTTTTCAATTCAATTCAATTCAATTTTATTTATAGAGCACCTTTCAAGACCAAGGCACTTACAAAATATTAAAATTAATAAAATCCAAGCATTTAAAAGTCAGCCACAGCTAACAAGAGTATGCTAAATCAAAAAGATATGTTTTTAAGGCGACCTTGAAATTATCGACGGTTGGGCATTCTCTCAACCAGCGAGGTAGAGAATTCCACAGGGTTGGTGCCGAAAAGGCAAGGCACGAGATCCTGATGACTTCAATCGGACCCTGGGAATCTCCAGCAATCCCTCGTTGGCAGAACGGAGAGGACAGAGGGGGCAGTAGGGAATTAGGAGATCTTTCAGGTAACCGGGTCCCTGATCATGTAGAGCTTTAAAGGTTAGTAAACCAACCTTAAAGGTGATCCGCCACCAAACAGGCAGCCAGTGCAGTTCACGGAGCACAGGCATAATATGACTGGTTCTAGAAGTCCCAGTCAAAAGCCTGGCTGCCGCGTTCTGCACTAGATGAAGGCGGAAAATATCAACTCCAGGTAGCCCTAGGTAGAGGGAATTGCAGTAGTCCAGACGAGTAGTGACAAAGACGTGGACCAATGTTGGAAGGTCACCCCGGGGAATCAGATGTTTCACCCGGGCAATATTCCTCAGATGGTAAAAAGAGGATTTGACAACAGCTGACACCTGAGATTTCAGGGTCAGACCATCATCAAAAATAATGCCCAGATTTCGCACCTGTTCAGAGGTAGAGAGCGGTACACCACCAAGTAATAAACCTGATGGTTGTCCAGCTCCCACACCCATCCCCGGATGACCTGGATCCGCCACCAATACCTCAGTCTTGTCTGGATTGAGTCTCAACCAGCTCAAACTCATCCAAAGTCTGATCTCATCGAGGCAGTTGTTAAGCACAGAGAGTGCATCACCCTGACTGGGGAGAAAGGACAGATACAGCTGAGTATCATCTGCATAGCAGTGAAAACCCAGATTGTATTGCCTGATGATTTCTCCCAATGGCAGCATGTACACTGCAAACAACATGGGAGCAAAAATGGAGCCCTGTGGTACCCCACAAGACAGGCAGTGAGTGCCAGAGGAATAGATTCCAGTGACAACTCTCTGAAACCTGTCTGTGAGGTAAGAACGAAACCATTCGAGGACTGTACCAGACAGCCCACAGAAGACCCGCAAGCACTCCAATAGCACTCCATGGTCTACAGTGTCAAATGCAGCAGATAGATAGAGAAGGACCAGAATGGTATGCGCCTTTCGATCTCTGGCCATAAGGAGGTCGCTCAATACCCGTACAAGGGCAGTCTCTGTACTATGCCTTTTCCTGAAACCAGACTGGAGAGTATCATAGACATTGTGAGATATAAGGTGATCATCCAATTGCAACACAACTGCTTTTTCAATAACCTTACCAACAAATGGCAGGTTAGAGATAGGCCGGTAGTTAGCTAGACAATCTGGATCCAAGGAGGATTTTTTAAGGAGTGGTCGAACTACCGCCTCCTTAAGGGGGTCAGGAAAAACCCCCCTCTCCAAAGATTTCCAGACAATGTCTGCAAGGATTGGGTAGATGGCTTCTACACAACCTACTAAGAGCAGTGTATGACCAGAATCCAAACTACAACTAGTTGTTCGCATTGTTTAGATGATCTTCACAATGTCCCCGAATTCCGGCCTGTGAAAGTCTAACCAGACAGACCGAGGACAGGCCACTTCTAGTCGACCACCGCAATCCCCCATAGGAGAGGTCAGACCAATGCCGGACCTGATGTCGGCAACCTTATCCTGCAAAAAACCGAGCAATCTCCTCGCATCTTAGCTGAGAAAAAGCTTCTCTGGGCTGAAGACAGACTGGATTGCACAGTCTGTCCACAGTCCGGAAAAGCTGAGCCGGTCGATTTTGTGCAGCAGAAATCTCTCTGGACAGGAATTCTGCCTTCTTACGAGTGATTTCTGATTGATAGCTGTCATAATGTGCCATCAATCTAAGCCTGTCGGCATCAAGGCCCGATTTCCGACAGGCTTTCTCCAGCCTTCGGCCAACTCGCCTTAACTCCTTCAAGGAGCCATCAAACCACGGGCTCCTTGGACGGAGGGTGAGAGGCCGAACACGGACAGGAACAATTTTGTCCAGAACATCTCCTACAGCCTTATTATAGGCTAATACAAGATCATCTGGACTCATGCATTCACCCGACAAGCTCGATAGATCCAGCACCGTCATTAGGTCATTGGGGTTAACACCCCTTAAAGGGCGGTACTGAACCATCTCCGTAGGGGCAGACCTATTAGAGGGAGCCCTGAAGCTGAACCTTATGGTGTAATGGTCAGACCAACTGACAGGTTCCACCCCCAAATCAGTGATCTCCATACCCATGAGAAAGACCAGATCCAGTGAATGACCCCCTATATGGGTAGAGGAGGTAACAACCTGTGTCAGGCCCAGCATGTTCATCAGCTGGAGGAGATTTTGACCAAAATGAGAGAGTTCATCATTGACCCAGGCATTGAAATTGCCCAGAAGTATCAGTCTGGGAAACCTCAGCACCAGGTCGACAATGATGTCTGCTATCTCCTGCAGGAATACTCCACCGTCACCTGCTGGATGATAGACGAGGAGAATCCCACCTCCTGCACCCTCTCCCAGGATATATTCAAAGGAACTGGTGTTTCCCCGTGGCACATCCACAAGTCCCAGCTCAGATCTAAACATGATGGCCACACCCCCACCCCTATGATCCAGCCTTGGACGGTGTATCACCGAGAACCCGGCTGTAGTTGCCGCGGCCAATACAGGCCCTGGATTTTCATCCAGCCAGGTCTCGGTGATGCAAGTCAGATCAGATGATCCAACAAGATCAGCAATAATAGCTGTCTTGTTCTTAATTGATCTGGCATTGCATAACACCGCCAAGGCGGGATGAGCTGTCGGGGAAGACCTCGGCACCTGTCCAGTTACTTCTCAGTCCTTGGGTATGGGGACAAGACAAGAGTAACCTCTATCCTGACCCCATTTCACCCCAGGGCATCTCCTGGACCCCAAAACCCCAATCCATCCTCCCCTTTCCTGTCCCCCACCAGGTCCGGCTCTCCACCTTCGTCTACGCTTCCTCAAGATGCCCAACGCACAACACCTAAAATAGATGTCGGATGTTAATGGTGGGCATTCAAAAGGACATAATTCCCTGAGCCTAGTGGGGGAATAATGCCCAACCGTCTCTACGTCTGCCCAACCATCTCTATGCCTGTCCAACACATTTTAATTAATCTAATCAAATCAAATATAAAAAACAAAAATAAACAAAAACCTATTAATAGCAAAGCTATAAATAAAAACACTCTCCACTCTCTCTCACAGAGGGGGAGCAGAATAAAACAGACAATATAATAAAATATAAAATAAAACCCACCCTGTCACAAATTAAACCCCAGCCCAAAAATAACCCAGATAACAAAAAATATAATAATAATAATAATAAAGTAATATCAAATTATCCAAAATAACACAGTGTCAATGTAATCAGATGCAACTGGATACTAAACCCAAGCTAATAACTGAGAAAAGAAAACAAAAATTTATAATTTAAAATTCAATGCAGCACCTCTCAAGTGCAACGATCCAACAAATCGTCAGAAAAAATGTTGTATATTCCCCCAGTACCACCTCTCACATGGTGGGGGACCATTCATAAATGAAACCAAGCATTAATCCATAATTATAAAAATAAATGTGCACCGCAATCTCACCACCCCTATGTCCAGGAGCAGGGAAGAACAAGGAGGTCAGTTCTCAAACAGATCCAAGCACAGGCAAAAGTCGAGATCAAATCCAAACAAGGGAAGGCAAGATAGCCACTCCAACAAACCCAGTCACATAGCAGGGATCCAAATCAAATCCAGGGGAGTCCAGGCAGCTCTAGGGGAGCAGGAATGTCCTCTGGTATGCCTGCCAGGGGTGCCAGTGCTGGCTGACTGCATGGGCACTAGCAGTGGTGCCAGACTAGCATGGCAGACATCAGCACTGAGCAAGGGGCATCATGGCCACAGGTGCTGGCATTGGCACAGAACTATCCTGCAGCTTGCTGCATTCCCCATCCATGCACAGTTCCTTTGATGTACAGGAGTCTTTGCTGCAATCTGTGGGAATCTGGCACCGGACCCCAAACATTCCTGAATCAAATGCAGGGTCCCTGGTGCACCACTGATCAGTGCAAGCTGCTGTTTTCCGCAGCTTACGCCGATCTAACCAGGGCCTTAAAAATCATGCCCATGGTCTCTAATGAGAGGGAATATTAATGCTTCTTAGGAAATCATACCACAGGAAAAGAAAACTGATATTCTTAAGGTAACGTTGAAGCATTTTCAGCTTAGGTGATTTCAGATTAGTATTTGGTCATTTAATTTTCTCTAGTAGACAAGACTTGGGCCAGATGTTTACACTATTATTTATTATAGGTAACCAGTAACTAACTAATTAATCTGAGTTTTATTAAGGCTGCAATGGGTATCCTACCCAATTCAGCTCTTGCATGTTATTCAGGCCAGGTTCTATTTAGCTTGAACAGCATCTCATAAAAGAGGGAAACCAGCACTTCAATTAGGTGTGGGGTGTGATACTCCCAGACCTCTGAACTGTAAATTATAAAAAGGTTCTTAGAAATGCTGCAGTCTGATTGGCTGTTAGGATTCCAACAGCCTTACATTAATCCATGTTATACTGTCATGCACAGCCTGATCACCATGACACATGGATTCTTCCTGTCAGCATTCCATCCTCTAGCACTGCTGAATGACTGGAATGATGCATTCTGATTCTGAACCAGCATTCTTAAACTGTTGGTGGAAGAACTATTTTATTAAAAATCTCCCTCTAAATGAGGAAAGAATTCAAAAAGTATTCTTTTAACCCTCTTCTTTTGTAACAATTTTTTATATATAGGATAAAGTATGGGGAGAAGTGTGTTACGAGAATTTAACACACGCCCGAGTTATTGGATGGCACATAAACCTTTGCCCTTGGGGTTTATGAATGCCATCCAACAACGAGGGTGTGTATTAAATTTGAGTTTGACACACTTCTCCCCATATTTTATTTTATATAACTGAAGGGCTCCGTTTTTTGCAAATACTTATGAATACTTATGTGAGGACAAATGCCTCTCGATACCCGCTACTATGCCTGGTATGGTGCCTGGCTCATATTGTGAGCCGTCTTGCTTTTTTAATATGTAGAGGAAATTAGGTAGTAGTTTGTCTAATTGTAGGATGTCAAGAGTTTCGAAATGTTGTGGCTGTCCAACTCAGACATGTAGGTTGAGAAAAGTTTGAGGTCTCTTTTTGTTTTCCGAATTGTGTTGCGGTTTTCCTGCTCTTCAACAAACTGTTGTCTTTCAGTTTCCTCCGCTGTTTGGAATCGGCTTAACTTTTTTTTTTTTTTTTTTACTTCTAGGTGATGTGAGGCTGCTGGAGGCTATTTTGGATGGAGGTAACTGCCGAGAAGCAAGTGTTTTTTTCAGTCAGTACCGCTTGAGGTGACAGGGACAGTTAGAAGCTCGCGCTATGTCTTATTAGTTGTCTGGAGCACTGTGTTGTTGAAAGGGAGCGCGTGAATGCAGTAACACCTACTCAGGTGTTACGGCATTTAACACACGGTTTTGTCAATGGCAAAAAATGGAGACCATTAATTATAATAGCAATAAGGCACTCCCAGAAGTTATATTAACAGTTGGTTAATCACCCCTAGGGGCAAGATGGCACTCGGCTGCACCTCATGCCACATTACACCCCTAGGGGTGATTAACAGACTGTTAATCTAACCTCTGGTCATGCCTTATTGCTTAAGTAATATAGGGTTATGCAGTGCTTCACCAGCATGCAAAACTGAAAGGATAGTTGTACCACTGTACATTGAATTACATCTATGCAGTGGAGCTGTGTGGAATATATAATTCTGCCCAGTGGAACGCTCACAGAATTACCATTCTGATTCCATGGAATTTTGTGGAATTTGTGTGAAAATTCTGTGGAATTCTGAGAATTACAAAGTAATATTTGAGTTTCTGGCAGAGAGGAGTTACCTTCAAGCATTTGGCAGTAAACACAGGATACATCCCAGAGTAAGTCCTTAAGAAAATCTGTCATGCGGCTAGTCTCTGAGTCCTCCAGAGGCCATACAGTGACCATCTAAGATTGTTAAAAGCTGACCTGGGTTCCAAGTCTTGACATTTCTCCTTCTGAGCCATGTTTTTTAAACACAGTCTAAGATTGCCAAAAGGTGACCTGGATTCCAAGTCTTGACATTTTTTCTTCTGATCCGTGTTTTTTTTTTTAAATAAATTTCATTTTTTTTAAAATGTCAATTATTTTTGTCTAGTTTCAAAAGTATATATCCAAATGATACCAGATTTAGCAGGTGTACAGGCTTTCATAAGTGCACAAAATTTCAGAGTCCTAGATTGAAGGGGAGCTGAGTTATGGGTGGCCAAACATTTAATCAAAATTTAATTTTTAGTTATTGCCATCTAATTTTCAAATTTCATATGCAAATGTTCCACAGTTTTGAATTTAGAGAAACATGCAGCATGATCAGGTGCATCAAGTTTTAAGTCTCGGGCTTTAAAGGGGGCAGTGGTATAGGTAGCAAAACATTTTGCCAAAATTTAGATTTTCATTATTTTACTTTAATTTTGAAAGCATTCATTGAAATGTTATAACATTTTGCAGGTATATGGATTATTACTGCATTTATATATGTAACAATTTGTATATGTGCATTTATACATGTACCTTGTTTCAGACTTCTAGCTGCAAAGGGGTTTGAGGTATATGCAGATAAAAGTGTTCATGAAAGTTCCCACAAACAATAAAATGACAGTTTGACTACCTATCATTTTTTTCACATTGTTTCCCAATGTCATGATACTTGGCACACAATTGGAACACCTGTCAGCAAGCAACCATGCCAAACTTCAGATATCTAGCTCAAGAGATGTCTGAATTATGACCAAATCAATACATTTAAAAAATTCCAAAGAATTTTGCCAAATTTTTAATTTCAGTTATTTTGATCTAGTTTTCAAAATATGTAAATCTATGTAATAGGGCTATGTGGAATATAAAATTCTGCTGGTGGAATGCCCATGGAGTTACCATTATGATTCCATTGAATTTTGTGGAATTTGCATAACAATTCTGTGGAATCTTGTAAAATTTAAACTTTCAGTAATCTTGGTCTAGTTTTCAAAGTATGAATCCAAATGATACCAATTGTGTCAGGTACACAGGTACTAATGACTTTCATATGTGTGCCAAATTTAAGACTCTTAGATTAAAAATTTTTGCCATTGCAATGTGCAGTGACACCAGGGAATGTCTTGTCGTGGCTCCGAAGCCCTCTAGCCAAGCCCTATAGCATTGCAGTACCTCTGGTCTCCAACGGAGGTCACTGTGGTGCTGGGCATAGTCCCTGAGTCCCCCCGAGGAAGGAGAGCTGTCCTTCAGATGCTCGCTCCTTCCTCTCCCCTGCTGACCCCCGGCGGCCCAGGCTCATTCCCGAACCCTGGTCGCTAGCATGGTGTGAGGTATAGCATCCAGCGCCTCAACCCTCAGCGCAACTGGGCCGGCTAAGGAAATAATTAATAATTGGTAGCTGTTTATAATGTTCCTATTTACAGAAATTATATACATAGGCCTAAATGATTCGTATCTAACTGTACCTATGAGCTATATGTAAATGTACCTGAATAAAAAATTATGTAAAAAACTGTATTTTGCATCATTTTGTCTTGATGGGCAGCATTCTGTTACAGTTCTCTTCATGGAACCAGTAATTTGGAGTTTTAACCATGTCACGGTTTATGCACAGAACTCTAAGCACGGTTCTGGTAGTACAATTGCTCATGTTTAGCATTTGGTACTCAAACCATGACATAGTAAAAACTTCTAATTACTGTCTCCATGAAGAGAACTGTGCAGAATGCTGTCCATAAAAAGGAAAAACTGAAGCCCAAATTTTCACATTAGTGTTTTTAAGGTATAGTTAAATTTGGCTCATTTTGAGGCGTCTTTCATTTCTCTTACTAGGAGCATTACTAGCTGCTGCCAATTAGCAGAAATGTCCTGTCTCCTTAAACCCCTGCTGAGGTCCAATTTCTCTTCTGCATGCTTCTGTCCTCACACCTCGGGCGCCTCATCCAGCCTCTCCTCTGCTTTCCTCACCCCCCGTGCTTCTCCAGGATTGGTTGGCGCACTTTGCATTTGTAATTTTCATATTTATTGCACTTTCCTGCTTTAGATTTTGCTTTATTTTTATTTTTTTTTCTGCCCACTCTTTTGAGGGGGCCATGTTTTGTTGTAACGTATCGTGCTGTTTGGATTGTTGCCGTACTACTATCAGCAGTAGGCTTCAGTTATTACATTTGACTGACTGTATTATCATGTTATTTCCATGTCGATTACTGTATTGCTGTTCTCTCCTGTTCCTCTTTCTGCAGGTCAGACCGGGAAATGAACTTCAGCTCAATGTACCTTTCCAGGTCACTAATTTTCAAATATATAAATAATTCAATGAATAAATTATGGATCTAACAGTCACGTTGCAAGTAGCACAATCGTATCACAAATCTTTAAAGATCCAGGCCCTCAAGTTTTGGAAATAAAAGTACACAAGCAGTCTATAAAGTAACTGGCTGTAGATTGTAGCTTGTAATTTTCAGTTTTCCTGCAACTCCAGGATGATTTTTTCCTGTTTTTTCCGGTTAACTGCATGATTTTCTATGGCTCTTGATTTGCTTAGCTTTCCCGTATAAGCAGTAGAAGCCAATGGCAACAATTTTGTTATAGATAGCTCCATTTTCCTGCAATATACAAGAATTAAGCCTGTGCAATTCAGCAACTAGTAGGGACAAATTCACACAAAAGTATCCTCTTTTACAATTACAATTATCACTTTTAAATACTTATATTTCTGTTACACCACATGCCTCATGTTAAAAGTCCTCAAAGCCGTAGAAAATCTGTGGCCCAGTGTTCCAAAGGGTTTTGAATGATCAGGCAATGCAGTGCTGGCACTGCACTAACTTCAGCACCCAGGATCCGATTCTAGAAGGGTGGCGCAAGTTGCCACTGAATGCAACTTGCTCCACCCACAACAGCGACATTGACCCTGTGCCCTATTCTAGAAGGGGCAGGGTCTCCACAGCAAAGTCGTGTGACTTGCGACATGCAGCTCGGTATGCCGCACAGAGAGCTTACTTGGCCAGTATGTCACAACCCACAGCCGCAGGTCGCAAGTGCACCCCCCACCCAGCAAACCACAACAGCCACCCTGCAGGGCTGCCCACACCCCCACCCCTCCAAGCCTTCAGCAATTGCTCCACAAGGCTGGCTACACCAACTGGCCCCTGAAACCCCCAACAATTGCCACACAGGGCTAGTCACACCAACTGACCCCCGAAACCACCGGTACGTGCCCTGAAGGGCTGGCCACACCAACTGGCCCCCTATGCCTATGTTACACACCCCGCAGGGCTGCCACACCCCCAGTCCCCGATGTAATGCCATTCGACAAATTTCTTGTTGAAGCGGCTTGGTGGAACCCCCAGCACTGACCCACGGGGACAATGTGGTTTTGTTTGCTCTTTATAGGTCTGCACGTAAACATCTGTAAATAAATTTCATAATTTGTGCATAAAACAGTAACTTACATTAAATTTATATAAAACTATGATCATTGTGTTTGGCAGGAAAAAATCCATACTTGCCATACTAACAATTTTAAGCTAGAAATAGTCAGAGAACATGTACACTTGGGGGTAACTTTCTCATCCAAAGGAAAATGGACCCAGCATGTTAAAATACAGAGCAAAATAGTTAGGCACTACTTTTTAGCCCTACATATTAGAGCTGTGCTGAATGGGAAAATTCTGAATGGGCAGAATTCCAATGAAATTCTGTGAACCTTTGTGAAATTCCATGGAATTTCACACAATTTTTAGAATTTATTAAGTTGGTCATAACTCAGCTGTCTATTGAGATAGAGAGCCGAAGTTTTTTAAGATTTCTTGTTGAAAGGTTCTCTAATGGTGTACCAAATATTGCTGGATTAGGACACATTGTCTCAAAATTATTGTTGCTTAACTTCCGTCATTTTATTTTGTATGGGAAATGGCATGTACAATTGTATCTGCATATAACTCCAGCACCTTTGGAGCTAGAAATCTGAAATTACATAATTGTATAAAAGTAATAATCACCCATATTTCTGCAAAATGTTATAACATTTTAATGGAAGCTTTCAAAATTATACTAAAATAACTAAAATCTAAATGTTGGCAAAATGTTTGACTACCTATAGCATAGCCCCCTTTAAAATCTGAGACATAAAACCTTGTGCACATACCCATGTTGCACATTTCTCTAAAGCACAAAAATGTGGAGAAATTTGGATAAGAAATGTTAAAATTAGATTGCAATAACTGAAAAATACATTTTGATTATGTTTGGCCACCCAGAGGGGAGGGCAGAATGAGGAAAAAATGGAAAAACCCTCCACCTCCTGATATGTGATGGAGGGTATGGGAGAGTAGGTCCACCATGCCCAAAGTTAGGCCTTCCTCTCACTGCCTGTGTGCTCCCATCCACCATGCTCTGCCAGACTGGATTAATAGATAGAGTGCCAGGAGGAGTGTATCTGGCGGTCCTGCCTCAGGGGACTCAGAGCCGGGGGTCCGGGTGGCAGCAGCGGCAGATGGAAGGGGTGAGAGGGGTTTCAGATGTGTGGGATAAAGGACCAGGACCCCGTGTGACCAAACCTAAAAGAGTTCAGGAGGTGGGGTGAGAAATAAAGATTAAAACAAATTATTATTATTTCCTGTCCTCTTTAAGGACATGGTAAAAGGGAACAAGCCTAAGGGAGGAGGGAATGAGTTCCAGAGAGAAGGCAACCGCACTGAGAAAGCGGACTGACCAGCTGAGGTAGAGCAGTAATGGATATTAAATGAACAAGTATTAAAAGCATGGAAGGAGAAAGAGGTGGGAGCAGTGGAGGGGCACAAAACATGGCCTGTTAGTGCTTCAACTTAAGCCCCCTAAGATTTTAGTAACAGTATGCACTTAGCCACCTCTTCCTAGCTGTCCTCTGTTGCAGCAGAACAATCCTTGCACATCTATTCCATCTTCCCTTTATACCTCCTTAGCCTCCAGTTCACAATACCCCACCCCTACACCCCTTCTTTGTTCTCACACCCAGCCCCCTCTTCTCTCATCCCTAGCATGACCTCCCAAGTGTACCCCTTCCTCCATCGCATTACCACCGATCCACTTGTGTAGCTTAGTTACAATTTGACTCTGGTACGTAATGTTTTGTTTAGTGATGTAACTCTAATGTATTCTGTATATCCTCCTCCTACTGCCTACTGACTTGTAATAATTTTTGTATCTGTGCCAATAACTTTGTTTTGTAATGCATTTGCCTTCTGATGTGTAACCTATGTAAAGAGCTTCTGCTCAAAGGTATTAATTCAAGACTTCAATAAATAAAAAAAACTTGATAATACAAGTGGCGTAAGTTGTGCACAATGACGCATGCTTCAGAATAATAACGTTTGCATCACTGTGGCGTCAGAATGTGATGAAAATGCTGCAGATATATCAGAATGTTTGAAAATCACCCGCAAACATCTTGGTGCATTTGCAGCTTTGGCAGAATGACTGCTGCAACTCCTCGTGCTATACTTACGTACAGCGACACCTTTGTGAACGCTACATCTCTGGCCAGCAAATCGACACTTGCCCGACAGGGTCACTGTGTTGGTGTGCCCTGAGACAGGCACACTGTCTCCTGGATCCTGCACCCCTGCTCCCAAATTAACTCCTATTGGAGTTGAGAATCCTAAAGACGGGGGGGGGGGCAGGGGACAGAGTCCCCCGCATGTGGGGTTCATGGGGCAAAGCCCACCGATAAAAATAATGGACCAGGAGACACACAGAAATCATGTAAACTGCAACTTGAGGTCGACATGATTCTTGTCGGCGAGATGCCAGTCGACCAAAGACTTGTTGAACCAGCATCGTAGAGGCCTCCTACATCATTAGCTTTAAAAATCCATGTAAGTTGTTTAACTCTTGTACATACCAGAGTGGATTTGATACCCCTCCATGTTTCCAGCTACCCCTAGGTTTTAGATTGTTTTGACAAAGGTAGTTAATAATCGGCATCTCACCAGGGTAGGCCAGACTCTTATATCCAGATCAGTTACCCAGGGGCTGCAGGGTTATGTGGTTCGAGTGTGTCATGCAGAGGGGCAGGAGTGACCTTCCTGATATTCTCAGGTCAGATTTCATCAGTGGAAGTGTGGCCATACTGGAACTGGTGATCATGACTGGGAGACAAACAGGGACAGGTCTTACAAGAGCTCCATGTAGACAATTAGGTTAACCAGTAATGACTGAGGTTGCAGAAAAAAAGTTGAAGGGGTTAGTGCTGGAACAAATGAAGAGCATTTGCGTGTATAGGAGCTCGTTATTTTCCAGCATTTGATGTGGGTTTTTTTTTGGTTTTTTTCTTTGAGCAGTTCTGGCTTTTGTTTTGCAGTGTTTCTGTTTGGTGGGGGGGTTGGGGTCAGGAAATGAAGGCTTTTCGTTTTGCCTGAAGTGTTAATTTGTGGACTGCTGCTGATTGATTGCATCAGTGACAGCTTTTACAGTAGTGGCACATTTGTGAACTACTGAAACTGAAAACATTTTCCATCTTTCTTTTCTGACACAGTTGAGTAAACTGGACAGCAGCTAGACAGAAAGCAGTTGTACTTAACCAGACACTGGGCACTGTTCTCCAACAGGCATTGATCCAATATTTTTTTTTATTTTATCAAAACAATCTCTCTCTTTGTCTGTGTCTCTGTCTCTCTCTCTCTCTCTCTCTCTCTCTGCATTAATACACCAATTAGGGTACCACTGAACACCACAAAAGTAGGGAAATGTGACATTAGTGGGTGGTGGAACAGAGGCGCATCCTTCCAGTTGTACCTCTCCACAATTCCTATGCCATTCTGGCAAAGTGTGGTTCCTCTATGGAGGCACCCACAGTGGAGACCAAGGAGGATGCTGGGAACCTCCACAAAGGAGACCCACAGGAGGGTGGCAGGGGACCCTGCAGGGGAAGGAAACAACTCCTGGTGAGGGACTCCATTGTTAGGAAGGTAGAACTGGGGGAGGAAGGGAAGAGGGAGGTAAGGTGCCTGCCTGGCGCCATGGCTTAGAGGGACAGAGAGCGAATCCTCAGGATTGCTGGAGCAGCTGCACAGGGGAGGGAGCTGGATGTCATTGTCCACCTAGGAACAAATGACCTGGCTAAGAAAGGGATTAGAGAAGTGCAGGAAGAGTTTGTGGAATTGGGGAGGGGCCTTAGTCAAGTAGCATGCACGGTAACCTTCTCGGAGGTGCTACCCATCTATGGCATAGGAGAGGCTAGGTGTTCCGCACCATGGGATTCAATCAGTGGTTGAAAAACTGGTGTGGAGCTCAGGGATTTGGCTTCATTGGGGACTGGGGGTCCACCTGGAGTGATGCAAGCCTATACTGGCACGATGGGCTGCATCTGTCCAGGAGGGGAACCAGGATCTTAGGTGATAGGTTTAAATGCTTCATTGGCAAGCTTTTAAACTAGCCAAGGGGGGAGGCACTGGAAAGGAGCAGGAAAATCCTAGCCCCCCCAAATCATCATGGTAGTAAGTGCGGCAAACACCAACATAGACGTGTCGATAGGGAGAAGGGCAGGGGTAAATGGAGAAAGTGACAAAGGCAAGAAGGACAGGGATGGGGCAAAAGGGAGTAAGGCCATCAAGAAATGGAGGGTAATGAGTACCAATGCCCGTAGTCTGGGCAACAGGCTCCCTGAGCTGATGGCCTTAATGGAAGAGGGATGCCTGGATATCGTAGCAGTCACAGAAACATGGTACACAGAGAACCATGACTGGGATGTTAACATACCAGGGTACATAACCTACAGGAGAGACAGGCAGGGGAGAAGAGGGGGAGGAGTAGCTATCTATGTAAAGGAAGGGATAAAAGCAACTGAACAAAAGAGTAAACAGGGAGGAGAGGAGGCACTGTGGGTCACCTTGGAGACTGGAAAGGGCACCACAATCCGCACAGGGGTTGTGTACAGACCCCCATGTCAGGGGGAAGGAATGGACAAGGATATGATAGAAGGTATTCTTAGAATGGCAGAGAAAGGGGAGATACTGTTGATGGGAGACCTGAATATGCCAGATGTTAACTGGAGCACATTTGCTGCAGCCACATCCAAGAGCAGGGCCATTCTTGATGCCCTACAGGTGGCAGGCATTAGACAGCTAGTTTCGAACCCACTCGTGAGGGAGCAATCTTAGACCCCATACTCTCAAAGGGGGCAGTGAGAGGATCTCAGATCTAGAAGTGGGTTGCCATCTGGGGACAAGTGACCATCAAACAGTGTGGTTCACGTTCAACTCAGCTGCAGAGTCAAGCCTTACACAAAAGTGAGGGTACTGGACTTTAGGGAGGGCTGACTTTGGCAAGATGGGAGAGTACCTCAGAAAAGCACTAGCAAACAGGCTAGAAGGAGGTGTGGAGCAACAATGGGGAATTATCAAAACTGTCATCACAGAGGCAACAAGCCTTTGTGTGAAGCAAATAAACAAATCAAAACGAAAGAAAAAGCCACTATGGTTCTCAAAAGAGGTGGCTATGAAAGTCAGGAAGAAAAAGATAGCATTCTGGAAGTATAAGGAAACACAGAAGGAGCAGGACAGAGAGCTGTGCCAGTTAAGGCAGAAGGAAGCAGGGAGGGAAGTCAGAATAGCAAAGGCCCAAACTGGAGGAAAAGATAGCCAACTCAGTTAAGAAAGGGGATAAAACCTTTTATAGGTACATCAGCGAGCGTAGAAAGACAAAGGGAGGGATAGTGAGGCTGAATAGAATGAATGGTGGGTGGGCAGAGGGGGACAGTGAAAAAGCAGCAATTCTGAACGAATATTTCTGCTCAGTATTCACAAAAGAGGAGGGGAAGTGCCTAATCCAATTAACAGAAGCACTCTTGATAGGGGGGTCGATCCCAGTCCTTTCACAGAAGAAAGGGTTCTGCAAGAACTCCTAAAACTGAAGGTGGACAAAGCAATGGGTCCTGTTGGAATTCACCCCAGAATTCTAAAAGAATTAAGGAGGAACTAGTGAAACCACTGGCTACTCTTTTAATAAATCATGGGAGGATGGTGTGGTACCCGAGGACTGAAGGAAGGCGGATGTGATCCCTTCACAAAAGTGGGACCAAGACAGAGGCAGGAAACTACAGACCTGTCAGTCTGACCTCTGTGGTAGGGAAAGTGATGGAGTCACTTCTGAAGGAAAGAACAGTTGAGTACCTAGAGGCCAGTGGAGCACAGGACCCAAGGCAGCATGGGTTCACAGCAGGAAGGTCATGTCAGACGAATCTAATAGATTTCTTTGACCGGGTGACCAAAGTAATAGACCAGGGAGGGGCTGTGGACATGGTCTACCTAGACTTTAGCAAGGCATTTGACACAGTCCCACACAAAAGATTAATAGTCAAATTAACCAGCCTGGGAGTGGGACCCAGGGTGGTAGCCTGGAAAACATTGGCTGGACAACAGGACACAGAAGGTAATTGTAAATGGAGTCCACTCTGAAGAAAGGGGATTACTAGTGGGGTACTGCAGGGTTCAGTATTGGGTCCAGTCCTTTTTAATGTCTTCATCAGTGACATTGCAGAGGGACTGGAAGGAAAAGTATGCCTTTTTGCAGATGACACAAAGATCTGCAACAGGGTTGATACACAAGGAGGCGTGGAAAGGATGAAAAGGGACTTGGCAAGGTTGGAGGAATGGTCAGAAGTATGGCAGCTAGGATTCAATGCAAAGAAGTGCAAAATAATGCACCTGGGAAACAAGAACCCAGGGGAAGAATACACAGTGGGTGGGGAGGTAGTAACAACAACAAAAAAGGAAAGGGACCTGGGTTAGCAAGCAATGTGAGAAGGCAGTAGGGAGGGCTGGGGGTATACTGGGATATATAGGGAGAGACATCATCAGCAGAAAACAGGAAGTTGTTATCCCTCTGTACAGACAGTTGGTGAGACCCCATCTGGAGTACTGTGTCCAGTTCTGGAGACCCCATCTCCGCAAGGACATAGACAGGACAGAGGCAGTCCAGAGGAGGGCAACTAAAATGGTTCAGGGTCTGCAAGAGAAGCCGTATGAGGAGAGACTAAAGGAGCTTAATATGTATACCCTTGAGGAAAGAAGGGAGAGGGGGACATGATAGAAACTTTTAAGTACCTCAGTGGAATCAACAAAGTCCAAGAGGGTAGCATCTTTCAGAAAAAGAGACTTGCAAGAACAAGGGGACACAATTTAAAGATAGAAGGAGGGCGGTTCAGGGGCAATGTGAGGAAGTATTATTTCACAAAGAGGGTAGTGGATGCATGGAACAGCCTTCCTGAGGAGGTTGTGGGTCTAAAACTGTGTGAGAATTCAAGAATGCATGGGACAGACATAAGGCAATTCTTGTGGGGGTAGGAAGAAATAGGCTGTTGGTTAACTAGGATCTGTGGCCTATCCTGTAGGTAGAGAAATGGGCAGACTAGATGGGCCTAGCGGTCCTTATCTGCCGTCAAAGTCTATGTTTCTATGTTTCTAAGGTTTCCCACCACCACCTCCAAAGCAGGAAAAAGGAAAAAAACATTAGGGTTTTGAGTCTCCAGAGCCTTGGTGAATCAGTGGTGGGATCTTGCTTGAGCCAACATCACACAAGACCTCCTTTCTTCACACAGGGCCTTGAGATCCCTCCCTGTGTGGAGAAACCTACAACACATTGTGTTGGCACCATGTGGCGAGACATAGTTCTCTGCCTTTGTAGAGTGTGTCACTGAGACACTGGATTGGAGGAGTACCTTGTGCTTCAGACATCAGGCTATGGGCTGGGGAGAGGGGTGAACATTAGGATTGACAACTCCAAGAAAGACCCTACTACTGATTCACAAAGACTCTGGTGACCCAGAACCCTAATATATTTTTTTTTTGCTGTTTGGGGTGGGATGGATGGGAGTTGGGGTTGGGGTGGGATTTAGAGAATAGAGAAACCAAACACAAATCTTCCCTACTTTGCTGGCACTAAGTTGAACCTAACTGGTGCATTAATGAAGTTTTTTGAAAGATATATATATATATATATATATATACTGTATATTTTTATTTTTTTATTTTAATGGGTTCACCACAACATATCCAAGACACTCTGTCTTAAGGGTAGCTGGTCTATTCCACTGGGGTGTCAAACAGATAAGGCATACTGATGAGTCCTGGTAGGACGAAACACGTGTCTATGTCTTCTGTTAGCACCCTTTGCAAACTGTGTGAGAGACCTTTCTGCACCGTGCAATTCTGCTTAAAGTTGGACCAGCATAACATTCTGTGGTGATTTGCATATGCAGCCCATGATGCTTTGCATTGTGTGGGCATGTGTGATTTTATATATATCTATATATATATATATATATATATATATATATATATATATTATGGTAGCATGGTAGTGCAACCATAGTTTGGGTTGAGGAGCCCTTTTAAAGGAGAAGTCCACCCAGAATGTGCAAAAACATATGTTATGTAGAGCGTTTTGATATGTATGATAAGTCCTAGTGTGTCCTTCCCTCTGTCTGCTATTAGGAGTTTTTCCTAAATTAGCCTTCTAGCTGTATGGTAGTTTTACAAACCCTGGGGATCTCCATCACAAATAGGTTTATTGGCTTTCTTTCTCCTATGATGCACCCTGGTTCATGTGACAGTGATGCAGCTATGCCCCTAGATTTAGCAGGGTCTGTCACAGCTCAGCCACAAAGATAATACTTCTTTCAGAGAAGAAGTCACATTGCTACATTTTGTGTGAGTGTAATCATTATTATTTTTTGGTATTAGTACCTTGTCCTACTATGTTACAACCTATAGGGTGATGTTCAATTTTTGCTTCTTAGTACTGGTGCAAAAACTGAAAGTGACTGAGAGGAACAGAGTAAACAGTGACATGATTCACACACACACACACACACACACACACCAGAGCATAGCAGGACAAGGTACTGTTATCAAAAAATAATAATGATTACACTCACCCAAAATCTAGCAGTTTGTCTTATCTGGAAGAAGTATTTTCTCTGTGGCTGAGCTGTGACAGACCCTGTAACAAGACACTGGCTTACTGCAGGGGCAATTAGACATCACACCAAAGGGCACTCTGGGAAGACTAGAGGCCATAAAAGAAATCAGAATGGCAACCTCCAAGGACAATAAAACAGCTAGGGAAAGTTAGAAAAAACATCTCTCACAACCAGAGGAAAAGAAAATGCTGGGAACTGGTTAGAACACAAAAAAAAAAGACTGCTACATATCTCTTTCTGATTTTAACATGGAGTTTTCCTTTAAGGTTAAAGGATAAATTTTGCACATTAATAACTTTACTATCGTTCAACAGATTTGCCTGAAATTTGGCAGGCATCATTGGGCATGGTAGATCTTGGGATGTGCCAAGCTTCATACTGGTCAGATTTACGGCTGTGGAGTTATTAAGCAACAACGAAAAGCATGTTTACGCTTTTTGGAGAATTCTTTGCTCGCACCTACAGGTTGCACAGTTTGCGCAACCAGTCTGAAAACTTCAGGGAATCTGCAACCAGGGTCCCTGATGTGTCTTTTGAAGATTTCATGAAAAAATATTAAACAGTTCAAAAGTTATTTAAAAAACAAGTTCCCATTATAAGTCAATGGGAAAAGTTAACAAAAAGTTTGACAGTGACGCAAATGCAGTTTTTAGTGTCGCAAATGACCCCAGTAGTGTCGTGAGTCACCCATTTTTTTTTCAGTTAGTGATCACAGAAATGCTTGCCATTTAAATTTGGGACCCTCTAGGGACACAATTCTTTTTGTATTCACCTAGTCAGACCCTGAGGATGCTAGCCATGTCTTTATTTTGGGGTTAAACATCCCAGAAATATGTTTTTCAAATCTCTGGAAAAAGTAGTGTCACAAACTAGTGTCGCACTCATGACACTTTTGCAAAATTTGTGAAAGGTGTCACAAATTACGACACTACTTTTCCAGACTGGCCAAAATGACAAGAGTTCTTTGCTACCCTGCTGCAAAAGAACGGTTTGGTCTTTTGAGCTGAAATTTGGAAGGAGGGCAGCCAACATCTCACAGATGTGCCTTTTGGTGGTTTGGTGAAATAATATTGCATGGCTGCCAAGTTACAGTACTCCAAAGTTTGCATTTTTTCCCATAGATCAACATGGTGGCGTATGCCGATCCTTTCGAGGCTCGTATCTCGAAAACGATGCGAGATACAGATTTTTTGTTGCAAGCTGCATAGCCCTATGGGCTATGTAAGAGCAAAAACCTAGACAGCAAAATCATGATTTTTGTGAAATTTAAATTTAAATTTTTTTTCTACATCGTGCGGTTGCTGAGATATTAGCAATTAAGTACTTCCAATGCTCGTTTTAAGCTTCGATGCCCATTACAGTGCTGATGGCCCCAAGACAGCCTCCCCCACCTGTGGGTCTGTGTCGGGTGGGGAATGGGGTGTTACGGTTGGAAGCCCTAATGCCACATTTCCCTACTTTTGTCGGTTTAACCCTAACTGATGCATTAAGTTTTTTGCAATATATATATATATATATATATATATAAATCTCTATATATATGGGATACATGGTAGGCAGGAGTGTGATATGGAAAATATTCTCACTCATGTAGAGTGAGCTCCGCATACTCATGAGTGCCAAAGGCACGAGTGAGAGTATCCAGAGCTCACTCTGCAGGAGTGAGAATATTTTCCCATATCTCATGATCTGCACATCTTATGTGTGATTTATACAATAGGGTTTCATCTTTTCTTAGGTGTTACTGTTGTTATTTAGGTTTCTGTACCTCATTTCTGGTGTTATTTTGTGCTGCAGTTTGTTTCCTCATCTGTTATTCGGCTGCATGATTGACAGGACTTGCAGTTTTGTGAATGGCTTCCCAGTGTATTTGTGTTTTGTCATTGGTTGTTAGGCTTGTTTGTGTGTCCTGATTGGCTGTTTCTTGTTTGTGGACAGGATTTTATGCTGGCTCTCTAGGTGGATCATACTGTGCTTTTTATGTGTTATTTATTTGGGTAGCTTTTTTTTGCAGTTTGTTGTAGTGTGTACAACTGTGTAGCACTTAATAGATCAGTTTTGTTTATTTGGTGACACTGTGCTGCTTTACTTTATCGGAGTTTCCAACTGTACACTTTCGCTTTCATCAAAACACCGGTTTAACTCCTTGGACTGAATAGTGCCTTTAGGTATATATTTTTTAATGTCTTTCTTGTTTTTGGTAGCAGTAGTTACTGGTTTTCAACCCTGCTGTGGTACTGCGAATCACTATGCAGTTCCATAACACGGCGCCAGTTTCTCAGTTGGGGATAATACTGAGTACTGAGAGAGAGATAATAGATTGGTAGCAGTGTGTGTCACTGTCTCGTTTGAGCATCATGAATCTCAGCAGCAGCAGTTTGTAGATAAGCTGCCCAGTTTTGGAGTTCCGATAAGGGATTTTCATTTTACATTTTAATATAGTGAAAATAGCTTGGTCATTTGGTCATGCATGTTTAGTGAAGTACAGGTTCTGTGACATAAGCACTGTGATAATATCACCTGCTGATGTATGCACTGTGTGTTCATCACTGATGATTTATTCAGTGGGGGTGAGTGATATGTGTTATTATTTTATGTGTTGTCAACTCACCCCTATTGTGTGTGTGTGTGTGTGTATATATATATATATATATATATATATATATATATATATATATATATATATATATTGCAAGCATTGCATTATGGGGACATGTGATTTTATATATATAGCTAGATACTCTGTAGATATAGATATAGGTATAGAGATAGATAGCTAGATATTTATTTATGGGGAATAATCACTAATCAGAAACTCATTTTCAATGCTGTCACTACAATAATAAATACAAAATGTGTTATAAGTCAATAAAACATTTTGTGATGCACGTGCTTACAGAGTTAACCAAATTCAGAAAACGGAATGCATTCTCCTTACTTGCCCAAAGAGCAGCACTACTGCACAAGATTGCCTAACTCCATAAACCAAGGTTTGGCTCTGGATCACCAACCAGAGTCAAAAATAAAAAAGAGCTAGGACAGATTTTCGGGTACTCAGCCCCCAAAAATGTAAAGATTTTTAACCTGGATTCAGATGAGATTTTTGGGACAACGTGCTCCAGATGAGTAGCTGGCCTTAAGCATAGTCACATTTTTGTGTTGTCAGTCAACTGAATAAAAGTACAGAGACATTCTTGAACAAATAAAGTACAATGCATCCATATCTTATTCTTCTGTGATAACCTGCCCATGTGACAAAACATTCAATAGTGGTTTTGATTAAATGTATAATATAAAGCAAATGGATTATCCTATTATATATGACATACAAGCTTTTCATTAAGTACAAAGCCACAGATGCATACAGGAAGTCTAGGTAATCAAACAGTGGAAGCAAGAGAGATTGAACAATGTACATTCTGGCTTTTGGGTATAAAAGTTTCTCGTTCCTATACACAGAAAAATATTTTGTTGCTGCATTGGTCCTTGTAACAAAAGATCAAGAAAAAAGATGATTTGATACATTTTATTGGACCAACATAGATGTTACAAAAGAAAACAGGTGCTTAAGCTTTGGGATTACACACAATCCTTCATCAGAAGCTTATGACAGTTGTTTTGGAAGAATACATCCTATTAAAGACCAGATTATACATAAAAAAACAGACAAAAAGGTTGTAAAGGATCCCATTGGCATCCTTTGGCCTAAAAATTACATTTAAAAGTCAACTTAAGAGCATATAGAGAACACAGGCTATCAGAGAGAAGCATTCCAAGGTCAAATGTCACAGAACAGAAAACTCCCTTCTCAGAGGAACTCATAAAACATACTAGATGTTCATTAAGGAAAACAGGTTGACTCACATTCAAAGGAAAACATTACAAAGTCAAAGCTGCAAAATGAATAACTCTTTCTCTGATTGAAAACACTGAACCCATTAAATTCTATTATACAATGGCAAAGAAATTTCTTCTCTGATTCGCCACCTTTCACAATAACATCACCGTATTAAGACCAGGCACACAGATGACTAGATGACAGCATGACAAATCATGCCACCATTCCACGACATACTGCTGCTCACTACACACTGAAGCCATCATAGTTTCACCTCCATTCCCCCACCACCATCACCACCAAATGCCAATTCTGTCTCTCACTCCTGCACTCAAGGAAAATAGCACAGTTCAGTGAACAAAATCAGGTTTATTTTCATGGCACTTTTTTCCCCTCCCAAACTGAGTGACTTCAGTGAACCAGGCAGACCGGTCCATAACTGCTGGTCGCACAGTTCACTGAAGCCGCTTGCTTTGGCGACAAAATGCTGGCATAACTGTGCTGTGCTTGCTATTCACATCATAGCCCCCCCCCCCATGAGTATCCTGATGTCCACCGACTCGTGAGCAGTAAAAAAAAAATGGTTAACTGAAGCCATACTTCTGAACAGCTTCTTGAATCCCTTTCCCCCATCGGCAGCGTGATTAGGTGATGATGCGCACATTTAAACTGCACTGTGTTTAACAGCGCAATGTGCCACACTCCCTCACCAGTTCAGGGCTGTGGCAACAAATGGCCCTACAGATTACATCATTTTTTTTAAAACCGGAACCATAAATACAATAAAATCAGGTGGCCGGGCAAAGAGTTCACCAGCTACACACCACATGACATAACACAAAAAGTTGAGGGGGGGTTTGAGACAGCAGACAACTGACAGGCATTTTGCAACAGCGCCACCAACTGGATAAACCAAAAAGTAGGGATTTTTTTTACTTTATACAGCTACTCTTTCAAAAAATCAAGGAAAATATAATTTAAAGTTACTTTTTTCACCTTTTTTCCTTTTCTTGTAAAATGAGCCATTGTATAATAGCAATACCAGGGATGTGTGTTATTGTGTAATAACGTCCCTCCTGGGGTGGTGGAAGCACTCGGCTTTGCCTCGTGCATTAACCCACCCCAGGAGTGACGTTATTACACAATAACACACACCCTGTGGTGCCTTATTGCTTAATTAGAACCTTGCCTATGTGTGTTAGTACATACATTTGAAAATAGCTGTGGTTTTAAAACCAAGTTAGAATAGGATAAGAAATCATATTATATAATGCTAAAAAGTCTTTAAAATAAGAAACTACGTTTACGTATGGCAATTAGTGGGTTTAAAGACAGGCTGCCCTAGTGTGAGCAATAAATATTCGCTAGCTGTTCACAATTTCAAACAGTGTTGGGCCTATTAGGAGATGCACATCCTAGCCCTCTGCTGAACTAGTAAATATTTTTCATGAAAAATAAAACCTATACTGCCCAACCATGATCCCTCTGCAACTTTGTACCCAACATCAAGTGTTTGTGTACAGTTAAAAATCAAACCTAGCCAGCCCACCGACACAGCGGCAAGGCATCTGTTGAGGTGCCAACATCCCAGGTTTGGGGATGGATTGGAAATCAGAGGGCCAGCCGGGGAGGGTAGGATTGAGCATCCCAGGGACTGTTCTGCTTCTCCGGGGGGGGAGGGATTGAGAGTCAGGCACATTGTGGACCTCCGATGGAGGCTGGGGGTACTGCCATGGCCAGTGCCACATGACAGGGGGCAGTGCTGATGCTGGTCATCATTACACATCCCCGGCCCTGGGGATCCTCACAGCAAATGGAAAAATGCTGCCCCACATGCATGACACTGGTTTCACCGCTGTCCCTGCTGCCTACCTCTGGCTGCTGGGGGGGTCCCATTCCTAGGGCCCTGACCCAGTGACTAAGCTGGGTGTCACCTATCCAGTGTCCATTGGGGGGGTTCCTGCCCAGTGGCCCTCCCCAGGGGCAAGTCTGGGCATGGGGGGGATGGTGGACGGAGTTGGGCTGAGCTTGAGGGGACCAGACAACAAAAATAAATAAAAATAAAACCTAACAAGGACTCCCTAGTAAGTGATCTACTTTAACCTAATATATCCATGTATCAAAATGTGTCATTATATATTGAAACTTCTGTTTATACAATAACAGCTCTAAAAATCTGAGACAAAAACTGAGGGAATCTACCACTCACCACCATACCTTACAACCCCTTTTTTTTGTTTAAACCAATGTACTGATATCTAATTGGAAGGAATCATATAGCCATTATGTATGAGAGCATATAACAATACCACAATGTACCCCTAGTATATGTCCATCTACTAAATGTCAAGAGTTTGAGAATATGTAAAAAGCAAATATGGCAAGGACTCATTAGTAATTGAGATACTATTATCCTAATATGTCCATGTATCAACGTGTATCCATATTAGTGCTGTGTGGAAGGTTCAAATTCCAGTGGAACAAAATTCCATGGAATAGTCGAAATTCCACCAACATTCTGCCAAATTCTGCCGGAAACAGAATAGTGGAATTCTGCAGCATAAAACAGTTCTGGAATGATTTTCTGTGGAAAAATCACTGTTCTATTCCATGGATCTCAATGTATTCTATGGAAATTGTTGCAGAATAATTTTTCGCAGAAGAAATACTGTTCTGCAGAATATTATTTCTCAGATCACAGTATGCAGAATTTTGCAGGCGAACAAGCAAAATTCCGGTGGAAATTCAGTCCACACTAATTCCACCGGTGGAATTCCGCATTCCGAACTGCGCTAGTCCATATATATGCCTAACCCCATAACCATCACATCCCCCCCCACACACACAGATAACCCCCCTCCAAGCTACTGCATGTCCATGTGTTGCTCCTGAAGTGAGTGCAAGTTTAAGCAGTGTTATGTGATATGAAACCCAAATCAATGTTCTTCCCATCTCCCACCATACTGAGAAGTTAAATGAACTTGACCTCTAAAGCCCCTCTCTGTTGTGCATTTTTGAAATGTCCTTTCAAAACCAGTACCGACATATCTGAGATGGAGTGATTGGACTGAGACAAGTGTTGTCCCACTGGTTTTTCCATCGTCATTTTAATAGCATGTCTGTGTGAGTTCATTCGGGTGTGGAGAAGTTATTCCATCTCTCCCACATACCCTGTGTGTGGACATCTCTTGCATTGAATAAAATAAAAAACATTTTGAGATGCACATGTGTAGTTACTCAGTATCATGAACTGTCTATTTTGTGGAGCATTGATACAATCAGAAGTAGAAATGTGTTCACAAGTCTTACATCTAGAAGAATTACTGGGTCTTGTGCCATCTAGTGTCTGTTATTTTCTTCTGGTGCAAGCTTACTCCTAACAATCAGGTTGGTTAAATTAGATGGTTGCTTAAGACAGTAGTGGTACTTCTCGAAACATACACCCCAGGGTCTCATCCTCACTAAATATTGATTGGAGATCCTTAACAATTGTACATAGGAGCTCCACATCAGGGTGACATGCGACTACTAAGGGTATTCTGTTGGTGGCAGTCTTCTCTCTATACTGAAGCAGTTGTTCCCTTGGTATCTGCGTCACATGTTCTACCACTCTGTTGAATTCCCTGGAAAAATGCTTCTGTCCAATAAAGGATTGTGTGTAATCTGAAAGCTTAAACACCTATTTTCTTTTGTGATCTATTTGGTCCAATAAAAGGTATCAAATTATCTTTTTTCTTGATCATTCCTGTACGGAAATCCAATGCAAGGATTTATCTTGCAACATAATAAATTGGTTTACTTGTTCCAAATCAAAGACAGGTCAAGCCAAGTATCCGGTTACTTGCAGGAATCAAAACCAAAAATGGAAGCTCACTCACCAACTGGCTGATTAAATGTTGCTAACTCCAATGTCCTGATACACAAAATGTTTATTCACCGGTGTAAGGATGTACAATAAATACAGGCAAGTGGTATTATAGAAAGTGGTGACCCAGTTTCCCCAGTGCTTTGAACACCATAACAAAGGCCCCATTCAGACTAGCTGGCTTAAAATGGTATAAATCACTTAAAACTGTTTTAAGTCTGTCTAAAACGGCTCATGTCTGCACTACAAGAAAGTTTAAATACAGGTTCAAAACCCATGTTAAAGTCTGGATAGGGCCTATGCTTTAACACATATCTTGAAATGGATTACAACAAAGAGCTGTGTTACCTGCAAGTCTGGAAATGTAGGCATGGTTCCATCTCTGCTTCACCCTACAGAAAGCATGTTCAGCAAGGCCCACCAGGCACGATCAGAGCAGCAAGTGTGGACCCTGCAGCACGAATGTTTTATCCGTGACAAAACAACCACTGTATTCAATTGGGACACAGCAACATGATGAGATAAAATGGTTTATAAAAGATTATAACTTGCTGTGTTGTAGGCTGACCAGGGCCAAGGGGGCAAGGCAACCTCAAAGCACTGGGTTACCATTTTTATAGTATCAATCAACTACATCATTCATCATTTCGAAGTTGAATAAACTGTATTTACATTGGGACGTTGGGTCAGCAATGTTTAGTTAGCCTGTTGGTAAGTGCACTACCATTTTCGGTGTTGTTCTCTGTGTTTAGGTTGACCCCTTTTGGCAGTGCACCATTTCCTGATCATCTCCACATGGTTCCAATGTGTTACTTACATTACTCAGCCTGCTGTAAAAAACGTAACTTTTCTTCCATTCAGCTTTTTCTCCGGCAAAGATCTGAGGCAGCTTCCCAGCCCTGTCCCTGCCCCCACAGTCTGGTGTCTGCCTCCCTGGATGCTGCCAACAGTCAGGTACTCCCATGGATTCTCCCCACCATGCTGGGGTCAGGAGAAGGAGGGCCATCCTCCCCCCAGAGTATATAATCCAGTTTGAACCAAAAGAATTGAGGTGGCAGCACAGGTCTGTGGAGAGGCAGGCAGCGCTTCGTATAACTCCAGATCTCCCTTTTCCACTTTTCTCCCCTTCCTCCTATGACCCAGTGTGAGCATGCATGTGGAGGCATGCACAACTCAACAGGCCACCGTCCCTCCTATTCTATGCTACCCTAGCTTGCACTACCAGCAGACCTCCACCTGGAGGTGAACAAACCCTCCCAACCCAGAAGAAGTGGGAAGTCCCTCGGACACTTGATCCTCCTCCCCCCCCCGGCAGACACAGAGTGACCGGAGTCCACTTCCATACGTGAATCACCAGCATGGCGCAAGGTGTGGCGTTCAGTGTCTCAAACCTTATCAAAAATTCCACTATCTCATAAAATATTTTCATGTTTGCAGCAATAATAGAAACATTTTGACTTGACCAGAATAAATAGATGTCCTCTGGGAAGGCCCTCTACAGATATGCAGGGCTGGCTGTATAGCCTAGAGGGTAGAGGAACAAGGTGTGAACGAACTGGATATATCCAGCAGACCAGACCTTGGTTTGATTCTCACAACCTCCACTTGCATACTGTATGACTCTGAGTAAGTCACTTAACCGCTCAGTGCTCCCAGGTCGCCCCTGAAAACAGGCACTTGTGCCTAGTGGGCCTTACCCGATTACCAAAGACTAAAATAAAATAAACAAAATAAATATAATTTTGCATTGACTAGTTGTCACCATACACCCTAATTTACAACAAGCAAGATATTATGAATTCAGTCTCAACATAATTATTAATCTAGGTGACAAAATATAAAAGAAATGAGTTAGCTATTTCGGTGAGGGTACACATTTAGACAGGACACAACTGAGTTTGGGTCTGGTTACCTACATTCCCAATAGAAGTAATGTTGCCTGTATTTGCAGTTCCAGTTTAGAAGATTGGTTCTTTAAGAACCATAAAAAGCTTTATCTTAGATTCTATCACCATGAGCTGCAAAGGCATCAGTATATTAGAGATTCAGTAATCTTCAAAATATCCTGATATGGCATCCCTAGGTTGCATTATTTTTCTGTGCCACAAATACAAATTAAACTAACCTGTCAAACTTCCATATTCAGAATTTGTTGTCAAATGGTTGTCTAACCAAGTCTGTTGATTTTAGTGAGCTATATTTAAGATAATATTTGCAATAAATAAAAATAGGACAGATTTAATCCTCTGTGAACTACAATACAGTAAGTGAAAGGAGGATCTGTGACACTGCTTGAATCACAGTTACTTCCCCTGAAAAAAATAAAAGGTTTAACAGAAATTATATTGGAGCAAAGTCATTTCCCAGTATGTTCCTCAACCAAATTTCATGCTGTTTGGTGTAATAATGGCAAAAAAATAAAACATTCTCCATGTCATCTACATCACCTGAGCCACATCAACAAAAAGGTGTATTATTTGTGAGCTAAGCTTTTCAAAATGTAAAACATTCGTTTTTAAAAATTTCTAATCTAAATCTTGCATATTTACGCCAAAGCCCTAAGTTGGACACAAGGTGCCTGCGCTAAACAGATATGGTGCAAGGTGCACCCTGCGTCCATGAATCCCCTCCATGCAATTCACAAAGGCAGCCTGCATCAACCGCAGGCTGCCTGCCCCAAACAGGTCCTGTGCCACCCTTGCACCCAGTAATGGGCTGTGGCAAGGTGTAAGGGGGGCCCTGCAGTAGACACAAGTCACCACTGCCCAGAAGAGCTATTCTCAGACAGCACTGAGAGGGAGAAAAAGTAAGTTCAATTTGACCAGCCAGGGCTGGTCTAGGGAACTTAGAAACATCTCCTGAGACAGGTCAGCACAGTATCAGTGGTCTCAATATCCCCCCCCAATTTCTGATTGGTTGCCATGTTTGGTAGTACTACATAGATCCCCCCTTCCTGGTTATGCATACCGGTGCAATACACCAATGTACACTTTCCCTGGTAGTCTAGTGGCACCTCCCCCACCCAGTGCCCATCTTGACAGTGAGTTGGCGACTGGCTCTGCCCACTGCTCACTTCCACGCCCAGCCACCAACTGAGCTCTGACCAAGTGCTGTACTGTAAATCATAGGAGCATAGTGAATACCATCTCAATCACTGAGCATGATCTGTATACAGCACAGCGCTCAGCCAGAGCTCAGTTGGTGGCTGACCGTGGAGGTCAATGGTGGGCAGAGCCAGTCGCCAACTCACTGTTGAGATGGGCACTGCTGGGGTGGGTGGCACTATATTACCAGGGAAGTGGGTGATGTATAAAATTCTTCTTTGCACTTTGACACTAGAGGAACTGCCACACCTGCTCACTATGACTCCTCCAATGATGTTTCCTGTATAAACTTTCGCTCATTACCTTACTTCCATATATCTGTATCTATGCAATTGTATTTAAATGACACTACCTCCTGTTGTACCTATTGCTATATACTGGTGGAAGTATCTTGTTACTTGCGACGGTTATATGTTATTATGGTGTTATTATTACTATGTAATTGTTATGTATGTTCACTCAACATGTTATGTCTTAACCCTGTTAGAAATTGTTTTGCCCCAGGTCCATCTTGTAAATGAGCTTGTCTCAATGATGTTCCACCTGGCAAAATAAAGATTTTAATTGATTGATTGATAGTGCAACAGGTGTCAGGGAGGGGGGGTCTTGGTATGTATTAATAACTAGGGACAGCATTCCGGTATGGGTAGGGAGCCGCTAGATAACCTGCAGTGTCTTGCGGCTGACACTCCCGGTATGCCGTATGTTTGGCACACTGCCAGCTTGGATGCAGGACTAGGGACTTAGCTGCCGGGACCCTGCCTGTAAGAGAATATGGTACAGGTTCCCTGGCACATCAGGCTTTGGTGCAAGTTGCAGTTTCCTGCAGCTTGAGCCACTCCAAGCCCCTTTTGAGAATCGGGACCATGATGTGTACCCCATTTGCTTTACATGCTGTGCAAGTGCATTTCTATTATCCTGATTTTCCACTGCTCTTCAGTGTTCTCCCACTCTCTACTTCAATTTTCTACTCATTTTCCCAATATAAAAACTCTGACATACACATGTAGCTTTGTAAACCAAATACTCAGTATTACAGTTTATGAATGCGTTGATGTGCAAATTGCGTCCATTGTGAGGATTAACGAATTCATCTCCAGTTTCTATATATTCGCAAAATGAATAGTTATTACATTTAAAATTGCCGCATGGCAGTTTTGTTCACAAGTTTGGGTTCTTTTGAATGGTAAAAACTTCAAACAATCCTGTCTCTCACGCTACTACTGTACCCCTTCTATATGTCATGCTAGGCTGCTCTTTTGTCCAGTCACTTAATTATGGCTCCATCCACAATGTATGCCAATGTTTGCACAGTATGTCTCTTATTACAGATGTCTGTGGGGTGAATGTGGTAATGAAATTTAAACTTTTTTCTTCTTCGCTCTTTCCTGTTTGTGGATTTGTTTCAGAAGGCTCTCTCTGGATGTGCTGTTTACTTTATGCACAGCTTTATCAAAAACTCCCTTTGTTATAACCAAATTCCTCAAACCTGTTAGTCATGTTTCATATTCCAAGTGGTAGTGCTGTCCCAACTGAGACATTTCTCTTCAATCTGGTATACTGGCTATACAGGATGTTTTCTGTTAGGTGCCTAGGGTGACAGCTAGTAAAGTGCAATAGAGTGTTTCTGTTGGTGGATTTTCAAAAAAGTTCAGTGGTCACCCCATTTCTGATGTTCCATATTTACAAATTCTCAAATCCAAGAAGTCAGTGTACTCTTGGCTTGCTGAAACAGAAAACTTGAAGTTATTATTTGTCGACTTAAGGTATTCAGCATATTGATCTAGTTCCAGTCTTGTGCCTTTCCATACTAACAGCAATTCATCTATATAACACTGGGAATGCCACAGGGCTCCATCCTGGGACCACTCCTGTTCTGTACCTTCCTAAATGATCTGCTCTCTACCTGCCACACACCTCCTTTCACATTTATGCAGATGACACAGTGCTGTATACATCCGGCCCCTCCACTACTGATGTGGCGACCAGACTGCAGCAGGACTTCAGCAGTGTCCAGCTCTGAATTTGCTCCAATCAGCTTCACCTCAACACCAAGAAGACTGTCTCCATGACCTTCGGCACAAGGCAGAGACTTTTGCAGCTCCCCTTCCCCGTCCTTTCACACCCTGGACAGGACTTCACTGGAGGCCTGTCCCTCCTTCAGATATCTCGGGGTCTGGCTGGACCAGCATCTTGACTTTTCTGTACACATCGATGACATCCACAAAAAACTCCACCCCAGACTGGGTGCCCTGTACTGCAATCATGGCTGCATCCTGTTGCAGGCTCATCGAGCCATTGTACAAAAAATTATTCTGCCAATTTTTGAACTATGGAGATGTGGTCTACAGTGCTGCCCCTAAGTCTGCCCTGACCAGACTGGATTCCCCCCTTCCACTCCTTCTGTCATTTCACCCTTGACTGTCCCTACTCCACCCATCATTGTACCCTGTACCATTCCCTGGGCCTACCCTCCCTACAGGACTGTAGTTCATCACACTGTGCACACTTCACTGCCAAGTTCTGGTCCCAGTCCTTGCCCCCATACCTCTCTTCAGTCCTCTCTGCTCACTCCCCCCAGCCTACGAGCTCGGGCAAAATGACACTAGACTCCTACATATTCCCCACAGGTCCACCTCTACAGGCCAGGCAGCTTTCAGTTACCACATGCCCAAGCACTGGAACTCCCTTTCTCTGAACATTCGACACACCTCTCCCTCCCAGCACCTCAATGGTCTCCTCTCAGTGCATTCTCGCCACCTGCTCATACACCTAACACATCCTCAGCTCCTGGACCAGTTACCCCTTCCTGTGTTTGCTCTGTGCCACTATTTGTATCAATCTAATGACGTCAATGCGCTCGTCTCATGCCTTGCCATTCTCTGTTTATGCACATCATTGTAGTGGCTGCACCACTCACTGGTTTTATCCTACCGTTGTCCAAATTTGCACAGCTGCTTTTGCATTATTGTTACCGTGCTTTTACCATTGCTGGACTATTATTGTTGCTCTCTATTATTTTTTTGTACTGCTCCCAGAATGCATCTGGAATCGAGCAGTACTCTGTTCAGCATGCCTTCCTGGTAAAACTCTTAAATAAATAAAATAAAAATAACATCTATACAGGTTGAGATGTTCAAAAAAAAAAGATTTTTATTTAGATCTCAAATTGCCCCCTGCTCCCACTTGGCCAGATAAATATTTCCATATGTGGGTGTGAGAACCGAACCTGTGGCCATTCCTTTTATTTGAAGGAATAAATGTTCTCCAAACATAAAGGCATTGCAGGTAAGCACATATTCAGCAAGAGTTATTATGAATTCAATATGGGATTTGTCATAATTTGTATATATGACCAACGCATCTCTCATTGCCTCCAGTCCTTCAATTTGTAACAGAGCAAATGAAGGAACTAGCACAAAAGGCACCTCATTATATCAGAGACAATACCCATATTTTGCAGATATTAGAGGACATTTGTGTAGAACTGGAATGGTGGCTGGTCGCAGAAGAAATGACAGCGCTGTGCATGAACATTCCGCATAATGAAGGACTGGGGGCAATGAGAGAAGCGTTGGTCATTTACACAAATTATGACCAACCCCATACTGAATTCATAATAACTCTTGCTGAATATGTGCTGCTGACCTGTTACCCATTTATTCTGGACAATATTTCTTCCTTCAAATAAAAGGAATGGCCATGGGTGTGGTTTTTGCATCCACATATGCAAATATTTGTCTGGCCAAGTGGGAGCAGAAGGCAATCTGAGATCCAAATAAAAGTAAATTTTTTGAACATCTCAATCTGTATAGATGTTCTATCAATGATTTGCTGTTGGTATGGAAAGGCACAAGACAGGAACTGGATCAGTTTGTTGAATACCTTGAGTCAACGAATAAGAACCTCAAGCTTTCTGTTTCAGCAAGCCAAGCATACATTGACTTCATGTATGTGAGACTCTGTAAAGCTGGAACATCAGAAATGGGGGTGACCACTGAACCTTTTTGAAAATTTACTGATGGAAACACTCTATTACACTTTACTAGCCATCACCCAAGGCACCCAATAGAAAACATCCTGTATAGCCAGTATACCAGCTTGAAGAGAAATATCTCAGTTGAGACAACACTGCCAATTGGAATATTAGACATGACTAACAGGTTTAAGGAATGTGGTTATAACCAAGAAGTTTTGGATAAAGCTGTGCATGAAGTAAACAGTACATCCAGAGAGAGTCTTCTGAAACAAATCCACAATTAGGAAAGAACGAAGAAGAAAAAAATTTAAATTTCATTACCACATTCACACCACAAGCATCTGCAATAAGGGACATACTGTGCCATTGGCATATATTGCAGATGGAGCCAAATTTAAATTAATGGACAAAAGAGCAGCCTAGCATGATGTAGGATATTTTGATGTTTTGATTGTTCTTTTTGTAGTACTTTATTACAGATATTTCTTTGTTGATTTAGGCTATTCACATTTTACTTTGTCTTAGCAATTTTTATAGCTTTTACCATTGTCCCCAGAGCCCTGCCCAATAAAACAGAGACTATCATTTTGTCAGTGCTCAGTCGGCAATTAATTTATTATAATTTCTTCCAAATGTCCACTTCCACAATATTTTCATCCTCATATCTTACAGACTTATGTTTATCATATCTTCATTATAAACAATTTCCTCAAATCACATGTTTCCTCATTGTTTTCCCTTCTTGCCCCCAGGGTATAAACCCGGGGGCTGCCACACTATTCAGAAACAATCTTTTCATTCTTGTTTCTCTTCTCGCCCCCTCAGATGTACATTTGGGGTCTCCTCTATTCCTTTTCTTCTCTCTTGTTGGGTATGCATGTACACACATACCACTCCTCTGTCTGGTGTTGTTCCCTTTTCTTTGCCCCTTCTTCTTCTCTGCCATCCACCTTCGGCAGTATTGACAAACCTGCTGTCCAGCTTCAGCAGTCTTCCCCTCTCCTGCTTTCCTACCATTCTTTTTCCGTCCCCTTTCTTTTCCTTTTCTTAGGGGGTGGGTGGGAATTTCACAAAGCAAATTGTGAGCTCCCTCTGCCTTGCCTGCCCTTTGACTCCCCTTTGCTCACCTCTCTCTCTTTCTCTCTCTCTCCCTTACCCAATCCCTTCCCCTCTCCTGGCATGATGTCATGAGGTGCCACCCCCCCCTCTGAATTCTCTGAATTCCCCCTGCCTATCTCTGTCCCCGATTGGCCTGCTCTCACTTCAGCTCTCCCAGGACAACCACCCCTTCCTCCCATTTCTGCCGCTTGTCCCATGCTGAGCATCCACCCTATTGTTCAGGGCCTGGGACAACTGAGTCTGCCTTTTTAGGAGGCAAACCTACTTGTATTCAATTTCTTCTTGTCTTGTTTACATCTTGAGTTGAACCATGCATATTGCTTGTGATTTTCTAGAATAGTTTCACACATTAATGGGGTTATAAATTGTATCAATTCCTCAAATATTTCCAGTGGAGTCTTATTCAGTTAATGGGACTTATTATTTTGCAATATCACTTCTTTAAATGTACTTACCCTTGTAAAATACAAGATTTCTTCTATCCTTTTTATGTTACTATCTGTCCATCTTATTCTTTTTGCATTCAAGACTTCCATATGACAAATCAATGTTGTTTAAGTTAGAGTGAGATTTTGGGGAGAAATATGTTAGTATAATTATAATTGGAAAATGTGGAGATTCACATCTGTTCTCTACTTGAAGAGCAATAATTTTTATCCAAAGTGTTGATATTAGTCAGAACATAATCAATTAATGAGGCTCCTTTTGGGGCATAAGTCATGCTGTATTTGGGGTTACTGCACTTTCTCCCATTAATACAAGTAATATCTAATTGAGTCATTAGATGTACCGATAATCTGCCAGCCTCATTAGTCTTAAAATAGGATGTATCCTACCCTTCAAATTTTCATGCATAATTATATCAAATGGCTTGATATATTCCATACGTGACTTATCTAGTAATTTATTTAATAATCCATGCATGTTCCATGATAATATCATCCCTCCTTTTTTTTTTATTCACTATAGAGTTACCACTGATAGAGTCTTCTTGTCAACTCAGTTTCCTTAAGTAAGAAGGGAGAGAAGCTACTTCTTCAGTTATTAGACATTTCTTGAGGCTTACTGTTTCTACATTTCCTTGATATAACTTCTCAAGGTCTACCATGTGCAAGCCAAGTGGATCAGCTGATTCTGCATTTAGATATATCCTTACAGCCATATTACTAGATGGAAAATATGTATCGATTTGTGAATTATTAATAAAGTTTTGATGGATTTTTTTATCCAAGATACTACATCTCATATAACCGAACTTGAGTTATCCTGGCCAAAAAATTCACATATAGTTCTTTTGGTATTGCTAATCGATTCATTTTGTGCAATTTTCTCTCCAAATAGAGAGAGTGGTTTAAATGTTGTTGAGGTTTTGCTATGGTCAGTCAGATTCATTTGTTTTATCTCAGCAAGTTGATCATTAACTCCTGCATTTTGTCTGATTAATTCTGCTCAAGATATTTAAAATATCAGTGTTGCCAATTGTTCTTTTGTTTCCCAAGTTTGAAAAGTAGTTTCTATGATCATAAAGGTGACTACAACCTCTGAGTTTCCACACCTATCATATTTTTTGTCCTGACACAACAAATTTATCAACAGAGTCTTGAATTCTAAGCAAATATCTTATCTTCTTCTGGAGTTTTTTTTTAGTTTCCTCAGTTGCCCAAGGTATTCCTTTCACCACCATACTTAGTTTATGGTTATTGACTTTAGCTCAATTTTAAAGATAACTATCAATTTCGGGTAGTAATGTGATCTATTTTCATATCTAACATTAATAAATTCTCTTGATTTTTCCAACAATGTTTTGCTGTTGCTTCAGAATTAACTATGAACAACACACTCTTCTGATTTAAATTATCCTGTAGTCTATTTGCCTTTAATATATTTCATTCAGTGGAGGTCAGATGTAATAGAAACTTAAATTTTGTAATACTGCATGTGCATCTGGTGTCTCCACAGGGTCATGTGGGACACCCTTGAGTTGTATGCTTTTTGAATGTTATACTAAGTAGTCCTTAGATGGGTCACAAATGTCATACTTGTTCATTATCTGATGTGATAGCCTCCTGTCAGTCACAGAATCATTATGAACTTCAGGTGCTTTCCTCTTTAGATTATCATTTTCCAGACCAATATTAAGATGTGAATAAACATGAAGCAATGGTGAAGTGGGCCTTGTGGAATCAATCAGCTCTTGGTGGTTTCCTTGTCCCAGTTCATGCTTTGTTTCATTATAAATAACTTTTCATTTTTGATGTTGTTTCCCCTTTCTGCTAACCTTTTCCTTTTTCACTTGTCTGTCTTTCTTGTTTTTTTTTTTAAGATGCATTGGCCCCAATATTCAAACTGCATCAGGCTGTGGTGCAAGCCAGGGTGCAGCTCAACTTGGCTGTGCAGGGGCGTGGACTGGGCGATATTAAACGGAGCTGCACCATGGCTCAGCATTGTTGAATATCACACCCTGGCCACCCGCAGTGCGCATGGTGCAGTGGCACTGTGCTAGCGCCAGTGGCCAGAGTGAAGCATGGGGATGCACTAGTGCAAGTTCCATTGTGCAAGGCGCAACAACCACGATATTCAAAAGTTGACATGCAAATGGGGCCACAATGTATGCAAGGTGCAAATTGGGCCATTTGCATGTCTTTATGGCCCCATTTGCATGCAGGTGTGCCGATCCCCAATGACTTGTGCCTGGCACCCTGCCAGGCAGCAGCTGTCAGGGACCAACACCCGCTGCAGTGTGGCATTGTGCCCCACAGCCCGATCATGGGCATCAGTGGAAGTAATGTAAACCCCAATATCCCTGGCGGTCCAGTGGACTGCTGTCTGCCTGATCACTGGCTGAAGTTAAAAAAAAAGAAACCTCTATCCCTGGTGGTCCAGTGGACCACTGTCTGCCCCATCACAGGCTGAAGTTAAAAAAAGAAACCGCTGTCCCTGGTGGTCCAGTAGACCTGTCTGCCCAATCGCGGGCTGAATTAAAAATAAATGAACCTCTATCCCTGGTGGTCCAGTGGACCTGTCTGTCTGATCATGGGCTGAAGTAATAAAAACAGAAACCTATTATCCCTGTTGGTCTAGTGGACCCCCTCCCCAACCACTGATCCCCACTGCCCTGCTCCCCCCGGTCAGCAGCAGGCAGCAACACCCCACCTGCCACCCGCGCCCACCCGACTGACACCATTGGTAGGGCTGTACTCCACTGGTCCACAGCGTGAGGCAATGGGCATGCAGCCCACCATGCTACACATTCAGATATGTGAATGGATCCATTCACATATCTGGAATATGTGTGGTATGGGCTGCAGGCCTATTGGCTCATGCTGTGGACCAATGGGTGTACAGCCCTACCAACGATGTCAGTCAGTGGGCGGCAGGGTGGCAGGAGGGTGGGGTGCTGCTGCCCACTGCTGACTGGGGGGGAGTGAGGTGGTGGGGATCAGTGGGCAGGTGGGGAGGGGGTCCACTGGAACACCAGGGATAATAGGTTTCTGTTTTTATTACTTCAGCCCGCGATCAGGCAGACAGGTCCACTGGACCACCAGGGATATAGGATAAATCATTCTATTTACTTAGCCCACGATCGGGCGGACAGTGGTCCACTGGACCACCAGGGATATAGGATTCAATCCTTTTGTTACTGAAGCCCGCGATTGGGTAGACAGCAGTCCACTAGACCACCAGGGACATAGGATACATAATTTTATTTACTTAGCCCGCAATCAGGTGGGCAACGGTCCACTGGACCACCAGGGATGTAGGACGTTTTCCTTATTTCACTAATGCCCGCAATTGGGCATGGGGGCACCACCATGGAGGTGCAACCGGAGCTCAGGAGGCCACCCACAGGTGGCAGCTGCCTTGTTGCACCCTGCAATGTGGCTGCCCACCTGTGGATGACTGGCTGTTGCTCCTTTTTTTTTTTTTTGCTTAACTTTGTGCTGGCGCAGGTAGGGGTTGTGCATGCATGGATCCGCATATCCTGGGCTGAATATTGGGCTTTGTAGAGTATGCATGGGCACGTCCCCCACCTGCGCCTGCATACATTACTGATGCACTCTGGCACATCGGGATTTGTGCCAGGCGCAGTTTCCGTTTGAATATCGCACCGAGGCGCATCAGTGAGTTGTGCATGGCGCAACACTGTTGTGCCATGCGTAACCCTTTTGAATATCTGGGCCTTTATTTCTAAGTTATTTAGTGATGGGTTTCCTCTGTAAAAAGTGGAGGTAGACTAGCCTGTATACATATATTTGCTGTTTCTCTAACTTCCACTTCTACTTGTTAATCCCTTGTTTTGTTTTTTTTTGTTTGCTTTTTTACAAAGGAACCATTTTCATCCATTATATAATTTTGCTTTAAGTTATGCTCCATAAAGTGTTTTTACATGTAGTGATTTTCCATCACATTTGACCTTAGACCAAGGAACTCTGATAACCCAGAGACTCTCTGGAATTACTACATTTGCATTATAAAGGACCTCAAATTTGAAGAGGACATTTTGCAGTTCAGTATTGGTTGAGAGCCCAGTTTCATACAATATGAACATTTTAACCTTCGAGCCCTTTAAGCATTAATTAATGTGCATTGCAAAATGCCTACTCAAACTCAAGTTGCACTCAACTGACAGGTAGCTGGCAATTAGTTAAGTGCTCTGATTAGACACTCAGTTTATTGTTTCCATATGCTCTTGACTCCCTTCAAGGAAGTCATCCGCCAAGTGAGCAAGAAGAGTGCCATCCTCATTGAAACTATTTTGATGATCTGCTGAACAATAAATCCAGGGACTCTGAAGAACATATGACAAAAATGCTGACAAATTTGGCGTCTTTCTCACTAACAGATTGAAATAGTAATTCCCAGACTGCCAGAAGCTCAGCTATCTGACAGTGAAGCACAATATTTATCTTGCCACACTTGGCCCTTGTTTCACTGAGCAAAAACAAAAATTATTAAAGACTAGGGCTAGCATGCCAGCAGGCTTGGACAAGAGGATGTTTAATCAATTCCTTTCCAAATGCTGCAGCACCACAAGTGGTGCTATCAAATAATGTCTTGAATTCTATGTAATCTGCCTTAATGTATGGCAAGAATACCATTTGCACGATATGCTCATTATAGTCTGCACAGCACAATCATTTTGTGATTCAGCAGATGACTCTGAAGATAATATGTGGGTGGAGTTTCAATTATTGGGTACCAACATTATAGAATGCATTGCAATATTGTATAATACGTACTGATTCTTTGAGCCACCTTATCCCAACTAAAATAATTTCCATTGCGTACATAATAATGTTTTTAACTCTGCCCCAGCTAAGCCTTTATTTATTTAGTTAGTTAGGTTTTGTTGACTGGCAAAGGAGGGCTAGACAATATTGCCTATTTTCAGCCTTGAGAGTGAAAATACAGGCTCAAACTAATCCTGATTAGGTTGTTGGTGGCATTTTAGGTGAATGGGGGGAATTTGGTCAGGGCACTGAGGAAATTCACCCTTTTTTTTGGAGAAGTTCCATGGGGTCTTTTACAACCACCTGAATGACCACCAGAAAACGTAGACTGCACCTTTGCATAGGACTGTATGATTACATACATTGTATCTGTGATTAGGATGTACTATGTTATTTCATTGTACAGTACATGCTTATTTACTAATTTATGCATTTCAAACATTTTACCAGGAAAGACATACTGAGCTGGTAACAGCTTATTTTCAGATATGTCCTGGGGTGTAGGCAATACAGACAATATACTGCAAAAAGTGCAAAAACAATTACAACACAATAACGCTTGAGTGACCACCATATTAAGTGACAATTGAAAAAGTGCAAAACAGAAACAATGGGTAAAACATAATGAGCAAAGTGCAACTTAATAACAGGTTTGCAGAGTCAAAATATGGTGCAAGGTAAAACTCTTCATTAGGATGCCTAAGGTAGCTAAAGTTGCTCTGGAATCAAAGCAAGTCCATAACTGGGGTGGGAGGGGGAGTTGGAGTGGACACCCAGAGAAATGAAGCACAGTTTCACTGTGGGTAGAGGAAAGCACAAAGGTGTATGCAACTGCACTTCATTTCTCTGGGTGCCTAAGGCAGCTAAAGTTGCTCTGGAATCAGAAGAAGTCCATAACTTGAGTGGGAGCATGGACACCCAGAGAAAAGAAGCACAGCCGCATGCGTCATGGGTGGGTGAAAGCACAAAGCTCTGAGGTCAGGAACAGCTGCAGGTGTGAGGTGCGAAGTCACAAAGTGGAGACTTAAGGGAGAAGATGGACAGGGTAAGCGATGCCCTGTGCTTAAGGACATCATATGAGAAGGCTGCTTGGCCAGCAGTGGATTTACTGTGGGGGAGGGAGAGGAAACAGGAAACATGTGCTACTGTATATATGTCATTCTGATGTTGTTTTTCCAAAAGGCACTCCAAAAATAAAGTAAATGAAAAACTTCGTGGTTTCAGAAATGTGAGCGTGAACATATTAGTACAGTGCCCACAGTTCCGAAACCATGAAGTGACACAGTCAAAACTCCAAATTCTTGGTTCCATGAAAGAAACTGCACAGAATGTTGTCAATACAAAGAAAACAATGCAAAACACAACTGACAGCTTCAGCTTTTATTAGGCACAGTTAAATATGGATCCCTTAGAGGTATGAATATAATTTATGAAAATAGAGACATTTCAAACCGCTGCACATAGGTCATCAATTCCTGTCCCCTTTAAAGCAGGTATCTGAGTATTTACTAGTAACGGGTAGGGAAAATAACATATTGAAACATTATAAAAATATTAAATAAATGTTCCAAAAAGATGCCCCTGTTCACATCAGTTGAAATTGCTGCACCACTCTGCAAAGTAAGACATTATGAAATGGCTAAGCACTGGGGAAGGATACAGATCAGGAAGGGGAAGGGATTGAACTGCTGACTACGCAGATCCCAAATAGGGCCCCAAGCCCTTCCTGTTCAGTAAACTGAAAATCATACCTGTACAACTAGCTGTCTTACTGGGAGGTAAGGCTCTGGCTTGTGTTTTCTTCATGCATGTAACAACTGGTCCTTAAAGCACTTACATGTAACATCGAATTGGTGAAGATTACTCACCTACTATGGGGCAACCCCATGAAAAGCCCTACAGGTGGAAATTATGGAGCTCTACTAGACTGAATGTTTTAAGCAACAAATTATACAACTGCTTTTGGAAAATACAAATGTGGTCATCTTTATGCATTAATGCTCTGTAAATGATTGCTGACTTCTGTTTGTTTTATTAACTCTATTGTTTTTATCTGCACTGTACAGTATGTGGATTTGATGACTGATTTCCCCGTTACCAATGTCTTGCATGTTACTATTCACAATGTATTTTTTGATAGAGTACTACTCTACTCCATAAATATGGCTTGCCAACATGTATCTGTATCTATGCTCTTGTGCTACCAAAGGCCCTCTTGTACAACTTTCCCTTTCCCCCAAGATGCATCTGGAAACAAGCTTCTAGCTTAGTATACCTTTTCCTGGTGAAACTTTTTTAAATAAATTTAAGAACCAAAGTTAGCTGTTTCTAAAGATCAGTTTTTTTAAAAGGAATAACTTTGGAACTGGTAGCATTAGATATTTCCTTTTTTTTAAATGACAATTTGGAGTCAGGGCAAAATAGAATAGTTATTTAGATACAGTCTGGAAATATGTCTAGTGCTAACGGTTCCAATACAGCCCTTTTCAAAGACGTTTTCCTTGGTGAACTAGCCAGCTGAGTAGTAAAGGACTGCTCTGGCATGTTGGAACCCTGGCCTCACTTCCCAAGCTCAGGACATCATGAGCAGAGAACAACATAGAGCAGTTAAACCATTCCTTGAATACTCTCCTCTTGGGTTTGAGGGCTGTGTTGCAGCAGTACTATGTGCAGTGAGTCCCGGTGATAGACTTGGCAGTGGTGCTCTGGGAAGTGCTGGTGACCAAGCATTTCTGGGCATCTACCCAGAACACTGCAGCATGCATGCATGCACTGGAGTGGTGAGCATGGAGAAAAATTGGGAAAAACAGCCCACTAGGCTCTCGCCTGACTTTATGGGAGTAACTGAGTACCCCAAAGGAGTCCGGAGATAGAGTTCAGCAGTGGTGCATGAGTCAGGTGGGTAGCAGGATACTGCCCATTGAAAGCTTTAAAAAGTGTCACACTCTGGGTCTGTGAGAAGAATAAATTACACATAAAAAGGGAAAAACTACCTCCGGATCCATTAAGGCTAGGAACTCTGTTTTATTTTAAATAAGAAACTGGAGTCAAGACAGCAAAGTTTGTTCTTTTGACACAGTTTGTGTACATCAATGTACTTTGATACATGTGGATAAAAAGCTGTACACATGTAACTATAATACTGTGCTTACACATGTATATATGCATACTGATCTACAAGGCTGCATGTAAATGTATGGATATGACTTGTCCTAAAAAGGGGATCCTGTATCTTTGCCACCTCTTACTTTTCATGCTCTTTTGCCCCCTTCCCAAAAAGAGAAAAATGATGAGTCCTTAATGCTGTTACACACGAGTTATAATAGTGAAATTGTCAAGATTGGGAATGGCAGGGGTTGCAGGATGATCTGGCAAAGCTTGAAACCTGGTCAGATACCTGGCAATTGGGGTTTAATGCCAAAAAGTGCAAGGTGCTGCATTTTGGGATGAAGAACCCAAGGAGGAGTTACCAGCTGGGGGGAGTGAAGCTAGCCCAGAGAGAAGAGGAGGAGAAGGATCTGGGGGTGCTCATTACAGGGTCAGTGAACAATTTGGCACAATGTAGGAAAGCAGCTGCAAAGGCCAACAAAATGCTGGGTTGCATTGCAAGGGGTATATCCTTGAGGAGGGAGGAGATGATTCTGCCACTGTATAGGTTATTAGACTGCACCTGGAGTACTGCATGCAGTACTGGCACCTGTATCTGAAGAGGGACATCAAGTTACTGGAGGGGGTGCAGTGCAGGGTGACAAAGATGATCAAGGGGCTGGGGGACTTATCATATGAGAGGAAGCTGAGGGAGTTGAGCATGTACTCACTGGAGGAGAGGAGGGATGGGGGACATGACTGAAACCTTTAAGTACATGAAAGTAATAAACAAAACAGGTACAAATGGGCTGTTCAAAGTAAGGGAGGGGAGGACACCAGGGGCCATGATATGAGACTGGAGTGAGGAAGGTTCAGGAGGGAGATGAAGAGGCACTTTTTTACAGAGAGGGTGGTAGCTAGGTGGACTGCGTTACCTGCAGAAGTGATATCCAGTAGAACAGTGGACTGCTTCGAAAGGGGATGGGACAGGACAAGGGGGAGGGTCAATGGAGGAGAAGGGTGGAAGGGAGGGGCAGCTGCAGAATAAAGGGGCTTGCTGCACATTCGAGCAGACTTGACAGACCTCTAGGCCTTTATCTGCTGGCAAATTTTGTATGTTCGCATGTTTGTAATTGAAGAGGTTCACACATAACATTGTGGTTTTCTTAGACTGTGACACTGAATTTTCAAAATAGGTTTTATTACTGCAGCATATAAACATAACATGTTCAATTTATCAAATGCCACCCGAAACATGATGTTGCCAAACAAACGCAAAAACCATGTTTTGGAGGGGCTTTGAAAATGACACCTGCCATGTTCATTAGATGGGATAAGAAACAGGACTATGGATGAACATGTGGATTGAAAAAGTAAAACAAATGGCAACGTTATGAGTAAATGTTGAAAAATCTCAAAGTTTGTTCATAACTCTTTTTTTTTATTTTGGCCCAAATGGCCAACATAGTATTTTTATCATACCACCTTATGAAGATTTTATTTATTTACATTTTTTTTTACCAGGTAAGTGTAATGAATCAAGGCCCTTTTTCATGCACAACCTGGGACCATACAAAATACAGCAATGATGTTGCATAAATTTAACAATAACTAATATAGTAAACACAACACAGTATAAATAACATCACAGAAATAATGATCATCTACAGTACAATAACATGATTTCATATGAAACATTGACATTCTAATTGACTAAAAAGATGTTTCCTCAAGTTTAATTTAAAAGCTTCATGTCCTATCCCACCCTGTAGTGACCCTGGTAGAGTGAAGAGGACAAGTCTCATTTATGACACACAGAATTAGTAAGTTGCTGTATTGATCCTTGTAAGAACAGATCCAGAAACAAATGGTTTGATACCTTTTAGTGGACCAACATAGATGTAACAAAGGAAAACAGTGCTTAAGCTTTCGGACCAACCAAGTCTTTCCTCGTACGTTTATGCCAGTTGTGTCTGCATAAGCTTCCGAGGAAGGACTTACTTGGTCCGAAAGCTTAAGCACTGTTTTCCTTTGTTACATCTATGTTGGTCCAATAAAAGGTATCAAACCATTTATTTCTGGATCAAGTCTCATTTATAAAATCCTGCCCAAAATGTCATTTTTGTGTGACAAGGTGTTTTGGGCAGAATTTGAAAAATGGCACATCATATTCATGAGGTAGGGTACAAAGAAATGGCTATGTTGAAAATGTGGGGTCAAAATCTGGTAACATAGCAAATCTAGGAGTAAACGCTGAAAAATTTCATGGATTCTTCATAACTTTATCACTTTTTGAGATTCTGACCCCACATTTTCAACATAGTCTTTTTATTACCCCACCTAACGATCAACACAGGTGAGGTGTTTTAAACCCCATCCAAAAGGTGATTTTATGGAACAATATCAAACACATGTTTTAGAGGGGATTTGAAAAATTACATCTGCCTTACTCATGAGGTGGAATAAGCAATAGGTTTGTTGGAAATCTGGGGTCAAAATCAGGAAAAATTGAAAGGTTGTTTGCTGTTTTCTGAGATTTTGACCCCAAATGTTCAACATAATCTTTTTATTATCCCACCTTATTATCAAGACAGCAGGAACTTTTTAAATCCTGTCAAAAACATGATTTTGCAGCACAACTGTGATAACTCATCTGGGAGATTTGAAACATTTTACCCACCTGGTTCATTAAGTGTGGTAAACAAGGGCTGTGTTGTAAATGCATGGTCAAAATCTGGCAAAATAGCAACATTGTGAAAAAATGTTGAATAATTTCAATATATCTTCATAACTTTGCTCTATTTTCTGAGCTTTTGACCCAAAATTTTCAACATAGTCTTTTTATTACCCACAGCTGGATTGTTTTAAATCCTGCCACAGTGTAATTTCACTGAGTTGCTGCAAAAACGCATTTTGGGGGGATCTGAAAATTTTCCCCTACCTGGTGGGATAAAAAAGGGCTATGTTTAAAATTTGAGGCAAAAATATTTAAAAATCACAAAGTTATGAATAAAAGTTCAAAACTCATTAAAAAGCCATGAACAGAACCTACCTTGTTTTCAGTCTGTTTTCTATTGGGCTCCAGAGCAGGAGAACGTGACGTTGAAAGCTGCAGGACATGCCGTGTGGATCAGATGGGTAAGTGAGGGGTGGGGTGGGGGGTGCCAAGAGGGGATGAACTGGGGTGTGAGGCAGAAGTCTTTACTGGACTGTTTTCTTGTTTTGAGGTGTAGGAATCAAAGTAGTGGGGAAGTGATTGGGAGATGGGCAGGCTAAATGGCAGTGGGTGTGATTTTATTTAAAGAGCAGGCACTGGGGATGCGATTGGGACATGCATAGGCTGAATGGCAGTGGGTAAGATTTTTTTATACAGCAGACACTGGGGAAGCGATCAGGAGGTGGGCAGGCTATATAGCAGTGGGTGGGATGTTTTTGTTTTTACAGAACTGGCACCAATGAAGTGATCAGGAGGTGGGCAGAATATATGGCAGTGGGTTGGATTTTTTCAAGCAGACACCAGAAGAAGCAATCAGGTGGTAGATGGGCTAAATGGCAGTGGGTGTTTTTTAATTTTTATTTGATTGTTTGTTTGTTTGTTTTACAGATCGAGCACCAGAGCAAATGATTGGGAGGTGGGCAGGTTAAATGGCAGTCAATTGGATTTGTTTTACAGCATGAGCACTGGGGGGAATGATTGGGAGGTGGGAAGGCTAAACGGCACTGGGTGGGATTTGTTTTACAGTGTGAGCACTAGGAGAAATGATCAGGAAGTGGGCAGGCTAAATTGCAGTGGGTGAGTTTTTTTTTTTTTTTTACAGAATAAATACCTGGGGAAAGATCAGGAGGTGGGCAGACTAAATGGCAGTGGGTAGGAATTTGTTTTTACAGAATGAGCACCACATGAAGTGACTGGAAGGTGGGTGGGCTAAACAGCAGTGGGTGGGATTTTTTTTACAGTGCAAGCATTGGGGAATTGATCAGGTTGGGGTGGATGAGCAGCAGACAGAGCAAGATGCTTCTCAGCTGGTTGCTGTGCTGTGTCTTATAAATAAAAGGATACAGTGACACTCTGATAGGTGTGTCTGCGTCCTTTCAACTACACAAGTTTCTGCTCATCAGTCTGGCTGAATACCACCATTGTCAGCCTGCTCCTCATTTGGCTGTCCGTGGCAAGCCTCCTGCAGTCTGAGCTGCACTGGATGCTATAGTGCCACACCTCTGCAGTCCAACTCCCCGAGTAGACACAGCATGTGTGCTTCTCAAATACTTGTGCAAGCAAACATAAAATGGATCATGGTGAAGCCAATATGTATTTTTAATGGAGAGATCTTATCATCAGTTAAAGCTTCTGCTTTGTGTCTCCAATGATCTGCACTGCTTTCCCACTTTCCTGTATAAATTGAATAAACAATAACACATGGCAGGATGTGCAGTAATGCTTAATTACCACATGCCCCAGGTGGGTTGTGAGGCATGAGGTGCAGCTGAATGCCTTCAACCACCTGGGGAAATGTAATTTATGGCATTACTGCACACCCTGGAGTATGTTATTGTGCTGATAAAATGGTTTTAAGAGTTAAAAAGCAGGGGAAAAGCAGAAAATGTGAGCTGTATGGTAATTGAAATTGCCACATTGTCATGTGACCAGTTTGGCCCAATCAGATTGCTTGTTTGATTCAAGCCATTTTATAAGTAAGGCTACAAACAATGCTATGCTAGAGTTTTGGAATATTAATGCAGTATATTGTAGTATTCTTTTACATGATGCTTGATAAAGAGCTCAGAGAAAGTGATTGGAAAACTGCATTTAATTTAAGCAGAAGCACCATAAAAGTTTAGTTGCTAACTGTCTTTAAGCAGTTTAGACAGCATGGGGACAGGAGGAACCTGTAGATTCCTGCTGCCCTTTTCTCTGCAAGCTGTGAACTCAGCTTGCCATTTCAAGGCTCAATTCCTACTTCATTCCTCAGGCTGGAGGCATGCTGCATTTTCTTATTCTTCTTCAGATCATCCCTCGGTCTTTGACAGCTTCCCAAACATAGAGACAATTTATGATGACATGCGCAAATATACAAGCAGACATCATAGTCGGCAGGCACTAAATTACCCAGCCAAGGAAAGGTGCCAGAAGGTAAACAGAAAAATAAAACTCTAACATTCTCTGTCTCCCTTTACCAGTAAAACATGGAAAACGTATCAAGCAATACAAACACAGTCAGACCTCTTTAACCCATGCCTCATTTATACAGATGTCTGATTATACCGAAGTATATTAGGCTAAACAGAATTAATCTATCTTTATTTGCCAGTTCAGTCCAGAAACCTGTGTTTACATATTTGTAACATCCAGCCAAAGACAAATCTATTGTGTCCCATTTAGGTTTGCCTCATCAGTACGTAAATTAGGTGCCAAGAGGTTTAAGTACTAATCCTCCTAATCTCTTCATTTATCTTCCATTCACTTTGGGCAGGGCAGTCAGGACAAAACAATGTGGAGTATTTTATATTAATGTGTAAAGCAAGAGTGGTGCATTAGCAATCACATAATATTCTGTGTTTGTTTTATTTTTGTAGTGTTGCACGCAGGATATGTATAGAAATCAATAATATAAATCTGGAGGTGATCGTTTTTCTACCGGAAACAGCACCCCTCTGGGGAAACAGAAACTTGTAGACTGCGTTTTGGACATACAAAAAATGTGTGTATGCAAAAGGGCAGAAAGTTCCAAGCAAAAAAAAAAAAATATTATTTTAAATTAAATAAATTACAAAAATATATTGTTTCAGGAAGAAGGAATTGTTTTTAACTGCTCAGTATTTCTATGCATTTTTCTATTTTGTATTTGAAAAAAATAAAGTTAAATTAAAACCCACATTGTCTTGTACACTGGTTACTGCATATATTTTTATTGCATAAGAAAATGGGCAAATGCAAATTTTTACTGACTAAGCAGGCCTGACTATAGCTTGCTTTTTCTCTTGTAAACCACTATCGGAAAGTGTTAAGATTGGAGTTTATCATGCTGCCTTATCGATTATTGTGCACCAACTTTGTATCCAGTCTACAACTAAAGTGACACCACTGAGGCTGATTACAAGTAGCCTGAGCTACACAGTGCTGCACTGCAGAGTTTGCATGTACACTAGGCGACACTATGCTATCTGGCACGGGGTCATAATGTCGCAAGACATCATGCCGCATGGCGCAATTGCACCACCAATACAAGACAATCCAAGTCATAAGTGGGTTCCTGCTGCTGTGGCTCAGTCCAGTGAGCCATGGCAGCTGCTTAGTGGAACCCACTCCCAGCAGAGGTCTTATCCTCTGCCTGGAAAAGAGTGAATGGTGCAATACCACGTACAGCAGTATATGTGGTACTGCACCATTCGCTCTTGTCTATGGTGCTATCCTGGGCTAGCCATAATGTCGTAGCCTGGGTAAAACACTGGCTGGACAACAGGACACTGCGGGTAATAGTAAATGGAGTCCACAGTGAAGAAAGGGGGGGTTACTAGTGGGGTACCACAGGGTTCAGTACTGGGGCCGGTCCTTTATAATGTCTTTATAGGTGACATTGCAGAGGGACTGGAAGGGAAAGTATGTCTTTTTGCAGATGACACAAAGATCTGCAGCAGGGTTGATACGCAAGGTGGGGTGGAAATAATGATAAGGGACTTGGCAAGGTTGGAGGAATGGTCGAATGTATGACAGCTTAGATTCAACACAAATAAGTGCAAAGTAATGCACCTGGGAAACAAAAACCAAGGGGAAGAGTACACAATGGGGGGTGAGATACTGACAACAACAAAAATGGAAAGGGACATGGGGATAGTCATATCAGATTACCTAAAGGTGGGCCAGCAATGTGAGAAGGCAGTAAGGAGGGCTGGGGGGATACTGGGATGCATAGGAAGAGGCATCACCAGTAGAAAACGGGAAGTTGTTGGCCCTATGTACAGACAGCTGGTAAGACCACATCTGGAGTACTGTGTGCAGTTCTGGAGACCCCATCTCCGCAAAGACATAGGCTGGGTGGTGGCTGTCCAGAGGAGGGTAACCAAAACAGTGCAGAGTCTGCACCAGAAGACATATGAAGAAAGACTAAAGGAGTTTAAGATGTATAGCCTTGAGGAAAGGAGGAAGAGGGGGGACATGATAGAAACTTTCAAATACCTCAAGGGAATTAAAGTCCAAGAGGGTAGAATCTTTCAGAAAAAGAGATGTACGAGAACAAGGAGGCATAATTTGAAGATGGGGGGGGGACGGCTCAGAGGTAATGTGAGAAAGTATTTCTTCACAGGGAGGGTTGTAGATGCATGGAATGGCCTTCCTGAGGAGGTCGTAGAGTCAAAAACAGTGGGGGGGGATTCAAGAATGCATGGGACAGACATAAGGCAATTCTAGTGGGGGTTAGGAGGAAAGTAGGCTGTTGGTTAACTAGGATCTGCAGCGTATCCATTAGGTAGGGAAATGGGCAGACTAGGTGGGCCAAGCGGTCCTTATCTGCCATCAAATTCTATGTTTCTATGTTTCTATGCATGCTATTAAGCGTGCAACATTATGACCCAGTAGGATGCTATCCTACATGGTGCTATGCTGCAGCGTTTATACGTAGGTGACGTTACTCTGTGCTATGCTACACAATGTACTGTACATGTAGGAGACACTATGCTATGCTATGAAGCACTCTGCTATGCTACAGAGTCTACATGTAGGTGATAATGCACAATGCTATGCCAAGCTAGGTTACAGTACAGAGTTTACATGTAGATAACACTACACGGTGCTACACCATGCTACACTATGGAGTTTAAATGGAGGTGAGACTGCATTATGCTACTCCATGCTACACTAGTGCAGTTACATGTAGGTGACATTATACTATGTTGCATCATTCTACACCACATACTTTACACGTGGGTGATACTACTACATGCTACACTAAATAATTTACATGTAGGTGGCACTACAGTATCCTACAGCACAGAGTTTACATGTAGGTGACACTACAATGTGCTACACTGTACTACGCTCCATAATTTACATGTAGGTGGCATTACACTATGCTATAGCACAGAGTTTACATGTAGGTGACATTACAATATTCTACGCTGTACTGCACTACAGAGTTTACATGCAGGTGGCACTACACTGTGCTACAGCGCAGAGTTTACATGTAGGTGACACTACAGTATGCTACGCTGTACTACACTACAGAATTTACATGTAGGTGATGCTAGACTATGCTACAGTACAGAGTTTACAAGTGGGTGACACTACAATATGTTACACTGTACTATACTATGGAGTTCATATGTACGGGATACAACAGTTTGCTTCACCATGCTGCACTAAAGATTTTACATGCTGGTGGCATTACACTATGCTACACAATTCTATCCTAACACTTTACATGCAACTGACAATACGCTAAGCTACACCATGCTACAACATGAAGTTGACATGTAGATGACACTACATTATGTTACTGTTATATTATGTCTTGCTACACTACGGAGTTTACATGTAGGCAACACTACACTACATCATGCTACACTACAGAGTTCACATAAAGGTGACACTACATTATGCTACACTACAGAGTTTACATGTAGGTGACTGCACTACTCTGCTTTACACTATGCAACATTTAAGCAATAATGCATGACAGAGTGTGTGTCATGCTGGGATAACATCACACTTGTGGTGGTAGGATACGAGGCTGCAGCCTGAGTGTGTCCAACACCCCAGAAGTGATGTTATCCCAGCACAGCACAGACCCCGGAGTGCATTATTGCTATTATACAGTAGCTCTTTTATTAAAAAAATATAAAAGAAATACAAAACATAAAAAAATACTGTTTTAAAAGTATTCTTAGTATTTTTTTCTATAAGTAGATATACATACACAAAAAAGGTTCCTTGTTATTGCTGTTTGTCAGCAGGTGGTGGTGTCTGTATATCCTTGTTTCCCTCTGTCATTATTTGAACCTCCCTCTGCTGTCTGTTTTGCTGTTCATCTTTTGTGCATCCCAGTACATGGTGAACCCCCCACCTGCTGCCTCTGGTAACATTTTTCCACTGTGTGGGAAGTTAAACTGCAATGCTCTATATGGTATCTTTGGGCAGTCTGCTGAGTGCTTTCAGTATCAGGATGTAGGGTGGGCTGGTGAGTGAAGTGTGGGTTTCAGTTTTGTTATATTTATGTGGAGCCAGCTCACTGAGTTATGTAAGGTTCTGTTCTGCTGGGCTACTGAGGGGGGACGGTGGGGAGGACAATGAGATTTGATGCTGTCTGTTGGGAAAATACGGTGATGATGAGGAGAAGCAGTCATGAGCCAGCTGTGTGGCTAAATGAACGTTGAAACTGAAACCAATGGTTTGGCTGTGGCTCAGTATTTTAAAAACATCGAGCAGTTGTTAATTGAAGCCAAGAGTTTCTAGTTGTTATGTGAAGCCACTGCCATGGTTTGTTGGTTTGGCTGGGAGTGGAAAAATGGGAGTGGGGGTGTTAGTTAGCAGCTCACTTATCGTTACAGTGCTCCATTGTGGTCCGTTTAAAGAGGGACACTAATGGTGTTAGAAGGATATTAGTGGATTGCAGGTACACGAATCAGAGCACAGCCAGAGTTTGACCAAATAAAAAAAAAAGAAATGCAGTTTAAATGCTGTTACTTTGCATGTTTACTGGAGACAGGGGCGGTGGTGAGGCAGACAACAGCTTTGAGATGAAGGGGAGTGGTGATTTTTGTTTTATTTCTTTTATGAGGTTGCCTTGCTGCTGGATCTTCATACAGTGATGTTATAGTGAGTTGACATCACTGGTGAAGGTGGGCACTGACCAAACAGAGCCCAGGATTCTTTCCTTGCCATTGTATAATACAAAGTTTACATGTAGATAATGCCACACCATGAAACACTAGAGTTTACATTAGGTTACAGTATGCTACATTACACAATGCTACACTACAGGGTTTACATGCACCTGTCCCTCCACCACTCTGCAATGTACTACACTAGAGGGATTACATGCAGGTGACACTATGCTATGCCAGACTATAGAGTTTATTTGTAGGTGTCGCTACACTATGCTACACTGTGCTGTGCTACACAATTTACATGTAGGTAACATTATACAACTCTACCCCATGCTACACTACAGAGTTTACATCTAGGCATCACTACACTATTCTACGCTACTATACTACAGCGTTTACATACAGTATAGATTACACCAAGCTGTACTACACCATGCCATGCTGCACCATGCTGCACTACAGAGTTCACATGCAGGGGACAGTACACTGTACTACACCATGATAGACTACAGAGTTCACATGCAAGGGACAGTACACTATACTACACCATGCCACACTACAGAGTTTACGTGCAGAGGACATTACACTATCATGCACCACGATACACTACAGAGTTTGCATGCAGGTGACACTACACTATGCTACACCATGCTGCACTACAGAGTTTACATGCAGGTGACACTACACTATGCTACACCATGCTACATTACAGAGATTACATGCCGGGGACACTACACAATACTACACCATGCTACACTACATAGTTTTCAAGCAGGTGACACTATACTACACCACACTAAATTACAGATTTTACATGCAGGGTACACTACACTACACTACACTACACCATGCTACACTACAGAGTTTACATACAGGGGACACTACATTATACTACACCAGGCTACAAGACAGAGTTGACATGTAGGTGACACTACACTACACTACACTATACTACAACACGCTACATTACAGAGTTTACATGCAGGGGACACTACACTACACTGCACCATGATACCAGTGGCGTAGAAAATTCCCAGAGGGCCTGGGTGCAAGGGCATATTATAGGGCCCCCCCAGTTGAAAATAGACCCCCCAGTTTTGAAATAGGCTCTTTCTTTCTCTATTGAAAGAATTGCCAAGGCAGATAGTCAATCCTGCCTCATTGTAGTACAAAAGTAAAAGTCTTTCTTTTACAAGTCAAGTCAACCTGATTCCAATACGTTTACACCAGGCTATAAAGTCAGCGTCTCAATGTTTTAAACTATTGACTTGTGCATTTAACTGATTTTCAACAAATGCCAAGTGTTGTCCTCTGCTACAGTACATACTGTGGTAGGCTAGTAACTGTGTTGTAACCCAATCCAAAAAAAAGCTATTGTAATAGAAAATATAAACATATATTCTGTGATACAGACAGTGTAGTACTTAATGCAGTTCTGTTTACAAATGTATATGCTGAAATAGATAGCTGGGAATCTGCTTCTGCCTCTTTATTGAAAAATTGGCAATAAATAACTTGATGTCAGCCAGTATTCATAGGGCCCTTTCTAAACAGATTATTATGTGGCCATAAGACTTATAGCCACATAATTATCAGTTTATGGCATAAGTTCAAAATATGAGAAACTTTTTTTTTGGGGGGGGGTAATGCTAATTAATCAGTTGCAGTGCTTGCTAATTTATTTATCCAACATACAGCATACTAAGAAGAGGGCTCTGGGCACAGCACTTACAATAGCTTTCACTGTCTGATTTTCTGGGGGTTGCACCCTGTCCCAATCCTAAAAATCCACCTAGACTAGGAGAATTAAAAAAATAAAATTCAGTTTCTGCACAAGTCAATCTGGACTCCGTGTCAGACTAGGAGAGGAGAAGGAGAATTAATAATAATAATAATAATATTCAGTTTCTGCAGTTCACCTGCTGACAGCTTCTGCTCCGACTGCAGCTCTGCTCCTCCAACCCTTCAAAGTCAAAGTCTGGTGATCCGACCAACACTACGAATGAGGCCATGATGGTGAAGTGAACAAAGTAAAGTAAAACATTTTAAATAAAAGATTTTTTTCAAGTGAAGTGACAGTGACTACTGAATCTGTCTGCTCACTAGGTCATCAAGCAAGCCAAAGCTAGTGGGTCCAGTCAAGGAATGTCCTGTCAGATGACGGATGATGTCCCGATGATGTGGTAAACAAAACTTTGTTTATTTATATTTAATTTTGAAGTAGGGGTGGTGGGGTCAGGATTCAGGACAGTGAACCTTATGAAGGGGCCCGGGCAACACAGAAAAGATAGATTATTAAAACAAATTAAGCAGCAGCAAATATTCATCTCAGTGCTGTCAGACTCTGTCAGAAGTAGTAGTTAACAATGAGTTGACTCTAGTCGGCATGGCGGAGATGGAGAACAGTCACTGAGTCTGCGCTCTCTGCCTCTCTTTTTCCATGATCATGATTGACCATGACTACTGCTACCAATGGTCAGGTCAGGTGAGAGAACTGGGGAAAGGTGCAATTTTCAGCCTGACATGCGCAATACAGTGCCTTTCACCACATGACTCTGTTGCAGTCGTACAAGAGTCATGTGGTACAATGTATACTGCAACTGCAAGCCGTGGCACATCCCTGACTCCCACCCCCCCATGGAATCCAGTCAGTGGCTACGTGACAGTCTGCTGCTGGCTGCTCAGATAGTTTAATTTAAAAAAAAGCTAGAAATGCTGCAGTGCTGGTTGGCTGTTTTTTTCCATCAATAAAATATAATTTTAATTAACCATTAGGATTTGGGCCACTGAAACTTCATGGGCCCAGGTGTGACTGTACTCCTTGCACCCTGATAGCTACGCCCTTGCACGATACAGTACAGAGTTTACATGTAGGGGACACTTCACTATGCTACACCACGCTACATTACAGAGTTTACATGCAGAGGACACAACACTATACTGCACCATGTTACACTACAGAGTTTACATTCAGGTGACACAACACTGTACTACACCATGATACACTACAGAGTTTACATGCAGGTGACACTACACAATGATACACCATGATACACTACAGAGTTTACATGCAGGTGACACTACACCATGATACACCATGATACACTACAGAGTTTACATGCAGATGACACTACACCATGATACACTACAGAGTTTACATGTAGGTGACACTGCACTATACTACACCACACTACATTGCAAAGTTTGCATGCAGAGGACACTACACTACACTACACCATGCTACACTACAGAGTTTACATGCAGGGGACACTGCACTGTACTACTGTACACCATGCTACACTACAGGGTTTACATATAGGTGACACTACACCATGATACACTGCAGAGTTTACATGCAGGGGACACTACACTATGATACACCAGGCTACAGTACAGAGTTTAGATGTAGGTGACGCTACACTATACTACACCATGCTACATTAGCGTTTACATGCAGGGGACACTACACTGTGCTACACCTTTCTATGTTACAAAGCTTACATGTAGGTAACACTACACAGCACCCTGATAGCTACGCCCTTGCACGATACAGTACAGAGTTTACATGTAAAGGACACTGCACTACTCTACCATATACCATGCTACATTGCAGAATTCACATGTAGGTGACTTAACATGAAAATAGTTATGATTTTTATTTTTATTTTGTTTTCATTTTGCTACTCCCAGTTTCTCTTTAAAGTTTAACTACATATGGATACTTTTTTCATAATTCATATTTTATTGAAAGCTTTTTGTATACATACATGAAATAACATGTAACTCAAGATAATCATATAAATTTCAAGAAAAGATCATCTTGACTGTAATGAATAGCGAGACATTGAAATAATACCAAATATTGTTAACAGTCATCTATGATGTGGGATAGGGAAAAAATAGGGAAATCTATAAGCCAACTTTCTACCTCTAACTTACTAGACTATTCAGTTATTAGTTTGGAACCTTTAACAAGGTACCCCAGTTTTCACCAAATTTATTAAGACAGTGTTATTGTATGCAACTTTTTCATAACTGGCTCTTACAGTGAGATCCTGAAGCCATTCCTTTGCAGAGGGTATGTATGTACTTTTCCAGTGTCTTAGAATGATATTGTGTTGCAGTAATCAAGGCTGGTTGTACCCAAAGATTTTGTACTGCGGAACAGTGTGGGTTGTTAGAGAAGATGCCAAAAACTACTAATTTGGATGAGAATACAATCTGTGTCTTTATCGTTTTCGCATATATTTTCTGTACCCCATTCCAGAAGGAGATCAACATTGAACTAGACCACAAAATGTGGGAAAGTGTACCTTTTTCAGCTAAATATTTCCAACAGAAGTTATCTGATGACAAGCCCAAAACCATCAGTTTGTAGGGGGCATAATGTCGACAGTTTTGTATCATACCAGTCTGCCTTTAGCTTCTCTGCATGCTTTTAAGGTCATAGACCAGCTCTGATTCCATTCCTCTAAGGAGATTGAGACTTGTAGTTCCTCTTGCTATTTATGTAATAAGGATATCAGGAGGTCTGGTCTAGCTTTAATAATTAGCTCATGTAATAATTTATGACCATGGTAAGTAGTATAAATCTGGTCTAGGATATGGGCCGCTGGAAATACATATTTTTTTACTATATTTCTGAGAATATCTCTAAGTTGGAGGTAATTATGGTAATTGACATTTTTGCAATATTTGGGTAAAGTATATCAAGGAGGCTAACTCTGGTTCGATAATATCATCCAAAAAGCAGATACCTTTTGTTTTCCATTTAGCCCAATCTATACATTTACCATCATATCTTAAGAAGGGATTACCCCATGATGGGCAGTGTGGGGAGGAGTTGGAATCCCATTCTAGGGCTAAAGCCACTTCCCTCCAAGATTTATTCACCTGAAATATAACAGGGTTTGATGATGATTTGTTAGAGTCAGAGAACAACACTATTCTCAGATGATGTCCTTTTAGTAGTGTTCTTTCTAGTCCTACCCATCCTGGAGCACCCTGGTTATCATTCAGCCAGTGGGACTTAACACACTGAGTAGTTAAGAATTCACTGTTCCTAACTTTGAAATTGGGCAGTCCAAAATCTCCTGCATCTACAGGTTGTTGTAGTTTTTCCAAGGAGATTCTTGGTGCCTTGCGCCCCCATAGGAATTTCCTAACCAGAGTTTGAATTTTATTGAAAAAGTGAGATGGTTTGTGTACTGGTAGGTGCTGCAAAAGATAGTAAACTTTGGGAATCAGCGTCATATTAAAGGCTTGAATTTTGCCCCAAAAGGAGGGAACATTTTATCCCACCTCACTAGATCTAATTTCATGTTGTCTATAAGTATTTGAAAGTTTGGAGAAACTATTTGGGAAATATTTCAGCTTATGTTAACACCTAAGCATCTAATACTGCCAAAAGGTATCTTAATATTGTGCCAGGTAAACATCGACTTATCAGTACATTCTGCTTATAAGAGCACTTCGAGCTTTCCAAAGTTAATTCGTAGTCCTGAGAAGTCTGAGAATTCTTTTATCAGATTTAATAAAGCTGGAACAGTATTTTTGGAATTTGTGACTGACAGCAGTATGTTGTCTGCATAAGCAGAGATTTATTTAGTTTTACCGACACCAATGCTGGATATAGATGTTAAAGCCATGACATTGGAAAGGAGAGGTTCCAGGGTTGAAATAAACAAAAGAGGAAATAGAGGGCAACCTTGTCTAGTACCCCAGAGAATGGAAAACTTGGAAGAGGAGACCCTGTCAACTTTAACTTTAGCATACATTTCCAAATAGAGAACTTGTATACATCTGCTGAAGGACTCCCCCAAGTTATAGCTTTCTAGGACATTAGATAATCCCACTTTACTCTATCAAATGCCTTGTTAGCATCTAAAGATAATGTTACAGGCTGCGATTTATTGAGCTTGGCTGCATGCATGATGTGGGTAATTTTACAGAATAGGTCCGACCTACGATGCTCTACTATAAAACCTACTTGGTCTGTATGTATTAATTGATGAATAACTCTTTTCAGTCTGTTAGCCAAACTTTTAGCCAGGATTTTGCAGTCCATGATTATTAAAGAGGTCTTTATCTTTTTTATGTAAAATGGTTATGGTAGCTTCTCTCATAGTGGGGGGGTAGGGTTCCCTGTTCAAAAGCCTTAAAGAAAATCCTGTGTATGACACAAGTGATTTTTTGGGCGGTCGCTTTATAAAATTCTCTTGAAAGTCCATCAGGGCAAGGGTGTTTCCCAATGGAAAGGGAATGAATTGTTTTTAATATTTCTTCAGTAGAGATGGGTTTATTGATGTGCTCCCTGTCTTGCGTGGAGATGGATGGTAATTTAAAATTCTGCAGGAAAGAATCCAGTTTTTCCCAAGTAAAGCAGGCCTCTGACTGATAAAGTGAAGAATAATAGTCTCTAAAGGCATCAGAAATTAGATTAGTCATGTGCTACTTTGCCATTCCTGTTTTTTATGGACATAACTTTTGCTACTTCTGATATTTTCCTCAGCGTATAGGCTAGTAACCTGCTTTGTGCCTCACCTGTTTCCCAGTAAACTTGCTTTAATCAAAGCATACTCAGCTTTTTGGTTATAAATAGTGTTAATAGCATATTTGATGTTAACAATTTCCCTATATAGACCCACATCATTGGCACCTGTGGTCATGTACAAGATTTCTTTATCTTTAAGGTTTTTTTCTAAGCTTTTTAGTTCATCCTCCTTGACTCTTTTTTGTGCAAGGAAAAAGAGATTATACGGCCTCCGAAGTATGCTTTAAATAGGTCCCATAAGGTAGACAAAGTCACCTCAACATTATCATTCAGATCAAAAAAGAGTTGAATCTCCTCTCCTAACCATGTCGGAAATTCTGTATGAGTCAACAAACTACAGTTACATTTCCAATTCTGCTCTGAGGGGATACTTTGTCCAATAAAAATATCCATGGAAACCAGGGCATGGTCAGAGATGGAAATGTTTCCAATATTACTAGCATTTAAGCCTATCATCAGAGAGCCTGCAAGACATATGTAATCTAATCTGTTTGAGGAATGGTGCCTGTTAGACTGATAAGTGTAATCCCAGCCTTTGGGGTGAATGATTCTCCAGACATCTGAAAGGGCAAATTCAGTACAAAAAGCTGTAAGTGCCATGGATGAGGCTAAATGGGCCGCAGGATTTGTATATGTGCTGTCCATGAACAGATACACCACAGCATTCATGTCACCTGCCTCAATCATGTCTCTATGCTTTTTCTGAAATAATGCCTGCAAGCATGGTGAAAAATGCTGTATGATTAAAATTTGAAGTGTAAATATTGATCAGTGATAATTCTCTATCTTCAGTCTTCATGTTAACAATAATACACCTGCCCTCAGTATCTGAAACACTAGATATCACATTAACATTCAAATTTTTATGGAACAAGATTAAAACACCCTTACTTTTTGTGTTGAATGAACTCCCATAAATGTTGCCCAACCATGATCGTTTCAGCTTTACAGTTTCATCTGCAGATGGGTGTGTTTTCTGAATAAAGGCTATATCAGTTTTTAGGTTTTGGAAGTGTGCCAAGACCTTGGTCCTTTTGATAGGACTATTGCAGTCTTTGGTATTCTACGTAATTATTCTTAAGGTGGATTTTGATACAGACATCTTTGGAGTAGCTGAAGTATCATGAAGGGATTATGCATTAACTTATTGATAAACTATGCAATAGGTGGCACTAGGAACCTAAGACTTTTACTAAAACCTGTATCTGTCTAAAGACAAAATTGCAACTATTAATTATAAGAAGTGTAACAGTACTCTAAGTAACAACTTACATTTTGTATGTTAAGTCCTAGTACAAGAGCATACAACTGTTTTATTACTGTAAGGGAGGTAATAATCCTTCTTTACAAGACACTGGTTAGGCCCCATCTGGAGTACTGTGTGCAGTACTGGAGGCCACACCTTCACAAGGACATTAACCAAATTGAGGCAGTCCAGAGAAGGGCAACCAAAATGGTGCAGGGACTGCATCAGAAGACATACTGTATGAGGAGAGATTAATGGAGCTCAATATGTATACCCTTGAGCAAAGGAGGGAGAGAGGTGATATGAATGAGACGTTCAAACACCTTAAGGACATTAACAAGGTGGAAGAGTCTAACATGTTTAAATATAAGAAAAATAGTAGGGCAAGAGGACACAGCATGAGATTAGAAGAAGGCCGATTAAGGGGGAATGTGAGGAAATTCGTTTTCACAGAAAGGGTGGTGGATGCATAGAAGGGCCTACCTCAGGAAGTGGTGGCTATGAATACAGTGCAAGGGCTTCAAACAGGCATGGGATAGGCATATGGGAGCAATACAGATGAGTATAAATAGGCCACTGACAGAGCAAAGGCCGATGGCACATTTATAAGGTAGCAAAAGAAATGGGCAGACTGGATGGGCCTTGCGGTCCTTATCTGCCATCAACTTCTATGTTTCTATGTTTCTATGTACCACTGGAAACAGAAACTAATGCAATCACAGTACTACAATAGATCAGCTGTAAGGTAGAAAACTATTTTATCAATCTCCAAAAGTAAAAGTCGGCAAGAATATCTGCAATGTATTTCTGCTATACCCGTTTGCAACTATAAAACTCTGCACAGAAAAATGTCAGTGAAAAAAAGCTTTCTTAAAAAAAAGTTATATCTTTAACAATAACTGAGTCCAGTAGAAATACTGTGTTTTTCTATACATCCACAAAAAGGTGACACTGCCAAGACATTAAACGTGGAGGCCCACCGGCCCACCGGCCTACCGGCCCACCGGGCTGCATGACCTGGGGAAAAAAGAAACAGGTAGGGGAAACCAGATGACTCAAGATAAACACACACTAGGCATTATGGGGCCAGATAAGGATGAAAAAATGTTAAATCTGTTACTGATCACTTAGCTGGCAGACCAGTAATGCCCTACATTGACATTAATTGATAGGGTATCTGAATCATGTAGGTTGAGGTAACACAATCAACATGCTTTAAGAGATAATCACTTCTTCTTCCATATTCTGACAACCAGCCTCTTTGAAGCGACTGAATCAAGAAACAGAGAAAGTTTTCCCCCAAGCAGTGATACAGTGAGCTACCTCGTAATCTAATTAATGAGGAGAGGGAGGTGCACACTGGTACCTCTGTGAGGTTAACTTCCAGCCAACCAGAGCATGGCAATTTGCATGACCCTATAACTTTGCATTGCAGGGCTTTTGCTGGCATAGGTTTATCAATCACCCAGCAACTTCTGCAGCCTTATATCGTGAAGGGTCAAGCAACACTTTCACTCTCCATCATTGCAGGCATAATTATTGCTAAACTAACGACCTTGTAAATGCACAGAGCTCTGTAGCCAACGTGATATTAGATAGAAAAATATATTCAGGTAGGCCAACTGTGTAATTACGCCTATGACTTGATACATCTGTTTATCATAAGCCTCTGAGAATGAATAAAAGTAAAGTAGTATATAATAATAATTAGAAGGTCACCCCCACATACATGTATAATGACACAGCTATATATATAAAAAAGTGAAAAGCATCACATCAAACAGCTACTCTAGGCACTTTATTAGTCATAATAGCTATGCTTTCTAGTTAGAGTTGCAAGTAAGTAGCGGTTCTTTGACTTAATTAATTATGAGACCGTACGTCATTAATTTTCCTCTCTATTGGGATTTCTTTGGCTAGAGGAATCTGTAACTTAGCGAACATGCCAAAAGACCAGAATTTACTATTGATGTCAAAATGACCTAGCAGGTACAATTATCAGAGCTAGCCCCTACAATAACATAACACCCCTGCTGTAGCCACTGTTTATTTTTGCCACAACTAACATAGCATAACTTACCCTTCCGTGGATTGTGACAATTAAGTCTGAAAGTATGTGCAACTTAAGCTGGTACAGGGCAATCATTATTCTGGGTCTTTGCAGCTCAATTTACCAACAGTAAGGCAAAGTGAGGGACCCATCATTCTATCTATAGCGAGCTGCAAGCAACAAAGTTAAATAAACTTATAAACATTAACTAAAACCATTATAGTTTATTAACTTTTAGCCAGAGACTCATTTCCATTGTGGTTCCTGTATGTTATTCTATCCCAGCGTGCCTTTATATCACTCCAGACCCGGAAGCAAGGAAATTAGTGTTTTCTTTAATTAGCCAACATCCAGGTCATAGAGACAATATGTGCTATTTCATCAGGCAACAGGCACCTCCATGGAGTCGGCAAGGCTGTCTACTTCATCTTGAAAATGTGGTGAGGAACAGGACAGATTTGCTGTATAGCTTGGGGCACTTTGGATTTCAGAGCAGAGTGGTCTTTGCTTGTGCTTTGTTGGACTTTCCTTGTGGCTGAATAAAACTCCAGTTGCCCTTGGGAAGAAAGTTTTGTTTGGTGGCTTACTTCTTGATATGAAGGAGAAGGTGGTTGTTTTGGGGGGAATTTTTTATATTCTTGATGTTTTTTTACAATTGTTGAGTAGGGTAGTGGTGTATAGACTTTTAACAGATTTCCTCTCCCCTGACTGGTGAATGTCTTGCAGCTGCTCTGTGCAGTTGGCATGGGGGGGGTGTAGAATGTTTAGGTGGCAAACTGCAGGGCTCATGAACATCTGGTGAATGCCCCTTCTTATTCAAAATGTTACTGGCACTTTTTTCTGATAGTCTACTGGAAAGATTTTCTATTAGTGCCCAAATGTCATCAGGATGTTCACAGAATTGTGGGCAGCCACCAGGGACTGTGACAACCAAGACAGCTGGATATTTAAAATAATACAAACTCTCCATCTTTTTTAGTTGTTTCCTTATTTCATAAAACATTTTTCCTTTCTCTACCACTTCTGTGGAGAAGTTCTGAAAAAGGTATACTCTTTCCCCTTGCCAATAAATGGTTTACAGCCCCTCGCTACCCTCAAGATTTCTTCTTTTCCAGAAAATCTCAGGAAGTTCACAATAATGGCTCTTGGTCTCCCTCCTGGTTGTGGCTTTGAATTTAGTGACCTGTGTGCCCTTTCTATTTCTAACAGCCAAGACCATTGATAGTTAAGGAGTTCAGGATTAATTTTCTGTAGGAAAGATGTTATGAAATTTCCTTCCAGTCTCTTTGTAATCCTCACCATACATAGATTATTCCGACTGCCTCTATTTTCTAAATCATCCACTTTCCTTAAAAGATATTGAATTTGCCCTAATTGCTGTTCAATTTTGTCTTCTATAAACAACATTATATCCCCCAGTAAAGTTACTTTAGTTTCTGTTTTATCTATCCTGCCAGTGTTGTTTTCTATGTCTTTTATGAGACAGCCTACAACAGTTTTGAAAACCGACATGTCTAGTTGTAATTTGTCACACATCTGCTTCATCTCCTGCATGTCTGACTTACTATTTTGAGTGGCCCCCCTCTGTGCTTTGGGTTGTGGTAGATCTGTGGGAGTAGACTGCTGGTTTCCTGACCACTGAAAGCATAGCTGAAACATGTTCTCAGGAATTTTATTTTTGTTAGAAAACACACTAAATGTGCTCTGATCAGGCTTATTTTTCCCATGTATGTCTCGGCACCATGTCTTAACAAATAAAATAAAAAAAGCTTAGATATCTCAAATAAAATGCATGGTTAACTGTAGTGATGTATCAGGTAAGCAGGAGCTGTACATTTAAGTAGCCACCATCGTGAACCGCACTGCACGCCCCTCTCCATATGGATACTTCTGATCATGGCTAAGTAGCTTTTATGAGCCAGACTGGCCCACAGGAGAAGAAAACCTAACTGTGTACCTAAGATGGAAACTACTACCAAGACAGGTGGCCTATGCCTCAGTTGAAAAGAAGTGTCTGGGGGAAGTGTGGGCACTTCAAAAACTTCAACCTTATCTCTATGGCAGAGAGTTTACCCTGGGCATTGACCACAACCCCCTAACATAGCTGCATAGAAAAAGTGGTCAGAATACAAAACATCTGTGATGAAGTCTGGTGATACTGGCATATAATATGTCAATCCACCACTGCAGTGGTTCCTAATTTGGAGTTTGGCTGCCCTCACATAAACATGTCACTTGGCAGCTACCAAGGAGCTGCTTTTTTGGAAGCACCAAGGGAAGCTGACAGTGAAAATGCCAACCTGCCACACAGCGACAGCACAATACCGATGCAGGTATTGTGCCACCCAATTGAGTGTTTTCTGTGGGGCTGTGCCACCCACATCCCCATGCAGAGGCGCTGCCCCTTCACCCCCGGACTTTAGGAGTATCAACTCCAGGTCGGAGTTGGTCAGAGAGGGGCAGAACACTAGGAAGAAGACCATTACAGCAACTGTCACTGTAATGGTCTTTTAATGTTTTGCTGTCGGGGTGTTGGACTACAGGGGGGCACCGGCTTTTTCATGGTGGGGATGTGACATGAAGATAGTTATTTCAATAGATTTCTATATCTGACTGACTATCTGTCTTATTTGAGGGTCAACTTAGGGTCAAGTAGTTATTATTCAAGTGTGATTAAGTGTTTAAATCTGCTTAAAGGAACACTGCACTCTCTCATATTGTACAGTTTATCTGTTTACTTGTCGGCTGTGACATCCATTCCTGTAGCTGTTTGGGATTTAAACTGTTACTTTAGTGTACTTTTACTATTTGTAGTACTCTGTAACTATCCTGGGTTGCTGCATGTTTTGGTTGTTTAAATTGCATTGTTCATGACAGCTGCATTAGCAAATGAGAACTTGATTTCACAGCATTTATTTACCACATGTATCTCTATACTGCAAGTACACTTCACCTGAAAAGTCTCTGATAGCACATAAATTCAATGCAATTTAAACAACAAAAAACCTGCACTACAACTCCTAAGATGATTTTAAAGCTAACCAAAGGTAAATGTGGTATTTCAGAAGTTGCTGCAGCTTGTTATGTTGAACTCTAAGTAAGCGGACAACCATACTGTAGAGTCTACAAGGGGCTGACACATCATGCTCTCATAATAAGCTAATGCAGGTGTCAGGCACAATGAGATTTCAACAACCAGAAAATGGAGTTCCTCAGGAGAGTTACAGGGGATCAGTATGAGCAGTGAAAATAAACTAAACAAAGCATGTATATCAATACCTGTTACAGGAAAAGTGTTTATTGTTGACAAAGAAAAATGTTCAAATTACAAGATATGGTGGAGTAGTACTCCTTTAAGTGACCTTGAAAGCAGTGATTTAGCATTTGAATAGCACAGAGTCCTGTTGTCTGAATACAGGACAGCACACTGGAGATCCCTACTGTGTTCGCTCCTGGCATCTCTATTGAGGTAATTAAAATGACTGGCTTGTTTGTCCAGAGTGAAACTCCTAATTAGCATGGGCAATTGACAAATTCAAACAGGGAGGAACCAGCTTAGAGACTTATAAAGAAAGTTGAGAACTTTCCAGCAAGAAAGTGGACTGAACCCGCCAAGTGATGTGGTGAGGGGTCCAGACCTGAGATGTATATCAGAAGGAGTCCCTGCTATACATGAAGGGAAAACATAAAAATAAAAGAAATATAGAAAATCATTTAAAGATTGAGATCACTACAACTCAAAATATGTTAGGAGTGCAAGATAATTCCATGAGGAAAGAGTGCAGTAAGATAGATGAGACTCAAGGCAGGATGGACTGTGAAACTGTTTGAGGGAGGGAGACCAAGGGACTTGTAGGTAAACCTTTGCCAAATAGTGATACGGTTGATCCCGGCCATCTTTAGGAACTATAAATCCAGTATCTCTACAACAGAATAAGGTTATGACTATTCAAGAAGGCATTAACCGTGAATTATGAATGGGACAAGGGATAGAAACTGAATGTGAAAACTTGGCTGAGATTCATGGCATTAAAAAAACAAATGAAGAGACCCCGGATAAACTGAGAGCTTGGATTTTATATCTTCTGCATGTAAAGGAAACAGAAGATACTTTCTTTGTTATGAGACATCGAAATGAGCAGATTCAAGACTGTGTGTTACTTTATTGTAAGGAAGATTTGACAACAAAGAAAATCTGCTCTCAAAAACAGAATCTTAGCCTGATAGGCATACATTTGTGTACCCCAATTAAGATACCCAGTCCACCACAAGAAACAGACTTTAATGACAAGTCACTTAAACCCATGGATACAACAAACAGGCAAAACCATTTAAAAAACATCTTAGAAACAATTGAAAACTATCAGTTACAACAGCTGAATGAATGGAAATGTAAAACCATTTCTATGTTTGGATGGGAATTGACTCGGAACTTTTCAAACAATCAAATCAGAAGTGAAATAGCCACTTTTCTATCACATTCTCTAAAACTACCCATACCCAATAGCTCAATTATGAGTATAAAAACTTATAAACCAAATATATTAACATCACAGATTGATCTTACTTTCAAAAACTATATGTTGCCTACTGCAAATCTTAACAAATCACATGTATTGGATTTATTTGGTATACACATAGTTTGCTCCACAAGATCTAGAAATTTATGTTGACAAAAATAACACAGTTAATGTCTTCTATGGTTTGAGAAACCAAGTGGAGACACAAAACAGAAACAATGAAAATCATTATTGTTCTTTTGTCCAATATTTTGAATCTTAGATGACTACCACCTGGATCCGTGGATCCAAGGTCACTCATAGATGACTTAAATATCAGACAATTTAATATCTTGGAGCATTGAATGTGCTGCAGATAAACTTGCAGACCCTGAAGTTAAAAAGTTTCTTAGTAATTTTGAACTGATATGTCTCCAAGAAACATGGACCCTTTCCTCAGTCTCCTTACAGTTACCAGGTTACTCACAATATGAAGGTTCTGCCGATAGGCTGAACAAAAACAGATGTCCTAAGGCTGGACTTCTTACTTATGTCAAGACTTCTTTAGATTTCAAAATTAAAAGGATTGAAGCTAATACAAACACTATTTTAACTCTTGAACTTTAAAATAATTAACAAAAAAATATTTTAGCAAATGTTTATTTTCCTCCTCAAAATAAAAAAAAACTCCAGATGTTCTACAGAGTGCCTTAATGTACCTTGAACAACTTATAGAGCAAAATGATACGAACATTATAGTGATAGCAGGTGACTTTAATGCAAGAGTAGCAGAACACAAATCTGTAGCACTGGAAAATCAATACGTTGAAATTTTGACAAGTATTCCAATATTGAATCCTAGAACCATTACCATAGGAAGTCAATGGACAGTGTACTGAATTCCAGAGAAAAAGAACTACCTACGTTTAAGAAGGAGCATAATATGTTCTTGGCCAATGGTAGACTACTGGGAGCTAATGAAGGTGCCTTTACATTTATGGGCCCCTCTGGTTCCTCAGCTGTAGATTTCATTTGGATAAATACAGAGACTTAAAAAAAATCAATTAAATTAACTCTTGCTGTGCCACTGACTATCAGTCCAGAAGTCCTATATGTTCTAATTCTATTGGCAGCTTATGGGTTAAGTGTACTGGATAAAGTAGATTCTTCATATTTTCCAGTACACTTTACTGTGCAAATGCAAAAGGATTCAGCTGGAGCTAATATTAATCAAAATAATGAAGGACATACTGAAATAATTAACCAAAACAGAATTTGTTGGAAACCTGATATTATCCATAGCTTTTCTGAAATGTTCTCTGGGCAATTATTTGATAGTTTAAGATTAGGAATTTTTGACTCTGAAAATCCAGAGCAAATTACTGCAGATTGATCTAAGATTAACAATCTAATTAGACCTCACTGTAGGACTAAATATTAACAAAAGAATACTCCATCAACTTGGTTCAATCATGTTTGTCAAGTTGAGAAACATCATTTGTCTAAATTAGTCCAGAAAGTCAAAAAGGACAAAGCTAAAAACAATTTCAAAATTCTGAATAATATCAGGAAAAATTACAAAAGAACATTAGAACAAGAATGAAATAAATATAATAATGCAATGCGGGAAAAGTTACACAAAACTGTTATCAAAAAGGCCACCAAGGATTTTTGGAACCTAGCCTCCACAGGGCTTATGTCATATATCAATAAAGCAAAGGCTTTTATAACACCTAAGTCCTGGGAAGAACATTTTTTAAAATTATACTTTTCTCAGATCGAAGAGACTAGGCTTAAGGATATCTATACAACTGTCTTCTCTATAAATTTTCCATGCTCCTTATTTTTTACTATAGAAACATAGAAACATAGAATCTGACAGCAGAAAAGATCCGCTTGACCCACCTAGTCTGCCCATTTCTCTACCTAATGGATAAGCTGGTACTGTACTGGTTATTACATGTCTGTAAGTCAGTGACATTATGTTTGTAGCTAAAAATGATGACTGTTGCACACGCTGACTTGGAACCTTTGTAAAAGAGCCTCGGCTCAAAGGTATTATAATCCTAGATTGAAATAAATAAATAAAAATAAAAAAAGCTTCAGATCCTAGTTAACCAACAGCCTACTTCCTCCTACCCCCACTAGAATTGCCTTATGTCTGTCCCATGCATACTTGAATTCCCCACTGTTTTTGACTCTATGACCTCCTCAGGAAGGCTGTTTCATGCATCTACAACCCTCTCTGTGAAGAAACACTTCCTCACATTACCTCTGAGCCATCCCCCCATCTTCAAATTGTGCCCCCTTGTTCTTGCACATCTCTTTTTCTGAAAGATGCTACCCTCTTGGACTTTGTTGATTCTCTTGAGGTGTTTGAAAGTTTCTATCATGTCCCCCCTCCCTCCTTTCCTCGCGGCTATGCATCTTATGCTCCTTTAGTCTTTCTACATATGTCTTCTGGTGCAGACCCTGCACCATTTTGGTTGCCCTCCTCTGGACAGCCTCCACCCTGTCTATGTCTTTGCAGAGAGAGGGTCTCCAGAAATGTACACAGTACTCCAGATGTGGTCTTACCAACTGTCTGTACAGAGGCCCAACAACTTCCTGTTTTCTACTGGTTATGCCTCTCCCTATGCATCCCAGTATCCCCCCAGCCCTCCTTACTGCCTTCTCACATTGCTGGCCCACCTTTAGGTCATCTGATATGACTACCCCCAGGTCCCTTTCCATTTTTGTTGTTGTCAGTATCTCACCTCCATTGTGTACTCCTCCCTTGGATTTTTGTTTCCCAGGTGCATTCATTTGCACTTATTTGTGTTGAATCTAAGCTGCCATACATTTAACCATTCCTCCAACCTTGCCAAGTCCCTTTTCATCCTTTCCACCCCACCTTGCATATCAACCCTGTTGCAGATCTTTGCATCATCTGCAAAGAGACATACTTTTCCTTCCAGTCCCTCTGCAATGTCACTTATAAAGACATTAAAAAGGACTGGCCCCAGTTCTGAACCCTGCTGTACCCCACTAGTAACCCCCTTTCTTTACTGTGGACTCCATTTACTATTAACCTCTGTGTCTTGTTGTCCAGACAGTGTTTTACCCAGGCTACCACCCTGGGACCCACTCCCAGGCTGGCTAATTTGTTTATTAATCTTTTGTGTGGGACTGTGTCAAATGCCTTGCTAAAGTCTAGGTAGGCCATGTCCACAGCCCCTCCCTGGTCTACTACTTTGGTCACCCAGTCAAAGAAATCAATTAGATTTGTCTGACATGACCTTCCTGCTATGAATCCATGCTGCCTTGGGTCCTGTGCCCCACTGGCCTCTAGGCACTCAACAATTCTTTCCTTCAGAAGTGATTCCATCATTTTCCCTACCACTGAGGTCAAACTGACAGGTCTGTAGTTTCCTGCCTCTGTCTGGCTCCCACTTTTGTGAAGGGGGATCACATCTGCCCTCCTCCAGTTCTCAGGTACCACACCATCCTCCCATGATTTATTAAAAAAGGGTAGTCAGTGGTGTTACTAGTTCTTCCCTTAGTTCTTTTAGAATTCTGGGATGAATCCCATCAGGCCCCATTGATTTATCCACCTTCAGTTTTCAGAGTTCTTTCAGAACACTTTCTTCTGTGAAAGGACTAGTATCAACCACCCTATCCAGAGTGCTTCTATTGACTGGATTAGGTATCTCCCCCTGCTTTTCCATTGTGAATACTGAGCAGAAGTATTCATTCAGTATCCCTGCTTTTTCACTGCTGCACTCTGCCCAATCACTTTCCTCTTTATTCAGCCTCAGTATCCCTGCCTTAGTCTTTCTTTGCTCCCTAATGTACCTATAAAAGGTTTTATCCCCCTTCTTAACTGAGTTGGCTATTTTTTTTCTTAGTTTTGGCCTTTGCTATTCTGACAGCTTTCCCCACTTCCTTCTGCTTTAACTGGTATAGTTCTCTGCCCTGCTCCTTCTGTGTTTCCTTATACTTCCTGAATGCTATCTTTTTCTCCCAAACCTTCCCCACCTCTTCTTTTGAGAACTATAGTGTCTTTTTCTTTCATTTTGATTTGTTTATTTGCTTCACAGAAAGGCTTGTTGCCTCTGTGATGGTGGTTTTGATGTGTCCCCATTGTTGCTCCACCTCACCTTCTTGCCTGTTTGTTAGTGCTTTTCTGAGGCACTCACCCATTTTGACAAAATCAGCCCTCCTGAAGTCCAGTACCTTCACTTTTGTATGGTTTGACTCTACAGCTAAGTTTATCATGAACCACACTGTTTGGTGGTCACTTGTTCCCAGATGGCTACCCACTTCTAAATCTTAGATCCTGTCTCCGTCCCCATTTGAGAGTATGAGGTCTAAGACTGCTCCCTCCTGAGTGGGTTCCAAAACTAGTTGTCTAAGGCATGCTCCCTGTAGGGCATCTAGAATGTCCCTGCCCTTGGATGTGCCTGCAGCAAAGGTGCTCCAGTTAACATCTGGCATATTCAGGTCCCCATCAGCAATATCACCCCTTTCTCTGCCATCCTAAGGATGCCTTCTATCATTTCCTTGTCCATTTCCTCCCCCTGAGATGGGGGTCTGTATACAACCCAGTGTGGATTGTGGTGCCATTTCCAGTCTCCAGGGTGACCCACAGTGCCTCCTCTCCTCCCCTCCCTGTTTACCCTTTAGGTCTGTTGCTTTGATCCCTTCCCTTACATAGAAGGCTACTCCTCCTCCTCCTCTTCTTCTTCCCTCCCTGTCCCTCCTGTAGATTGTGTGCCCTGGTATGTTGACATCCCAGTAATGGTTCTCTGTGTACCATGTCTCTGTGACTGCCATGATATCCATGCATCCCACTTCCATCAAGGCCACCATTTCAGGGAGCTTTTTATGGGCATTGGTGCTCATTATCCTCCATTTTTTAAGGCTATATTTCTTTTTGCCCCATCCCTGTCCTTACTGCCTTTGTCTTTTTCTCCATTTACCCCTGCCCTTCTCCCTATTGACTGCTCTATCTTGGTGTTTATCTCACTAACTACCCTGATTTTTGGGGGCGGGGGCTAGGATTTCCCTTCTCCTTTTCAGTGCCTCCCCCTTGGCTGGTAGAAGAAGTAAGGAATGCTATATTGTCTTTGGCATCTAATAAAGCTCCAGTCCCAGACCTTATAAGAGGAGATGTTTATAAAACTTTTTAGATTGGGGGACTTCTATTCTTACTATTATATTTAATTAATTCTTACAGAGTACCTCAATCCCTGATAGTTGGAAAGAAAGCTCAGTTTTTTCCAATTTACAAAAAAGGAGACCATCTGGACCCATTCATGTACAGATTCATTAGTCTCATTGATATTCCTTTAAAAAAATATTTGCTAAACTTATACTTCATAGGCTTATTGAATGGTTAGAATAGGAACAAATAATTAGTAACCTACAAAATGGTTTTAGGATAGGATGTTCAACTATTCAACACTGCAATGTACTTTTTCACCTGATCTGGAAATATGTAAAGGTAAAAAAATCATAAACTTTATTGATGCTTTGTAGATTTTTCCTCTGCATTTGATAGTATTAGTAGAGCCTTGTTATGGCAAAAACTTGCTGAGCTTAAAATTGATCCAGAACTACTTGATATCTTAATACATTTACATCAGAATACTTGGACTCACGTACAGTATAATCACCAAGGAGAAACTACAAATAAAATTTCTACTAATTCAGGAGTACGCCAAGACTGCATTCTAGTACTGACACTTTTCAATATTTATATCAACTCAATAATACTAGCAATGGATGATTTGAATTTTCATTCTCCCACAATACTTAGTCAAAAAATGTATTGCCTTGCATACACAGATGATATTGTCTTAATTTCAACTTCAAAATGAGGGCTTCAAAGAAAATGAGCCCATTTTGTGGATTTGTGTGGCAAACATTATGTAAGTATTAATAAAAATAAGACCAAAATGGTAATCTTTGGCAGCTGTGCAAAAATTCTACCCAGAATATTTCTTAACAACTCACCCATAGAAACAGAGGCTTGGGCCGTTGACAATCTCATGAATCTCAAAATAATTATGAATAAACTATATAGGAACACACTTATGGCATCTCAAGCAGTCCTGGTGGAAGTCCTAAGATTAGAACTGGGCCAACATTCTTTGTAGACATTGGCCATTGAAAGGCAGTTGATATTTCTTATGACCATGCTAAATGCTCCAGAGTCCTCCCTAAATAGATCCTGTTTGGAGGAAGAAATTCAATACAGTACGAAGGGCTTTTCTTTTCCATCTATTCAGAAAATTAAAAAATATCTCCTTCCTTTGGGGCTAGCGTATCTTATTTGGGAATCTCATCTTTATCCTATGATTAAGCTGAAAGAAATGATAAAAAAATAGAGTAAGAGACATAGCCATAACTAAAGATCTGGAAAGATTGAATAATCTCAAATTGTTCCATTGGTACAGACAACTGAAACATAGAAACATAGAAACATAGAAGTTGACGGCAGATAAGGACCGCAAGGCCCATCCAGTCTGCCCATTTCTTTTTCTACCTTATAAATGTGCCATCGGCCTTTGCTCTGTCAGTGGCCTATCTATTCATAGTCATTTGTATTGCTCCCTTATGCCTATCCCATGCCTGTTTGAAGCCCTACACTGTATTCATAGCCACCACTTCTTGTGGTAAGCCATTCCATGCATCTACCATCCTTTCTGTGAAAAAGAATTTCCTCACATTCTCCCTTAATCGGCCTCCCTCTAATCTCATGCTGTGTCCTCTTGTCCTGCTATTTTTCTTATATTTAAACATGTTAGACTCTTTCACCTTGTTTATGCCCTTAAGGTGTTTGAATGCCTCGATCATATCACCTCTCTCCCTCCTAGTAACACATAGCCTTGAACCATACTAATTTAAAATTTCTAATCCTAAACTAAGAAGACTCATAACCATATTTTGATTTGAATCCTATAAAGCTAATTATTATTTATTTATTTATTTTCAATTGTTTGACCAGGAGTAGCACACTAAGCTGAAAGCTTGTTTACAGGTGCGACCTGGGAGCACAAGGAAGTTAAGTGACTTGCTCAGGGTCAAACAGTATGCAAGTGAGGGCTGTGGGATTCAAAACCAGGTCTCCAGATCTGCAGCTCAGAGCCTTAAACCACTGCACTATACTGCTTCCCTAAATTATATATATATTATATATATAATTATATTTACTGTATCATTGTCAAAAAAGATTGGATGTTGATACCCCATATTGCAAATGTGATCTAAATTTGGAAGACGATTTAAAACATATCACTTTACTCTGCCCTCTTTATGCTCAGTCTTGAAAATATTGGTTAGGTGACATTTTAGCTTCCCTTGGTCTCCCTCCCTCTCAATTAATAATTGTACTGTACATATCTCTTGTTGAGTTTTTGTTGTGTAGGTTAGCCAAATGTTTGGCTTCTACACATCTATGAAGCAATGTCTAATTTTTTCATTGGCCCAGATATTCAAAAGGGTTGTGCATGACGCAAGAGTGTTGCACCATGCGCAACCCTCTGATGCATCCCGGCACGATATTCAAAAGGGAAAAGTGTGCGGCACAAATCCTGATGCGCTGGAGCGCATCAGTGACATCTGCAGGCACAGGTGGGGCGTGCCCATGCATAACCTGCACAGCCCGATATTCAGCCGGGATGTGCAGGCCATCGTGCGAACCCCTACCTGCCAGCACAAAAGTACGCCCCAAAAGGGAACAACTGATGGCCACCCACAGGTGAGCTGCCTCATTGCAGGGAGCAACACGCAGCTGTCACCTGTTGGTAGCCACCAAACTCCGGCTGCACCTAGCAGCACCCCATGTGTCGGGCATCTGTAAAATAGAAACCTTCCTATATCCTTGGTGGTCCAGTGGACGCTATGTGCCTAGTCGTGGGCATCTGTGAAAATAGAACACCTTCCTATATCCCTGGTGGTCCAGTGGACCGTATGTGCCCGATTGCGGGCATCTGTGTAAAATAGAAAACCTTCCTATATCCCTGGTGGTCCAGTGGACCGCTATGTGCCCGATCATGGGCATTTGTAAGAAAATATTCCAATATCCCTGGTGGTCAATGGTACCCCCACCCACCACGAGCCCCACCGCCCGCTCCTCCCAGTCAGTCAGTGGGCAGCCCGCCCCGCCTGCGCCCCCACGCCTGCCGACTGACACCTCAGTAGGGCTGCATGCCCATTTGTTCACAGCGTGATCCAATGGGCGTGCAGCTCCTACTACACATTCCAGATATGTGAACAGTTGTTCACATATCACGACTCATAATATGTATGAGGAAGCACACCCATTGGCTCACGCTCAGAACCAATGGTGTGCAGCCACCGGGCCAGGTGGCGAAGGCGCGGGTGTAAGGGTGACAGGTGGGTGGCAGGTGGTGGGGTTCTGTCACCACCGCTGACAGGGGAGCGGGTGGTGGGGCCTAGTGGGCGGTGGGGTACCACTTGACCACCAGGGATATTGGAATATTTGTTTTACAAATGCCCATGGTCGGGCACATAGCGGTCCACTGGACCACCAGGGATATAGGAAGGTTTTCTATTTTAACACAGATGCCTGCGATCGGACACATAACGGTCCACTGGACCACCAAGGATATAGGAAGGTTTTCTATTTTTACACAGATGCCCACGATCAGGCACATAGCGGTCCACTGGACCACCAGGGATATAGGAAGTTTTCTATTTTTACACAGATGCCTGCAATAGGACACATAATGGTCCACTGAACCACCAGGGATATAGGAAGGTTTTCTATTTTTACACAGATGCCCGTGATCGGACTGCAGGGGGTGTCGGATCCCGATGGCTGCTGCCTGGCAGGGTGCCAGGCGCAAGTCGTCAGGGATCAGTGCACCTGCATGCAAATGGGGCCATAATGACATGCAAATGGCCCCATGTGCACCTTGCATACATTATGGCCCCATTTGCATGTTCAGTTTTGAATATCGTGGTTGCTGTGCATGGCGCAATGGTACTTGCGCTAGCACATCTCCATGCTCCACTCTGGCCACTTGCGCTGGTGCAGTGCCACTGCGCCATGTACACTGAGGGTGGCTAGGGTGCGATATTCAAAGCTGCTGAGCCATGGCACAGCTCTGTTGAATATTGCCCAGGTCACACCCCTGTGCAGCCATGTTGAGCTGCGCCCATGCTTGCGCCACAGCCTGGCGCAGTTTGAATATCCAGGCCATTGGCGCAGTTTGAATATCCAGGCCATTGTGTTCATAATCTGCACATTTCTAAAAATATATCTTATATTTTTTGTACACATTATTATGGACTTGCTGTTGAATATATACGTATAACGAATGCTTTTGTTAATAATTTTGATTGTATTTTTAACTCTGAATTTTAAAACTATTTGTACTAACTTTGTAATGGCACTTTGCTGAACAAATAAAAACTTTTGTACTTGTACTTGAGTCCCTGCTATAGACTTAGATTCATTTAGGAGCCAGATACTGTAGTGGAATCCCATCATATTAAAGGGGAGTACTGTACCTTTGGATCTAAAGGCATGTGAGGCACCGTGTTTATGGTTCCTATGAAGACCCTTAGGTTAAGGAAACAGACTTTTAACAGAGGTTTTTCTGTTCCTAGTGTACAATATTTACATGTTCTTTAGTTTGCTGCATAGCTTATAAATTTAGAGTAACTATTAAATATGTTGTTAATATAACTCTGTGACTGTGGTGTTTTAATAACACAGGTAATCCATTTTTATTGGGCAAAGTCCATGATCTGCTTCTGGAGAGGACTCTCCAAACTAAATAAGTAAACCTGCAACTCATCTGATACAGAGTGGAAGAAAGTTAACAAGTGTGGCTAAAGGGTGTTTCTATGTCCAAAAGGCCTTGTATTGTGTGAGCAAATACCTGGCATTCTGCTGCATGAGTAGGGACATGGTGTGACTTGAAAGGGACATCCCTGAGACAGTTGTAACCAAGTTGGTGGCAGTGTGATAAAGTAAATGAACTAGACTGCCTTGTCACACTACCTAGGGCTTACGGGAGTGTATTGAGTGTGTGTGACAGTGAAACTACACCATGCTGTACTGCAGAGTGTATATTAGGTGACACTACCACACATGACACTATGCTACCCTACAGAGTTTACATTAGGAGACACTACACTATGCTACACTACAGAGGTTATTTGTAGGTGTCACTACACTACACTACACTATCCCATACTATGCTACAGAGTTTACATGTAGGTAATACTACATGGCTATGCACCATGCTACTCTACGGAGTTCAGATGTAGGTGACACTACACTATGCTACACTACAATACATTACAATACACTACACTACACTAGACTAGACTACACTGCACTGCACTACATTATGCTGCACTGCAGAGTTTACATGTTGGTGACACTACTCCATGCTGCATCATGCTACGCAACTGAGTTTACAAGTAGGTGACACTACACTATACTACAGAGCTTTTATATGAGTGGCACTACACTATGCTACACTACAGAGTTTACATGTAGGTAACACCACACTAGGCCATGCTATACTACAGAGTTTACATGTAGGTGACACCACACTAAGCCATGCTATACTACAGAGTTTACATGTAGGTGACACCAATCTACAACATGCTACACTTCAGAGTTTACATGTAGGTGACACCAACCTTCAACATGCTACACTGCAGAGTTTATATGTGTCTGACACCACACTACACCATGGTACCTACAGTTCACATGTAGGTGCCAGTATATTGTGCTATGCCATGTTACACTACAGAGTTTACATATAGGTGACACCACACTAAGCCATGCTATACTACAGAGTTTACATGTAGGTGACACTAACCTACAACATGCTAAAGTGCCTTCAGGAGGGAAAAGAGGAGCAGGGGGGAGGTGAACACAGATGTAGCAATAGAGGAGGATAGAGTGAGGGAAGGGCTGCTGGCATTGAAGGTGGACAAATCACCATGCCCGGATGGAGTACATCCAAGGGTACTAAAGGAACTGGCTGAGGAGCTGGCAGGGCCACTGGCAAACCTATTTAACAGTTCATTAGAGACAGGCATAGCACCGCAGGACTGGAAAACAGCACAAGTAGTGCCGCTCCACAAAAGCAGTCCCAAGGATGACCCAGGGAATTACAGACCAGTCGGTCTGACCTCCATTGTGGGCATTTTCATGGAGACCATACTAAAGGAAAGGTTGGTGGAATATCTAGAGGAGCATGGTCTCCAGGATGTGAGGCAGCATGTGTTCATGGGGGGAGATTGTGTCAAACAAATCTGATTGACTTCTTTGACTGTGTCACTAAGACAGTAGACAGGAGCCAAGCAATAGACATCCTCTATCATGATTTCAGCAAGGCCTTTGATTCTGTGCCCTACAAAAGGTTGATCAGGAAGTTGGTGGATCTCAGGATTAGGGAAAAGATGGCCAGATGGGTGGAAAACTGGCTGAAGGACAGAACCCAGAGGGTGGTTTTGGGGGGAGAGTTATCTCACACAAGATAGGTAATCAGTGGGGTCCCACAGGGCTTGGTGCTGGGGCCAGTGTTGTTCAATATCTTCATCAATGACATTGGAGATGGCATTAAGGGCAAAACATGCCTATTCATGGATGACACCAAGTTCTGTGGGAGAGTGGACACAGCTGAAGGGATACAGGACCTACAGGAAGATCTGGAAAAGCTAGGGAGGTGGTCCAGGATCTGGCAGCTTGGCTTCAATGCCAAGAGATGCAAAGTTATGCATATTGAAGCCAAGAATCCTAGGACAGAGTACTATCTGGGTGGAGTCTGAGTATCTGCATCAGAGGAGGAGAAGGACCTGGGAGTGATGATCACTAGTGACCTGAAGTACTTCACACAGTGCAAGAAAGCAGCAGCAAAGGCAAACAAGATACTGGGATGCATATCTAGGGGGATCAGTAGTAGGAGAGTGGAGGTTATACTGCCCTTGTGCAGGTCACTGGTAAGGCTGCATCTAAAGCATGGAGTTCAGTACTGGTGCCCACACCTCAAAAAGGACATTAATCTGCTGGAGAAGGTACAGATGAGGGCTACAAAGATGATAGCTGGCCAGCAGAGTAAGGCATATGAAGAGAGGTTGAGGGCACTGAACATGTTCTCCGTGGAAGACAGGAGAGAGAGAGAGGGGGACATGATTGGGACCTTCAAGTAATTGAAAGGGATAAATAAGGTTGATAAGGAGACTCTCTTTAAGCTGAGTGGCAGCCATAACACAAGGGGGCACAGTTTTAAGCTGGAGGGAGGGAGGTTTAGGAGGGAGGTCAGGAGGCACTTCTTCACAGAGAGGGTGGTGGACACTTGGAATGTGCTGCCAGAAGAGGTAATCTCGTTGAAGACAGTGGGAAGCTTTTAGAGAGGCTGGGACAGGTATAGAAGGAGGGTAAGGGTCATGGGAAGCGAGGATGGGAAGAGTGAGGAAAGGAGTCAGGGACAGTAGCTCAAAGCTGTGGACCCTGCAACATGCGCAGACTTGATAGACCAAATGGCCTTCTTCTGCTGGCTTCTTCATATGTTCATATGTACACTACAGAGTTTACATGTATCTGACACCACACTACACCATGGTACCTACAGTTTACATGTAGATGCAAGTACACTGTGCTATGGTATGTTACACTGCAGAGTTTACATGTAGGTGACACCATACTAAGCCATGCTATACTACAGAGTTTACTTGTAGGTGACACCACACTACACCATGGTACCTACAGTTTACATGTATGTGCCAGTACACTGTGTTACACCATGTTACACTACAGAGTTTACATGTAAGTGACACCACACTAAGCCATGCTATACTACAGAGTTTGCATGTAGGTGACACCAATCAACAACATGCTACACTACAGAATTTACATGTAACTGACACCACACTACACCATGGTACCTACAGTTTTCATGTAGGTGCCAGTACACTGTGCTACACCATGTTACACTACAGAGTTTACATGTAAATGACACTGCTACACTGCAGAGTTTACATGTAGATGACACTGCTACTCTGCAGAGTTTACATGTACTGTAGATGACAGTTCCACCCTTGGAACACACCTGTTCGAGGGTGCCCATCAATAGAGCACCAGGATTTAATTTCTCTGATCACCTTGTATATGGGGGGTGTATACCCTTCCCTTGTACTGTCTTTCATTTACCTGTTTGACTCTGACTTTACTTGCCCAGCTTGCTGGCTGTTTGTTTCCTGTATTAATCCCTCTCTACCCCCCTCCCCCCTTATTACTGCTTTAATCACTTTATCATGTCTGTCTGCTCCTAGGTGCTTCCTCCCCCTTCCCCAATTTCTCAGCCCCCATTGCACTGGGCTGTTGTATTAATTAAATACAAAAATATTACAGACTAACCAAGATGATTTAAAAAGTGTTGTTTAGGAGAGTGGGTGAGTGGATTTTTGAATAGCTGGGAGTGGGATTTTTTTTGGGGGGGGAATTAAAAAAAGATGAATTTTATATGTCTTTTTTCGAAACAGCTTTCTAGCTAAATATAACATGGCATATGATTTAATGTCAGGGTTTTGGGGTCTGATTTACACTCATAATATGAGTGATGGTCTCATTTTTATTTACTATTTGTTTCCCCCAAAGTGCCTAACCCCCTTCAGCCTGACTACCCTGTTCCATTTCCACCTTTTCTGGGACTTGCCTTCCATGGTTTTCCCCAACAGCCGGGTCATTTGAGGTGGGAACTGGCCCTCTCTGGAGACTGAATCCAGCAGAGAGACCAATTTATGAACCTCAGCCTGAGGGCATTGGGTGCTGCCTTGCAATTCCACTGATATTTTTCACCTCCCCTAGATGGTACTGCATCATGTCTCCATAGTAACAAAACAGTTGCAGTATCACATTTGGTAATTATAACAAGAGCAATATTCAGCAGTACTGCAATCCCCCATTGGTGACAATAAACTGTCTTATTAGCTCTTTGGGAGGCAGTTTTCTGATTGGTTACGAGTGCTCTGAACCTGGTTTGAATCCAGCAGTCACCACTGACTCACTTTGTGACCTTCTGTCTATCATCTCTCTCTCTCTCTCTCGCTCTCTTTCTCTCTCCCTCTCTCTCTGTCTCACTCTGCTTTGGGATACAGCACATATGAAAAGTACTGTGAGTCCAATTTCCTTCTCTTGACTCATTTTTAAAAGCCTCCAAGGATGCCAGGATTAGAAACACAGAAACATAGACAATGACAGCAGAAAAATATCAATGGTCCATCCAGTTTGCCTGTAGGTCCATATAAAACCCTGGGACCTACTATCCACACAGGGTACTGACCCTCACTATTGATTCCCCTGTTCTGCTCCCTACTGCTACCACCCTGAGTATGCTCTGTACCCTTCACTCTGCTCCACCCATTCTTGAAACCATTTAAGGTTTTGGCACCCACCACCTCAGCTGGCAGACTGTTCCATGGTTTCATGTGCAGCAGGCATCCTCACGGACATGCCACTTGTCAATTCTCTCTCTGCCATGCTGCATCACTCCTAACCCCTGCTGTTGCTAGGAGGTGATTACACAGTGGCCAATGGATAACCACCCACCCCAGAGAAAGTGAGACTTTGCTGGGCTGCTCATGTTTCCACCCCTGCCTGCCCACTGCCCACACAGGCTTATTCCCAGTGTTGGGTTGCCAGTCCCCATGGGCCTTTTTTGGGGTGACTGTCTTTGGTCACAGTACTGCCACCCTGGAAAATTGTTATACCCAGCAAAATGGCCATGTCAGCAGAGGGTCGATTCCCCCCTGTGACGGTTTCCCACAGGCTCATTGTGCAAATGAGCAATCCAGATGTTAGTGGCAGGGTGGATTGCCACTGTCACAGGGGTTGGACCATGACATAATAGCAGGTGCACAGTGCCATGTCATGGACCGTGCCCTCAGTTTAACCATATGAAGAGAGACTAAAAGAGCTTAATGTGTATACCCTCAAAGAAAGGAGGGAGAGGGGGGACATGATAGAAACTTTCAAGTTCCTCAAAGGAATCAGTGAAGTCCAAGAGGGTAGCATCTTTCAGATATAAAGATATGCAAGAACAAGGGGGCACAATTTGAAGATTGAGGGGGGACAGCTCAGGGGCAATGTAAGGAAGTATTTTTTCATGGAGAGGGTGGTGGACGCATGGAATGGCCTTACTGAGGAGGTCATGGGGTCAAAAACCACGGGGGAATTTAAGAATGCAAGGGACAGACATAAGGCAATTCTAGTTGGGGGTAGGAAGAAGTAGGCTGTAAGTTAACTAGGGTCTGCAGCTATCCAATAGGTAGGGAAATGGGCAGATTGTCCAAGCAGTCCTTATCTGCTGTCAAAGTCTATGTTTCTATGTTTCTCAGCTATTGGCACTATTGTTGTTGGCTTCTCCCACCTCCCTCACCCAACACATGTTGACCTGTTTCATAGACATGTCCATTGTGATTCATCTAGTCCCACACTGGTCCATCCTTGTAGTCTAGAGCTCCAAACTTTCTCGGCCAGGTATAATCTTTCCCTGGTGACCAGTGGATCCCACTCCCTAGCTTCATCCCTGTCCTCTCAGTTGGTCAGTGGTTAACCCTTCTATCTGCTGGAACACCAGTTCCTGCTCACAGGCAGTGGCACCCTGAAAAACTGCTTCAAATCATTCTTCTGCTGTCAGTGTCGCTGCTTCATGTAAGTGGAGGGCCATGTTTAGCATCTCCATACATGACTGTACAAAGGCTGCTAATGTTGCTATGCCTAAGCCAAATTGTTGTATTGTGACTTGTTGTTGTTTAAACTACCAGGTCCATCCTGTAAATGAGCCCTGCTCAATGGTGTTCTGCCTGGCTAAATAAAGATATTGATAAATTGATTGATTGTTACTAGCACCCTCATTAACAGGGCATCCCCTTCACTTTTTTATTCATTGTTTTCCTTTGGTAACTGGGTAAGGCCTACTAGCCCCAAAGCCTGTTTTCAGGGTGACCCAAGAGCACTGGGGAAGTTGTGACTTTCTTAGTGTCACACAGTATGCAATTGGAGGATGCTGGAATCAATCCCAGGTTTGCTGGCTGTACCAAGCTCATTCACAGCTTGTTACTCTAACATCTATGCTATACTGCCAGCCCTGCACTGTCACATTGACGTGTGTATTAGCTCAGGGAAAGACTTGCATCACCTGTGTGAATAACACAAAAGGGTGCAAAGGAGACATGTACTGCAACGGGGTTGTTACAATCATTTTGTGGCACCAAATTGTGACTGCTTATGGGGCTGAGATGTCTTGTCAGTTTATCCTACACAAGGCTTTGCATGCTTTTCCCATGATGCTTGGCACTGACTTTGCAGCTTTTTAAGTGTGTGTGTGTGATTGGCAGAATGACACACAGAGCAGACAATATTCGTCTATGTGAGTCCAAGTTTGCGCAGTGTGTCAGAATGCTCGCTTGGCAACTTAGACGGCTGGCATAGAAAACTACTAAAATATGTTTACTGGCACAAAGATAAATGACCAGTGGTTGCAAGGAACCACAAAAATGAAGTGGCAGGTCACCAACAGTTGACTGAATTCTTCCATCAGCTCTTCCTGGACTATGCACTCAGTGAAAAATGTTTCTAGGTTCCTATGTTTATTGAACACCTTCAGGCCTATTTTTGGAAGTTGACTCTGTTAAGGGATCATCTTTACACACCGAATACCCACCTTATCCTAGTTCTGCTTGAAAGTTTTAAGTAGATGATGAATGGATGTTAATATGCAGCTTTTAGAAATGTTCTCCAAAAATCCACCATAACTACCTAAAATCGGGTAGAATATTTGATCATGGCCAGGCTGTTATGGCTCTTACTGTATTTACAGTACGTACAACTCTACCCAGATGTTTTTGGAGAAACTCTGGTGGTTGCTTTTTTACCTCTGGGTTTGAAGGATGTGGATTCAACACCCACTCTGCAGACTTCCTCTCATATTCAGTAAATTAATATATATATATATTTTTTTAAATAATCCAAAGAAATGGATTGGGATTAATAATTACATTTGTATCCATGTCTCGGGTCTGAGGTTGCAGATGGATGTTGGTAAAAAAAAAATTACAGTATCACATTTTATAATTATAATGAGCAGTATTGAGCAGTACTACAATCCCCCATAGGTGACAGTAAACTGTCTTATTATCCCTTTGGAAGGCAGTTTTCTGATTGGTTAAGAGTGCTCAGAAGCTGGTTTGAATCAGCAGTCATCACTTACTCACCTTGTGACTTTCTGTCTGTCATTTCTAGCTCTCTGTCTCTCTTCTTTGGGATACAGCCCACATGAAAAGTACTACATCAATCCAATTTCCTTTTCTTGACTCTTATGGCTGCAGTAGGTGGAGCCTGCAGATGTTTTGCATGTACAAAAGGAGTGATGTCATGTTTTCTGTCCGTGTAACTGACTGAAGGTATAAATAGTCTCCTCCACCTTACCCTACTCCAAGAATGTTTTCTGCCCTCAAATAAATATGCTTTCATAGTAGTCAATGGTTCAGTGCACTATTTTCTTTCTTAAGTGGGATGTCCAAGAACTGGAACCTGAGTAGTGGGAGGCAGCATTAGTTTTTTGGGGGGAGTAAGATGCACCCCCACCTCCACCCAAGAAGCTCCTAAAGATCCACCCCACCTGTTTTTTTGGTTCATGTGGGAGGGGCATGAGGTGGATCTATCATGCTGGAACAATTGACTATCAGATCTGCCTGGGGCTTCAGAGCTTAAGCTTCAGAAGGAAAGAAAAAGCCAGAAACTCCATCCTTATACAGCACTTGTTTAAACAGCCTTGGCTCAGCTTACATTCTTCTCCTGAGCACACATTTTCATAAATACATTCCAAGAGATGGAAAGTCCCTCCTGGTGGGTATATGGTGTTATTCAGACCTGTTCTCCAACCCTGCCCCACCACCTTACTCTGTATTTTGCATCAGGTGAAGTGTGTCAGTACAGCAAGAGGCTGCAGTGTATATATTTACTGGGCTAGCAGTTTTAAAGAGCCCCTGACAATGTTGAGACAACTTTGAGAAAATGTAATGTTTAGCACAAGTAAGCTTATATTTTAATACTGTTTTCTGCATTTCTTATTCTTCTCTATTACTAAGGACATCTGCATGTAAACAGGATCACTGCCATATCTGTTCTGGCTGCTTGCCTACATATGACATCACAGTTCTGTTTATATCACAGTCTGTTGCTGTGGGGATAATTACGATGCCATAAATGGGGGATTATTTTATTTATTTATTTAAAAGTTGGTAACCAGGAAAAGCACCATGACCAGAAGCTCATTTCCAGGTGAAACCCAGATTATGATGTCATATGTAGGACAGCAGAAAGAGCAGATAAAGTCTAAGGGACAGTAAGCCTTTTTCATACAGCTGTCCTTGTAATAAAGAAAAAAGGTCAATAATGATAGAAAATACATGAAATATAAACTGAACTGTCTAAATCTCACATTTTTTCCAAGTTTTTCTAACAGTGTTGGGGCTCTTTAAAGGAGTAGTCTACTCAGAATTTGCAAAAACATATGTTATGCAGAGTGTTTTGATTTGTATGTTAAGTCCTAGTCTCCTTCCCTTTGTCTGCTATTAGGAGTTTTTCCTAAATTAGCCTATTAGCAGATGCCTGCGAGCTAGCTAACTGGGGTTTCTTTTTTTTTTTTTGCAGTTGATCTTTTTATTGAAGTATTTAAAAGATAAACAAACAACAAGTATATCCTATAACAATACTATATAAAGTTATATAAATGATAAACTAAGTAGCATAACATCTAACAAAGGAGGAAAAAAAGACTATTCAATGGTAATAGAATAATTATGGGTTAACTACCTAAACTAGAACAGTTACAATATTATAGTGAAAAAAAGGCTTAGCACTATATAATATACTGCAAAAATAGAAGAAGTATAAGGTAAAAGAGGAGATATGAATAGTCGTAGTTGTGCATTACTACGATGTATATATCGTTAGAGTGCTGCTAAAACTTATATAGAAAAGATTAAGAAAACAAGAGAAGAGGAAGAAATAGCAAAGAGAAGAGAGTATCAAGTAAGTCGAGAAAAAACGAGAGCACAATCTGAGGAAACGGGGATATCAATAAAAGGAGAGAGAGATATTATATAAAGTATTTCAATCCATACTTTAAGTGCCAGATTGGCTAGATGAATCCAAATATTTAAAATATTCCTGCCAACATTTATTATATATGTTGAGTCGGTCGAAAGAAATATGTGTCATACGATCCAGGGAGGCATGTTGAGATAAATGATTAAGAATATCGGTATCGGGGAGAGCGGGGATTATATTAGATCTCCAATACGTAAGTATACTATGTTTAGCTAGAAGAAAAAGTATGGTTAACCATCTGTTCAGGGATTGGGGAATATTATGGGGATGAGGGTCAAAAATACCAAGTATACAGTGTTTAGGATCTAATACAAAGGGTTGACCACTCACTTTCATTGCAAATATATGAATCTGATGCCAACATTTTTTTATGGAGGGACAATCCCATAAAATATTAAGTAAATTGCCATTGGGCGAGTTACATCACCAGCAGTTGTCATTATCCATTAATCTCATTTTATGCAATACAGTTGGGGTCCTATACCATAAATGGAGAATTTTAGTCCAAATAACTGGGGTTTCTGTAAGAAAACCACTACTAAATTAAGTTCTAATTCACTATTTTTGTTTTCTATGTGTGTCAGGTCTAGCTTTCAGGAGTGTTTTAATTTTAAAACTGTTAATTTCATCAAACTATGCACAACCATAAAAGCACAGAAATTGCCCAGATCATTAGCGCTATATTTAGTTAAGACTCTAGCTGTTTCCTTACAGAAAACCCACTCAGTAAGATTTCAAGTATTTCAAGTATTTGCTAAACTATAAATGTAGGTACCAGCACACATTCAATTAGGTAGAACTAGCATTTAGTGCTAATTTTGCTCTGTGACATGATTTTCATTTTTTTTACAAATGAGGTGGATAGTATGAAGCTGCAACCTAGAAACTGCAAAATACTTTAAAGTCACTTTTTCTCCTGTGTGTGGTATAGCATGAAAACAACAGGGTGACAGTGACTATTTCAGCTATACATTTGATCCCATTTTACAATGATTCATTGCTCTACTCCCAGGGGTTCTTAAATGGTGAGGCCAGCCTCGCTGGGGAGGCCCCAACCTGTTCCAGGGGAGGCTCAAGCAAGTCTGAAAAAGTACTGTATATAAATGTTGGGTTTTATATATTTTGTATGAAGAGATAAAGCAAACTGAAAGAGGATAGTAATAGTAGGTGAATCTTATGTATTTATTTACTAATAGGTGACAAGGGGAAGGTGAATGAGCCAAATCTAATTTCAGGTGTACCCAGGGAAGGGTAGGTGTGAATACATTTCAGAAGGTAACTGCAAAACAATCAAGAAATATACAATGAGCAATAGTGCAAATAAATATGAACAATAAATTAATGAGTGGTGGAAATTGATCAATTTGTAAACTGATGGCAGAACAGCCCAAATACAAAGGCTGAGCACAGAAGTGCTAAGAGCAACAGCAGGAAGAAGCAAAGTAATCCCTGAGATGTTGCTTATGAGCAGAGAAGAAGGGGGAGAGGCAAAGTATGTAGGAAGGTTATTTCATATAGAGAGGAAACAGAGGAAGCAGTCTAACCCATGGAGGTACTGTAACAAGGGGTAACAATGGTTCAAGAATGAAAATAACAGAGCAAATAGGTTGGCCTGTGGGGTGGGGGGTTACAATAAGCTGAAAAATAATATTTATTTACTTTATTTATTTGTTATTCAGATAACACCTTTGAGCACAGGAGATCTTTTTCAAAAGTGCCAAGTCAGTATAAGACAAAGAACTGAATGTGAGCCAAGTACTCAGAGGCATTTTAATCTATTATTGCGCAAAGTACAGTACGTTATTTTTCTTTGTGAGGCCCAAGATTATTTCAGTTTTTGGGGAGGCTCAAAACCTTTTCCATGGATTTGGGGAGGCTCACTGTAACAAAGTCTGAGAACCATTGCGTACTCATTTAGTATACCACACTTTTTCAAATAATAAAACAAATATTCGCTAAACTAAACAACTATTAAAAAGATACTTCACATTTATAACCAAAATATTTTTTGAAAATGTCACAGAGCAAAATCAGTACTAACTGACAGTTCTACCTATTAGAATAGAGGAGGCAGTATAGTGTGGTGGTCTAAGACTCTGAGCTGCAAAGTTGGTGTCTTGGGTTTGAATCCCACAGTCTCCACGTGTGTACTGTGTGTCCCTAAGCAAATCACTTAAGTTCCTTGTGCTCTCAGGTCACACCTGTAGGCAAGCTTTAGTGTGTCTCTCCAGGTACAAAAAAAGAATGCTGGTACCTACATTTACAGTTTAGCAAATATTTTAGAGCTAACTGAGTGAGTTTTCTGTAAAAAAAACTGCTATAGTCTTTACTAATTATAGCAGTGATGATATGGGGCAATTTCTGTGCTTTTTATTGTTGTGTGTAGTTTGATGAAATTAAATTTCAAAATGAAAACATATATTACTGCTAGCTAGACATGACACAACCAGAAAACACAAATAATGAATTAGAGCTATTTATTAGCTGTTTTCTTACAGAAACTCCAGTTAGGTAGCACTCGAGCATCTGCTAAATTGTAACTGTTGCCATTTGTGCTCACTGGATAAGAACAATTACAAAGCTCTGCTGTTGTAAACTGATTTTAAAAAGCACTGCATATGCTAAATCTATGGACCTGGCTACATCACTGTGACATGAGACAGACAGGGTGCATTGTAGGAGGCAGAAGGTAATAAACCTATTTGTGATGGAGATCCCCAAGGGTCATAAAACTGCCCCAAAGCTAGCAGCCTAATTTAGGAAAAACTCCTAATAGCAGACAGAGGGAAGGACACATTAGGACTTTACATACAAATCAAAACACTCTGCATAACATATGTTTTTGCAAATTTGGGCTGGACTACTCCTTTAACTCCTTTAACCATCCACAACCTGTATCCTTCCAAGAACCACTTTATGTGGTGTGTATACCAGCGTGGTTATTTCACTCTTATTTACAGCTTTACACCTTTATCAGTTTTTAATTGCAATTGTGTCTAAATGCTCTACTGTGTAGCCTCCAATCTCCCACTATACCTGCATGCATTGCAGCACTGTTTCACTGCATGCAGGGAGGTCAGAGGCTACCAGGACATATGCAGATGCCAGTGTGGAGCATGGGTGAAGGCTGCAATACTGGGATGCCTCCATACCACAGTAACTTGACAGCTGTATGTGCACTCCCCGGGTGTACCCCCATGTCCCCACCTAACCTACCTCTCTGTCTGCACTTGCCTCCCGGAGGTCCACCTCCTGATGGTATCTGTGTACTGTCCTTGATTATTCTTCTCATTGTGCCGAGTGTTGGGAGTACCCTGCCTGCCCACGTGTGATGTGGCAGCAATACTACCAGCAGAGCAGTGCCAGTAGTGAACACATACATTAGTGGAGCTCCTGTGTGGATCGTGAGCACTGCTGCAGTGGACAATAGACTTGTGGCACTGTGTACAGTGGAGCAGTGGGGATCACTGAAGGCAGTAGTAGAGGTCTGCCTTCAGCCATACAGCAGCAGTACATGAACATCTGTTGTGCCCAGGTGTCTTAATACTGGCAGAACTGATGCCATGTCTCCCTCTCTCTCTCTCTCTCTCTCCCTCCCCTTCCCTCCCTCACACTGACGTAGTCCCTGTTTCCAACATGCGGATCTCCCCCTCCCTTGAACCTCTGTCTGTCACCTCCACAACGCAATTGTGTCCCATAACAGTGAAATATGGTTATTTACATAATATGACTGTGCCATATGCACAGCACTCCATGGGACATGTTGGAGGGCATCTCAAAATGCAGCTGTCATCACCCAGTGCACCATGAGATGTGCACTGCTACTACAGGGTTGAGACAACACACACTATCGCACTCAGTGTGGACAGGCTGTAATGTTTTCAAACCATTATCCACACTGTTCACTGGCAGTGTGGACACACTGTAACGTTTACAGTCTGTAACGGCTTGAATCCATTACAGCTTTTTCGAGTGAAGTGTGGACAGGGCCTGCATGTCTATGTAATTATCTATCTTTCTATCAATTGTATGTATCACTATTTTTACCTATTTCTAAAACAAACCTGCATATCACATTTGCCTGCACTCTGAGCACATACTTATGAAACTGTGCGTATTTGTACTCCACTTCTGCATAGACCTCATACTTTCCTAATATTCCCATTATCACAAGCATAACTTCCTTGCCCTTATCAAAAACACCACCTCTGAAAGTTACTATCACATTTTCTCTGCTAACAGTCCATCATCATTACACCTGACTTCCTGACATCAACACATTGCTTAAATATAACTTACATCACCTCATGGACAAAAACCCTGTTTCTCTAAGAAAAAAAAAAAAACCTGCGTAAATAATCCCAAAGCTGAACATATGCCAGCCATTACTTTTTCATGTACAGGCCACCTTCTGTACCATCATGGGGATTTACATATGTTTCCCATGATGCTTTGCATTATTGGGGTATGTGCAATTGTGTTTTCTTTAACATTTGGCTGTCTGGCCAATATCATCTGGGATAACTCATACATCAGTAGCATTTGCTCTGGGGTTCTTTTGTAAACCTATATTGCTTCCTATTCCTTCCATTAAAATGTACACCTCCATGTATTTTCCTAATAACGTGTATGCCTTCCTTAGAAAAGAAACTAAAACAAATCTTACTACTTACAAATCATTATGTTGTTTCTCCATACCTCCTTAACAATGCCACACAACTTCACTAACTTCATTATGCAGCCGTGGTGGATCTGACCAGAATTTGTTAAAAGCTGCCAAGGATGCCAGGATTACAAACATAGAAACATAGACAATGACAGTCAAAAAAATATCAATGGTTCATCCAGTCTGTCTGTAAGTCCCTATAAAACCCCAGGACCAATTGTCCACACAGGATACTAACCCTCACTATCCACTCCCCTGTTACTCTCCCTACTGCTACCACCCTGAGTATCCCCTGTACCCTTCACTCTGCCCTACCCATGCTTGAAACAGTTTATGGTTCTGGCATCCACATCATCAGTTGGCAGACTGTTTCATGGTTCCACTATTCTTTCTGTAACATACAACTGTCTCATATCCCTCTTGAACCTCCCTCCTGCCAGTTTCTTCTTCTTGTGGCCCCACGTCCTTGAACTGTTAATCTTGCCAAATAGTTCCTCACAGTTCACCTTGTTTATTCCTTTTAGGAACTTGAAGGTCTCTAGCATATCACCACTCTCTCATCTGGTCTCCAGAGAGTACATGAAGAACAATAATAATCAGCATTTATATAGTGCTTTTCATACACATGGTATCCCAAAGCACTTTATAAGCAATGAGAGACTAGTAGTGAAACGACTGAATGTGGAGTGGTGGCCATTTTGCATATGGGCACCCACATGCAGCCTTTGACAACTGCGTAAACCATGAACGTATTCAGTGCCATGAGTCAATCCTCATAAGATCTGCCATGCTGGTCCTGAATCATTCTGGCCACCTTTTGTTGCACTGTCTCTAGTCTGTCCATCTCTTTCCTGAGGTCAGAAAACCAGAACTGGGCACAGTACTCTAGGTGTGGCCACACCAATGATCTATAAAGAGCTAGTAATGCCTCTTTTCTTCTACTGTCAATACCCCTTCCGCTACATCCCAGCATCCGATTTTCCTTACTATAGGCCTTGTTGCACTGGCTTGATTGTTTAAGTAAGTCACTAATGATGACTCCAAGATCCTTTCCCTGGCTGCAGTTCTCAGCTTTACCTCTCCCATCCAGTACTCTGTCCTAGGGTTCTTGTTCCCCAGGTGCATCACCTTGAAGTTTTTGGCACTGAATTTTAACTGCCATACCTTAAAAAAACTCTATAGCATTTGCAGGTCATTCTGCATCTCCCTAATTCCCTCATTACTATCTACCCACCCACAGAGCTTACCTACAAACAGGCACAACTTGCACCATTGTGACTGATAAACTTATTGAACAGGACAGGGCCCAGGATGGACTCCTGTGGCACCCCACTGGTGACCTCCCTCTCTACTGATTTGACCCCATTAATCACAATCCTTTGCTGCCTCTCCTTCAACCAGTTTCCTACCAGTAGCGTAGCAAATTCCTAGAGGGCCTGGGTGCAAGGTGATGTTACAGGGCCCCTTCCCAGTTTTAAATAAACATCAAAATTATGATTTGAGCCCCTCAAACCTCATGGGCCCGGGTGCCACTGCACCCCCTGCACCCTTGTAGCCATGCCCTTGTTTCCTACCCATCTTACTATGTCCCTGACCGGACCCAGATCCTCCATCTTCTTCTGCAGTCTTATGTGAGGTACCAAGTCAAAAGCCTTGCTGAAGTCAAAGTAAAGTGAATCCACTGCTTGGCCCCCATCCAATACCCTGATCATCTAGTAAGAAAAAAAAGCAACCTATCAGGTTGGTCTAACAAGGCTCCCTGCCATGAACCCATTCTGTTTGCTATCGTGGAGACTGTTACTGTCCAAGTAATCTATGGGATACTCTTCATCGGTTTACCCACAACAAAGGAAAGACTGACAAGTCTGTACTTCTTTGGTCGATCCTTTTCTCCCCTTGTGGAGTGGACTACATCCACCACCCTCCAGTCTTTTTGAATTACCATTGTCAGTAATGAGCTATTGTATAGTCCTACCAGGGGTTGGCCAGTTCTGCTACCAGCTCCCTGAGTTTCTGTTTCTTTCTAACTGCTAGCCCTTTCAGGACCTTTTTGCTGATAAATATTGGCTGCCACATCTCTGGGACCCCCTTTATGGCAGATTTGACACCAGTCACTGGCAAGGGCTTTCTACCTTCTTTTGTGAAGACTGTGCAAAATAATCACTAAGGACAGTTGTCTTTTGCACATCCTCCTTAATTACCCTACCTCCCTCAGAAAACCTAACAATTTCTCCTCCTTTCTTTCTTTTTGCCCTAATATACCTGTAGAACTGCTTTTCCCTGTCATTGACTCACTCCACAATACAGTACGCAGCTCAGAGTCTGCTTTCATCTCCCTTACCACCTGGTGTGCTTCCTTAGTTCTTAATTGGTATTCAGCCCATTATTCCTGCCACTGAATTTCCTTGCACAGTACCTGGTGAAGGTCTTTTTTGGCCCTCACTGCTTCCCTAACCCTTGCTAAGAGCCATATTGGTCTCTTGTACCTGTTCTTATTCAATCAATCAATAAATCAATCAATCAATCAATCAATCAATCAAATTCTTTATTTATCCAGGCAATCACCATTGAGCAAGCTCATCTACAAGGTGGACCTGCATTACACAAGTCAATAATGGTACATTTATACACAAGGAGATAGACAGTAAAAGCAAGTGTACAACAGTGCACGGAGGCCTGCAGTAGACAGTATATAAAAAGAAAAAGAAAAAATACATTTTGATTCAGGGTGTAACAAACAGTAGAGTGCAAGTCAGCAAAGGATTACATCAGATACAACAATACACCTGGATTAATGTTCTTGTACAATAAGGGTGTTATAGAGCAACATAGGGTCTACCTGAGATGGATGCAACAAATGAAATGGCATACACAGTCCTTTAGAAGCCCTCAGAGTATTGAGGTGTGAGACATGTTTTGGGGGGAGTATGCAGCTAGTATGGGGGGAGGATCTGATGATGGGAAATATTAGGAGCAAATGGATACACTGCTGGGGGTGTATACTGAAAAGGATGGTAGGGGAGGGTGAGATTTAGAGCTGGGATAGGTAGAAGGCTCAAGGACTAGTTGTGCAGGCAGGAAGGGTGTAAGGAAGAGGCTGGGGTCGTTGTGGAACAGATGCAGGCATCTGAGAGGTAATTTGCCTGGGGGTTTAACACACGGCAGAATAACTGCAGTCTTTGGATTCAGTAGTGTCTGAAGCGCATTCCAGAGCTAGGATCGTTGGGAGCAGTTGCAGGCTTCTGTAATGTATTTAGAATAAAGGGTCTTAAATACTGTAAGACTAATGGGAGTCCTCAGTTTCAGAGATTTCTGTAATATGTTCCCGAGAGATGGTAGTACGAATCCTATAGCAGCTCTCCCAAAGCGCATTAGGGCTTTGGCCACTTTCAGGGAGTTCAGTGAACAGCTTCTTAAGGCATAGGTTCCAAGCATATTGAAAGTCAGGCAATCAACAATGTACTGTGGTAGTTTACAAGTTATAGCTCTGTATATCCAGAGAGCCGCATTTTGATTTTGTCTGGAATGTAAGGAGGTCCAACTGACGGCCGCATATAAAGAGCAGTGGTGAGTGGAGTAGGGGAGTCCAGTGATGAAGCGTAGAGCTCTGTGGTAAAGTATATCCAATTTACCAAGGTATGAAGTAGCACATTGGCTGTATATAAAGTCAGCATAGTCAATTAGGGAAAGGAACGTAGACTGAACTAGCTGTCTCTTGGCTTCTGAAGTTAGTAGGCGGTTCAACCTAAAAAAGAGACCTAATCTCTGCCTCAGTTTTTTTAGCAAGCCCTCCATGTGATCAGCAAAGGAGAGTTTGGAGTCAAGTCAGACCCCTAGGTATTTGAATTTCGGTACAAATTCCAGGGTTTCTCCTAGGAGGGTGATGATGGGTGGCAGAGCAGGGTTAGCTACAGGGTAGGCTACATTGGTTACTGTTCTCATGCCTAACATATACCTCAAGAATAGCCTCCTTAATTGCCCCCATCTCTCCTTCACACCTTCGATGCTGTCTGTTCTGACTAACTTGTCTCTTCATCATCTAATTGAAGTCCACCCTTCTGAAATCAAGGACCTCAGCCCTCAATTGGAGATTTCCAGTCCCAAGGCCAGCTTGAACCAAATAGAGTTATGGTCACTAGACCTTTGTTGCAGACCTGCCATAAATCTCCTACCACCTCTAAGTTGATGACACCAGATTGAGAATGGCAGCCTTTCTGGTGGGTTCTTTAACAAGCTGTACCAGCAGACAGTCCCGAATCTATTCAGCAGGGTCTGACTTCTGGTGCTCCTGGCAGCTGGAATGTCCCAGTCACTATCCAGCAGGTTCAGACCACCCACCACCTCTAACTCCTCCTTTTCCACTCCCCTTCCCAATTCATCCTCAAGCTGTCTGTCTCTCTATTCCCCTTGTCCTGGCTGCACCACAGTGGCTCTGTCTCCCCATTACGTCCCCTGATGTATTCATCTTCCACAGCCTTGATACCTCCCTGACATATAAGGCTATACCTCCTTTACATTCTCCTCTATACCTCCTAAACATTGTGTAACCAGGGACTGTTAAGCCCTAGTCATTATTCTCTGAGGCCCACATTTCTGTGATGGCTATGGGGTTCATCTCGGTGTCTGCCATCATTGCTTGGAGCGCGTTGATTTTATTGCTCAGATTCCAGGCATTAAGCAGACCCGCTTCCATCTAATCCATGATCCCCTTTTGCTTTTTTTACTTTTCTTTCTACCTTATTCTTCCCTAGTCTCCTTAACTTCTTGTTTTTCTTGTTGACTGTAGGCTTTGTAAGCAGTCTCGCCTTGATCCCTTCCCCTAGCCCAATTTAAATCTCAACTTTATTTTTGCCCACTGTGCTGCTACAAGCCCCCAGATAAGAGAGAGTACTAGCTAGGTTTCTTTTCCTCTCTCCTAACCCATGGTTCCCCTAGCCTAAGTCTCCTCTGAAGTCAGTTTAACTGTCCAGTGAAGACTCAATCTTCTGCCCCAGTGCGCTGCCTTCCTGTCTTGTCAGGTGAAGACCGCCACCCTTGTAGAGCCTCCTTCCCCAGTTGTCCCTCAGTCCCTCACAAAGTGGACCCCATCTCCTCACACCAGCCCTTTAACCACCCACTGAACTAATTGATCTCACCCCTCCTTATTCTATCCCCCACTTCACACAAGGAGGACCTCAGAAAATGCCAGGGAGGCTGAGTGTGCCTTTAATCTGTCCCCACAGTTTGTGAAAATTCTGCTTCACAGTCTCCACAGGCTGATTAACATAGAAACATAGACTTTGACAGCAGATAAGGACCACTTTGCCCACCCAGTCTGCCCATTTCCCTATCTATTGGGTAAGCTGCAGATCCTAGTTTTACCAATAGCCTACTTCCTCCTACCTCCCACTAGAACTGCCTTATGCCTTTCCCACGCATTCTTAAATTCCCCCACTGTTTTTGACCCCACGACCTCCTCAAGAAGGCCGTTCCATGCATCCACTACCCTCTCTGTGAAAAAATACTTCCTCACTTTGCCCACAAGCCATACCCCCTCTATCTTCAAATTGTGCCCCTTTGTTCTTGAACATCTCTTTTTCTGAAAGATGTTACCCTCTTGGACTTTGTTGATTCCCTTGAGGTACTTGAAAGTTTCTATCATGTCCCCCCTCTTCCTCCTGTCATCAATGGTATATATATTAAGCTCCTTTAGTCTTTCTTTGTATGGCTTCTGGTGCAGACCCTGCACCATTTTAGTTGCCCTTCTTTGGACTGCCTCCATACTGTCTATGTCCTTGCAGAGATGGGGTCTCCAGAACTGCACACAGTATTCCAGATGGGGTCTTATCAACTGTCTGTACAGAGGGATAACAACTTCCTGTTTTCTACTTGTGATGCCTCTCCCTATGCGTCCCAGTATCCCCCAGCCTTCCTTACTGCCTTCTCACATTGCTTGCTTACCTTTAGGTCATCTGACATGACCACCCCCAGGTCCCTTTCCATTTTTGTTGTTGTTAGTACCCCCCCTACATTGTGTACTTTTCCCCTGGTTCGCCAGATCCTTGGTACTCAAGTGTACCAGTACCCACCACTCCCCCTCTCTCTCACCATCCTCCCTATCCTGTCTATATCCCAGATTTCCGATGAACCAGGAAAGCACCTGACCACCCCATCCCACCCAATTCCCCTCCCAACACCCTCTCTACCCCACTGATAATTGAGTCCCCCACCACTAAGACTCTCCTTGCTAACATCCTTGTGCTTGCCCCCACTGGTGCCAGCAAGTTATCCTGCCCATTACCCCAACTGACTCAGAGCCTCCCTCTCCCCATCAGAGTCAGGTACCTGAGTCGCCTCCATTGGTGCAAAAAGATTTACAAATTGGATGGTGTTGGGCTGGTCAACCTCCTTATGGCTACCCCTGCCTCCCTCCCTTCCCACTTCCTCTCCCTACCACTCTTCACTCACCTGGACCAGTGGGCCTCTGACTGGCAGGTGAAGGTTCTACCATGTTACAACAACAGCAATGCTGTCAACATCCCCGACACTAGTGGGAACAATGCCGACAGTCGGGATTGTTCCCTTTGGAACTAAGTATTTTTTTGCAGGGGGCTTCGCCCCCCCCCCCCACACACACACACACTCCATCTCTAGATAACCAACTCTTAGTAGGAGTTGGTTCAGGGTTGGGGCACAACACCCAGAAAGAGAGCGGCAGTGTGAAGCGAGACCATCACAGTGACCTGGTGAGATTTGTCGCTGTGGTGGTCTTCACTATTGAAATGTCATGCTGACATCATACCGGGGGTGAGATATCGGCTCTTGGTGAGCCAGTGAAGCAGCTGACATATCTGTCCTCTTGCTGCCACCACATGAACCTGGAGCTCTTCAAAGGTCCTGCAGATGAGGCAGTGCCCCCGCATTCAGAACATAACCCAGGAGATGACTGCCACACAGCTACTACAACTGACTAGCTCCCCCGCTGTAACTCATCTCCATACTGAACCTATGATAATCCTAGACCACTGATAACAACATTTATTCCCTTAACTGTCTAGTGCCTTTCAACTACAGCCAGATTTGCTACATCCTGTCCTGCTTTTCTACTTGGTTGTCCTTCCCAGATTACTACCGTGTACCCCTATCCTATGTAGATAGTTTGGGTAAGGAAGCTACCTACCACAATCTTACTGTCTCCCAATACCATGTCCGTAGCACAGCCCCTGTACTCCTACCATATATAGGTATTTGTTAGGGATCCTAATTTGTTTCACCAGATACAACACCACAATCTTACACCATGTATTACACTACGGTGTCTTATATTACGGTAACGTAACCAGTTGCTGATGATCAGCTGATACTTCGGTGCACCCCAGATAGGGAGTTTTAGAGTTCCTTTTTTACACTGCTGGCTACAACACCCGAGGCTTACCTGAACCCCTCAGAAGCCAAGTCTTCTGTGGACTTGCAGTAACCCTACAGACACCCCTGCATCCCATCTGAGATGATGGCCACACACTGGTCCAGACTCAGGTACTTGGGTTTTAAAGACAGTGTGAGTCACAAGTGAGGGCCTTAGGCTGGACACTGGTTAGGACCCATCTGGAGTACTGCGTGCAGTACTGGAGGCCACACCTTCACAAGGTCATTAACCAAATTGAGGCAGTCCAGAGAAGGGCAACCAAAATGGTGCAGGGACTGCATCAGAAGACATATGAGGACAGATTAATGGAGCTCAATATGTATACCCTTGAGCAAAGAAGGGAAAGAGGTGATATGATCGAAACATTCAAACACCTTAAGGGCATTAACAAGGTAAAAGAGTCTAACATGTTTAAATGTAAGAAAAATAGCAGGACAAGAGGACAAAGCATGAGATTAGAGAGGGAGGCCGATTAAGGGGGAATGTGAAGAAATTCTTTTTCACAGAAAGAGTGGTGGATGCATGGAACGGCCTACCTCAGGAAGTGATGGCTATGAATACAGTGCAGGGCTTCAAACAGGCATGGGATAGGCATAAGGGAGCAATACAGATGAGTATGAATAGATAGGTCACTGACAGAGCAAAGGCCGATGGCACATTTATAAGGTAGAAAAGAAATGGGCAGACTAGATGGGCCTTGAGGTCCTTATCTACTGCCAACCACTGTGTTTCTATGTTTCTAATGGGTTAAAATGTGTATCCTGTTTGTGCTACCTCCAAAAATGTAAACTAAAAAGGAGAAGACCAAAACTATGGCATACAAGAGACAGGAGAGGTTGCTATCTAGTATGGCTACAGGTCTACTGGATCATTTTGCATTGCAACTGAGCCCAGACTCGGGTACTGGAATCAGCAACATTTCTGCAGCAGCTACCAACTTGCCCAGCTTGACAGTCACTGAATTTATTGCTAAGTTGAAGAAAAGAACAGCATCAGCTGCAATACAGCCCCTGCTGAATTCTGTTTCTGATTTTGGGGCGGCCACTCAAAAGATACAGTGGCGCCAGCCAGGATAAAAGTAAGTAATTCTGCAGTATTATCACAAAATGCTACAGTATTCTGTGGGGAACTGTAATTCCATGGCAACTAACTCCTTGTGTCATGCAGTATTTTGTGACCTGTCATTTACTACATGCTTCTGCCTCGCATCATGGCTGACTGTGCTGTACATGAGCTGGGTGCCCAGTTGGAATCGGAAATTGGACCGATTGCCCGTAGGACTGACACAGTGAGGTGGGACTTAGAGACAGCTCAAACTGAGGTAAAATTAGTTACAAGTACTTGGGAACAGATTACTTCAAGAGTTACTAGTAATGAAGGGCTAGCATTTACTGGACTAGCACTCACTGACATGTGCAGATGCGATGTTAAGTAGAGGCCCTGTCTGCCTGTTCTGGTAGTTGTTCAGGTGGACATTAAAGATCTCCTGCACGGGAATTTCACCGCTCTCCAGGCCAAATTTCCCATTCACTACTAAAACACCAACAGCTTAACCTAGTTCAATATCATTTTTTTAAATATGTAGCCTCCCCGCCAAGAACAAGGCTGTAAACAAAAAGAATTTCCTAGCCATCCTTTCCTGGTTAACAAAAAATAAATAAAAAACTAGAATAAGATAGGCCATAATATTTCACTTTCCTAGCCATGCAACACTCTTTTAATTTGCCATTTAAGATTTCGAGTGTAGCTGTTTTTCTTTTTTCCATTTTTTGCTTCTGCATCTTCAGTGCCCAGTAGTGTAGTAACCCCAGCCCAGTCATTGAGCTTCTCATGGCTGCAGCACCCCCAGCCCAGTCACTGACCTTCTCATGGCTGCAGCACTAGCAACTCAGTCAATGACCATCTTATGGCTGCAGTACCCCCAGCCCAGGTACTGACCTTCTTATGGCTGCAGTACCCCTAGCCCAGTCACTGACCATCTCATGGCTGCAGCACTAGCAGCGCAGTCACTGACCTTCACATGGCTGCAGTACCCCCAGCCCAGGTACTGACCTTCTTATGGCTGCAGTACCCCTAGCCCAGTCACTGGCCTTCTCATGGCTGCAGCACTAGCAGCCTAGTCACTGAAGTTCTCATGGCTGCAGCACCCCCAGCCCAGTCACTGACCATCTCATGGCTGCAGCACCCCCAGCCCAGTCACTGACCATCTCATGGCTGCAGCACCCCCAGCCCAGTCACTGACCTTCTCATGGCTGCAGCACTAGCAGCCCAGTCACTGACCATCTCATGGCTGCAGCACCCCCAGCCCAGTCACTGACCTTCTCATGGCTGCAGCACCCCCAGCCCAGTCACTGACCTTCTCATGGCTGCAGCACCCCCAGCCCAGTCACTGACCTTCTCATGGCTGCAGCACTAGCAGCCCAGTCACTGACCTTCTCATGGCTGCAGTACCCCCAGCCCAGGTACTCACCTTCTCATGGCTGCAGTACCCCTAGCCCAGTCACTGACCTTCTCATGGCTGCAGCACTAGCAGCCCAGTCACTGACCTTCTCATGGCTGCAGTACCCCCAGCCCAGTAACTGACCTTCTCATGGCTGCAGCACTAGCAGATCAGTCACTGGCCTTCTCATGGCTGCAGCACCCCCAGCCCAGTCACTGACCATCTCATGGCTGCAGCACCCCAGCCCAGTCACTGACCTTCTCATGTCTGCAGCACCCCCAGCCCAGTCACTGACCTTCTCATGGCTGCAGCATTAGCAGCCCAGTCACTGACCATCTCATGGCTGCACCACCCCCAGCCCAGTCACTAACCATCTCATGGCTGCAGCACCCCCAGCCCAGTCACTGACCTTCTCATGGCTGCAGCACCCCCAGCCCAGTCACTGACCTTCTCATGGCTGCAGCACTAGCAGCCCAGTCACTGGCCTTCTCATGGCTGCAGTACCTACAGCCCAGTCACTGACCTTCTCATGGCTCAGTACCCCCAGCCCAGTAACTGACCTTCTCACGGCTGCAGCACTAGCAACCCAGTCACTGACCTTCTCAAGGCGGCAGCACCCCCAGCCCAGTCACTGACCTTCTCATGTCTGCAGCACCCCCAGCCCAGTCACTGACCTTCTCATGGCTGCAGCACTAGCAACCCAGTCACTGACCTTCTGATGCTCAGCACCCCAGCCCAGTCACTGACCTTCTCATGTCTGCAGCACCCCCAGCCCAGTCACTGACCTTCTCATGTCTGCAGCACCCCCAGCCCAGTCACTGACCTTCTCATGGCTGCAGCACTAGCAGCCCAGTCACTGACCATCTCATGGCTGCAGTACCCCCAGCCCAGGTACTGACCTTCTCATGGCTGCAGTACCCCCAGCCCAGTCAGTGACCTTCTCATGGCTGCAGCACTAGCAGCCCAGTCACTGACCATCTCATGGCTGCAGGACTAGCAGCCCAGTCACTGACCATCTCATGGCTGCAGCACTCCCAGTTCAGTCACTGACCTTCTCATGGCTGCAGCACCCCCAGCCCAGTCACTGACCCTCTCATGTCTGCAGCACCCCCAGCCCAGTCACTGACCATTTCGTGTCTGCAGCACCCCCAGCCCAGTCACTGACCTTCTCATGTCTGCAGCACACCCCCAGCCCAGTCACTGACCCTCTCATGGCTGCAGTATACACAGCCCAGTCACTGACCTTCTCATGGCTCAGCACCCCCAGTCCAGTCACTGACCTTCTCATGGCTGCAGCACCCCCAGCCCAGTCACTGACATTCTCATGGCTGCAGCACTAGCAACCCAGTCACTGGCCTTCTAAAGCCTGCAGTACTAGCAGCCCAGTCACTGACCATCTCATGGCTGCAGCACCCCCAGCCCAGTCACTGACCTTCTCATGTCTGCAGCATCCCCAGCCCAGTCACTGACCTTCTCATGGCTGCAGCACTAGCAACCCAATCACTGACCTTCTAAAGCCTGCAGTACTAGCAGCCCAGTCACTGACCATCTCATGGCTGCAATACCTCCAGCCCAGGTACTCACCTTCTCATGGCTGCAGTGCCCCTAGCCCAGTCACTGACCTTCTCATGGCTGCAGCACTAGCAGCCCATTCACTGATCTTCTCATGGCTGCAGCACCCCCAGCCCAGTCACTAACCATCTCATGGCTGCAGCACCCCCAGCCCAGTCACTGACCTTCTCATGGCTGCAGCACTAGCAGCCCAGTCACTGACCATCTCATGGCTGCAGCACACCCAGGCCAGTCACTGACCTTCTCATGTCTGCAGCACCCCCAGCCCAGTCACTGACCTTCTCATGGCTGCAGCACTAGCAACCCAGTCACTGACCTTCTCATGTCTGCAGTACTAGCAGCCCAGTCACTGACCATCTCATGGCTGCAGTACCCCCAGCCCAGGTACTCACCTTCTCAAGGCTGCAGTACCCCTAGCCCAGTCACTGACCTTCTCATGGCTGCAGCACTAGCAGCCCAGTCACTGACCTTCTCATGGCTGCAGTACCCCCAGCCAAGTCCCTAACCTTCTCATGGCTGCAGCACTAGCAACCCAGTCACTGACCTTCTCATGGCTGCAGCACCCCCAGCCCAGTCACTGACCTTCTCAAGTCTGCAGCACCCCCAGCCCAGTCACTGACCTCTCATGGCTGCAGCACTAGCAGCCCAGTCACTGAAGTTCTCATGGCTGCAGCACCCCCAGCCCAGTCACTGACCATCTCATGGCTGCAGCACCCCCAGCCCAGTCACTGACCATCTCATGGCTGCAGCACCCCCAGCCCAGTCACTGACCTTCTCATGGCTGCAGCACTAGCAGCCCAGTCACTGACCATCTCATGGCTGCAGCACCCCCAGCCCAGTCACTGACCTTCTCATGGCTGCAGCACCCCCAGCCCAGTCACTGACCTTCTCATGCCTGCAGTACTAGCAGCCCAGTCACTGACCATCTCATGGCTGCAGTACCCCCAGCCCAGGTACTCACCTTCTCATGGCTGCAGTACCCCTAGCCCAGTCACTGACCTTCTCATGGCTGCAGCACTAGCAGCCCAGTCACTGACCTTCTCATGGCTGCAGTACCCCCAGCCCAGTCACTGACCTTCTCATGGCTGCAGCACTAGTAGACCAGTCACTGGCCTTCTCATGGCTGCAGCACCCCCAGCCCAGTCACTGACCATCTCATGGCTGCTGCACCCCAGCCCAGTCACTGACCTTCTCATATCTGCAGCACCCCCAGCCCAGTCACTGACCTTCTCATGGCTGCAGCATTAGCAGCCCAGTCACTGACCATCTCATGGCTGCAGCACCCCCAGCCCAATCACTGACCATCTCATGGCTGCAGCACCCCCAGCCCAGTCACTGACCTTCTCATGGCTGCAGCACCCCCAGCCCAGTCACTGACCTTCTCATGGCTGCAGCACTAGCAGCCCAGTCACTGACCTTCTCATGGCTGCAGTACCTACAGCCCAGTCACTGACCTTCTCATGGCTCAGCACCCCCAGCATAGTAACTGACCTTCTCATGGCTGCAGCACTAGCAACCCAGTCACTGACCTTCTCAAGGCTGCAGCACCCCAGGCCCAGTCACTGACCTTCTCATGTCTGCAGCACCCCCAGCCCAGTCACTGACCTTCTCATGGCTGCAGCACTAGCAACCCAGTCACTGACCTTCTCATGGCTCAGCACCCCCAGCCCAGTCACTGACCTTCTCATGTCTGCAGCACCCCCAGCCCAGTCACTGACCTCCTCATGTCTGCAGCAGCCCCAGCCCAGTCACTGACCTTCTCATGGCTGCAGCACTAGCAGCCCAGTCACTGACCATCTCATGGCTGCAGTACTCCCAGCCCAGGTACTGACCTTCTCATGGCTGCAGTACCCCTAGCCCAGTCACTGACCTTCTCATGGCTGCAGCACTCAGCCCAGTCACTGACCATCTCATGGCTGCAGGACAGCAGCCCAGTCACTGACCATCTCATGGCTGCAGCACTCCCAGTTCAGTCACTGACCTTCTCATGGCTGCAGCACCCAGCCCAGTCACTGACCCTCTCATGTCTGCAGCACCCCCAGCCCAGTCACTGAACATTTCGTGTCTGCAGCACCCCCAGCCCAGTCACTGACCTTCTCATGTCTGCAGCACCCCCCCAGCCCAGTCACTGACCCTCTCATGGCTGCAGTATACACAGCCCAGTCACTGACCTTCTCATGGCTCAGCACCCCAGTCCAGTCACTGACCTTCTCATGGCTGCAGCACCCCCAGCCCAGTCACTGACCTTCTCATGTCTGCAGCACCCCCCCAGCCCAGTCACTGACCCTCTCATGGCTGCAGTATACACAGCCCAGTCACTGACCTTCTCATGGCTCAGCACCCCCAGTCCAGTCACTGACCTTCTCATGGCTGCAGCACCCCCAGCCCAGTCACTGTCATTCTCATGGCTGCAGCACTAGCAACCCAATCACTGGCCTTCTAAAGCCTGCAGTACTAGCAGCCCAGTCACTGACCATCTCATGGCTGCAGCACCCCCAGCCCAGTCACTGACCTTCTCATGTCTGCAGCACCCCCAGCCCAGTCACTGACCTTCTCATGGCTGCAGCACTAGCAACCCAATCAGTGACCTTCTAAAGTCTGCAGTACTAGCAGCCCAGTCACTGACCATCTCATGGCTGCAATACCTCCAGCCCAGGTACTCACCTTCTCATGGTTGCAGTGCCCCTAGCCCAGTCACTGACCTTCTCATGGCTGCAGCACTAGCAGCCCATTCACTGATCTTCTCATGGCTGCAGCACCCCCAGCCCAGTCACTGACCATCTCATGGCTGCAGCACCCCCAGCCCAGTCACTGACCTTCTCATGGCTGCAGCACTAGCAGCCCAGTCACTGACCATCTCATGGCTGCAGCACACCCAGGCCAGTCACTGACCTTCTCATGTCTGCAGCACCCCCAGCCCAGTCACTGACCTTCTCATGGCTGCAGCACTAGCAACCCAGTCACTGACCTTCTCATGTCTGCAGTACTAGCAGCCCAGTCACTGACCATCTCATGGCTGCAGTACCCCCAGCCCAGGTACTCACCTTCTCAAGGCTGCAGCACCCCCAGCCCAGTCACTGACCTTCTCATGGCTGCAGCACTAGCAACCCAGTCACTGACCTTCTCATGGCTGCAGCACCCCCAGCCCAGTCACTGACCTTCTCATGTCTGCAGCACCCCCAGCCCAGTCACTGACCTTCTCATGGCTGCAGCACTAGCAACCCAGTCACTGACCTTCTCATGGCTCAGCACCCCCAGCCCAGTAACTGACCTTCTCATGGCTGCAGCACTAGCAACCCAGTCACTGATCTTCTCACGGCTGCAGCACCCCCAGCCCAGTCACTGACCTTCTCATGGCTGCAGCACCCCCAGCCCAGTCACTGACCTTCTCATGTCTGCAGCACCCCCAGCCCAGTCACTGACCTTCTCATGGCTGCAGCACTAGCAGCCCAGTCACTGACCATCTCATGGCTGCAGTACCCCCAGCCCAGGTACTGACCTTCTCATGGCTGCAGTACCCCTAGCCCAGTCACTGACCTTCTCATGGCTGCAGCACTAGCAGCCCAGTCACTGACCATCTCATGGCTGCAGGACTAGCAGCCCAGTCACTGACCATCTCATGGCTGCAGTATACACAGCCCAGTCACTGACCTTCTCATGGCTCAGCACCCCCAGCCCAGTCACTGACCTTCTCATGGCTGCAGCACCCCCAGCCCAGTCACTGACCTTCTCATGGCTGCAGCACCCCAGCCCAGTCACTGACATTCTCATGGCTGCAGCACTAGCAACCCAGTCACTGACCTTCTAAAGCCTGCAGTACTAGCAGCCCACTCACTAACCATCTCATGGCTGCAGCACCCCCAGCCCAGTCACTGACCTTTCATGTCTGCAGCACCCCAGCCCAGTCACTGACCTTCTCATGGCTGCAGCACTAGCAACCCAATCACTGACCTTCTAAAGCCTGCAGTACTAGCAGCCCAGTCACTGACCATCTCATGGCTGCAATACCTCCAGCCCAGGTACTCACCTTCTCATGGCTGCAGTGCCCCTAGCCCAGTCACTGACCTTCTCATGGCTGCAGCACTAGCAGCTCATTCACTGACCTTCTCATGGCTGCAGCACCCCCAGCCCAGTCACTGACCATCTCATGGCTGAAGCACCCCCAGCCCAGTCACTGACCTTCTCATGGCTACAGCACTAGCAACCCAGTCACTGACCTTCTCATGGCTCAGCACCCCCAGCCCAGTAACTGACCTTCTCATGGCTGCAGCACTAGCAACCCAGTCACTGACCTTCTCATGGCTGCAGCACCCCAGCCCAGTCACTGACCTTCTCATGGCTGCGTGCACTTCAGCCCAGTCACTGACCTTCTCATGTCTGCAGCACCCCAGCCCAGTCACTGACCTTCTCATGGCTGCAGCACAGCAACCCAGTCACTGACCTCTCATGGCTCAGCACCCCAGCCCAGTCACTGACCTTCATGTCTGCAGCACCCCAGCCCAGTCACTGACCTTCTCATGGCTGCAGCACTAGCAGCCCAGTCACTGACCATCTCATGGCTGCAGTATCCCCAGCCCAGGTACTGACCTTCTCATGGCTGCAGTACCCCAGCCCAGTCACTGACCTTCCATGCTGCAGCACTAGCAGCCCAGTCACTGACCATCTCATGGCTGCAGGACTAGCAGCCCAGTCACTGACCATCTCATGGCTGCAGCACTCCCAGTTCAGTCACTGACCTTCTCATGGCTGCAGCACCCCAGCCCAGTCACTGACCCTCTCATGTCTGCAGCACCCCCAGCCCAGTCACTGACCATTTCGTGTCTGCAGCACCCCCAGCCCAGTCACTGACCTTCTCGTGTCTGCAGCACCCCCAGCCAGTGGTGCAAGTGGTAGACAAGAAGTACAGGAACTCGGGCACTTGCAAATATGAAACACAGAACGAAATTCTTCAATCTGAAGGATAACTACACAGATACTATGGGATTCAATTAGGGATACTGAAGTATTTCTAGGAAAATATCATTGTTGTACAAGTCACATTTTGTGATGGAATCCCTGATTTCAGGTCACAACGCCAAGAAACTGTTCATTATTTTGCTGGTTTACGGGTTCAGTCCCAGTGTCAGGAAGTACAGGAACTCAGTTCCTGCTGCAAAAAGATACAGAAACTGAGTTCCTGTCTGCTCCTGTCCACTTTCATCACTGCCCCAGCCCAGTCACTGACCTTCTCATGGCTGCAGCACAGCAGCCCAGTCACTGACCATCCATGGCTGCAGCACCCCCAGCCCAGTCACTGACCTTCTCATGTCTGCAGCACCCCCAGCCCAGTCACTGACCTTCTCATGGCTGCAGCACTAGCAACTCAGTCACTGACCTTCTAAAGCCTGCAGTACTAGCAGCCCAGTCACTGACCATCTCATGGCTGTAGCACCCCCAGCCCAGTCACTGACCTTCTCATGGCTGCAGCACTAGCAACCCAATCACTGACCTTCTAAAGCCTGCAGCACTAGCAGCTCATTCACTGATCTTCATGGCTGCAGCACCCCAGCCCAGTCACTGACCATCTCATGGCTGCAGCACCCCAGCCCAGTCACCGACCTTCTCATGGCTGCAGCACTAGCAGCCCAGTCACTGACCATCTCATGGCTGCAGCACACCCAGGCCAGTCACTGACCTTTCATGTCTGCAGCACCCCAGCCCAGTCACTGACCTTCTCATGGCTGCAGCACTAGCAACCCAGTCACTGACCTTCTCATGTCTGCAGTACTAGCAGCCCAGTCACTGACCATCTCATGGCTGCAGTACCCCTGCCCAGGTACTCACCTCTCAAGGCTGCAGCACCCCCAGCCCAGTCACTGACCTTCTCATGTCTGCAGCACCCCAGCCCAGTCACTGACCTCTCATGTCTGCAGCACCCCAGCCCAGTCACTGACCTTCTCATGGCTACAGCACTAGCAACCCAGTCACTGACCTTCTCATGGCTCAGCACCCCCAGCCCAGTAACTGACCTTCTCATGGCTGCAGCACTAGCAACCCAGTCACTGACCTTCTCATGGCTGCAGCACCCCCAGCCCAGTCACTGACCTTCTCATGGCTGCAGCACCCCCAGCCCAGTCACTGACCTTCTCATGTCTGCAGCACCCCCAGCCCAGTCACTGACCTTCTCATGGCTGCAACACTAGCAACCCAGTCACTGACCTTCTCATGGCTCAGCACCCCCAGCCCAGTCACTGACCTTCTCATGTCTGCAGCACCCCCAGCCCAGTCACTGACCTTCTCATGGCTGCAGCACTAGCAGCCCAGTCACTGACCATCTCATGGCTGCAGTACCCCAGCCCAGGTACTGACCTTCTCATGGCTGCAGTACCCTAGCCCAGTCACTGACCTTCTCATGGCTGCAGCACTAGCAGCCCAGTCACTGACCATCTCATGGCTGCAGGACTAGCAGCCCAGTCACTGACCATCTCATGGCTGCAGCACTCCCAGTTCAGTCACTGACCTTTCATGGCTGCAGCACCCCAGCCCAGTCACTGACCCTCTCATGTCTGCAGCACCCCAGCCCAGTCACTGACCATTTCGTGTCTGCAGCACTCCCAGCCCAGTCACTGACCTTCTCGTGTCTGCAGCACCCCAGCCAGTGGTGCAAGTGGTAGACAAGAAGTACAGGAACTCGGGCACTTGCAAATATGAAACACAGAATGAAATTCTTCAATCTGAAGGATAACTACACAGATACTATGGGATTCAATTAGGGATACTGAAGTATTTCTAGGAAAATATCATTGTTGTACAAGTCACATTTTGTGATGGAATCCCTGATTTCAGGTCACAAGCCAAGAAACTGTTCATTATTTTGCTGGTTTACGAAGTTCAGTCCCAGTGTCAGTGGGAAGTACAGGAACTCAGTTCCTGCTGCAAAAAAGATACAGAAACTGAGTTCCTGTGCGTTCCTGTCCACTTTCATCACTGCCCCCAGCCCAGTCACTGACCTTCTCATGGCTGCAGCACTAGCAGCCCAGTCACTGACCATCTCATGGCTGCTGCACCCCCAGCCCAGTCACTGACCTTCTCATGTCTGCAGCACCCCCAGCCCAGTCACTGACCTTCTCATGGCTGCAGCACTAGCAACTCAGTCACTGACCTTCTAAAGCCTGCAGTACTAGCAGCCCAGTCACTGACCATCTCATGGCTGCAGCACCCCCAGCCCAGTCACTGACCGTCTCATGGCTGTAGCACCCCCAGCCCAGTCACTGACCTTCTCATGGCTGCAGCACTAGCAACCCAATCACTGACCTTCTAAAGCCTGCAGCACTAGCAGCTCATTCACTGATCTTCTCATGGCTGCAGCACCCCCAGCCCAGTCACTGACCATCTCATGGCTGCAGCACCCCCAGCCCAGTCACCGACCTTCTCATGGCTGCAGCACTAGCAGCCCAGTCACTGACCATCTCATGGCTGCAGCACACCCAGGCCAGTCACTGACCTTCTCATGTCTGCAGCACCCCCAGCCCAGTCACTGACCTTCTCATGGCTGCAGCACTAGCAACCCAGTCACTGACCTTCTCATGTCTGCAGTACTAGCAGCCCAGTCACTGACCATCTCATGGCTGCAGTACCCCCTGCCCAGGTACTCACCTTCTCAAGGCTGCAGCACCCCCAGCCCAGTCACTGACCTTCTCATGTCTGCAGCACCCCCAGCCCAGTCACTGACCTTCTCATGTCTGCAGCACCCCCAGCCCAGTCACTGACCTTCTCATGGCTACAGCACTAGCAACCCAGTCACTGACCTTCTCATGGCTCAGCACCCCCAGCCCAGTAACTGACCTTCTCATGGCTGCAGCACTAGCAACCCAGTCACTGACCTTCTCATGGCTGCAGCACCCCCAGCCCAGTCACTGACCTTCTCATGGCTGCAGCACCCCCAGCCCAGTCACTGACCTTCTCATGTCTGCAGCACCCCCAGCCCAGTCACTGACCTTCTCATGGCTGCAACACTAGCAACCCAGTCACTGACCTTCTCATGGCTCAGCACCCCCAGCCCAGTCACTGACCTTCTCATGTCTGCAGCACCCCCAGCCCAGTCACTGACCTTCTCATGGCTGCAGCACTAGCAGCCCAGTCACTGACCATCTCATGGCTGCAGTACCCCCAGCCCAGGTACTGACCTTCTCATGGCTGCAGTACCCCTAGCCCAGTCACTGACCTTCTCATGGCTGCAGCACTAGCAGCCCAGTCACTGACCATCTCATGGCTGCAGGACTAGCAGCCCAGTCACTGACCATCTCATGGCTGCAGCACTCCCAGTTCAGTCACTGACCTTCTCATGGCTGCAGCACCCCCAGCCCAGTCACTGACCCTCTCATGTCTGCAGCACCCCCAGCCCAGTCACTGACCATTTCGTGTCTGCAGCACCCCCAGCCCAGTCACTGACCTTCTCGTGTCTGCAGCACCCCCAGCCAGTGGTGCAAGTGGTAGACAAGAAGTACAGGAACTCGGGCACTTGCAAATATGAAACACAGAATGAAATTCTTCAATCTGAAGGATAACTACACAGATACTATGGGATTCAATTAGGGATACTGAAGTATTTCTAGGAAAATATCATTGTTGTACAAGTCACATTTTGTGATGGAATCCCTGATTTCAGGTCACAAGCCAAGAAACTGTTCATTATTTTGCTGGTTTACGAAGTTCAGTCCCAGTGTCAGTGGGAAGTACAGGAACTCAGTTCCTGCTGCAAAAAAGATACAGAAACTGAGTTCCTGTGCGTTCCTGTCCACTTTCATCACTGCCCCCAGCCCAGTCACTGACCTTCTCATGGCTGCAGCACTAGCAGCCCAGTCACTGACCATCTCATGGCTACAGCACCCCCAGCCCAGTCACTGACCTTCTCATGTCTGCAGCACCCCCAGCCCAGTCACTGACCTTCTCATGGCTGCAGCACTAGCAACTCAGTCACTGACCTTCTAAAGCCTGCAGTACTAGCAGCCCAGTCACTGACCATCTCATGGCTGCAGTACCCCAGCCCAGGTACTCACCTTCTCATGGCTGCAGTACCCCTAGCCCAGTCACTGACCTTCTCATGGCTGCAGCACCCCCAGCCCAGTCACTGACCGTCTCATGGCTGTAGCACTAGCAGCCCAGTCACTGGCCTTCTCATGGCTGCAACACCCCCAGCCCAGTCACTGACCTTCTCATGGCTGCAGCACCCCCAGCCCAGTCACTGACCTTCTCATGCCTGCAGCACTAGCAGCCCAGTCACTGACCATCTCATGGCTGCAGTACACCCAGCCCAGTCACTGACCTTCTCATGGCTGCAACACTAGCAGCCCAGTCACTGACCTTCTCATGGCTGCAGTACCCCCAGCCCAGGTACTGACCTTCTCATGGCTGCAGCACCCCCAGCCCAGTCACTGACCTTCTCATGGCTGCAGCACTAGCAGCCCAGTCACTTTCCTTTTCATGGCTCAGCTACCCCAGCCCAGTCACTGACCTTCTCATGGCTGCAGCACCCCCAGCCCAGTCACTGACCTTCTCATGACTGCAGCACTAGCAGCCCAATCAATCAATCAATCAATCAAAACTTTATTTATAAAAAGGCGCCTTTCTAAAACCAAGGCACCTGTACATCACTTAGTAAAACTATATTACTAAAAATAATAAAAATTATCCAACTTAATAATATTTAAAAATCATTAAATGCTTGTTTAAAAAGATATGTTTTAAGTGCTCCCTTAAAAGTTTGGATGGTCGGGCAATCTCATACCTGATGAGGTAGAGAATTCCACAGGGTTGGGGCCATAAAACCAAAAGATCTGGCCCCAGAAGTCTTCAAACGAACCCTGGGAATCTCTAGCAATCCCTCGTCAGTGGATCGGAGAGAGCGGGGGGGGACAGTAGGGACGAAGGAGATCTTTCAGTAGGGACGAAGGAGATCAGCCCAGTCACTGACCTTCTCATGGCTGCAGCACTCCCAGTTCAGTCACTGACCTCATGTCAGTAGCAGCCCCACCCAAGCCACTGACCTTCTTGTGTCTGCAGCACCCCCAGCCCATGTATTGGCCTTCCCATGGCTGCAGCACCTGCAGCCCAGTCACTGATTGTCTTATGGCTGTGGTGCCTCCAGCCCAGTCACTGACCTTCTCATGGTTGCAGCACCCCCAGTCCAGTCACTGACTTTCTCATGGCTGCAGCACCCACAGCTCAGTCACTGACCTTCTCATGTCTGCAGCACCCCCAGCCCAGGTACTGACCTTCTCATAGCTGCAGTACCTCCAGACCAGTCACTGACCTTCTCATGGCTGCAGCACCCCCAGCCCAGTCACTGACCTTCTCATGGCTGCAGTATATACAGTCCAGTCACTGACCTTCTCATGGCTCAGCACCCCTAGCCCAGTCACGGACCTTCTCATGGCTGCAGTATACACAGCCCAGTCACTGACCTTCTCATGGCTACAGTATACACAGCCCAGTCACTGACCTTCTCATGGCTGCAGTATATACAGCCCAGTTACTGAACTTCTCATGGCTTAGCACTCCCAGCCCAGTTACTGACCTTCACATGACCACTGCACCCCCAGCTCAGTCACTGACCTTTTCATGGTGGCAGCACCTGCACCCTAGTCACTGACTTTCTCATGGCGGCAGCACCCCCAGCATAGTCACTGACCTTCTCATAGCTGCAGTATACACAGCCCAGTTACTGAACTTCTCATGGCTTAGCACTCCCAGCCCAGTTACTGACCTTCACATGACCACTGCACCCCCAGCTCAGTCATTGACCTTTTCATGGTGGTAGCACCTGCACCCTAGTCACTGACCTTCTCATGGCGGCAGCAGCACCCCCAGCTCAGTCACTGACCTTTTCATGGTGGCAGCACCTGCACCCTAGTCACTGACCTTCTCATGGCTCAGCACCCCCAGCCCAGTCACTGACCTTCTCATGGCTGCAGCACCAGCAGCCCAGTCACTGACCTTCTCATGGATGCAGTACCCCCAGCCCAGTCACTGACCCTCTCATGGTTGCAGCACCAGCAGCCCAGTCACTGACCTTCTCATGGTTGCAGTACCCCTAGCCCAGTCACTGACCTTCTCATGGCTACAGCACTAGCAGCCCAGCCACTGACCTTCTTATGGCTGCAGCACCCACAGCCCAGTCACTGACCTTCTCATGGCTGAAGTACCCCCAGCTCAGTCACTCACCTTCTACCGTCTCATGGCTGCAGTATACACAGCCCAGTCACTGACCTTCTAATGGCTAAGCACCCCTAACCCAGTCACTGACCTTCTCATGGCTGCAGTATACACAGCCCAGTTACTGAACTTCTCATGGCTTAACACTCCCAGCCCAGTTGCTGACCTTCACATGACCACAGCACCCCCAGCTCAGTCACTGACGTTTTCATGGTGGCAGCACCTGCACCCTAGTCACTGACTTTCTCATGGCTGCAGCACCTACAGCCCAGTCACTGACCTTTTCATGGTGGCAGCACCTGCAACCTAGTCACTGATCTCATGGCTGCAGCACCTTCAGCCTAGTCACTGACCTTCCCATGGCGGCAGCACCCCAGCCCAGTCACTGACCTTCTCATGGCTGCAGTACCTACAGCCCAGTCACTGACCTCATGGCTATAGCACTCCCAGCCCAGGCATTGACCTTTTCATGGTGGCAGCACTCCAGCCCAGTCACTGACCTTCTCATGGCTGCAGCACTCCCAGTTCAGTCACTGACCTTCTCATGGCTGCAGCACCCCTAGCCCAGTAACTGACCTTCACATGACTGCAGTACCTACAGCCCAGTCACTGACCTTCTCATGGCTGCAGTACCTACAGCCCAATCACTGATCTTCTCATGGCTGCAGTACACACAGCCCAGTCACTGACCTTCTCATGACCACAGAACCCACAGCCCAGTCACTGATCTTCTCATGGCTGCAGTACCTACAGCCCAGTCACTGACCTTCTCATGGTGGCAGCACCCCCAGCCCAGTCACTGACCTTCTCATGGCTGCAGTACCTACATCCAAGTCACTGACCTTCTCATGGCTACAGCACCAGCAGCCCAGTCACTGACCTTCTCATGGCTTCAGTACCTACTGCCCAGTCACTGACCTCCTCATGGTGGCAGCACCCCCAGCCCAGTCACTGACCTTCTCATGGCGGCAGCAACCCTAGCCAAGTCACTGTCTTTCTTATGGACTGATCAGTTATTCACTATGTACCCTGAACCAAACACAGGGATAGCTGGTTTGCTGTGTTGGCCATGCATGGGCCTTCAGAGGATGCTGGAATCAGACCAGGCATTTTTTTATCCAGTTTTCTCCCCAGTGTTCCAATGTGCAATAACATCATGCTAGCACTTGGCAGCACATATTTATGCATGTCATCCTCTAACAGTCTCTTTCATGGCATGATTGCTTGCTTACACAACCACCTGGCTTCTGTTAGGTGGTAATCAAGCAGTGAGATGCAGTGGTACCCCCTCTCTGAGGGAAGAGTGTTTCCCTTAAGATGCCTGAGCCTCCCCACAAGTGACCCAGATGAACCAAGCTTGTTTTTGGACCTCGGTTACTAGCATTACAAGTGGTAGTGCTATCACCATGCCAACAGGAAAGCATCATAGTTCTTTAATTAAAGGGAAAGTCCCCATAGCCTTTTTTTCTATATGCCTGTGTAGTCTGTAGGCATAAACAACGACTTCCTCTATTGTACCTTCCTAATTTCATTAAGACTTAAATTTCAAAGGGGTACTTTCATGTCCAGTGGCCATCATAGTCTGAAGGCCCATGAAAAGCTCTTTCAAATGAGGTATTACATTCACCCATAGCTGAAAGCACTCAAGAGATATAGATGACTGAGTCTGTTCAATATTAATACTACACTGCAGCCATTTATAGAATATTGCGATGTCATCGAGGAACAAGCTGCGCCTAACTATGTTGAGTCAAGCCCAGCTTGTTCATCAGTGACATCACAAGGTTCTAAAAATGTTTGCAATACAATATTAATACTGAACAGACTCAGTCATCTATATCTCTGGAGTACTTCCAGCTACAGGTGTTCCCAATACCTGTTCCCAATACCTCATTTGAAAGAATGTTTCTCTGGCTTTCAAACTATGTCAGCCATTGTACCTGAATGCTTCCTTTTAAATGAATACTACTTTTCATTCCATCCCTGCCGAGATTATTATTGGTCACACCTATAACAGAATTAAAAGTGTGTTGATATCATACCTGGCTGCAAAAGGATATGTCAATGCTATGATTAATGTTTGCATTGTTTTATGTGTTGTTGTATTTTATGTTTCTTATTCTGCATTTTACCCTGTACTGCTTTTTCACCCCTAGCCATCAATGAAAATGGCCAGGCTTCTGTTCATGGACCATCCTGGTCTGTTAAAAATAAATCAAATCAAGCCACTTACATCTGAGGTGAAAATTTGCTTGACTCATACAATGTACTCCTTTGGTCTCCAGGCACTATGTGTTTTTGTTGTTCTAGTGGCTGCTCATTTGTTTGTTGGCACCGGGTAGTTGTAGCATGTGGAATTCTGATAAATATTTTGCCCTGATACCTCTCCCCTTCCCTCCCCTCTTCCTAATTCCTTTGCACATCACCACTCTAAAATCTCTATTGGACAATCTACTTTCTCCTGTCATTATCCCCCCCCTCCGGAATAATCTCCCTATGGCTCTCTGCACTTCTCCCTCCTCCCCTTCCTTCAAAATTCTCCTTTGTGACTTCTCCTCCCATACTTATGCTTACAGTTAACCCTCCCTCTGCCTCCTTCAAAACTATGGTCGCCCTCATTACCTCTCCATCTACCACCTTCTACCCCTTTTGTTCTTTATTATAAAATAGGTAGGAGAAAACAAGACCTATGATTGGTCAGATGAGATCACATGACCATGGGTTATTCCACCACAACCGCACAATTCAGAAATACTTAACTTTCTGAACCTCATTATTCAAAATAAAAAAAAATTAGACGAAGCATTTTATAATCATAATAAAGTACTCCAGAGGGAGCGTAATTGAGAGATAATGGCATTTCTCCGGTGCATAAGGCACTCAGAATTGCCTCATGCCTCAGTTCCAGAGTCCTTCAATTACCACACAATAATACACAGCCTGTCATGCCTTATTGCTTAAGTGACTGCCCCAGCCTGCAGAGTGTTGTTCCCTTTAGTGTCCCAACAACCTTGGCCCCTTAATGGGATTTCATTTGTCCACAAGAACCCGCATCTTCTACCCTACCTAGTAGCAGCATTTTCTTTCCCTGTAACGATCATGCCTCCCTTCCTTGTTGCATTCGTGCATTATCCCACCCTACTGCACTACTGCTCTGTTAACATTTATTTCATTTTATTATTGCATTTGTGTTGCACATTTAGATTTATTACATAACCATTTTTTATTTCAGAATTTATTACGTAGTACAAATTTACAAGGTATATTAATGAGAGTTCTCATTTGGCTTTCTTTCTTGATTTCCATACTGTACATTTCATTTACGTATTCGTAATTTGTTTACCAGGAATGGCACACTAAGCTCTGATAAGTTGTTTCCAGATGTGTCCTGGGGGGAGATTGCATGGACATGTTTTAGTAACAGGGGACTGTTGGCTGTGACACCAGGAAACTCCCTTACTCTTCCTCCGTAAGTGCCATGTGATTCTTACTTCCACCTGGACAGTGATGAGTCAGGACAGACGGACAGAAAAGGAACCTTGGTTTAATGCCTCATCCGATGGATGACACCTTATCAATACTGAACTCCCTTTGCACTGCACTACAGTGTCAGTAAGGGGTAGTATCCTAAGTCCCTGGCATGGGGCTAGAACCCACGACCTTCCAATCTTCCTGCCCCAGAAGCAAGCATGTGCATTACATTGAATGAGTACAATAAAAAAAACAGCATATAATTTTTTTGCTTGCCAATACAGTACTGTTCCTTCAATTTTCACCGCTTGTTTTTGTTTGAGCTCTCCTGCCTCCTGTATGGATTGGATGGGAGATAAACGGAGAGATGAGGAGGATTAATAGTTAAACCTCCTAGCACCTAAGTTAGGTACTGGTGCACAACAGTTTTACCTATTGACTGGATGACATGTACACATAAACACAGTTTTTTTGATTAATCAGGCATATTACAATAGATTCATTCCATTTAGCCAGATACACTTACGAATAACCAGACATCCAGAGTAATGAGGCATGGATTAAGGAGGTCTGACTGTAGTTCCCATTGTAAATCTTTTTATAGGATTGTCTTTTGAGTTGAAAACCGAAGTAAACACTGAGATCTGGGTCTGGAAGATGGTGGCCCAGTGCACACTGCTGTTTTGGTTTGCATTTGATTTTTATTAAAAAAGTCATTGCGAAGGCTCAACTCCTATGTCCATTGATCGTTTTCGTTATTTTGAACTTCGACCTCTGTAGCTCTACGTTTCATGGTAAATGTCACTTCACGAAGAACGGTGGCCACTCCACATTGTAGCTTGTTTCTGTATACTGGAAATGTATTCCGGCTAACTCCTATAAAGTATGTCAGCTTACATAGTCTCCCTGGCAAACTTTGGCACTTAAATGATTTCTGCCACCAATGGTGTGCTTGATACAAAGCGATATGTCTCTCCTGGGACCAGCCAACTTCTCGCTGTCAGAAGCTTCTGACAGAGGGAAGTCGGCCGGTCCCAAGAGGGCTATAGCACTTCATACTAAGTATACCACTTGGTGGTTGAATTGTACAGCTCTAGGAGGCTATGTTTTATTTATTTATTTTATTTATAAATTTCGAATTATAAACCTTTGAGTCAGGGACTCATTTACAAAGGCTCCACGTCATACAGAGAAGGCGACAAGTACAGAGAATAATTGTCTGTTGTGTTTAATTTTTGTCATTTCATTTTGGTTGCACTTTACATTTGTTTTTGTTTTGTTATTTTATTTTTGTGGCATCACATTTAGTTTTCTTGTTTTTATTTATTTTTTTTTTGTTTTCATTTTGTTTTTTCAGTTGTTACTTTATTCACTTGAATGTATTTGATATATACAGTATGTGTGTGTGTGTGTGTGTGTGTGTGTGTGTGTGTGTTTTGACCTTCAAGGCCACCATACTGCTGCATAGAATGTGACTGGGCCACCATGAATTACAACACTGAAAACAAAGCCAGTTTTTTCCATATGCAGCTGTAACAGGTGCAAACAGCAGATATGAGAAATACACGTCTACTGATGCCAGAGTGCTGCACATGTAGCATGTTGTCTAAAATTTAAAGTTCCTGGGATTGATTTTCAAATGGGCCCTGAGATTGTCACAAGCTGCAACAAACAACAGCTTGCATCAGACCCGGTGCGCTAGGGACCCTGCACTTAATTTTGGTACTGATGGGGTCCTGGTGGCAAATACCCCACATTTGCCACAACCACTCTTGTGCGCCAAACAAATGGGACATGGGAGGGGTTTGAAGGAGGGTGCTGTTACACATTGGCAGTGGAAACACTCGTCCACTCACATATCACACCCCCTGATGAAGGGTTCACACCTGAAGTGCTGGGGCAAGCAGTTACCAGAGGGCACATCTCTCAGGAGCTTGCATTAAATTGCAATAAAGTTTTTATTTTTTTTTTCCCCAAGTTTCTGGCAGTTGTTGTCTTATTGTGTGTGGCAGTTTGGATTGTGTTTTTTCCCCACTCACATACCACCTGTAGGGAACCATGGCACTGCAAGCACCCAGCTCAGTTATGGCTACCCTGAGATGGCTTCAATCTGGTGATTTGAGGGATGGAAATGACATGGATCCAAGGGGACAGACCACAATGTCCCTCCACAGGCACAATAAGAGTACAGGACTGCAAGGGTACATCTGCCCCAATAGTCAGGTAGCACACCGGAACTGTCAGTGTTGAGGCCACAGATATGGATCCAATGCCCCTGGTGCCAGATGTGGTTGACAGAACCCTAAGTCCCCAAACCACTGTAATGGCTACAGACTACCAGACCCCACAGGCAGTTCCATACCATCCAGCACTGTACAGGACATTGCTCTTGCTTCCATACATGGACTGGATACAGTAAGTGTGCAGTGCAATGCTCCCAACCAAGCACACCAGACTGGCTGGTACACACTCCATTCTATGGCCCCACATAGGCCACTGGTCTGCTGGTAGGTGTCACTGCGGCTTTCCCCTGCTAGGCTACTAATGACCACACGTCATGCCTGCAGTCTTGCCATCTCTCACTCTAGCAGCCATCCCAGCTGTGCTTCCCTCTACTTACCTCCTGCAACACTGCCCTGCCAGCCAGTGTCCCAGTCCACTATGGTTGACCCCCTATTGTCCTTTGGAAGCACTGTACTCCCACACATTCTGCTAACCACAGTCCCATGCCAGCTGTCGGCTGCACCCTTTTATATGCAGGATATACAGGTGACAAAGCGTTCCACTCCCCTTATGCACCGTGGTCCTCCTCAGGTGGCATCATTTGTGGGGCATTGCCATCGCCATACTTTTCTGGTGGCTTGTCTGCATGGTTTCCATGCTGAGCTGTCATACCAAGCCCTGTCTAGAGTGCATGCCAGGAAAATGGACAATTTTCTATCTGATTATGAAGTTCGTGATCTGGTGGATTAAAGAAGAATGGCAATAGCACATTAGATGGCAAAATACCTCACTAAGAAGAGGAGCCGTCCAGTATTCTCTAGACATTTTCTGTAAAGGGCATATTATGTGGACATGTTTTAGATCATCTGGAACAGTTATCTATTATCATTTCCACCTATAGTGTAATAGATATGCTCTTGACTGGTGGTCTGTGTGCACCAGTGGTGGCACTGGGGTTATTAGACCAGCTCTGACTGATCTAACTCTAGTGGACCGTGCGGCCTGTGGGCAGGATTAGAAAATCCCAATTTAAAGGATGCTGCAACCCCATTGTAGCATAAGCCCCCTTCCACCATGGCACAGTCATGCATCTGCCATAAGCACTGTGAAGGCCTGGCTGGTGCATATGGCTCCCATACTGGTGCAGGCTGCTACAGAAAATTGGGAATGATGCAGGGTGTGGTGCAGTGACCCCCTTGCATCATATTTCTTTGAAGCCAGCAACTTGTGCCATTCTCAGGCCCCCTGTCATTAGTGACACTTTTAGAGAGCTTGTGTGCTGCACCAGCAATTCTGAAATCTGGACCTTGTAGATGACACTGTCTCGCTAGTAGAAACAAGAGAGATCATTGCAGAAGTCGTAGTCTTTTTTTTTTTTTTTGATCCAGTTGTCCATCTCCTTTGGCTTCTCTGACCAGCCGCATTTGGACCTGGCCCCCTGGCCCCATCTACTGACTTCTCTAGGTATTACCTTCTCTGTGGTGTCCACTGCTGCAGGATTACTGGAAGAGCCCACTTGTCAGTGCAGGGCCTGCGAAGGACCAGGCCATCACCATACTGCTGTAAGAATATTTTCCCTCCATTTTCACCCTTGGAACCCATGTGCATCCATTGATGCCATAAGCATACTCCACCCCTATGGAGATGCCCCTGGCATCCAGTCATGGGGTCTCCCCTTCCCTTCTTGCAGTCCTGCAGTGCTACCACCTGAATCCCTCCATATGGCAACCAACCTGTGAGACATGTGCTACCCCCCCTCCTCGAGGTAGGAGAGATATCCTTTGGACACTCAATCCTTCCTCCCCCAGCGAGCCCCTGAGTGACCCAAGGTCATTTCTGAACCTGGGTCTCTAGTGCTTGGCCTATTTATTTATGATTGTTGACCAGGAAAGTCGCATGGAATTGTGACATCTTGGTTCCAGCTGTGTCCTTTGAGGTGGGTTACGTGAACCGGTTTTATTCACATGGAGAATGCTGGCCCGGACCCCTGAGAAAACCCCCAACTCTTACAATAAGCAAGATGCCTGTGGACTTTGCAACAAAAAGGAAATACATTAATGGACTTATTTTATAAAGTTAATCAAGAACTCACTTTGATATACCAGTTTAAAATTTCTCACGTAGATAGATCACAATTTAAAGTGCTTCAAAAAGGGATACATTGGATGAAGTACTAAGGAACAGACTTGTTTATAGGCAGTAAGATTTAACTTGGAGTTCCGTGAGCTGGAGATATTTGAATGACTGGCTTTTTCACGATATGTAGGTGCTGTTAGGATAGTGTTTGTGTTGGTTGTTGTTTTCTTTGCTTTTGCTTTTCAATAAATAATTCCACATGTCTTGGAATAAATGCCATAGGATCATTGCCTTCCACCAGAAACCAGGTGCATCAGAATGCTACTCAGTATCTAAAATGTCACAATCCCAAAGGTAGATTTTGAAAGTTAGTTTGCACTCAGTCTCGGAAGTGGAATACTTCACAAGGGCAGTTCATTCACGGAACAGTAAGGCCTTGTGACTTTAGGCATCTTGCCAGGGGTTAAATTGAGCAGGAACCCACAGGAACTCAGTTCTACCACTTCTTACAAAATTGTATGAGAGTTCCACCATCTCTGTCATCCTTCTCCATTGATTACTATAGGAGAGTTCTACCACCTAGCAATGACAGTTCCACTACCTAGAAATCTAGATGTGAGAGTTCCCTCATCTAAATATTTCCAGTGTAACTGGATCTCACTACTACCTAGAATGCATGGCAAGCTCCCTTTGATACCAAGGGGCAGTCATGTGTCCCAGGAGCCTCCCACCTGCACCAAGATTGAGACCATTGATGTTGGATGATTGGAGCTGTCTCTGTCACTTTATGTGTGATGGCTCAAGCTTAGGATGCCATCCCCCGGGCTGCTAGTGTGGTAAGCACATGTGCGTACCATTGGGCTGCTGGGATCAAATGTAAAGGTTTCTGTGGTTTTCCCCTTGGTGCAGTAGTAGGGCTATTTCTCATGATGCCTGTGTCCCAGGTTCAGGCATGGGCACTGGTCTTTAGGGGCTGGCCAGAGCGGGGGAATGAAGAGGACAAGAGACAGCTCTCCTTCCTCAAGGTGTGGGGCTTCTGTATCTTGCTTTGAGACTGCCAGTGGACAGAAGCTAGGTGGAAGCAAAGGCAAGTACACCAGTAGTGGAAGGGCTGCTACAGACACTAGCATGCATGCATGCCAATGCACTCCTGTATGTCTGTCATTGCATGCTGGTGCCCTGGGAAGAAACACAGTGGAAAAAAATTACCGTACCCTACCTGGTGCCATTCCTCTGCAGTGACTGAATTGACATGGCAGGCCAACCACCAACATTTGTGGTCCTGGACAAGCAGTGGATAACTGATAAGTCCAAGAGAAGGACAGTGACAGGGCTGAGGGGATGCTGCTGTGACCAGGGGACAGAAGAGCAAAAACAACTTGTTGGCATCACTTATATCGACCTGACCAAGGCGTTCGACATAGTCAACCACTCCTTGCTGATCAAACAACCATCTCTCTCTTATTACTGTCAAATGACACCACGCACTGGTTTCAAAGCTACCTCAGTGACCGCTCCCAACAGGTTAGGATTCATTGAAGCCCTCTTAACCACCCTCTCAGTCCGATCAGGCGTTCCTCAAGGATCTATTTATTTAAATTTTGGTGACCGGGTAGGCCCACTGAGACAGAAACAGTCCTTTTTTTCAGGGGCAACCCGGAATTAATTACATACATCTATAAACATAACAAAATACATAGATGTAATTTCACAATTAACAGTTAATATAGACATACTGACCCTGGGTCCCTTGCTATTTAACATCTTTTTGAACAAGCTCCCTGCCTCCTACCATGATAGGACTCTCCTGTATGTGGACAACACAGTGATCTACATGAGCAACTCAGATCCCTCCCTCCTACAGTTCCAGCTGCAGAAAAGCTTGCGGATGTTGAGGCCTGGTTTAGATTGCATAAACTCATACTAAATTACAAAAAAACCAAAACAATGCTGTTCCATGGAACCCACAACAAGCATGAAGACCAACAGCTAACAATCAACAACAGCTCAGGCATTGTGTTAGAGTAGGTGAACCTGTTTAAATACTTGGGTGTGACCCTTGATTGCACTCTTATCTTATACCAAACACATTGACAACATCGTTAAAGTTGTGAATATCTACATAGGGCTTTTGTTCAAGCACAAACACTGTTTGATGACTGAAGCCCTAAATCTTGCAATTCAGAGCTCAGTAATCTCAATAATTGATAGTGGGCTTGTGATCTACGGATCAGCCTCTGACACTGTGCTGCTATGCATTACCTTAACCCTTAACAAGGCTTGCTGGCGCCTCACCTCAGCCGCATGCCTGTCTCACACATGTGATATTTATGAGCAGGCAAATTGGCTTCAGCTAATGGGCAGAGTAACGTACCAGACCTGCATCTTAGCAAAGAAGACCTTGCTAGGTCTCATGCCCCCAGGGGTTCAGAAGATACTCAGGCCTCACTGCATCTCTGGCCTAACCAGAAGTTCAGAAAGTCTAACATTTCTTGTACCCCACTACCAAACTACACAAGGACAGCACTCCTACAATGTTAGAGCCTCGAACTGGTTCAACTCTCTTCCATCGGAAGTCACCAACATTGCCACGCATGGTGCTTTAAAGCACAAACTTTGCCAGCCCCTTGTGGCTAGTGCATCCTGTGATTGCACCAGATTAACTGCTGGAGGCTTGCTCCCCTCCCTGCACTCACCTCCCACCCACACTCACCACCCTGTCACCTCTCTTACCCACCGTCACATATTATCTACCCCAAAAACATTGCTTGCTCCTCAGTTTTCATAGCCTCCCTGTACATCATTCCCTCTCCCTCTGCACTTCTACATTAAAACCATTCCCCTTCCTCCACCTTTAACTCCCTGCACCCCTACCACACATATCCTCTCTCTATCACTCTCTCTTCAATTGCCCCATTCTTCCTACTCTTCCCCCTCTCACTCTATCTCTGTCTACCCTACATCTCCACACTGCCTCCATCCCTCCCTATCCCCATATACTCTTTTATTCTCACATTTCCCCTCCTTGACAATGCCTTTGAGCTGCTCTCGACCTCCCTCCTTGTACTATAGAATCCAGTGCTGCTCTCTGTACCAGTAACTCTTGCATCCTGCACTAACTTCTCATGTAATTTCCCTAGGCATACATTGTACAATGCCTGGTGTACTGTTCTGCTGCCTAAGTTAGTCACTTTACAAACCTAGACAATGCCAATGGCTGCTCCTTTATGCATATTTACCGCATGTTTTGCATTTATTCTTTTACTGCTTATACTTGTTACACAACATGGAACCTATGCAAAACAGCCTCTGTCTCAAGGTATTGATCTGAAGACTAATAATAATAATAATAGTAATAAACAAAATAATGAAAGCAATGTGAAGGTTCCTCTTATCAAGCACATCTTGGTGATACAAGCCCAAAGTGAGAATGCATGGACAGAGCTCAGAGGGCTGTCTGGGCACAGATCTGAAAAGTCTGCATAGCATCATGCAAACCGTTCATTTTTCTATTAATGCCATTTATATACTCAAAACATTCTTCATTGTATTTATCGTAATGCAACTGCAAGTATTATTTACATTGCTGGAATTTCAGATGTTTGCCAGAGTCAAACCACACTTGCATGACTTGTTCCTTTTAAACATTCAGAGTAGAAGCAGAATTGTTCATGGCATCATTAAACAGCAATAACAGACTTCTCAGAAACTAAGAAATAGTTATTCTTCAAATTAAAATTTACTCATTTCCATTCATTGGCCTATCCATTGCAGCACAGAGACACCTTAGAAAATTAGACTGAACTGGCAAGCTCCCTGTTCAGCATCTGAAAAATCTTAGTAGGGTTGACTGAGGAGACTGTATAAGAAAAACAAGAAAAGGGATGAATTGCTATGTTTTCTCACTTGTAGCTCTTTCCTTTGTAATAACTATTTCTTTTTTACTTGGCCTTAGGTTCAGTTAGCAGCAGTAGAAAAACAAGCATAGATTCAAAATGCCTTCACTCCACCCTTGGACTGCAAGAGCCTAACACTGAGAAAGCAAGGGCCCAAAGCAAGACTTCTTTCCCGTAGGGGCTCATGGAAGTCAGGGTTCAGAATTCACAAGCCAAATGCACGTGTGAGAATAATACAGTGAGCAGTGCAAACAGCAAAGGTGCTCAGTCCAGTGGGTTTCTGTCTCCATTGGTCAAATCTGCGCAACTCCACTTTCAATCCATGTTTTACATGCAATAATAGACCCGACATTAGTGCTGGGTGGGATTTTTTTACTCTTGCAAAACTGTATGAAATTGCCGGTTTCACGTGTGCATTTTTAGAGAAATTGCCTCAAAATCTGACATAATTTCACCAATGCATTTTTATCAAACAGATTCAAATAATGCATTAGTTCTCACACAATGCCCTAGTGAGATTCCCCCAAGATATGGAAAAAAATCTCCGGCCTCTCATAAGTTAGTAGTAAAACATCATATCTCTCCAAAGAAACAATATTTTCCACCATATGCCAGAAATAATGTGACATGCCTTTGAATAAGTTTATTTGCCTAAGACCATTTACATTCAGTTTCTCCATCCCATCTTACATAACATTAATGTCTCAAAATGTAAAGCAGTAGGTATCCAGTGATAATAGCAATTGTATAAGGGCGACCGTCAAAACAGCAACCCATATTATGGCACTACTGTCATGGGCAACCTGCCGGAATAGCGACTAGTTCTACTGTGAGGGGTGAGAAAGTGACCAGAAAGGGGAATAGCGAGGAAGGAGTGATTGGGAGAGGGTTATGTGGAAGAAGTGCTGCTACCACCAAGCCAGCCATGTGATGTGGTGGTGAGGAAGCTGATTCTCACAGCAGGTACTGGGTTCAGGGCTGGGGATGGGAGGGTTTGAATTTTGCTGCTGCCTGTGGCTCCCGGACTTTTTTTTTTAATCCAGATTGTGCTCCCTCCTCAACATGCACCCCCCTGGAGTTAGGAATCCTAATTCAGGGGGGTGCTGGGGGGTGCAGACCCCCGTTTCCAGGTGTTGGTTCACTGATAAGTGTATATTGCCAATTTGCTTTTCAGCAATATACACTAGCCATAATAGTGGTTGCCGTTTTGCATTCGCTATTATGACACAGAATTAAAGCAGTAGTACATATTACAGTGAAATGTTTGAATGCTTTGCTTTTTGTGCATTTTTAGATCACCTTTTCACCTGTCTTGTAAGACACCCCTTTACCTCTATGTCAAGTCTGTTTTAGCATTTCAGATTTGGAATAATTAAAAGAAATGCTTTTCTTAATATGGCTATTCCAAGGTTTGCATCACTGTTCTGAACTGTGCTTCATCACTTGTTAACATCTCTTTTTGTGCGACTGTGGTAAACTAGTATGCAACAGACACTGCTTCCTAACCATATGGGATAATGGGTGTTGAAAAATAACTGAGAATACTGATGGAAACCTGGAGCTTGTCAAGGAGCAATCCTTTTAATTATTGCAAGTCTTAAAAAATGTTAAAGCAGAGTTAGCATGTGGAACAGAGAACATCGTAAAGGAGAACTGTCAGCATTAAGAGCCCCCACACCAAATGTGGGGCTGTTCTCAATTTGCACTTTGTGTGCAAAAACATTTTGGTTTACTTAGTGTCTGCTGTAGCAGAGCAGATTGTAGTAGACTAATTTTGTTTCTTCTAGGATGACATCTTCTGTTACTACAAATCCCAGAATCTCCCGCAGCTGAGTAGGCAGCAGTAGGGGTTTCAATAGCCTGCAGTGCATGTTAGAGTTTATATAAGCTCTGATCTTTTGTTTTCGGGTCCCGCTGTCCTCCTTGGACTAGATACCATCAAAGAGGACTCTACTTAGCTCCAGGAGAAAAGCCGACCCAGAAAACATCTGATCGGAGATTATAAGCGCTCCAACATGCATTGCAGACCACTGAATCTCCCATTGCTGCCTACTGCTGTGATGTCAGCTGCAGGGGATTCTACGATTTGTAGTAACAGAAGATGTCAGCGTAGAAGTAACAGTAAACCAGAATGTTTTTGTATACAACATGCACATTGCAACCAGCCTCACACTTAAGTGTGGAACCCTTTGTGGTGACTGTTCCCCTTTAACTGTTTACAATTATAATTATGTTTCATTTTTCTACCCCAGGACATAGTTGAAAACAAATATTTGATTAATCTTACCTTTTCTGGTAAACCTGATAAAGCAATAAAATGTAACACAGACCTGGCTAACTGGATCCTTTATCCCAAGCCTTATATTACTCAAATCTATTTTTTTTAATTATCCAGTCCATTTACAATATAAACATAGATTTTGTAAAGGTTCCTATTTAGAAAATGGCAGAGATCATGGAAAGTTCTGAATTTAACTGAATGAGTTCCATAATCCCAAGTAATTTTCTGCAGGGAAGTTGATAAACCAATCCTTGGTCTACTTACAGAATGAGCAAAGGCCAGTGAACCTAAAAGAGAATCTGCCTTCAACTGTTAGAGTATACTGTATTTCCTGTAGAAGTTGTTTATAAGATACTGGCTCCCATTTCTGTTAATTGTTCAGTCTTTACCAGACTTTTAAGCTCTAACATTGCTCTCATGAGGCATCCATGTTATACTTCTGAACTACTGAAGGGTATAAATGGGGTGGGACAAGGACACTGGGTAGTGTGCACTCAGCAGTGTGTGGGTTTGGGTGTTTAGCAGGGGCTCCCACCCAGTGTCTTCAGGAACAGCAAAATAGCCAAGCACTCAATAGCAATTAGGTCCATACAGATGCTAACAAAACTCTGTTATATGTTGTGCAAATTCCAACTTTACTACAGCATACTGCTCTTGTCAGAACAGCCAAGGAACAACAGAGCTACCCCCATGTCCAGAAAGGTTCAGCCCTTCACACAGTGGAGTTTTGACAGGGTGGACAGCCAGCAACTGTTTAAGCATATTGAGGGATCCATCACAGGGCCACAGCTATAAGCTATAAGCTGGCAGTTTTTTGTTGGCTTTCGCATAGGCGCAAGCAAAATCGTGTGCTAGCTGCACATTTCAGAGGTCTGTTAGTGTTGGTGAATGCATGGCATGCTTTAGTAGGTGCATCCCTTATTCTCCAATAAGCCAGCATGCTAGCACTGACACAAGAATTATGTAAAGTGGACACAACTTGTAAGCAAAGTGCCGCTGCAATCAGAGACAAGCTTGTCATGCAGCGGCACAGATGACACACCTCCCAACGTGCCTTTCCTGGTGAAACATTTCAATAAACATGGCAGTAGAGCCACCACCACACAATCCCCAAAGGAAGCCAACATCAGGGGTGCAATCACCGTGTTGGCATGTCTGGCCCACCTGCCCCCACATTGTGTGGCACACTGGGAGCCCACCCCAGTGTGCTGCCGTTCACAGTAAGCTGACCATGTCAGCATGTTCCTGCCCCCAGGCCCTGGTCAACCCCCACTGTGTGGCACACTAGGAGCACACCCTAGTGTTGCCAACATCAGGCCCCCCCCAAAAGTCATGGGCACACTGGGAGCCCATCCCTGTGTGCCTAACATTTGTTTTCTTTCACCTGTAAAGAAAGAAAACTGTCCCACAGTGCAGTGTGCAGTTTTTTTTTGCACCTGAAAAAAAGAAAATGGTCCATTGTCCGTGGCACCCCCTTCTCAACCCACACCCACCCTCTGTGCACACCACCTCCTCACATTCCCCCTTACCCCATATCTACCTCTGGAGATCCAGCGTTGTGATCTTCAGTGGAGCGGAAACACATCTGGACTCTTCAAAGCTGACCATGCAGAGAAGAAATGCCGGTAAGCTATATAATGGCATAAATGGGGAGAGGGTTCAACTTAGGTGGCTATCTCAGCCATTTTTTTTAATTTTGGCTCCAGATTTTCAACATGGGGTTCCTGGGACCCCACCTCATGAACACATGCACTGTCATCTAGTTATTCAGTCCTGAAAGGTCATTTCATGGTCACTGCTGTGAATCACCTTTGGACTGATTAACAAAATGAAACAGTGCCACTGTGGTGAAGTCTATATATTAGCAAATTTGGTGAAAACATTCCAAAAAATGACAAACAGTATAGCTGTCATTTTTCACATCCTGCCTGAAATGTGTTTTCGTGTATGTGCCGCACAATGGTGCAGTCGCTCTGGGAAATCAATGTTCAGGAAAGATTGACAAAATCACAGTAACACTGTTCATGAGTGGAATCACTGTTCAGGACCAATTAACAAAATGACAGTGCCACTGTTCATGAGGTAGGGTCCCAAAAAGCCTTTCTTGCAAATCTGGTTAAAAAAAAATTCCCAATATAATTGCATTACTGGCGTGCATTGCACAGTTTCGATGTATGCCCGTGACTTCACCAATTTTTCATATTTTCACTCCAGATTTTCAACATTGCCCTTTTTTAACACCTCCTTATGGACAGTACAGCTGTCATTTTTCACATCCTGCCCAAAACGTGTTTTCACACATGTGGTGCACAATGGTGCGGTCACTGTGGGAAATCAATGTTCAGGACAGATTAACAAAATCACAGTGACACTGTTCATGAATGGAGGTCCCAAAATGCCTATTTTGAAAAACTGGTTAAAACAATCCCCAGAATAATTGCGTTATGGACATTTGTTGCGCAGTTTCTATGCACGCTCGTGACTTCACCAATTTTTCATATTTTCACTCCAGATTTTCAACATTGCCATTTTTTACAACTCCTCATGAACAGTACAGCTGTAATTTTTCACTTCCTGCACAAAATGTTTTTTCGCACCTGTGGTGCCAAATGATACAGTCACTGTGCAAAATCACCTTTTGGCTAATGAACTGATAGTGCCACTGTTCATGAGGTAGGGTCACAAAAAGCTCATGTTGAAAATTTGGAGTGAAAATACCAACAAATGCCTGGGGCATTAGGGTTTCCAACTGTAACGTCCACCCTGTAGAGACTGACAGGCATCAGGGTTATGACTTGGGATTGTTGTCTATAAAGCAAACTCCATTCCACCCCCACTTTGCAGCCAGTGACAGGCATCGAGGTGTGCCTTGGACTCTTCGGCCTCAAAGTTCACCCCATTCTCCTATACTGCATCCATCTCAGTGTATTTTCTTATGGAATGGGGTGAGCATAAGGCCCAAAGACCCCAAGGCACACCACAACACTTCTCAGTGTCTACAGGGTAGGGTGAGGTGAAATGGCATGAGCGTCTTGGCCGATGACCCAAAGGCACACCCAAATGCCTGTCAGTCTCTGCAGGGTGAGGATGGGGTTGGCGTCAGTTCACTACTTCACTGCCATTCCTATTATGCATCTCTCTAACTCCTGCACTACCAATGCCAATGCCAGCAAGACAACATTCGGCATTGACAAATGCTTGTTTTTATATATATTCTTTTGATAACTGGGTAAGGCCCACTACGCACAAGTGTCTGTTTTCAGAGGTGATGCAGCAGCACTTGGGAGTACATAAGTGGAGATTATGGGAATTAAATCCAGGTCTGCTGGATGTACCAAGCTCATTCACAGCTTATTACTCAGACCTCTATGCTACACCATCAGTCCATTACACAATTTAGGATGGATATGAGGAAACACTTTGAGGTGGAAAAGTAGAACCATCTGCCTGTGGAGCTAGTCAATGTTAACATGGTGGCATGCTTTAAGAGGGTGTCAGATAGACACATAGGACTAAAGAAGCTGATGGGGGATGGATTGGAGCAAATGGTGAGAATAGGGGTATTTCAAGCAGAACTATAGAATGATTGATCAACTGAGGGCCTAAGCAGTGCTAGACTGGTGAGGGCCAAGGCAGGAACTGGGGACACTGGATGGACCAGGAGTCCTTTTTATGTCTAAAAACATCTAAGCATCTATCTGCAGTTCATCAGCACCAGTCAAGATGAAACACAGTACTTTATTTTATTTATCTGAATTTTGATGATTGGGTTTGCCCACTGAGACAGACATGTCCCTTTTTAAGGGGCAACCCAGGGAACAGAGGCATTACAAACAATGCAGTGTAACATAGTACTTTACAGATGTTGAACAGGAACAGAAATGAGACATCAATAGTGATAATCTGGTGTGGATATGGAAGCAAAGTCAAGATATCATCAGGTCCATAGAAATCCATATTATGGTGCACATGAATGTCTAACATTGGAGCATAAGGCAGTATACACATTTTATATACATATTTTTACAAACATTATAGTACAATGAAAATAGTACAATATATTACATAAGTATTGACACAGGATCAGAAAGAAGTTGAAGCCAAAGGAGGAGGGAGGAGTGAGGATAGAGTATAAGGTAGGTGAGTATTGACAGAGAAGCAGAGATAAATATTTGTAAAGATATATTACCTTATAGAAGGTTGTTTTTTAATTACATTTACTTTGCTTAGAGCAAAATTTGAATAAACCCCAATAGATGTGTGTTATTAGATGTTTACCCAAAGACATACGTTTACTAAAAAATTTATTTGAAAATAATAAACATCAGAATAGTGTGTAGGAACATAAATAGGTTAGTAGTAGTTGTATTTATTGAAATCCTAGGACCAAGTATAGTGGTAGACTTTTGGAGATCATAATATACCTAGGAAATTGGTATTGCTAGGAGTGAAGTATTCAATTGACAACCTAAGACAACCACTGCATAAAGATATAGGATTTATAGTGAAAATTTAGAGGTGTTATTTAAGCATTGTAACAAAATGAATATTTTATCTATTATGTTCCACTGGGGTATTCATATTACTGCATTTTCTGACTGGCACAAATGTGAACAACATCAATGATTATGACAGTCCATATGTAATTGGCACTAAAACAAATTTTTCTGAAATTTGGAAAGAGAGTAACTTAACATATGATCACGTATTAAGTGTTAAATTATCTGCTTACAAACTAGTATAGACACAGTTTGATAAAATGCAAGCCTACAAAAACAAGAAACATGAGAATGGCTAAGCAAATTAAAAGCAAATGCAGAATAGCAAGGAGAATATTTCCACTGATGCTGTTGTTAATGGGTGGAGATATTGAATGAATCCCAGGACATAATAAGGTTGGTTTCTAATGCACCTCAAAATTAATAAATTCAAAAGGACTTACATTTTTGCACTAGAAAGTTAAGAGTTTCATGGCACATTTAGGTGAATTGAAACTTTGGATTGATTTAGAAAAAATTGTGTTTTTGGCAATTACTGAAACTTGGCTAAAACAAAGTGTTTCAAATGAGTTTATTAACTTAGAGGGGTATATTGTAATGTGCAAAGATAGAGCCAAAGGGAAAGGTGGATTGCTATGTGAAAGAAAGTATACAAGTAGAGCAAACCAAGATTAATTTAACATGTGAGTCAGCTGAACACTTAACAGTAAAGCTTTTGTTAGGAGGTAAAAAAGATACTGTGGTTTATTTTTCATGTTTATATCTTCCACCCAAAACAACTACAATGACATACTGCTGCTGGAAAACTAGAAATTGTAAGTAATGGGGAAAAAAGAACATGTAATGATAGGGGACTTTAACATAGATTGGGCAACGTTCAAAAATAATCATAAAATAACAATATTTTAACACCAAGTGGTTTTAATCAAGTTATTAAGGAGCAAACCAGGAAATATTACAAAACTGGGTGAGAGTCAACAATAGATTGGATATTAACAAATCAATTACATTTCTTGGCAAAATCAGGTGTCTTAAGTGATGTTATATCAGATCATTGTCTGGTGTACATAATAAGAAAAAATAGAAAAGATAAAATATTAATAAAGTAAAGTAGGTCCTTTATGAACTTAACAGACTGGAGAATTGGATAAAGTAAATTGCTACAAACTTATTTCACCACACTATAACAGAAATAATAAATTGTCTTGCTCCAACAAAAAAGCAAAGGGTAAAAATTAAGCACTTACCATAGATAAATGAAAAAATTACTTGAATTTATAAGAAAGAGAAATACCTCATGGAAACAGTTCATGATGTCAGGTTCTAAACAAGACATAAATGTCTATCAGAAATTTCAGAATCTTTGCAAAACTGAAATAAAAAAAAAGTCTGAGCAAACATTCTATAAAAACAAACAGTTAAAGGATATCTCAGATCCAAGGAATGTTTGGAACTTATTCAGTGAATTTCACCAACCTCAGAAAAAGTAGAAATCGATAAGATGAAATCCTGAGAGCATTTATTGCAAGGCAGTCACAAAATTGCTAAAACTTATTTACAAATATGTCAGCTTATAAAGAACAAATAAAACAAAGTGCATTGGAAATGAAAATGTGACTCCAAATGATACCCGTAACAAAACCTTTACTTTTTTTACAGTAACAACAAATGACACCAAAAGTTATTGCTAAAGCTTGATAGTTGTAAAAGAGGTCGGAGTAAATGGACCTTCCTTCAAGATTACTAAAAATAGTGACTGAACAGTTAGCTAGACCAGTGGCATATTTGTTTAACTTATCATTATGCATGAATTGACTTCCAGAATGTTGGAAGACAGCAATTGTAACACCAGTTTTTTTTTAAATCTGGAGATAAGGAGGTCATCACAAATTATAGACCAGTCTCTATCAATGTTAGCTAAACTTCTTGAAAAAATATTTTCAACCAATTAGCTAAACAATTGGAAGAAAACAATCTTTTTACAAAAGATCAGCATAGTTTTCATGGGGAGTACAGCATGTCAACAGCCTTGGTCAAGTTGACTAGTGATATTTATGATAATATTGATAACAAAATGCTCACTGGAGCAATTTTTGTTGACCTGATCAAGCCTTCAACCTGGCGGACCACCCCATACTATTAACTAAGTTAGAGAAATCTGGTTTAGGGAATTACACACTTGAATGGTTCAGAAACTACTCGACAGGCTGAAAACAAATGGTAAGGATTGGACCTGAGAGATCGGATCTGAGAAAGATTGATACAGGGATGCCAAAGTTATCAGTTCTAGGTCCGCTCCTGTTTTCAATTTGATCTACGAAGGATCTGTGACAATGCATCAGTTATAATGCATGCTGATGACACAGTTCTCTATAGTTCAGGTAGGACAGGAGCAGACCTATAGTAAAAAATGCAACCTTTGCATCATAAATTGCAAACTTGTTTTGCTGAAAATAAAATATTACTGAATGAGAAGAAAGCAAAAATATAGATTTTGGAGCACAACAAAAAATCATTTCAAATGGACACGGCATGAAAATTAAATCATTAAATGCATATGAATTAGAGGAAGTACCATGTTTCAAATACAGTGGTTCCTCTTTATAAGGAATACTTCTGGAGACAGCCAATGTATTCACTATAGCTATTGCTCAGTATAGCGAGGTGTTAATATGCCTAATTAGGTAACAATTGGAGTCATCACAGGTGTTCACTATAAAGTAAATTCCTTTTAGAGTGGGTTCCCTGATGTGAGGAAGCACTGTACTTGGAAGTCATGCTGGATCAAGTCTTTTCTTATAGTGACCATATAACTAAGATTACAAAAAAGCAATTAATAATAAATAGAGATATTTATACAGAAATCAAAATCATTTAACAATGGATGTTAAAAAGGCTATTGCAAAACAAGTCCTTCTTCCAGTACTATAATTCAACTTTATTTTTTTGTTTATTTATTTTAGTCTTTGGTAACTGGGTTAGGCCCACTAGGCACAAGTGCCTGTTTTCAGGGGTGACCTGGGAGCACTGGGCGGTTAAGTGACTTGCTCAGAGTCACACAGTATGCAAGTGGAGGTTGTGAGACTCAAACCCAGGTCTGGTCTGCTGGATGTATCAAGCTCATTCACAGCTCATTACTCTAACCTCTAGGCTATACTGCCAGCCTGTTTTATTATGTAATTTGCCAGAAACAATATTCTATAACTATGAAGTTACCTTCAATAATGTAGATAGATCTGCAACAAATTCAAAACAAATGGAATGCCATTGTGGTATATATCAACATTTCAGAATTCTACCACCAAGGTACAGGGTTCGGTATGCAGCTTTGACTTTTATATATAAAACTCCAAATACAGGGATACCAACGGTGTTAAAAAACAAACTGGCAAAAGTACAAAGCCCCAAATCTGTGAGACAGACAGCTTTAAAAAGATTCTGTGAAACTTAAATTAAATAAAAAGCATCTGAATGTTCATTTTCCTATTATGGTCCTGCATTGATAAATAATGCATATGAAATGGGACTGGATTTTGATTTGAAAGCTAGCATTTTCAAAAAGAAACTGCTGGAACATTTAAAAATATTGATAGGTTGCAACTGTTTTGACATTACTTGATGAACATCTAAAATACTGAGATTATCTGTTTAATACTTATGTCAATTCTTATGAAATCACATACTGTACACTTTACTCGATTTACTCGGTTGGGATAGACATAAGAAGGCTTACACCCATCAAGAATGCCTCCCATGACATCGTGGATATATTGTGTGTTACATTTTATGCCAATCTAAGTAAGAATCTAGTCTATTCTTAAAGGATTCAAATGAAGAAGCCATAGTTATATACCATGGCACTTTATTCCATTCTTTCACTGTTCTAACAGGGAAGAAGTTATCCCTTTTATTTGCATTGGCTCTTGATACTTTCAATTGTTGTTCATGGCTTCTTAGTTGCAGCACTCTATTCTGATATTGAAAGTCACAGAGATGCCGTAACTCTGGATGGTTAAGTAGCTTATATAGTTGGAGCAAGTCTCCTCTCTTATGTCTATCCTCTGGAGAAGCTAATCCTGTCTCTGTTAGCCTTGCCTCATAGGAAAGGTTCTTTAGTCTAGAAATCAATTTAGTTGTTCTCCTCTGTACCGTCTCCAAAATTTCTACACTCCTCCTCAGATATGGACTCCAAAACAGAGAACATGTATCAAGATAAGGTCTTATGTATGACTTGTATAATGGCAAAATAACCTGATACATTTTGTTGGTAAACAATCTCTTAATACAATTTATCAATCTGTTAGCTGTGTGTGCTACTTTTTTACAATGGTCCTTAGATGACAGTTGGGTATTTATAATAACCTCTAGGTCCCTCTCCTTATCAACTTTGGATAAGTTCTGATTGTACATCTTGTACTGGTAATCTGGGTTATTCTGTCCAAAGTGAAGTACTACACATTTATCTAAATTAAACACTATTTTATTTGTCTTAGTCCAGGATTCTATTTTCATTAAGTCTTCTACCATGGATTCGTAATTTTCAAGAGTATTTACTGCCCCACCTAGCATTGTGTCATCAGCAAACTTAGTTAGTATGTTACTAATATTGAAGTTAATGTCAGAAATAAAGATATTAAAGACAGCCGGTCCAAGGACAGAGCCCTAAGGAACGTCACTAGTAATAGGACCTGGACTGCATAAAGTGTCATTTCCCTGACCTCACTGTATTCTATCGGATAACTAATTTGCAATCCACTTAATTGTCTGTCCATTAATACCCATATTGCATAGTCTGTAAATCAGTTCTTTATGTGGGACCTTGTAAAAGGCTTTTGAAAAGTCCAGCATTATTACATCCACTAGTATGGTATGGTCCAAGCTTGCACTAACCTTATTATAAAAGGTAATAAGATTAGTAGTGCAAGAATATCCAGTTGAAAAACCATGTTGCATTTTATCAAAATAATTTTTACTTTTCAATTCAGTATCTGGTATAGTCTTGATAAGATTTTCCATGACTTTACCACAGATACATGTAAGACTGATGGGTCTGTAGTTATTGACTACTGCTCTATTTCCCTTCTTATGAATGGGTGTAACAATGGCTTTTTTTCTAATGAAGTGGAATTTCTCCTGATTTATATGATTTATTAAACACTATTGCAAGTGGGATGGATACAATTGAGATAGTCTCCTGGAAAAATCTAGCTGATATAGTGTCTGGTCCTGATGCACAGTTGGGTTTTAATTTTTTTATAATTGGCTCAATCTGCTCAGTATTAATGGGTAGAATTGGGTATTGAGTTGAAAATGGAGGAACCTCTATATCATTTTTCCTATTAAATACACAGCAAAAAATTATCAAAGGTATTTGCTACTGTCAGACTGTCAGTGACTACTTTGCCATCTTTAGTGATGGAGCTGATGGTATGGTTACTGTTTTTTAACTTATTTACATAGGAGAAGAACATTTTATAATTGTCTTTATTGTGGGCAATTTTAAATTCGATTTTAGCCTTTGCCTTCTTTATCATTTGTTTTAGCAATCTTTGTTGAACTCTATAATTAATCAAGTTAGCTCAATTATTATTAGTTTTAACTTTTTTAAAAGCTTTCTCCTTTCTTGTGATTTACTTTTTTATTGAGTTTGTCATCTAAAGTGGAATTTGGCCCTTACAATTATATTTTCTCTCACGAGGAATACATTTATTTTCTAAATCATGGATTATAGTTTTTAATAATAACCAAGCCTTGTTTACTGATTTACCCTTCATGTGACTTATCCAATCAATAAAAGACATCACATTTCTAATCTTACTAAAATCTGCTTTACTGTAGTTCCTAATAAATTTGATGCCATTTGATCTAGTTGTCCATCTGGGTATAATAAAACTGAGGGAGTTATGATCACTTTCCCCTATTGGTGCTCTAACATCAATTCCTGATATGTAGTTGTCGAGATCAGTAAGGACCAGATCTAGGATCTTGCCATCCCTGGTGGGGGATGTAATTAGTTGTAACAGGCCTAGTGAAGTACATAATTCTAGAACATTATTTTCCTGTCCTGTTTTCCCATTTAAATTAATCCAATCTATTCCTGGGTAGTTGAAATCTCCAACCACAATGATATCACCTTCGATACTCATTTGTGATATCTCTTGAATGATCATCTCATTATACTCCAGACTGAAATTTGATGGTGTGTAGTAGACACCCAGTAGTAGTTTTGGTCTGTGAGGGAAAACAATTTTTACCCAAAGACTTTCCACATCCAGTTGATGATCTAGAGTAGAAAACTGGTGAAAGTTGATATTTTCGTTTATATAAATGCAAACACTTCCACCTTTTTTCCTTAGTCTATTATTATAAAAAAGGATGTATCCAGGAATATTAAAACCCTAAGTACATGTCTCATCTCACCAGGTCTTGGTTACAGCAATTATATCAATTTTGTCTCTTGCCATTATTGTTTGTAATTCTGCCATTTTTGTTAAATTTAAGCTTCTTGCATTAAACACGAAGAACTGGCACAAGTCAGCTACTGGAACAGGTTCAGCTGTTTGGTCAGAATAATGGTTTAGCAAACCTGTAGCCCTCCCTATTACTTAGTTTAAGTAGTTATTGATGTTCTTTAAGATTTCGCTCCCCAAGAGATAACTTCCCCTTTTGCTCAGGTGCAAGCCATCCCACGAGTAAAGACTGTAGTTATTATAAAAGTTTTCCCAATGAGGTATACATTTGTAACCATTTTGTAAAATCTATTTCCTGAGCCAGTCATTTAGTTTTTTCATTTTGCCATTAATTCCTACACTTTCTCTGGGAATTGGCAATATTTCTGACAGGCAGATTTTACTGTTCTTGGCCTGGATATTCAAAAGGGTTGCGCCATGCGCAACAGGGTTGCGCGTGCGCAACTCCAAAAATGCGCCATTCTGCGATATTGAGAAGGGGCCAGTTGCGTCACCGAAAACATGCTGAGCAACAGCAAGCAATGGAAATGAAGTACGCGCAACCAAAGGGCGGTCCATGCATAAAGCATGAATGTTGATCACTTAAGAATGCAGAGTGGCTCAGCCGGAGGATGCGTGAGTATGGATGGAGCCAAAATAAAAGGCTCAAGGGCGGCACAAGAACCCTAGCAGGCCACAAACTGGGGAGAGACAGAGAGACAGAGAGAGAGAGAGAGACAGGAGCAGGAAGGGCAGAGAGGACAGTGGGTCCTGGAGGACAGAGAGGCCAGTGGGGGTGCCGGTGCAGTGGAAGCAGCAGTGGGGGCAGTGGGGTAACACAGGAAAAGCAGCTGGGGGCAGAAGCCAGGGAGATGGACAGTGTCAGCTTCCACATGGAAGCTGTAATGAGAGGTGAGACAGCATGCTGCAGGGGGCGTGGCGGAGGGGCCGTGGCGCGTATGCCCCGACAAGCGATGTCGTGCCGCATCAGCTCTGAGCTGTACACAGATGTCAAGATTGTGGCCGGTACCACCTGAACAGGGCAATACTGGGAGCGGCTCAGCGAGCTGTGCAGTGATGTGATGCAGGCACCTCACGGCGAGTCATGCTCTGTCCGTGGAGACCAAGGTGACAGCCTGCATGTGCCTGCTCACCACGGGCACCTTCCAGAGGCTGACAGGGGACACCACAGGCATTACAGTCGGCCACATCATGCATCCTCACCCAATTCCTCAGCACACTGCTGCCTCATGCTGCAGAGTACATCCATTTCCCCAGCACCACGGCAGAGCATACAGCAAACATGCAGGAGTTCCACAGGGTAGCACATATGCCTGGCATGCTAGGGGCCATAGACTGTACCCATGTGGCCATTCGCACGCCACCTGGCCCCGACGGCCATGCATATCGGAACCAAAAGGGCTTTTCCAGTGTCAACTGCCAGGTGGTGTGTGATGCCACTGGGCGCATCATCAATGTCTGTGCCACACACCCTGGCGGAGCACATGATGCCTTCATATGGCACCAATCTGTACTGTGCCATCGATTCGAGAGTGGGAACATCCCCACGGGTCATCTAGTGGGTAAGTACACATGTATGGAATGCAAACTCTGTGCAAGGGTGGGAATGACACAGGTGCCATGGTAGTGGCACACAAGGATATGGGCAATATGGACCTGACATGACACTGATCTCCACTATCTCCACACAGGTGACTGTGGATACCCACTCCGTCCCTGGCTGCTCACACCATACCGGCGCCCCACGACCCCAGCGCAGCACGGTTTCAATGAGGCACATGCCGCAACACGGAACATCATAGAGCGGGTGTTTGGGATACTCAAGGCACGCTTCCGATGCCTGGACACCTCCGGTGGAGCCCTACAGTACAGCCCCCAAAAGGCCTGTGGGATATTCCTGGCCTGTTGCATCCTGCACAACATGGCCAAAGACCATGGGATAGCCGTACAGGTCCAAGAGGGGGACAGCGATGGGGACGCCAGTGGCGCCGGTGATGTGGGTGATGAGCAGCCCCTAGGGCCGGAGGGACCCCGACTGACCACGGCAGGCCCAGCTGCACGGGACACCATTGCAGAAGAGCACTATGCAACACAGGTAAGTCAAGGGGACATGTGCAGGCAACACTGTCCATGCAAACCACAGGCACACAGGGGAACACACCCTGCATGAAGGTCTAGGGAGTTTAGGGTCCAGGCATACCAACACACCATCAGAGAGGTGAGCACTCATACGACACACACACACACCAGGCAGCATACAGGGGCAGCAGCACAGCACTGCAGAAATGACATCGCCAACACAGCACCACAACCACCCCCACCACCTGGACTGTCCGCATTTGTGTCAGGACCTGGGCAACCTTGCACCTTGGTGTACAGTGCAATGCAGGCATCATCATCCACGCACCTGTGGACAGCAGTTGGGAGAGTGTGCAGGTGGTCGTGTGTCAGCAGGTGACAGAGCACCAGCAGTGCACTGCCCACCATGACACGTACACACAGGGCAGCACCAGACAGGGCCTGCATTGGGAGAACAGCTCAGTCAGGAGCACTGTCCCAAGCCTACGGATGCATGGGCGGCCCCGCGTGGCTAGCAGCACTGGCAGGCTGAGCAGGGCCACATCGGTGGCGCTAGTGCACCACCAGGGGTCCCAGTGCACGACCGCGACCTTGCCCGACGGGGTTCTGCATCCGCCAAACAAACTTACCAGGGTGCTCGGGATGCCACAGCAGGAACCGGCATCGACAGGTCTGGTGTCGACGACGCCTGGGAATGGGGAGGGAGTGCGCACTGTGTGGGTGCGGTACAGGGGCACCAGACAGTGTGGTCAATGCGGTCGCCACAGAGACCACTGCCTGGGTCAGCCTGTCAATGGCAGCGGTCACATCCGTCCACATAAGGACCATCTCAGCTCGGTCCCAAGCACACTCCCTGCTATGCCACTCCACGGACACAGACAGTGCCTCCACGGACCTTGCAACCCGCCCCTGCAGCTGTACCGACTCCTGCAGCAGGCGGGTGTGCGCGTCCAATGGGTACTGTGCCCCAATGGCATCGTGACCCCCAGGGTGTGGATGGTCCTGGTGCACAGCACCCTTGGGGTGGCCGCTGTTCGCCCAGGACCAGGTATGGAGCAGATCTAGGCGGTGGACAAGTGTCACTGCTTGGCCGCTGTCCCCCATGCCTGGTGTGCAACTGCTGCCGCCCCTCCAACTGCTGAGCCCCAGGTCCACCTGTTCCACCCTGTGCTGTCAACAGTGCGAGACACCTGCTCAGCCACCGATGCTGCCCACCGGTGCTGACAGGCACAGCCTGTGACTGTGCCAGCATGCTGGTACACAGGTGTGGAGCAGGATGGCCCAGAGGCGTGCTGACCTGCCATGTGTCCTCCGTGGGACACACACCTATCACTGGCCATTGCAGGCCTGCTATCATCAATAGTGCGGTGCGTGCCACTGCCATAGGCACAGCATGCTGGCATACCTGCATGCCAGACTGCTGTGACAGGGCTGTGCACCCCTGCACCCGTATCACACTGCCCCGGGTTGTTGGGCCAGCCTGCATGCTGCAGTGCCTGCAGGCTGCTGGCGGGTGGATGGTCCCTCCTCCAGGTCAGCAGGTCTGCCTCACTGTCAGCACCCACCACCACACCGTCTCCTGCAGGCAGACAGGATCTGTAACAGAGAGAGTACATGTGAGTGCATGTGAACAACAGCCCACAACATCACCATGTCATACCGTGCATTGATGGGCTTCCACCTGTCTGGAATCCTCCGCCTGGAACACCCGCAATGGCACTCAGCTGCATGGCCACGACCAGTGTCTCCTCAGTCGGGGTCAGCTGCAACACCACTGGTGGTCCCCCACCAGTGGCAGCACGTGCCACCCTGAAGGCTGCCACCTTCTCCTTCAGCCTCCTGCGGTCAGTCCCCATCTTTTCCGGCATTCCTGCATGGAGCGCTGGTGGCTTCCGTGCAGGTTGATGGCCAGAGCTACCCCCTCCCATGCAGCTGCAGGCTGCTGAGGGGTGCCCCTCTGCCCACTCAAAGTGGCTCATCCTCCAGGTAGGCCTGGAAGGGCCTCAGTCTCCTGCCCGTGGTGAAGTTCGGCCTCCTCCCTCGCCCGCTCCACAGCCTCAGCCTGGTTCTCGTCAGTCATGGTGATCTGTATGGGTGGAAGTGGACACCTGTCACTGTGCAGTCCACAGCATTTCCCCATGAGCATAGCTGCCCGGCCAGGGGGCAAGCCCCCTTTCCTCTCCGCATGGCAGATACTGATGGGAAAGGTGCCCTCTGCCTTTCTAAGTGCCCTCATCATGCTCAGCCCCCTCAACCTATATCATCCTCCAGCACCCCTGCCCACAGGCATTGTCCAGAGCATCACACAGCATGTACTCACCTCTCACCTGCAACAACCAAATCTGGCCACCACAACCCAGTGTCGCAGTTTTATAGCGCAACACATGCAAATGAGGTGTGGCGCAACTTTAATGACATGCTAATCACACCACTGCGCCTTTGAATGGCTGATCGACTGATTTGCATATGTCGGCTGAATATCGCGTATTTGCGCTTAGCGCAATACGGAAGGTACCGGCTGAGCCGATGGCGCATGTTTGTGGCTGTGTGCTACACTGCATTGCGCATGCCCAGACAGGTTACGCGTAATCGATCGCGCTGCAGACCTGCTGGTAGCGATAGGCGATTCAGGCCATAGGCACCATTGTGCCAGTGGCGCTACAGCACTGGGCACTATATGGCGCTGTGGCACTTCTGCGATAGTCCACTGTGGCACTGGTGCTCTTTAGCAATCGCGCGGGATGCCTATACATCCTATGGCACTGTGCATGGCCTTGCGTCATTGCGGTGACCTTGTATGCCCTCTGACCCCTGCGCTGTTGGCATGCCATGTGTACGTCCCTATTGCGCTGTCTGGTGACGGCTATGTAAAATAATGAGCGCTGATCGAACAGACGATTGGAGCCTGTGCTGGTCTATTGCGCACAACTCCGCGTGGGGTTACAGCGCGGCGGGCGCATATTGCCTGCTGTAAAGTTGGTGCCATGGCTAGGAGGAGGGCGTGTCCTGGAGCCCGCTTAGTGGCCAACCTGGTGGCCCTAGTGGACCCACTGTGAGGCACTGTATGGTGAGGCCCCTCACCATGCCTGAGGACCCATGTGGCAGCAAGTGGCCACTGACCTGGTGGGGTCACTGGCGGCGGTCTGCTGAGCAGTGCCAGCACGGTACAGTGACCTCCGCCAGAGGAACGGACCTGTTGGCCGGCTGCGTTCACGTGCCAGGCGGGGCCTGGTGCCTAGGCCACGTGAGTGTACCATCTATGAACCTATATTCTCTGTAGGGGTGTGTGTGTGCTTGGGTGGTTGTGCATAGGTGTGTCAGTGTGTGCAGCTGTGCAATGGATGGTTATGGCTGTGTGGGCAGGCACTCTCACTGGGGCAGGGGGCACTCTGCTTTTGAGTCACACTGATGTTTGTCTCACCATATGTCTCCCACAGGCGGATTGTGAGGACACGGACCACGGGGATGTGGGCCATGCCAGGGCCCGGTGCCACGGGATGTCGTGCCACAGCAGCAGCAGCAGCAGCAGCATCAGCAGTCAGACCGAGCTGCTGGAGGTGTGAGTATCATTCGTCATGGATGCTATTGCATGCTGGGGGCAAGACCACCAACCATGCTGGACACAACCAAAGGGTCGATCAGTTCCACTACTACGAAACACTAGTGAGTCCCCACACTGGAGTACAGTGTACAGTTCCAGAGACCATACCTGCGTATGGACATGGACTGGGTGGAGAGGGTTCACAGGAGGCGACATGGATGGTGCATGGATTGCATCACAAGTCCTATGCAGACAGGTTGCCGGAACTGAACATGTACTCCGGGAGGGGAGGGTGTGGGGATATGATGGGGACATACAAGTATTGTACAGGGGAACAGAGTGCAGGAAAACAATATTTGTAGCGTAAAAGGATGTTCCAGGACTAGAGGGCATGGGATGCAGTTGGAGGGCTCGTTTAAGAGGAAACATGAGAAAGTATTTCTTCACAGAATGGGTGGTGGACAAGTGGAACACCCTGCCAGAGGATGTGGTGGGGGCTGACTTGGTTACAGGTTTATGTATCGTGGGTTAGCCATGAAGGAATTCTGGAGGTCAGGGGTGAGGGAGCGGACTTATAGGACAACAGAGTGAGCGTACAAGGCCAAATGGCCAGACTGGGTGTCCCATAGGCCTTATCTGCCGACACTGTCTATGTATCCATGTATGTAGGCATGACACAGGTGACCTGCATCACAGTGCAGCATCACGACACGTCTGTGTATGCATCACAGGTGGTCCAGGCATGCACTGGGCACATAGCTGTGTAACTGGCATCGCTGCGTTGCCACATCACTTGACAGCCTAGTTTGTACTGTGATTGACATGGGCGGTGTGTGTGGGTGGTGGTGCGCATAGCTGGTGCCGCCTGTTTGTGATGGCCATGTGCATGTTCACTGTGGGTGGGTGCATGCCATCACAGGTGCAGGACATTAGGTTATATGGGTTGCAGGTTGGGTGGTGTTCAGGGTTGTGGTCAGTCTCAGCCATTGACTGTGTTCCCATTTCCTAGGCCTCGGGTGCTGGGGCATGTCACAGGATCTCGGCGCCTGACCCAGGTCGGGACTTGAAGGCAGGAGCTCCTGCAGAGCCATACAAGCGCCAGGGTGAATGGTGGCAGCACAGGAGGGACGCCAGCAGGGGAGGACCAGGAGCCAGCTGGGCCGTAGCCCACATTCCATTCCCACTTCTCCCATCCCTTTCACCCTGCCTTCCCTCTCCAAGTTTTTATTCCCTCCCCCTTGAACACCCCTGCCTTTTACCCGTCCCCCCAACTTGTACATAGTTTCACCTGTTATTGTTTATCTGTTGTTTTTGAAATATACATTTCTATTTTGATACAACTGCTGTGTTGGTGTCTGCTTTGCAACTGGCTATGGGTGCTCCGTTGCAGGGGTGTACATGCCATCTGGGCTGCTATGGTCCTGGGTATATATGTGTGTGTGTGTGTGTGTGTGTCCATGGGGAGGTATCACCAGCATAGCATTGCCTTTCTGTTGCTCTTGCCATCTGCTGCCACCCACTGCTGGGTGCACAGGGTGGGTCTGGCTGGTATGCTTCTCTGCAGCATGGGGTTGGCGTGTGTCACGGGGTGCATGGTGTTCCTGCAGTGCCTGTCACTGCACATGGCCAGTGTCTTGAGGCAGGTGCACGCTGTGCTGTGCTACGGGGGGACTGATGTGCACTGTGGTTGTCAACCCCCTGTGTGTGGCACTCTCTGCCTGCCAGTGGTTGTGCTGGGGTGTCATGGCTCTGCTATGCTTTAGTTGGCTTGTCCCCATGGGCACGTGGATCATCCATCCCACCCCCAGTGATGCTGTGCTTGGGGTGTGCCGGTGTGGTGTGGGTTCTGCAGTGAGTTCCTGTGCCCATGTGTGGCATGGCTGGCGGTGGGCCCCAGCCTGCCTCCCTGGATGTGCAGTTCCATTGCTCTGGGGGCTGTGCTTGCGCTATGGCAGCTCTGCAATGCTCAGCTGAGCTTCCATGGTTGCGCCATAGCGCAGCATTTTGGCTCAGCTTCTCCTTCCTGGTTGAGCGATGGCGCAGTATGTGCGATATTGAGACGTTGGTTGCTTGCGCAATTTGCTCTGCTCCATGTTTGAATATCGCACCTGTTGCACATATGCGCAATTGATTGTGCTTGCTCCTGCTGTTCCGCACATTTTGGGAGCAGTTTGAATATCTGGGCCCTTTTCTTTTAATTTATTTGCAAGTGCAATGAATTCTTTTTTTATGTGTTCTGCGGGCATACTTTTGAGATTCTTTGTCCCTACATGAACAATCACAAGTGGGTTTGGACCAGAATTGTGTAATATATTATCTATCATCCCAGTCAGATTGTTGATTTCAACCCCTCTGAATGTATTACAAATACAATTGGGATTATCATCTTTGCACACAATTTTATCTATATATTTTATAATTGAATCTCCAAGAATATATGTTTGCCTTGGTGTCACTGAATTAGATAAGATGTCCATATCATTGTTTTCAATTATTGTTTTATTTGTATCAGTATTCACAATCTCCTTAGTTGGGACAGTCTGTGTGGCAGTGACTGGGCTTTAGGGGTAGTTCAGTACTGCTAGGGGTTACAGATTCCTGAGCATTTTTCCTGGGTGTTGAGTGAGGGCAAAGCAAAGAGAATCGCTCAATACTTGGAACTGAGTTTTGGAGGAGGAAAATTTATTATGAATGGGTAGTTCAAAATCCATAGACCACCTGCCTTTGTTCTGTGTCTGTTGTTTACCATAGTCCAGTCTTCATCTTCAGACACACTTGAAAATGAATTGTTGTTTCTAACCCTTTTTCTGTTTAAATCAACATCCAGGAGCTTTACAAGAATGTCTGCATTGGAAGAGGGGATAAAAAACAGTGGTGGATGGGCTGCTTTGTTGATCATGTTAGTACAATGCTTATGCGATACATTTGTTTGATTTATTACCTTAAGCTGCACAGACATTTTCTGTTGATCCTTATAAAGTTGTATTATTTTTATTTTCAATGTTGTTATCTCTGTTTGGAGGTCTGCCATGTGAATACATTTGGAGCAGGTGAACGCTTCATTAAGAGGCGTGCTGCAGCAAAGTGTATACATATTACATCCCAAACATTGTATGCCTACTGCACCCTCTACTGTTTTAATAATGGCTGGCATTTTTCTCTTTGGTTGTGTGTTCTTTAACTATTAGTTTACAATAACTATTGAAAACCTCTTAAAGACTTACACCAAACCAGATGAGAATTTCTCCATAACTCCTATCTGTCCAGCCCCTCCTGACACTCCGAACATTCTAGACATGTGCGTGTCTCTGCATGCATCTCCATGTGTGGAACTGTGTGCTCACTCCATTCACAGAGAGGCCAGCCTTTAGTAGTGTGCGACCCAGAAATGCCTTTCCAGGTCACCGCTCCTCAATAATCAGCCTGGATTTAAAAATATACCGTTTTACACATATACATCTAATTCGCATACCGTAGAGTCTTTTGGAAGGTGTTTACACTCATAAACTAGTGGCTAATCCTCAAATAAAGCAGTATGCCTTTTCTGTAGTTCTGGAGCACACCAAAACCTACAGCACGGCACTTCCTGGTTCAGTCTAGCCCTGAATCAGCACAAGTATTAGAGCAATGACAATGTTAAAACAATTTAAAATTTCCAGCTATCTTGCTGACAGACTCAAATCCCCATACTGTCTCACAGATAGGAGTCTGTCTCACAGCATAGGCAGATTTTGAATGTGTCCAATCACCCTGCTCACAGAGGGGCAAGCCTTTAGTAGTGTGTGACCCAGAAATGCCTTCCAGGGTCACCGCTCATCAGTAATCGGCCTGGATTTTTAAAATACACCCTTTTACATGTATACACCTAATTCGAACACTGCAGAGTCTTTTGGAAGGTGTTTACACTCATAAACTAGTGGCTAATCCCCAAATAAAAAAGTATGTATTTTCTGTAGTTCTGGAGCACACCAAAAACTACAGCACAGCACTTCCTGGTTCAGTCTAGCCCTGAATAAGCACAAGTATTAGAGCAATGACAATGTTAAAACAGTTTAAAATTTCCAGCTATCTTGCTGACAGACTCAAATCCCCATACTGTCATAAGTGGATTTTTAATGTGTCCAATCACTCTGCTTGCCGAGGGGAAAGCTTTTAGTAGTGTGTGACCTGGAAATGCCTTCCTGGGTCACCGCTCATCAATAATTGGCCTGGATTTAAAAATACACCCTTTTACAAGTATAATTCGCACACTGCAGAGTCTTTTGGAAGGCATTTTTCACTTATAAACTAATAACTAATCCCCAAATAAAGATGCATGCCATTTCTGTAGTTCTGGAGTTCTTTGTATGATATGACTTTTTTTTTGTATGTAATGTGAGTTACTATGTTTTCTCTATACATACTGTAAACCCTAACTCCCCAAGCATGGCTGAAAGTGGATCCTTGATCTAGTTCACCTTTCTGGTAAAATAAAAAAAATAAAAATTCTGCAGTATTCTTCAGGGAACAGTGTGATTTGATGGCAGTTAAGCCCTTTAGTCATGTAGCATGTTGTGACATGCCATTTATTGCATTGTACTGCATTGCATTGCAGCTGGCTCTGCTGTATGTTTCTATCATTGAAAGGCACACAGAGTTCATACAAGAATTGATGAAGGAGCTCCACAATTCCTGTATTATGCCTTTAGTATTCTCTCTATTTACTAACAGCATACCACATCTATGTACCAGTGTGACACAATACTTTATTAAGACAATTGGTAACTGGAATGTAAGTACTAAGCCAAGACTCATTTTCAGGTGCAGCACAGGGTGAGGGTTTACAAGGAAGGAGGAACCAGACACACAAGATTGTAAATTGCACAAAAACTACAAAGAAACAACATGCTAACAAAATGTAGAGTAGGGAATAAAAAGTCCAAAACAGGAGGTTACAAAACTAGAACATTTAGACTGTCTGAACAGGAATAAAAATGGTTTAAGCTATAACGGTTTAACTAAAACAATTTTTGCTGCAGTATGGGCATGCAAGCATAGTTCTGTGTGTTGGAATTGACCTCATAATTACTACAGGTGGAGCAGGTTCAACAGCGGCAGTGTGGGCATACTAAACCATTATCAAGAATGTTTTTTGCACAGTGTGGATGCACTGAAATGGTTTAACTAAACTTGTTTTAAAAATGGTATTCAAAAAGAGTTCTGTAGTGTAGGCAGCTCCTTGGTATGCAATGGATTAAAAAGTATTAAATAAGCATCACAAATGATCACAAACTGCAAACACACGAGGAAGGCAGCTCAGGATACTGCAGGATGAAGCCAAAAGCACAACTACACAAAGTAATGAAAAAAGTAGCTCACTTATGCCATCCAGACAAACAAAAGGTATTCTCTACACTTTGGCGCAAATGACAAACTTTGTTCAAGCAAAATCATATGAATATGGAGTAGCACCCCCACTGCACATAGAGCGTCAATGTTTCTCGTCACATTGACATTGTCTCAAGACGTCTTTGAGAAAGAGTCAATGTGATGAGAGACATTGATCCTGTATATGTGGTGGGAGTGCTACTCTGTTTCCATCTGATTTTACTTGAATAAAGTTTTTCATTAGCTCCAAAGTGTTGGGAGTACTTTTTTGTGCCATGCTCCTTTTCTCGTGATAACTGATGGCAGCAAAAGTTTCAAAAATAGATAAAGTTTGAGACAGAGAACAACAAGGCTAATAGAGGCTTGTGACTTATCAGTCGTGGGGGAGGGAGAAGAGTAGTAAAGGAGAATAAAAAATTGGTGTTTAGGTAGTCTGGGGCAGGTGTAGAAAGAACTGAGGGAGGCTAGATTAGACTAGCTGGTGAAAAATGAGCCTTAAGGAGTGGCCTGAGAGAGAACAGAGAAGATGAGAGGAGGATAGGGAGGGGGATGATAACTGATGGCAGCAAAAGTTTCAAAAATAGATAAAGTTTGAGACAGAGAACAACAAGGCTAATAGATGCTTGTGACTCATCAGTCATGGGGGAAGGAGAAGAGTAGTAAAGGAGAATAAAAAATTGGTGTTTAGGTAGTCTGGGGCAGGTGTAGAAAGAATTGAGGGAGGCTAGATTAGACTAGCTGGTGAAAAATGAACCTTAAGGAGTGGCCTGAGAGAGAACAGAGAAGATGAGAGGAGGATAGGGAGGGGGATGCTGTTATGCTGATGTGTGGATTATATATGTCAGGTCCAAGCAAACTGAATCCATTTCTAAATAAGGATTTTAGTAAAATTCAAGAATGGCTCATTTGCACTAGTCTTGTTCCAGGAAAAGAAAATGAAGATCCAGTAATTGGATTCTTAGCCCAGACCCAAGGCTGGTAATAGAAATTGGATGGTAACTGGCCATGATGGAACTCCCCTTGAAGTAGCATACAGCTGTCATTTCTTGAGCATCTTTTTGTATTCTTTCCTCAGTTATGAAGCTTGTGCTGTTTGTAGATCTTCACATTTGAAACAGGGAGGTGTGTACTATAGAATTAAGCATGGGATGATCAAAGAAGCCTGTCTAGCAATTGCTCACACCCCTGGACTAGAGCTGACTCATTTATACCAGTGATGATATCATCTGAAGTCAGTAGAGAGAGAATGAATTCCACTAAAACATGTAAATTTACATTATTAGTGGACTTCATAACTCATCACTGCACTTCATATCATGAACTAGGGTGATTATCCCCAGCTGCAAAAAGTTTAATTGTACTGGGCAATTTTGTCCACAAATTGTTGAGGACAAAATCTGCAACATTTTTCGCTCACCAATTTAATCACAGTGATTGGTATGTCAGATCAAATGAAGTGTCTTCTAGAGGATGTTCTGGATGAATGGAGGATGCCCGGTGCATAGGGGGGTTCGGATCCTTGTTGCTGAGATGGTTGTCCATAGGGATGAAGTGAGGTTCCTAAGGAGCAACTCAGCACAGGGAGCCAGGATGACTGTGGTCCAATTGCCTTAGTGGACAAGAAGGCTCAGAGCAGCAGAATGGACTGTAGCAGAGAAGGGAGCTGGAGATGGTGGGGAAGAGCTGGTACTAGTGGGGGAAGGGAATCCTGGAGTGGAGATTAAGAACTCATTTGAGCCACTGGAGGGGATGGATTCAGACACTGACTTCAGAGAGAAGGCAGCAGTTGAAACTCAGAGGGATGTGCCTGCACCAAGCCAAGATGCACCAAATGGGGGTCAGGGAGCTCAGGCAAGGATGGCAGGAGGTAGAGACATGCAATAGTCTGGAGATTCTATAGCCAGAAGGACAGTGAGCCTGGTGTGCTCTGCCAGCCCAGTGCAAAGATCTGTGGGCTGTCTATTGGGGGGTGACAGTGTCAATGTCACCAGTGTCAGTGGCTCAGCAGGAAGCACACTCTCCTCTGAGGCCAGGAGATCAGAAGGCTGTGGGTTCTATCACCACACCAGGCACTTGGATTAAATCCCAATACTGACACTGCAGTGCAGCACCAGGGGGGTGTTGTACTCCTGAGGTGCCATCTTTCAGATGAGACATTAAACCTAGGTCCCATCTGCCTGTTCTGGTGGTAGATCAGGTGGATGTTAAAGATCCCATGGCAGTTCTCAAAAAGAGCAGGGGAATTTTTATTTGATCAAAAATAAAATACAGACATAACTATTGCACCAAATTAAATCATTGCAACACTCTATATCTAGTGAACTATACATGATATCCAAACCAATTTTTACAGTACTGTAAAGCTATTAGTAGAACAGTTAAATTAACTTCTCAGGTACACATTAGAATATGTTCAGGTATTCCCTGCCACCGCCTTTTCACTATTGTCTCTGGTAGGGTTTGCATTTCATATTTCCATATTAAAAGTACTTCTTTTTCTATCATCTGTACCACTGTTCTGGGGACAATCTGTATTTGTTGGATCATAAATTTGCATCTGACTTGCCACATGATAAATCTGATACATGTGAAGATTATTCTTAATGCCCCTTCCTCTATCCTATTCAATTCTGTAGAAAACCCAATGATTACTTCTTCATAAACCACTTTCTTCCAGTTGTTATTATTCCATTCAATACTTATCTCTTCCCATACTTGTTTTGCATAGGGACATTGTATTAAAAAATGTTCTAAAGTTTCTTTTGTTTGGTGACTTGTTTCTCTGGAAAACCATCTTTCTTCTAATTTCTTCTGCTTCGCATTTCCTTTAACCCCTGGTCTCCTGTGGCTACATAGCCAGACAGTGTCCCACATTTTAGGGGGATTTCTTGTGTCTGTCAAATAGTGACCTATCCGTTCATTATATCTTGGACGTATACCTTTATATTCAGTCTGTATACTATATCCTAGGTCTTGTACTGCTGCATATATTCTTTTTCTGTCTAGATATGAGGCCTGTGTTACTGTTAAATTCCATTTTCTTATTTTTTCTACAACTGGTCAAAAATATGTTACCATTAGTACATTTTGTTTCCTTATTTTATGAGTTGATTGCCCCCAGAGTTGAAGTATAGGTAGTAACCGGAGGGCTGCCACTTTTTTCCATTCCTCATTGGAAGGAAACTAAAACTTCATAATGTTACTATAAAAAAATAAGCTGTAAAAAAAGTTCATTGGATTTAATAAGTTTATCCCTCCTTCATGCTACAGTTTGTACAATATTTCTGTCTTGATCAGGTTTAATCTAAATCCCCAAATTAAATAAAACACTAAACTTAATATTTTTGTGTCTAAGTTAGCTGGGGGGGAGGGAATAATACATAGATAGGTAAATAATGTGATTAAAAAGGTTTTGACTATCGCCACTTTTTTCTTTTTCATCTGCTGCCACATTTTCCACATTGTCACTTTAGCTAATCCTATCTGTAACTGTTTTGTCCAATTTGTGATTACCATGTCACTTGACCATAAGTTATCCCCAGCACAGTAATGGAAGAATCTGAAATTGGTACATTATGAATTTTGGATTTCTGTTCTGTAGCACAGCTCAGTCTATACCCTGAACTTTTTACGTGATTTATTTTTGCACCTGTCAGTGCTGAAAACTGGTCCTACATACATTTTTAGGGCATTTGCTACCGAGTGAATAGTTTGCAAAAGAAGGCATAAGTCATCTGCATATGCTATAGACTTTGAGAGACTATCCCCATTAGGAAGTTTCACCATTTCAAGAATTTCTGTTTGGTTTATCAATTTTAGTAAGGAGTCTATTCAGAACACATGAAGCAAAGGGCTCATTGGACAACTTTGTTTAACCCCTCTGTTTATTTTTACCATGTGTCCATTGTGGTCATTTACTACTGGGATTGCAGCTGCTATCCTATAAATGTTAACTTTCCAATCTACAAATTTTTCTAGTATGCCCTATCTCTGAAGAATAACTTTTCAGTGTACATGTGAAATCTTGTCAAACTCTTGTTCCTGGTATAAATTGATCAGGAAACCTTTCACTTTATTGTGCTCTCCTAAGTTAACAATCTCTCTCATGAGTAGAAGGTTGTCTTGTATATTTCTGCCTTTTACTGTGTATGTCTGACTTGGTTCTATGACATGGGGCATGGCAGTAGCCAGTCCACTATTTAGTATTTTCATTAAGATCTTTAGATCTGTGTTCATAATGGCTAGTGGTCTGCAATTTTTGAGTATTTCTCTTTCATTTTTTTTTGTGCAAAAATATTTGTGTGGCTAGGCCTAATTGTGGGGCTATGTTACCAGAATTCAGTATGGTGTTAAAAACTACTACTAAAATGTCAATAATCTCCCCCTTAAAAGTTTTATAAAATTCTGAGCTCAAGCCATCTAACCCTGGAGTAATATTATTACTTAGGGTTCCTATGGCTGCTTCAACTTCTCCTGGTGTTACTGGTAAAGTTAAGTTCAGAAGTATGTTCCCAGGTATTTTAGGTATTTTTGTCTTTTATCGCCTCCATAACCTGTTCTTCTGTAATATTAAGATCTGTAAATAATGACTTCATATGTAATTCTACAACATTCATAATGTCTTTCTGTGTAGTTACAGTTTCTCCTTCTTTACTAATTTGTGCATTGATTTTTGCTGCACTCTGCTTCTACAGCTTTCAAATATGTCTGGTTGTTGTTTTGCCTGGCATGTTTATCCTATGTTCGTAGAGTAGTGATGTGCTCCAACTCTAGAGTATTGTAGTATTTCCATGTTAGCTTTTATTGCTTTAACTTGGTCTGTAAAGTCTCCGTATCCTTCATTTACTAGTGAGAGTATTTTAAAAAACATTGGTCTGTCAGACTTAAATATTCTTTATATTGCTCTGTATGCTTCTCCCAAGCCAATGCCTGGAATTGTTTTTCTATTTCCTTCTTTGTACTGACCTACCATCCACTTACATCTTCTTCTAAAAAGGCTATGGATTTTCTAGCGTGAAGTAGCTCTACAATTTGTTCTCTGATCCCTTGATTCTGCAGTAAGGTGGCATTTAATTTCCAGTACCCCTTCCCCCTAAGATTCTCCTGTGAAACTGAAATGTGTGATAAAACTAGAAGATGGTCAGAATGTTCTATTGGGATAGTGTGTGCCCCTAAGGTTCATAGGGAGAAGGAGGAGAAGGTAAAGTCTATGCGGGTTGCTAGCATGCTTTTATAGAAAGTGTACCCACCTGAGTGGTGTATAGTCCTAAATGTGTCTTTTAGGCCCCCTTCTTCCACAATTTTAATAAAGGCTCTTGAATCACAAAATTGTTTTTCAGTCTTTGCCCCTTGTCTTTTATATCTTGGACACAATTGAAGTCCTCAGCCCATAGTACAAGTCGAGATGTAAATAAATAAGGTTTAATTAGGCTCATTAACTCTATCCTATCTTTCTTTGTTTGAGGGACATAGAAATTAATGAGTCTCCAGGCTGTGTTGTTATGTATAATATCTAGCAAAAGTGCTCTTCTTGGGCAGATATCAACCATTCTAGTAACAGTATAGTCATAACCCTGAAACAGAACACCAACTCCATCACATCGGTCTTGACCTATAGAAAAAAAGGGGGCGCCCCAGCACCATAATTTACTAGCAACACTGGTTTCACTAATGGTGGATAACCTGGTATCCTGAAGAAAGCACATGTCAAAGTCTAAGTCTTTTAATAAAGAAAAAGTGACCACTCTCCTTCTAGGGTTCTTAATACTATTAGTAGTTAAAGTTGCAACCTTATAAGCCTGAGAAGAGTGCATTAGACAAGAAAGGAAAAAGAATATCCATTAAACATTTGACTTGTCAAGTCTTCTGTCTCTTGTTCGGGTCTCCAGTTGTTTAAGTTTTACCCTAGCAGCTTGAACTTTCTCTGCTAACTGTACTTCATCAGAGTCTGAAGAGGCCCCCTGGTGAGAAGAGAGGGTTGATGATGTTTCCGAATCCCCCTCTGAATTCTGTGGTTGTAAAATATCATATTTATTAGTCAGCGTAATAGTTTGTGGCGGTGACAAGGTTTTCGATAATTTTGCCCTAGGGTTTATTTTCTTCGGACCTCTTTTTTTGGTTACCACCTTGGTCATTTCAGGGGCTGGCATTATGATCACATTCGGATCCATTCTCTGTTCCTGCATTTATTTTGTTGTTGTCTGTTTTTCTTGATTTTCAGGTCTGGGTTCTGGAACATCAGTGTTATTTTCAGGTTCTTCTACCTCCATCCTCTGTGCTTGTAGAGGGGGGAAGGGCTGCGGGACATCTACCACTACTGTAGCTTGTTCTTTTTGCTCTTGCCTTTTCTTCCACTTGAGCCTGCTTTTCCTGAACCTTCCGTTGTTTTTCAATGATTACTTTTTGCACATTTTGAAGAATGACTCCTTGATCTCTATGATTTATTCTGTTATGGGAAGCCCATTCACAAGATCTGTAACTATGTCCAGTTTCTTCACATAGGTTACACCACAGCTCATTATTACACTGTGCACTATTGTGCCCAAATTCCAGAGACAGACTGCATTTCAGTCGGTCACAGGCATTACTTAAATGAGATAAAGCACCACACTTAAAACAAGTTTTGCGCTGTCTGGGATAAAAGCAATGTCCTCTGTCCCTTCACAAGAAAAAGGAACCTGGTAGATGTCTAGGCCCCTTTGCACCCATTCTCAATTTGACCCTGAATTCCCACCACATCCCCCCATCCAAATATGCTCATCATCCAGGAGAGGGGTGAGTTCTCCCAATAAGTCACATTTTTGTTGCAACCAGTGTTTTATATTGTGGATATATATTCTTTCATTTCAAAAAAGAATCATCACCTGTTTTATTGCTGGCTTGGTGAAAGGGATTGCCCTGAAGGAAAGCCATAGGGCCAAATATCTTAGTTTTTCCCTAGGTTGCCCAGAATCTGTCTAGGCCTACTGGAGTTTTAAAGCTCACATCAAAAATGGTATCCCCAGGTGCATGGATCAGAGCACACATTTCGTTCGAGAAGAGTCGCAATGATTCTTTTACCAGGATCCTTTCCACATATAGCCAATCTGGAGGATTTGGGAGACCGCCTAGATATTGCTGGCGCACTGCGTTCTTCCTTTGGGCAGGCATAGCACTCTGGAATACTTGTTCTCGCCTTCAAAACTGTGTCCATAGTTGTGGAGCTTGTAATGCAGCTCTCTGATCCTGTAACGGAGGTTCCTGTTCTACCCTGTCTCCCCATCAGGGAATTTGCATGGCCTGTCCTCTGGGCTTGCTGTGTCATTGAGGGGAACAGGATTTTCTTTATTTTGATTAACTCTGACATCTTCAGAATGCAGGTCTAAATCAAAGTCCGTAATAAAGGGGATGTCTTGTTTATCGGTTTTGTTTTTTGCTTTCCCTATTTGTTTTGGGCCTGGCTGGAATTCTGGATCTGCTAACCATTCACCTGTGTTGTTTTTCTTCCAGTCTGTGCCGGTGAGTGCTTTTTCTACTCTCCAGGGAGACACCCCTTGTTCTCCCTGTGTTCCTTCCTGCCTGCCTTTCCTTGTTTTCTCTGTACCATTCTTTGAACACCCTTTGCCTGCTGTCAAGTTCGTTCTCTCCACAAAGGAGTATGTTTTTTTTCTGTTTAACCCCGCTCAAGCATCTGTTACATTTGTACCATCTGTACTTGAAGTTCCCTTTTTTTTAAGAATATGAGGGTCACTTACTGTATTTTTCGACATTGGTACACTTTGCTGCTTTGCCTCCGTTTCAATCCTATTTGTGTTCTCCAACTCAGGGCTTTCTGTTTTAGTAACGCCATTAGAGGGCGTTGGCCACTTGTCAAGCAGTTCTTTTGATGCAACTGCATCATTACCACTGTCAGCAGAGCTTCGGGCATTGTCACATCTAGGCTCATTCTCCGCTGTGGTCATGGCAGTGTTTACCGCTGCAGACTCTGCAGTGTTTTCTGTCTCTTGATTCTGTTCCTGTTCCACTGTCATTTTTAGAAGGTGCAGTAAATGTAATCTTTGCTCTGGTGTTAATTTCTGCACCAGCACATCTTGAAAATCTGCTTCCAAATCCATTTCCATTTGTAAATCCTCGCTTTCTGGCAAAAGTTGTGGAGTGATCCCTCAGCTGGACCTGCAGGAGGGGAGATCTGCTGTTCTGCAGGTACACTAGTGAAATGACCAGCGACTGGCTTGCCAACCATTGATTCTGCAGCACCCCTACCAAAGAGTAGGGGAATTTTTTATTTGGAAAGAAAATCACTCCAAGGAGTGAACAATTACAATATGCATAATCATTACTGAGTACATACAGGAAAAGAAAAAGGTTTATTCAAATAATAACTTTGTCCTAAAAAAAAAACATGACTATGAAGAAGCAGTAATTTCTTATATAGGTGGTTTCTGCCTCCTAATGAAACTTAATCATTCAAAAACCATAAAAAAATGCTTTCATAATGCAGTTGCTTTCACACTATCCCATCCCATTTCCTTCCTGTGTACAGTCTTTATACTGGATATTACCTGTGCCAAGACTTGCTGTGTACCATATTCTTTTTGTTGTAATACCAGGGCACATCTAGCCTGCCACAAATAAAACCTACATCGTGAAAAAAATAACCGTAGGGTGCTGGGGTGATATTTGAGGAAGTCCACTGGAAGTAAACCTAATACAATAATTGCATTTGTTACATGTGCAAGATTTGCTCCTTCCCATGCTGAAAAAATATCTGGCCAGAATTGTTGAACATATGGGCAAGCTATATAAAAATGATCTTGGGTCTTAAAAATCCCTACACCAGTTGTTCTAGGACACAATCGATCTACCATCTGCTAATGTTTGTGGGAGTTCCTTACCCCCAACCAACTATGGCAGGAAAGCCATGTGACATCCCACACTTTAAAGGGAAGCCTTTTATCAGTAAGTTGTGTAAAATGTCAATAATCCTATCCTCATGCTGCAATAGTTTCTGTGATGTCTCTAAAAAATAATTTGACAAAATCTGAGTATATAAGGACTACCTAGAGCTGTCTATCAAGTGCTGAGTGGAAATTTTCCATTCTTTAATTTTGTACATATGGGTATCATATAGGAAGGACTTCTAAATTGTTTTAATGATCTTGGGAGTGGGGGGGATCTCCAGCCTTCAATAAAGATGTGCAAGTATGATTTTATATTGTTGAACTGACAGAATAGTAAAGAGATAATGTTCTGGTATAGAAAAATACAAAAAAAGAACAGTACAGGATGTACCATCCTAACTCCTCCCGTACTACAATCATGGTATGTATACATTCTTTTAATTGGGTTCAACCTACTTCCCCAAAAACCACAGAAAAAATGTTCTTTATTTTGACCTCTGATGCTAAGGGTAAGGGAAAAATATGTGCCACATCTAGAAATATTGGAATTATTAAGATGTATAATAGAAAAACTCGTTTCCTCTTGGAGATTATTTTATTTTTCCAAGATCCTACTGTAAAATCTGCCTTCTGCAGAGCCTGTGACCAGTTTAATGAGGTGTCATCTGGACTTCCAAATTTTAAACCTAAGATTTTAATTGGTGCTGTAGATACATTAATCCGTGCATAGGATATAGAAAGGTTTTCTGTCTGGATAGAATTAATAACAGAGACATGAGCCTTACTTTTTTCATAATTCAATTTTGACCCTGAACTCTTTTCAAAATTAGAAATTTCAGTTAAGAATCCATTTTCCTTCATAGTAGTGTTTGTACGGATACATATGTCATCTGCATAAGTGCAGACATTTGGTGCCAGACTATTGTCTGCCAGCTGAATTCTAGGGATATCTGGGTGATTTAGAATTTTTCTTAAAAGGGGTCAATCTGGAAAACATATAACAGAGGGTTTAATGGGCAGCCTTGTTGCACCCTCTTTAACCCTTTAAATGAGACACCTACATTACATAGTTGAAGGGGGACCAATGGGCTAAGGAAGGATAGCTGGGAGAGGCTGTTCATGAATATTAGAAGCCCGGAAAACAAAATGGACAAGTTGCAGATGGTTCCATGTCAAAACACATTTGGGTGAGTCTACATTGCCAAAAATAAATGACAGTGATGTACACTCACAGTGACTTCAAAGGCTGTGATAGGACTTTAATGTATGTGGGAGGCTGTGCCCCCCACATCCCCCTAACTAAAGATTCTCAACTCCAGGGGGGGTGCATGTCAGGAGTGAGTGTGTAAAACTTAAAAAATATAAAAACTCTGCACTGATGCAAAAAGCGACGCCCGCCCCAGAACTGAACCCGACACCCTCCCAACCCCAGCTTGCCACCCTCATCACCATGCCACATGGCCAGTTCAGCTGCCAACTGCTACACTACCTCCCACCTACCCTCCATCCCCTTCCATCCCTCACACAGTGTGGTGCCTCCAAGTGTGTGTACTTTCTGTCACCCTGCTTTGCCCACTATGGTATCCTGTTGCCACCCTGCCAGGTAACCCAGAACACAGGCACACTTTATTTTGTCAGTTTCAATGTAACTGCTGGATAAGTAACCATGAATTACATGCAACTGGGGTAATTACATTGTAGTTACACATTTGTTGTACGTATCTGCATTGCAAGTGCAATGCAGTTACAGTGTTGTTACACCGTAACTACAGTGGAGTTAAGGAAATTTAAAATGAAGCATTACTGGTCAGTGTTCAGACACTACCTGAAGTATTGTGTGCAGTTCTAGAGTTCATACATAAGGTTGGACTAGGACAAACTGGGAACAATCCAAAGAACAATGACAAAAATTATCCTTGGCCTACAGGGTAAGACATATGAGGAAAGACTGGAGGAACTCAGCATGCACTCACTAGTGGATAGAAGAGAGAAGAGGGATATGATAGAGATGAATAAATACATTGAGGAGTACAATAGGGTGAGCCATACCAAATTGATCAAAATGAAGAACTGTTCAACTTCTTGTGGGACCAAAACTCTGACTAGCAGCAGGGAAGTCTAGGAAAGAGCCCAGAAAGTTGTTTTTTTTATGTAGAGAATGGTGGACACATGAAACAGTTTGTCCAGAAATGTGGTTAATGCAGTGACCATAAATGGTTTCAAACCATAGTGGGACAGATTCAAGGAGATCATAAGAAGGGGGAAATCACTGGTGGAAGAACAGTGGAGGGGAGTAGTATTACTGGGAACTAGAGTAAGGCAGGGCCCTGTGGAAGTCTTATTTATTTATTTATTGAAACATTTCACTAGGAAAGCACACTGAGCAACAAGTTGCTCATCTTCTGGTGCAACCTGGGGGCAGGGAAGAATGGGATAGAATACAGAGAAATGTTACAATGTTGGAATCCAATTTGCTTACTTGCATACAATGAGAGCAGGTGGGATTACAGGTGGATCACGTTGGCTAACAATGCAACAGTTAACTATAGTAGATATGAAGACACATATAGCAATTTGACAACAGTTGGTGACAGTTGATAACACTGGAACACATATAATAACTTGGCAACAATATGTAGCACTAGATGGTAAGGTGACACAATAGTAATTGTTAGCCATTAGTGTAACATAGATATTCAAGATTTACAGTGATTGGAGTAAAGAGAGGAAGAATGGAAGAAGGGAAAGGGTCATAATGTTATTATTTTTTAACATTTTTGCCCCAGATTTTCAACATAGTCTTCTTATTACCTCACCTCATTCAAATTAGAACAGTTAACAGATAATCTGAAAATAAATGAACTAGATGAGCATTTCACCTGGTTTACAGAAATAGAACTAAAAATAGCCATAGAAAGTTTTACAAATCATAAATACCCAGGACCAGATAACATACCAATACATTTTATAAAGATAAACACAGATTGGGGAGCTAAGACTCTTTCTAACGTCTATAATAAATCAGTCATGTACGCCTTTACACCAGACAGTAGATTGGGAAGCCACATTGTTCCCATACATAAAAAAGGTCCACTTATGGATCCGACAAATTATAGGCTTAATAGCCTACTGGATGCCATAGCTAAAATTTATGACAAACGTCCATTAAATAGACTAACTCTGTGGTTAGAACAATACAACGTGATCTTTGAATATCAAGCTGGATTCTGGAAAAAGACTGGAACTATAAATCAAATATTTCTTCTGGCTCACATAATAGAGAAATATTATAATGTTAAAAATCAACCAATATTTGTTGCATTCAAGATTACTCCTCAGCTTTTGCTATGATAATAAGAAAACTCCTTTTGGAGAAAATTGTGAAATTAGGAATAGACTTAAATTTGATAATACTAATACAAAGGCTCTATAGTGGTACCTGGACAAAGATAAAATGTTCTACAACTGGTGCACTTACAGAAAAAGTGTTGACCGAGGTTGGAGTAAAACATGGTTGTGTAGCCCCAACACTCATATATATATATATATATATATATATATATATATATATATATATATATATATATATGACATCATTATGGCATTTGATGAAGTGGTGTTCTATACACCAAAATTAGGCCCCAGAAGATTTCCCATGCTGGCGTACATGGATGAGTTGATGATAATATCAACAAGTAGAATAGGACTACAAAGACCCCGAAGAAAATAGAAATAATGTGTCTACAGCATAATCTTAAACCAAACACAAGAAAAACAAAGGTAATGGTGTTTGGTAGTAACAAGAAATACAGAAAACTGACTTTGTTAGGCAAAAATCTTGAATATTTAAAGGAATTCCCTTATTTGGGGTTGACTTTTCAAAAAATCTAAAATGGAACAAACGTATCCAGATATGTGTCAAAAAACTGCAGAACTCAAAAAAATCTTTGAAAAGATTCAGTTACCTCTATGGAAGGAATAAGATTATACCAATGATTAAAACAGTAAATACAAAAATAATAAAGCTAGCAAGTTATGATGCAGAAATATGGGGTGTGGATAGAATAAGTAAGATTGAAAGTATATTAAATATGGTGTTCAAACAAACACTAAGATTACCAAATAGTACTCCCAGCTCACTGGTGAAATTGCAGCTCAGATGTCTGGGCAAAACTCCCGGCAGAGCTTTTCAGCATCTCTCCGAGGACAGGGTGGGTGCCCCAGGACTGGAAGGTGGTGCATATAGGGCCTATCCACAAGGAGGGATCAAGGGAGGTGGCAGGGAACTACAGGACCATCAGCCTGACAACAATGGTGGGCAAGGTGATGGAGGGCATTGTCAAGGAGAGGCTGGAGGGGACCTGGAAAAGTCAGGGTGCCTGGATGATAGACAGCATGGATTCATCCCAGGGAAATCATGTCAGACAAACCTTGTGGAGTTCTATTACTGGGTGATGAGAGCCTTGAACCTGAGTAGACAGGTGGACATCCTCTATCTTGACTTCAGCAAGGCGTTTGACTCTGTTACTCATGGGGGCCTGTTGAATAAGCTGGGAGAAATGGGGGTGGGGAACCAGATGATCAGATGGATAGGCAATTGGCTCCAGGACCAGACCCAGAGGGCTGTGGTTGGCGGGATAGTCTCATCCCCAAGGAGGGTCATTAGTGGGGTCCCTCAGGGATCAGTCCTTGGGCCCCTACTGTTTAATGCCTATGTCTTCTGACATAAGGAAGGGTATCAGGAGTGAGATGAGTCTCTTTTCGGATGACTCAAAACTGGGGGTGGTGGTGGATGGAGGGGAGGGTGGCCCTACAGGGGGACCTGGAGGCTCTGGAAAGGTGGTCTAGAAAGTAGAAGCTGAAGGTCAAGGCAGGGAAATGCAGGGTACTACATCTGGGAGCCAGAAACCTGGGCCAACAGTACACCCTGGGGGGGGAATGCTAGAAGTCTCAATGGTGGAGAGAGACCTGGGGGTGGTGGTGGTGGATGTCAAGATGAACAACTCTGAGACTTGTAGGAGGGCAGCGGCCAAGGCCAACAGGATCCTGGGATGCATCGCTAGGGGGATCACCTCCAGAAGGAGGGAAGTGATACTCCCCCTGTATAACTGCTTGGTGAGGCCACACCTCAAGTACTGCATGCAGTTTTGGAGGCCACACTTAAAGAGGGACATTGAATTCCTGGAGAGGGTCCAGAGGAGGGCAAGCAAAATGATCTGGGGCTTGGGGAACAGGACCTATGGGGAGAGGCTCGAAGAGGTCTTCAAGTACATGAAGGGGTTAAATAGGGGAGAAGCAGTCAGGGTGCTCCAAAGGAAGGAGGGGGGCAACTAGAGGGCATAGGTGGAAGCTGGAGGGGGGAGATTCAGGAGAGAAAAGAGGAGGTGCTACTTCACTGAGAGGGTGGTGGGACCATGGAATGCACTGCCCAGGGGGCTGGTGGAGGCAGAGACGGTGGAGGGGTTCAAGAGGGGGTGGGACAGGTACAGGGGAAGGGTTCTGGATGCAAAGTCCTGTACAGTGGGATTATCCAGAACTGGGAAGGGAGAAGCCAGAGAGGATGAATGGGGTAGCAAGGTCAGCTTCCAGGGTGGGGGCTGACCAAACAAGCAGACACAAATGACCGTTAGGCCTATTCTGCTGGCATTTTAGTATGTTAGTAGTAAGTAAGCTTCCACTACTTGGTATGCAGTAGACTAATTAAATATCGGGTTACATTAACATCAGAAAATAAGAAATCATTGCCAGCAGTTAGTTTAAAAGAGAAAATACAACTACTGACGCAGAATAATATGGGTTGGTTAAACACCATACAGAGAATAATGAAGGAAAACGATTTACGATATTTATGGAGATGGGTTAAACAAAAGATTAATGTCAGCCCAACATATACAAATTATATTTCCAAAAAAATGATGGAAAAATCACAAGAAAGACCTTAGAACTATAACAACATTGAAAGTTGCCACTTGGTTAACTAGTAATACTAAAGAATATGGTATGAGACCATACCTAAACATTGTACATGAACCAGAACACAAACATCTGATAACGCAGTTTAGGTTTGAGACGATCCCAAGTAATGTGGTAGAAGCCAGATATGATAAAGAACTGGAAAAGACAAAGAACTGCTATTGTAACTTACAAGAACTGGAAGACTTAAAACATGTAGTATTAGGATGCCCACGGTAAGAGCAAGTTTCGGCCAAAAGACTGGGGGAGTACATTGGAACTCTATATATGCCTTCAAGATATGTGACTGATCTGCTATTTATTGCAGAAAATCATGAAGTTCTAAATAATCTGGCAATGTATCTAAGAGAGATTAAAAACATAAGAAAGAGGGATTTACAGTATAGTTACTGAGATAGAAGAAAACCATTCTGTTATGGATGCACTCTCTCATGATGTCAAACTGTAGCACTTTATATGAACTGACCTTACTGTATGTACATTTTATGATTGTTTATGAGACTAGTAAGACTAATGTCTGAATAATTGTTGATATTGTATGTTGTATTATGTGTTTTGTATTATATGTATACTTCTTTTTTTAATGAAAATGTCACTTTCTTTGTAATGGCATCTCTGCCGAACAAATAAATACATTAGAATTAGAATTAGACCCCACCTCAAGAGCAAGTGTGGAGAAAAGTTTCAACTCCTGCCTCATGGGTGATTTCGTGCAGCAACTGCAAAATCACCTTTCGAGATGCGAGAACACATTTTGGCCAGCATCTGAAAAAAAATGACAGTTGTTGCACCCATGAGGTGCTGTGAAGAAATGGTTATGTTGAAACTTTGGTGTCAAAATATTGAAAGCTACCAAAGTTACGAGCCTGCATTCATAAATTCCAATGTAGGCTCATAATTTTGTTGTTTCTTAATATTTTTGTGCCAAATTTTCAACATAGCCTTCTTATGACCCCACCTTGTAAACAATGGTGGAGAAAATGTTCAACTCCTGCCCAAAAGGTGATTTCATGCAAAGACAGTGAAATTCTCTTTCAAGACAGATTTATCCAATGTCATTTGTATTGTTCATGAGTTGGTGCACAAAAAAGGTTTACTGAAAATTTGGGGCAAAAATATTTAAAAATGGCCAAGTTATGCTGCTAAGTTCAAAACCCCATTGAAATACATTGAACCACGTACCTGAGTTCCTTAATTTGTGGTCCAGCATTGAAGAGTGAAGTTGTGTCTGCGATCTAGAGAGGATTACCGGTGTTGGACTCTGGTGGGTAAATAAGGGCTTGGGGGGTAGTGGTGGTGGGTGCTGAGTGGGCAATTCGGGTTGGGGGAAGAATGACACAACAGATATCGATGGACATTTTGATTTTATAGGTGTACAAAATAAAAAAAAGATGAGGAACAGTTTTCTCTATTTCATTGGTCACCCCCCAAGTGTCACTGTTATATTTTGCAGCATGGGGGAATAGGCTCCCTGGCGCTGCATTACTAAAAGGGGCAGGATGGGGAGTGGCAGGTGGCATGGGGGATTGGGCACCCCTGTGCCCTAATAATAACATGGGCTGGGCTCAGGGGTGGGCTTTACCACGTGGGCTGCAACAGATATCCATGGAGAGTTTTCTTTTCTACAGGTTTAAATAAATAAAAACAAAAATAAAGAAACAAAGAGGGATGGTTTGTCTATTACAGGTAGCGACATGGGGGATTGGGCACCCCCCCAAGTGTCACTGTTATATTTAGCAGCACTAGAAGTGGGCTCCCCCGTGCTGCTTAACTGAAATGGGTAAGGGGTTGGGATAGCAGCTGGCACAGGGATTGGGCACCCCATGCCATTATAATGACATGGGTTGGGCTGGGGAGGGGCAGCTGCAACAGACATCCATGGGCGGTTTCCTTTTTAAAACAGGCAGGGTGGGAGTAGCAGCTGACATCAGGGATTGGGCACCCTGTGCCTTTATAATAATGTGGGTTGGGCTGGGTAGCGGCAGCTGCAACAGACATCAATGGACAGTTTCCATTTTTTCAGGCTGATAAGTTCCTGCCATGAAAAGCCGCTCAGCTGTTTGCTGAGCAGCTTTATGCAAATCAAAGGACTTGAGTCATCTTTGATTAGAGCATCTTGGTCCTTTGAAGTACACAAAGTTGCCACCCACCAAACAGCAAGTGGTGTCACAAACCACACTGCTGGTCATTGGTGTAGACTGCCGAGCCCTTGATATTTTGAACAGCAATGGTTTCAGCAGTGCCACACCCCCAAATAATTTAGTCACTCTGACAAAATGTTTGGTGCATAGGTGTGCATCAAACATAAAAAGGAGGTGTCATAAAAACATATGCAAAGCACCAGCACCACATATTACTCTGGAAACTGGTTGCAGCACACAATATCTAACCGGTGTGCAAAACTGAATTCCATTTTTTTTTATTTATTTTCAATTTGTTAATCAGGAAAGGACACTGGACCAAAGGTCCTTTTTCAGGTCTGACCCAGAGTGCAATACAATGAAGACATGAGACAAAACAAAACAATCAATTATCATACAATACAGACTACCTAATTACTTAATACAATTACAAACAGCATTAGTTAATAAATGTTGTCTTAACTGTACCTTAAAAGACAACAAAGACCTTGCATTACGAATTTGAGATGGAAAAGAATTCCACAAGTGGGGAGCTGAAATTGAAAAGGCCCGAGACCCAAGTTTTTGTTTACACATAAGAACCTCTAATATAAGACCATTTGATTACCTAAGCTTTGATGAACTATCCCTACTTGAGACTAGATCAGCTAAAGGAAACAAAGATTCACAATAAATAGCTTTTGCTACGAAACAACCCACTAAGTACTCAATTCTAGACACAAAGGGCAACCAACCAGACCTAGAGTGCAAATCACAATGATGAGTTCTGTAAGTAACTAAAGAGACAAAATGACAAACGTTATTATAGGATACAGTCAATCCATGCAATTCCTTGTCCCCTAAATCGTAGTATAGACAAGCTCCATACTCCAAGTGAGGGAGCAAAGTCCCAACAGCAATAGCTTTCCTAGTATTTTCTGAAAAACAGTTTTTGAATCGGTACAATAACCCTATTTTTTGATTAACCATTCTGCATAAAGCAGAGATCTGAGGAGAAAAACTCAACCCCGGATCAAGTAACAACCCCAAGTGTTTAAAACTCTGTACCTGCTCAATTTCAGTCCCAGATGTGTCACAGATTACCAGTTTCTGACAATCTTTTAACATATGATTTGTACCAAATAACATTAACTTGGTTTTCTTTAAATTCAACACCATTAAATTATCCCTTAACCAACTACTAACCACATCAAAATCGTGTTGGAGGCTACAGGTAATGCTGCCTACTGATTTATCTTGATTAAACAAAATTAGATCGTCTGCATAGAGAATTGTGTCACATGTAGTACATTGTGAGGGTAAATTGTTTACAAATAAAGTAAATAATAAAGGATCTAATATTGACCCCTGGTGGAACTCTGCAAACCACGGAAGCCTCACAAGACTCAACTTTTCCAATATATACCACTTGGGACCGATTGGACAAATAATGCATCACGCACTCAACAGATCCATCAGAAAAAACAATATTCAACAGCTTTTGGCAAGCAACGTCATGTGCAAACATAGAAACATAGAATCTGACAGCAGATAAGGACCACTTGGCCCACCCAGTCTGCCCATTTCCCTGCCTGATGGATAAGCTGCAGATCCTAGTTAACCAGCAGCCTACTTCTTCCTACCCCCAGAATTGCCTTACGACTGTCCCATGCATGCTTGAATTCCACCACTGTTTGTGACTCCACAACCTCCTCTGGAAGGCCGTTCCATACATCCACCACCCTCTGTGAAAAAATACTTCCTTAAATTACCTCTGAGCTCCCCCTTCTATCTTCAAATTGTGCCCCTTGTTCTGCACACCTCTTTTTGAAAGATGCTACCCTCTTGGACTTGTTGATTCCCTTGAGGTACTTGAAAGTTTCTATCATGTCCCCCCTTTCCTCAAGGCTATACATATTAAGCTCCTTAAGTCTCTTCATATGTCTTCCGGTGCAGACTCTGCACCATTTTAGTTGCCCTCCTCTGGACAGCTTCCATCCTGTCTATGTCTTTGCAGAGATTGGGTCTCCAGAACTGCATACAGTACTCAGATGGGGTCTCACTAGTTGTCTGTACAGAGGGATAATAATTTCCTGTTTTCTACTGGTGATGCCTCTCCTATGCATCCCAGTATCCCCCCAGCCCTCCTTGCTGCCCTCTCACATTGCTTGCCCACCTTTAGGTCATCTGATATGACTATCCCCAGGTCCCTTTCCATTTTTGTTGTTGTTAGTATCTCACCCCCCATTGTGTACTCTTCCCCTGGGTTTTTGTTTCCCAGGTACATTACCTTGTACTTCTTAGCATTGAATCTAAGCTGCCATACATTTGACCATTCCTCTTACCTTGCCAAGTCCCTTCTCATCCTTTCCACTCCACCTTGTGCATCAACTCTGTTGCAGATCTTTGTGTCATCTGCAAAGAGACATACTTTCCTTCCAGTCCCTCTGCAATGTCACTTATAAAGACATTGAAGAGGACTGGTCCTAATCTGAACCCTCGGTACCCTACTACTAACCCCCTTTTTTCAGAGTGGACTCCATTTACTATTACTCTCTGTGTCCTATTCTCCAGCCAATTCTTTTACCAGGCCATCATCTTGGGACCCACTCACAGGCTGGCTAACTTGTATATTAATCTTTGTGTGGGACTGTGTCAAATGCCTTGCTAAAGTCTAGGTAGGCCATGTCCACAGCCCCTCCCTGATCTACTACTTTGGTCACCCAGTCAAAGAAATCTATCAGATTTGTCTGGCATGACCTTCCCACTGTGAATCCATGCTGCCTTGGGTCCTGTGCCCCTCTGGCCTCTAGATATTTAACAATGCAATCGGGTCAAATGCCTTGGTCAGGTCCACAAACACCACCCCATCATTGAACCAGACTCAAAACCCCGGAGGATGGTGTCCAAGAAACTGACACGTGCCATGATATTGCCTAAATCCATGCTGCTGTGAACACAGCAAATTATGGTTCACTAAGTACCCATTTATCTGGTTAACCACCAATTTTCCAGAATTTTACCTAGTGGCTTTAATATGGATATTGGCCTAAAATCTTCCAGTAATTCTACATTTGTTTTTTTTTTCCGTATAGGCACAACCCTAGCATGCTTCCAACATGATGAAAATTGTTCAGTCAACAATGATAATTCAAAAATGTAGCATAAAAGGTCAGTTATAAACGGAATTATTAATCTTAAAAAACAACCATTCAATCCCCCACCTCCACAATCACTAAACTTCTTTGGTTATGTATGTAATAATTTAAATACTTCACCCCTCTCCCCACTTTTGAAGAAAAACCTTTCCTGTTTAGTGTCTACCAGAGATTCTAAAGTCATCTGTGCACCCCCTTGAGGTGCAGCTTTTCTGTACTCAGACAGGTCAGTAAATTTCCTGTTTAGGATGTCAACTGTCTCCTCAACTGAGGTAATCTCTTTATCACCTACCTTTAACTTTTGAACAGAACCAGAAGTTTTGGGAGTTACTAAGGAATGAACCCTGCTCCAAAATGTTCTAGGATTACTCAAGTTATCCTCACATTGTTCTTGATAAATGTATTTTTTGCTGCTCTAACTGCATTGAATAACTTAGACCACCACCGTCTATAAGTATTCAACAATGCAATAGACATACTTTTTTTGTAAGGATTCCAAGCCTTATTTCATTGCCTAATTAATTGCTTTAGCACAGGTGAAAACCACTGGTTTCTAACTCCTCGCATTCATAGCAGAGGCTGCATACATTTTACAAGACCACTCAAGCGCTGATGCCTAAAAGTGCAATTAGCACAAGTTACCAAAACTGGCACTGAGAGCAGTGGTGATCAGGAAGTACTCATTAAAGAGTATCGACAGCACTGTATTATGTGGCAAAAGAACGTTGTGCCTCACAGTACACCTGAGTGAGCAGTTCATGACTAGTAACCTACAGTCTGGCATGGGTTACTTAAGCAATAAGGCACAACAGGGTGTGGGTTATTGGGGATTTACCCATGCCTTGTGTGGTGTGTCATAAGGCGCAGCTGAGTGACTTAACCATACAAGAAGTGAGTAAATCACCCAGTAACGCACACCCTGGAGTGCCTTATTGCGATTATACAATGGACCCATGTGTAAAATAAATTTAAAATGTGTTTAATTATGTTTTTTTATAAATGCCATTCCTCAGCCGTGGGTTATACAGTATTTACCCACGGTCATGCGATATGTTTTGATCAATGAGGTTACGGGATTTTCACACACCATTGTATAGTGAGTATTTAACGCACTCCCTGGCTGTGTAGTAAGGCAGCTTGGGCATACAATATTTCAGCATACACCCATGTCCTGGAGTGACTTGTTGCACTTATAAAATGGAAATTATGTCGATAAAATAATGAATTACAGACAAAAGTTTTAACTGCTGAAAAATGAAGAAATTGATGACATATACATGAAATTGTTAAAGTAGTTCCTATTCTACAGTACTAATTCACTACCGAGCACCTTAACTATCAAGCTGCCTCAAAAACCAAGGGTTTGGCTGCTCTCTGCACAGGTTGTATGCAGCTCTGCTAATTAGAAGCTGTTGCCAGGGAGAGTAAGTTACTTCTTGCACAGGTTGTTTGCAGCTGTACTCAGGGTGAGTCAGTAGCCTAATTTGATAAGGAAATTGCAGTGTAGTGATTTTACTGTTATGTTTTGTCATGAGGTCACTCCTATCTTTAGAATGTAGTCCAGCAACTCAACTGTTAATTCAATAGGGGAATGAATCACATCATTAAAAAAGGGTACATGCCTTGCACAAAATGTCAGTGCCTGTGTGGGGTGTTGCATACTTGTACACCGTGAACTAATACTATATTTTGTTTTTCCCCTCACTATGTAGCCCAGCTTTCCAGAGGTTTGCATCAAATTAATCTTAGGTCAGGTAATGTGTTTGGACCAATGAAGTCTGTAGGATTCCAGATCCAGTTTTATAAACCATTACATTCCCTCTCAGGGATGTCACTTCCTGTGTGAGGGGTATAGAAAATGGATGCCTGTAGCTGTGAAAGGCTGAGAAATTAAATAGTCCAGATTTTCACAAGTTGGCACAGGGCTTGCGTCAAACTCTGCGTCAAACCCTTGCACTGTTGCAGCTGCAGCAATGCTGAATGCCACAACTGAACCTGGTTTTATAATCTCAGGTGCAGCTCTTCAGCAGCTTGCAGCAAAGTTCACTCACAATCTGCATGCTAGAGGAGCCAGCATTTACATAGTTAGACCACAGAAAGTTGGTTAGCAGATGTCAAAATGACACATGGGATAGATAGTCCAATTTTGTTTTTCCAATTGTTTAAACAGGTGAGACACACTAAGCTGAAAACTTGTTTACATGTGCAGTTTGTTTGCTGCACGCCCCATGAGCCATATATTTGGCACACCTAGGACTTGAGACAGGCTCGAGCCTTTTAAAATATGGCCCATTGTACTATACTTTTGGACGTATAAGGTTTGGTCAATATTTAGAGTTCTCTGGGCTACAGTAGGGACATGTTTTCGTGTAGAAGGAAATTCCACTTTAAGTTATTTCAGCATAACTGTGTGCTTTTGCTTCTGATGAAAATTGTAACATTAAGTTTTTTTTTTATTTTGACATTATTATTCTTCAGGGAGGTAAGGAGGCAGATTGTTTACCATGTGTTTTTCTTTTTTTTCCTAAATCCCTCACAAATGAGTCATTTGTAACACAAATGTCTGTCAGGCTGCTTTCAGACTGGCAGAAATCCCAGTTCCAATGAGACCTGTAAAATAAAGGTAGCTTACAAAGGAAGAATCTAGAACAGTCTCAGATGTATTGTGTATTTATTTCAGTGCTCAAATCCGTGAGCAGTCTTTCAAAATATTCAATAACCAGACTAGTCGTTACTTGTATTTTAAGTTGGGGGGGTAACATGATACCTATTGTTTTAATTGCAACCTTTGACTAGGAAAGGCACACTGACACACTGAGCTGTGACTGCTTGTTTCCAGCAGCATCCGGTGAGTAGGGCGTGGGGGGTGTTACAGCAGACCTGTTTCATTTGTAAGTTTTGACCAGGAAAAGCACATTGAGCTGGGACAGCTCGTTTCCAGATGCATCCTAGGGAGTTGCATGGACTTTGTTTTATTGATGGGGAAATACCATATTGACCAGCACACTGGAGAAAATTCCCTTACTCTTACAATATGTGCCACTGAAGCCTTATATTTTTACCTGGACTAGCTCCAGAGAAGGAAAAAGGGACATTGGTTTAAACATGGCATCTCAACTGTCCAATGCCCCCCCCATGGCACTACATTGCCAGTACTGGGTATTAGCCCAAGTAACTGGAGCAGGACTAGAACCCATGACCCTCTGCTCTTTCAGCCCCAGAGGAGAGTATGCAACCTACTGCAGCACTGACAGTACTGACTCCTTTATTATGAGCATTGCATTGGCATTGCCGGTCCATTTGTTGAGATGCCTTTCCATCAGCTTACGTGGCCTCCATCACCATGTTTGGGGCCAGACCTTCAGCACTCTCCAGGGTTGTTCAAATGTATCACAGAAACTAAACCTCAAACTGCTGCTACAAATAAAAGAGCCCCAGATCATTTGTAAACCCCGCCTTCCCTGCCTGCAATTATTTCCTTCATTGACAATGGAGTGAACCCCTTCCAGGCCATCACAAGGGCAACTAAAGTATATTCATTCATTCATTCATTCATTCATTTGTTTGTTTACTGTATTTTGTGCAAACTACAGGAAGCCCATGTTTAGGTGGTGTGCTTAGAGTCCAGTAATTTTCTGGGGGGGGGGGAGGTTGGGTGGCAATGGGAGAGTAGTAAGGTATAGTAATAATACCATACTGGTCTGGGTTTGTGAATTAAAACTAGACCAGGCCGAAAGCTAGGGTTTTTATTAACCCCCCCTCCCGGTCCAGTTATTTCCAAGGAAACGCAGACAACTATTGGTATTATCATTATTTATAATGGAAAAATACATGTATTTTTTATACTGCCAAATCTGTTTGTCGCACTTCAATGCATCTGTGAGAAAACAGGATCTGTCTCACAAAGCACAGTAGCGTAACTAGAGTATCTAATTGGCTGCGGCATGTTGAAGTGGGAGGGCAGATGGGGATTGCTTTCTGACTGGCTAATTACACACGCAGCAGCCAATCAGAATGCCGAGCTACTGTCCCATTACTGTTCTTAGCCAATCAGAATGCAGAGCCACTGTCCCATTATTCAGTCTACTGTCCAGTTTACTCTGCATTCTGATTGGCTAAGAGGGAACTTTTCCCATATAATATGGTTTATAAAGCTACCATTGCTACATTGCTAGGTCCTGAAGATCAGGGTCACACTTGGAAATAAGCCTAAGTTCAGTCTGCTTTTCCTGGTGAAGAAAGTTCCAAACTCAACATAAATAAATAAATAAATAAATAAATAAATAAATACATTAAATTACTAAGTTCAACAGATACATCGTATTCAAAAAATAGTATAACATTCTGTACTACTACTATATATTAATGATACAGTAAAAGTCAAAACTTCAGTTGTGCAGAGAGATACAGGTAAGGGGAGCAAATGTTGTATAAAATAAAGGATATGAGAAATAACACAGAGTAGAATTTTATCATGCAAGTTTTAAGGATGTTTATTACTAACATGTGTAGAGAGTGAGAGGGTGGTAAAATGTGCCTTGGCTCCTTCATTTGCTTGATGTTGTCCAGGACTGAATTCCAGCTGATTGGGTCAGTTAAGGACACATCTCGCATGCACACACACACACACCATACAGCACACAGTCACAGACACACACAAACCCAACAAACACACAGAATCATACATCCAGCACCACATGGACACAAACCCATCACTCTTCACCCACACATATAAAAATGCTCCCACACACCCAACACCCACTTATACACACACAAAGACACACTAAACACAGACACATGCACACACACACACATCCAACGTACACATGGCCATAAACCCAGTACCCACACATATGGAGACACACACAGTTGCACACAACCAGCACCCACACCCACAGACACATATGGACACACACACACACTTGTACTTCAGGCAAAGTACCTACTTTATGCTCACTCAGGAGAGGGGCATACAGTCCTTTTGTAGATGACTGACAGCAGTTACAGCTAAGCCCTTGAACCTCTCTTGTCACACACAGTAACTGAAAAGCTTCAGCTAGAGGTCACTGGCACACTTAAACTCCTGTCAACTTGGGCGTCAACTTGAAGTTTAAGGGCTAGACAAAAACACTTCTTGAGAGGTTTTCTTTATTTTGATATTCTTGGCATACTGGGCAGATTCTTTGCTAATATGTTGGTCCTGAACCAACATCATATTTGCTGAGTGTTTCTGAAATGGACTTTGTGACTGACTTTCATTCCTCTCAACCTTTTGTTCTCCAAATGTGGAACATTTCCCCGCAAAATATGAAATAAATAGGCAAAATGTGGGACAATTCTTTAACATTGATGCTCAGAACTCTACAAATGTGTGCCTTCATGTTCAAAAAGTTTCCTGTTAATGAAATAATTCAGTTTTCACATTCATTGCTGTGTATTTTTGCTTTAGGATCTTAACACTCAGTGTGGGACAGACCCTCTCAATGTGAAACAGGGGCCTTTAGTGAGGTAAAATGACCCTTTCCTCATAACATGGGGCAGTTGAGAGGTATAGTAGCTGTGACATCAGAGACCCTGGAGTATTATTCTAAAACTAAATCTGCTCAGATACTAAAAAAAAAAAAACATGCCTACCAGTCGTGCAGTGCTTCCAACTAGCCCAAAGAAGCTCCAGAACTAAAAAGACATCTCTAACAAGGCTAAACAATGCAACAATAAATATTTATTTTACCACAAATTGTGCAGAGAAAGAAATAATGTGACTTACTACAAAGCCACAGACCAGCAGGGATATATCTTACCAACAGGAATGTGCCCCTCCTACAGCCACTACTCAACCACGTTATGGATCCCAAGCCAACTTCCTGATGGCTAATGTCTGAACGATGCTTCTACTACTGCACCCAGTGCAAGAATCATTGAGACATGAAATGTAGGGGAATTAGCTTTCTGTCCATGAGGTCAAGTAGCAGCTATTAGTGGAGTTTATCCTTGTTGATCTGCGGCTTTGCATTAAGGTAAAATAAAAATTTACTTTTGAATTATTTAGACTTGTTTGTTTGCACTGTCTTTTTTTAAACCTAAATCTGCTTTGTGAAAAGGGAGTGACCAATTTCTTTGGTTCTCTTTGCGGACAGATCTGCCATGGTTTCCAGGCAACTTACTATTATTCCAGTCCCCCTGTACTGGGACAGATTTCAGCCATATCTGGGAATCACACATAGAATCCCAGGTCATGGCGTCAGTATCTCTAATCATTCAGCTAACAGAAAATCCCCCCTTATTAGGAGGTTAGTGTGCTACTCCAACTGTTATGCTTTCTAGGTGGGCCAAGCGGTCCTTATCCACCGTCAAAGTCTATGTTTCTATTGCGCCACTAGATAGCTCTATTGCTTTTTTTGAAATTACTGAACAGGGCTGTGGCTGTTAATTCACAGCTTTCACCACTAGATGGCACCATTTCACAGTTATTTGCAGCTTTCACCAGTAGGTGGCACTGCTTTGCACATACTGCAATCTCTCTTTTTTTTCTTTTCTTTACTAGAATATGAAAACGATACACAACAACACAAAAAAAAGAAAAACAATACAAATAAAAAACCCTAATGACAAACCTCTTAATGGTCCTATAAATAGATATATCACCCCTCCCCCCTTAAAGAACTGGAAGGGGACAGGATCAGTTGTGTTCCAGGACAGTAGCTGCTGCTGTTGTTTTCACAGGGTTCTTGTGGATTTTACTTGGTAGGTTAGTTCTTTTCTTTCTTACTTCTAAGGGGCTAGCAGGGTATTGTTTTGGGGGATGCTGGATGTTTGTAAACTGATTTGGTGGCTGTAAGTGGGGTTCTTTTTGTGGATGTTTCACTGTGTAACAGGCTGCGCTGGTAGAGGCCTATTTCTTCTGATTTAAAACCTATTTGGTGGGATTTGCTTGGAGATGGTTATTTGAATTGGAGACCTATATCTGTTAATTTCAAGCCTATTTTGATGTGGTGTTATGAAGCTGATTAAATTGGAGACCTGTTTCCTTTGGCAGCAAACATATTTTGGGGCTTTGACTTGAATTTTGATTCCTTGTGCTGACTCCATTAGCTGTAAGGTTAGTTCATAGTGGGGAGGGGTGTTGATGGTCTGGCCAGGTCTCACTCAGCCAATTGACTGGAGACAGGGCTGAATCAGGTTGAGGTGCTAGCTGCTTTGTCTTCTCAGAAAGAACTGGAAGGGGACAGGATCAGCTGTGTTCCAGGACTGTAGCGCTGCTGTTGTTTCTGGGGGTTCTTGTGGATTTTACTTGGTAGGTTAGTTCTTTTCTTTCTTACTTCTAAGGGCTAGCAAGGTATTGTTTGGGGGATGCTGGATGTTTGTAAACTGATTTGGTGGCTGTAAGTGGGGCTCTTTTTGTAGATGTTTCACTGTGTAACAGGTTGCGCTAGTAGAGCCTATTTCTTCTGATTTAAAACCTATTTGGTGGGATTGCTTGGGCCTGGTTCTTTAGCTGCAGGGCTTGGAGGGGAGACACAGGGCTGATACACTCTCTCTTGTCAGGTGTCTGCCCAAGACCGCCCTCCCACCCTCCTCCCCCAAATTTATAGGGGAACACCTGCCCTGCAATTGGAGGAAAAGGCTGCAGGTGCAGCTCATGTAGTTCTAGCCACTGGGGTTGGATTTAAAGGCTGGGAGAGAGGAGCTTAGGAGTTGTTCATTTCCTTATAAGTTTAATGTATTGTACTGCACCTAGTAACAGAGTTACTGGTGTACAGTGGGACTGTCTCTAAGATTAGTGGGTGACCTGATTAGGCAGTAGGATTATCTTGGACTAGGGAGAACCTGGTGGCTCACTAAGAAACCTATTTGGAAGGGATGGAACCACACATCATTAGGGCGGCATCTTTGGGAGGGTGATGGGTGCACAGGGTGTGGAGCAGCCATGATACTGGACTGGGCTTGGAAGTTTGGTGGTTGCCCAGTGTGCTACCAGCTAGCACAGCATAGGAGGATTCTTGGGGATGAGGAGAAAGCTGGGGGAAGGGGGTGGCATGGTTGGGGAAGGGGCTGGAAATCTCCACAGGGTTGCACCAAGCACTGGGGGTGGGGGTATAGGGAAAGGAGTGCAAGAGAATACTCAGGGGTCACATACGGACCCTGGCAGAGGGGGTCCAAAAGGACACTACCAAGGAAGCAGGCAGGTAACTGGGGACCCTCACAAAGGGGGGACGGAGGGACAACATTCTCAGGGAAGTAGGCAGATGGCCAGGGCTGGACAGAAGGAAGCAAGGAGGGGAGGTGGATCAGACCTTACACTCAGTAACCGCTTCAATTCTCTTCTTCTGCTCAAGGATGAGGGGGGTGATGTAGCCATGACAGAGGTGGTTAGAGACGGAAAGGAGAGGAGGCAGGAGGCAGGGGCCAGATAGCAGGAAGAACAGGGGGACCTGGAATGCAGGAGAATGGGGGAGCAGTGAATCAGAGCAGGATGGGCAGGAAGAGGAGGAAAGCGCAAGGAGAAGGACCAGTTGGGAGGAAGGTAAAGAAGGACCAGAAGTACAAGGAGGATTCAGTAAAAGGAGCTGAAGGTTTAGGCCAAGAGCTGACGACAAGGAAAGGAGGAACTAAATGGAGACAGGAAGGAAGGAGGATGAGCCAGGCTAGTTTAGCAGATGGGGAGAAGGACCAGTTGCGAGCAGTGAGGGGAGTGTAGGTACAGAAGGATACTCAGGAGGAGGAGGAGAGGCATGGGATTGGAGAGGGGTGGCCATGGTAAATAAGGAGGGGTGGCATGTGGCACCCAGATGAGGGAGGAACAAGGAGCCAGCTGGGTGGAGGGCCTGTAGAAAGGATGAGGGACATGGAAGGGGAATGGAGGAGAAAGGGTGGTCAGAGTGCTCCTGCTGGGATTCTATGATCAGGGGTATCAAATGGGATAGGGAGGAGAAGCCTGGCCAGTTAGAACAAGATGCTTCCTGGACTAACGGTGCACAGGGCTAAGCACGAGGTATATCAGCTGGCAAGGACTGTGGGGTTCCCCAGACATACTGGTCCACCTGGGTACAAATGACATTGAGGGAAATAGCGAGCTAGAGATACAGGCAAGATTCAGGGAGCTTGCCAGGGTCTGTCATGACATAGGATGCACAGTTTCCTTCTCAGAAATCCTGCCAGTGCCAAGGGCTGAGTGGGGAACACAAAGAAAGATTGGGAGATAAACCAGTGGCTCAGGGAGTGGTGTGAGGCCAGAGGGTATGGGTTGATGGGGGATTGGGGAGACCTGGGAGGATAAGGAGCTGTATGCTAGAGATAGACTACATCTCAATTTGGAGGGAGGGAATCCTTAAGTTGAAAATAGGAGGTTCATTGGTGAAAGTGGGGTTTAAACTTGTGAAGGGGAGGATGGGAGAAAAGGCTGTCGAGGGGTGCCGATAAAGGAGGACTCTGTCTCCACCCCCTGGGGACCAGGAGGATTGCAGGAAAAGGCCAACTGGCAAAGTGCAGACCAGGGAAAACAGAATCCCCATGGGAACACGAGCAGGAAATGGAACTATAGGGAAAGGGTGGAAGGTGGTCTACTAAATGCCAGGAGCTTGGGCAATAAAATGCCTGAGCTCCAGGCGATGCTAACTGAGGAGCAGTGGATGTGGCAGCGGTCACTGAGACTTGAGCCACTGCAAGACATGACTGGGACCTGAACCTGGAGGTTACACTATGTTCAGGAAGGACAGGGGAGGAAGGGAGGAGGTAGCAATGATAGTCAAAAACTGCATTGGCATAGGGGAGTAGAGGAGGCGGAGGGAACCGTGGAGGCGATTTGGGTCACCTTGATAACAAGGGGGCAAGAGTAAAATAGGAGTGGTGTATAGACCCCTGCCCTGGCGGAGGAGCTGGAGGACAGTCTGGTGGCAGATGTTGGGAGACACTGCAGACTGGGCAGAGGAACGGTGGTGGTGTTGGGGACTTAAACATGCCAGGAACAGACTGGGAGACTATGACATCCTCTGTGACCAGGAAACAGAGGTTGTTGGATGTCTTTCAAGACGCGTTCCTAACTCAGCAGGTGAGGGAACCGACCAGGGAGGCGCGGGTACTGGATGTGGTCCTGGCAGACAGTGACCAGATTGGAGGCCTGGAGGTAAGGGACCCATTGGCGGAGAGTGACCATGCCACGGTCTGGTTCTGCCTGGACCTAGGAGGGTAGAAGGCTGCACAAAGGCAGGTAACTGACTTCAGGGGGGATTTTAAGGAAATGGGAAGGATCCTAAGGAGCATTTGGATGGGATTGGGTCAGACATGGGCTGATAGTAGGTGGGAAATCATCAGGAGAGGGGTGCAGGATGCTACCAGCACCTGTGCAAGAATAAGACGAAATGCGGTGGGGCCCAAAACCCTGTTGGTGGACCAGGGAGGTCCAGGAGGTGGTGTGGGGAAGAAAGCAGCCTATAAACAATTCAAGTGCTCAAGGAGTGAAGGGATCGAGGGAGTACGAGCTGATGGCTAGAAGGGCCACTAGAGTGGTGAGGGCGGCTAAGGCAAGGAAGGAGCAGAACCTGGCCAGGGAAATTAGGAGAGGAAAAAGGGTTCTTTAGATACATTGGGGAAAGACGAAGGGTGAAGGGCAGATTAGCAGGATTAAATCAGGGAGAGATGGGCACAAGACCCGGGGAGCAGGCTGAGATACTAAATGAGTACTTCACCTCAGTTTTCACCAGGGAAAATGGGGATGCTGCATCATACATGGGAGGAGACAGAGATAATGAGGAGGAGGGACCCTTCACCGATCGCACGTCTGGGAGAGGGGAGGCATCACTGGCAGGTGGGGGAGGGCTAAGCAGGGAGAAGAGGTACCGGAAGTGGAAATCACAGCAGAGAGAGTGAGGGAAGCCCTCAGCTCCCTTAAGATGAAGAAAGCACCGGGGCCGGATAAATTACATCCCAGAGTGCTGAAGGAACTTGCAGATGTCCTGGCGAAACCCCTGGCAGAGCTTTTCACCATCTGTCTGAGGACAGGGTGGGTGCCCCAAGACTGGAAGGTGGCGCATATAGTGCCTATCCACAAGGGGGGATCAAGGGAGGTGGCAGGGAACTACAGGCCTGTCAGCCTGACATCGGTGGTGGGCAAGGTGATGGAGGGCATTGTCAAGGAGAGGCTAGGGGGGGACCTGGATAAGTCAGGGTGCCTGGACAATAGACAGCATGGATTCATCCCGGGGAAATCGTGTCAGACAAACCTGGTGGAGTTCTATGACTGGGTGACAAGTGCCTTGGACCTGGGTAGACCAGTGGATGTCCTCTTTCTAGACTTCAGCAAGGCATTTGACTCTGTTCCTCACGTGGGCCTGTTGGATAAGCTAGGAGAAATGGGGGTGGGAAACCAGATGATCAGATGGATAGGCAATTGGCTCCAGGACCAGACCCAGAGGGTCGTAGTTGGTGGAATAGTCTCATCCCCAAGGAGGGTCATTAGTGGGGTCCCACAGGGATCAGTCCTTGGGCCCCTTCTGTTCAACGCCTACCTATCTGACATAAGGACAGGAATCAGGAGTGAGATGAGTCTCTTTGCAGATGACTCGAAACTGGGGGCGGTGGTGGATGGGGAGGAGGGAGGTGGCCCTGCAGGGGGACCTGGAGGCTCTGGAAAGATGGTCTAGAAAGTGGAAGCTGAGGTTCAATGCAGGAAATGCAAGGTACTCCACCTGGGGCAGAAACCCAGGCCAAGTATACACCCTGGGGAAATGCTACAAGTCTCCAATGGCTGAGAGGACCTGGGGGTGGTGGTGGATGTCAAGATGAACAACTCTGAGACTTGTGGGAGGCAGCAGCCAAGGCCAACAGGATGCTGGGATGCATCGCTAGGGGATCACCTCCAGAAGGAGGGAAGTGATACTCCCTCTGTATAACTGCTTGGTGAGGCCGCACCTGGAGTACTGCGTGCAGTTTTGGAGGCCACACTTAAAGAGTGACATTAACCTCCTGGAGAGGGTCCAGAGGAGGGCAACCAAAATGATTTGGGGCTTGGGGGACAGGACCTATGAGGAGAGGCTCGAAGAGCTAAATATGTACACATTGGAAGAGAGAAGGGACCGGGGGGACATGATAGAGGTCTTCAGGTACATGAAGAGGGTAAATAGGGGAGGAACAGTCAGGGTGCTTCGAAGGAAGGAGGAAGGGGCCACTAGAGGGCATGGGTGGAAGCTGGAGGGGAAGATTCAGGGAGAAAGGAGGATGCTACTTCACTGAGAGGGTGGTGAAGCCATGGAATGACTACCTGAGGGGCTGGTGGAGGCAGAGACAGTGGAGGGTTCAAGAGGGGTGGGACAGGTACAGGGAAGGGTTCAGGAAGCAAATCCAATGCAGCAAGAATATCCGGAACTGGGAAGGGAGAAGCCAGAGAAGGCGAGGGGGACAGCAAGGTCAGCACCCAGGGTGGGGGCTGACCAAACGAGCAGACACGAAAGACCGTTAGGCCTATTCTGCTGGCATTTTAGTATGTTAGTATGTTAATTATACCCACCATACCCAAGATCTATAGCTAAGAAATATCAGAAATAAATTAATTAGGACTTATCATAATGCTATGTTGCTATATAACAATAAAAAAAAGTCTTAGATTTAAGAAAGTAACCCAAATGCAAAAGGAATCCATTGTCTTGTATACATAGAATTATAGGTAAAGTACATCTCAAAATAAAATAAAAGACAATTATCAGTAAAAACAGCTGTACTATTAGCCAATCCTTCCAAAAGTAAACAAGCATTTGCCAATGCCAAATGTTTGCTTGCTGATATTAGCATTGGACATGCAGGAGACAGACAGATGCAGAATAGGAATGGCAGTGAAGTATTGAACTCTCACCAACCCCACCTCTACTCTGCAGAGATGGACAGGCATTGGGATGTGGCTTTGGGTCATCGCCCATGACGCTCACGGCATTTCACCTCAGGCTATCCTGCAGACACTGACAAGTGTTGAGGCATGCCTTGGGGTGTTCAGCTTTACAGTCACCCCATTTCATAAGGGCATATGCTTAAATGGGTGCAGCATAGAAGAATGGGGTGAACTCTGGGGCCAAAGAGTCCAAGGCACGCCTTGATCCCTGTCACTGGCTTCAGGGTGGGGGTGGAATGGCTTGAGCTTTACAGCTGGCAATCCACAGGCACACCCCTGACACCTGTCAGTCTGTACAGGGTGGGACGTTATGGTTACATAGAAACAGATAGAAACATAGAAGTTGACGGCAGATAAGGACTGCAAGGCCCATCCAGTCTGCCCATTTTTTCTACCTTATGAATGTGCCATAGGCCTTTACTTTGTCAATGGTCTATCTATTCATACTCATCCGTATTGCTCCCATATGCCTATCCCACACCTGTCTGAAGCCCTGCACTGTATTCATATCTACCACTTCCTGAGGTAGGCTGTTCCATGCATCCACTACCCTTTGTGTGAAAAAGAGCTTCATAACATTATCCCTTAATCGGTCTCCCTCTAATCTCGTGCGGGTTAGAAACCCTAATGTCCGGGGCGTTTGTTTGTATTTGCACTACAAATTTTCAACATGGCCTTTTTGTGACCCCCACCTCATGAACGCATTTGGGACCTCTGCTCATGAACAGTGGCACTGTGATTTTGTTACTCTGTCCCAAACACTGATTTCTCACAGAGATCACGCCATTCTGCGCCAGATGTGCAAAATCACAGTTTGGGCAAGAGGTGAAAAATGATAGCTGTACCATTCATAGGGAGGTGTGAAGAGATGGCAGTGTTGAAAATCTGGAGTGAAAAAAAAAGTGCTTGAACTTACGAGCATACATGGAAACTGTGCAAGGCACACTCGTAGCACAGTCATTTAGTGGAATTATTTCACCAAATTTTCAACATAGACATTTTGTGACCTCTGTTCATGAACACTGTCACTATGATTTTCTTAATCTACCCCGAACATTGATTTCCCACAGCAACCGCGCTATTGTGTACCAGATGTGCATGAACACATTTCGGGCAGGATGTGAAAAATGACAGCTGTACTGTTCATAAGAAGGTGTGCAAAATTGACAATGTTAAAAATCTTGAGTGTAAATATTACAAATTCTCTAAGTTACGAGTGTCCGTGGAAACTGTGCAATGCATGCTTGTAATATAATCATTTTATGGACTTTTGTCACCAAATTTTCAACATAGGCATTTTGGGACATCCACTCATGAACAGTGTCACTGTGATTTTCTTAATTTGTCCAAACACTGATTTCCACACAGTGGCCACGATATTCTGTGCAGGAAGTGCGAAAACACATTCAGCCAGGATTTGAAAATGACAGCTGTACTGTTCATAAGGAGGTATAAAAAATGCCGATGTTGAAAATCTGGAGTGAAAATATTACAAATTCACGAATTTATGAGTGTGCATGGAAATGGAGCAATGCACGCTCGTAACATAGTAATTTTTTTTGAATTTATTCATCAGATTTGCAACATAGGCTTTTTGGGAGCCCACCTCATGAACAGTGACACTGTTGTTTTGTTACTCGATCCTGAAAGGTGATTTCACGCAGTGACCACGAAATCACCTTTCGGGATGGAATAACCAGATGACAGTCACTGAATTCATGAGAAGGGGTCCCAAGAACCTCATGTTGAAAATTTGGTGCCAAAATTCAGAGAAATGGTCGAGATAACCACATAAGTTGAAAAAAAAACATTTATGCCATTATACAGCTTACAGTCATTTCTTCAGTTTGCGGTTGGGTTTGAAGAGTGTAAATGTGTTCCTGGTCCACCGAAGATCATCACGCCAGGCTCTGGAGGTAAGTATAGAGTGAGCGGGTGTGTGGGGATGGGGGGTACACAGAGGGTGGGTGCAGGTTGGGGGGGCACCAGATATGTCTAGGGACCATTTTCTTGTTTTTTAAGGAAAAAAAGCATAAAGACAATGCAGGTCAGTTTTTTCTTGCAGGTGTGTTTTGGCACACTGGGGTGGGCTCCCAGTGTGCCACCTGTATTTCTTTGGAGGGAGACTAAAGCTGACGGAGATTGGGCCCTCGTCAGCAGAGAAACATGTGTCTGTTTGGGGAGGAGTGATGATGCCAAGGGGATTGTGCACCCCCATGGCACATAAATGAAATCAGTAGGGGACATTATGCCGACAGGGATTGGGCCCCTATTGGCAAATGAACTGGAGAGGAGCAGCCGACAGGGGGACTGGGGCACCTCGCTTCATGGGGCCTGTGAGAAGTGGAGGGTGATAGCCACCACTGCACTTTAAAAAGAAATCAGACATTATGCCAATGGGGCTGGGCTCCCCACCTGCAAATGAACAGGAGAGGGAGCATGCCGGCAGGGGACTGGGCACCTCGGCTTTCATGGGCCTGAGAAGTGGAGGGCGATAGCCACCGCCGTAATTCTTTAAAAGAAATCAGACATTATGCCAATGGGGATGGGGCTCCCCTGACGGCAAATGAACTTGGGAGGGGGCATGCTGGCAGGGGGATTGGGCACTCCCTTCGGCTTCATGGGGACTGTGAGAGGCAGACAGCAAATGGGGCACCAGAGAAAGCAAACTGATTCACTGCTGGAATCAGGGATGCCCCAGCAGAAAAAACAACTGATTGTTAATGACGGGGTGCTCCCTGATTGCATCAGCGAGTTTCTTTCAAGTTGGTGGCAGATTACAATACTGCTGTCATGGACAGAATGCTCCTCTATTGATGCCACTGAGACCAGCCCCAGAATGGACTGCTGACATTCGTCACAGCACTGCCTCACCTCCACATCTCGCTATTACAGCAAGCTGCCGCAACATGTTTCTTGCACATGCTCACAAGCAAACGTAGAAATAGGAACAATAAAATGGATAAAAACAGAGTTACAACCAGTAACATCTGTAAACAAATATAAAATAAAATACAGGCAGTGTACAAGAAACAATAACCAGTGTACAGAAGAGACAATTGCAAAATAAAAACAGCAGTACAGTGCATAAAGTGTAAAGTTATACAAGGATATTAAGCAAAATTGCAAAATTAAAACCTAATAACTTGTATGGCAAATGAGACTAGTGCAGAAAGAACTAAAAACCAGATGTGAGGGGTCAGGGAAGCATGTGAAAAGTTGTTGAGAACCAGTGAGGTAACCTGCTAAGGGACAACCATTAACCAAAGTGATAGATCAAAAGCTATAAGGGAGAGAACTGCAAATTATACCTAGATGGAAGGGAAGGTTGAAGGAGTCAAGGGTGGCACAGAGAAGGAGGGTGGGGCTGGAAGCGAGATCACACCATGAGCAGATGAGGGAGATGTTGTCATGGAGAAGAGAATACAATTTCCAGTATATAAATAATTATATTTGGGGGGTGAAATTGATGGCAGTAGGTGCAGGATACTGCCATCAATGCATTAGTTATTGCTGTGACAAACAACTGGGGTGTGGCCTGGTTACTTAATTATTTCTAAAGTTGGTGTCAGTGACATTAAGCTGCTGTCATCAATCCATTAATGGCTTTAATTACAGATGGCAGGAAGTAAATGACAGAGCCACTGCCCACTGTCATTAAATACATGTACAGTATAGCTATTGTCTAACTACCAATTTCTGGCATTAATAAGCACTGTAGGCAAGAAACGTTTTTGTTTGCCCTAGCCAATCCAACAGATGATATAGTAAAGTAACTAACTACTATTAAAAATTAAAGAAATTAATTGCCAGAAAGATAACATTACAGTTTCCTGATGAAGCCAAAACTGGAGTAAAATATATATATATAATATATATATATATATTTATAAAATCGGTAGGGAAATTGTTGTTGTTTTATTGGATGATGAGCATCACATGACTGTACGTATATCAGTGCACAACCACACACCTACACTTTTAGCCCCCTCCAAAATAATTTTAACATTTTATAAGATAGATAAACCACTCTGAGGTATGCGGTGGCGCTCTGATATATACTAGACTCTAGGCGGTTGACGAGTATATCAGAGCCGACTGCACACCTCAGAGTGATATATCTATTACATATATACATATATATATACCCATATTTGACCAGGAAAGGACAGCCAGACAATACTGTTTATTTTAAGGGCACTGTGAGTTTGTTCTTCAGATTTGGCAAAGAAGAGTGCCTATTGTGCCAGCACTCAGTGATGTACTCAGAGCACCTCTATAGATATAAAAGATCAGGATTTACCTCTTTTCTCCTTTTTTGCATAAATATTTCAGTCAGTCCGATGCTAAACATTAGCAAACCAGAAGCACATCCATGTCGGGACCACACGTCTGCCACAAGGACAGTCTTGAAGTACGATTTTTTTCATAAACAGCCAGTAGATTCATATTGTCCCTGTCCCTTGTGTTATTTTAAAAAGTTCCAGCTATCTGCCATCATAAACCGAGCACTGGAAGTAGCACAATTTGTATTTTTAAGCTGCGGTTGAAATCCCGTGCATGTGCATCACTGGCATGCTCTTGCGCACGCACGAGATCTTTTGTTCATAAATACAGTACACATGCGCGGCATTTCAGCCGTGGCTTAAAAATACGAATAATGCTACTTCCAGTGCTTGGTTTATGATTGTAGATAGTGGCAACTTTTTAAAATAACACAAGGTACAGGGGCAATATGAATCTACTGGCTGTTTATGAAAAAAATCGTACTTCGGGACCGCGCTTGTGGCAGACATGCAGTCCTGACCTGGATGTGCTTCTGGTTTGTGAGGATTTAGCATCTGACTGACCAAAATTATATTTATGCAAAAAAAGGAGAAAACAAATAAAATCCTAATCATTTATATCTATAGGGTTGTTTTGGGTACATCACTGAGTGCTGTTTGGCCAATAGGCACACTACTTGCTTTTGCCAAAAAACGAAGGGGCAAAGCTGACAGTGACCCTTTAAGCATCGATCGGGTGGGGGAAGGGGGAGCATGCAGATGAAAACCAAGTGAAACTGAACCAGATTAAACTGTTGGTAATAGTGTTCATGAATAGGGGAACTTTGGTCATGACACTGAGGAAGTATTAATCCTTCATTTTTACTTGTTTTTGGGATATGTTTTTTTTTTCATTGGGATGAAGCAAGTTAATGAGGGAATGGGAAAGTTTGCACATACTTTATTTTTTGTTTCTCATTTTTCTTTGGTTTACCTGCAATTTTCTAGATGTGGTTTATCGATTTGAAGTGATTGTAATGTGTTTTCTTTCAATTAAATGCCCACAGAATCTTTAATGTCCACCTTAAAACACACTAAAAAAGGCAGATTGGATCTTAATGTCTCATCGTAAAGATGGTACACATTGACAGTACAGCATACCCCTAGTAACACAATGACAGTACAGCTTCCTCCTAGTAACACAATGACAGTACAGCATCCCCTTAGTAATACATTGACAGTACAGCATCCCCCTAGTAACACATTGACAGTACATCATTCCCTTAGTAACACATTGACAGTACAGCATCCTCCTAGTAACACATTGACAGTACAGCATCCCCTTAGTAACACATTGACAGTACAGCATCCCTCTAGTAACACATTGACAGTACAGCATCCCCCAGTAACACATTGACAGTACAGCATCCTCCTAGTAACACACTGACAGTATAGCATCCCCCTAGTAACACATTGACAGTACAGCATCCCCCTAGTAACACATTGACAGTATAGCATCCCCCTAGTAACACACTGACAGTACAGCATCCCCCTAGTAACACATTGACAGTACAGCATCCCCTTAGTAACACATTGACAGTACAGCATCCCCCTTGTAGCGCATTGACAGGACAGCATACCCCTAGTAATGCATTGACAGGACAACTGAGCCTGTTTGACTCCTTAATACGATAATTGTATGATTATAAGAACAGTATTGCTGTAGAGCATACATATTACAAAGTACTGCTACCTAGCTGGCCTAGTGGTGTGGAGGGTGGAGGTATCTCTGTCTTATCTCTTGCTACGCTGTTGGTCCATGTTCATGGTACAAGCGGGTCACTGAGGGCCAGCCATGGAGAGAAATGGGGGGGAAATTGCCATGCCCATTGGTCAGGGGAATGGGGGAAGAAAAGTGGAAAAACTGGAGCCAGCAGGGTGTATAATGAGCCTGACTACATGCCATGACCCAGTGATCCCAGATGGAGAGTGGACTGTGCTCTGGGGGGGGGGTGGCCCTCCACTCCCTGGCTCTGCCATGGGGGGAATCCATGGGGATCACAATTGGGAGGAGGCTGGGTGGGGGGTAGCAGGAAGTCAGATGACAGTCCGCCATGGGAGGACCACAGCCTACCCGCTAGCCCTCAAGGAGGAAAAACATAAAAAAGTACCACTACCTTTTGGCAGGAGAGTGTGCCATACTTACAGTAACTCTTCATAGGGCACCTTCAACCATAGGAATATCATAATCATACAGGAGCCCCAGGCACAGTTGCTACTGTGTGGGGAAACATAATCAGGTGATAGCGGATGGCTACAATACAGAATAACTAACATAACCTGTATGCTACACTAGTTATGCTTCTTGGAGTTAGTTGGTATAGTTATGATTTGTTATTATTTTTTTGAGTTGGGGGGCTTTGTCCTACCTCCATGTTAAATTCAAAAACACAGCAGAGTAACAGTGAGCTAGAAAAAATTAATCAAAAAACACATTGGGCCAGATTCTGAAAGATCCTTTGGAGTGATGCAAGTTGCAACACTCCAGGGATACAGCAAACATTAGGTGCGCCATGGACCCTACACCAGATTCTGCAAAATCAAGGTCCCGACGTCAAAATCCACAGGTTTGCTGCAGGTGTACAACAGCACCAAACCATTGGCAGAGCTGTGGCAAATGCTGTAAGAATCTGCTCCCCCCCCCACTGATGCAACACATGAAGGGCACAATTGGTGGGGGTAGGCATCCACTTGCCAGGAGGGGGCAGGAGGGGTATGGAGGGGCATAGGGTGAGTTGGAGAGACAGTGGGGAAGCCAAGGATTGCTTTAGCACCCAATGGGGTGCATATGGCTCTGTATAATATATACAGAGGCATATGCACCCTGCTGGGTGCTAGAGCAATCCCTTACTTTCCCACTGTCTCTCCATCTCACCCTATGCCCCCTTGTGCCCCTCCTGTCTCCTGGCCCAACATGTAGCTCTCCCCCGAACTCACCACAGTGTGTGGCACTGGTGTAAGGGACTTAGACCACATCCTGGCTGGTCTAAGTTAAGCCCCTTGCTATGGCCATTGCAGGCTTTTAGAACCCTAAAAAGGAGATGTTGCAGCCCTACTGTGGTACAAGGCCCCTTGTGACCTGGCATATCCTGATATAGATCACAAGGGTGGCGCTGTGCCCATTTGCCACAGCAGCTTCCCATTCCAACACAGACTGCATTTTGGAATTAGGAATGCTGGAATTTATGATGCAAGGTGCCAATTGTGACATTGATGCTTGATGCAAGCACCTTGCATCAGTCTATTTGCTTTCTGAATCGGGCCCTCTACAACCTTACCAACTGACTCTGAGTAGTGTAAGTAGCATAGCATACAGTGAAGCCCACCAGGATGAAGCACAGTGTCACAGGTTTACTGCATGGCAAAAGGGATTAACTCCCATTGAAACTGCATTGTTTGCTGCAGTAACTCTACTGCAGAATCCTGCAGTACTGCATTTCTGCCTGGTGGGCTTCACCATACCTTTATGTTAACACTGCATTGTTGATAAGCTTGCCTGCAGCCCTTCGGCAAGCCTAGTGATCACACCAGGCTTTAGTCAAAACCCCTATGAGTGGCAGACAGTATAGAGCAATGGTTAAGGGCACTAGGCTGGAGACCTGGGTTCGAATCTGTCAGCCCTTCTTGCATACTGTGTGACTAAGCATGTCACTTAACTTCCTTGTGCTCCCAGGTCACACCTGGAAACAAGCTTCAGCTCAGTGTGCCTTTCCTGGTTCAACAATTTCCCCTATTCCCTCCCCCCTTTCTTTGCAACCCCATAGGATGCCCATTGTAACCCTCAATTGAATCCACTATGCTAAGCAACATTTTTGAACAGTGTTCTTAATTGACAGCTACAGTATCTGTGTGTAATTTTGACACTTGCTGGTAGATCTGGCTACAGAAACATATACAGCTTCTCCTTTTGACTTTATCTTTTTATTCAAACATTTTAGGAATACAAACAGACTTCCTAATACAGGTATACTGGTATGAACGTATATAAGGCACAGCAAGTATATTAAATGACAGAGTCTTATAAACAATAAGGTTATATTCTTTTTTAGCTAAATCTGGTTGAAGAAAAACTATCAGTTATATTTCTCTCAGCTAAAAAGTAATAAATTTCAGTAAGTCAAAACTGTGTTCTGATAAGAGAGAGTTATGGAGTATAAGCATATTGTGAGTGGACAAAATACATTGTTTACTTGTTGAGTAAGGCTTAGGGAAGTATCACTTAAATTTCTAAAACAAAATAACAATTATATAAAGACATGAACAGTGTCTGAAAAGAAATAAAAAGTTTCTAAATAGAGACAGCATCAAGTCTAAGGAGAGGTCATAACGTAGAGACTGTTATAAGTATCAGAAGGTGTTTCTTTAAATATCCGTTAGTTATTTGCATTGTGAAGGTAGTTAAGATAGCCCTGCCAACATTTACCGTATTCTTTAAGCCTCTTATGGGCGGTATAGGTAATATGTTCCAGAGAGGCACACTGGGAAAGATTTTTAAGGATATCAGAAAAAGTGGAGATATTTGTTGTTCTCCAAGACATTAATATGAGTCGTTTAACTTGCAAGGAGAGTAAATTAAGCCATTTATATTGAGCTTGAGAGAGAGAGACATTAGAGAAAGAGGGAATTCCAAGTAGGGAAAATTTAGGGTCAAAAGTGACAGTGTGGCCCATCACTTTAGATGCAAATTGTTGAACTTTAGACCAAAGTTTGAGAATGGGGTCACAGTACCATAATATATGAAGTAAATTCCCATTAGGTTTGTTGCGGCGCCAGCAGTTGTTGGAGTTAATTAAGCCTATACGGTATAGAACAGAAGGTGTTCTGTACCACAGGTGAAGGATTTTTGTCTGGATTAGAGAACTACGAGCATCCGTGAATGTTTTGTGGATAAGGAACCAGCACTTATGCCATTGGGAGTCTGATATATCATAGTTCAGAAGTTGGCTCCACTTAGTTTTAGCTTTTAGGGATTGGTCTGACAATGTATTTCTGATATCCTTATATATGATACTGGTCAAATTAGAGGTAGAACTGATCCATGAGGTAATATGTTGGTCATGAATATCATTAATTTGTAAGTGTTAAAAAAAGGTGTTGCATGCAGTACGGAGTTGGAGATATTTCCAAAAGTCTTGCTTAGGGAGTTCCCATTGAATGCACAGTTCATTAAAAGGTTTTAACATAGAAACATAGACATAGACTTTGATTGCAGATAAGGACCACTTGGCCCACCCAGTCTGCCCATTTCCCTTCCTATTGGATAAGCTGCAGATTCTAGTTAACCAACAGCCTACTTCCTGCAACCCCCCCACTACAAATTGCCTTATGTCTGTCCCATGCATGTTTGAATTCCCCCACTGTTTTAGACCCAACAACCTCCCCATTAGACCCAACAACCTCCCCTTTTAGACCCAACAACCTCCCCTTTTAGGCCCAACAACCTCCCCATGAGTGTGTTTCTTATAAGGATATCCCCTAAGAAGGATACACCCTTATTATGCCATGAGCAACAAAAGATGGGATATTTCTTAAGGGCAATATTTAGATTGCCCCAAATAGGAGAATAAAAGAGAGGATTTGGATTAGATTTCAGCTGTTTATGGATTTGTTTCCAATAGTAAACAGAAGACAAAATTGTGGGATGAAATCTTAGCGTAGGAGGAAGGGCATTATAGATAAAGGTTGTAGGGCATTTACTTACACTGAGTGAGGGTTCCATTTCCACCTATAGTGGTGTATGGGGTGTAGGCTTGCTAAACCATTTGATGGTTTGAGTGGTGCGGAAGGCCCATAGGTAAGCGTTAAACCAGTGCAATCCAAAGCCCCCTTTAGACCAGTGCAGACACAGCTTAGTGCGACAAAACCTCGGTTTCCCCTGCCATATAAAATTACCAATAAGTTTGTCAAGTTTGTTTAAAAAACAGATAAGAAGAAATAAAGGGATATTAGTGAAAAGATAAAATATTTTAGATGCAATGGTCATTTTAATAGTTGCTATCTTTCCCGTGAAAGATAAGTTGGCTAGTTTCCACCGATCTAAAATGGTTCTAATATTGGATAAAAGAGGAATACAATTAGCATCCCATGTTTTCTCTAAGTTCAGGATGATTTTAATTCCAAGATATGTTAGACCCTTGGGAGCCCATCGAAAACCCAAAGAGTTATTCATATGCGGTTTACAAAGAGAGTTTAAGGGTAATGTTTCGGTTTTGCTGAAGTTTAATGCCAGGCCCGAGATTGTGGTGAATTCATTAAGTAGGTTTACCAGCGAATGCCCTGCTTCTTCTAGATTTTCTAGAAGAATTAAGAGATCATCTGCATACGATAGAGCGGTATAAAGAAGATTACTGATGGGAATCCCTTTAATATTGCTAGATAAGTGAAGGTGGGCAGATAGAGGTTCCATCGCTAGGATAAAAAGGGAGGGTGATAAAGGGCAACCTTGTCTGGTACCTCTGGCCAGAGGGAAGGAGGAAGAAAGTGTGGAGTTGGTTAGTACTCTAGTGGAGGGGGATGCATATAATAATTTAATCCAGGAGCAAAACATATTGGGAAAACCAAAAAAATTTAAAGTTTGGTTTAAGTAATTCCAACTTAAAGAATCAAAGGCCTTTTCAAAGTCGATTGCTATTGCAGCAGCAGGTGTTTTTAGAGATTTAGCCTTGTATATTACATTAAATAATGAGCGTAGGTGATCAGAGCCCTTTCTTCCCTTAATAAAGCCTGCTTGGGACTTATGAGCTAATTTAGAGATAAATGGTTCCAGCCAGGAGTTTAAAAGTTTTGCAAAAATCTTTCCATCCGTATTTAAGAGAGATATTGGTCTGTAACTAGAGGGGAGAGAAGGATCTTTATCTTTTTTTGGTATTACTGTTATAATGGCTACTGACATCGGGGGGGGAGGAGTCTACCGGTTTGATTAGCTTCCTGGAAGACCTTGAAGATTAAGGGACATAAAATATCAGAAAGTGCTTTATAAAAGTCAACAGGGAAGCCATCTCCACTTGGAACTTTGCCAGATTTTAGGGACAAAAGGGTATTTCAGATTTCTTGCAAAGTGAAAGGAGAGTCTAAGTCTTTTTTGTCTTGATCAGAATGATGGGGGACATGTATTCTACTTAGAAAGTGTTGAATGTGGGTATTAGGGACAGAGTTAGGCTGAGTATATAATTGTTTGTAAAAGGACATCATGTTCTGATTAATAGAAGGACCATCAGTATGGAGCTAACTTGATTGGTCTTTAATGCCCACTATATGTCTTTCTGTCTGTTGATTTTTAAGTCGGTAAGCTAATAGTTTGTCACATTTATTGTCTTGCTCCCAGTATTTATGTTGAAGTTTGAATAATGCCAATTCATTTTTTCGAGTTACGAGCTCATTGAATTTTATTCTAAGATCTAAAATTTCTAAGTGGAGGGGTGAATTAGGATCAGGTTTTGGAGATTTTAAATAAAGGGATTCTTTTTCTTTAAGTTGTTTCTCCATGGTAGCTAGTTGTTGTTCTCTCGCTTTTTTATGATGAGCTACAAAACTTATAATTTTACCTCAAATGGTAACTTTTAAGGCTTCCCATAATGTGGTCATAGAAGTATCTGAGGGTTTGTTAAAAGAGAGAAATTCCTGGATTTTAATTTTAACTCATGAAATAAATTCTGGATCTTTAGTTAGGAGGGGATCCAGATGCCATATGAGTGATTTAGCTAATGGTGGGCCACAGAGTAAGTGGATACAAACCAGAGAATGGTCTGATATGACTATTGGGAGAATTGAGGTTTCAATTACTTTATCTGTAATAGAATGGGATGCAAACCAATAGACGATCCTACTATAAGACTTATGAAGTGGAGAGTAGAAGGTAAATTCCCTTTCTCTGGGATGAAAAAGTCTCCAGAGCTCTGTAAGACCAAAATCTTTCATGAGTAAAGATAGGGCATCAATACTTCTAGGGTGGGCATCCAATGAAGTGTTGCTTCTGTCTAAATGTGCATCTAGTGCAAGGTTTAGATCCCCACCCATCAGTACAGGAGCATTATCTGTATTGTTAGAGAAAATTTGTTGGGCCAAATTATTAAAAAATTCCGGTGAGTCAGAATCATGTACAGCTTCTGATGGATGCTAAGTTCTTAACTTCACCGGCTTTAATAAAAATTATGATAACTAGAATACAAAGTCATATTCAGAGGGTTATCTTGCTAGAATTAGTGTCATCACAGTTATGATAAATATTAAATTGAAAAACGTAACATTCACAGCAACAATTTCCCAGACGCATTGTTGAAATATCAGATCCTTGACATGAACAACATGAAACAAAAAATAGGCAGCACTCTAGTTATTTCAATTAATCTTATTTCTGAAAGACACAGCACTGTAGTATACTTATCTCACATGGCACATCCAAAAACCTTCTGGGAGCCTGTTGGTTTCAAGGGCTGGAAACGAACTAATGATCAAGTCAAAAGCCCCACCAAAATAACTCTGCAGTTGATACCAACACCCTGAGAAAAGCAAATGTCTTAAAAAAGCTACTCACTGATCTTTTTATCTAGTTAAATGACAGTTAAAGTTTAACACTTGGGGGGCTACCTAGTCATATAATTACGACTGAAAGGCCATTATTAACACAAGCATCATGTTATGTAAAGGTAAGCACTCAGACCTGGAGATTATAAAGGGAACCAGAAACAATAACACTCAAATTATAAATCAAAGTAGCAAAGGTACTAAAGGCACACATGAGAGAACTACAGCATGAATGGAGAGGGACAGTATTTTCATGCCCCAAAGTAAGTAACAAACTATAAAGCATTTTCCCCTTATCCCACTGCCACACTACTGCCCCACCTGACTGTAGCACTATCCTCAGACCTCAAGCACAATATTTTATTCTATTTATTTCTTGGAAATATACCTTTGAGCTGGAAGCTTGTTAACAAAGGTTCCACGTCAATACACACAAAAACAATACAAAAGGCAATATAACAAACCAGTCCCTAAAATTAACCTTTAAATAAAATATAAAAAAAGTAACCTGTATGTTGATTCTCTCTCCCGCTTTGTTTTTACAATAGGTGAGCAGTCCACAATTTCCACAAGTACACAGCAGCCGCTGCACTGCTAAATAGGTGGGGGATGGGGCAGAAGGGGAGGGGGCATGAAAGTGCTGCAAACACAAAACGCCATTCTCAAGAAACATGCTCTCTCCTCAGTACAGTAAGGAGACGAAAAATTAAAATGCAAAAAAAAAAAACAAAAATGTAGCCAACATTTTCACGGTGTTGTGCCACAAATGCAATGTTGCACGACCGATCCCTGACTATTAGTAGCCAGGCTACAGAAATAGCTTTGTGGCATGCTCCCTCAAATCCTCAATCCAGGCTCCAGCCATGGAATACAAGAGTCTGTGCAACCTGGCTGGTTCTGCACAATGCAGCTCTTGGCATGGGTGACACTGAACCGAACCAGATCGATAAACGCTGGTCAGAGGGCTGCTCCAGCCGAACCGAGCGCATGTCGTGCTGATGTTGCTGGTCTGCTCATATAGGCAGTCTAGCTTTTATTGATCTAGTCAGGTTCAGGCAGAATGCTAGTCACGAAGTCCCAGGCTGAGTCTGCCAGACTGGATCGATACAAAGCTGGACCACCTGCATGACCCATCACTGCATGCCTGATGCCTCACCCTATTTGTTCTCATGGACAAGCTTGCTCAACCTTACAGAACAGTCCATGCAAAAACAATGACACGACCCTAAAAAGTGTTATGCTTCACCATACTGCAAGACTATGGCACTGGGCAGCTGCAACAATCAGGGACCACCCGCCATCGCACCGTTAGCTTACTCTCTGCACTACTGAGACCCAACAGAGGGGTAGATGTCTAACGCTGCAATGATGAGGCAGCCCCTGATTGCTGCGGCCTAATCATTTCAAGTTGGTGGCACTTCTGGAAACCAGTGTCATCAGCACAGCGGGCCTGTATTGGCCCAACAGTGCCAAGCCCCCAATTGCAGTGCCACCCCAGGCCGCCACAGTGCCACACCTCCACAACCCACTTCTCTCCTAAGCTGCCACATAATGTTTCTTGCGTATGCGTGCAAGCAAACATAAAAAGGAGAGGGAGATGAATACAATTTAAGAGTACATAACTTTGTTGTTAAACAAATTACCATAGTTTCACCTTATAAGAAAGGATGCACTCTTGATCCTTACACAAAGCTATTAAATTATAAAGGGAAAGTTAATATGTGGGGATAAGATTTTGTAATTTCCCCCACATCTGAGAAAAGTATTTTTGTTTATTGTGAAAACAGGTAATTAGGTATATCAATTGAAGACTGTGCCTGATATTCGCTAACCATTCTTTGAATGAAGAAGTGTTATTATCTTTCAAATGTTTACAAATAAGTTGTTTGGAAGATGTAGATGTAGCTGAAAATGTGTTGTTTTTTACTTGCCCAGGGTCACACAGTATACACGTGGCAGTGGTGGCACTGAAGCCCAGGTCTGCTGAGTTTCCATAGCCACAGCTGAATGTTCTTACCTCAAGGCTACAGTGCCTATAACATTAACATGAGAAGTGTAAAGTATAATGATAATGCGATGGACATAAATTCTTTTCATGCGAATGGGAATATTATTACCTTGACTTAAAGATATATCTGTTTGACTGCCTTGTTAAACACTGGGTGCATGGTGGTATTTTAACATTGTGCCATCTGAGCACGTATAAAACTGCAGCAGAGACTCGTATTGCAGTTGTTTGTGGAGAATCGGAGACAGTGGTTCACAGAGCTCAGTGGGAAAACATTTTCAGAAAATCCCAGACTCCGGCTCTCTGTAAACTGGTACAACCCAGAGACTCTCAAGGAATGTGAAATTCTATACCAGAACAGAAGGCATCTACATTACATGCACTTTGTAATAGACTATTTCCTTCACTATTTTCATTTTACTTTATTTAATTTATCTCTGCCTTTCTGTATGTCTTTGTTTTTCTCTGTTTCATCTTATAAAATAAACACAGCCAAGGAGAAGATAGTGCTTTCCAACCGGGTATAGCCAATGAGCCAGGCCAGTGAAAGTAGGCAGTAGTGGAGTAGCGGGGGGGGGGATGGTGGCTAGGGCATAGTGAAAAGATACTGTTGTATGCAACATGCCACTTTGAAATGTTTGTTTTACTTTTGGCCAAGGTAGGCCAGCAGCCCATATGTAAGACCTGGCGGCAACACCCCTTGTGCAATGAGCAGGCATGCTTTGAGAGAGGGGTTATGTGTGATGCTGTAGTCCATGCCCAGTTTAGAGTTACAGACTGATGCAATGTGGAGAAATTCAGACAGGGGTCCTTTGTAATCCAAAGTATTTTAAACTGCTGACTTCTTCCGTTAGGGAACCATCAGTACAGGGCAGGAAGAGATGAGGCATGCCTGACCAAAGTTTAGGCCTGGAAACATACAACATTACCTTCCCCTTTCTGCAGTTTAAAAGTAGTTTGTTGTCAGTCAACCATGACAGGAAGCGGGCAAAACAATTGGTGAGTTTCAGCCATATCTCAGAAACAGCAGCAGCACAGTTACAATACATACTGAAGGACCAGATCATGAGCATACACCAATGGGTTACAGTGCTTGTGACAGCAGGAAGATTGTTATTATACAATGAGAATAGAAGGTTACCCAGTATTGACACCAACTTTTATGTAACAGTAAGCTAAGTCAGATACAGAATAGTTCAAATTGACTTTTTGCTTTCTGCCATGCACATACAGAACCATTAGAAGAGACAACGCACACTTGTAAAACAGCCATTTTGGGGATTTTTTTCCACCATATTTGCAACATAGGCTTTTTGAGAGCCCACCTCATGAACACTGCCACTATCCTTGCATTAATCAGTCCCAAAAGGTGATTCCACGCAGTGACTGCAAAATCACCTTTAGGGACCAATTAACATCATAACAGTAACAGAATTCATGAGGAGGGGTCCCAAAACCAATGTTGAAATTTGGTGAATATTCCCAAAATGCCTGAATATGCACTAAAGTTGAAAAACCTTATTTATTACATTATGCAGCTTCGGCATTTCCTCAGTTACAGTCGGCTTTGAAGAGTGCAGGCGTGTTCCCGGTCCACGAAGATCATCGTGCCAAGCAGGATGGAAAGTATGGGGTGGGGTGTGGGGAGGCAGAGGCGCGCATTAAGGTGGAGGTCAAGGTTGTGGGGAGGGCAGGAGACTATGAGGACCGTTTCCTTTCTTCAGGTAAAAAAAAAAGACATTCACAAAGACCATTTTTCCTTACAGGGGCATGTATTGCGCTGGGTGGGCTCTGGCGTGCACCAGTAACTTTCTTTTGGTGACAGCAGTGGCCGACAGAGTTGGGCACCCCGTCCAGCACACAAGGGGAATTCATTATGCTGATGGGGATTGGGCACTCCATCAACAGGAATAAAAGAGGGGAGGGTGTTATAGAATGCCGACGGTGAGTGGGCTCCCCCATCGACACCAGAAACACAGGGACACTGAGGCCAATGGGGATTGGGGCCCCTGTCGGCAAATAAACAAGGTGGGGGGGTTATATTGTTTTTGAATATGGCGGCAACCCGCTGCCATGTTCACAAACAATATCAGGGTGTTTATATCACACCCTTCAATGACGGGTCGCTCCCTCATTGCAGCGGATGGCAGACGCTGCAATGATGAGGCATCCCCTGATTGCAGCAGCTGATTTGTATGAAGTTGGTGCAAACATTCCAAACTACTGTCACCAGCAGCCTGCAACGGCATTGGGGGAAGTGGGACAAGCCTTTGCAGGCTGTTGGGGCATTGGCCACAATAGTTTCGTGCCTCCACAGCCTGCTTCGGAGCAAGCTGCCACAATATGTTTCTTGGGCTGCGTGCAATCAACATAAAAATGACAGTGAAAATTGGGGAGAGATACTGTGAGTTAAGCTGGAAAGGAAAATGGGAACAGCCATCCGCACAGGTGTGGTCTATAGACCACCAGCCCAGGAGGAAGAAACAGATAGGAAGCTGATGCTAGCCATCCAAAGGATGGCAGACAAGGGTGAGGTAGTACTGGTTGGAGACTTCAATATTCCAGACGTGGACTGGAGCATCCCAGCAGCAGCATCAACTAGGAGCAGATTTATCCTGGACTCCCTTCAGGGTGCCTTCCTCAAGTAACTGGTCATGGAACCAACTCGGCACAAGGCAATGCTGGACCTTGTGCTCACAAACAGGGACAGTGTGATGGGGGTAACAGTGGGGGAGCACCTGGGGAACAGTGACCACCAGTCATTGTGGTTTGAAATCACAGAAGAGCAGAACCAAACCACACAAAACACGTATCCTGGATTTTAGGGGGCAGACTTTGGGAAAATGGGGAGATACTTGAAAGAGGCATTAAGGGAATGGGACAGGAATCAGGGGTTGAGAAACGTGGGCAGTATTTAAAATGGGGATTACAAGAACAACAGAATTATGTATTAAGCAGGTTAGCAGAGGAAAAGGAAGGGAGACCATTATGGTTTCCAAAGAGGTAGCAAAAGAGTGAAAGCCAAAAGATTGCATTCAGGCAATTCAAAAGACACAGGCAGAAGGGATAGGGAGAAGTACCAGGAGAAGCAGAGGGAGGCAGGAGGTCAGTAAGGGAAGCCAAAGCTCAGACAGAAGAACACATTGCAAAATCAGTGGGTAGAGGGGACAAAACCTTTTACAGGTACATAAGTGAAAAAAGAAAGACAAAGGGAGGGATAGTGAGACTGAAGGGGGAGGATGGGGGCCGCATGGAGGATGACAACAGTAAAGCTGACATACTGAACAGGTATTTCTGCTCAATCTTTACTGAGGAAGAGGAGGGTAATGGGTCTGAAGGAGTACAAGGGTGAGAATGGTGCAGAAATGGACACAAGTCCCTTTACAAGAAAGGGTCCTGAAGGAACTGGAAGTAATAGAGTTGATAAAGCAATGGGGCCAGATGGGTACACTCCAGGGTCCTTAAAGAACTAAGAGAGGTGGTGGCTGAACCTCTGGCTATCCTGTTTAGCCGATCACTGGAAACAGGAGGTACCCAAAGACTAGAGGACAGCAGATGCAGTCCCCTTATACAAAAGCGGGAACAAAGAGGAAGCAGGGAACTACAGACCAGTCAGCCTCACCTCGGTAGTGGGGAAGATCATGGAAGCACTACTGAAGAGAGAGATTGGTGGAACATCTGGTTGTCAATGGACTACAGGACCCAAGGCAGCATGGTTTCACCAGGGAAGGTCATGTCAGACCAACCTCGTTGAATTTTGACTGGGTGACTAGGGAGGTGGATCAGGGAAGGCAGTGGACATGGCCTATCTGGACTTCAGCAAGGCCTTTGACACTGTGCCACATAGAGACTATGCACAAACTGGGGAATATGGGTGCGGGCAGGACAGTAGTGTGGTGGGTAGGTAACTGGCTGGGTGGCAGGACACAGAGGGTGGTGGTAAATGGCTGTCACTCTACAGAGGAAGAGTGACCAGTGGGGTACCACAAGGATCAGTGCTGGGACGGTCCTATATAACATCTTCATCAGTGACATTGCACAGGACCTAGAAGGCAGAATTTCACTGTTCGCTGATGTCACAAGCTCTGTAACAGAGTAGACACTCTGGAGGTGTAGACAGAATGAGAAGGGACCTGCAGAAACTTGAAGAATGGTCAGGGGTTTGGCAGTTGAAATTCAATGCAAAGAAGTGCAAGATAATGCATATGGGGCACAAAACCCTGGCACAATATATCAGTTGGGGGTGAGGATATAGCATGCACCAAGCAGGAAAGGGATCTTGGGGTTATCATCTCTGATGACCTCAAGGTAGGAAACAGTGTGACAAGGCAGCAGATAAAGCAAATAGAATGCTGGGATGTAGGCAGGGGCATCACCAGCAGGAAAGGAGGTCATAATTCCACTATACAAGACACTAGTGAGGCCCCACCTGGAGTACAGTGTACAGTTCTGGAGACCATACCTACGTGAGGACATAGACAGGGTAGAGAAGGTTCAGAGGAGGGTAACAAAGATGGTGCATGGATTGCATCACAAGTCCTATGAAGACAGGTTGAAGGAACTGAACATGTACTCCTGGAGGAGAGGGAGGGAGAGGGATATGATAGAGACATACAAGTATCTCACAGGGAGGAACAGGGTGCAGGAATACACTATTTTTAAGCAAAAAGATGTTCCAGGACTAGAGGCATGGGATGAAGTTGGAGGAGGACAATTCAGAGGAAACATGAGGAAGAATTTCTTCACAGAACAGGTGGTGGACAAGTGGAACACCCTGCCAGAGGAAGTGGTGGGGGCTGAAACAATCACAGGATTTAAGAATGCATGGGATAGACATAAAGGAATTCTGGAGGTCAGGGGTAAGGGGCAACAGACTTCTAGGAAAACATAAACTGAACTTACAAGCTCAAATGGGCAGATTGGGTGGGCCATAGGCCCTTATCTGCTGACACTGTCTATGTACCTATGTAGTGACACTGTTCATGAGCAGAGGTCCTAAAATGACTATGTTGAAAATCTAGTGACGATACTCCATAAAATGACTGTGTGTTCTGATATGGTGCTCGGTTGCATGCCAGCTCATGCGTTGTACCATTTCTAATATTTTACTCTGGATTTTCACCATTGGCATTTTTCCCTTACTCTTGATAAACAGTAAGCAAGTCATTTTACATATCCAGCCTGAAATGTGTTTTCGCATCATCCAACACAGAATAGCGTGGTCTCTGTGCTAAATCACTTTTTGGGACAGTTTGAGGAAATGACAGTGGCACTGTACGTGAGCAGAGGTGCTAAAATGCCTATGTTGAAAATTTGGTGCCGAAAGTCCATAAAATGACTGTGTTACAAGTGTGCGTTGCGCATTTCCCATGCACCCTTGTAACTTCACAAATTTGCAATATTTACATGCCACATTTTTACCACTGCCATTTTTTTACACCTGCTTATGAAAAGTACAGCTGTCATTTTTCACATCCTGCCAAAAATGTGTTTCTGCACTGCACTACCAAAGCCAATGCCAGCGCGACAACATTCGGCATTGACAAATTATTGTTTTGAGGACAGGTACTAGTCTGGTAACTTTCCACACACTTGGAAGAATCCCAGATGTGAAGGAAAAGTTCAGTCTTTTTTAGCGGGTTCTGATATAAATGGTGCTACCATTTTTTAATAATTTAGGTTCCATGCCTTTAGAGCCTGTATTGTTATCAGTTTCAGTGACTCTGACTCCTTTACTACCCTAAAGTAGAAGGGAAGGGTACAAGAACTAGTAGAGGGAAACGGAGGAAAGGCTGAAGTGGTGGCGAATGGAATCATGTTAGCGTTGATGGTATAAACTGATAGGTCTGAGAACTTGACATTAAAAGCATTGGCTATTATAGTGGGGATATAACAATTCACACTGTTAAGGATTGCATCATCTAAGGAGTCATTTTTTCCATTCTTGTGAGACCTTTAATGTTGTCCCAGAATCTGCAAGGGTCACCAACAGAGGAAGCAAACTGCTTCACACAGAAGGAGCTCTTTTTAGTTCTACCTCCAGTTTTGCAAATGTTATGTGATTTTTGATAATCATCCCAGTCTGACGTCAGCCCAGATCTCTTGAACCTATTCCAGAATTTATCCCTCTTAGACCTATGAAGGCTCTAGTCAACAAAGCTAAGTGTAATTTGAGAGTGGCTGGTCTGGAGGTACACCGCCAAATGTAGCTCGGTCATCAAAAAGCATATAATAAACACTTAAAGACTTGCAGATCCTCTTATTATTATGCAGAGCTCATAAAGAAAGAGAGGGGCAACAAGGGTCAATTATTAAAAGTTCTTTCTCCTTTATTAGCACCACCAGAATCTCACAAAGGTATTGGCTGCTCCATTGAGAAATGTCAGGCCTTTTCAAAATTATCAATTGGGAAAAGTCATCATTGTGGACTTAAAGTCTGGGTTAAACTCTGAGCAGGGTTTGGGTTCCTCTGGGCAAATGTTGATAAAACTGACCAGTGCGTTTGACTTACAGACAATTCTGATTTTGGAGATCGTTGGGCTAATTATGAGTCTTAAGCCTGCACACTTAGTTTATACTTAATCCTTTTCCATCTCATATGTTGAAAATGCATTCTAAAGAAGTTGTTTTAAAATGTATAAATTCCAGCCAGCCCAGTGGCTCTGAGGTGCTGAGGCATTGGACACCTTATCTCATGCTACACCTGTGACCCTGGTTTGGGAATGACCTCGGGTTGCCACGATGCCGGCACGGGAAGAGAGGGTTGGAGCAGGACTGAGTGTTGGCTCTCCACTCCCAGGAGGTGGGGGTCACCCATCTGTAGTCCCCCCATCACTGGATGGAAGTCCAGTGCCAGGCATAGGCAGTAACAGAGTGACTGGTAGGGTGGGGCGTCCCATGGGGCTTGACGTGTGCATACCTCCACATGTGTGCACCAGGTCAGAGACATGTGAGGTGGGACTGGGAGAAAAAAATTTTGCAAAAAGTACCTATGGAAAAAAATGTATCAATTCCTCTTTCATTGGGGTATTGTTTTAACTAGCCACTGTTATCCGTACAGTGAAAAAACAGATCTTAATACAAATTTATTTTATTCTTTGGTAACCGGGTAAGGACCACTAGGAACAAGTGCCTGTTTTAATGGTTGATCCGGGAGCACTGGGGAGGTTAAGTGACTTGGTTAGAGTCATACAGTATGCAAGTGGCAGTTGTGGGAATCAAAACCCACAACTGCTGGATTCATAGCTCATTACTCTGACCACTAGGCTATACTGCCTATTATTTAAAAAAATGTTAGACTCATTTCTTATCAATTATTTTCTTTCAAGTTACTTCAATGTTTTTGTTTTTTTTTTCCAATTGTTTAACCAGGAGTAGCACACTAAGCTGAATGTTTGTTTACAGGTGCGACCTGGGAGCATAGGGAAGTTAAGTGATTTGCTCAGGATCACACAGTATGCAAGTGGGGGCTGTGGGATTCAAACCCAGGTCTTCAGATTTGCAGCTCAGAGCCTTAAACCACTGCACTATACTGCCTCTCTAAATCCCTAATGTGTGGTAGCTAACTAGCTTGTGACTTACTTGGAAGCAAATGGTTTAGGAGATGAGTTTTAGTTTGGGTTTCGAGCTCTGTTTCGTACTGACGTGGTACTTGTTAGGGTCACTAATGACTTATTGATGGCGACTGATAAAGGATCTCTGTGGCTGTCTTGTTTTTGCTGGACCTCACTGCAGTGCTTGCCACTAAAAGTCATGGGCTACTTCAATACAGTTTGGAGACTGACCTATGCTGGAATTTCAGATACCACTTTGTTTAACTCTTATCTTGCTTTCAGGTCCTTCTTGTCTCACTGAAGGATTTTAGTTCTGTCCCTGTTGCTTTAAATGAGGGGGCTATCAGGGATAATTTCTTGGTTCTCAGTTATTCAGCATGTAGCAAAGTTATTGTTGTACCTGGATGTGGCCCTTCACGTGTATGCAGACGACACCTGGGTTGTGTACATTACTGTAAACTCCCTGGATATGGTGCCTAATGCATTGAACTCATGCTTGAAATAAATCAAACACTGGATGAACCACAATTCACTCCAGTGGAATCCTGCCTAAATGGAACCGATCATTTTTGTTCCTCCATCTTTGCCTTTACAGCTTCCTGAGTTTAGTATTGTCTTTGAAAATGTTTAGATTAAGTCTAAAACCAGATAAGAAGAACCCAGGTATGCTATTTCATTCAAATCTCTCCTTTAACATGGATAACACTACAATTAAGACTGTTTTCTCAGTTACATAATGTGTCAAAGTTATGTGAACAAATTGGCATCTAGCATGCCAAATAAAACAAGCATTTGTCAGTGCCGAATGTTGATTGCACTAGTGTGTTGAGCTCACTTACTGTCCCTCTGTCACTCACTCAGTCTGTTTCTCCCAGTGCTGCAGGCTGCTGTTTTGTACTGGACTCCTGCCTGCATTGGCACCTTGTTCTGCCCACTGAGAAATCTGCAGCTGTCCCGACAGAGCCGCGTTGAGGTGGCTCACTGCCCCTCTCTCACTCACTTATTCTGTTTCTCCTGGCACTGCAGGCTGCCATTTTGTACTGGGCTCCTGCCTCTGTTGGTGGCTTTTTCTAACCACAAAGAAATCTGCAGTAGTCCCAATACAGTTCTGTTGAGCCTGCTGAGTCCCCATCTCTCACTCACTCGTTCCGTTTCTGCGGGCGCTGCAGGCTGCCCTTTTGTACTGGGCTCCTGCCTGTGTTGGCACCTTTTTCTGCCCACAAAGAAGTCCACAGCTGTCCCAACAGAGCTCTATTGAGGGCGCTCACTCCTCCGGCGTCACTCACTCATTCTGTTTCTCCTGGCTCTGCAGCCTGCCCTTTTGTACTGGGCTCCTGACTCTGTTGGTGCCTTTTTCTGCCCACAAAGAAATCTGCAGCAGTCCCGACAATGCTCCGTTGAGCTCGCTCAGTCCCCTTCTCTGGCTCACTCATTCCATTTCTGGTGGCACTGTAGGCTGCCCTTTTCTATTGGGCTCCTGCCTGCATTGCCGCCATTTGCAGCAATTACAACACAGCTCTGTTGAGCTTGCTCACCCCCCCTCTCTCACTTGCTTATTCTGGTTTTCCTGCCACTGCAGGCTGCCATTTTGTACTGGGCCCCTGCATGCATTGCTGCCTTTTTCTGCCCACAAACAAATCTGCAGCAGCCCCAACAGAGCTCCGTTGAGCTCGCTCACTCCCCCTGTCTCACTCACTCATTCTGTTTCTGCCCGTGCTGCAAGCTGACCTTTTCTACTGGGCTCCTGCCTGCGTTGCCGCATTTTCTGCTCACAAAGAAATCCACAGCAGTCACAATAGAGCTCCGTTGAGCTCGCTCACTACCACTCTGTCACTCACTCATTCTGTTTCTCTTGGTGCTGCAGGCTGCGCTTGTGTACGGGGCTGCTGGCTGTGGTGGCACCTTTGTCTGTCCACAAATAAATCCGCAGCTGTACTAAAAAAGCTCCATTGAGGTCGCTCAGTCTCCCTCTGTCACATGCTCATTCTGTTTGTCCTGGCGCTGCAAGCGCCCTTTTGTATGGGGCTCCTGCTTTCATTGGCATCTTTTTCTGCCAACAAAGAAATCTGCAGCAGTCCTGATAGAGCTCCGTTGAGCTCACTCAGTCCCCCTGTCTCACTCAATCATACTGTTTCTCCTGCCTCTACAGCGGAAGGCTGACACTGCAATGACGAGGTGGCCCCTGATTGCAGCGGCTGATTTGTCACAAGTTGGTGCGAACGTTCCAAACTTGTGTCACCAGCAGCCTGTAACGGCATTGGGGGAAGCAGGACAAGCCTTTGCAGGCTGTGGGGGCATTGGCCACAACAGTGCCGTGCCTCCACAGCCTGCTTCTCAGCAAGCTGTGCCAATATGTTTCTTGTGCTGAGCACAATCAACATATAAAATAATCAGCATGACAAACCAGATGATCAAAATAGGGGACTTTCCCCAGATGTTCTGGCAAAGATTAACCTCTGTCAATAAAACCAAAGGTCCAGGATGTACCTTACCCCAGGACATAGTGGCAACAAACTATAATTACTAGTGAGCATTTTCAATACTGGGATAAATGGTTTATAAAAATGCATTACAAATGCCTGGTTGTAATTATGCATTACAACCAGGTGGTTGTAATTGCTCCCTATCAATCAAGCTTGTGCTGAGAGCAGCATAAGCACTAGTCGCACAACTGCCGTAATAATTAGAAATGCTAAATAGTGCTTATAAAAAACAAGACATGGGTGGCTGTGTGTAACCAGAATTTTACGCATGTCCTTGGTGTGGGATGCTTTGATAAACCCCTACAGTTTTGCTGTTGGGGTTTACGTAGCATCCCACACCTTGGGTGAATGTAAAATTCCAGTTACACACACCCACCCATGTATTATTCTCTGTATCACAGCTCAGTACATCTCTCCTGTTCAGACTTTTCAACTAAATATGTAAAACAGTGCTGGCATCCTATTGTGTACTCACGTGTTCTCATGATGACTTTCTTTGATCTGTGTAATTTAAAGAGCAGCTGATGCGTCCAGGAGAACTTTGAAATCAGTGTTGGACACAATTCCACTTATATTTTACATTAACTCTGCATTGCTTCTCTCTGTTACTTATTTATTTTTTTAGTATATTTTATCTCCAGCGGAGCTCAGTGGCAGTTATACTGACCATCTGTACTCCATCCCCCAGCTGTCGGAGGTTATGCTGCGCAGCGGTGAGGATTTGGTTTTTACCTTTTTTGTGTTTTTTCTTTCTTTTGCTCTGTTTCCCCAACACCCCACCCTGAGGATGCTGTCATGAAGGACATAGGTCCAGGCTGTAGACGTGCAAGTGCACATCTCAACCAAGCACCTAACAGCATCCTCCCCTCCCCACACCGTGAGTCCCGTGCCACCACCTGTGCATCCACAGGCGGTGGTAACGGACTGATGTGACAACCTTCTCCTCCTTGAAAGAAGAAGAGTATCGGATGGGACACTCAAACCTCTCCCCCCCCCCGTCCAGCCCCCAACAGCCCATGCTCATTCCCGAACCCAGGTTGCTAGTGTCGTGGGTGGTAAAGCTATGGCTGTGCTATCGGAGCTTCTCTCTGTTGTTAATAACTAAGGTCGCTTACAAGAAAACATGATCTTTGTTCCTTGAGAGTTCATCGGCTCTCATTGCTCATTTCATCCTCACCTAATTGCATAGCACTCTGCTTATGGCATTAAAGTTATTCACAGGGCAACAGATAGGAATGTCACAACAGAACATTATAACTTCAAGTGAGGAATTAGCTATTGGGGGTAAATAAACTCTAAAAGGAGAAAGATCCTGTTTCTGTGCAAATTTCTTCAGAAATGAATAAGGCAACAGCTTGTCACTGCTGTAGAGGTAAAGCTACTCTCTGGGTTCAGGCAAGAGCCTGGGATTTCAGAGGCTCAGCCAGGAGAAGGGAGGACTGAGTATCCAAAGGATTTCTGTTGTCCCTCAGGGAGGGATGGTGAGGCATCCCACTAGGTAACTCCCACCTGGTGGAGACCAGGCAGTAGCACAGTTGTCCTTGAAGCTGCCACGGGTGCATGCAGAGGTGCACACATGAAAGTTTGCATTATTGCACGCTGGTAGTCCTGCGCCAACATACGGAGGGGAACAAATACTAAATGATCCACTGGCCTGCCTCAGGCACTGCATCACCGGCCAGGCCCTGCTCCACTTCCAGATGGCATTCTCTGGGAGAAGGGGGACAGACATCCCTCCATCTCATGGCCCTGCCACGTGGAGAATTTTGTTGAAGATCTCAGAGCTGGAGGTAAATTCTGGAGAATGTGGCTGACAGGGCTAAATGGGCCAGTGGGGACCATCAGGGGGACCAGGAGATAAAAACCTCTATGGAAATAAATAAACAAACAAACAAATAAATAAATAAATAAGGCAGAGGAGAAATCTATAGTGGACAAATATATTCATTTATTGAATTTTGTTGACCGGGTAAACCCACTGGGCTTCAGAAAGTCCCTTTTTCAAGGGCAACCCAGAAATAATTACAACAATTAATCAACAGGGGTACAATTAAAAAGAAGGCAGGGCAGTAGCTAGTATAATTAGAAAACAGGTTACATGACAGAGATAACTTAAAGATTAACAATAAACAGACAATTGGACGACAGCGTGGATTCACATCGATATACTTGCAAATTAGTAAATGCATTTGAAAGACAAGCTTATTTGCATATAAATATAATGTTTTCCAAAGTTTACCCAGAGGCATCAGCAGCTCTCTGAAGAGTTTCTGAAGCCTCTGGCAAAACAAAGGAAAACATAACAGACACATTTCAGCTTTAATTTCATGTATTTCTATGAACTTTTCTAGCCCTTTGACTATTTAGAATGGAAGAAATTTTCATGAAGGCAGGATCTTTAACCCTTACAGTTCATCTGCCCGTGCAGCTTTTTCAGTGTCTTCATTTGATGTCATAATGCTGCGTTGTGATGCCACAGTCTGTTGCCATGGGAAAAGTCGTGATGTCACATGCAGAGTAAAATGACATCAGGTGGGGAATAAGCCATAGGAGATGATGAACTCTTAAGTAACAAAGATCCTGTTCTCATGCATCAGATCCCAGCAATAAATAACAAGGAGAAGAATTACTTAGCTAATGTATACTATAAACTGAATTGTGTCCAAATATTATGTTTTTTCAAATTTATGCTGGAGGCATCAGCTGATCTTTAAAGGGACACTGCTAACCCCCTTAGGCTTCCAAGTGTTTCTATTTTAAACAAGATTTGGTCAGAGTCGATACGGCTACTCAGAGCTGCGAGACCGAGTAAAAGAATACTCGGACTTTCACTGCACGGGAGCTTGCCGTATCCAAGATGGCTGCTGACTCAGACTGCGCATGCATGATACTCGCACTTGCACAGTTTGAGTTGGTGGCCATCTTGGGCATGGCAGCCATCACTTTCACAGCTGTGGGAGAAAAAAGTAGTGCCCCACAAAGGGGGTATATTGATCCAGCCTGCGGAGTGGAAGGGCCATTACAACACAGCCTACTGGAACTGTGCAAGGGCACTGTGGAAGCACATCAGAGTGTTATCTGGTCACGTGCTTCCATAGTGCTCTTTCCAAGAATGACAGCAATATGTCTGTGGATCTCCACCCATGCAGCCATACAAATGCAGGTTATGATTGGTCACATTCTGTAGAATTCACTGATGTAGCTGGCAGTTTGATTCTGATTCCTTTTTCCTTTTAAATGCGAAAAACAGACGGCTCACCATACTGAAGTAACCACACAAAAATGTATGTTTTTCACTGCCTTTGATCAACTCACACTGCATCTGTCACGGACTTGGGAACACTCCCAGCACAGTGTAGCCACTCACAATGCAGTGGGAGGACAGAGGCCTATTGCGTGATAGATAGCTGCACTGGTTTGGGCTGTTCCTAATGTTCAGGAAATATACAATAAAAGTAGAGCAGTGCTCCAAAGCAAAACAAAGCTGGGTACAATTACACTGTTACTATGCATTTCAGTTCTACCAAAAAAGGAATTAAGATAAAATAACCAGCATTATCATTACATTTTAGAGAATGTAAGCAATTATAAAATGAGGGTTTTCAACACAGAAACATAGAATCTGGTGGCAGAAAAGGATTGCTTAGCCCACCTAGTCTGCACAGATGTTCCCTACCTTTTTTTTTGTTGTTGCTGAGCTCCCAGAGGCTCAGCCCAGCCCCATTTGCCACTCCCGCATGTCCAGGCTTACCCCCCATGGGCAGGGCCGATGGACGGGCCCCCCTTCCATGGACAGTGGGGTAGGTGAGGGCCCGCTTGCCCCCAGGTCAGGACCAGAGGGGCCCCGCGAACACGTGGAAGGCAGTGGGGGTGGTGCCAGTGGGGTATCATGTGTAGGGGACGGAATTTTCTTTCTGTAAATTCCCCTGGGGATGAGGATATGCAATAATGACCAGCATCCGCCCTGCCCCCCCTGACGTTTTGGCACCAGCTGCGGAAGTACCCCCAGCCTCCGCCAGAGATCCGCAATGCACCGGACACTCAAACCCTCCATCCCTGGAAAAGGAGAGCAGTCCCCAGGATGCTCAATCCTTCTTCCCCCAGTCGGCCCTCTGACTCCTGAGTCCGTCCCTGAACCCAGGATGTCAGCGCCGTAAGTGGACACCTTGTCGCTGTGCTGGCCTCTAGATGTTCCCTACCTATTCTGTCTCCACACACCCTAACTGGTCTCCATCGAAACTCCCACTTCCCTGCTTCCTATCTTATAGACTCCTAGGTCAGCCAGGAGCAGAGGTCAGTCTTCTGTGAATCGGGAATGGAGGCTGTGAGGGCAATGCAAAAAATCAGAGAATGTGCAAGGGTGGTGGGGAAATCACATGTAATCATTCATTTGGGGACAAATGATCTGGGAAGCAATGAAGTGGAGGAGGTCCAGAGGAGTTTCAAGGCACTGGGAAGGGGATGCATGGAAGAGGTGAGATCCTTGGCATTCTTAGAAGTCTTGCCAGTCCCCTGTGCCAGCACCGCTAGACAGCAAAGAATTAGGGAGTTCAATGAATGGCTCAGGAATGGTGTGGGAAGGAAGGGTTCGCCTGTATAGGTGGGTGGGGGGACACATGGGAGGATAAAGACTTATATTTTAAGAACAGGCTACATCTAAGTGAGAGGGGGTCAAGAGTGCTGAGGGGAGTCTACAAGGTTATATAGATAAGGTCTTAAGGGGGTTTAAACTAGTAAGGGGTAGTACAAGGTTAGGAAGGGGGAGAGTATGACAGGAAGAGATGCACTAGCTGGCACTTCCCCGCATAAGGGAGCAGGTATGGAAGGGAGGGTTGGCATGAAGGAGGGGAGTATATGGTGGAAGGTGCTTTCCACAAATGCCAGGAGCCTGGGGAACAAAATGGTGGACTTGGAGGCCATAATGGTGGATGAGAGTCTGGACATTGTAGCCATAACAGAGACCTGGTGGTCTGGGCAACAGACATGGGTAGTAGGTATCCCTGGGTACAGGCTTTTTAGGAAGGACATGGTGGGTAGAAAGGGGAAGTTGCATTGTATATCAGGGATAACATTGAGGTGACAGAAGGGCAGGAGGAAATGGGGGAGGCAGAAATCCTGTGGGTCACGTTAGGAAAAAATGTCTGGGGCATCAATAAGGCTGGTTGTGACCTACAGACCCCCGATGCAGGAGGAGGACATGGATAGGCAGCTGTTGCAGGTGGTTCAGCGGATGGTGCTTGGGAGGAGATTGTGCTGATGGGTAACCTTAACTTCCCAGATATTGACTGGGATATTCCATCAGCTAGGTCAGCCAGGAGCAGAGTGTTCCTCGAGTCCCCCCCAGGGGCTTTCCTGCAGCAGCTGGTTAAGGAGCCCACTGGGGGGGCAACATATTCGACGTGGTCCTCACTAGTGGGGATAGTGTGGAGGAAGTTGGAATGGGGGTCAACCTAAGTGCAACTGACCACAATATGGTGATCTTCAGGATTAGGATGGGGAACAAAGCAAGTCGGACCATCACAGAGGTCCTGAACTTCAGGTGGGTGGATTTTGTCAGGATGAGGAAGATATTCGAAATGAAATGGATGGGAAGGAGAGCATAGAAGAAGTGGAAGAATTATGGAATTCAATCAAGGGGGGGTTACTAACAGCAACTGAAATCTGCATAAGGAAGGTGAGGAAGAACAGAAAAAGAGAGAGGCCGCTATGGTTCACCAGGGAAGCCAGGGGGGAAATTGGGGAAAAGAAGGGCGTTCAAAGTATGTAAGAGGACACAGGGAAAACAGGACAGGGAGGCATACAGGGAGAGCCTGAGGGTGGCAGGGCAGAAGATTAGGAAGGCAAAGGCAGTGACAGAGGAGAGAACTGCGAAACAGGCCAAAAGGGGAGATAAAACTTTTTTCAGTATATAGGAGAGAAGAGGAAAGCAAGGCAGGGGACAGTAAGGGTGAAGGAGGAGGGCGAGTGCAAGTAGAAGGGGATTTCGAGAAGGTGGAGGTGCTAAATAGGTACTTCTGCTCAGTCTTCATGGTGGAAGAGGAAGGAAGGGGACCAGTGTTAAGGGAGAGGAGAAGGGAGGGCATGAGGGTGGATCTCAGCCTGATCAGTGAAGACAGGGTAAGAGAGGAATTGGGTAGGTTGAGGGTGGATAAGGCAATGGGTCCAGATGCCCTGCATCCTAGGATACTCTGGGAGCTTGGGGAGGAGCTGGCGGCACCACTAGCAAGGTTGTTTAACTTGTCCCTGGATACAGGGTGGGAGCCAAAAGACTAGAAGAGGGCGGACATTGTGCCACTTCACAAGAGTGGCAGCAGGGAGGAGGTGGAAAATTATCATCCAGTCAGCCTCACCTCAGTGGTGGGAAAAGTGATGGAGGCGATATTAAAAGAAAGAGTCATCAGCTACTTGGTGGAAAGTGGGCTTCACACAAGGGAGGTCATGCCAGATGAACCTGATAGAGTTTTTTGATTGGGTGATAAGGGTGGTAGATCAGGGAGGAGCAGTGGACATGGCCTATCTGGACTTTGGGAAGGCCTTCAACACTGTCCCCCACAGAAGGCTGGTAAATAAGCTGGAAAGTTTGAGGGTGGGACAGAAGATAACTAGGTGGGTGGAGAACTGGCTGAAGGACAGTAGCCAAAGGGTGGTGATAAATGGGGTACATTCTAGGGAGGAAGGGGTAATGAGTGGAGTCCCCAAGGGGTCGGTGCTGGGGCCCATCCTGTTCAACATCTATATCAGCGACATAGTGGGAAGGGCTGAAGGGGAAGGTCTGCCTATTTGCAGATGATACGAAGATTTGCAATAGGGTGGACACCCCGGGGAGGGTGGAGGCAATGAGGGAGGCTCTAAGATTTCTGGAGGGGTAATCAGTACCTAGCAACTGAAATTCAATGGCAGAAAGTGCACAGTAATATACATGGGGCGGAATAACCCGCAAGCGGATTACACACTGGGGGGATGTAATTATGGCAACTGAGCAGGAGAGGGATCTGGGAATTATAATTTCAGATAACCTTAAGGTGGGGACACAATGTAGCAAGGTGGTGGGCAAAGCAAATGGAATGCTGGCGTGCATAGGGAGAGGTATAACTAGCAGAAGAAGGGAGGTGCTGATACCACTTTACAAATTCATGGTGTGGCTTCACCTGGAGTACGGGGTCCAATTCTGGAGACCTCATCTATGCAAGGACACAGATGGGATTGAAAGGGTTCAGAGAAGAGCAACCTAGATGGTGCATGGGTTGCAGTGGAGGCCCTAGGAGGAGAAGCTGAGGGAGCTGGATCCGTACCCACTGGAGATGATAGAAACATTTAAGCATGTGAAGGAGATTAATAAGGTAGGCAGGAGCTTATTCACTAGGAAAGTAGGTGCTAGAACTAGGGGTCATAGTCTACGATTAGAAGGAGGAAGGTTTAAGGGCAATGTTGGGGCTATTACTTCACTGGGAGGGTGGTGAAGCCATGGAACGGTCTGCTGGAGGAGGTGGTGGGGTCAAAACAGTGGAGGGATTCAAGAGGGCATGGGACAGACACATAGGCATGACCGGGGCAGAGGGGGGATCTCTGGACAATGTGAAGCAAGTTGGGAGGGCGTTAAGGGGCAGACTCGATGGGCCATAGGGTCCTTTTCTGCCAACACATTTTTATGATTCTATGTCTATCCCATGCATGCTTGAAGTCCCCCATTCTTCTAGTCTCAACTAGAAATAATATGATGCAAAAAGGGTTTGAGATTGTCTTTTTAACTTATTTATAAACCATGAACATTTACAAGAGAGGAAACAGCAGAAATGATTTTCCATGAAACGTAGGAACGGTGGAAATGCTTGGTGAGAAAAGATTGCAGGTCCATCATATTCATCTCAGAGAGCCAGCCAGGCAGCAGCAGCATTCAGTATATCATGTGAAACACATGTATCCTTAAACGGGAAGTGCTAGCAGTATATTTCATGGGGTATCCAGTGATGATGGTGACTGCAAATGAGCATCACAGTGTCACCTTGTCATCCTGACTTCATGTCCATGGCAATGGTTATAGCAATCAGGATGGAGGAAAGCACAGCTACACTAGTTCGAAAAATGAGAGACTTAAAGAAATAATTTTATGCCTAAAAAAGCAAAAAATAAACATGTCCCTTAAGGTCCTAGCCTATTGCATAAATGAAATACACAGAGGGGACCCTATGTGATAAGATATTTCTATATTCATGCTGTCTGTACCACTCATGAGGTCCCCACTGTGTATCATATATTTATATGCAATCTAACATACATACAAATATGTGTGTGTGTGAATATGTGTGTATGTATATATGTGTATATATATATATATATGTGCTGTGCCACCACCTCTGGCAGTGGGAGCTGTGGTAGATAAGTGACTATTCATTTCTGTGACAGAATGCAGCCATTTCATTAACTAATGTATGATGTGATAGCACTGATAACATCACATGCTGAGCATAGAGGGATTCTGGATATAAAAAGAGGTGAAGAGAACCAGGTTCTATGGGTAAACAGAAATATTAATAAAGAATCACCAAGAACAATGAATTCTGTGGCACTGCAGACGTTCTGCGGTAGGTTGCAAGTTCTGCACAAAATTCTGCGGCCACAGAATTCTAAGGGCCTTGGGTAACCATCTCTGTCCTCCTGGGAATCCTAATCCCGCTATGCGGTACGCTTGTCTTGATGAAAGCAACAAGCAACTCGGTACCTGTCACATATGACAAAATGTAGCACATGATACAGGCTAAGCTTAAAAGCTTCTTTGTTAGAGGGAGTACCTGTCGTAACATCAAGAGAACCATGCTGGAGATGCCCCCTCCACCAGTTAGGTAATGTCTATGAATCTCAATTCGTTGGTGCAGAAATTATTATGATGTCACAAGCAGGGGATTATGACATCGTGCCATAGAAATTATGACACTGCACATGGAGGATTATGACATAATGGCATAGACATTATGATGTCACAAGCAGGGGATTATGACATCGTGTGTAGACATGCAGTAGAGGCAGATGATGGCTAAAGGAGAAGGAACCCCTTTCCACACATCTTTCCTTGGTAATGGAGAATAAAGGAAATGTACAAATGGGAATCCTAGAACATCAAACTGCAGTTACATGTAATTTGTGGAGTTTTCTCAGAGGCATCACTGACTCTTTAAGGGGCTGTTATGTGCTTCATTAAAATACTTTTATAAACATAATGTTTAATATATGAAAAGCATCTTGCGTTCTCCATCTGACCTCATGTTTTTCCCTTTGTTTATGAAGTCATACTGCCATGACAACAGACTATGATGTCCTAACACCGTGATGTGTCAGAAAGAGGTGCTTTTCTAAAGGAAAGGTAAAACAAGGACTACAGTATCTGAAATATTTCTAGAACAGTAACAGAAGAAAGGAAAACAGAAAAAAAATTGCAAGACACTAATCTTAAACGGGACAGGAAATTTGTGCTAACTGGCAGAGTTAGTAATGTCCTATTTACAGAAATTAAATGCATACCTCCACATGATCCATATTAGAATGTACCTGAATAAACACTGATGTAGAAAACTGTGCTTTCAATTGTTTTCTTTTTATGGACTACATTCTGCACAGTTCTCTTCATGGAACCAGCAATTTGGAGTTTTTCTTAAGTCATAGTTTGTGTAGAGAATGCTAAGAATGAGCATTTGACCTATCAGAACCTAGTTTAGTGTTCTGTACACAAACCATCACAGTTAAGATTCCAGGGTTCCCATATTCAAAGGAAATGGGCAGCGCATCACGGCGGAAAAGGGAGATGTGCCGCGCAACTCCAGCAATGCACTGCAGCATGATATTCAGATGTGCAAGATGCACCAGCCGCAAAGGAATAGGCCAGGGTCCATACTAATGTATGCTGTGCAGGTGGAGGGGGGGCATTCCCATGCATATGCTGCACTCGCGGCATATCTAAAGGAATGCACCTCGCAGGGTCAAGAACTGCGTGGGCCCAGTTAGGCCATGAACAGCTGTGCTAACCTGGCCAGCCACCCACAGGCAGGTGTCGGGTAGCACAGGGCTGCATCACTGCCCACCGTTCCGCAGTAGTCAGAGTGCCACCCCCCAGCCCCAGACCCCGATGCCAATGAGCAGAACTGTGTGTTCCACTCGCCATTCTGTAGTGTTCCTCCACCCCAAGCTTCTTGTCCCTATTCACAGGGGCCATAGGAGACACCCCCTGTTACTGTAGTGTAAGGTACCCCCATACCAATCGCTGATCCCTGAACCCCAATCGTGACTCCAAGACCTCAGTCCATAATCACGATTCGTAGCATAAATGCAAAATACAGTCCCACTCTGCACATTTTCTATAGTGTAGGGGACCCCGACCCCAGTAGTCAGGACCCTCCCCACCCCACCACCACCCGTGCCGGCGACTGCCACAGCCTGCCACTTATCACCATGGCCAGCCATCGACTGAACAGTCCAGGCACTGTACTGTTCAGAATATGCACTCATTGGCTGGGTACGTGTTCTGAACAATACAGTTCCTGGACTGTTCAGTTGGCGGCTGGCCATGGTGGTGAGTGGAGGGCTGTGCCAGTCACTGGCATGGGTGGTGCAGAGGGGCAGGGAGGGTCCTGGCTACTGGGGTGTGGGAGTGGGGGGATCCTACACTATAGAAAATGTGCATAGTGGGGCTGTATTTTGTATTAATGCTATGACTCATGATTATGGACCAGGGGCTTGGAGTCATGATCGGGGTTCGGGGATCGGCGCTTGGGATGAGGGGTACCCTACGCTATAGGAATGGGGGGTACTACTGTTCTGCCATATGGCCACTGGGGAGTATGGTATGGGTCAAGTTTCAGAGAGAGTTCAGGGCTGGGCTGGGGAAGGGTCACAGAACTTCCTAGGCAGCACCAGGACTACAACAGGGACAACAACTTCGGTCGGAGATCGGGCTGAATGAGGTTTCACTAGCCTGCCACAGCATCTACCAGGCTCAACACATTGCCTGACACTGGTGATCAGTGGATGGGAGGGGGGAAAACACTGGCCTATGATGGGGGGCTGAGCTTATGTCTGCATGTATGGGGATGGGTGGGGGATGGATGGGTGCACCCGCATGGCGCTGCTTTGCTAAAGGGCTCATAATGAGTATGCATGGTGCCTGTTTGCACCATGCATGCCCAATGAGCCCATTAGCATATACTGGCTGAATACTGCCCTTGAGGGAACAGCGCATCCAGGTCCACACCATGCATTTCCCCATTGGCGGTGTTCAGCCTCGGCCATGGATGTGCTGTGCCCACCATGGCGTCTGCCTGCATTGTGCTGCGCAACCAGGGTCCAATATTCAGGCAGGATGCATAATCTGTGCTGATCATGCATACTGTTTGAATATTGCTACAGGGCTGGCCGGCATATCTGTTTTGTGCAACGCACAATCATGCGCACGCAACTGGCTGGCACTGACTATGTCCCCACCAATCACTTGATCCGTGACGAGAACTGTAACAGAATGCTGCCCATAAACCAAAGCAATAATGTGTTTCACATCACTTTTGATTCAGGTACAATTAAATATATACCATGTAGGTGTATAAATATCATTTTTGAAAACCAAGAACATTATAAACAGCTGCCAATGAGAAATAATTTCCTGTCCTCTTTAAACCTAGTTATAATATATTTATATTAGTTTGTATTTACCAGGTGGATGCACTAGACAATTAATTGCCTATTTTCAGGAATGACTGGTGAGGTTACAACAGATTTACTGTATAGCAGTTAGTGTTAGCGCCTAATATATTTAGCGCAATGGCTCTGGTTGTACATATTAGCACCTGATATAATTAGCACTCAGTACTTACTGTTGGAGTACAGTTAGCATGGCAGATTATATCAGTGGTCTGTTTATATCAGCAGTTCTTTGCTTTCAGCTAATATAGCTAATATAAATGGAAAGCTAATATAATCTGCTATACAGTAGTTTAAACAGTACAAATCATAACAGTAACATTGAATACATACATGTGGGGTTTGACAGTATCATAGATGCAATTACAGAAATAAATGTGTCAGAAATGTAGATGAGTACAATACCTATTGCTTAAGGAAGACAAGATAACTACTAATAATGTAGTGCATCACAATGTCATCATGAGAACAGATGTATATGGTTGCCCCTTCTTGTGCATGGATTTCCGTCCCAGCCAAAAAGTTGTTGTACCATGGTTGAAAGGTCATAGAATGCTGGTGTGCCCTTCTGTGGTACAGTAGCTTTTGTAGTTAGAATGAAAACTCATGCCGACAGCCATTTTACTTTCATTTTTGAAACACAGAGCAGACCCTCCCCTAACACAAAATCTTTTGCTGTTTCCTCATTTTAAAAAACAGAAACCCAGCCCTTCACCCAGGTGGATTTTTAGCAGCTGGGTGAGGGTGGGTTTCTGCTTTTTTTTTTTTTTTATTAAATTATAAAGCATTACATTGAAGACTGATTGGGCAGAAGTTAAGCTGCCTTTTTTCAGTGTCAGACCATACACTATGCAAAATAACACATGATCAACCATGCACATCTTGGCTGTGTTCCCATCTCGGGGTTCTGATGAAATTAGAGACCTCTAGAGCCTTGCTGTTGAGGTTCCTATGATGTCATCAAAACCCTGAGATGGAAGCATGGCCTTGTTGTGCACGATTGCCCATGAACTATTATTTGTGTTATACATAAAATAGTTTTGAGTCTTTTGTTTTAGTAAATCCCTCTTTAACATCTAATATACAGCACAAGCCACATGCCACTTAGAAAAGCAGGTGTCCTCCTTTCGCCAAAATGAACCTCCCACCTCAGTTTCCAGTGTTTGTGTCTAGGCCTTCACAGCATCAATTTCAGACTAAATATACAATCCTTGGATGGCTTTCAGATGAGCAAACATGAAACTATGATTTCTCAGGGACTAAAACCCTCCATTATCAACAAGTACAGTAACGGTGTTTTCAGCAGGGGTTTCCCTCTTTTAACTTTGTGGGGGGCCTAAGACTTTAAAGGGGGATTGTTTTTTTGTGGGGGGTGGGGGGGTTCACAAAGAACAGGAAAAAGTCCATATATTTTTTCATAGAGTATGTTTTGGTCAAGAAAACCACACTGAGCTGAAACTCATTTTGAGGTACTACCCAAGAGCACGATGTGTTAAGCAGCAGTATTTGTTAGTAACCATATAGTTGTTTTTTTTTTCAGCAATAAGGTTCATCTGGCAAAACTATCAAGATGCACATTTGTCTTTTCATTTTCTTTCATTCCTGAACCATGATATGGGATATTGAAGGGTGTTTTTAAGTTTTCACTCCAGTGCTATGCCCACCACAAAAAAAAATATCTTGGTACAGTGTTGTGCTGTTTACTATCAGAAACAGGCTGTACCACCATCCTACTACATCTACAGTCTGAATCTAGCCTGTACATTCAACAGGTAACCTCAGTGGAAAACATTTTTAAAAATGATGAATAGTGGCCATCTTTAATGATGTGAGACATTAATTACAACATTAGGTGTAAAAGCTATTTTAACAATATCTGGGAAAACTAAAAATACATGGAGGATGAATCTATGGATGTCAGAAATATATTTTTGCTAAAAAAACTATTTAATGATGATGATTTTTATGTTGTCTTGCACGTGCAGTGCAAGCAACATTTTGTGACAGCTTGCTGGAGTAGCAGGTTGTGGAGGTGCGGCCGTGTTGTGGCCAGTGGCTATCCTGTTTTTTTGGTCTAGCCTCTGTGGCACCAATGAATGAGCACGCAGTCTATGACAGCAGTTCAGACGCGTGCCACCAACTTGAAAGATTTTCACTGCTGCAGTGAGGAAGTGGCCTATCATTGCAGGGTGTGCCTTCCTTGCTGAAACACTTCAATAAACATGGTGATGGCTGCTGCCGTCCACCTCTCACAGTCCCCAGAAAGCCGACATTGGGGGTGCCCAATCCCCCTGTTGGCATGCCCCCTCCGCAGTTCATTTGCCGACAGGGGAGCCCAATCCCTGTTGGCATATGTTCTCCCTTGTTTTTATTTGTCTGCCGAGAGGAGTGCCCAATCCCCCTTGGCATCATCTCCCCCCCCCAATGATAGACACGCTGTCTTTGCCAACAGGGGGCCCAATCCCCAATGGATTCAGTCCCCTGTCTCCAATCTGTCCAGGGGGGTGCCCAATCCCCCTTAGCATCATCCTTCCCAAACACAGACACACTGTCTTTGCCGAGGGGGGCCCAATCCCCATTGGCTTCAGTCCTCTGTCCCCAAAAAACACAGGTGGCACACTAGGAGCCCACCCCAGTGTGCCCAAAGCAAATCTGTAAGGAAAAACCTTCCCACGACACAGAAAACAGTCCCTCATTGTCACAATGCCCCCTTCCCCAACCCACACCCTCCCTCTGCACACCCCACTTCCCTTCACCACCCCTCACCCCATACTTACCTCTGGAGCCCGGCGCGATGATCTTCAGTGGAGCGAGAACACGTCTGCAATCGTCAAAGCCGACCACGAACTGAAGAAAATCACAGTAATCTGTATAATGGCATCAATGGTGGGGTTCAACTTAGGTGGATATCTCGGCCATTTTTGCAACTTTTGACTCCAAATTTTCAACATGGGATTCTTGGGACCCCACCTCATGAATTCAGTCACTGTCATTTAATTATTTGGCCCCGAAAGGTGATTTCGTGGTCACTGAGCGGAATCACCTTTCAGGACCGATAATGAAATGACAGTGTCCTATTCATGGTGGGTTCCTCAAAAGCCTACGTTGCAAATTTGGTGAAAAAATTCCAAAAATGATTGTTATGAGCGTGCATGTTAGTTTCCATGCACACTTGTAACTTTGAGAATTTTTAATATTTCACCCAGATTTTCAACATTGACATTTTTCACACCTCCTTATGAACAGTACAGCCGTCATTTTTCACATCCTGCCTAAAATGTGTTTTCGCACATCTGGCGCACAATGGCACGGTCGCTGTGGGAAATCAAGGTTCAGGACAGATTAAGAAAATCACAGTCACACTGTTCATGAGCAGAGGTCCCAAAATGCCTATATTGAAAATGTGGTGAAAAAATTCAACAAAATGACTGTGTTACAAGTGTGCACTGCGCAGTTTCCACGCACGCTCATAACTTCGAGAATTTGTAATATTTTCACTCCAGATTTTCAACATTGACATTTTTTCACACCTCCTTATGAACAGTACAGCCATCATTTTTCACGTCCTGCCTACAATGTGTTTTTGCACATCTGGTACACAATGACGCGGTCGCTGTGGGAAATCAATGTTCGTGACAGATTAAGAAAATCACAGTGCCACCGTTCATGAGCGAAGGTTCCAAATGCTTTCATGAGGTGGGGTCACAAAATGCCCATGTTCAAAATTTGGAGTGCAAATACCAACAAAGGCCTGGGGCATTAGGGTTTCTAACCATAACGTCCCACTCTGCAGAGACTGACAGGTGTCAGAGGCGTGACTTTGGACTGTTGGCTGTAATGCTCATGCCATTTCACACCCACCCCTGTCATGCAGCCAGTGACAGGCATCAAGGTGTGACTTGCACTCTTCGGCCCCAAAGTTCACCCCATTCCCCTATACTGCACCCATCTCAGCGTATTTCCTTATGGAATGGGGTGAGCATAAGGCCAGACAACCCCAAGGCACACCAGAACTCTTGTCAGAGGCTGTAGGGTAGGGTGAGGGGAAATGGCATGAGCATTATGGCCAACGAACCAAAGGCACACCTCAATGCCTGTCAGTCTCTGCAGGGTGGTGTGGCGTTGGTTCCATACTTCACTGACACTCCTATTATACATCTCTCTAACTACTGCACTACCAATGCCAATGCCAGCAAGACAACATTCGGCATTGACAGATGCTTGTTTTTTTTTTTTTTTGTCAAAATATTTCTGCTTTAAGTGACTTGCTCAGGGCCACAAAATATGCAAATAGCAGCTGTGGGTTTCAATCCCTGGTTTGCTGGGTCTCTAGGTTCACAGCTTGATGCTCTAACCTCTAGACTATACTACCTTTCAAGAATATGACAGAACCTTACCAGAGGATACCCTGTAAATGGGCAAGCAAGGCAACAAGATTTAGAAAGAATATTTGGAAATAATTGATTTTGCAGATGAAATGGTGCTTTTGTGGCAGACTTCCATTTAAATTTGTTTAGTTTCAGCTAAAACAAATGGCTGGGTTTCCATTTTAAGCACAGTTTTACCAATTTTATAATTGAGCAATACAACACAACAGAGGGTATGTGTGCCATGGGATATCATCACACCCTGGGTGTAGTGTGAGGCACAAAGTGAAGCTAAGTGCCTTCAAACACCCAAGAAGTGATCATATCTCATGAAAACCCACACCCTGGAGTGTATTACTGCAATTATACAATGACCCCAAAGTGTTGGGATACGGCTGACCTAGTTAATAAGTTCAAAACCGTGATGATATACTGTGATATTATCACAAGTCAAGGACTGCTTCAGCCAATCAACATGTACGAGTTTTCTAAGCCATGCCTTATAGACGGAAGCACCAAGATATCTCGTCGGCGAGAATGCCGACCTCCCCCACAGCAACGGCACAATACCAATGCAGGTATTGTCCCGCCTCTTCTATCACTGTTTTCTGTGGGGGGCTGTGCTCCTCACACCTCCCATGTGGAGGGCTCTGCCCCCACATCCCCCGGACTCTAGGTTCCAACTCCAGGTCGAGTTGGTCCGGGAGGGGCGGAACAGAAGGCAGAACAGAAAAAGGACCATTACCGCGAATGTCGCTGCAATGGTCTTTTTCTGTGTTTCGCCATCGGAGTGTCGACCACAAGGGGTGCTACACTTATAGACAGGTGTATTCATTTTGTCACTTGAATTGTTCAACATGTAAGACTTACAGGTGACTCAATTTTGCTTAAAGGAGAACTGCTCTGAACCTCCAGGTCTTTTTTCCTGTAGAAACTGTTTTTGTTTTCTTTAATTCTGGTTCCAGTTCTGTTTCTCTTCCATTTTTACTGTCCCTTTAGTAAATCTAATGAATGTTTCTGATTTACACATTGCTGGTAAGGATCGCTGTAGAACTGTTTGTGTAATGCATGTCCTTGTGAAGCTCTTCAATGTTTTGATAATTCATCAGTGTCCTGTTGTTAACTCTGTGGTTAGATGGGACATGAGCTACATTACACCATTCCAAAATGGTACTTTCCAAAATTAGAAACACTCATTGAATCTACTAAAAGACCAGCAAAGATGGAACAATACCAGGATTGGAACCAATACGTAAAAAAAAAAACAGATTCTAGAGGGGAAAATGATGTACAGGTTCAATGCAATTTTCCCTTAAAGAGAATAGCCCCATTCTCTTTTCAGTACTCCTAAATGACCTGCCCTCAACCTGTTCCTCATCCCTCATTCACATACACCCAGATGACACATTTCTGTTTGCCAGCAGGCTAATTTTCTCCCTTGAAGCTAGTTTGCAGTCTGACTTGGAGGCCATCCAGTAGTGATTTCGATCAAACCAGCTGACCCTGAGTGCCAAAATAACTGTGGCCATGATGCTCATACCAAACCGTGGCTGAGATCACTGCCCTCTTGTACTCTACTTAAGACTTGCGATGACTCCCACACACAATGTCTCATCTTTCAAATACCTAAGTATGTGGCTAGTCCAGTGATTGGATTTCTCTACACACATTGACATTCTCCCCTCTAAGGTTCTCCCTAAACATGGTACTCTTTATAGGAAAAAAAGCTTGCTATCCTAATGCAGCAACAAGGGAGCTAGTTCAGAAAAGTATCCTTTGTCTTTGACTATGGGGCTGCCTCCAACACCTGTTATCAAGCCTGGACCCCCCAATACCATGATTGTTACTGATTTGCCCTCAACTGTCCACTTCACTCTCACAGTTGTGACCTCTGATCTGCCCTTGGGTGGCCTTCTCCTGAGAACCACTATCACTTGCACTCCGCCTTATTGATCTATACTGTAAACACTTGTCTAACAGTCAACCCAAATACCTAACCTCGCTCCTTCCCACCCCACCTTTGGCCTACTTCCTTAGCACTCTAATCACCACTGCTTCCTTACTCCCAGAAGTTGCAGCCTCAGTTCACTTGGAGAAGGATTTCTCTTCTGGACTCCCACCACTCCTTCAGACCTCCCCCTTTTGTTGAGCACAGAAGAAGCACTTATGGGAATTGCTCCCCAAGTCCTGTGTCCTCACCTCCATGGTGTCCACTAGGCTGGTGTCCACTAACAAGAAGCTGCCCACTTGACTGGCTTCTGCTTCCAGTATTTGCTGCAATGGTCCTTTTGAAGGTGTCTGCTTCCTTGGCTGCAGTGGTTTATAAAAACATAGAAACTTAGAATGTGATGGCAGGTACGGGCTGCTGGTCCCACACAACTGCCCAATTTTTTAACCTTCATTTTTTGTTAACTTCAGGATATTTCTTTCTTTGATTGCAATGGTCCCCTTTGGAAGGCGGGGAGTTGACTGATGGATGTTCTGGGTTTTTTTTCCCATTCTGTACTAACTGTTTGATTTGCTACAGTTTGCATGTCTTATTGTTGTACTGTAATTTTTATATTTTCTATATTATCGTGTGTATTTGTGTTATTTCTGACCCATTCCCCAAGATGCATCTGAAAACAAGCTGTATAGCTCAGTGTGCCTTCCTGTCCAACTCTTACAAATGAATAAAATAAATAAATCAACAAATAAATAAATAGAGGGTTAGTAGTTCCATAAATAGCAATCAGTATATGTTATCAATTTTTTAAATTACCATTTATTACTTTTTATTTCTGAAATATTTTAATTTTTCTATTCGTCATTCAGAAGGTTTTCACATAGAAACATAAAGGAGGAAGTGTTGGTGGAACCACTTGGCTCACCCAGTCTGTACAAAGATTTCCTACCTATTGTACCGCACCTGACCCTAACTGGTCCCTGGGATCCCTCCCCCTCTGTGTTTTTCTATTAGTATGCTCTTATATCTATTTATTTATTTATTTTATTTATTTAATTTGTTAACCAGTAAGAGTACTGGACCGAGGGCCCTTTTTCAGGCTCGACCTGGACAGGTTATACAACGTAAAACATACAGATGCATACTGTAAAATAAAACATTCAATAACAATTACAAATACATAAATCATGAAAATATTATTTTAAATGCTTTTTAAAAACTTGTAGAGAGCTACCAACACATAAAAAGTCAGACAAGCTGTTCCAGAAACGAGGAGCAGCTGCAGTAAATGCATGTTATCCAGCTCTAGTTTTACAAAAATCTACATTGAGAACAACCCCACAGGCTGACCCCAAACTAGGTAACAAATCCTTAACTAAAAGAAGATCAGAAAGAGGGGACAAAACAGAACAAAAACATTTTTAAAAATCAAACAACCATAAAAAATTACCGTATACATTGAACTGGGGATAACCAACTAAGCTGGGAATATAACTATCAGTGGAGAGTACACACAGGAGTCAATAAAACAAAACGACAAATGTTATTATAAACAACTGAAAGATATTGTACCTCAGTAGAACCAAGATAAAAGAAAGGTCAGTTACATAATAAAAATGGGACAAAAGAGAACCAATAGCTATGGTTTTCGAGATTCAACTTAAACAAAATTCTGATTTTTTTGATCGATATTACAACAAAAAAATTTGATGTGGTCAGAAAAAGAAAGCAAAGGATCCAAAATAACACCACGGTATTTGAATTGGGATACTTGCTCAATTAAATTGCCTTGATTATCATATAACTCAAGTAAGGGAAAATTAATCAGCTTAGCACATGAACCAAAAACCATGGATTTTGTCTTCTTTTCATTTAAAATAAGTGGATTTTCAAGAAACCAATTATGAACAAGAAAAAAGTCAGACTGAAGATCATTAACCAATTTCGATTGTTCTTTAGCTGAAGAAAAAAACAGTAAGATCCTCAGCATAAAGCAAAGATTGATGATTTTTAATAACAGAAGGAAGGGAATTGATAAAGCAAATAAAAGTGGTCCCAAAACTGACCCCTGAGGTACACCACTGTCAATTTGATTCACGCTAGACAGCACTGAAGAAATTACTACAAGCTGAGATTGATCTATTAAATAATCTTCAAACCAAGAAACAACATTGGATGAGAAACCCAGGGATTTTAACCTGAGACAAGGCATTTTATGATCAATAAGATCAAAAGCCTTGGTCAGGTCCATGAACGCGGCCCCAGTTAGGAGGTCATCCTCCATACCACTGAGAACTGAGTCCGTGAACCTGACCAATGCTGTCCTAATCTCATACCCCTTTTGAAAACTATGCTGCTGTGGGCAAAAAAAGCTTATATTTCTCCAAGTCATCATTCATTTGTTCAGCCAGAATTTATTCAAGAAGTTTACTAATTGGGTTCAGTGTTGAGATAGGTCAAAAAGCCTGCCACCATTCTAGCCTCCGCCACTTGGCTGGTAGTTGATTCCATGCTTCCATGACCCTCTTAGTGAAAATGTATTTCCTCGTGTCCCTCTTGACAACTTCATCACATGCCCTCTGGTCCTGGTGCTCATCCTCACTTGGAGAAGGCTCTCCCCTGCACCCTGTTTACCCCTTTGAGGTATGTGAAGGTCTTGATCATGTCACCCCTCACTCTCCTGTTCTCAAGAGAGTACATGTTGAGGTCTTTCAGACTCTTCCCATAGGGCTTCTACTGCAACCCTGCAACTCATCTTGGCTGCCCTTCTCTGGGCCACTTCCACCCTGTCAGTGTTCCTCCAGAGGTGCCGTCTCCAGAACTATACACAGTACTTCAGGTGGTGGCATACCAGGGAGCAGTAAAGTGGCAGCAAAACCCCTCTCTTCCTGCTGGTGATGCCCCTCGCTACACAACCCAGCATCCCACTAGCCCTGCTTAGGCCTTGTCACAGTGTGTTGCCACCTTTAGATCATCCAGTATCACAATCCCTAGAGGTTAGAGTAATGAACTATGAATGAGCCTGTTACATTCAGCAGACCTGGATTTGATTCCCACAACCTCCACTTGCATACTGTGTGACCCTGAGCAAGTCACTTAACCTGCCCAGTGCTCCCAGGTTGTCCCTGAAAACAGGCCTTGTGCCTAGTGGGCTTTTTCTGGTTACTAAAGAATGAAAAAAAAAAACAGAGGCCCCTTTCTTGTCTACTGACTGCCAACACCCCCATCCCTCATCTTATACAGGCAAACTACATGAGGACAAGGGTCCTGGCCATTAGGAGGGCAGATTTTAAGGAAATGGGAGACTGACTCAGAAACTGCCTAGTGAGGGGATACCAGGGACGGGTAGAGGAACAGTGTGGGAAAATAAGGGAAGCTCTAATTAAGGCAACCAGCCTCTGTGTGAAGAAAGAGAGTGAAAGTAAAAGGGAAAAAGAGACCATTACAGTACTCTAGGGAAGTAGCCACAGTGGTGAAGGAAAAAAGGGTGGTATTCAGGAGGTATAAGGAAACTCAGAAGTCCCGAAGACAGGGAGATGTACCAGGTAAAGCAGCGGGGTGCAGGTAAGGCAGTGAGGGGAGCAGAGGCACAGACAGAAGAAAGGATAGCCAAAGCAGTAGTTAATGGGGGTGAGACTTTCTTCTGGTGGATTACTGAGAACAGTAAAGCCAGGGGAGGGATAGTGAGGATAGGGATGGTGACAGAAGGTGACTGCACAGAAGAGGACCAAGAAAAAGCAGATATCCTGAACAGGTACCTCTGCTTAGTCTTCACAGTGGAGGGATGAGGGATGGACTACCAGTGATCAGCAGGAGCAAAGGTGAAGGGGATGCAGATCCAAGTCCATTTTCAGAGAAAAGATTCTCGAAAGGAACTTGCAGCTCTGAAAGTGGGCTAGGCTATGGGACTGGCTGGGATACATCCAACTGTGCTGAGAGAACTCAGGGAGGTGCTGGCTGCCCTGCTGATGGCCTTATTACTTCAACAGTTCACTGGAATCAGGCATGGTTCTGGAGGACTGGAGGAGAACAGACGAGGTCTCGCTACATAAACATGGCAGCAGGGAAGAGGCTATTAACTTTAGGTCGGTGTGCTTCACCTCAGTTGTGGTGAAATCAATGGAAACATTGTTAAGGAAAAGGTTGGTACAATATCTTGAATTCAATGGGTTTCAAGACCAAAGGCAGCGTGGATTAATGGGGGAGGGGGGTCATGCAAGATGAGTCTGATTGAGTTCTTGTACTGGGTGACCAAGGAAATAGATCAAGGGAGGACAGTGGACATGGCCTATCTAGACTTTAGCAAGATCTTCAATGCAGGAGACTGATTAAGAAATTGAGCAGCCTAGGGGTGGGATCCAAAGTGAGGAACTGGATTAGAAACCAGGTAACAAAAAGGTGACAGAGGGTGATGGACAATGGCACTCACTCTGGAGATGGGACAGTGACCAAGAGGGTGCCACAGGTCTGAGTACTGGGACCAGTCCTCTTCAATATCTTCATAAATGATATTGTAGATGAACTGTAAGGAAAGGTATCCCTTTTTTGTAGATGATACTAAAATCTGTAATAGGGTGGACAATAAGGAAGGGGTGGAATGTATGCACAGGGATCTTGGAAAACTCAAGAGGTGCTCAAGAATGTAGCAGCTGGGGTTCAATGCCAAAAAGTACAAAATCAAGCACATAGGGCGTAGGAACCTTGGAGATGAGTATAAGATGAGGGGAGGTACTGTCAGTTATTATGCAGGAAAGGGACCTTGGGGTTATCATATCTGATGACCTCAAAGTTGCAGGGTAGTGTGACAAAGCAGTGGGTAGGGCCAGTAGGATGCATAGAGAGAGGTATCTCCATCAGGAAGAGGGAGGTGGTGTTGCTACTATGTCGCTTGCTGGTGAGACTCTGGCTGGAGTATTGCGTCCAGTTCTGCAGGCAGCACCTCAGAATGGACATAGGGTGCAGGGATTGCATCAAAAGTCATATGAGCAGAGACTGAGGGATTGCAACATGTATGGAACATGATTGAGACCTACAAGTACCTCATGGGGGTGAACACGGTGCAGGAGGGGGGTCTCTTTCAAATGTGGAGGTGCATCAGAGCCAGGGGGCATGAGATGAAGCTGGTGTGGGGGGGGAGGTTTAGGAGGGATGCAAGAAAGTACTGCTTCACTGAAAGAGTGGTCGTCACCTCTAACACCAGTAGAAGTGGTGGAGGCGAAAACAGTAGGGGGCCTCAAGCATGGATGGGATAGACACAGGGGAATATTAGCAAATGGGCAGGGAGGAGGGAAGGTTACCACAGACAAATTAGGTTCTGCAGAGACAGACTAGGCAAGGACCATCTGGGAAGACTGGGTGGGCTAAGCGGTCCTTTTCTGCCAATAAGTTCTGTTTCTGTGTTCTATGTTATACTCTGCTCTAGGGTTCCTGTGTCATAGGTGCAGAATTTTCCACTTCTTGGCATTGGATCCCAGCTGCCATGTCCTTGACTACTCCTTGATTTCCCCAGATCCCTCTGCATGGTCTGTACTCCCTTCTAGGTGTCTACCCTATTGCAGATTCTAGTGTCACCTGCAAATAAGCAGACCTTCCCCTCCAGTTCCTCTGCAATGTCCCCTATGAAGACAGTACCACACTGGTCACCCTCCCTATCGCTGGAGTGTGTGCCATTTACCACTACACTCTTCCTCCTATCCTGTAGCCTGTTGCACACCCAATTAACCATTTTGTGTTCCACCATAGTTTTGTCAGTTTCCTGAGCAACCTCCTGTGTGGCACTGTGTCGAATGCATTGCTAAAATCCAAATCGGTCACATCCACCACCCTCCCCTGCTCTATCTTCTTGATTGCCCAATCAAGGAACTCTTTCAGATTTGTTTGGCATGACCCCCCACCGTGAACCCATACTGCCTGTAGTCCTGAAGCCCATTGGACTCCAGGTACTCTACAAGTTTTTCTTCCTCACCTGATTGTATTAGGTGTAATGTGAACAGCAATACTTTGTCTGGCAGCTGACTTATCTAGTTTTATTCCCCATCATATCATAATCAATATTGTGATCTTCTTTATTGTGACATCACAAGGGACTGATCTGGCAGCAGTTGATTGGCTCTTCTTGTTCAGTTTTGCAGTCATAGTTAGTGAGGTCACCTTACTAATGAAATATGAAGGGGAACAGATGGGACATATGCAATAAGCCTACTCAAAATATTCAATTTATCTTGTGAGTTATAGTGAGTAAGTGACATTTTATTTATAAAGCGCACTATCTCCAGAGGCTCTAGGAACTATACAAAGATAAAACACAGAATAAAATATATGGTAGCATGTCAATAAGGTGACTTCATGTAGGTGATGATGTAATGGTGAAGTAATAACCACTGAAACATTAATGGCGACCGCTAAATAATGGCAACAGGGTTGAAATGGCAACTTCGAGGTGCTAACCTACTACAGTATCAAGGAGCACCCTGAAGTGAGAATCTTAGAGATAGCAGGGAGTCTGGGGGGACAGAGCACCCCACTTACAGAAGAGGCCACCAGGTGTGCAGGTGCAAGTATAGGAAGATGGTAACATACCTGGTGAGCCTGGTGACCTCAACAAACGTCTTGTGGCAGTGGTGCAGGAGTACACCATCCAGGATCGGTATGAATACCTGAGTGGACTTGCATACAGTTTTCACTTGCAGGTGTAGGATTTGCACCCTGTTTCTCTGTGCACTGTTTTTTTGCTGAAAAGTCACTATAAATGTCAGTCACCATTTATTATGTGCGCCGTTACTGAAGTCACCTTAATGGTTTCACCATTTTGCCGTTTGCCATTATTAATTCGCCATTATTACATGGATCCAAATATATAGCCCAAAATTTAAAAAAAAAAAAGAATAAATTATTATAACAGAATAGAACATAATGTATAACATATAACCCAATCTAATAGTAACTAAATTTAAAACTTAGACTTGTAAATAAATATTCAGCAACTCAGTAATTCAAGGAAAAGTCCTCCTTAAGCAGATGGGACTTTAGACCTCTTTTAAAGGCTTCCACCAAGGGAGCCTCTCTCAAAGACTTGGAATCGAGTGCCACAGGACTGGACCAGCAACAGAAAAAGCACATTCGCCAGATGATTTCAGTCAGGCCCTGGGAATAGCCAAGAGGCCCTCCTAAGAGGAACGGAGAAGGTGGGGTGGGGCTGGCAGGGAGACAGTAGGTCCTGCAGGTAGCTAGGCCTCAGATCATGCCGGGCTTTATAAGTCAGCAATCCAACCTTGAAGGCAATCTACCACCTCACCAGTAGCCAGTGAAGACCACATAAGACTGGCATTGTATGGCAAGACCTAGGAAGGCCCACCAACAGCCTAGCCTCTCTGTTCTGCACCAGCTGTAGGTGACACAGGGTGCCTCCTGTTAGCCTCAAGTATAAGGCATCGCAGTAATCTAGCCTGGATGTCACAAAGGCATGTATTAGTGAGGACAGGTCATCAAGAGGAATAAAAGGTTTAATCTGGGTGATATTCCTGAAGTGGTGAAAACCACTTTGGACAACTGCTGACACCTGAGATTCTAGTGCCAGATCTCTGTCGAGGATAACGCCCAGATTTCTCACCTTAGCTGAGATGGTTAACTGGGAGTCACTGAGTAATAAACTGGGATTCTCCCTGACCTGACCAGTACCTCTCCGATGACCAGGCTCAATCACCAACACCTCCATCTTATCTGGGTTGAGCTTTAACCAGTTGGAGGACATCCAGCCTTGGACATCTGCCAGACAAGAGTTAAATACAGAGACGGCATCCTGTCGCCCAGGTGCAAAAGATATGTACAGCTGGGTATCATCTGTGTAGCAGTGAAAACCCATGTTGTACCATCTAACAATGTTTCCCAGGGGCAGCATATACCCCACGAAAAGCATAGGCAACAGGTTCAAGCCCTGCAGGACTCCACAGGACAGGGGCATTGAGTGGGAGGAAAACATCCCCATCACCACTCTTTGCATCCTGCTTGTGAGATAGGACTCGTACCAGTTGATGGCTGTACTGGCCAGTCCACAACAATCTCAAAGGCAATCCAGTAACACCTTGTGATCGATGGTATCAAATGCAGCTGAGAGATCAAGGAAAACAAGAATAAGTCATTCATCCCTATCTCTCGCCCTAAGGAGATCATTTTGCACCCTGACAAGGTCAGTCACCGTACTGTGTCTAGGCCTTGTAAAGTAGAGACCAGCTTTCAGGTTTTAAACAGCTTTATTTGAACAGCACAACAGCTCACACATCCATACTGCCTGAGGCCTAGTGCAGGACTAACTACTGTACTAGCCTGACCTTTGGCTCCACCTAGTGACTTTACTCAAGCACTCAGGTTTCTTGTAGGGTTCAAAATGCATGGGTTTTACAACTTTGAACACTACATCCCTCCTTTTTTTTTTTAGAAAATTAACTGTTAACAAACCCAATACTATCACGGGTTAAGCTTAGGAAGAAAGAACAAAACTATATTATAGTTGAAGCTTTTATACTTAGCTGAAAAGACTTCAACATTTTAATCTACTCACCACAAGCACTTTTATTCCTTTACACCAGTACCCAAAACTACATCAATTGGTACATAGTCCTTAAAGTGCTCTGGAGGTCTTCTGTTCAGTGTCTGTGGGTAACATAGAACAGAGTCAGGCCGGGGTGCCGTTGCCACTGCAGGACGGTCATTTAAAGGATGGTGCACCGAAGGTGCTTCCAGCCTAGGGTCAGTCAACCTGGAGGATATGGGTAGCTCTACCTGTAGTTCTACCTCTGTGTCAGAAGCAGAGTCCTGATTGTCCTCACTGTTTACCTTCTTGAAGAAAGATGAATTCCTGGTGACTGCATGGTCTCCTCTTTGTGCCATCACCATAAAGCCTTTCTTGGTCAAAACTTTGTATGGATTCTTGTTGTAAGACACTGGCAATTTTCCAGTGGTTGTCAAGTTCTTAACAAGCATTGTGTCTCCTTCAGCTATTGTAGATGGTTTCACATACTGTACATTCTGCTATCTACATAAGCCTTCATTCTTTCTTTGGCTTTTCTGGCTCATTCTCTAAATTCAAGGTGTGTGTCCTGGTGCTGTGCATGCATCTCCGGAAGTTTCATTTTTACAGGTGTGGATAGCACATTCTGCAATGTATTCTTTTCAGTGTTCAATGTATTCTGAAGAAAATATTCTTCAGCAATTTTCTCTTCCTGCTATAAAGGACAGGTCTCTTTTGGAGGGTGACGTGACATATAATCTGTGGGATTGTCACTGCCTGATCAATTTGTCACAGTTACCTCATATGGTTGCAATCTCAGAGACCATCTTTCTATTCGAGCTAGCAGTTTTGACACTGGATTTTCATAAATGGCTGCCAACGGTTTGTGGTCTGTGTACACAGTAAAAAGTCTCCCAAATACATAGATATGAAAATGTTCACAGGCCCAAATCACTGCCAATGCCTGTCTCTGTCTGTGAGTAGTGTTGTTCTACTGGTGTGAGAGCTTTGCTAACAAATTCTACTACAAGCTTAGTAGATACAAAAAAGTTGACCAGTACCGCAGTGTTTTCCATCAGTCGAGGAAAGAAATACTGTGGATTTACCGCTATCAGGGTAAAAAACACATGGAATAACATTGAATTTTTTTCCATGGTATGCAATAAATCCATAGTATTTTTTTCTGCGGTTGATGGAAAATACCGCAGTACCGGTCAACTTTTTTGTAACTGCTGCTGTATATGACTTCCCATGCTATTTTCACCTTTTTGCACTAAGATTGCAATGAGACCAGCTAGGCTTGCATGCGTTCTGTTTCCTTCTTAGAATCAAAATACTTTATTACTGGAGGGATGATAAGAGCTTCTCGAAGTTGACTTAAGGCCTTTTCTTGCCTTGTAGACCAGCTACATGGTACATCCTTCCTGATTAGTTCTCTTAAGGGCTGTGTCAGTGTGGCATAGGTTGGAATGAATTGGAAACAAAAGTTAACCATTCCAAGCCGACTTCTGACCTCCAAATTATTTCTAGGTGTGTCCAGTTTGCGAATGGCTTGCACTTTTTTAGGGTCTGCCACATTGCCTTTTTCTGTGAAGAGGTACCCACAATACTCCATGGTGTGTCTGCTGATTACACATTTCTGTCTGTTCAAGGTTAGCCCTTTCTCCCTCAGTCGCTGCAGTATGGCTTTCAAATTTTTGTCATGGTCTTCTTGCGACGTGCCATAAACAAGTATGTCATCACTGATGTTTATTGTACAATTCAGGCCACTTACAGTTTTTCTGATCATGTTTTGAGACATCACAGCTGCACTTGAAATGCACTTGAAATGCCAAAATTCAGCCATTTGTATCTCTAATTCTTGGTGTGTGGGAAATGTAGTAATGTACCTTGACACTGGTGCCAGTTCGAGCTGGTTGTATCCTTGGTTAAAACCCTGCTTGCTGAAGACTTTTGCACCACTCAAGTCATTTATAATTTCACTGATGGTTGGCACAACATGGCATTCATATTTTATAGAGCGATGTGCTTGTCTTATATTAACATACACGAACATGTATGGGGCTTTTTGGTTTCAGTAAGACCACCACCGGTGATACCCATAGTGTCAGTCCTTCTCTCTTTTCAATTATACCCAGCTCCTCATCATGCTTTAGCTGTTCTTCTAGCTCCTTTCTGATGTGAAATGGAATTCTATGATGAGGCTGTGCTGTGAGCTGAACTGAGGTATCAATGTGTAGCTTTATCTGAAAGCCTTTGAGCTTACTGAGCCCTTGAAACAGGTCCTCATGTTCACGTAGCAGCCTGCTGGTGCTTGTTTCAGCAATCTGCGACTTGCATGCCATCTCAGGTGCAATGACTTGCTGTACTGTTTTGATTAAGTCCAAATTCTGTGATGTTTTCCAGCTTAGTAGTGAACTTCCTGTCCCTGCTACAACACAAAAAAGTATTGTGGCAAGCCTTTCTTTTGGACTCATTTACTGCTTGAAACTTCCCCAACACCTTCAGAGGATCTTTTGAGCTGTGTGGGTATATTTTTACATCAATCTGTATCAGCTTGAGTTTCCTTTTCATGTCATTGTAGTCACATTCACCGATCACATTAATTATGGCTCCTGAATCTGCCATAATTATCATAGACCGACCAAAAATCTTTACCTCAAAATGTGGATGCGCCTGTGACTTGCTGTTGGGACAATCATGTACTATAATGGTGTGTATGTATGAGTCCTCTGCCAAAGTATCCTCATCTGAAGTATCCTCTATGGCGCCTGCGTGCACACTGTTCACAACTTTCTGGTGCTTCCCATTCAGTTTCTCAGCAGTATGTGGTTGCTTTGTTCTGCAACATGCTGCACAGTGATTTGCCTTGTTACATTTTTGGCAATTCTTTCCAAATGTTGGGCATGCAGTCTTGCCTCCTGCATGAGAATATGCTCCCTCACAACTTCTGCACTTAATGAAGCCATTATTACCTTTTGCAGAGTGTGCCTGCTACATGGGACATTGTCTGCTGGCCACTGGTGGGTTTGATGACATTTTGTGGATGGCGTGGTGATCACACTTGATTCCTGCTGCCTGGGCCACGGACAGTTCCGCAGCTTTGCCCACATCCATTAACTTGGCTAGAATCATATCAGGATCTCCTAATACTCTTTTCTGCAGCTTACTAGATGAACAGTTTTGCATAATTTATGTCTTACTTTCACAGTCCACATCAGTAAAATTACATGTGTCTGCCAATTGCCTTAAACATATATGGTACTCCGCTAGGTTTTCTCCACTCTCTTGTTTAGCCTGCCGGAACAAATACTCTTCATATTCTATATTTTGCTTAGGGGTGAAATATGCTGTCGGGGCAGCTATAACCATTTCTAATTCATTCACATCATCTTGTGGTGTGGATGCAGGTAAAACATCATAGATATCTTTAACTTGTTCACCAGCATAATGTAGCAGGAGTGCATTTTGCCTCTTGGGATCCTCCACGTTTAGCGCCAATAGCAGGTTCTTCAATCAGGGTACCCACTTCTTCTATCTAACTCCCACAGCTCCAAATTCAGCATTTACATCGAACGAAGAAAAGTTTGGAAATGCTGGTGCCATTTCCTCTTAGGCACAGCCTTGCTGTCAGCGGGCACCTTGCACGTATTGTAAAATCTGTGTACTTGTGTTGTTTGCTGTGTGACTTTGCTTACTAGGTGCAGTCCAGAACAATACTTGGAGAGGAAATCATTTTTTCATCCTCGGCAGCATTGTATAGTAGAGACTGGCTCTCAGACAAGTTCTAAAAAGCTTTATTTAAACAGCACAACAGCTGACACATTCATGCTGCTTGAGGTCTAGTGCAGGGCTGAATAATTACTAGTTTGAACTTTGGCTACACCTAGTGACTTTTCTCAAGCACTATGGTTTCCTGTAAAGTTCAAAAGGCATAGGTTTTATAACTTTGAGCACTACAGACCTGAATCCAAACTGGAGTGGTTCAAAAATATCATAGACAGAAAGACTCAAGCCTCAAGATGAACAGCCACCACCTTCTCAATAACCTTCCCCAAGAAAGGAAGATTAGAGACAAGTCTGTAATTTGCCAGACAGTCCAGGTCCAGGGAAGGCTTTTTCAAGAGGTGTCTCATGAGATCCTCCTTCAGAGGCTCAGGAAAGACCCCCCCTCCAAAAGGGAACATCGAACTATCTCAGCAAACACTGGCCCAATGGATCCAATACATCCCACAAGGAGGCGTGTTTAGCCCAGATCCAGATCACAGTATGTTGGCCTCAGCTTCAAGACAATCCTATTAACATCTTCCACATCTACTTGGTCAAACTCACTCCAGACAAGGGGAGGGCCTCTGTGAGTCCCTAGCCTGACACTGCACACCAACTGAGAGGCCCTGGGGGAGATAGCAAATCTGATAGAGGACACTTTGTCAGCAACAAATAGAGCAAACTCTTCACATTTAGTGGAAGACAAAGCTCTCACCGGCTGGAGACAGAAAGAATGGAAAAGCCTGGCTACCGCCCAGAAGAGCTGAACTGGCTATTTCTTGCCACAGCAATTTCCCTGGACAGGAACTCTGCCTTCTTACAGGAGATTGTCTTTTGATAATCCTCATAGTGGGTTATCAAAACCAATTTGTCCTCCTCAGCCTAGGATCTCTGCCAATGGTGCTCCAACCTCTGCCCCTTTACACATGCTACCCACTCACAAGTGATGATAAATCACCTATTTTAAGTCAAGTTATTGTATATTTGATATATACAACAGTAGTTTGTAAGTTAGAGGATTTAAATCTGCAGTTTGAAGATTTTGCTATTGGTCTTTGATGTCACTGTAACAGCTGGCTTCAGTGCTGCACTGGACATTGTGATGTCATCAAAACTGTGAAAGCTGCTGTCTGACTGGTTCAGTATTCCACTTTAGAAAATGGGCTTTTTATTTGCTGGGTTCTTATTGGCTAGTACCCTTGCCAAGGGGATACATTAACTTTCAATAGACGCCCAGCAAATAAAAAGTGCCACCCAAACCTGCCTCATGCCCATATCCTTGTGCCCAGCCTGCTTTCTCATTGGTGGAAGCACTGGGCACACAATTTGAAACTACCACTATTTTTTCCCCCTCACTAAGCGAGAAGCCCCACACCTCTCCTCCAAATAGTGTACAAAAATATAAAAACAGTGCCCAACTTCAAAAACTGATCTTATTTTTTTTCTCCATTGAAAACCACACTCGACTCACTGAAAGAACTCCAAGCCTTCAGTTTCACCACCCCCCCCCCTCGCACAACCGCCACGAACCGGCAGCATGACTTTTTAACTATGGGAGTCACTTCAAATGACTCCCGCTCCAACGGTTCCTCGCCGCACTTCTCACTCACTGTAACTGCCACATCACCTTGCTTTTTATGCCAAACCAACACACAGTGAGAGCTGTCAGCACCGTTATCTCTTGCACATGGCAGTATGAGATCAGCGGTATTTTCTTGAGTTTCCATACCACAGATGGACTCCATCTGTGGTACAGAAACGCAAGAAAATACCGGTCCCGTCATACACAGTACAGTCTTCTTCTCGCTCGCAACTTTCAGTTTTTTTCTCTGTGTCCGGAGACCCCTGCAGCCACCATCTGGCCCTTAATCTTAAATTTTCTGACTCTACCAGAATTACACAGTTACTTGCTCCATCGCTCTGTATACAATTGACCAGAATTTACCGGAATCGGTGATCAGGCGCTCCATACACAAAATAAGTCCTGTCATGCACAGTACGTCTACTTCCCGCTGGCAACTTTCAGTCTTTTTCTTTTTTGTCTGTGTCCGGAGACCCCCTGCAGCTGCCATCTGGCCTTTAATCCTAACGTTTCTCACTAGTTGCTCCATCGCTCTTGGGACTGATGTGGGAATGAAACAGCACACTACCATAGGGACTACTTTACCTTTAAACAATAAAAAATGGAACTGTAGTCATTTTATAGAACTACTTCACATTTTTCTTTGTAATCCTATAAAAAATGACACAGTCCATTTTCTAAGCGCAATAATACCCTCCAGGGTGGGCAGTATGGGCAATACCAGACCGCCCAGTGGCTATAAGGCCCTCCGCCTTCGGCATCGGGCCTCATTACACCCCTGGGCAGTCCGGTATTGCCCAATACCGCCCACCCTGTTGGGTATTACTGCTTGCATAGTGTATAGTGGAGTGTTATTCTGTATAGAATTCCATCCCTTTCAAAATGCTGTTGTATCACAGTTCAAAGGTCATGGAATGTGATTCTACCCTACTGTGGTAGAACAGTGTTCTACAACCTCTAGAGACTGCATGAGTCAGTTTCATTTTGAAAGCAAAAGAACTCACAAACACATATTTCACAGAGTACTATACATTATAAAAATACAGGATGAACAGCTTTATGCACAACCACTGTGTTTTGCCACTTCAGGTTCTGATTCCCATGGACCTCTCAAGCTTCACTCTCAAGATCGGGGGAATCAGAACCCCTCTGTGGCAGAACACACTGGTTGTGCAGTTCCCATCCAGTATTCTCTATGTGATGCCAATAACCTTAAAAATATCCATTGTGATTGTGACAACTGTAACAACAACCAATTTTTGATTTGTTACTGTTACTGATGTCAATAGCCAAGATATGTTTTACATCTCTTCATTATACCCCCATTCTTAATATACTAGCCTCCATGTAGAGTGTTATTCCTCATAAAACACATAGTGCTATCAGGTAGAAGATCTTCTAATAAATAAAGAAGGAAAAGAAACAAACATTTGTCAAATGTTGTCTTGCTGGCATTGGTTTGGTAGTGCAGGGGTTAAAGAGATGCATAATAGGAATGGCAATGAAGTACGGAACTGACGCCAACCACACCCCACCCTGCAGAGATTGACAGGCATTGAGGTGTGCCTTTAGGTCGTCGGCCATAATGCTTATGCTAGTTCACCTCACACTACCCTGCAGACACTGACAAGTGTCACTTTGTGCCTTGGGGTCATCGGGCCTTACACTCACCCCATTCCATAAAGAAATATGCTGAGATGGGTGCAGTATAGGAGAATGGGGTGAACTTTGGGGCCGAAGAGTTCAAGGCACACCTTGATGCCTGTCACTGGATGCAGGGTGGGGGTTGGGGTGGAATGGCATGAGCATTACAGTTGACAATCCCAAGTCACACCCCTGACGCCTGTCAGTCTCTACAGGGTGGGACGTTACAGTTAGAATCCCTCATGCTCCAGGCTTTTGTTGGTATTTGCACTCCAAATTTTCAACATCGGCTTTTTGTGACCCCGCCTCATGAAAACATTTGGGACCTCTGCTGATGAACAGTGTCACTGTGATTTTGTTAATCTGTCCCAAACGCTGTTGTCCCACGACGATCGCGCCATTGTGCACCAGATGTGCGAAAACACATTTCAGGCAGGATGTGAAAAATGACAGCTGTACTGTTCATAAGGAGGTGTGAAAAAAATGGTATTACTGAAAATCTGGAGTGAAAATATTAAAAATGTTCAAAGTTATGAGCGTGAGTGGAAACTGCACAATGCACGATTGTAACACAGTCATTTTGTGAAATTCTTTCACCAAATTTTCAACATAGGCATTTTGGGACCTCCGCTCATGAACAGTATCGCTGTGATTTTCTTAATCTGTCTCGAACATTGATTTCCCACAGCAACCACGCCATTGTGTGCCAGATGTGCAAAAACACATTTTGGGCAGGAAGTGAAAAATGACAGCTGTACTGTTCATAAGTAAGTGTGAAAAAATAGCAATGTTGAAAATCTGGAGTGAAAATATTAAAAATTCTTGAAGTTATGACCGTGCGTGGAAACTGCGCAATGCATGTTCGTAACACAGTCATTGTTTGGTATTTTTTCACCAGATTTGCAACATAGGCTTTAAGGGAGCTCACCTCATGAACAGTGACACTATCATTTTATTAATTGGTCCTGAAAGTTGATTCAGCACAGTGACCGCAAAATCACCTTTCAGGACCGAAAAATAAAATGACAATGACTGAATTCATGAGGTGGGGTCCCAAGAACCCCATCTTGAAAATTTGGAGCCAAAAGTCATAAAAATGGCTGAGACATCCACCTAAGTTGAAGCCCCCCCCCCAATTGATGCCATTATGCAGCTTACCGTGATCTTCTTCAGTTCGTGGTCAGCTTTTGAAGAGTTCAGACGTGTCCCACTCTACCAAAGATCATCACGCCAGGCTCCGGAGCTAAGTATGGGGTGAGGGGTGCAGGAGGTGGGGTGCACAGAGGATGGGTACAGGTTGGGGGCGCTCCGACTCAACGACGGACTGTTTTCTTATTTTCAGAAATGGGCATTGCAAGAAGGTTTTCTTTATTTACAGGTGAAATTAAGCAACTGTTGGGCACACTGGGGTGGGCTCCCTGTGTGCTCCATAACTTTGGGGGGGTTATGTTGGCCACACTGGGTGGGCTCCCAGTGTGGCACACAATGGGGGTGGGTGGGGCAGGAACATGCTGGAGCGATTGGCTTCAGAACACATACAGGTACACTGGGGGGGGCTCCCAGTGTGCCACACAGTCTTGAGGGGGGGTTATAAACATGCCAACAGGGGGATTGGGCACCCCCGAAATCAGCTTGCTGGGGTTTGTGAGAGGCAAATGGCGACAGTCGCCGCCATGTTTATTGAAATCTTTCTGCAGGCAAGGCACGCCCTGCAATGATGGGGCGCTCCCTCATTGCAGCTGCAAAATTCTTTCAAGTTGGTGGCACGCTTCTCAAAGGCTGTCATAGACAGAGTGCTCATTCATTGGTGCCACAGAGACCAGCCCAAAAAAGCAGTGGTGCCATTGGCCACAACACGGCCGCACCTCCACAACCTGCTACTTCAGCAGGCTGTCACAAAATGTTGCTTGCACTGCGCACGCTAGACAACATAAAAAGTACTTCAGATATGAAAAGTAACATCTGTCTACTTTTAAAAATTACCATTAATTTCAAGCAGTGTGCTAACTCTTTAAAGGATCACGAAATAGTTTACTGATAGTATATAACACAGAAAGGGGAGACTGTGGCTCCATTAATACATTTTTTTGCAAAGAAAACATATTGCACTCTTCCAGGGCATAGTAACTCCTGTATAATTAGATATGACTTCCTGATATGGGTTTCAAGTTGAGTCATCAGGAACTAATGACTAAGTAATGTTATGAATAAAACATAAATTCAGTTGAGTTTAGATTTATCGCAGTGAGTTAAATGTATTAATCCCAACAGTAGCAGTGCTGAAATGGTATGTAGCAGAGGATAATACAGCGGTGCCTGTGAACAACGTGGCATTAATTTCATCAACTGAAACTGGGGACAAAACAAAAAAGCCATCATTCCGAAACCTCCAGCTTTACAAGATAAAATTACCAGTAAGTTGTTCTCTGCTGCCCATAGAAACATAGAAACATAGACTTTGATGGCAGATAAGGACCGCTTGGCCCATCTAGTCTGCCCATTTCCCTACCTACTGAATAAGCTGCAGATCCTGGTTAACCAACAGCCTATTTCTTCCTCCCCCCCCCCAAAAAAAATTGTCTTATGTCTGTCCCATGCATTCTTGAATTCTCCCACAGTTTTAGACCCCACAACCTCCTCAGGAAGGCTGTTCCATGCGCCCACCACTCTCTCTGTGAAAAAAATACTTCCTCACACTGCCCCTGAACCACCCCCCCATCTTCAAATTGTGTCCCTTTGTTCTTGCACATCTCTTTTTCTGAAAGATGCTACCCTTTTGGACTTTGTTGATTCCACTGAGGTACTTAAAAGTTGCTATCATGTCCCCCTCTCTCTCCTTTCCTCAAGGGTATACATATTCAGCTCCTTTAGTCTCTCCTCTGTATGGCTTCTCTTGCAGACCCTGCACCATTTTAGTTGCCCTCCTCTGGACTGCCTCTGTCCTGTCTATGTCCTTGCGGAGATGGGGTCTCAGAACTGGATGCAGTACTCAGATGGGGTCTCACAACTATTTGTACAGAGGATAACAACTTCCTTTCTGCTGGTGATGCCTCTCCCTATACATCCCAGTATCCCCCCAGCCCTCCCTACTGCCTTCTCACATTGCTTGCTAACCTTAAGGTCATCTGATATGATTACCCCCAGGTCTCTTTCCATTTTTGTTGTTGTTACTACCTCCCCTCCCATTGTGTAATCTTCCCCTGGGTTGTTGTTTCCCAGGTGCATTATTTTGCATTTCTTTGCATTGAATCCAAGCTGCCATACTTCTGACCATTCTTCCAACCTTGCCAAGTCCCTTCTCATCCTTTCCACACCTCCTTGTGTATCAACCCTGTTGCAGATCTTTGAGTCATCTGCAAAGAGGAATACTTTTCCTTCCAGTCCCTCTGCAATGTCACTTATAAAGACATTAAAAGGACTGGACCCAGTACTGAACCTCAGTGTACTCACTAGTAACCCCTCTTTCTTCAGAGTGGACTCCATTTACAATTACCTTCTGTGTCCTGTTGTCCAGCCAATGTTTTACCAGGCTACCACCCTGGGACCCACTCCCAGGCTGGTTAATTTGACCATTAATCTTTTGTGTGGAACTGTGTCAAATGCCTTGTAAAGTCTAGGTAGACCATGTCCACAGCCCTCCCTGGTCTACTACTGGTCACCCAGTCAAAGAAATCAATTAGATTTGTCTGACATGACCTTCCCACTGTGAACTCATGCTGCCTTGGGTCCCGTGCCCCACTGGCCTCTAGGTACTCAACAATTCTTTCCTTCAGAAGTGATTCCACCACTTTCCCTACCACAGAGGTCAAACTGACAGGTCTGTAGTTTCCTGCATCTGTCTTGCTCCCACTTTTGTGAAGGGGAATCACATCAGCCTTCTTCCAGTCCTCAGGTACCACACCATCCTCCCATGATTTGTTATAAAGGGTAGTCAGTGGTGTCACTAATTCTCCCCTTAATTCTTTTAGAATTCGAGGATGAAATTCATTAGGCCCCATTGCTTTGTCCACTTTGAGTTTTAGGAGTTCTTTCAGAACCCTTTCTTCTGTGAAAGGACTGGGATCGACCCCCCTATCCAGAGTGCTTCTGTTAATTGGATTACGCACCTCCCTCTCCTCCTCTTTTGTGAATACTGAGCAGAAATATTCATTCAGTATCCCTGCTTTTTCACTGTTCCTCTCTGCCCACCCACCGTCCATTCTGTTCTGCCTCACTATCCCTCCCTTTGTCTTTCTACGCTCCCTGATGTACCTATAAAAGGTTTTATTCCCCCTTCTTAACCAAGTTGGCTATCTTTTCCTCAGTTTGGACCTTTGTTATTCTGACTTCCCTCCCTGCTTCCTTCTGACTTTACTGGTACAGCTCTCTGTCCTGCTCCTTCTGCGTTTCCTTATACTTCCTGAATGTTGTTTTTTTTCTCCCTAACCTTCCCTGACATCTCCTTTGAGAACCATAGTGGCTTTTTCTTTTATTTTGATTTGTTTATTTGCTTTACACAAAGGCTTGTTGCTTCTGTGATGGCAGTTTGGATGCTTCCCCATTGTTGCTCCACCCCTCCTTCTAGCCTGTTTGCTAGTGCCTTTCTAAGGCACTCTCCCATCCCATCTTGCCAAAATCAGCCTTTCTGAAGTCCAGTACCCTCACTTTTGTATGGCTTGACTCTGTAGCTGAGTTTATCACGAACCACACTGTTTGGTGGTCACTTGTTCCCAGATGGCTACCCACTTCTAGATCTGAGATCCTCCCACTGTCCCCATTTGAGAGTACGAGGTCTAAGATTGCTCCCTCATAAGTGGGTTCGGAAACTAGCTGTCTGATGCATGCCACTTGTAGGGCATCGAGAATGGCTCTGCTTTTGGATGTGGCTGCAGCAAATGTGCTCCAGTTAACAACTGGCATATTCATGTCTCCCATCAACAGTATCTCTCCTTTCTCTGCCATCCTAAGAATGCCTTCTATCATATCCTTGTCCATTCCCTCCCCCTGACATGGGGGTCTGTATACAACCCCTGTGCGAATTATGGTGCCATTTCCAGTCTCTAAGGAGACCCACAGTGCATCCTCTCCTCCCTGTTTACTCTTTTGTGCAGTTGCTTTTATCCCCTCCTTTACATAGAGAGCTACTCCTCTGCCTCTTCTCCCCTCCCTGTCTCCCCTATAGGTTGTGTGCCCTGGTATGTTAACATCCCAGTCATGGTTCTCTGTGTACCATGTTTCTGTGATTGCTACGATATCCAGGCATCCCTCTTCCATCAAGGTCACCAGCTCAGGGAGCTTGTTGCCCAGACTACGGGCATTGGTACTCATTATCCTCCATTTCCTGATGGCCTTACCCCTTTTTGCCCCATCCCTGTCCTTATTGCCTTTGTCACTTTTTCCATTTACCCCTGCTCTTCTCCCTAGTGACATTTCTAACTTGTTGTTTACCTCACTTACAACCCTGACTTTTTTTTTGGGGGGGGCTAGGATTTCCCTGCTCCTTTCCAGTTCCTCCCTTGGCTAGTTTAAATGCTTGTCAATGAAGGATGTTTAATTAATTGAATTACACGGCTTTTGAGGTTTTAAGGCACTTGGAATTCTGAGGGCCGGTGTGTCAGTGTTATTAACCATTTACTCCCTGTTTCTCACAGTTCACATTCTGTTATTCATGGAAGGATGCCATAGCCGTGCATAACAGACCGAGAACAGGGAATGGGCTGTGAACTGCAATGTTTCTCACTTCATAGAAATCCGTGGCAAACAGAGGTCAGCCATGTCATATGAATTAATTGTTCCATTTAGGACGATGCCCTTTTAGGAATTTGTCTTACTTTTGCATTCTGTTGAATTAATAGTGGACTTAAAGAGGGAGTCTGGTTGTCAACAAATGAACTGCAGCGGGCAGTAGCAAAACTCAACGTTCCAAAATGGAAATTGGAATTCCCTGCCCACTGCATTGTTTATATAACTAAGCACACTTGCATGAATACAGGGCCCTTATCCCAACGGACTTATCTGCTTATGATCCCTATAGCTTTAGTTACAATCCTCATCAGTGAGTGAAATCCACATTACTTCTACAGCAACAGATTTTGATGTCATAAGTAAGGGATTACAACTCCCTTTAAGGAATGAATATCATAAGGAGCAGATCATATGACCCACTGCTGTATTTTCAAAGCCGATTCCTTGCATTTTTTTTTTTATCAAATTAATACAGTTAATCACTGAACTACATTTGCTTACCAGGAGAAACCCTTTGAGCTGACGCATCACATTTCTGAGGGGGATTCCTATGATTAAGATTAGCACGCTGCACTCATTTACAAGGCAGACATACATTATGTAAACGATTTGAGATCGTTCTTGCCCAAGAAGACATATTAGCATCCTATATCATAAGTGATTTATACTGTTGGTAGGTAGGTATTATGGTATGTAGGCAGGTGCATTTGTATGTATGGTGCTTTCCCTAACAGCTCAACATACTTAACCTATTTCTCACATAGACGGACAGAAGCAGAAATGAAAACATCAGACGTGCAGAATTCAAAACAGAGCACTGTCTAAAACATGTAATTTCACAGAAGTCAGGAAGAAACAGTGAATGTGTAGTGCCCCAGATGGGAGGGCTGGTGTATCAAGTTAGGGCAGTGTGGTAGGGTTGGTCATTCTACCTTGGAATTAGAGGGACTCTAATTTATTTTTCTAAAGCCTGTTGCAACAGCATTCTAACTATTCTATACTATGTTGTCCTTTCCCTATTCTGTCAGGATGGCCATCTACAGAATCCACACCTTTTCTTTCTTCTTCACTCTCTGTTTCCTTTTTAAGTCCATGTGACAGGGTGACCCCGTCATGGATAGGTGTCCTGGTCTTCCCCTCACCCCCCCCTCCCCATTAGTACTCAGAATTAATACAGCACCTGTATAGGGAGTGCTGCTGCGCTTAACTTAGGGGGCTAAGTGAAAATATGTCCATGCTGCCTTCAAGCTATGAAAGGATACAAGAGGACAGGAGCAGCACCCCTTCTTTATTTCTGTTCCCTTTCCCTGCTGTTCCCTGTCCAGTGGCTCTATAGCCAAATAAGAATGCTGCTCCTCTAAAAAGTATTTGGCCGCCACCCTGCTTTGAATTTAAAATAAAATATGCCCCTAATTCTTGTACAGAAGTGCATGTCGAGCTGTATATAAAAAACTCCTCAGCAGGAGTGTAAGAGGGAAAGCACAGGTCGCGCTTTTAAGTAAAAACACTGGTGCCCCATAAAAGGAAAAATGTCTAGGGAGAGAGGGACATTGTCTTAAATTAGGAGCACGCTCGCTCCTTGAGCTCTCTCTCTCTGTCTTGCTTCTTCGTCGCAAGCACAATGAAGCACCGATACCTTGAACAGAGCAGGATTAGCTCTGTGTTTGCTTTGGAGCATAATCATGCTCCAAAGCATCAGGATATACCGCATGTTGTGGTTTTAAAAGAAAACAGAAAGAAAGTTGTTTTTGGAGCAAAGGCATGCTCCTCAACCTTCCAGACAGCCACACAGTGTGGCAAGATGGCAAACGAGGGCAAAGATTTAGTTTTATTAAATACTGATTAGGAAAAGTTAGCCACCTGTGATGTGGATAATAGGTGAATGAAGTGGTTGAAGTGAGTTGTGTGGCTGTCGGTTTAAAATTGCCAGGAGAGCCAATTTGAAAAGTAAAGCTGACAGGTGAAATTTCAGCCATCGGGAAAACTGAGAAAAGTACTCCTTAGAAATAGGAGTCTCTTGAAAAAGATACAATAAACGCCTAAGAGGATGACCCCTACTGTGGGGCATATGGTGCTGAAAACACAGTAAAATAACGCAAGCAAAGTATTAATGGGGAAGAAAAGGAAACATAAAACAAAACAGAATATTTCACTAGAGGGATTGAGACATTGCTTGTTTTGAAGGTGTGCCCCCCTTATAAATATAAAACCCTGTGAGAAATAAAATACAGGGTTATTCATTATTTATAAAAATGGCTAACACTTTACCGTGGACTGACCTGTTTGCAGGAAGGCTGTTAAGGAATGATTGAAAGCTATAGGGAATCAGCAGCCCCTAGTGGCCTATATTTATACTATCCTGGATTCAATCTATTCTTACAGAGGGAGGAGTCTACAGTAATTAAAGCAAATGGTGTTTGTAAGGACATTTTGCTAAACCAGGATTGGGTTGCAGGATTCCACAGGTAGAACAGAATGCTCACTATAACAGCAGGGCTTAGAAACAACTTTTATATTTTGTAAAGGTGCAGGTTGTGAGCCTTGGAACCTACAAATGTATTAATTACAAAATATATTGATGTCACATGACACTGATGTCATCAGCGAAAACTATATAAAAGCCTACCAATAGGGGAAGAAATTTAGATAGGGAGTCAGTGGAAAGCTGACAGTGAGAGGTGTAAGACCTCAGTTGTAAGCATGTGGGTTTACACACTAGACTGAGACGTATAAGTACTGCTGGGCACAGCAGTGGCCTATTTGTTTTGCTGAACTAATGTTTAATTCTCAATTTCTGTTACATCTTCTAATCATTTTATGCTCTGGAAAATAAAATGATAAATGCCACCTGGCATTTTTTATGCACTACAGTTGTTGTCTGCCTATGGTTGTTATTCTGAAATCCCGACCCCACTATAGTCCTTCTAAAATTCATCCTGCATGGCTCGAAGTGACCAAACGATGTAATTGCTAGCTAGCACAGTTTCATTTGCCAATATAAAAATAAATAAATATTGTTAAATATTTGTACATTTAAAATGTGAGCAATTTTTTGCTGCACTGATGTTATGTAGATATATAATATAAAATATGTTTGATTGCCCATGTACATTGAAAATGTTATTTACTACATAGTGGTTTGGTGTCTGAGAAAGCCAGATTTAGTATAAATGAAAAGTTTCCCTCGATAGGGAAAAGGCTGCAAGATTATATAAAAAGCCATTTTTCAGTTGGCTGAATAAGAACATTGGTGTTTTTCCTTCTCCTTTTATAGAGAATGTATGTGTTTTATTTTAAATTCATAATGGTATCTGATACAAACAGCCTTGGTTTTTCAGTCTGCCCGGAGCCAGTTGCAAACAGTCTTGGTTTTTCAGTCTGTCCAGATCCTTGAAAACAGTTGCAAGCAGTCTTAGTTTTTTCAGTCAGCCCAGAGCCTGGGAGAGGGAAGGATATGCAGTCTTCATGTCCTCAAAGAAATCTGAAGCACAGATGAGAAAAGGATCCCAGCAATGTTATGTGATCCTGACTGTTGTGTCCTGACAAATGCTAAGTAATGATTTATTTTCCTTTATTTATTTTTATTTCCTTGTGTTTTTTTTTTTTTTTTTTTTTGGAACCTTGTTGAAACAAAATCATGTAGAAAGCATGTTGTACCTTATTCAAACTGAATCAGTGTCTGTCTTTTGCACCCACACCCTTGGACATGTGATGTTAGCAGTGGGACACTGATTGATGTTCAGGTGGTCAGGGGAATGTCAACCAGAAGATGCCAGCTCTGGTATCAAGAAAGTTCTAAGGTACATGTCTCAAGACCAGGAAGACAGCCTGAAAGGAGCATTAAGTACCCTAGGGGTATTAACAAGGGCCATCGCTAAAGAAATTGAGGAAAAGCCATTGCCTGGTCTGGAGCTTGAAGCCAGAATGAAGACAAAGTCTGATCCCCTTTTTGATGCTAGCATGGAGAGACATGTGCAGGACTTTTTGACCAAGTTGCTCAGCTGTACGGTCCATGAGTTCATCAGAGGTCAAGGCAGGCCAGAGGTGTGAGACAATGCCCAGATGGTAGAGACTCTTATAAGACTGGTCCAGTGGTTAAGTAGTCAATGGCTAGAGGCAGAACAACTCTGCTGAGAGGCAGAACATTAGTGGTAGGTGTTGATCGAGAGATTCGAGTGAGATTTCTCAGATAAAGAATTGGAGAACAGTTCCCAGGCTCAGCTGCAGGAGGATTAAATGTCTGAGCAGGTCTTTCCATTGTTGCCCGAGTTCCCAGGGTGCTAAATGTTGGAGGTCGGAGATGCCAGCTTGGATGTCAGTTTGACCCCAGGTGAGACTGTGGTTAGTGATACTGTATTGGGATAACGACTCCAATCAAGCAAGAAGAGGCCTATGTAGAGGCCAAAGGGACTTTTTCTTGTTCTGTTCCATTTGTTTCTTGTAACAGTATTATTCAAGACAGTGCTGACTGGGGTAGGCTTCAAGCTGGGGATGATGCTGCTGTTAAATTAATGCAATATGTGAACGTTTAAGAAGGTGTGCAAGTTAATGATGGGGTGGGTGTGAAGCAATCCTCATGGTATGATGTAAAAAAGGGTGTACTTTACCACATGAGACCCAAGAGTGGATGCCCAGGTAGTGGTGCCAAAGGCCTACCAGCAGCAGGTGATAGAGGCTGCACACTCCAGTTCCAGTGGACATCTGAGCCATGACAGTATGTTGGCTCAGTAAACACCTTCTTACTTCTGGCCTGGTATGTACAGACAGGTGGCGGCCTATAGTAGGACCTGTCCTCTGCGCGAAGTAGTAGAGGTTCCTGCTGGGAACAGAAGGTATCTGTACAGCAGAGGTGCTGGTACATTGGGAGTGGAAAGGGAGTACCAAAAGGAAGGGGTCATAATGGAAAAAAGATGGCACCCTTGGAAGAGGGGAACCTCCCACCCAGGTTACATTATACCGGAGGGTAACAGTCCTTGGTAACATGCTTTAATGACCCTTTGCTATGTTTCAAGATGATGTTAATAGAAAATGAAATTATGTGGTTCCTCCCATATTTTCAAGAGTGAGTTTAAACTCATTGAGTGGTACCCGGGTAAAAGTAAGTAAAGAACAGTGGTAAAGTAAAATCCTCAAGTTAAGTTTGGTGTTTATGTAAAATACCTTGGGTTATTTAATGATTTACTGAATACAGTACGGTAGAGGGGTGTCCCATGCTATCACCCAGGAGAGGACATAGGGACCCTGGGGTGGAGGTTCTGTAGAGGGTGGGTGGAAGCTCCCATTGTTCCATTATGCGTGAGTGTATGAAAGCCAGTTAACTAAAAAGTCACTAGTTTCCTCCTGAACAGGGGTGTGTGTGGCAGGGCTGGTCATCCTACCTTGGAATTAGAGGGACTCTGTAGTAATTTCTTTTTCTACATCCTGTTGCAACAACATTCTAACTATTTTATACTGTACTATCCTCTCCCTGTTTTGTCAGGATAGCCACCCACAGAACCCCCCCCTTTTTTCTTCTTTAATCGACGTTTCCTTTTCAAGTTCCTCTAAAATGCATCCTGCATGGCTCAAAGTGACCAAACAATGTAATAACTAGCTAGCACAGTTTCATTTGCTAATATAAAAACAGATACCCACTGTTAAATATTTGCATATTTAAAATATGAGCCATTATTTGTTGCACTGTTGTTATGCAACATATATAGTATAAAATATGTTTGATTGCCGGAAGTATATTGAAAATGTTATATAATACGTAGTGGTTTGGTGTCTGAGAAAGACAGATTTAGTATAAATGAAAAGTTTCCCTTGATAGTGAAAAGGCTGGAGGATGATATAAAAAGGCATTTTTTCAGTCTGCCAAATAAGAAAACAGATGTTTTTCCTTCTCCTTTTATGGAGAATGTTTTATTTTTTGTATTTTAAGTTCATAATGGTATCTGATATAAACAGCCTTGTTTTTTTCAGTCTGCCCGGAGCCAGTTGCAAACAGCCTTGGTTTTTCAATCTGCCTGAGCCTGGGAGAGGGAAGGAAATGCAGTATTCATGTCCTCAAAGCAATCTAAGGCCCTGTCCACACTTGCAGTCTTGTAACTTTACCGGCAGTCGGTAACATTACAAGACTGGCAAACACGGATTACATCCACACCATAGCACAGTAAACCCATGCTATGAACCTTGTTTAAAAACTGTGCTAAAACCCCTGATCGGAGCAGGGTTTTAGCACAGTTTCAGACCAACACGGTTCCGGGTTGGGAGCTCGAGGGGGCAAGAATGATGTCGGAGCACAGTGTGGACACTTCGACAACCGTGCTCAAACACGGAAAATCAAAAAGTTTTGAACAACATTTTGAATATGCAGGTCAGTGTGGACAGAGCCTAAAACACAGATGAGAAAAGGATCCCAGGGATGTTATGTGATCCTGACTGTTGCATCCTGACAAATGCAATATCATGATTTATTTTCTGTCATCTATTTTTATTTCCTTGTGTTTATTTTATTTTTGGAACCTTGTTGAAATAAAATCATGCAGCAAGCGCGTTGTACCTGATATGAACTGAATCAGTGTATGTTTTACACACACACCCTGGGACAGGCAGAATACTTGAGCAGTTAGTGCACTATCGTGGTTTGTACAGTGCAAACTGGGCTTGGTGTGCTGGAATGCTTGTTAGCATGGCAAAGGCCATATTCAAAGCCACAGCACTGAGCAAAGCTGGTTGTGTGTGACTGCTAAAGAATTCTCTGAGATGTGAGCATGTGCTAAAGAGAGGACAAGTCCTGCTTTCAGGGCACACGGGTATATTAAAAGCTTTCTAGAAGCACTCGCAGCCTGTTTGAGCAGCAATAGTTAAAAGCTTCCAAAAGACATGTTTTAGCCATGTGAAAAATATAACTACACCCTTTCCCTTTTCCTCTCCCAGTCCCCATATAACAATTCCCTATTGTCTAAAGGCTCCCCTCCCGCTCTCCATATCAGTTTGTCAATACATCTGATGACACCCCCCCCTGCACATTTATCAATTCCGTGGTGCTCAGTGGTAACTCTTTTCCTTTCTCCATGCCCACCCCCTATGTCCATGGCATCCAGTGGCACCACTCACCCATTTATTGATTCCATGGTGTCCAGTGGCAACCGCTTTCTTCCCCCCGTACCCATTTCTTCTGTCCCTGGTGTCCACTTGCACCACACCATGAAAATGGCCATACCAGGAATCTGGTGCTCAAGATGGAAATTGTACACAAGAGCAAGGAAACTGGCACTCCAGTCCCATAGTTCCTCTATAGCTGCCAGTCAGTTTGCTTCCAAGTGCTCCTCTCAATGATTCCCCTGATGCAGGGCAATATGCAAAAGGCAGTTCTTTCGACAGACAATACTGGTGCAGTCCAAACAGGAGAGACATGCTAAGTGGGTCACGTCAGGCAAACCTAACATTTTGCTTGGTCACCTACATGCTTTTTCAAAGGTGCAGCCAATTGCCGCATACCTGCTTTTATAGCCCTGCTAGGAGGTCCCTTTTTCCAAAAACTTAGACGGCTGACCTGCCTGGCATCATAAAGTGCAGATAACAGTGTGCAAACAATGTGCAAACCACAAATAGAGCATAATGTGCAAAGATGCATACAATACATAAATAGTTAATGTACACACATGTTACAAATGTGGAGCAGCTTTCTACAATGCAGTACTACTCATTGTTCCACATAATGCCTTCTTTAAGCCTCTGGAGCCCATAAAACAAACATAATTAATATATTAACATCTATATTAGGATCTGAAGTATACTCTAGCAATAACAGTTTGAGGAGAGAGTGAAAGAAGGAGGGGTAGTGAGCCGGGTGGTGGGGGGGGGGAAGGAAACCTGAATGAGGATGCAAAGAATTTTGGGTGGTGGTGAAAAAAGAGAAGATATTATCCAGAATGTTTACAAAATAGCCTCAGTTACTCTTCAAGGAATGGAGGCAAGTCTAGTTAGAGATGCAGCGATTTTAAATTCCACCGCTGAAGTGAACACGAAGTGGGTACTTCACGTTGCCACTCCACTATGTGGAGTGGGCAGTGCAAAGTGCTCACTCCGCCTTGTCATTACCACTTCGTGTTAAGGCAGAATGGCAATGCAAAGTAAGGTGAAGTAATTGCTTTTAATTACCTTCGCATTCCTCATTATGATTCTACGTGATCCACTTGGTGTTTCAGATTGGGCAGCCCCCCTCCCACACATCACGTGGCTTACAGTACTGTAAGTCACATGCTCTTTAGCTAGGCAGGAAGAAAGTGAATCATACAAGCAGACACTTTTACTTTCTCCTGTGCAGATGGAGAGAGAGTAGCGTGTTTTGTGACTGCTGATACTTTGAGATCAGAGAGAGGAGGAGATTTAAACTTTGATTTAGACTCAACAGCTTTTTTAAAAGCTACTTTTTTGTCTTTTCTGTACTCTTTTTCACTTAATTTGCTCTTTCTGTAAATTTTATTTTTCTTTCCTTTATAAGTAGTTAGTTGTTTGTCTGTGTCTGTGTGACTGTGTGTGTGTTGTGTGATAGTGTGAGTAGTGATTGCTTAGACTGAGGGAGCTCAGTAGGAGAGATGGACCAGGGTGAGGGAATGTTTGAGGCGGGGCAGCTCTGGGAGAGCATGGTAGTTTTAAGCGTCATACCATGTGCATGTGTGGAGGGCATGGGCGCCCATTCCAGTTGGACCGCTCAAAACCTGTGAGTGTTCCCTCCCTCCAGAAGCAGGACCAGAACCACTTGCTGTCCTGGCTCTGAGGCAATTGAACCACCACCAAGGCCAGCACCAGGTCCTCTGGAGCAGGATGTGCCTGTTCCCCCCGGGCCCAGGTGTGGATCCCATCCCTGTTCAGCACCGTGACCAGTTAGCTGCCAGTTCATCTGGCCATCCCCTGCCTGTGCCTGGTCCTCCCCGCACCTTCATTGTTTGGAAGTTTTTTGACTGTGTCGGGGGGAACAGCAGTGTGGTCAAGTGCCACCTGTGTGAGGTGGAGGTGTGCCGTGGCCCCCGGGGGACTCACCTGGGGACTGGGGGCCAGGACACCCATATGCTCAATCACCAGCAATTGGAGTGGCAGGCTGCCACAGAATGGATCATGCCTGCACCTGCTAGCCATTCTGTGGCAGAGGGTGCAGCTGTGCATTGCAGCATCCCTAAGAAGAGGAGGGCCACAGCAGCACCTGCTGCTCCACTGGCACCCCCCACCACCACCACCAGCAGGTCAGCCTATAGAACGTGTGGACCTCAGAGAACTGCGTGTAACACAGGCTGACATGGCAGTGCTCTGGAGTGCTGTCAAGGATAACAATGAGAGGGTGAGTGCTGTGGAGCAGCAGCTGGATCACATAGAGGGACATCTGTTGCAAATTATGTCCATGCTGGAACTGCTGCTGGATCACCATGGGATCCCATATTATTTTTTTTTCCTCACACCATGTGCCCCCCCACACCTTCCTTGCTGTGTTATAAAATGTATTCCTCCACCATCCCCAACCCTTGTATGTAATTATTCCCTTTTTTTGTTGTCTTCAGTATGTGTGACACTTTGTATTCTGAGCAGTTCAGGTATACTGTACTAAACTGCATGTGTGCAGACAGTCTTCTTTCTAGTCTGTGTATGTACTGAAGATACTGTCCAACTCCCTGACTTAAAAACAAACATTAATGAGTACAATGGTGGGGTGGTGACGCTTGGAGAGATACTACAAAACAGGCTTACAATACATCCAAGTAACTATTAAAAAAAATGAATGTTGTGATTCGTAACGTGATCATGAATCATGATTTGTGACTGCATTTGTGACCATGATGATGAAGAAACGTGACTGCCTATCGCCTATGGCTGTCCTTCCCCAATGAACTGTAACTTAAAACTCCCAGACTTTAAAGACACGTATCAATGAGTACAGTGGTGGGGCGGTGAAGTCTGGAGAGATACTACAGAACAGGCTTACAGTACATCCAAATAAATAGAAAAACAATTAATGTTGTGATTCGTAATGTGAATGATCGTGAATCATGATTTGTGACTGCATTTGTGACCATGATGATGAAGAACGTGATTTGTATCACGAGTGACTCATGATGATGGTCCTGACTTAAAAACGCCATATTAATGAGTACAATGTTCATGCAGAATTATGCACCACACCTGTCCAGTACTCTGAAGGGAAGCCAAAGAAACAACTGTGACTTAAGTTACAGATGGAGATTGGGCCCTAAAGAGATGCAAATGTACAAACAGATTAAGACTGCGCTGTGCACTGAAGAGATGCAGACACAAAGGCACAACACCTAACCAGTGCTCACCATCAGAAATTCAAATCTGGAAAAGAATACCTTTGCCAGTTGGGGCAGGCTGTGGAGGGGGGCAGTGTACTGCACTGCTGCAGTAACAGTCACTAGTACCAGGGGTGTAGCTAGGAATTTTAAGCTTGTACTCAAAACTGATGCACTGTTGCCCCCCTTATGTAAACATAAACCAAAATACGCATTGCCATGCCACACCAACAATAGCCCCCCCACCACCACCACCATTTGCCATGTTTGAGTTCAAGTAATGAGTTTCTTCCTGTAATCCTCCTTCCTTTGTTTTTCTGCCTGCCTGGTAAACTGTTCTTGTTTGTGTATTTGGCTGGTGGCATCAGTGCCCCATAGCAAACAACAAAGGCAAAAGATCACAATGTTCTTGCTTCCCTCTTTTTGTTGCCCCTACCTAATTTGTAGCCCCTGCCTGATTTTTTTTACTGTAGCTGAGTACAGTGCGTATGCCTGCCGACACCCCTGACTAGTACTAGTACCAGTAAAGATGCCACAAAGAAGTACAAAAATCACACAGCTGCAGTGAATAGCAGCTTCACATTGCTGAAATTATTATGTGGCACAATAAAAGATGTCTGATTTGATGACACGTGTCACACACATACTCACACACACACTAAGTAATGCATAGCAAATTTAAAACTTCAGTAATATAACCACATATTTTAAACAAACTAAAATTATGCACTACGGCAGTAACAGTCACTAGTACTAGTACCAGTAATGATACCACAGAGAAGTACAAAAATCATACAGCTGCAGTGGATAGCAGCTTCACATTGCAGAAATTATTATGTGGCACAATAAAAGGTGTCTGATTTGATGACATGCATCACACACATACTCACACACACACTAAGAAATGCATGCAAACTGAAAACTTCAGTAATATAACCACATATTTTAAACAAACTAAAATTATGCACTGCTGCACCACAACAATCAGCAAAAAAATGGCAAGAAATATTGAAAATATTGCTGTGTGTACATTAATGCAGTTATACAAGAAAAATACCACCAAAACAGAAAGCACTGTCTTTTTCTTTAAGTTAATCCACCTATACCACAGATATGCCCCTCCCCCAAAGCACACTCCCACTGTCTCTCAGTACACAGGCTGAATGTTGTACATTAACATTCAAAATCCACACACAAACAATAAATGCTCAAAGATATGAGCACAGGAGGGTTTCCTATAATTAATGAACTAAAGTTTCAGCAAAAAATAATGACTCAAAAAGTCCTTTTTCAACAGCTTTTAGAAGGTACGAATTGTAGAGACCTCTTAGAGCAGATTGTCTCCTACAGCTTCCTACACACACTACCCCAAACTGAGGCTGTGCAGGACAACCTAGAGCCCGTGTGACCTGAAATCCCATGAATCACTGCAAAATTCACCTTTGGAGCTCAAAAGCAAGGCGAAGTACTTTGTTTTCAGTGTACTTCACCTTGTGAATTGGTGGAGTAGTGGTTTGGGAAGGTGGAGTAATGCAAAGTCAGTGTTTTCAATGGACTTTGCGTTACTCATTATTAAACGTGAAGTACTCCGCTTCGCATTGAGGAGCACTCCGTGAATTTGCCTTCACTCCACGAATCACTCCGCGGAGTGAATTGGGGCCACTTCGCCCATCATTAAGTCTAGTTTATGGTTGAGACCTGGCCAAGTACAGGCTCCTGTGAGATATAACAAAACAATTTCTTTTTTCAAAAGCCAATTATTGTAATTTTTTCAAAAGCCAATTATTGTAATTTTTTCGAAAGCCAATTATTGTAATCTCCACCTGTGGGTTCACTGGAACATTCTCTAGTCCAGTGAACTGAAAACCATGATCTTCATTGCATCTGCTTTCTGCTATATAGTATATGGGTGCTGCCTATTGTCAATGGATTTCAGCAACTGCTGAAATCTTGTTGTAGTACAGTTCAAAGGTCAAAAAAGTTGTTGTACTATCGTTCTGATGTCACATCGATAGTACAACCCTTTAACTTTGACCTGCCACCTGATTGGCTCAAGCTACGCTCGATGTAAAAAATAGAAACAAACAAGGCGGCGCGATTTAGCGAGCGGCGGGCAGCACAGTCACCGACTTTCAAGTTCAGAGTCGGGACATGGACTAGAGCCATACATGGTTCCCTTTTGGAAAAACTGTTTTTTTTTATTTTTAAAAATAAGTGGTGCGGAAAAGTGAAAGTAAGAAGTGGGACCAATCATAAGTGGCAGCAGCGGAACAGGATCGAGCAGGAGCACCAGCAGGAAAAGAGCAGCACCCACAAGTAATTATATCAATAAAATTATGTGAAGCTAAACAAAAACCCATATACTATATAAAACAGTGGATGGGCGACCATCCACAACTAAGGCTGCGTTTCCCTCTCGGGATGTTGATGACATCAGCGAGACCTCTCGAGCTTCGCTCTCGAGGTCTCTGATGTCATCAACTCCCTCGAGGGAAACACAGCCTTGTTGTGGATGGTCGTCCATCCACTATTCTATATATGTACTGCTGTTGCATGTTCGTAATCGCCATCCCTTATGGCACTGTTCAGTTTTGCCCACATAGTGGCCCTACATTTACATACTGCCATGCAAATGACCCCTTTCTCATGGCATGTCGCCATAGTTACCAGGATGATCCCTCATCTATATATAGGTCATGGGTTACATTGTCCAAAAATGGGCCCACCACCAAAAAAATGCCAATTTTGTTTCACCATGTCAACAACATCCTTAACAAATGGAGTGTATGCTGTCACTAAGTTTATGGTACTTTTCACATTCTCATTCTGTTTTTCTTCTTTTTCCAGAAATACTGATACTGGGATATGTTATACCCCGTCCCAAGCCATCCTCCATGTCCCCCTTGGAGTAACCTCTTTCTTGGATAATGTAGCAGAAATTCACCCATGACCTGTATATAGAAGACAGATCAGTCTGAGGGACCATCTGGTTTACAGCAAGCAACCATGGATAGAGCACCGACTTGGCTGCCCCCCCAAAGGGATCATTTCACTTTAAGAAGTGCAAATCCTGATAAGTGGTGCCAAAAACAAAGGAAGTTCAGAACCAAAAAAAATGGTAAAGCAACTGAGCTTAGAACCATGGTGACGTGCCACATGGAAGGGGTCATTTACATGGCAGTATGTAAACATGCGGCCCACTACATGGGCAAAATTAAATGTTAATTTTGAGTCCGTATTGGTGAACAGATCAGGGCCATAAGGGGTGGAGATTGTGAAAATGCAACAGCAATAGACATAGTATAGCAGAAAGCAGGTGCAAAAAAAAGAGCATGGTTTTCAGTTCACTGGATTAGAGGATGTGCCAGTGAATCTACAAGGTGGAGATTACAATAATTTGCTTTTGAAAAAATGCACGTTTTTGGACATACTTCACAGGAGCCCATATTTGGCCAGGTCTCAGCCAGGAACTATTGACTCCATTCCTTAAAGAATAATTATGAGGTTATTTTGTAAATATTCTGGATAATGTCTTCTGTTTGACATCTCTTCTCTTTTTCCACCCACCCCAAATTCTTTGCATCCTCAGTCAGGTTTCCCTACCCCCTCTTTTCCCCTCCCCTCCACTCACTACCCCTCCTTGTTCGACTTTCTCCTTGTCTTGCTATTGATAAAATATAGTTCAGATCCTAATATAAATGTCAATATAGTAATTGTTTTTTTAAGGGCTCCGAAGTTTAAAGAAGGCATTTTGTGAATCAATGAGTAGTACTGCATTGTTAAAAGCTGCTCTGAATTTTTAATATTAGCACTCTGTGTATTATGTATTTGAAGATAGAGGGGGAACGGCTCAGAGGTAATGTTAGAAAGTATTTTTTTCACAGAGAGCGTTGTGGATACATGGAACAGCCTTCCTGAGGAGGCTGTGCAGTCAGGAACAGTGGGAGAAGTCAAGAATGCATGGAACAGACATAAGACAATTCTAGTGGGGGGTAGGAGGAAGTAAGCTGTTGATTAACTAAAATCTGCAGCTTATCCATCAGGTAGGGAAATGGGCAGACTAGGTGGGCCAAGCAGTCCTTATCTGCTGTCAAATTCTGTGTTTCTATGTTATGCACCTTTGCACATTATGCACTGCTTGCTATTTGCACATCGGTGTTTGTACACTGTTAATTGCACTTTACGATGTCAGGCAGGTCAGCCAGCTAAGTTTTTGAATGAAGAACTTTTTAGAAGGGCAATAAATGCAGCTAGGTAGCAATTAGATGCACCTATAAAAAGCCTGGAGGTGACCACATGAAATGTTAGGTTTGCCTGACATGACCAGCTTAGCACGTCTCTCCTGCTCGGATTGCACCTGTACTGTCTGTAATAAAGAATAACTTTTTGTACATTTCCCTATATCAGTGGAATCCTTGAGAGAAGCACTTGAAAGCAAACAGTCTACAACTATGGTTCTATGCGATATGAGCAACTGCAAAATAGCGATGTACAAATGAGCGAGTGCACTTTGCCAAATTCAATAACAGTGATGTGCACTACACCGAATACATTAACAGCGATATTCCGAAGCAGTCTCAATGAGGGCGATATGCAGTAATATTTTTATGTGGGGGGCTATACCCCAGCACCACCCATTATTTTTATAATCAGCTCCCGGGGAGGGCTGACATTGGGGTAGTGGAGAAAGTTCAGGAGGGGGCTATTTGAGGGGATCACATTCAGGAGGCCAGGGGAGTGTAGGACACACATTCGGGAAATCAGGGAACACGAAAACAACAAAAAAAAACACAAGAACCCAAACCTCAAAAAAAAAAAAAAACAAATAGCATTCCCACCATTCCCACCCACCTAGCTCAAATCCAGGTCCTCCCACACTAGCAGCAGTCACTCCTTCCACTAGATCAAACAGTCGGCTGGGAACTACCTGGCCAAATAACCCATCATATCCCCATTCACAGTACCTCTGTAATACACTTTCCTGTCACCGTTCTTGTACTGTAACAGTCACTCACACCTCCCCTTGCCATCTTTTTGCACACGCTCTTCTGACAGGCGATCAGATTGAGTGACTCAGACTGACTCTCTCAAGTTGACTCACCCATATCATGGGATACTTGCGACTATAGAGGACCTATCAGATCGGAGGGTGAGTGACAGTTTCCTTGTTCTTGAGTCCACTCGCACCCCCTCATCCCCCAGAGTATCCCAACCCCCTAGACCCATGATGGCGCCTGGCACAAACTCTCATGTCAACCCCCACAGGCAGCCACTGTCCAACTCACATAATTAGTTTATCGATATACCGGTGGACATTTTGATGCAGTAGTTGTGAGACATCTCTGAAAAAACACAGCAGATATATGAGTTTTCAGAGTAGTCTGGTATCTACTGTGTCAATTGGATTGGATGAATTCCAACAGCTACAACACTTTTTTTTTTAACCAGGAAAAACACTAAGCTGAAAGCTTGTTTACAGGTGTGACCTGGGAGCACTAGGAAGTTAAGTGACTTGCTTGGGGTCACACAGTATGCAAGTGGGGCCTGTGGAATTAAAACCCAGGTCTCTAGGTTTGCAGCTCAGAGCCTTAAACCACTATGCTATACTGCATCTGGAGTGGGCTATTCGGGGGTTAGTAAACTACTTGCTATATTATAACGCACAACTTTGCATATATCAAACTATAAGGACAGTTTCACAGCTCTTGGAACTATGTTTATCATAGACCTTTGGTTTCATGTAACACCAAAGAGCCCCGTATTCAAACCACATGCAAAGTGGCACACAAGGGGCTCACTTTACCTTTTGTATGGCACCAAAGTAGGTAAAGTGGAAACTGAGCCTAAAGATCTGGGCAGCAGTAATAGGTTTCTAGTATATACCCCCATCCCCACCCCCAATGAGTGCTGTGCAGTGCCCTAACTCTTCTGTAAATATGAGCGATGAGACTGAGTACCTGTGTTAAGCATCTCCGCACACTGAGCATCGTCATCTCCAATAAATTATGCACTAGCACTTGGTAACTACAAACTGAGCCCTGAGCTTTATTTTTTGAGTGGTTGAGTGTTACGGGCTTCTGTTTTCGCCTTACAGTACCACTGCATGATACTGCATGGTCCAGCTTGGCAATATGCATATTCAATGTAGTGCTCACACTACAGCGTATCCGGGGGAACACATACAATTTTGCGCCTCTTTTAGAGGTGGCTATAGCTGCCATATGGGCTAGACAAAAATGTGTAGACCATATAACCCCTGAGTATAACTGAGGTCAGGCCATGACAGGAGGAAACTTGCATCTCAAGCATGGCCAGTACTTGTTCCCGCTGACTTGTTTGCTCAAGCGTTCAGGTTCACCATGAGGAACTCATCCTGGATACCAGGGAAGTCTGTTTTTGTACAGACATCTGACAAAACACTCGGCTTTGTCATCATCATCATTATCTGCAGAAACCATTCATAGGACAGTTACCACGTAGCCCTCTGACAGCATCCTGCATTCCAATATGTTCCAAATCTACTGGCAGCCCAAGGGTTAAGAATGGCCTAAATTCCAAGCAAAAATGCTCGGATTACAGGGGGTGCTCTTACTATTGTCAGACTTAAATAAGTGAGAAATCCATGTACCACCAAGGGTTAACGTAATGAGAAGTGGGCCAAGCTAATTTTTGGTAACTCATTTGTAACATATTTTGACAACTACAAACGTTTTCTTTAATCTAAACAAAAGTAGTTTTGTTATTCTCACTCCAGTCTAACAGTTCATAACGGGATTTGTTTTCTTCAGTTATTCAGTCACAAAATCATTCTTAAAGTTGGATGCTCTTTTTACAGGAAAATATGTACGTATACCAGGTTATGATAACACTGGTACAAAAAGAAATGACTTGGAATTTCTTGTAAGTGAACCGTTTTTATATCAGAAGTTTTTATATGTGTCTTTCTCTGTAGAAAGTATCAAGAGTTTCAAGAGAATAGCTGCTCTCAATGTAAATTTCTTGTTGGTCCAATACAATCATTTACGTCGTTCATCATTTTTGTACAAGGATCAATACAGCTACAAACAATTCTGTACTCTCAGTACAAAAGCTGAGACAACAGCTGCTGTGGGTGGGTGGGGGACCTTAAATGGCATGAAGCAGGACATCAGCTTGCAGAGAGGCACGATCATGCCAGCATTTGTTGCTTTTTTTAATGAGGCTCTGTGGCTCCTTCCAAGCCTAAATTTGGTCTGGTATCAACTAGCGGTGGCCGGGTCCCAAAATGTAGGACTCCAGTGGAATCTGAACTGGAATCATGGAGATTTGGCTTTAATCAGAACAACCTGAGACAAACACTGCAGCAGCAAGAATTTTTTTTTTTTTTTTTTTTTTTTTTTGTGAAATTGTTGTGCAAGCAGGGCCTGCAGCACTGTGTCATAGACATCTGATGTTCCAGTCCATCATACAGCATCAAGAGACACCTGGACCCAATGGGAATGCATGGCGATGCAGCTGGCAGAATGGGAAAATGGCAAGAGAGAATGTAATTTCTCCACGGTATGTCAGCCAATGTAAACCTAAACGTCTCTGACCAAGTCAGTCTCCTTCACAGTTTCAGACAGCCAGCATGAGCCGTATGAACAGAAGCTAATGAACTTCAACATGTACTCATTAGAGGAGAGAAAGGAGGGGGGAACACGAGCGAGACCTTCAGTTTATATATAAGTAATATAAGATATCTGTAAAACTGTGCTTATTGTACCCTTTTTATGGCTGTGGGTGGAACCTTCAGCTGTTTTGGCATTGCTTGCCTTAAAATGACCAATCATGGCACCTTCCGCTGGACTTTTGGAAGCATCCTTCTGAAAGTCCAATGGAGCTTGAAACCCTCTGCCATGATCTGCTGCTACGGAGTAACAGCCGCACTATTTTGGCTGTTACTTCCGCATTCCGGGGCAAGAAGTGCAAATGTGCACCTCACGTGCATGAGCAGTTCAGCTGCCGCCATCGTCTTGTGAATGGCAGAATGCCATTCACCGCAACTATCCATGCTTGAATGCCGTGCATGTGCAGTTGCGTTGCCACCGGGCGGCAGTACTCGCTCTCGAAGAGCACTGCAAGCTCGCCACAGCCATATCGGCACTGGCTAGAGTTTTCCTACTGTGCTAATTGCTGTTTGATGCATTTCTCCCTGATTATGCCTGGAAATAGGCATTGTATTGTCTAGTGCAACTGCCTGGTAAACAAAAACTAAATAAATAGATAAAAATAAATAAATAAACATTATTAACATAATTTTAGAGACTGTTACCACCTTTACATTGTATTTCAGGTTTTCTGAGCAATAGTTGCTAAAACAATACAATAAAATTTATTTTTGTATAGTGGTGTTCAAGCAAAGAGTATGTACAAATGTTTCACAGAGAGGACAATAGAAATGAAGAATTCAAAGCAATAAAACTGCTTTGGGGCTGGCAGTATAGAATAAAGGTTATAATAATGAGCTGTGAATGAATTTGGTACATCCAGCAGACCTGGGTTTGATTCCCACAACCTCCACTTGCATACTGTGTGACCTTAAGGAAGTCACTTAACTTTCCCAGTGCTCCCAGATCACTTCTCAAAATAGGCCTTGGGCCTGGTGGGCCTTATCCGGTTACCAAAGAATGCAAAAAAAAAAAAACAACATGTTAAGGATACAAGTTATGCACCTGCCTGGCGGCACTGTGGCAGGCTTGTCACTTGCAATGCCAGCGACCTGGATTTGGAAACAAGCCCAGAGCATGGAGGGCTGGCAGGGAGAAGTGTGCATCCCATAGTACACTTGTGTCCTCTGAGTAGGAGGCCGTTCATATCCGACTTGGCCGGAACCTCCTAGGGCTCACAGGTGGAACAGGCAACACAGGATGGCAGGAGGGAGGAGAAGAATCTGCCTGAGATATGCACACACCCCGTACATGATGGCTTTGAGAGTTGAGCTGGCATCTCAGTGGGATGGAGTAAATTAGGGAAAACAGTTATCCCTTGGTCTGGCTGGATGAAGTTCAACAATGCTTGGGATCAACATCGCCAGCCCACCAAGCACAATGGTGTCCCCCTTCCCTTGGCACCAGATTCAGACATTAGAAAAAGGTGGTGCCCCACTATGAGTGGCAAGTCATCAGGCAGGTAGAAGGACCTCCCCCGGGGTTGACAGGCAGATGACAGAGCTGGGGGGGTTGCCAGTGGATGCCAGTCGCCAAGGCTGAGGGGGTAGGATGTAATTTAATAAAAAAGATTTAAGTTGTACAATATGGACTGTAAGCAGCATAAAGTGCAGGGAAATTGTGTTCTATATATATGCTGTACAATATCACATTAAGGCAATTTTAGCATCCTGGATTAGTCAGATAGATTAAAAGACAGGAGACAGACAGAATTTGGGATGGCAGGCACAGAGGAAGAGCTATGTTTTCAGGTGAGATTTTTTGTTTTCTTGTTTTTTTGTAACTAGGTAAGGCCCACTAGGCACAATGCATGTTTTCAGGGGGAACCCAGGAACACTGGAGGAGGTTAAATAACTTGTTCAGGGTCGCATAGTATGCAAGTGGAGGTTGTGGGAATCAAACTCAGATCTGCTGGATGTACCAAGCTTATTCACAGCTCATTATTCTAACTTCTAGGCTATACTGCCAGCCCAGATTTAAAGAGAGAAGGCCTGGGTTGCAGCACTGCCAATCCAGGTTCAGAAGCGGACCAAACAGACTGCCACTCAGGCTGCCAGGCTAGAAGGAATGCAGTCCAGGGCAGCACGTCCTAGTTGGGGAAGGGTTGGCAGAACTGGTGGGCCAGGGAAACTACCCCTCTTGGTGGTGAGGGAGCGGCTACATGCATATGAGTCATCCCAAGGGTTATACGTGTTGCTGCAGTACGGCAGGAGAGTGTAAGGGAGACTCCTCTCCGGGTGGGAGCGGAGAGACTGAACATGGCTCCATGTAGATGATGGCAAATAATACTTTCAGGCCATCCTTCATGCAGGCAGGGCCAGGAAGAAGCCAGGGCATAGCATCCTGTTCTGGGGACTGGGAGGACAACCTCCACAGGACAAAGTTCTAACACAGAAACAGAGACAATTATGGCAAAAAAGATCATTAGTCCATCCAGTCTGCCTGCCATACTCTATCTTACCCCAAGATCTGTTGTTTATGTAAGCATTAGAAAATGGGGTTCATGTCATTTTTTTATAGGATTACAAAAACATTTAAGTAATCTTGTAAAAAATGACTGAAATTGTCATTTTAATCGTTTTTTGTTAAAGTAGTCCCTTGTACTGTTGGAATAGTGGCGTCAGTAGGGGGAGCTGTTACATTTCATTAAAATTATTATTTATCACTCATGGCTAGCCCTGCTTTGTGTTTTTTTTTGTTTTGTTTTGTTTCCCGATCCTCATTGCCTGCCCTGAGGACCGGGAACAAATCAGACATTTTCTTGTTTTATTTTTTTTGGTGCCTGCTGCTTGCTCTGGGAACCGGGATCCTATAGGAATACTTTGAGATGTTTTCATTTTCCCTCTGCCTGCCCCGGGGATTTGAAGCAGCAGTGCATACATTCAAAAGTAAGCAAGTAACCCCCCAAACATTTCTTTGTCCTTGCCCTGCTCTGTGTCTTTTTTTGTTTATTTACAGTTTCCCGATCCTCGTTGCCTGCCCTGAGGACTGGGAACAAATCAGACTGTTTCTCGTTTTGTTCTTTTGGTCCCCACTGCCTGCATTGTGTTGTTTTATGAGTTCCTGGTCCTTGCTGTCTTCGATGAGGACCGAGAGTATGAACAGGAATGCCATTTTGGCCAGTTAGTCATTGTGTGCCCAGGTACCAAAGCGTAGGACCCGCCGATCAGCCAGACGACAAGAAGACGAATACAGATGCATCAGTAAGTGGGCCTGCGTGCTGTGTGTCTATTGGGAAGGGAAGCTGCATGCTGTGGCAATTTTTTCTTTTCATTAACAGTCGGGGAGAACTAGGGAATGCTGAAGTTGTAGAGGAATGTACCAGGGAACTCAACTGGCATGCCCACTCGTTCATTTGATAAAAAGTGGAAAAAGGAGGTTGTCTTTATTTGTGACACCTATTCACTCGCTAACTGCTTAAAAAAATGGCAGCAGTTTGAATTGTGTGCCCAGTGCTTCAACCAATAAGGAAGCAGGCTAGGCACAATGAAACTTGGCTAGGCACAATTTGAAGATAGAGGGGGGATGGCTCAGGGGCAATGTGAGGAAGTATTTTTTCACAGAGAGGGTGGTGGACATATGGAACAACCTTCCTGAGGAGGCTGTGGGGTCTAAAACTGTGGGAGAATTCAAGAATGCATGGGACAGACATAAGGCAATTTTTTTGGGGTAGGAAGAAATAGGCTGTTGGTTAAATAGGATCTGCAGCTTATCCTCTAGGTAGAAAAATGGGTAGACTGGGTGGGCCAAGCGGTCCTTATCTGCCGTCAAAGTATATATTTCTATGTTTCTATGAGGCACGTTTGGCCGGGCACTTTTTATTTGCTGGGCATCTATTGAAAGTTAATGTACCCCCCTGGCAGGGGTACTAGCCAATGAGAGCCCAGCAAATAAAAAGTCCATTTTCTAAACAGAGTTTTTGTCAACACTACCCACCCACATGTCTCTGCATCCCCTGAGTAACTACTAAGCCCTTAACTCTGTCCCAGCCATGCATGAACCCATAGATGACTCAAAACTGGCTTAATCTTAACCCAGATAAGACTGAGGTACTGGTGGTGGATCCGGGTCTTCGGCCGGGGGGGTAAGGGGATACCTCCTGGTTTAGTGCTGGGGGGGGGGGATTCCCCTTGCCTTGCCTAGATGGGTGAAGGATTTGGGTGTGATCCTAGATGACAGTCTAACACTTGATGCTCAGGTGTCGGCCATGGTCAAAAGTGGATTTTACCATCTTAGGAACATTGCCTGGATCCAAGCCCTGATTCTGCCTGAGGACCTGACAATGCTGGTGCATGCTTTCATCACATCCAGGTTGGACTACTATAATGCCCTATACATAGGGTTATCTGGAGGCAACTCCGCAAGCTGCAGCTGGTGTAGAATGCAGTGGCAAGACTGCTGACAGGTGTGAAAAGGTGTGATAATGTCACCCTGGTTCTCCGTGAGCTGCACTAGCTGCCAGTCAGGTGGAGGATTGTCTTCAAGATAGAGCTCCTGACCTATAAGACCCTGCATGAAAGGGGACCTGTCTGTCTGCAAGAGCTCCTTGTCCCCTGCCCACCACCTTGGGCACTCTGTTCTGATGAGGGTTGCCTCCTTGGAGTTCCCAGGGTTAGGCTGTAGCACTCGGGAGACCGATCATTCTCGGTGGCTGTGCCTGCCCTGTGGAACTCATTACCTGGTTATTTGAAGGAGGATCCCCCAGTAGAAGCCTTTAAAAAGGGCCTGAAGACTGATCTGTTTCAACAGGCTTTTAATGATTAAAATATGTACTGTAATGTTTTAAAGTGGGATAGATAGATTAACTGTTTACTCCCAGGCAATTTATTTATTTTGTATGATTTTAAGAATTGTATTGTTCTGTATTGTACAGCGCCCTGAGTCCTCGGAAAGGGGCATTTTAGAAATAAAGTATCTATCTATCTATCTATCTATCTATCTATCTATCTATCTATCTACAGATATTCCATGGCTCAACCTCTCTCTCTCTTCCTTCTGTATATAACGCTTCCTTGCATCCTCTATTCCCCCCCACCACCACCAGCTTCCATTCATGTCGCCGTGTTCTGGCATCACTATTCCTGGTGAATAGTTCGTCCTTGTTTACCTTGTTTAGTCCTTTCAGGAACTTGAAGGTCTCGATCATATCTCCCCTCTCTCGTCAGGCCTCCAGCGAGTACATGTTCAGTGCACTGAGCCATTCCTTCTAGGCTCTGCCCTGCTGGCTCTGAATTGCTTTGGTTATACTACGATGTACTGTCTCCAGTCTGTCGTTGTCTTTCCTTAGGTGAGGACTCCAGATGTGAGCACAACACTCCTGATAGGGTCTTTCCAGTAATCCATAGAGAGGTAGTAATATCTCTTTGCTCGGCTATCAAAGCCCAACATCCTGGTTGCCTTTATGTAAGCCTTTTTACATTGGCTAGATTGTTAAACTTTTAGGGAGTCACTTATGGTGACTCATAGCTTTGACAAAGATAAAGGTGGGCACTGGGATGGTGGTACACTACCTCTCTCAATTAAATGTAGTCCAGAGTTGCTTAAAGATCAAATGCACACCTATTTCATAAAAAGCTTGAATTCACTTGAATACATGTCCCTGTGTCCTGATTAGTGTTTCCTAAAAGTAGCATGCTGTTTGGTTTTGTGGCTTTCTTTAAATCAACATCTGTTAATGTGCTCTACAGTAACTGAAACAGTGAAGGAAGAGTGAAGATGTTTCTGTCCCTGTCAGTGAGCAATGACATCATACCTGCCCAGCATGCTGCTTCACCAGTGAAATCCCTGATTGACGGAATAAGCTGTTGCAGTTTCTAGTTAGTGCAGTCTGTAGAGCTAATTGTTTCACTCAGAGTTTGTTCCTAACCCATCTGGTTTGTGTTTAGAGAGATATGCTTAAAATCTTTCTGTTCTCGTAAAAAGTTGATCATTTGGGGTTCAGTGCTGAACTGAAGTGGTATGAATGAATGTCTATGAGAAATGACCTTGTCTGTATCACAGATGTCAGTTTTCTGTCTTCAAAACTATGCATTCTATTCTGGCTATATAACACAGAGTTGTTTAATGGATATAAAATAAATCTGCATTCCGTTAATTAATAGAAGCAGCGTGTCTTTAATGTAGTCTCAATAAATAAGTTCATGTGAGAACAATTTTGTTTCTATGTCAGATTGACAAACGTGTCTGACACACTGCTATTTCAGGAACATGTACTGTATGAGCTCATAAAATTCAGTTCTTTGTGGGGTTCTGTGTGAAAATACATCATGTATGTATGTGAATATCTACAAATACTATATGGCATCCTGATGCCCCTGTCTCCTGCTTCTCAGTTGAGGCTGCAGCAACCCACTTCCCTCTGTCCCCCTTCCCCACAGTCAGGGCCAATGCACACTGATGCCCCATTTTCCTGTCTCCACAGATGGGCTGCTGTGCTAGGCTAAACGCTAGAGTCCCAGGGCCACTGCCTTCACAGTTTGGGCTGCTGCACCATGCTGCCCCAGGCCACCAAAACTGGGGCTTTTGCTGTACCTTGCTACCCACTTCCATTGCCCAAAATGGGCAGGGCTGCTGCACCATGTGCACCCTGTCACACAGTCAGGGTTGCTGTACCTTGATTCCCAACTGTGTCCTGCACCACAGTCAAGGCTTCTGCACCATGCTGTCCTCTGTCCCCTGACACCACTGTGCCCTACTGCACCACAGAGCCTTTTGCCCCCCCCACAGTTAAAATTGTTGCACCATGCTGCTCCCTGCCACTAGAATCAGATCCTTTGGCACACTGCCCAAAACTACCAGACAGAAAATACAAAAAATACTTTCATCTTGTGTTATAGGGTGGGGGACAGAGGGTAGCAGGGTGCGGTACCCTAAACTGTTTATTCAGGAGGCAGCAGGGTGCAGCAGCCCTGACTGTGTGGAGAAGACAGTGGGCCGCAGGTTGCAGCAGCCTCATATGAGAGCAGGAGATGGGGCTTTTGGGGGAGGGGAAAGGGGGATGCAGAGAGCTGCTGCCTCAACTGTCAGGCAGGAGACAGGGGCATCTGGATGCCATATAGTATTTCTAGTTATACACATACATGATGTAATCTCACACAGAACCCCACAAAAAACTGAATTTTATGAGTTCATACCATACATGTTCCTGAAATAACAGAGTGTGGCAGACACAGGTTTGTCAATCCGACATGTAAACAACATTGTTTTCACATGGACTTATTTATTGAGGCTACATCAAAGACACACTGCTTCTATGAATTAATGGAATGTAGATTTATTTTACATCCATTAAACAACCCTGTGTTATATAGACAGAATAGAATGAATAGTTTTGATGACAGAAAACTGACATCTGTGATACAGACAAGGTTATTTCTCATAGGCATTCATTCATACCACTTCAGTTCAGCACTGAATCCCAAATGATCTGTTTACTGTTTATGAGAACAGAAGGATTTTAAGCTGATCTCTCTAAACACAAACCAGATGGGTTAGTAATAAACTTTGAGTGAAAATAATTAGCTCTACAGACTGCTCTAACTAGGAACTGCAGCAGCTTATTTAATTAATCAGGGGCTTAACTGGTGAAGCAGCAGGCTGGACAGGTATGATGTCATTGCTCACTGACAGGGACAGAAATATCTTCACTGTTTCTTCACTGTTTTCAGTTAGTGCAGAGCACATTAACAGATGTTGATTTAAAGAAAACCACAAAACCAAACAGCATGATATTTTCAGGAAACACTAATCATGACACAGGGATGTGAATTCAAGGGGAATTCAAGCTTTTTATGAAATATGTGCATTTGATCTTTAAGAAAAGAGCACTCACCTCTTGTAGTAAGGAACTTCAAACAGAAACTGTGTAGTTCAATGAACTTAAAGTTTATTGCAAAGCCATTACCATTGCAGCTCACATACAAGAAAATGACAGCCACACTGCCTAGCTTCCTGTATTGCTCTATAGTGGAAAGAGAGGTAGAGGCAAGCTATTATTGAAGTTCATTCACAATCAGGATAAGGATGAGGAGACTGAGTTACTGATGTAAATGTTCTAGTGTCAAAGAGCCACAGATGACTCAAAAAGCAGTTTGTATTTCTCATTAGCTCTGTATGTATTATCTCACAGGTACATAGATACATATAATTTGATGACAGATAAGGACAGCCTGGCCCATCCAGTCTGCCCATTTTCCCACCCGCCGCTTATGCCGCAGACCCTAATCAATATGCTGCTTGCCCTCTCTTCCCTGTTGCTAGAGTTCCCTTCTGCCTATCCCAAGCAGTTTTGAATTCCCCTATTGTTTTTGCCTCCACCACCTCTCCAGGAGGTTGTTCCATGTATTCACCACCTTTCCATGAAGAAATATTTCCTTATGTTACCCCTGAGTCTACCCCCCTCTAGTTTCATATCATGACCCCTCATTCTTGAGCCTCTTCTTTTCTGAAAGATGCTACCCTCTTTTACCTTATTCATACTTTTCAGTGTCCACTGAGGTCATCTGCATGCATATAGGTCAGTTGTTCCTTGAGGGTTCATCAGCTCCTATTGCTTCTTCCCAACTTGATGTCATAATACTCTGCTTATGACATCACAGTTATTCCCATGGCAACAGACTGTGATGTCACAACATAGCATTATGATTTTAAGTAGGGAATAAGCTAAAGAGGCAAATGAACGCTAAGGGATAAAGATATTGCTTTTGTTGGAATCTCTTCAGTAATGAATAATGGAGATGAGAAATATATAGAAGATACATGAAATACAAGCTGAACTGTGTCTAAATACTGTTTTCTGAAGTTTTTTAAAGACCACAGCTGCTCTTTAAATGATAATGAACATATAAACTATGTAAACAGGTACACATCAATTGGTTCAACTATATACTACCTGCTTCTCCCTTTCTCTAACCCTTCTTTGAGGAGTCACAAATTTCACTCTCTGTCTTTAAACTGCTTTGATTGGTTGCTTCAGTGGCATGTGCTGCCAATACATTTCATACTTTTTTTGACTCTTTTTGTTTACATTATTCTGCCAAAAGTCCATAATTGTTCTCAAACCTAGTTTTTAATTTATGTCCTCTAATCTTTTCCTTTAACACCAGGATGAATGGCTTTTCAAGGTCAACTTGTTTTCAACACCCCTCCAAAGTTCCAGTACTTTTGGGGGCAGTTGTAGCATAGTGGTTAAGAAAACTGAGCTGCAAACCTGGATAACTAGGTTTGAATCCCATAGCCACCACTTGCATAGCATGTGACCATGAGCAAGTCTCCCAGAACACCCTGGAAACGAGCCCTGGCTTAGTGTCTTTCCTGGCCAAAAACTGTAACCCAACAAAAAAAAAAGTACTTCAATTAAAGAGTCTCTGACATGATAGCAGCAGCCTTTGAAAACCTAGACTAACTTCTGAAGGCCCGTGGTATCACATATACAGTACTCTCTTATTATCACTTCTGAGCTTTTCATGAAAACTGAACCTCCCTCATTAGGTCTTTATCCACCCCTTCTTCCTTGCCTATGAATTCTGTCGTAATTCTCTCCTGTTCCATTGCAACTTGGTTCAGTAGAAATGAGATGGCTCAGTCAGAGGAATGATGTCACTTGTTGACAAGCAACTACAGCAGACGGAGACCAAGTGCTTGTTTTCATGTGAATAACCTTTAGTAATAAATAATAAGGGGAAGACAAGTGTAACCCCCCCCCCCGAACTTGGGGGTCTAAGGCACCACAGAGCCACATCCTTAGTGCCATGGCCCATTTTGTTGCTCCCATGAGCCTTGAGCACAGGGACTCTGTAGGAGGGGACAGGAGCAGGAGGGGAAGCAGAGTAATGAGGGTTTGCTGTGAAGAGTGGAGAAAAACAGACCTCTCATCTGCAAGTGTGAGAAAGGAGCTGCGCAAAAATGTTGACGTGAAAGTGTGCTTCTACTGCCACAAAGGAGCTGATTGCTGCTAGCAGCTCAGACACACACACACACACACACACACACACACACACACACACACACAGAAGCTGTAGCTAACATGGGTTCACCCTTCAAGTGTGAAACACCCTGCAGCTGAGCTTCTGTGAACTGGCTGAGAGACTTTTTGTCCTTAGACCTGTGGGGTCTAAACTGCAATGAAACCAGTGGGGACCCAAGTCCACCATAATGTGTGCCACAGGCTGGTGAGCTTCTGAATCCTGAGATCCTCTAGACACCTCCAGAGGCTGGCTGGAGTGAGAACCCAGCTGAACCTGTGTGATGAGCCAGAGATAGCGACTGCCAGTGAAGAGCTAAGGTAGCCATTGGAGGTGTGACAATGGACTGTGGAACAGAGTGGGTATGGTACATCCAGCCAGAGACAGAGGCCTGCCAGTACCAGGGTATCCCTGAGTAATCAAAAAGGGCATATATAGTAGGTCCTGCAACCCATCGTTATAGTTTAAATAGGGCCACAGCTTGGGGCTACCATTGTTAAATGGACTAAGCCATCCAGCCAGGATTACAGTTCTGGGTTGCTGCTAAAATTGTTGATTAAGTGGGCCACCACTGACCAACCATGAGCAACATTATTAGGCCTGACAGGACCCATCTCCAGGTACCCAGACTTCCTGAGAGCTGCGTAAAACAAAGGGTAATAATTAACTAGCACAAGTGGTGATGGGGTAGTGACACAGTTGGGCCCCACACTGTGTTATTTGGGAGAAGGCTATGCTAGGCTCACATAGGTCCTAATAGACAAGCCACTGTGGAAATATATGTATTTGCATTAACCCTTTCTTTTCACTAGGACCTCATTCCTGATCCCTCAAAAATAATAATTGTTATTTGTTTGCGGTCTTGTGTTGTGTGCACATACGAACAAACATACAGAGAAGCCAGCAGAATAAGGCCATTTGTTCTGTCTAGTCTGCTCATATTGCAGGGTCCACAGCATGAACTACTGACCCTGTCCCCCTACCCACTCCTCCCATCCTTTCCATCTGCCCCACCCATGATCCATGTTTTCTCCTATGTCTATCCCAGCCTCTCTTAAAGCTGCCTACTCTCTTCAATGAGACCACCTCATCTGGTAGTGCATTCTAACTGGCCACCACCCACTCTGTGAAGAAGCACTTCCTAATCTCTCTCCTATACCTCCCACCAAGCTTATGACTGTGTCCCCTCATGTTACAGCTACCACTTGGCCTAAAGAGACCCTCCTTATTCACCATATTTATCCCTTTCAAGTACATGAATGTCTCAATCATGTCCGCTCTCTCTCCCTCCTCTCCTCTCCTCTCCTCCCCTTCCCTCCCCTTCCCTCTGCTCTCCTCGCCTCTCCTCTCTTCTCCTCTCCTCCAGGGTGTACATGTTCAGTGCCTGAACCGCTCTTTGTATTCTTTTCCTTGCTGACCCACGATCATCTTTGTTGCCTTCCTCTGCCCATCATTAGCAGTTTAATGTCCTTTTTAGGTGAGTCACCAGTACTGTATTCAATTCTCTAGATGTGTCCTTACCAGTGACCTGTAAAGGGGCAGTATAACCTCCTCTAACCTACTGCTGATTCCCCAGCCATGCATCCCAGCATTTTATTTGTCTTTGTTGCTGCTTTCTTGCACTGCATAGAGTGCTTCAGGTTACTAGTGATCATTACTCCCAGATCCTTCTCCTCCTCCTCTGTTGCAGATACCCGGACCCCTCCCAGGTAGTACTCCGTCTTGGGATTCTCAGCTACAATGTGCATAATTTTGCATTTTTTGGAATTGAAGCAAAGCTACCAGATTCCAGACCCCCTCAACCTTTTTCAGATCTTCCTGTAGGTCCTGTATCCCTTCTGTGTCTACCCTCCCACAGAGCCTGGTGTTGTCCATGAAGAGGCACATTTTACCCTTAATGCCATTCCCAATGTCATTGATGAACACATTGAACAACACCAGTCCCAGCACCAAGTCATGTGGGACCCCACTGGTGACCTCCCTGGTCCTAGATAACTCTCCCCCACCACCACTCTTTGTCACCTATTCCTCAACCAGTTTTCTACCCATCTGGTCATCTTCTTCCCAACCCTAATATCTGCCAACTTCCTGATCAACCTCTTGTGGGGTACAGAGTCAAAGGCTTTGCTGAAATCCAGATAAAGGATGTCCACCACTTGACCCCTGACTGCTGCCTTAGTGGCCCGGTCAATGAAGCCAATCAGATTTGCATGATACAATCTCCCTCCCATAAACCTGTGCTGCCTCACATCTTGGAGAGTAGAACACGTCCCAGGTAGAACTCAGTGCATAGTATTAGTAGAACATATGGGAAGAAATGACTGACAGGGGTGCATTCCTATAACTAGGCCAGCTTTGGCAGACTAGATGGGGTAATACTGTAAGCCTTCATCTGATGATGTTTTCTAAAGTTCTAATTTAAGTAAACGGTTGATTGCATTACGTGAGAGATGGAATGCTGCACCAGCAGGCACCACAGTGGGTTTGTTTGTTTCCCTGGGGGGGCAGTAAGAGCTTATAACCTAACCTGCTTCAGTTTTCCCTGGGTTGAGGCACCACACAAGTTACATCTGAACTTTAACTCAACATCTTTATGAAACGATTCCCCTCAAGAGTTATCGACCCAGGCCCCTCAGCCTTATTTAAACACATAAGGCAAGGGCAGTGTACTGACAGTTATAGGGACCCAGTACATAAATACAGAAAATCTTTGAATTGCAAGTTGAATTCTGTCTAAATATTTCTGGATGAATTTGCAAAGGACCTGCCGCAGGTGCAGGGCCCAATGTTGATGTGCACCTGTGGTAGGATAAATATGACAAAATGTTTGAATTATATTTTTTAACATTTTTCCACATGTATGGCACCTAATGCCATTTTACATTTAAAATAATAACACATTAGTCAAATATTAACATATGCATCATTATGAGGGTCCCTTTTTGATGCAACTCACAGCTGATGCGTACAATATTTAGACTACCTTTAGGTGGTCTCATCTGTCAGCTCGAGTGTCGGGTTTGTGGCTCAGTTGTACTGCAAGTCCCTGAGGCATGGCTGCCTACCCAGCTGTATGCTTTAAAAACAGCAGTACAATGAAAAATGTTTTTCCAAAAAGTTAGTTTTGGCTACAGTAATTAAAAATCCTAAGATACCTGTCAAATCTAACTTTTCTAGGTACCACTAATGCTGCACACCATGACTTTTTATATTTTCTTAATCCTAACCCTTGCCAGAGCTACAACACTGTTTGTAATCGAAATGTGGAGGCCATCTTTTTTCTTGAGGAAAAAAATATTTATAAAGAGCTCAAATTGTAGTGGAACTGCAAAATTATGCCACATATATTGGAAGATGCCTGGAATCTTTTATAGTGGGAACAAGTAGGGACAACCTTTTTGCTCAGTTTCATTGCACTGCTGCTTTCAAATGTTCCTAGTAGCCTCAGGGTTGTTTTAGTCACCCACAGACTTCTCTTTCCAAATGAGAAAGAACTGAACATTGCAAACCTTTTCTTGGCACCTAAGTTGCATCCTGAGGCACAGAAGCCCCTAAACTATACCATCTCAATAACAATCATGATGTTCTTACGGAATTGTCAGCAGAATCGGGCACAGTCATCAAGGTGTGTCCTCAATTGGGCCATTTGACGAAAACCATGTTAGAAAACCACTGTCTGTAACTACCTCATGCTTCCAAAACCACTGTCTGTAACTTCCTTATGCTTCCACAACTTAAGCAATCAAATGTAGTCTCCTCTAGTATACCCTGTGTTGTACTGTTATATATATCCTGTATTGTACTGTTATCCCGGGTCACCCCTGAAAACGGGACCTTCGGGGCTCAGTAGGTCTACCTGGTCACCAAAATGTAATAAATAAATACATAAATAAATTTAAAGTAACATTTTAAAAGAATGATGGAAATGAATCATCCTCATTGGCCAACATGCATTCCAGACAGCTACAGATGCTCTGGCCACAATGTAACTCAGTACCTTGCAGCACGTGACATGCTACAAAATACTGCATGACAAAATGGCTCAATTGCATTAAACTACACTGTTCCCTGCAGCATACAGTACTCTGCATTCATTCTGCAGTAATATTGCAAGGTACTTATTGCATCCTGTGTGATGACACTGTTTGCTAACTGCCAGAAATCTTTCTGTACAATAAAATACCACAGGCAGCACACTGGAACATTTTGCATGTTGCAAAGTGGTTTTGTGCTTCACAAACTGGATTAGAGAGTGACGAATCTGCAGTTTGCAAGGCAAAAGAGGGAGGTACTAACTAGATTGCATGTTCACACAAGTGCAGGCTTTGGACACATGCTAATGAGAAGCAGAAAGTGGTGGATCTACAGAGAGCAAAGGGTACAGCCACAGCTCACCACTGAACACTTAAAGGGACACTGTTAGCTTTTTTTTTTTTACCTTTTCCTAGGAAATGCATGTGAGTCGTTGTCCTAGAACAAGTACTATGAATAAAAAATACTTCAGTGCAAACTGATTTACATAAAAGGGCCTGTTATTTAATATTTTTGTTAAAACTGTACTTTAAACAACCAGACTTGATTGACTGAAGGGCGATGCTCCCGCACGTCCCTGAGATAACAGGGTGGTGCGCCCAAGGTGAACTCATTCATGAAGAAGTGCATCATCTTTTTGTAATATAAATAAACTATTGTACTTGTTAGTATAGACTGTCCTGATGTCTGTAAAGTGATTCCTGTTCGAAGATGAATTCTCTGACCTGTTTTGTTTTATCTCTGAAAACAGAAGCTGTGACTCTGGGCATGAGTGTTAGCATCAATACTTTAGGACACCTACTAACAGACACTGAGAAAATGATAAAAAAGAAAAGCTGATAGTGTCCCTTTAAGTTACCTGCTGCCTTCCTTCCCAAGTGGCCAGTTCCCAAGCCATACCAAAACTGAATGTTTTGTGCTTTTTATTAAAACAAAGCATTAAAAATGTAATAGCAGATTATATCATGGATTTAAAACCTGTTCAGGAAAATGTGCATACCAAGTCCCACCCCTTCACCCCCGCATTGTGAACTTCTAGATCTGCTACTGGAGGCAGAGTCAGAATATGAGTCAGTCGTATATTGGAAGCCCCAGTGAATGCACTAACTGCCGTCTGCGCTCATAAAGTTAAGGATCACAAAAAACAAAGCATGGTTTTGCCAAGTATAAATGTGAACGGATCCTAGCAAGCACTATAAACATGATCTGTAAATGAGTATGGATTGTACTGTTACTCCGTGCAGAATCAGTGACATCAAGCAGTGTGTGAGAGAGCAGCAACACATTAGAAAACACAAATATGTCAATATGTCATGTTTACGTTACTTGTTATTTTTACCATCCGATCAGCACAGGACAACCGCACTTGTTATGCAACATTACCATTCCAGTAGGCCCCATCTGCAACCCATTTCTGAAGCTGCAGGACTGGAACACTTGGAGGTTGAAGGAAACATAAACTTTATTAAATATAATTAGACATTTGGGCATGGCTGAAGTCTAATAACCCCCATGTATTGTTTCACATATTTTTCTTTTTTCATCTTTAGAGTCTCTTGTTTTGCTGCCTTCCTCTCCATCTAATGTTAACATAGAAACATAGACTTTGATGGCAGATAAGGACCGCTAGGCCCATCTAGTCTGCCCATTTCCCTACCTACAGGATAGGCCGCAGATCCTAGCTAACCAATAGCCTATTTCTTCCTACCCCCCCCCACAAGAATTGCCTTATGTCTGTCCCATGCATTCTGGAACTCTCCCACAGTTTTAGACCCCACAACCTCCCCAGGAAGGCTGTTCCATGCATCCACTACCCTCTCTGTGAAATAATACTTCCTCACATTGCCCCTGAACTGCCCTCCTTCTATCTTTAAATTGTGTCCCCTTGTTCTTGCAAGTCTCTTTTTGTGAAAGATGCTACTCTTTTGGACTTTGTTGATTCCACTGAGGTACTAAAAGTTTCTATCATGTCCCCCTCTCCTTCTTTCCTCAAGGGTATACATATTAAGCTCCTTTAGTCTCTCCTCATACGGCTTCTCTTGCAGACCCTGCACCATTTTAGTTGCCCTCCTCTGGACTGCCTCTATCCTGTCTATGTCCTTGCGGAGATGGGGTCTCCAGAACTGGACACAGTACTCCAGATGGGGTCTCACCAACTGTCTGTACAGAGGGATAACAACTTCCTGTTTTCTGCTGATGATGCCTCTCCCTATACATCCCAGTATACCCCCAGCCCTCCCTACTGCCTTCTCACATTGCTTGCTAACCTTAAGGTCATCTGATATGATTACCCCAGGTCCCTTTCCTTTTTTTTTGTTGTTACTACCTCCCCACCCATTGTGTATTCTTCCCCTGGGTTCTTGTTTCCCAGGTGCATTATTTTGCACTTCTTTGCATTGAATCCTAGCTGCCATACTTCTGACCATTCCTCCAACCTTGCCAAGTCCCTTTTCATCCTTTCCACACCTGCTTGTGTATCAACCCTGCTGCAGATCTTTGTGTCATCTGCAAAAAGGCATACTTAATTTTTTAAGTACTCATACATTCCTGAACCCAGTAACATCAGTTGCACCCAAGCCTAGGGTGCAGCTTTCCATTCAGTGCTTGTACAACACGTGTAACTTATACGTAATTAAAACACAAATATTGGGCAGGGGGAAGGCAGCATAAATGAAGGACCCTACATAAGCAAAAAAGAGGACTTTTTCAAAACAAACACATGCAACAAAGCATTGGGGCATTAGCACAAACATGTCCACATTTCCAATTATTTTACAGCATCTAAAACATAAGGTATGTTCCCTAGAAGTGACCATGGATCAAGTTAATCAAGGAGGAAGGTGGTTACCAAAGGAGGAAGGGGGAAATGAAGCACACAAAAGAGTGAAAGGAGGAAGGGCAAACAAAAGGAAAAAGGTGGAAGTGACAAGCATACAGCTAACAAAATCTGGAAGGCCATGTATACTGATGCTAGAAGTCTGGGAAAATAAGATCCCAGACATAGAAGCCATCATGGCGGAGGATGACCTGAATATTGTGGCCACTACTAAGTCATGGCGCACTGAAAACCATGACTGGGACATGGTCATACCAGGCTACATGATGTCCAGAAGGGACAGGGTAGGAAGGAAAGGAGGGGGAGTGGTGCTTCATGTGATAGAAAACATAAAAGCAACAGAAATACAAGTAATTTGGGGGTTGGGGCATAGGTGCCGTGGGTCACCCTCGAGATGGGAAGAGGAGCCAGTATTTAGACAGGTGTGATCTATTGGACTCCAGCAGGGTAGAGTACATAGATAAGGTAATGTTAGAAGCAAATGGCAAAATGGAGGGAAAGGGGGAGGTGTTGCTGATGGGGGACTACAATCTGCAAGAGGTAGGTTGGAGCCTCCCTACTGCAACTTCAGCTGGAAACGGATACATCCTGGACTCCCTGCAAGGACATTCCTCAGGCAATTAGCCAGTGAATCCACTTGGGATGGGGCAATACTGGACCTAGTGCTCACTAACAGGGATAGTGTTGCAGACGTCAAGGTGGGGAGCCATCTGGGGACCAGTGATCATCCTACAGTGTGGCTCAACATAAGAACAGTTGCAGGATCCAACCAGACAGTGACGAGGGTCCTGAACTTCTGAAGGGCTGATTTTACTAAGATGAGAGAATGCCTCAGGAGTGACCTGCCAGGGTGAGATGTTCTGGGGGGGGGGGGTGGAGGAAAAATTGCCAAACTAAAAGAGGGCATAGTAAAGACAGCAAACCTCTGTGTCAAGCAAGTATGCAAAAGTAAAAGAAGAGGAAATGGCTATGGTTCTTGAAGGAGGTTGCAGAAGGGGAAGAGGAAATTGTTTAACCAGGAAAGGCACACTAAGCCTCTCACCTGCAGTGCTTATTTCTAAGATTGCCCTTGGCTGGTATGTCATGCTACCTAACATTTGACACATTTTGAATTACTGGAATTTCCTAAACCTCAGTCTCTTACTTCTTTTTATTGTGTAACTATGTATTATTATGTTGACCTTTGTATGTATGTGTACCCCCATTCCTTCGATGTGGAACCTTTGTAAATGAGCAGTTCCTGCTCAAAGGTATTTGTAATCCTAGATTTCAATAAAATAAAATAAAATATGTCAAAGCTTGTTTCCAGGAGCAACTTGAGAGCATAAAGAAGTTAAGTGACTTGCTCAGGGTCACACAGTATGTAAGTGCGGGCTGTGGTATTCAAATCCAGGTCTCCGGGTTTGCAGCTCAGAGCCTTAAAACACTGAGCTATACTGCCTACTAAAGGTAAAGGCTAAAAAAGGATGGCATTCAGAAGGTGTAAAGAGACCCAGAGAGAGGAGGATAGGAAGTGTATCAGGCAAAACAGAGGGAGGCAGGGAGGTGAAATCCTTAGGATGAGATGTTAAACTGAGGTCCCTTCTACCCATCTCTGGTCACTGTCCAGGTGGAAGTAAAACATCCCATGGCAATGGGGGGGTCCCTGGTGTCATGGCCAACATTTCTCCCTCAGTACAAACAGGTCCATGCAACCTAGCTCGAGGATGCACCTGGAAACAAACTGTCACAGCTTAGTGTGCCTTTCCTCATCACAAATTACAAATAAATAAATGATCAATAAAAGCAATGAACCTGATTTGAACATCTGTCCTGAACATACTGTTTACAATTCACATACCTGCAGTACTGGCACTTCCAGTCTTTGGAGATCTCTAGTGTTCAAACAACACAGAGTTTGCTTCCGCTATGAAGGAGTGTGTGTTGTTATAATTAGATGCAAAGTGTACTTAACTAGACATTAAGTTGGAGTTAGTACCTTGAATAAAAGTAGGTTCAATTTACATTTCATTTTCCAAAATAGCCTTTTATGGTGCAAGGTAAATGGATTAGTGCCATCCAAATAGGGGTTTTGTGCTTACAAACGACTGTTAAGTGTGCCCAGCGTGCTCACATTTGGGGCCCTGTCAGGTGGATTGTGAGTGTGGACAGGTGTGTTCTGTAAGTGAACTTAGTTTGTGCCATGCTTTGTGTTGCTCTCACAGGGAGTATATTCAAACTTCAACAAAATTAAATCCTCCTGAGAACACTAAAGGCATGATTTATTAAATCTGTATCTGTGAGAAGTATTTGCTTGGTGCTGACTACTAAGTACAACTGGTATATAACGAAATGTAAAAAGGCCACACAGTCTGCAAAAAACAAAACAATGGTTTGTTACAGTGCTCTGTAGTGAGTGATTTGCATGATTTTAGGACTAAAGCCAGGGGCTTAATGATAATGATTTAACCTCATTTCTTTTTAAAGCAGAGGTTTGTTTGGTGCAGCAACAATATCCCATAGGACAAGGCAGTCTATATTTGGTCTCAGTATGCAGGGGTGTGGCCAGAAATTTCCATTTTGTACACACAAGCTCTACAGTTACACCCCCCCATTAAAAAATGTACACATCCTCTCCAAATGGTACCCCCTTCCAAACAAGTTGGATTGTTGCCAGATGATTCCTCAACTCTCTAAAGAGGTTCTACATGTATCTGTCTCCTAAATAACAACAGTCAGTAAGGTACCCAGATCTGTAAAGAACAAACTGCAGCCATTAATAGCCTCTTCTATTCATTACTTCAATTCGGTCTTCTGCGGCAGATCTCAACTCTGACTTCTGCCACTGAAGGTTCGTGGATGTGCTCTTAGAGGTGCAATTCACAAAATGCCAGGGGAGAGGGTCGGCAGAATGAACCACATAAAACAGAATTACAACAACACCAGAATGCCATGGGAGAGGGATGGCAGAATGAACCACATAAAACAGAATTACAACAACACTAGAATGCCAGGGGAGAGGGATGGCAGAATCAACCACATAAAACAGAATTACAACAACACCAAAATGCCTGGGGAGAGGGATAGCAGAATCAATCACATAAAACAGAATTATAACAACACCAGAATGCCAGGGGAGAAGGATGGCAGAATCAACCACATAAAACAGAATTACAACAACACCAGAAGTAACATTTTATTTATTTAGTTAGTGTTGACTGGGAAAGGAGGGCTACAGGTACACAATTATGTCGATTACCAGCCTTATCTGGGGGAGGGGAGTGAAACGCACAGTTCCAAACTAACATACATTATCAGATTATGTTGTGGGTGGTATTTTTTAGTAAATGGGGGAAATTTGGTTAGGACACAGTGGACATTCCCCTACCCTTTTGGGGAGTGCCATGGGACCTTTAATGTCCACCTGAACAACCATTAGAACAGGCAGACAAGACCTGTTTAATGTCTCATCTGAAAGACAGCACCTCAGGAGTGCAGCACCCCTCTCATGCTGCACTACAGTGTCAGGGTTGGAATTTACCCCAAGTTATTGGTGTGGTGTAGTACTCACATCCTTTCAATCCTCTGGCCTCTGAGGTGTGTGTGCAACCAGCTGGGCCGCCGACACTGTTAGATGTTAAGTTGAAGTTAGTACCTTGAACCATATTTTACTTTATTTGCAAAAAGCATAATCGGGGACAGCTCCTCACTACTTCTTCTGATTGCTTTTAATTGGAATATATGTAAACTAACCTTTTATGACCTAGACAGTCTTTGGTCCCCTATCGAGTATAAGATTTTGGGCTACCTAGTTTTGGGAACGGTTTAGATAACCAGACTGGAATGACCCACCCATTAGGCCTTTGGTCTGTTTATACTTGGGCTTATCCCAACTTTTCTAAGGCTATTTCTAACTATTTGACTAAGCATTCTTCTTATTGACTGCATACGGAGTTCCTTCTAAGAACAAGAATTATGTGTACTACAGTAACGTTCTAATGTGAAAATATGTTCATTACCTGAAAATGTAATGTAATTGTTAGTAGGTTCATGATGTTTGTATAATAGTCTCCTTTTCTACAGTGTGTCAAATAATGAAGACTTTACATGTCATCAGCATTGTAATGTCCTCTCATCTCTAGGCTAGTGCCTGGAGTCTAAATTCCAATACACCACCATGTGCCTTATGTTTAAGATGGTCCACTTATATACCTCCCCTACCTGAGCAACCTTATCATACTTAGACAGTCCCAGCGTACTCTGCAGTCTGTCTCCCTCCTCCTACTGGTAGCTCCCAACCCTCAGTCGGTAGTCTGGAGGAGAGTCTTTGCCTTTTCAGCTACATCCACCTGGAATTCCCTCCAGCACATGATTCTCTCCAGCACCTCTTTCCCATAATTTAAACACTATATCGCATGTCACCTCCGTGCCCCTCTCCTTGAACCTGTATTCGCAGACAGCATTCCTGCCCAAGTGGAAGAACTCCCATAGTTAGAATTAGCTTCAATTCCACTATGAATGACTATTAGTTAGCCCAAACTGCTATATTCAATGTCTTACACATTAATTGACCTGCTGTTACTTACGCTGTGTAAGCACTGTACTTATCTTGATGTAACATTGAACTTGCATTGTTGAATATATCTGTGTTAGCACTGCCTTGTTATCCACTGTATTTCTATGCCTCTGTATCATTTACGTATCTATTGTCCCAGGTCATCCCTGAAAAAAGGACTGTATTGTCTCAGTGGGCCTACTGATTACCAACATTTTATAAATAAATAAATAAATGTCATATTTATTGATTTCTTATAAATATTTGTTAATGGCTAATAGATTTTAACTGGGATTGTGATATGTAATGGTAATTTAAGGATTAATGGCAGCCATTTTACACATTGTAAAAAAAGCCTAAAAAAGTTTGAATTCGGGGTCCCAGGGTCATTAGTACTGTTTCCTGAAAATGACATGCTATTTGGTTTTGTGGTTTGCTTTAAAACAACATTTGTTAACTTGATCTGCCCTAGCTGAAAGAGTCAGGCTGTTTCTGTCCTTCTGACTGAGCCTGGGAGAGTGATGACATCATATGGGACTAGGCTACAGCTTCAGCAGGGTTGACTGACTGACTGACCTGCTTGACTGACGAGCTGTTAACTTCCCAATTGGAACAATCTGGGTGGTAATTGTTTGCTAGCCAAGGTTTTTTCAAACTCAGTCTCTGGTGTTTGCTCAGATGAATTAGCTGAAAATCCACATTTTGTTCTTCTAAAGAGCTGATCATTTGAGTTTCAGTGCTGAACTTGAAGTGGTATGATTTGAGAAATCAGTTTATCCATATCATAGCTGCTGCTGCCAGTTCTTTCTCATCAAAACTGTGTTTTTTTTTAGCTGTAACACCGGGTTGTTTATTTAATGGATATAAAGCAAGTCAAAAGTGTGTTAGTTCATACAAGTAGTTTGTCTTTTTAATGTAGTCTCAATAAATAGGTTAATGTAAGAACAGTATTTTCCTCTCAGATTGCCAGACAGGTACCGGCCACACTCTGCTATTTCAGGCACATGTACTATAGGAACTCACATATTTCAGTGCTTTGATGGTTTATGAGTTAAAATATATCATGCATATGTATAACTAGAAACACTACATGGCATCCTGATGCCCCCATCTCCTGCCTACAGCTGAGGCAGCAGCAATCTGCTGCCCCATGTCACCTGCCTCACATGTTCCCTGTCTCCTGCCCCAAATTTGAAGATGCTGCACCCTGCTGTACAATCTCTTGTCCCATAGAGTCAGGGCTGCTGCACCCTGTTGCCCCATGCCCTGCCTGAACAATCAGGACCTCAGCATTCTGTTACCCCCTGCTTGAACAGTTGAGGTTACTACACCCTGTTGTGGCTCTTCATCCCCCAACCCCTCAATCCGAGCCACTGCACCCTGTTCCCCCAGTTTCTATGACCACAGTCAGGGCTACTGTACACCTCTATACCCGAGAATCCCATGCCCCCTGCTTCCACATTTGGGGCTGCTGCACCATGATGCCCATACCACCAGAAGTAGGGCTTTTACTGCACCTTGCTACCTACATCCATTTTCCCAAATGTGCGGGGTGGCTGCACCATGCACGTCCCATCCTACAGTCAGGGCTGCTGTGCCCTGCTACCCACCCCCCATGTTCTGCCCCACAATCAAGGCTTCTTTCCCATGCTGTAGTCTGTTTCCTGCCACCATAGCCAGAGTTGCTGCACCCTGTTCCTGTCTACACAGTCAGGGCTGCTGTGCACTTCTATACCCGAGAATCCCATGTCCCCCTGCCTCCACATTTGGGGCTGCTGCACCATGATGCCCCTGCCACCAGAAGGGTGGGGCTTTTACTGCACCCTGCTACCTACATCCATTTTCCCAAATGAGCAGGGCTGCTGCACCATGCACATTCCATTCCACAGTCAGGGCTGCTGTGCTCTGCCGCCCCCCCATGTTCTGCCCCACAATCAAGGCTTCTTCACCATGCTGTAGTCTGTCTCCTGCCACCATAACCAGAGTTGCTGCACCCTGTTCCTGTCTACACAGTCAGGGCTGCTTTACCCTCTTTCACCCTACAGCCCAGTTCCTCCATAGCCCTATGACTCCACAGTATGGGTTGCTGCACTATGCTGCACCCTGCCACCAAAGTCATATTTATTTGCTGCACTGCAGAAAAAAAAACAGAAAAATGCTTTCATCTTGTGTTGTAAGGGTTAAGGACAGAGGGCATTCAGGTGCAGAAGTCTCAACTGTTTGGTCAGGAGACAAGGGAGGCTTTAGGGCACAGCAGCTCAAACTGTGGGACAGGATGCAGCAGCTATACCTGGGTGGAATTGACACAACCATGGGGACAGAGGACATGGGGCAGCAAATGCCCTAACTCTTGTGGCAAGTGGTAACATGGTGCACCAGCTCTAACTGTAGAGGAAAGGGGCTCTAGGGCACAACAGGCCACAGCAACCCTGCCTGAGTAGTCAGGAAAAGGGTACAACAGCCCTAGCTATGATACTAGGGGATTGTGGACAGCATGGTGCAGCAACCTTGACTGTGAGGCAGGACACGGGGGGGCATCAGGTTACAGCAGCCCTGACTGTGGGATGGGGTGCTCATGGTGCAGTAGCCATGCACATTTTGGGCATTAGATGTGGATAGCAGGGTGAAGTAAAAGGCCCACCTCTGGTGGCATGGGGCAGCATAATAAAGCAGCCCCAACTGTAGAGGCAAGATACAATGGACCCTAGGGAGTAGCAGCCCTGACTGTGGAGACAGGAACAAGGGGCAACAGTGTGCAATGTCCCCAACTGTGTGTTTGGGGGACACTGAATAGCAGGTTGCAACAACCCCAACTATTCATTTGTTTTTTTATTAGTCTTTGGTAACCGGGTAAGGCCCACTAGGCACAACTGCCTGTTTTAAGGGGCATCCTAGGAGCACTGGGTGGTTAAATGACTTGCTCAGAGTCACACAGTATGTAAGTGGAGGTTGTGAGAATCAAACCCAGGTCTGGTCTGCTGGATGTACCAAGCTCATTCACAGCTCATTACTCTAACCTCTAGGCTATACTTCCAGCCAATTCTGGCATGGGGAAGCATGGTGCAGCAGCCCTGACTGTTCAGGCGGATGGTGGGCAACAGGGTGCAGCAATCTCAATTGTGTGAGAGAAGACAGTGGGCAGCAGTGTGCAATGGCCTTGAATGTGGGGCAAGAGATAGGGCTTGTGGGGGCAGAGGACAGGGCATCAGAGTGCAGCAACCTCAACTATGGTGCAGGAGACAAGGGGCATTAGGATGCGATACACAGTTTCTAGTTATACAGTATGTATTTTCACACAGAAACCATCAAAGAACTGAAATCTGTCAGTTCATATTGAAAATGTGCCTAAAATAGCAGAGTGCAGAAGGCACTTCTTCGTCAATCTGAGAGGAAGAAAAAATTTTCCTACATGTATCTATTTATTGAGGCTACATCAAACTACTTGTATGAATTAACAAACTTTAGATTTTTTTGTATCCATTAAATAAACCTATATAGCTAGAAAAATAGTGTTAATGGGAAAGAACTGGCAGCAGGAGCTGTGCTACAGATAAGCTGATTTCTTAAATGCATACCATTTCAATTCAGCACTGAAACTCAAATGATCAGCTCTTTAGAAGAACACAGTGTGGATGTTCAGCTAATTAATCTGAACAAACACAAGAGACTGAGTTTATAAAGACCCTGGACAGCAAACAATTACCTCACAGATTGTTCTAAATGGGAAGCTAACAGCTCACCAGTCAAGCAGGAACTTACACCGCTGAAGCTGTAGCCTAGTCAAATATGATGTCATCACTCTCCCAGGCTCATTCAGAGGGACAGAAACAGCCTGTTTTCAGTAAGTGCAGAACAGGTTATTAAATGCTGATTTAAAGAAAACCACAAACTCAAATAGCATGAAATTTTCAGGAAACATTACTCAGAACACAGGGACTTGAATTCCTGCACTGTCGACTACATAACTTTCAGACTGAACCTCCAACATAGTTTCTTGCATTTGACAGGAAAAGGTTTGTTTTGTTTTTCCCAGTTTTGTGACTGCTGAGGCTCACAAAAGCGAGGCTTTTATTTTCTAAAAGTGGGAGCCTACTCAAGAAAGTGGCATTCTTCAGTTTTGCTAAAATACTGCTGTTAAGAAAAAATATGAAAAAAAAATGAACAGCACAAGCACAAAAATATCATTCTCTTTTCTTTATAATTCTTCAGTAAAGCCACCCATCAAAAAAAAAATCAACCTTGGGCCAAATTCCAATAAAACTAAAAATTTGAGGTTATAACTGCAAACCATTTCTGCATTACTGGTGAGCAAAAAACATTTTTAAAAATGTATTATTATGCATGTTCAACCTTGCAGAACTTTTAAACTGCTGAACTAACCAGTACCAAGGTTACACACATGCCAAAGTTTAAGCTATTCTGTCCAGTAATGGCCACATTTTTAAGGTAACAAAATTGGAGTTTAACATAAAACCGCCTACTCAGCTTTAATAGTAGTGGTGTTACAGCACCACTGTTATACACAGATTACATTTATTTGTTGGAGACTAGAAAATGGGAAAGGCACACTGAGCAAAGACTTGTTTCCAGGCACAATATTTGTTTTGCAAAAAAAAACCTACACAAAAGCAGCTATTAGGGTTACAAAAACATAATGTGGACAAAGTAAGGAAATTAAAATATTAAGGGTCAAAATCTCATAGGTCCTGGCAAATCAGGGGTGTGGTGTTCCTTGGGGTTTTCAGTCCCTTACACAACAGATTGGAGTCTTGCTCTACAACTCTGATTCTCCAGATAGGGCAAGCAGAATTAGTTATATCTTTCTCTTGCAGGCCTGCATGCCCTATGTGAAGCAGAAAATCATTTGTAACTTTTATCTTGCAGGGCACTGTATGCCATTTGCAAAGCAGGAGATCATTCATAATTTTCTTTGCACAGGGCTCCTGTGTGAAGCAGGGGATTATTCATAAGTTTCTTTGTAAAGGTCATGCATGCTCCATACCTATAGCTTATCCTTGGGTCAATAGGTTAGGGGAGATGGGTGGGCATTAGGGTTGAAAACCCTGAAAACTATCACACCAATGATTTGCAATGACTCATGAGACTTTGAGCCCTTTTTGTCTGCTTTTTGTAGCCTTAATAGATGTATTAACATTGTTTTATGCAATTACATTCCTTTACTTTTTGAGTAAGTAGGTCCAAACTTGTTTTGCATAGGCCCTTCAGGCTCTGTACAAAGCAAGACTGTCAGGGAACTTTGGGCTTGGTGCAAATCAGAAGCAAAGTCCTAACTTGCTTTGCACAGGGCCTGAAGCAAGACATACAGTGCCATTTGAGCCCTCGAAAAAGCATGGCATGTAGGCCCTGTATGAATCCACAAAACAGGAGGTATATCCCAGGGCCTGACCCTATATGAAGCAGGACATACAGGGTTCTTTGGGCCTTGTGCAAAACAAGACCCTCAGGGCCCAACTTGCATCACACACAGAGCCCTTTGGGCACTGCGGGAAGCAGGATGCACAGGGTCCTTCATGCCCTGTGTGAGGCAAGATGCCCAGTCTTGTGTAAAAGAGAAGATGGGTTCTAACTTGCTTCATACAGGACTCTGCAAGCCCTAAAAGAAATATAACATGCATCCTAGTTTGCTGCATGCTGGGCCCTTTGGGCCCTGCATGAAGTATGTATGCATGAGTCCTAACATTTGTTAGCACTTAGTTAATTTTGTAATGATCTTTCTGCTTCTTTATACATTTTCTTACTAGCTGGCCTGATGGCTCAGAGGGCTAAGGCATTGCAAAGCACCTTACCCCCTGCCATGCCAGTGACCCGAGTTTGGGAATAAGCTTGGGTAGCCAGGGATCAGCATCATGGGAGATCTGGGAGAGGATCAAGCAGCCACCTGGGAGTGATGAGCTGTCCCGGGTCATGACTGCCACTGCATGGAGACCTGGTATTAGCATCAAGGTGAGGGAGACTGACATAAAGTCGGGTGGGTGGAAGGGGCTGGCAGTTCCTGAGCACATGTGCACCTCCATGTGTGTGTGCCATCTGAGTTTGTTGAAGCCCTGGGAGAAAACAAAGGTGGAAAATGGAGGGGGACCAGGCTTCATAAAGCCTTTGCCTGAGGTGTTACAGCCTGACCTGCCACTCCAGGAGGGTTAAAGGAGAATCTGGATGTCAGTCTGTGGAGGAGCAGGATGGCCCTCCCCACGGTCCCACTACAGGTGGAAAATCCATTGGGATATGCCCCCAGGGAGGAGCAGAGCAGCAGGCCAGTCGATGCCACCTAGGAATAGGGCTGATCAGCCACCTAATTCACCCAGAAAGATGAAAAAGGTGATTAAAAAATTGTTATCTTTAGAAAAAAAAAAGATATGGAAATCTTGTTGTATTTAGAAATCTCCTGGATGGTATCACCCGGGTACTTGGTGGAGAACTTCTAAAAGCTGAAACAATGGAAAATAATGATGGGAGAAATTATCTCTAACACCTGGAAGCAAGTTTATAATAGCATTTTATGGAAATGTTTCATCCCAGAACCATGTTTTAATTGTCACCCCAGGACAGAAGTAGATTTTAGAACAGCTTTTGGTACCACGGATACCACAAAAAATGTGGGACACCTTATGGCAATGTTGCAATGGTAAATTAAATGTATGGAATAACCATCCTCATAAGAGCACATCACAATGATTCTGTCTCAGACCTGAGTGTGTAATGTCACTTGAGACAATGGACCACTTATTCTTAGATTTTTTTCATAGATAAAAAGTATTTTGACACTTTTGCAAATAGATGGATGGAGAAAGGTTATACTCAGGTATCTTGTGAACTTTTGGTATATGGGGAATTCCATGGAGGGTAGTGGAGTAAATACCACCCAGGAACATTAAGAATTCTGTTTACAGTCCTGAAGTGAACAATCTGGCAGGTTAAGAGGCTACTTGTTTTGCAGCAGAAAAATATACCTGTAAGAGTGCTAGTGGAAAAAATAGAAAGGAAGATCGCTACCTGTATATGGTGAGGGGGAGATTAGGGAATACTACACCCATATAGTGGCCTTCACTGAGGTGCTAACTGCCATGACTGAGGGGAGATTTGGGAATACCACACCAGTGTCTTCAACAATTGGCTGAAGGCATGGTGCAGGGAGTAGGGGTTTGGTTACACTGGGGAATGGGGTCCTGTTTGGAAGGATAGATGCCTGTACAAAGGAGGTTGCCTTCATACATCCAGGAGGGGAACAGTAGTCCTGAGTGGAAAGTTTAAATGCTACTTCAACAGGTATTTGAGCTGGGGGGGAGGCAGAAAAAACAATTGAGGATCTGAATCCCCCCACCCCCAGGAAATGGAGCAACAGAGAGGAAAAGCCCAGGGGATATTAATTCTCCTTGGGTAGAGTGGTGTAGGGTAAGGACAGCAGAAGAGATGGGAGGGTCAGGAGGTGGTTTTAATGGTGAGCGATGAGTTAAAGAGGGTGGGCAGAGAGAAAATTAAAAAGGGGATGAAAGTACCAGGCATAAGGGAAGGGTGAAGGATAGAATATGAAATGAGGGGTCGGTAGGGCAGAGAAACACAAAAGGAGTGGAGCACTATGTGTGCCAACCTAAGGAGATTAGAAAATAAAATTCCTGATCTGGAGGCAACCATTATGGAGGCAGACCTGTATCTGATGGCCATAACAGAATCATGGTGAACTGACAACCACAGCTTAGATGTGGACATTCTGGGATACAACATGTTCTAGAAGGACAGGACAGAACAGGGAAGGGGGGCTCATTTTATATATGAGGGAAGGCATAAAGGCCACTGAGATACAAGGACACAACAGGGACATTGAAGGGCTGGAGGTTTTATGAGTTGACTTAGAGACAGGGACCAATGATTTTATCCATGTGAGAGTGGTGAATAGACAGCCAACACAAGGAGACAAGTTAGACAGAGTTCTAGGGAGGCCATAGGCAAAATGACAAGCAAAGGGGAGGTATTGATTATGGGGGGAATTCAATCTCCAGATGTAGTCTGGAGCATTCTTGCTGCAGTTACAACAAAAAGCAGGGCCATCCTTAACTCCATACAGGGGGCATTTCTCAAGCAGCTGGTTACAGAACCCGCTAGAGATGTGGCAGTGCAGGACCTTGTTCTTACAAACAAGAGCAGCATTTCAAGAGTCACAGTGGGTAGCCCCCGGGTACAAGTGATCATTGTACAGTGTGGTTTAGTATACAGATTGGGTAGGAGAAATAATACAGTGGGACGAGGGTCCTGCACTTCAGGAAGACAAAGTCTAGAGAAATGGGAGACTGCCTTAGTAAATACCTCAAAGGAGGAAATGGATGGAGAGGAGTGGAGGAACAATGATGGAAAAGAATAAAGGAGGGAATAACTAAGGCAACTGCAACTTTAAAGGAAATAAGCAAAAATAAGAGGAGGAAGAGGGTTTTCAAAATAGATGGCTAAGGTGGTAAGGGAGCAAAAGAACAGCTTTTAAGATGTACAAGAAGACCCAGACTGAGGGGGACAGGGAGCTATATCTAGATAAACAAAGGGAGGCAGGAAGGGAGACGAAGGCAGCAAAATCACAAACAGAGGAGAGAACAGCCAAGAAGGTCAAAAAAGGGGATACGACTTTCTTCAGGTATGTGAGTGAAAAGAAGAAACCAAGGAGTGGGGTAGTGAGGAGAATATGGGTAGAGATTATGTCAAGGAAGACCAAGAAAAAACTAAACTGTTAAATGAGTACTTGTTCTCAGTTTTCATGGTGGATGGAGGTCAGACCAAAATGTGTCAGCAGGCACCAGGGGGAGCAGACACAAGTTCATTTTCAGAGGAGAGAATCCAGAGGTGATTGGAAGCCCTAAAGGAAAATAAAGCCATGGGGCCAGATGGGATCCACCCAAGGGTGCTGAAAGAACTGAGCTTGTTGCTAGCTGCCCCTCTAACAACACAATTCAACAACTCACTGGTGATGGGGGGACTAATTCCAGAGGAAAGGAGGAGGGCCGATGTGGTCCCTCCGCACAATGGTGACAGGAGAGAGCAAGGAGGAGGCTAGTAATTATAGGCCAGTCAGTATCATGTCAGTGATGGGGAAATTAATGGAACTTCTGAAGGAAAGGACTACTGGAGTACCTGGAAGCAAACAGGCTGCAAGACCACTGGTGGCATGGTTTTACGGAGTCATGTCAAACAGATCTCATAGATTTCTCTGACTGGGTGACTTAAGGAATTGGACCAGGAAAGGTAGTGGACATGGCCTAACTGGACTTCAGCAAAATCTGTGACACTGTGCCACAAACAGGTTTTGCACTCCCTTGGTTACAAAACTGGCAAAATACATAAAGCATAAAAATACAGAACAGTCATTGAAGAATCATCCTGCCATCCTACACAGTCATCATATAAATTTCAGCCCAATCTCCACAGCCATTGTAAAAATAGATTTTACTTCCCTTTTTTATTAGTCACGTGACCACAATGGTTACATAGTCAGTAAATTTACCAGAGTAGGTTTTGTGAAAATTTGATTACAAGTGCTTCAGTTTTTGTGCTGTGCATGTGCAAAAAAAGGAATACATTTTCATTAGTAACTTAAAAACTACTTTTTGTTTTGAAAAACGGACTTCAAAAGAATCAGCCTTGAACAAACTCAGACAGACCTATAAGTTTCAGCTTTCAAAGCCCAACCCTTTTTTTGCTATAGCTGAGCGAAAGAAAAATGTCTTAATTTTCATATTTGCATGTGTTTTCAACCTTCTAGAACCTTTAAACAACTGAACCCATCATTAGCAAATTTTCCATGTCCTGAGATCCTGGGACAGACTTTGGGCATGCCAAATTTCAGGCAAATCAGTTAAAGGACCAAGGGCCTGATTCCAAGATGCATTGTGTAACTCGCTGGAGTATGCAAGTTGCGCCACGCGGCACTATGCCATGGACCCTGTGCCATATTCTAACACAGGCAGGGTCCCTGGAACTTATGTCCTGTGACTTGTGGTAGCTGCAGGCTACACCACAGGAATGGCATAATGCACCTGGGCACTGCAAGTCACAGCCCGTGGAGAGCTGCACACCCAGAGCCCCCCTCACCCTGGAACACCACCGCATGCACCAGGTGGCATTGAGAAGGAGCTTGTCAGGTTGCATTGGCATTTGGGGGGCACTTTACAAAATGGCCCTGGGGAGTCACCACCAGTTGGGGCAGTGGGGGTCATGTGTGTGTGTTGGGGGGTATGAGGAGTCTGGCAATATGTGAACCGCAGTGCTGCAGAGTGAGCATCCATCAATTGGCACGGACGGATGCAGCTTAGACCATCTCCCTCCTGGTCTAACTCTGCTCTACTATTGCAGCTATTGGAATAACGTAAGTGGGTAATGGCAGCTGCCCTTTTGGAATAGGGCGCAGTTGCTGCTGTAACCCACCCTTGCGCCATGCCGCTGTGGGTTGCGGTCGTAGTGGGTGGCATAACCCACATTTGGCACAACCTGCATATGGCATGGCACAAGTCACCTTTTGGAATTGCAACTTGTGTAACACATGGTGCAAGTTGTGAATTACACCATGGGGTTTGGCGTAAATCACCTTGCGCCATGCGTAAGGCGTCTTGGAATCGGGTCCAGTTATTAATGTCCAGAAACTGGTGTTTAACATTAAACTGCCTACACTGCCCTAATATAAAGGTGCTACCATGCCAGTATAATATATACTACCCCACACACACAATTCATACCTTTAGCAGTGCTACAGATCTAAGATTTCTTTGAGTGGGACGATGACAGCCTGAGTGGGCCTGGGAGGGACATAGAACATTTTGTGAAATTTTATTCATAAATAAGCATAAAAACATTGATTTCTAGATATTCTTCCCTAACAATAACAGTATTTTATAAACATTGCCCTTTAATGAGCCCAGAGGAACCAGTCCCAAGGCATGGATGAAGCTGTGCCTTCTCTGTTCTTATTCAGGGAATCTATACACCTCATGAATGCCTATTTTAGCCATTTAAAAACATTTTTGACTAGGGTTAAAATTATACCAGTCATGCACCAAAGCATCAATGTTAGGATGAGAAGACATGTCGGTTGAAAAACGGGTGCATGCACATGGAGAGCATGAATTGGTGTGGCCTAAAGTGAAGATTTAGGGGCCCCTAGAACTGCCAGAATGGTGGCCTGTGGATATCATTGCAGGAGACCTCGCTCTGACAACAACTGCAGTGGTGTCCAGGTGGAAAGTACAAAGCTGATAAGCTGGGAAGGGAGAGGGACAGGCTAATGAGAGGGTGGGAATGGATACACTCTGCCACCTACAGGACAGACCTAGTATACCGTGTACTATTTAGTTGCTGAAATGTCAGACACTGACATTCAAATTGTAGGAAAATGAGGGACACACATGGACCCTCATAATATGGGAAAGACAATCAAACACATGGCTAGGTAAGCTCAGAACACTGGACACTAGTGTTATACAGTAAGTCTAGACTTTAGCTTTGTGCCTCCAACATAACAGAAAATGGAATTTTTGCACTAAAGTTTGAGTTTACAATATGAGACAGACCCTTATCTGTTTAAGTAGTACCTGTTCCACGTGGGGTAGAGCAATTACGAGTGGATGAGGAATGTCCCTTGTAGTGTCGGGAGATTGAGAGATAAAGACTCTGCTTCACAATTATTGCCAGGGCAGTCTGAGACTCAGAGTGGGCTGTCCAGAAACATACTCTAGGCTTGTTTACACTGCTGTCCCACATGCGTGTGTTGCAGCGGTACAAAAGCAGTCATGTGGACGCATACTGTAGCATATTACATTGCCTGCTAAGCCTCTCAGCAGGTCAGAGCAGGAGAAGGAATGTATTCCGGAGTCAGCAACTTAAGAAGCCATGTAGACAGGCTGCGACACTCATTCTGGTGCACAGCACACAATGAGATCATCAAATTCTCGACCACCCTGAGACTACCAGCCCCTCTCAGACAGACCTACTTAACAGGTCACTGCAAACTGGACAGGTCCCGGGGGACTGGGGAAGGACAGAGGTAGTCCCACTTCACAAAAGTGGTAGCAGGAAAGAGGAGGACAATTATAGGCCTCTCAGCCTGACTTCAGTGGTGGGTAAATTAATGAAATCACTACTAAAGGAAAGGATTGTGGATTATCTTGTGTCCAGTGGATTGCAGGATCCAAGGAAGCATGATTTCGCATCAGAGAGGTCATGTCAAACAAATGTGATAGATTTCATTAACTGGGTGACCAAGGAGTTGGATTAGGGGGGAGAGCAGTGAACGTGGCCTACCTGGATTTCAGTAAGGCATTTGACACCATTCCACATAGGAGACTGGTAAGTAAGTTGGAGAACCTGGGGGGCATGGGTAATAAGGTGGTAACCTAGGTAAGAAACTGGTTAGCAGATAGGACACAGAGGGTGGTGGTAAATGGAGTTCGCTCACAGGAAGGGAAGGAAAGGTAAGCAGTGGAGCACCTCAGGGGATCAGTGCTGGAACCGATCCTCTTCAATGTCTTTCTAAGTGACATAGCAGAGGAACTGGAAGGAAAGGTCTGCCTCTTTGCAGATGACACCAAGATCTGTACCAGAGTGGATAACCTGGGGGGTGGAAAGGATGGGTAGGGATTCAAAAGGACTGGAGGACCGGTCAAAGGTATGGCAGCTGAGTTGTAATGCAAAAAAGTGCAAAGTAATGCACATGGGCCATAGAAAACCAGGATCAGAATACGAAATGGGCCGAGTGACATGTACAAAGGTCAAGCGGAAAAGAGACCATGGGGCAATCATATCAGATCACCTAAAGTTGGTCAGGCAGTGTGACAGGGCAGTCGAAAGGGCTAGTGGGATACTGGGGTGCATAGGAAGGGGAATCATCAGCAGGAAGCGGGAAGTGGTGCTGCTCCTATATAGATTGTTGGTAACACCTCACCTTGAGTACTGTGTCCAGTTATGGAGACCACATCTCAGGAAGGACATAGAGTGGAAGTGGTCCAGAGGAGGGCTACCAAAATGGTGAAGGGTCTGCACCAAAGGCCCTATGAGGAGAGGCTTAAGGAGCTAAATATGTACATCGTAGGGGAGAGGAGGAATATGACAGAGATCTTTAAATATCTCATGGGGGTAAATAAAGTACAGGAGGGCAATATTTTTCAGAGAAAAAGGTGCTCTAGAACAAGTGCATGCTATGAAACTGGAGGGGGATAATTTCAAGAGAGATGTGAAAGAGTATTTCTTTATAGAAAGGGTGGTGAATGCCTCAAACAGCCTTCCAGTGGAGGTAGTGGAGGTGAAGACAGTGGTAGGGTTTAAAAATGCCTGAGACAGGCACAAGGGAATCATAGGGGTAAGGAAGGGAAGGGAAGGGAATGGAAAGGGAAGGGAAGGGAAGGGAAGAGATGGAGCAGTTGATCAAGTTGAGTCTGCAGCAAAAAATGAAGGCCTTAGTAAAACAAAAAAAAAAAAAAAAACTTGGACAGATTGCATGGGCCCACTGGTCCTTACCTGCTGTCACATTCTGTGTTTCTATGTTTCTCTAACCTGGCTTTCAATGGGGCTGAGAGGAGCCGCATAAACACTTTTCAGGATTGTCATGAGCGGTGTTGGATAGAGCAGCAGTCAGGACCAGAGACATTGCATCAACAGTGTAAACATGGCTACAGAAACACATAATTTGACAGCAGACAAGGACCACTTGGCCCATGCAATCAGCCCATTTTTTTACCTGCCTATTCTATCACCGCAGACCATACTGTATCTCTGTCCCACTTCCCAACTAAGATTCCCTTTTGCCTATCCCATACCTATCCCATGCATGCTTGAAACCCACCACTGTTTTCATCCGCACCACCTCCACTGGTAGACTGTTCCAGGCATCCACAACTCTTTCAATGAAGACGTACTTCCTCACATTTCTCCTAAAATGATCCCCTTCCAGCTTCATTTCATGCCCACTTGTCCTGGTGCATCTTTTCCTCTGAAAAATACTCCCCTCCTATACCTTGTTCAACCTCATGAGGTATTTATGGGTCTCTATCATGCCCCCCCCCCACTTTCCAGAGTGTACATACTCAGGTATAAATAGACACAGAAGGAAGAGGACAGACAGGTGTATCATGAGAAGCAGAGGGAAGCAGGGAAAGCAATTAAGAGTGCAAAGGCACAAACAGAGAAAAAAATAGCTCAAGGGGTAATTAAGGGGGTCAGGACATTTTTAGGTACATAAGTGAAAGAAAGGAAGACTAGGGGAGGGAGTGTGAGGTTAAGAAGGCGCCGGCGGGGGTGTGTGTGCAGAGGAAGATCAGGAGAAAGCAGACATCCTGAACAAATACTTTTGTTCAGTTGTCACAGAGGAAGGGGAAGGGGGTGGTCCACATGAAAGCAGCAGGAGCACTGGGGGTAGGGAGGTAGAAATAAGTCCCTTTTTTCAGAGCAGAGAGTCCTGAAGGGACTTGCAAATCAGAAAATGGACAAATGCTAATGCTGATTTTCAAATGCTAATGCTGATTTTTTTTTTTATATGGTGCCCCATCCATCAGGCTCTGTGCACCTTACAAAAACAGATAAACAATTACTAAAAGTTAAAACAAATAATTAAGAGGCCACGCCAAAGTATAAATTAAAAAAAAATGAGTTTTCGGCGATGTCTTAAAAGCTGCCAGTGAAGGAGTTCCTTTCACCTCATGGGGAAGGATGTTCAAAAGAATTGGAGCTGCCACCCCGAACATCTTATCACCTGATGATTTCAAGCATGACCGTGGAACAGAGAGAAGGTCTGCCTCCACTGACGAGAAGGCATGAGCAGGAACAGTGTATGGAAGCAGGAGGTCTTTCAGATGGCCCAGATGCAGACCATGCATGGCCTTGTATGTTAACAAGCAAACCTTGAAACTGATGTGCCACCTGGCTGGAAGCCAGTGGAAAGCATGGATGACAAGTGTGATATGCTTGGAACAAGATGTCCTGGCAACCAACCGGGTTGTTGCATTCTGAACCAGCTGCAGGTGGCACATCAGTCTCACAGATAGCCCCAGGTAAAGAGCATTGCAATAGTCCAGTCTTCATGAGACCATGGCATACATTAGTGTTGCGAGGTCAGTCGGCTGGAGATAGGTCCTGATTCGAGCAATGTTACGGAGATGATAAAAGCCACTGCAGACAACAGCCGATTCCTGGGATTCCAAAGTCAGCTTGGAGTCCACAATGACCCCCAGATTCTTAACCCTATCTGCAGTACAGAGGGTCACTCCCCACCTATGATGGAAGGACAGTAGCCCCAGGTATCACGGATGAGCCACGCAAACCCAGCTCCATCAATAACACCTCCATCTTAGATGGATTCAGCCTAAACTAGCTGGTCACCATCCAGTCCTGAATATCTTTAAGACACTCACTCAGTTTCAAGAGAGCCACCCTATCGTCAGAGGCACAAGACTCATGCAACTGGCTGTCATCGGTATAGCATGACAATGCAAAGCCAAAGTATCTAATGAGCTCCCTCAGAGGCAGCATGTACACAGCAAATAATATGGAAGCCAGGATTGCCCCTTGAGGCACCCTATAGCAGAGTGCTGCACTGCTCAACGTGTAAGAGCAAAGTACCACTTGCTGCATTTTCCAGTTATGTAGGACTCAAACCATCACAAAACAGTGCCAGAGAGTCCCACATAGTGCCTCAGACAAGACAAAAGCACACCATGATCCACTGTGTCAAATGTCTCTGAAAGGTCTAGAGGGACAAAAATAGAGCATCGTCCACTATCCCTTGCTGAGAAGAGATAATGAAATACCCTGCCTGGGGCTGTTTCTGTACTATGGCGAGGCCAAAAGCCAGGTTTGAAGGGCTCATATAAGTCATACATGTCCAGGTGCTGTTCTAGCAGCAGTGCCACCACCTTCTTGATCAATTTCTCAAGAAAGGGAAGTTTTGAGACATGTCTGTAGTTGAGAAGATCTTCAGGGTCCAAAGAAGCTTTTTTTTTCACCACCGCCTTTTTAAGGGCAGAAGGAAAGACACCCTCAAGAAGAGAACTCCTGATGATCTCTACCACAATTGAACCAAGCAAGTCCCAGCATTCTAAACAGGGTCCAATGCACAGTAGGTGGGTGGCAAGCCAGACGCCACCTGTGAGATATCATCCAATGGGACTGACTCATACTCTGCCCATAAAGGTGTAATACCTGTGTCCCACACAGACTGGACACTATCAGACAATGAAAGGCTGCTTGTTGAGATCCCAGCCTGGATGGAGGATACCTTGTCTAAAAAGAACCAGTTAAAATCCTGGCATTTTCAGTGAGAAAAGACTGTAGACAGATTGGTTTTAAAAATCTGTCAACAGTGTTGAAAAGCTGAGCCAACCAGTTGCTTCCAGCAGCAATCACCCATGACAGGAATGCTGTCTTTTGTAGGGTGATTACCTTCTGATACTCACAGTAGACAGTTCTCAGTGCCAATTTGTCCACCACCATGCGGCACCTCAACCAGTGACACTCCAACCTTCACCCCTTAGTCTTCATCCTCCTCAGTTCAACATTAAACCAAGGTAGTCTGAGGTGTGAAATCAAGGGGTGCACATGGACCAGTGACAGAGAGTCGAAAGAAGAGGAGAGGGCCATGTTGTAATCCTATACAGCTGCTTCAGTCAACACCTGTTGTGCAAGTCGTCTGCATGACTGAGAAGTCAAGGTCTGCCAGGACGCTTTGAGGCTCCAAATGTTTAAAAGAGCCATACCCGACCATCTCCATGGGGGGGTTAAATGGGGAGCTCAACAAAGAAGCTAAATGACATGATGATCTGACTAAAAGACCAGATCAACTTTGACATTAGTAATGTCAAGGCTGACAAAGCTATGGGGCCAAATTGTATTGAGTGAGCTTACGGAGGTACTGGTTGCACCTCTGACAAACCTATTCAACAACTCACTGGAAACAGGAGTGGTTCTGGAGGACTGGAGGAGGGCAGATGTAGTCCTGCTTCATGAAAGCAGTAGAAGGGAGAAGGCTGGCAAATATAGGCCAGTCAGTCTGGCATCTGTGGTGTAGAAGTTAATGGTGTCACTGCAAAAGTGAAAGACTTGTGGAGTATCTTGAATCCAGTGGGTTACAAGATGTGTGTTGGGGGGGGGGGGGTCATATCAGACAAATCGGATACATTTCTTTGAGTGGGTGACCAGGGAAATAGATCAGGGTGAGGTAGTGAATATGGCCTACTTAGATTTTAGTAAGACTTTCCACACCATTTCATACAAGAGGCTCACAAGGAAACTGAGCAGCTTAGGGGTGGGTCCTAAGGTGGTAAACAGGGTAAGAAATTGATTAAGGGACAGATGACAGAGGGTGGTGGTAAACAGAGTTCACTTTGGGGGAGGGAGGGTGAACAGTGGGTTGCCTCGGGACTCAGTACTGGGATCCGTCCTGTAATGTCTTTATAAGTGACATTGCAGATGAGCTGCAAGGGAAGGCATGACTCTATGGGGATGACACCTCCATATCTTTTTCCTTTTGCATCTCCTTATACGTCCTGAAAGCTATCCTTTCTAGTCTTTACCTTTTCTTCCACTCCATGTGAGAACCATAGTGACTTCTTTTTTTCTCCTGGTTTTGTTTCCCACCTTTGTGCAGAGGTTAGTTGCCTTCACTATACCTTCCCTTAAACCTAGGTCTCCCCCCCTTCACTAGGTCATCTCTAAGGCATTCATCCATTTTTTATGTCCATTGTGTGTGCAAGCACAGATGAACATGTTGACATGAGAGGTGCTATAGAGGGGTGTGAGGGGATGTGTCCACTGGAGAGCTCTGATCATCAAGGGGCAGGTCTGCAGCAGGTGAATCAGTAGGCAGGCTACCAGTGAGTCAATTTCTGTTTTGGGGGCGGAGTTGGCAAAGTTTTCAAAGGACACAGCTGAACCAATAGTGACGTGGCTCAGTCCTTTGATGTGTAAACAGCCCTGCAAGAGATTACATTTATTTCCAGGTTGCGAGTTCACACTACCATCATGTTTACAGTGACAATGGCAGTTGCTGTCAGGAACGAGCTTGCTTAGTATGAAAAGCCTGCTTGAGTTGCTATGAACGTGCTGAGCCTGTCTTCAAAAGCAAATCAATCCCTCCCTACTCCCTCACCTGCTCCTGTCCTCCCCGCTTCCTCCATTCCCGTTCGAGCCCCCCTCACCAGCAGATCACTCCCTCCCACTGCTGCTGTCTTCCCTGCACCCTCTGTTCCCCGTTCCTCCAGACACTAGGGAGCCCACTCCAGTGTCCAGAAATGTACACAAAATCATTCCTTTTAAAAAATTAAAACCATCCCCAATTTCTTTTTTTAAACTTGCAAAAAAGAAAATGGTCCCTCGTTGTTTCCCCATCCTGACTCTCCCACAGTGCACCCACCTCCCTGCACTCCCCATTATCCATACTTAGGACATGTCTGCACTCTTCAAAGCTGACTGGCAAAGTGAGGATTTCATGGTAAGCCAAATAATAGAACTCAATGAGGGGGTTTCAACTTAGGTTGATATCTCAGCCATTTTTAGGAATTTTGGCCAAAAATTTTTAACATGGGGTTCTTGGGACCCCACCTCCTGAACACTGTCGCTGTCACTGTCATTTCATTACTTGGTCCCGAGAGGTGATTTTGCGGTTGCTACACGGAATCACCTTTCGGGACCAAGTAATGGAACCACAGTGCCACTGATCATGAGGTGGGGTCACAAAAAGCCCATGCTGCAAATTTGGTGAAAAAATTCCAAAAAATGACTGCGCTATGAGCATGCATTGTGCAGTTTCTACGTACGCTCCTAACTTTTCCAGCTTTTAATATTTTCACTCCAGATTTTCAACATTGCCATTGTTTCACACCTCCTTATGAACAGTACAGCTCTCATTTTTCCTCTCCTGCCTAAAACATGTTTTCACACCTGTGGCACAGAATGGCGTGGTCGCTCAGCAAAATCACCTTTTGGGACAAGTGAACGAAATGACAGTGACACTCTTCATGAGGTAGGGTCATAAGAATGCTACGTGGAAAATTTGGTGAGAAAATATTAACAAACAACAAAGTTACGAGCATGCACTTAAATTAGCAAACACAGGCTCGTACCTGTGGTACTTTACAATATTTTGACCCCAAATTTTCATCATAGCCATTTCTTCACTATACCTCATGAATGTGACAGCTGCCATTTTTTATATCCTGGCCAAAATGTTTTTTTTTACATCCCTAAAGATGATTTTGCAGCCACTGTGTGAAATTACCTTTCAGAAGGAGTTGAAATTGTACTCTTCCTTTCTTCATGAAGTGGCATAATAAGACAGGGATGTTGAAAATGTGGTGTAAAAATATTAAAAAAACAATGAAGTTATGAACCCGTGTTCAAATTTGCCAATGCTGACTCGTAACCCCCACACCCAAAATGGCACCAGTGCACATAACGAACATTCGGCATTGACAAATGCTTGTTTTAAATCTGCTCTCCTGAAGTCCAGGACCCTCTTCCTTTTATAGTTTGCTTCTGCTGCTGTCCTTATGTTGAACCACACTGTATGGTGATCACTAGTCCACAGGTGGCCACCAACCTTGACCTCTGCAACACCATCCCTGTTTTTGAGCACCTGGCCTAGTACTGCCCTATCATGAGTGGGCTCCCTGACTAGTTGCAGGTCTGAATATAAGCAATGGATGACAAATAATACATGTACATTCAAAATGCGTCAAATATGCACTAGTGCAAATATGCAAAATCCTAATCTCTGCACACCAAACCACAGGCTATGCAAGTTCATTCAATTAAAATGTTCTCTTAGGAATAGTTCAATCTCCCACAGCAAACATAAAAAGAAAATGATGAACTCAGGACAAATTGTTTTCAAAGAAGCAGGGTACCTGAGTCTTTACCAATTCCAAAGTCACTGTCCTCATTTGTAACCTGTGTGTCTGTGAAAGTATATTTGTTATTCGTGTCAAGCACCATCCTGCACAATAGCACAGCCACCATTTCCCTGCTTTATTTTTATTTATTTTTGACCAGGAAAGACACACTAAGCTAAGGCTTATTTCCAGGTGCATCTTGGGAGCAGAGGGAAGTAAGTGACTTGCTCATAATCATACATTATGGAAGTGGTGGCGGTGGGATTCAAACCCAGTTCTCCAGATATGCAACTCAGCGCTCTTAACCACTATGCTACACTGCCTCCCAGTAAGCTGTTGTTTTGAACAATCACCTTTTATTCCAGATGCAGATGATATCCGTTTTAATACTGTTTTTTGGAAGCAGTCGCACTTCTCTGTAGTAAAAAGTATTGTATCACTAAGAAGGGAGGCCCCCCCCCCCACACACAAAAACATGCCCATACTGTGGTCTGAGCAAACTTAGGACATCCAGTTTTCCAGGTTCTGTTGCTGCCTCCATTGATGTTGACTGTGACTGTTTAACAGCACCTACCCCAGTCACTACAGACACCAAGGACACTAGCTGGAAGCCCTAGCAATCAGGTGATAACGACACATAAAATGGAGCGAGAAAATCCTGTGTCTTGCTTGGTTATTAGCCCTGCACTAGAAGTGTCTAATGCATGACTAAAAACAAGTGCTTTAATCCAGGTCACAGGACAAAAAACAAATCCTTGGGCAAATAGAATATTTGAGTTTTTAGTCGCCATTTGCCTTTCCTGTTTAGCGAGAGTACTTTAACGAGCCGTCGCCCCCCAGCTCCCTTGAAAGAAGATTGCCCGAGTAGCAAGACATACTGTAATGGAGAGCCATACTGTGTAGTCATATTTGTGGCACACAAGAAGTTTTTAAAACATTTCTAGATTCCATTTTGTACCCCTCTTGCAGCCAGCCATTCACTCGTCCTCACTGTCCTGCCACTTGCTCCATTGCTCACTTATTTCCTTTTAATGAGTCACCAGCAGTTCCCTAATAATGCCCCCACATTTCACGTCCAGCTGTCCCCGCATCTTTTTATTAAAATCTCTGCTTTCAGCACCCACTGAAGAAGATGGTGCCTAATGTATGCGCGTCCCCCCCCCAGCCGCTGCAATCGCTCGTTCGTTCATTAATGACAGTGCAAGAATGGCCGATTGTCACTGCCGGCCACGGTACCCACACTGAAGAATTGTCTTAGAAATCAACAGTAAAACACAGCAGCTACATCAGATCGATGTTTTTTTTTTTCCTCCCTTTTGGGTCTGTTTTAAAAATCTCTTACCAGCTCTTTTCATGCTGTGCTCGTGCCTTTCCTCCTGCCGTGCCATCCATGCATTCGATCTGGTCAGTTGCCCCTCTGCCACCCACTTTCTTGTACAGTTAGGAAGTGCTATTATTATATAAAAATTTTGGCTAAATTTTGAGGGAAAAAAAGGACCTCAGTTTCGATGTACTTTGTGTGTGTGTGTGCGCGTATGTGTGTGTGGGGGGGGTGTTGTTGGGGAGCTAAAGCTATGGTGGGCACACTAGAACAAATATCCTAAGGGCAAACAAAAAAATACAGCTCTCCACTGGAGGCAGAAGAACTATTTTACAATCAAGCATATTGAAGATTTTAATTTTTCTCTATGTAAACATAAAACTTTAGATTTTTATATGTATTTAAAATACATTTTATAAGGCCCATTTTATGAGTGTAATAAGACACTCTGGGGGTGTTCATTAGACATTTCTAATGCATGGCCAGGGCCCGTCTTGCACTGCCACGTATTTGCAGCAGAGGTGTTAATCACATCTGCCATCTGGACCACAGGAAGATTAGCAAGGAAGTACAGTTTGCTAAAATATGGCATTTTTATTTGCTGAAAACTTTCTTTTTCTGTGTTTCTGCTTCTTCTGCTGCTGGTTTTTCTGGTAATTTTATTAGTAGTGGGAGTTGGGGGAGGTCAGGGCCCCTTTGACCCCAAATCCACTTACTAAGATTCAGCTAAAGCCATGTTTTGAAGTGTCTGAGACTAGCTTGGTCTGCTCCCAAAATCAGGAATCTGACCCTTAACTTGTTCCTGAATGCTCTATTTAAATGTCTTCAATGTAGGCATTTCTCAGTTTGGTGGCAAAGTGGAAACTTTTATCCCAGGAATCAAGTTTATATTACAGTGGTGTGTCTCTGATTGCGAGCGCTTTTCTGGACATGTCAGAGCCTGTTTCTCTGCTTGGTTCCACACTTTCAGTGCCAAATAACCCTTGCCTGAGCCAGGCATTCAAACCTATCCAAGGCAATGCAGCAGACTGAGCAGACTTCACATTTGAGGGCACCTTCAGGTAAAATCAGCCTTCTGAATTGGGGAGAGGGACTGTAACATGCTCTATTCTTCCCTGCATTGCACACCCTTCCATCATTTGCCCCACCTTTACCCTGGTACTTAAATCAATGCTTTAAAGTATGTCTGGAATAAAGTTAAGGGATTAATAGTTACTCAGAGGGGTAGCAATAAGGAAAAGGGTGGTGGTGGGGGTGAGGGCATAGACACCATTTAGACATTAGGCCCTAGGGTAGCATAGGGTATACAAGAGCAGACTGGATGAAGAAGTGGTCTTTTTCTGTTTACATGTTCTATGTTTCTATGTAAAATCAGCGTCACTGGCTAGATAACTGAAAGCATACCTCAAACTTTTTCACTGAAATGAGGGACATGGACATTTTGGACACTCAAAATGAGGGACAGTGAGGGACATAGGCCCTCAGAATGAGAGACACATCCCTAAACATGGACATACAAGCTCAGAACACAGTGAAAACCATAGTGTTTACTTGTACAAAGTTTATTTTGGATTTAGTATTTTAGAATATCAAGAGTTTCTGCTTTAAAGTCTGAATTTACATACTGACATACTAACATACTGTAAGCCAGCAGAATAGGCCTGATGGTCTGTCATGTCTGCTTGGTAGCCAGCCCCCTAATGGGTGCTCGCTTTTCCACCCCCCTAGCCCCAGAGGGGGTCAATTTTAGCTTCAGTTTTCCCTTATACCTGTCCCACCATTACCTGAAGCCCTCCATTGTGCCCTCTTCCACCAGACTCCCAGGCAGTGCATTCCATGGCTCCACCACCCTCTCAGTGAAGTAATGTCTCCTGCATTCCCCTCTGTAGTTCCCCCCCTCTAGCTTCCACTCATGCCCCTGGTTGTCCCCCTTAGTCTGAACATCTCATTGGCTCCGCCCTTGCTTATTGCTTTTACATATTTGAAGACCCCTATCATGCCCCCCCCGTCTCTCCTCTCCTCCAGCGAATACAGCCCAAGTTCTTCCAGCTTTTTCTCATAAGATCTCCCTCCCATGCTTTGAATCATCCTGGTTGCCCTCCTCTGGACCCTTTCCAGCAGTGCTATGTCTTTCTTGAGGTGAGGGCTCCAGAACTGCACACAGTACTCAAGATCCAGTCTGACCAGGCACTATACAGAGGGAGGATCACCTCCCTCCTCCTGGATGTTATTCCCCTGGCTATGCAGCCCAGTATCCTGTTTGTTTTTGCTGCCATTCTTCTGCAATTTACAGCACATTCTCTGTGTGGGCAACACCTTTTCCATGAAGGACGGATGAGGGACAGAGCAAATTTAAGGGGCAAAATGAGGGATGTCCCTCGTAATGAGGGACACTTGTGAAGTATGACTGGAAGGTTGTGGGTTCCAGCCCCACACCAGGAACTTGGGTTTATTCCCTGTACTGACACTGTAGTGCAGCATGAGGGGGTTGCTACACTCCTAGGATGCTGTCTTTTGGATGCGATGTTAAACCGAGGTTCAGAAAGGCTGACTTCCAAAAAATGAGGAACAACATAAGTAGCCAGTTAATGGAAACAGAGGTGAAGGTCATGTGGGGGAGACTCAAGACTGCAATAAAGACTGCCACAGATCAATGTGCCAGATGGATCAGCAAAGCAAAAAGAAAAAGAAATCCTCTTGGGTTTTCCAAGGAAGTGGCTACCACTGTCAAAGAAAAAAAGAAGGCGTACAGCATATACCAGGAAACCAAAACTGAGAAAGACTGGGAGTCGTACAAGGAAAAAATGAAAGAGTCTAACAAACAAATTAGAAAGGCAAAAACCCAGACAGAAGAAAAGATAGCAGAAGGGGCAAAGAGAGGAGACAAATCATTTTTTAGATACATTAGGAACATAGGAAGACAAAAGGTGGGGGGGGATAGTAAAAATTGTTACTGAAGAAGGGAACTGCACCAAACATGACCCAGAGAAAGCTGAAATCCTCAACAAATACTTCTGCTCGATGTTTAACAAAGAGGACCCAGGGGATGGCCCAGCCCTGAAAAAGCACAACACCCCAGGACCAGTGGTAGACACAAGTCCCTTTACAGAAGCCAAAGTACGGGAGGTGCTAAATAAACTAAAAGCAGACAAAGCCATGGGACCAGACGGGATGCACCCCAGAATCCTTAAGGAACTGGGGGCAGAATTAGCAGCCCCTCTGGCACTTCTATTCATGAAATCCTTGAAGAGCGGTGTAGTACCCAAAGACTGAAAAAAGGCAATAGTGGTTCCATGTCACAAATCAGGCAGTTGCGAAGAGGCTAGTAATTACAGACCAGTGAGCCTCACGTCTATAGTAGGGAAACTAATGAAGACACTACTCAAACAGAGGATCATAGCATTCCTCAAAACTAGTGGTCAACAAGACCCTAAACAGCATGGTGTCACAGCAGGTAGGTCATGCCAGACAAATCTGCTCGAGTTTTTTGACTATGCTACAAAAGTAATGGACGATGGTGGGGCAATGGATGTAGTCTACATAGACTTTTGTAAGGCCTTCGACTCAGCTCCACACAGAACGCTGGTAAAGAAGCTTGACCACATAGGTGATGGTCCAGAAGTAGTCAGATGGGCACAAAACTGGTTACAAGGCAGAACCCAGAGGGTACAGGTTAATGGAATGCAATTGACGGAAGGCAGGGTGACCAGCGGAGTGCCCCAGGGCTCAGACCTGGGGCCTCTTCTCTTCAATGTTTTTATAGCAGACATCACTGACGGACTGGAAAGGAAGGTGTGTCTTTTCGCAGACGACACCAAGATATGTAGCAGGGTGGACACCTCAGAAGGAGTGAGCAAGATGGAAGCTGACCTCAAGAAACTAGAAGAATGGTCTGGAGTGTGGCAGCTGAGATTAAATGCCAAAATGTGTAAGGTCATGCACGTAGGAAAGAAAAATCCAAGAAAAGAATATTACCTAGGAGACGAAAGACTGGCAGCCTCAAACCAACAATGAGATCTGGAAATCATAATCTCAGATGACTTGAAGGTTAGTAAGCAGTGTGAGAAGGCAACAATGAAGGCCAACAGAATGCTGGGCTGCATTGGGAGTGGAATCACGAGCAGGAAGAGAGAGGTGGTACTACCACTGTACAGATCGCTGGTCAGGCCTTACCTGAAATATGGAGTCCAATTCTGGAGGCCTCACCTCAGGAAGGACATTGACCAGGTGGAAACAGTACACAGAAAGGCGACAAAAATGAGTCATGGTCTGCAGTACATGTCCTATAAGGAAAGACTTTGGGGACTTAATATGTACTCCCTGAAGCAGAGAAGAGAGAGAGGGGACATGATTGAAACATTCAAGTACTTAAAAGGCATTAACATGGTACAAGCACAGGAACTTTTTCACTTCAGAAAGAGCTCCAGGACCAGGGGACATGACCTCAGGCTGCAAGTTCTCTACCAACACCAGGGTATTTTTGAGTGGTAGACGCTTGGAACAGCCTGCCCCAAGAGGTTGTGAGGGTCAACACTGTGGGGGGATTCAAGAATGCATGGGACAGACACAAGGGAGCCCTGACTACAAAGGGCAACTAGAATGTCAAAATAGGTCTAAAACAAATGGGCAGAATAGATGAACCTAGCGGTCTCCTTCTGCTGTCAACTTCAATGTTTTTATGTTTCTATGTTAGTATCTCATTTTCAGTGGTGTCCTGCTTTAACACATTTTTAGACTGTAATTAACTGATTGGGATCCAATTAATACCCTGCCAGACATTAACTTGGCACTAGACTATTTTGTGGCAAAATTCACTAACATTGTTGATCAACACATCCCTTTAAAGAGTTACCGATTAAAAGGTATTAAAGCACCATAGCTTACCAAGGAATTAAGGCCGCTCATGTCCACTCGCGATAAGGCATAGAGGACTTATAAGGATAGTGGGCTACCTACCAACCGGCAAACATATAGGCAACTAAGGAACATCTGCAAGAATTCAATCCAAAAAGCTAAACAACTGCACTTCAAGAGACTCCAGATTGAGCATTTTAGCAATCCAAAAGAATTCTGGTGATAGGTTAACTCCCTTTTGAAGGGTAACACCTCTGAGACCCCCAGTTCCATTGATGCCCAGGGGGTCTCTCTCACTGACCCCACCCATCCATTGCCTCTGGCTTTAATGAGTTCTTCACCAATCTGGATAGGTACACATCAGTATTTTCTAATTCATCCACTCCCTCTCAACTTGACCCCCTGCCATCAGTCGACTCTATGGACTGCTCTGCCATTCATCTATAGCTTGCAACCCTTGTGGAGGTTCGCCGTCTCCTCATAAACCTAAAGGCTGACAACTCACCTAGCCATGACACTCTAGAGCCTAAATTCCTTAAGTTGGGAGCTGATGTCCTAACTCACCCTGTGCAAGATTTATTTAGTTGATCCTGCCTTACTTGCACCGTCCCTGAAAAATGGAAAATAGCAGTGGTCGTCCCCATCCACAAGGGAGGTCCCAACTCGACAGTGGACAATTAATAACCTATTTCAGTACTTTGCCCTCTAGCAAAAATACAAGTGCGGATAATCTATGACCACCTACAGGATTACCTTGACCTCCACCATCTGCTCTCAACTTCTCAGTATGGGTTTAGGAAAAACCACAGTACTCTTACAGCTCTAGCTAAAGTCACCTCTGACATAGTCCGTGAGATGGACCATGGCCGAGCCACTGGAGCAATTTTCATAGACTTGACCAAGGTTTTTGATTTGGTTCAGCATGGTATACATCCCTGACATCGACATGTCGACAACGGAGTCCCCTACAGTGACAACAGTGCCATGTCACTGTAGAGGGGCACAGCCCCCTGTGTAGGGGGGGTTTGGGGGGGTAAAGCCCCCGGAAGAAAACATTTGTTGCTTCTACAAACCAGCAGCTGACTGCAAAATGCAGTTGACCTGCCGGCTTCACTGTCGGGTCGTTTGACAAATAGTTTGTCGATGACCCATCGTGGCTCCGTTAACCATGACCTTCTATTACAACAACTGCATGTCCTTGGTCTTGATGCTCTGCCCCGTCCTGGACCCAAAGTTACCTTTATGGCAGTACCCAAAAAGCAAAATGTGCAGGCTCCCTATCTGACCTGAGGTCCATTACCCATGGTGTCCCCTAGGGCTCCATTCAGGGGCCATTACATTTTTCTCTGTATATTAATGACCTCCCTAATAATTGTGGTGGGGCCTCTGTTCACCTATATGCAGATGGTGCTATCATATACTGTTCCTCTCCTGATATCGATTGGCTCAGTTCAACACTAGCCTCCGATTTCCATACCCTTGAGGACTGGTTCCTTCAGAAGCAGCTTGTCCTTAATACTAAAAAAACAAAGAGCATGCTATTCTCCAACCCATCCCCACCAACCCTCCCCCCTCTGACTATCCTCTCACATATGGGGGATGCACTCGAATCACTCAGGTCCTTCAAATACTTAGGAGTCACCTTAGATCCATCACTTACCCAGGATGCACATGTTATAGACATTACTAAAACTATAAACCAAAAAATCGTTGTCCTCTTCTGCATCCATCCATTCCTTACATTGACCTCATGCCACAAGATTGCAGATGCCACACTCCTGCCCCTCCTTATGTGTGGTGCTCCATTACTACTGTCTGCTTCCACATTCATACTATCATGCCTATCACAGGCCTACCATAGAGTTGGTAGGCTTGCTCTCTGGGCCAATGCTCAGCACCATCACTGCGATGTCTGTCTGCCCTCAGATGGCTACCCTATGAATTTAAATTACACTATGCCACACTAAGCTTTATACATAAGCATGTACATTGCTTCACTCCTCCTTGCCTTACTGATATTGTTCAACGTTGTCTCCCTCAACGGACCCTCAGATCTACCTCCTTTCCTCTTCTCTCAGTGCCAAACTTAAGACTCTCCATGGCCCAGAGATCGTTTGCATTTTCTGTTGTGTCCCACTGGAACTCTACCTCCTTCTGTACTGGTTTGCACCTCCCTCTCTCAATTTCAAAGGTCGCTGTTAACTCATCAGACCGCTCCACCTTGCTCCTGCTTCCGCTGACTCCTAACCCCTGTTCACTTCTTACATGATTCTCCTAGCAAAACTTCCCACTCTCTCTCTCTCTATCTCCTGCTCTCCAAGACAAAAAAAATGTAAATGATGTATGTATGTAAGGTTTTGTTGACTGTACTTCAAATTGCTTATTTTTGCATAACTGAATGCAATTGATGTACTCTCTTACTGTATGATTGCTGACTGTGCGTTAGATTGCTTATTTTACATAACTCAATGTAATTGATGTACTCTTTTACTGTATGACTACTCCTTGTCTAATTTCTTGTGTCAATGAATGCACTGTCACTGCACTGCACTTCCTGGGTCGCCCCTGAAAAAGGGACTGTTTTGTCTCACAGGGCCTACCCAGTTACCAAAATTCAATCAATAAATAACTAAATAAATTTCCCAGGATAGGGCAGCTGAGAGGCAATATCTGCTTTTAACTGGGCTATCACATTTTGACCCCAAATGTCCAACAGTCTTTTTATGACCTGACGTTATGATCAAGACAGGTGAATATTTATAAAATCTCATCTGAAAGGTGATTTCACTGTGTGTGACTGTTGAAACAAATTTTGGAGGGGATTTGAAAAATGTCACTTGCAATGTCCAGGTGGTGGGGTAACACAAGGGATATGATTACCATAAGGGGCCCAAATCTGCAAAATATAAAGTTATGAGTAAATGTTAGAACAATTCATTTCCTCATAACTTAGTTGTTTTTTACATTTTTACCCCAAATTTTCAGCATAATCTTTTATGATCACTCCTGAACATGACAGGTGTCAATAATAAAACAAAGGCTGAAAAGTCATTTTGCACCACAAGTGTTAAAACACATTTTAGGTAAGATCTGAGAAATGACAGCTGTCACATTCATGAGGTAGTGTGAAAAATGGGCATGTTGAAAAGCTGGGTAAAAATATTGAAAATGAACACTGTTATGAGTGTGCATTGAAAATTTGCAACATAGACTCATAACACAGAAATCCAAGAGAGGAATACAGGATGGGGAGGACAGGTTCTAGCCACCACAAGTCAGGAGAGAGACCCTGGGGGTTATCATATCCAATGACCTGAAGTCAGCCAAACAATGCGAAACAGCAGTGGGGAAAGCAAACAGATTGCTGGAGTGCATAGGAAGGAGCACAACCAGAAGGAGGAGCAAAAGAGGTGATGCCACTGTGTAGATCAGTGGTGAGGCCTCATCTGGGATACTGTGTCCAGTTCTGGAGACTGCATCTCAGGAAGGACATAGAATGGAAGCAGTGTGGAGAACAGCAACAAAAGTGATACATGCACTGTACTACAAGCCTTATGAGGAAAGACTCAGGGAACTTAACATCTACTCACTGGAAGAGAGAAGGGAGAGGGGGATATGATAGAGACTTTCAAATACCTTAGAGGAATAAACAGGGTACAGGAGGGGAGTATATTTCAGAGAAGAAAGTACACAAGGACAAGGGGACATAACATGAGGCTAGAGGGAGAGAGGCTTAGGGGGAATGCTAGAAAGTATTTTTTCACAGAGAGGGTGGTGGATCCATGGAACAGCCTACCAGCGGAGGTGGTGGAAGTGAAAACATTACAGGGATTCAAAACAGCATGGGATAAGCATAAAGGCACCATACTGTCCAGTAGAGAGTGGGACTAGCAGTCCAGATAAGGGTAGGGAATGCCAAACCAAGTAGGGAAATGGCCAGACTAGGTGGACTGCTTGGTCCTTTTCTGCCATCATATTCTATGTTTCTATAACTTTGTTTTCTCATATCTTTATCCCAGGTTTTCAACATAGCCTTCTTATGACACCACATAGCTTTCATATGAGCCCACCTCATGAACAAGGGTGGAGAACATTTTCAAATCCTGTCCAAACGGTGATTTTTTGCCACAAGTGTGAAAACACATTTTGACCAGGATTTGAAAAATAACAGCCTTCAGACTCATGAGGTGCTATGAAGAAATGGCTATGTTGAACATTTGGGGTTCAAATATTGAAAATTACCAAAGTTACGAGCCTACATTTGTAAATTTCAAAGTAGGCTTATAACTTTGTTTTTTAATATTTTACCCCAAATTTTCAACGTTGCCTTCCTATGACCCCACCTCATGAACAAGGGCAGAGAAAATGTTCAACTCCTGTCCAAAAGGTGATTTTGTGCAGCAACCGTGAAATCACCTTTTGGGATGCAAAACACATTTTGGCCAAAATCTGAAAAATGACGATTGTCACATTCATGAGGTGCTGTGCAGAAATGGCTATGTTGAAAATTTGTTGTCAAAATTTCAACATTTCCAAAGTTACATGCCTGCTTATGTACATTTCAGCATAGGCTCATACTGTAACTTTGTTTTTGTTTTTTTATATTTTTACACCAAATTTTCAACATAGCCTTCTTATGACCCCACATCATGAACAATAGTGAAGAAAATTTTCAGCTCCTGCCCAAAGGGTGATTTTGTGCAGCAACCATGAAATCACCTTTCAGGATAGCTTTGTCTAATTTCACTGCCATTGTTCATGAGGTGGGGTCCCAAAAGAAGCATGTTGAAAATTTGGAGCAAAAATATTCAAAAATGGCCATGTTATGCCACTAAGTTCAGAACCACACTGAAATACATTGAACCACATACCTGATTTCCTCAGTTTGCAGTCTGGCTTTGAAGGGAAGGGAACATTGTTTAACCAGGAGTAGCACACTAAGCTGGAGTTTGTTTCCAGATGTGACCTGGGAGCACAAGGAAGTTAAGTGACTTGCTCAGGATTACACAGTATGCAGCTAGGCAGCTGTGGGATTCAAACCCAGGTCTCCAGATCTGCAACTCAGGCCTTAACCCACTGCGCTATACTAACGTGTCTGTGGTCCACAGAAGATTATGGCATTGGACTCCCAGTAGGTAATTAAGGGCTTGGGGGATCATGGGATGGTGAGTGCTGAGTGGGAGGGTTGGGTGGGGACTAACAGTGAAAGCGGACATCAATGGAGAGTTTTCATTTTACAGGGTTAAAAAATGATGAGGATGGTTTTCTTTATTTCAGGTGGCAACACTGGGGGATTGAGCACCCCCAGTGTAGGTGTTATGTTTGTGGGGGGGGGTGCTGGGTGCTGAATGGGAAGGTTGGGTGAGTGGACAGTAAAGGCAGTGGCAAAAACATACATTGATGAATGGTTTTCTTTCTTACAGTGTGTATATATATATATATATATATATATATATACATACACACACACACACACACATATTTATATATATATACACGCACACTCACATATTATACATACATATACACACATTTATTTATTTATACACACAAATATTCTCTGCAAAAAACTTTGTTGATGGACCATTAGGATTCCAATGTCAAAAGTAGGGAAATGACATCTTAGGAATCACAGTCCTAAGACCCCACCTGCACCCTCGGTTTCCAACCCTAACACTCTCTCACCCTGCATACAAGAATGAGTATGAGGGGGGTGCCTTGGAGTTGCAAACCCTAATGCTCACCCCATTCCAAGAGTAAGTAAGTTAAGATGGTTACAGAACAAGAGAATGGGGTGAGCACAAGGGTTCACAATCCCAAGGTGCATTCCTCACTCCTATTTCTGCATGCAGGGTGGGGTAAAATGCTAGGGTTGGAAACCGAAAAGGAAGAAAGTGAAAAGATAGCAAAGATTGGAAAGATGTAATTTCCCTACTTTTGATGCTGGAACCCTAATGGTCCAATAGCAACGTTTTTTTGCAGAGAATTTCCTTACATTTTGAGAAAATGTAATCAAAGGCTTATTTGTTTGTCGGCGTCCTCACCCCTCCATAATTTTTTTAAGAGATTGTAATTGTATCCTTATTTCTCTGTGAGAGCTCAAGGCCCTTCAAGACCTGTGCTCCCATCACTCCATCCTCCTTTTCATACAGTATTTGTGTGTGGGAATTCAGGGACCTCTTGGCCCTGCACAGCTATCCATGCATCAGACCCTAGTAGTATCTGTATTTAGGAGGGCAGGGCTCTCTGGGCCCTGTAATATCATCCATGCATTACTCCTTAATAGTATCCATATTTGTATGTGGGAGTGCAGGGCCCTCTAGGCCCTGTGCTGCTATGCATGCATCAGTCCCTAATAATATCTGTATTTCTCTTTGGAAGCGCAGGGCTGCATTATTCCTTAATAGTATCCATATTTGAATGTGGGAGCACAGGGCCCTCCCATCCATGCATCAGTCCTGAATAGTATTCGTACCCCAGTTCACAAACATCTCTGTAACACTAACCCAAACAGCTATTTCTAACCCTAACCATAACTGCAGAACAAGTAATATTTAATGGTGGGCACACATGACAGAAAGTATACCTCAGCACTCTGAACAATATCAGATATATGCCCCCCATTAACTTCAACAGGCACATAACCTTACCCTAACCTAACTCCATAACAAGTTATATTTAATGGGAGGCACACACAACAGAAATGGTACCTCAGCACCCTGAACAATATCAGATATGTGCCTATCATTAACTCCAACAGATACTTGAAAGAGCTCCTGGTTCATTATAGCCTGCTGCAACAGCTCCGCTCGACTGACGAGGGGGTGCTGGAGATTCTGGGGATCAATTTAAAGTCATCTGGTGCATGGGCCTTTGTATTTGTGGCACTGACCCTCTGGAACTCTCTGCCCCGTCAACTTCATGAGTGCAGGAAGGTGGGGAGTTTCAAGCAGGCACTTAAGATGTTTTTATGGGGGAAAGCGTTCCTGCTATTTGCTTGATTTTAATCTGTACTTACTGTGCTTTGTCTTATTTGTACTGTACAGTGCTTTGGAATGCCGAAAGATGCTTAACAAATATATTTTATAATAATTATTATTATTTTTATAACCTAACCCTAACCAGAACCTGCACGAACACAAAAATTTCTATAGAATAACATTACAACTTTCACAGGCCATAGCTTACTCAACTTTTGGAGTTAACTGTAACACTATATATGAAATGAAAGATCTCACTGAGTACTTCAACATTAATGCATCATACCAAGGACAGTCATCACAGGGTACCCACAGCACCCCAATATTTCCAGCAAAATTAAACATGGCACTTAATGCAGAATACAAAGGCAATCTTCCTCAACCTTGACATACAAATGTACCTCCTCTTGGACAACAAGCTCACCAAGTTTCAGACAACTCCCTTAAAATTGATGGAGTTATGCCATATAAACCTGAAATCAGAATTTTATCCATAATTCCTAAACCACTGGGAGTTAAGTGTAAACTTAAATTTATGTTACTCTCTGGGGCGAGCTCCATAGACTGGAGGGGTCAAAGCCCCCTTTCTACCCTCTCCTGAATGTACACATTTCCCTTAACCATAACAGTAACCCTAACCCTAATGCCTAAACTATCAGGAGTTAGGTATTAGTCAACATGTATGTTACTCTGTGTGTCAAGCTGCACAAAGTGGAGGGGGCACGTCCCCCTTCTAAACTTTCTTGAATTTCCCTTAATCCTCCATAATTTTTTTAAGAGATTGTAATTGTATCCTTATTTCCCTGTAAGAGCGCAGGGCCCTGCACTCCCATCACTCTATACTCCTTTGTGTATTTGTGCGAGGGAGTGTAGGGCCCTCTGGGCCCTGCACTGCTATTCATACATCAGTCTCTAGTTGTATTCGTGTTTCTCTTTGGGAGTGCATGCCTTACTTCATCAGGATTTCAGACAATGCTGAAGCTATTGAGTGTTGATACTGCTTGTGCGCTTGGGCCGGAGGAAGGTGTGGCAGCTTATAATAAAGCTGTCGGGGCCGCCTTCAACTCGATCACACCTGTCCATGTCTGACCTCGGTCTTCCCACCTGAGGCCCTCATGGTTTGATGGGGAACTTAGGGTGTTGAAGTCCAAAGGCTGGAGGTTAGAACAGTGTTGGGAGGCACTTTGCCCTGGAGGAGGACAAATTGACCCTGAGGGTACATTATGCAGCCTATCAGGGGGCAATCTCCCATAAGAAGGCTGATCTTCTGTCTGGGGGGATTGCTGCAGTGAGGAACAGACCAGCTCAGCTCTTCCGCATGGTAGACTGACTTTTATATCCAGTCTGTCTTCATGCGGGGGGAGCTGTGTCAAGTATTAATTGTAATGAGCTTGTTCTGTTCTTTGCTGACAAGGTGTTCTCTATCAGGACAGAAGTCCTGGATGGACCACACCTGGAATAGAGCCTCGGCTTAGCATGCCTTTCCGAGTTACCAAATGTTTAAATAAAAAAAAAGTTTCCTCCATCCCCATTCTTGGGAGTTGTGGTGCCTGGCCTGAGCCTTGTCAGAGCACCCCAATTGTCTGGGCTGAGTTCAGTCCTGTTGGAGTGGATGAGGTGGTTGACATAATCTTAATGCTGCAGCCTACCTTTTGTGATCTTGATCCGGCTCCAACCTGCCTTTTGGTTGGATGTTTGGACCAAATAGGGCCTGTGGTTTCTGCAATTGTTCAGAGTTCGCTCGAGAGTGGGGTCTTTCCCGGGGTTTTGAAAGTAGCCTCGGTTAGGCCTTTACTGAAAAAACCCTTGTTGAACCCAGAGTGTCTCAGCAACTACAGGCCAGTCTCGAACCTCCCATTTTTAGGGAAGGCTCTTGAAAAAGTGGTAGCCATTCAGCTAGAGATGCATCTTGCCTTTTTGTCCATTTATGAGTGTTTCCAGTCTGGCTTTAGGTAAGGTCATAGCACCGAGACCACGCTGATTAGGGTATTAAATGATCTTCTAATGGCTAGGGATTGAGGAGAGCATACCATCCTGGTCTGCCTTAATCTCTCAGCAGCATTTGACACTGTTGACCATGGGATGCTGTTGGATCATCTGCAGGACTAGGTTGGACTAACTGGTACAGTCATCAACTGGATTTGGTCCTTCCTCATGTACAGGATGCAGAGGATAATAATGGGATTAGTCTCCTCTGACCCAATGCATCTGTCCTATGGCATTCCAAAGGGGTCAATATTGGCACCTCTATTGTTCATAGTGTATATGGTTCCATTGGGAAACATTATTAGGTGAAATGGACTGGGTTTTCATTGTTATGCCAATGATACCCAGCTATACCTGTCCTGTGCCCCTGGTAACCAGATGGCGGACTCAGTGATAAACAGCTGCCTGGCTGAGGTCCAGGCTTGGGTGACACACAATTGGCTTCGTCTCAACCTGGACAAGATGGAGGTACTAGTTGTGGAACCAGGCCACCGTCGTAATGCAGGGGGTGATGTGATTACCCCTGGATTAGTCCTTCGTTGTATTCTTCTCATTTCCTCCAGTCAGGTGAAGGATCTGGGTGTGATCCTAGATGACAGCTTGACTTTTGAAGCGCAGGTGTCAGCCGTTATCAAGACTGACTTTTTCCTTCTGAGGCACATTACCTGGATCCAAACCCTGTTACCAACCAGCGACCTACTCACCCTGGTACATGCCTTTGTCACGTCCAGGTTGGATTACTGTAATGCCCTTTACCTGGGGCTATCTGGAGGTAACCTTCATCAGCTGCAGCTAGTGCAGAATGCGGCAGCAAGGTTGCTGACTGGCACCTCTAAATTTGATCATATTACACCTGTCCTCTGCGAGCTGTACTGGCTGCCGGTGAGATGGAGGATTACCTTCAAGGTCGGACTTCTGTCCTATAAATACCTGCATGGGGAGGGTCCAGTCTACTTGAAAGACCTGCTAATCCCCCATTGCTCATCTCAGCCTCTCCGCTCCTCTGAGGGTGGCCTACTTGTGATTCCCAGAGCTAGGCTGTGGCAATCTGGAGACAGGGCATTCTCAGTTAGCACACCAGCTTTGCAGAATTCTCTATCTCGCCATCTTTGGGAAGCTCCCTTAGTGGAGGCCTTCAAAAGGGGCCTTAAAACACTTCTCTTTCAGCAAGCCTTCAACTGATTTTGTCTGACTTTTTTGATTATTATGTGTTCCCTGCTGTTTATTAACTTAATGTGCTGTGCTAACTTCTACTCCAAATTTATTTACTTACCAATTCTTACTACTGCTTTAATTTGCTCCATTGCTATTTCATACTTGATTAATTTCGGAGCACGTCTTTAAGGTACGAGCTCATACTGAATGGTTGGGGATGGGTGGGGTGCTGGGTGGGCTGGCATGGCTGGGTGGGGGGTGGGGGCCACTAGGCTGCCAGGGCATGTGAGGGAGGGATGATAGCACCACCCTGTGGGTCTTATCTCCAATGGGGATTTGAGGGCTGGGGGTGTTGGCAACCCTGCGGGGCAGGTATTAATGGTTTGGGAGCTGGGGATGTTGGTAGCCCTGTGGGGCAGGTATTGACAGGTTGGAAGCAGGTTGTGTTGGCAGCCCTGTGGGGCAGGTATTGACAGGTTGGGGGGCAGGTTGTATTGGCAATCCTGCGGGGTAGGTATTCACGGGTTCGGGGGCAGGTTGTGTTGGCAGCCCTGTGGGGCAGTTACTGTTGGGTTCAGGGGGCAGGGAGTGTGGGCAGCCCTGTGGAGCACCCACTGGGGTATGCTGGGCATGGGGAGAGGACAACTGTGGCATGACTGCAGGCAGGTCTACAGGCCCCCCGGGGGGGGAGTCTGTAAGTTACACCAGCTTTTACGCTGCTGGTTCTCCTCCAGTGGTTCTTGTAGCACTGCTCTTCTGGAATGGGGAGCAACTGCTGCCGTAACCCCCCTAGCACCATGTCACAGGGGGTTTATGGTGTAACTGCCGGCGTAACAGCTGTTCAGCACAAGTGGCCTGCAACATGTCACAGTCCACTTTGTAGAATCGTGCATGTCGCAACTGCTGATGTAAGATGCTACATGTGCCATTCTACTTGGTGCAAGTGCTGTTACGCCAGGCGTAACTTTTCTACAATCGGGCCCATAATCTCTAATACCATAAAATTCTTACTGAAAGTGATCCAGCAGCACTTCTAGTGTGGAGACCTTTTTTGTAGCACAAATTGACATCTAACCCGCCATATCCAACATTTAATACAGGCAAACATCAAAAACAATGTGCTATGTGTTCCACGTTCCCAACAGTGGTTTGTCTCCAATTTAAAGTTGCATATGTTACTCTCTTTAGCTCCAGAAAAGTCCATCTGTTTGCTATCATTGACCAGAAAGATTTACTGTAACTATAGGTGAAAAATAAATGTTCTGTTGTTTCAGTCTCCTCCTGGCTTTCTTGTCTAGGGCATACTCTCCTGCTTATTTGCGTATGCTTGTGCTTAGCATTGCCTTTTATATTTAATCTGCCGCTTACACTTAGGCATAACGCACTCCACATTTTCTTGGTATTCCTCCTTTCCGCTAATTGTTTTGTTATTATCTCGAGTGCCACTCCAGACTCAGGTACAAAGACAGTGGGCCTGATTTATGAATGGGGACACCGGGCTTGTCAAACTCATTTTATGGTGCAGCTATGCCAAATACTTTGACGCAACTTACACCCGATTCAAGAAGATTGGGCGAAATTGCAACTAGATTCCTAGTTTATGGCACAATGCACCGAAGATTTGCTGCAAGCCCCATAAAAAGGGACCCAAGATTGCTGCAAGCTAGACCAGGGAAAAGCTGGTCTAAATTGTGGCAATTGACACGTGGGATTTAGAATCCCATTCACTAGCTAGGGAATGCCACAGGCCCTGTGAGGCCCATGTTTGGCACACCCAGGACTTGGGGCATTCCTGGACGTTTTGTGACCTGGGCCCTGGCTCTATATACAAAAAAGGTTTTAGAACATGGTAATACAATTGCTTTTCACAGTTATAGATAAACAGACCCACTCACAGGTTTGCTTATTTGGTATTTTGTGATTTAAATAAGATACCAAACAAGCAAGCCGGTGAGTGGGTCTGATTCTTCATAACTGTGGATGGTTTACTTTGAGGGTATATGGAGCAATTTCCCTGTGGGTGTATTTCTATATTATAGGTACGGGGGCACATGGCCCAGTGTGTGTGCTGTGATACAATTGCTTACCAGTAGAATCACAGAGTTGACTGGGTGTTAATAACCAACATTTAACATGTCATTTTTTGTAAACAAACTGTAAAATAGGATGTTTGTAAGATCAAAAAGAATAGAGGAATTTCCCTGTTTATCCTGGCCAAACTTTCCCCATTCACTAAAAAAAAGAAAAATATTTATCACGAACAGCTTAATGCGGTTCACGTTAGGTTGATTTCCATCTATATCTCTCCCTTACCCCAGGGACAATGCTGAAAATGGCAGAATTTCCTAGCCATCCTCTCCCAGTTAGCAAAAGCTAACTAAACTGAAATTTGCAGTTCGCCATCCCTTGTGAGGTGGCAAAACTCTCGTAACTCACCTGTTGCTCTTCCACGTGTGAGTTATTGTCCTATTCCCTCACACCTGAAGATAAATTGCATATTTTGAGTCAGGGCTTTGCATATCCATTTATGTCTGTCAATATGTCTGATAGCTCCAGTTTCTCTCAGTTTTTGTACTTTGACAATACTTAAAGGAGTAGTACACCCTTATATCTTGTAAATGTTATTTGCTTCATTGTCAACAGACAACTCTTTTCATGCAACTTTTGGGGATATATGTGTTTGCCTTAGTTTGTCTTCACTGTTAATATTAGTCCCCTGTAACTATCCTGGGGTTCTCCATTTTCTGATTGTTGAAGTCTCCATGGCCATGAGAACTGCATTAGCATATGAGAACATGATAGCTGGTCTATTTCACTGGGGTGTCAAACAGACGAGGCATACTGATGAGTCCTGGTAGGACGAAACACGTGTCTATGTCTTCTGTTAGCACCCTTTGCAAACTGTGTGAGAGGCCTTTCGGCACCATGCAATTCTGCTTAAAGTTGGACTAGCATAACATTCTGTGGTGATTTGCATATGCAGCCCATGATGCTTTGCATTGTGGGGGCATGTGTGATTTTGTATTTTCTTGAGAACATGATGTCACATCACCCATTTACACCATGTACAGTATCTCTACACTGAACGTACGCTGACATAACCTGAAAAAAAACTCTCTGGACACACACAAACTGAATGCAATTTAAAGGCAAAAACCAAGCATTACATCTAAGACTTTAAAATAATTGTTTGTAGCCTTACTGGTCCTTGTACAACAAGATGTACAAACTAAGTGATTTGATACCTTTTATTGGACCAACAGAGATTTATAAAAAAGCCTTAAACCACGTAGGTCTGAACTGTTAGTCCATTAAAAGATATCAAATTACCCAGTTTGTGCATCTAAGACTGTTTGTAAAGCTAACTGAAGGTAAATGTTAAAAACTAAAAGGTTAGGGAGGCAGTATTGGGCAGTGGTTTAAGGCTCTGAGCTGCAAATCTGGAGATCTGGGTTTGAATACCATACCTCTCAACTGTCCCTGATTTTCAGGGACGTCCCTGATTTTGCCTCAGAATTTTCCACTGTCCCTCATAAAATTTGTGTTTTTGAGACAGAACAGTGGGGATTAAAAGCACAAAATAATGTCAAACATTAAAGTTATATACTTGTTCTTCTTCAGAAAATGGATCTTAACACAAATCCCTTTATTCTATCAATGTTCTGAGTGAATAGTACCAGTTTTTAAGATGCATACCTGATTTGGGGTCTTTGTCCCTGATTTTTTTAAGCCTTGTTCCTGATTCATGAGGCAAGAGGTTGAGAGGTATGTTGAATACCACAGCCCCCACTTGTATACTGTGTGATCCTGCGCAAGTCATTTAACTTCCCTGTGCTCCCAGGTCGCACCTGTAACAAGCTTTCAGCTTAGTGTGCTACTCCTGGTTAAACAATTGGAAAAAAATGTGGTATTTCACACCTTGTTGCAACTTGTTTTGTTGAATTTCCAGATAAACAGATAGGCATACTGTGGAATTCATACAGTGTTGACATGTCAGGTTCTCATAGGTGATGCAACTCTCAGGCACAATGAGATTTCAACAACCAGAAAATAAAGACTCTCCCAGGATGGTTACAGGGATTGGTATGAACAGTGAAAATTCATGAAGGCAAACATATATATCCCTTCAAGATACAGGAAAAGAGTTGAATGTTGACACAGAAACAAATAACATTTACAAGATATGAGGGTGTAGTAGTACTCCTTTAAAGGGACACTGCCAACCCTTTTAGCATCATATTATTTCTAGGTTAAACCCCACATTTTATGATTGCTTACCTTCTCTAAAATGCACTGATGTTGCTGTTTTCTTTATCTGCTTCCTTTTTTGATAGGCCTGAAATGCATGCTTATGGTGAATTAAAACCTTACCTTGTTTTGTTTCAAATCCTTGATCTACTCTTATTGCATACTTCCTGAATGTAAGGCTCACCCCAAACAGTGCAGCCTCTCATGATGCAATAGTCTGTCCTCTTACTGCATCTTAAGTGTCTAGATTGGCCTGGGGGTGTTCACAAGTCCAGGAACGATGCAGTGAGAGTTGATCAAGGACTGTAAACAGGTTTCTCTGTGGTAACACCTGTATGGTGGGCAGCCTGTTTTTCACTTTTTAAAGCAAAAATGAACAAAACTCATGCAACCAGCTGTATCAGCAATCTCTACAAAATGTTAGCAACCATGCAAAGTGTGTTCAAAACTGGAGGCACTTCTATGCCTAAGAGGATTGACATTGTCCCTTTAAATATCACTGGCAACTTAAAATATGTGTTGTATTGTTTTATTTTTACCAGCAGCATATATTTGGAATGGAAATCTTTTTCATTCTTTTGAAAAAGTAGAGCTGATGAACTTCTTTCATCCCTGACCTTTTCCTGGTCTCAGAACCTAACAATGTGTTGATATCATTATTATTTCCACCACCCAATAAAGTAATGAGAGTTATAACTCCCCCATGACTGGATACATTTTATATACCAGATCTGATGGTGTATTTGATGTACTGTTAAGGTATGAATGATGTGTATGCCTTAGTGCGCTTTGAAGACTGCACCTCAAATATACCACTGTCCAAGAGGTGTATACCGCATATGGTTTAACAGCAGTGCACTTATATTGTAATTTAGGTGTTGCTGATGTGACTCTAAAAAACATTAACTAGGTACACCTAACTTAAGGTGTAGGTCACAGGTGCAGCTGATGTGCATCTAAAAAAATGCTAATCAGGTACACCTCAGTGAGGTGTACTCCACGATCAGAGGTGTAGTGAGTAGGTATAGTTGAGGTGCACACATCATCATGGCCAGTGTAGTTGTAAATTAAATACAGAGCAGAAATCTTGCACATAAGAAAAAGTAAACAATATTTGCTTGATTAGCTTGTTTTAAGCTGAACTTAGAATATATTTTTATGGGTTCACCACAACATATCCAAGACACACTGTCTTAGGGATAGCTGGTCCATGCTACTGGGGTGTCAAACAGACGAGCCATACTGATGAGTCCTGGTAGGGCGAAACACGTGTCTATGTCTTCTGTTTGCACCCTTTGCAAATTGTGTGAAAGGCTTTTTGGCACCATGCATTTCTGCTTAAAGTTGGACCAGCATAACATTCTGTGGTGATTTGCATATGCAGCCCATGATGCTTTGCATTGTGTGGGCATGTGTGATTTTGTATTTTCTTGAAACTTGGTTTAGCAGCCAAATGCCCTTTGGGGTAACCCTTGTCTCAGTGTTTGAGCACAGAGGTTCTTTGTCTTTTAGTTTTTTTATTTTAATGGGTTCACCACAACATATCCAAGACACACTGTCTTAGGGATAGCTGGTCCATTCCACTGGGGTGTCAAACAGATGAGACATACTGATGAGTCCTGGTAGGGCGGAACACGTGTCTATGTCTTCTGTTAGCACCCTTTGCAAACTGTGTGAAAGGCCTTCTGGCACCATGCATTTCTGCTTAAAGTTGGACCAGCGTAACATTCTGTGGTGATTTGCATATGCAGCCCATGATGCTTTGCATTGTGTGGGCATGTTTGATTTTGTATTTTCTTGAAACTTGGTTGACCAGCCAAATGCCCTTTGGGGTAACCCTTGTCTCAGTGTTTGTGCATAGAGGTTCTTTGTCTTTTAAACAGTTTTTTTATTTTAATGGGTTCATCACAACATATCCAAAATACACTGTCTTAGGGATAGCTGGTCCATTCCACTGGGGTGTCAAACAGACGAGACATACTGATGAGTCCTTGTAGGGCGAAACACGTGTCTATGTCTTCTGTTAGCACCCTTTGCAAACTGTGTGAAAGGCCTTTTGGCACCATGCATTTCTGCTTAAAGTTGGACCCGCATAACATTCTGTGGTGATTTGCATATGCAGCCCATGATGCTTTGCATTGTGTGGGCATGTGTGATTTTGTATTTTCTTGAAATTGGTTTAGCAACCAAATGCCCTTTGGGGTAACCCTTGTCTCAGTGTTTGCGCACAGAGGTTCTTTGTCTTTTAAATAGTTTTTTTTATTTTAATGGGTTCACCACAACATATCCAAGACACACTGTCTTAGGGATAGCTGGTCCATTCCACTGGAGTGTCAAACAGATGAGGCATACTGATGAGTCCTGGTAGGGTGAAACACGTGTCTATGTCTTCTGTTAGCACCCTTTGCAAATTGTGTGAAAGGCCTTTTGGCACCATGCATTTCTGCTTAAAGTTGGAACAGCATAACATTCTGTGGTGATTTGCATATGCAGCCCATGATGCTTTGCATTGTGTGGGCATGTGTGATTTTGTATTTTCTTAGAATATATATATATATATATATACACACACACATATATATATATATCTTGACAACTGGCATTGCTTGAATACTATCCTACCAGGTCAGATAGCATCAGAAACCATAATTATGGTCAGATTTTGGATGGCTTTGGATGGCATAGACATCCGACTAAGGATCCAGCCTCCTAGGATCCACTGTAAGGATCTGAGGTATCCGAGGTGTCTGATAGATCTGAATACTGAATGTAGTATTCAATCATCAGATCCAGGTATCCAAGGTGGGATCCAAGGGATATGACCTTAGCACTATTGGTCAGATTGTAGGTCCGATACTGGCACTATCTGATGGAGGGTAGTCGAATCCACAAAAGCAGTATCCGAGCACCACTATTGACAACCCTTGCTTTTCACCACCCCCAAGTCTGCGCACGGGAATGAAACACAAACAAACCCCAATAAGTCCCTGCATTAAATAGTTAAATAAAGAATTGTTTTCAGGAACATCATTCAAAAGACTATAGACATGTTCACACTACAAGCCTTGCACCATTATGAGCGGTACAGATCTGTTGCAATGGTGCACTCACCAGTGTGTAAAATGCACTGTGCACCATAGCAAGCTGCTCTGCTTCTGGGTTTGTGTTCCCTGTCTTCTTGGGAACACGTAGCATGATGGCAGTTTTTGGTCCCTATCTAAACATTCTCTGCTGGGTGCATCATTACTTTGTAGGAGATAGGCACTCACCAACCAAAGTGAACATCAGACAGCCTCCCGAAGTCCATAAGATTCAAATTTGTGAGGCATTTCCAACACAGTCCTTTATCTGAAATGCATCAAGTGTGCAGATCTCATGTGTACTTTGGAATAAAAATTTGAATCTTATGAACTTCTGGAACCTGTGTGATGTTCATTTTGGTTGGTGAGTGCTCATCTCCTACAAAGTAATTAAACAAATTGATTGGTGCACCACCTTACTTAGTGCAGCCTTTCTTGGTTTTTCACTGGTCGCATCATTGCAGGCACCTTTCCAACCATCTTCCCTCCAGAGCTGGAGGAACAGAAGCTTTCTAACTCAATTACATTCTTTTTCTTTTGTTTGTATAAAATGTTTTGCTAGAAAGCCTTTCACTTTGGGAGGACCCTGAACAGCAAGTTACTTCAGGAATGCATAAATGTGACTGGAGACAAAGTTTACTTGGCACAAAGAGGAAGCCAAGCTGGAATTAATTTTTTATATACTTTTTTCCTCAACTGCAGCACATTTAAGTGGGCTTTATACACACACACACGGCAAAAGCCCCCCCCCCATGACCCAAGCCCAGTAGAAATGCTGAATAAAGCAGAAAGTCTTCCTGCAATGATGCGTACCACTGGGTGTGTAAACACAGCCCACAATGTTGTTTCTGGAGTGCTGGACAATTGACGTAGACTGCAGTGCACTAGTGCGGTATAGAGAACTGTGCCTGACTTGTTTACTTTGCCACATTTGCACACTGCTGTAACCCAAGCGCTCGGGTTGCTGCAGTGCAGATATGACAGTGTGGACACTTACCCAATCATGATAAGTCGGTTGCTTCTCCTCTTGCTGAACTGCAGCAGATTTAGGTATGTGTTCTGCAGCGAGCGGTGTAAGCAGCCACGTGCACAGGTTGTACTGCTTGCTCCAACGGGGGGGCCAATCAAAACTGAGCAACTGATGGCTTGGGGGGAGGGGTATGTAGTAGAACCCACCAGTCCCCTTACACAGCCCTTCTCAGCACAACTTGCACTGGCACTGAGAAGGACTATGTAGATGTAATTTCGTTCAGTGAAGGACATCAAAGCAGCATGGGGAGCAGACTGTAGAGTGACAGTGTAAACACGACTTTTTTCATGCATTTGTCACTTGAAATAATGAATCTTACTGTATAAGATAGCACACAAAAAGGACCATGGAGTTTTACAGACCCCTCCCCCCCACACACACACATACATACACTTGAGCCGGTGGTTATCTCTCTCAAACTGTTTAATCAGCTTGTCAAGCAGGCAGTTAGCAGCTCCAGCTCCAACTCCAACAGCCAGCCTGGACCATGAACATTTTTTTCCTTGAGCCCCCATGAGTGTCTGGGGAGAAGGGTCCTTCAGTCAAATCAAGTCAGAAGACGCATGACTGCTGTGTGCACAACAGTTCCCATGCAACAAGACAGATCCTCACTGGTCGGTTGCTTTGTTGTGTTTGTTTGAAATAACACATTTTTTGACTGCTCTGGCAACCTACAATGTCTTGGCATCTACCCTCTCCCTTCTTCTAGCCCCTGGGTGAAATTAATCTTTTGCTGACAGTGTTGTGGGCCAGTGATGGTACGGTGGCAAAGGAGCCACCCCCACCAACCAATCTCGACTGGTGCCATCATGGCAATATGCTTCAGGGTGTGACCATGTGCACTGCGAGCACGGTCAGCCTGGCATGCGCAGCATGCATGACCACTGCTGTGTTGCTTTATGGGTTGGGCCGGGGGGACAAGCTGGAACCACACTGCCAGAAAGACCAGAGTCAGATAACTGATAGAATGACAAGTGGAGGAGGATGGTCATGGGACGGGTGGGTTCTCCTGCTCTGCTGCTCAGCCATGTGAGAAAAGATTTTTATTTATTTAGTTTTCGTTGACCGGGTAAGCATACTAGATTAACTAAGAACTGAACTAAGAAGAATTAAAGGTCCTGTCCTGCTATTCTGGTTTGTGTCTGTAAAGAAAATGAGAAGAAAATCTTAGTGTTTTCAGTTTTCAATTTGCACTGAACTGTCACACGTTTTGTTTTTAAATTGATTGAGCATTTCTCAGTGTTCACAAGTAACAAACACGTGACAGCTGCTTTTGAGGACAGTGAAGCCAAGTGTAGGCAGGGCAGGCTGGTCCATCACTACTCCTGGGGGACAGGACATGTAAGGGCAAGGCCGCGGGGAGCGGGACTACTGTATTGGGCTAGGGCTCGCACTCATAATCCTTATCAAAGATGTAGAAATTATTGCAAGAATGGCAGTTGTATGACTGGGGGAGAGGCAGTTGTACAGTGCAAGGAGGAGTGAGGCCACAGTGCTAAAATGATGGGAGGAGTATGACATGTGGCACAGAGCCAGGGGGTGACAGGGTGGGGGAAGGAGTTGGCTGTTAAACATTTGGCAGCACATCACTGGTGCACACTGTTTTTTAAAGTGTGCATAATGTATAATTGAGGTGCACATAGTTTATACACCTTAGACAAGGTGTACATCTCTGTTCAGCCAGGGCAAGTGGTTCAACATGCTTGTTTTTAGCAAGAGTAAATATGTGATGGGACTAAAATGCTAAAATGCCATCATACTGTTTTGTTGTAACTCTGAGTGCCCAGGGCAGTGCTAGCAGTGATAAAAAGATGGTACTGTGGTACAATACATTGCAGCATTATTTTTTTTAAAACAATTATACTGCACATATTCCTCAAAACTGAAATCAAGAGCAACTATACATTACAGTTGCCCAGGGCCACAGTTTTATATGATGGCCACCCAAGCAAAACAAATCTAAAATCATGAACTTTGACTACTGGTATCTGCACATCAGTAAAATCATGAAAGTTCACAGACTGACATTGTGATACCAGAGCACTACCTCTAAATTACATCTATTTTTCTATAAATTATCCCCTTCACTGTTTTTATTTTTGCTTTCTTTAGTTTGCTGTATTAATAGCTTTTCCAGATTCAAAATACGTACACACACAATTGCTAGACAAAGACTCCTTACCGATTAATTTGTCCGATGCCACGTGGCGCATAGAGGCCCATTTAGATTACGAAGCGTGATCTGGTATCACTCAACGGTAATACTGAGAAATGAACCATTAGAAACAATACCCCTTCTGTTTAACACAAAAGTCTGGAGTTCTAATTCTTATGATAAATATGATGATTTACCATGTCGTAACAACATCTGCTTTGAAATGTACTTCTGGAAAGCTAAGTTCAGAAACTGAATAGACAAGGTCAATTAAAAAAAGAGGAAATTTAGAGTGACAATTACAGGTGCGTTGTTTTGGAATTTCAGATCTTGACAACAGACTTTGATTATTTCATCCACTGTATAAGAGCGGGAAATGATCTTTAAGAGTATGAATATCAATCACTCAATCAAGTAACAAAGCCGTTCTTTATTTCATTAGCAGAGCCTCTAATAAGCTTGCAGCGTGTCAGTAACGCCTCTCCCTTGACTAGAACTGAACTGAGTGACTTGTGAGGAATCCTGCTTGCACTACTATGTGGGCAATAACACATAGCGGGGTGTGTGTTTGTACAAGTTAGTAGGACTTCCAAAAGAGGTTGCTTACTGTATAAGATTCTCCAAGTGTGAGGTTTGGGTGAGAGGACCACAAAGCTGAGTGGTTCTGTCTGCCCAAACCTCAAAGGAGGAGTCTCTTATACCATAAGAGATATGCCTCTGAGCCTCTATTAGCTTATTATAAATCATTCAAGTTTAGCTCAGGTCCTTTGCCCTGGGGCTATCATTGCTGGACAAGAGTACAATGGACACAGAATATGCAGTACAGTGGCTCTGTACACTGTTTGGTTGAAATGACCTTTTCAATCACTGAGGGGATTTATCATTGAGAAATATAGGCACTCCTGTGGCATGTGCTGACTAGCTGGAAAACTATAATAAAATAATGCACTGAGTCTAACGTCTGGTCCCTTGACACCCGACAGTTAAATATTCCCAGTCAAAAGACCTCTGCTGGACAAACAGCCTTCTCGAACCGATTCCTGAACCTCTGGAATGCTCTCCCCCTCAAATTCGTCACTCTTCCTCTACCTATCCCCTATCAACTGCTCTGATAAACTACCTCACTGTAATCTGTGCCTGCCTGCAATAAATTAATCCCCCCACCCCAAATTTCCTCTGCCTGACCAGCGGTACCGTCCTATCCTTGGTAGCTGGCGTGTATATCTATACTGTATATATTTACAAAAATTGGCACTTACTCGCATACTCTCATGTCTCTCTCTCTCTGGCCTGCATAGTTTCAGCCACATGTGTTAATCTACAGCTCCAATCTGTACTCTATGAATGTATGTATGTAAGTATGTATAGCACTTACATGTAGTTCTCTGGTATATGCTTGTAGCGGTCTATTACAAATGTTGTAACCATGTGTTACCTTTCTTTTCTGTGTAACTGCCAAATTGTTATTACGATAACCTGCGTGTTATCCTCCCCTTGTACCCTTCCCGAAGGTCGCACCAGGAGATGAGCATCCTTTTGCTCAATGTGCCTTTCCTGGTGAATCAATTCAGTAAATACAGACTGATCTCCCTCCTCTCCATCCTGTCTAAATTACTAGAAAAAATAGTGTGTGGCCAGCTAGGGGTATATTTAGAATCCAGAAGCCTATTAAACCTGGTTCAGTCTGGATTCAGAGCAAAGCACAGCACCATAACAGCCCTAGCTAAGGTGACCTATGATTGGCTCCTAGACCTTGACAACAAGAAGCATGTCTGTGCCGTTTTCTTGGATCTTAGTAAGGCATTAGACACAGTCGATCACAGCCTGCTTCTTTCCTCCCTAAGCACCTTAGGACTGGACCATAAATCTATGTGCTGGTTTGCAGACTACCTCGGAGAAGGGAAACAGCAGGTTAAAGCTGAAGGTGATCTTTCTCCATTAAAACCTATGCTGAAGGGCCTGCCCCAGGGCTCTATCCTTGGTCCCCTCCTCTTTGCAGTCTACATTTACAACATCAATGACCCATCAAAAAAGCCAACATCCACTTATTTATGGACAACACACTACTGTAATTGAGTTGTCCCATGCTGGAAGCAGCCTGTGAAGACCTCCAAGCTGAATTTAACCTTCTACAATACCAGCTCATAAACAAAAAGATTTTGCTCAATGTGAAAAAGACAAAAGCCATGTTCTTCTCCACCTCCTTGCACGCTGCACTTCCTGCTGGGGGGGAGCTATCCCACAAATTACCACTGTTCTTGGAGAATCACTAGAGTATGTAACTAAATTCAAATATCTAGGAGTTTGGCTCAATCATAAACTTTCCTTTGCCGACCATCTTGAAGGACTACAGAAGAAACTAAGGCAAAGATTAGGACTATTCTACAGAATTAACCACCTGCTCACAAAGGAGGCCAAGATTCAACTGGTTCAAGCTACCTTCCTATCTTTAATAGATTACGCAGGCCTGCTCTACAGCCACTGCACTGCCTCTACACTGGCTAAGCTGAACACCCTCTACCACAGAGCTATCAGGTTCATTACTGGCCTTCCACTTTCCACACACCACTGCTCTCTCTACTCATCATTAGGTTGGACTTCCCTTCACTATAGAAGTATAAGAAATGCTGCCCTATGGGCCTTCAGGGTGGTGACCAACAAGCTCCCCTCATATGTCTCAGATTGCATTCCCCAGAGTGTGTTAGGCACCTACGCTATAAGGAGCTATTCCCTAATTGCCCTCCAAGTTCCAAGGGTCAAAACTCATTTTGGCAAAGCTGCTCTAAGCTTCTCTTTACCCACGTTGTGGAACGGTTTACAAAGGAACCTGAAGCCGAGCTGCCCTGTTAGCCTAAATATCTTCAAGGTGCTCTACCATTGCTACATGAAAGCACCTTGCAAATGTTTTCCTCATCGCTAGCCCACTAATTCCACAGCTCCACCTTTCCATCCTGATGCTCACCATGTTTTTACCCCTGGCTCTCGCTCTTTCCCTATTAACTCTCCCTGCTGCACCCACCCTTCCCTGTCCGCTCCTGCCTGGCTAAAGTACCACCCCATCCATAGTAGTGTCCCAATTATCTACCCCTCCTCCATCATTATCATAATAAACAAGTACACGACAGCCATCGTCACTTTCTGTGGTTTTAGCCCAATTTTTCCCCAGTCGCCATACTATATTCCTCCTCTTCTTTACCTCTCTAACCTGCCACCCCATACACAGCCTCTTTCCCCTATATGTGTAGTTGCCAGCTGCCTCACTCAGAAGATCTCTGCTTATAACCCCTGTATGCCTATGGTTGATTGTACATCTGCTGACTTCTTTAATTGTAAAATTACGCTGTTTTTTTATTATTATTTATTTCAGCCTCGTACTGTACTGTATACACTGTATATACTTTTTCTTCCTTGTATATTATTGCTTTTTGTATACCTGCTTCTGTACTGTACTTTGATGTATTCATGACCAGGTCCACCTTGCAAATGAGCCTTGCTCAATGGTGCTCACCTGAATAAATAAAGATTTTGATTTTGATTGATTAAAATAAATAATGCACAGAAAGTGGCAAAAAACATCAATTCCAAATACTGTCGACAAGCAGAATGCCAAGTGACCCAGTTTGGAAATGTACAGGTAGACAGGTGTGTTTTTATCAGAGATTTAAATAAAAGCAGTGATGTTGCATTCCTTATATTCCTTATATCAAATAGCAGGGAGTGCTACAATCTGGTATAAAATTACTGGGGTTAGAAATTGCAGTAGTGCAAGGGACTGTGTACAGCCAAACATGGCCGCCGTGAAGTGTTCAGAAGCATTTAGTCACAGCTGTAACCAACCACAGAACCTGTCTTCTGAATGGTGAGAATATTGGCTAGGACACCACCTAGTTATCCTTAAATCCTTTCATGAAAACTATACAATGCAGCAAAGTCATGTTTGCAGTATCCAGGAAAAATGTCTGACGTATCAGAAATCGGCAACCAATAGGCTCTAAGGATTTGACTCACTAAAGAAGCATAGAAAACTGTCTGCAGAAAAAGGCCTTTATGGTATATCCAGACTTCCCTGTATCTTAGACCCTACTATAACCAGAAAATGGCCTCCCGTGCAACATTTCAAAATGGGAAATGTTCAATTATTGAAACAAGGTGAACATTTCTTTTACATATTTTTTAAAAGTGTTTAAAAATGTTCTCTTACATGTCAGACAGAGTTTAAAGATTTTGAATATACCGATAAGGTGTCTTGCGAGGCTCCAACTACTGTCAGCATTTCACCTTTTGTGTCCTGGGCGGGAGAAGGTTCCCCTTTAGTTTGCAGTTCTCTCACCCTAAAAATGTGCAATGAGACACTTCGACCACTGTAAGAGACTTAACAATCTCCATATCAATAAGGGATAACACATGACATGGTGAGCGGTCATAAGGGAATAATGCACAGTGGTTGTTAGGTACAAGACATGGCCGAGTACTGCAATTGCCTGGAAAATGCATTATTTCCCTTATGACCACATACCCTGGAGCGTGTTACCCAGTAAGAAAATGGGCTTTTATTTGTTAGGAAAATATGTAATTCAGGCAAGGTGGGTAGTTGTCCAAAAATAATCAATGCTCATGTGACATGCTTTGATCAATAAGGTTACAAGATTTTCATGGCCCATTTTATAAACGTATATTATAAATAGGATTATAGACAGGTAACAATATTACACTTGACTATAATACTATCTTGAGGTCATTGTGACTTGTTGGAACCTCTCAAGCTTCGCTTTTAGTCTCGAGGTTCTCATCTTACCAGAACCTCTTGATGGAATTAATACCGTGGAATACATTATTCCCTAGTTATTGTTCTATTTGTAATACTGTATATGGATATCCCTAATGATACCATCGGAACTCAACGCAGAAAAATTCCTCATAATACTATTGCAAAAATCTATCGCTAGTATTATGAGATCTCGTAACACCATCGTTGGATGTTCAATGATAGCATTACGAGATCTCGTGGTATTGTCAATGGATTTTCTCAGACAGTGATAAGAGACAACAAGCTTTCCTCACACAGCACGCACTCACCATGGCTATGCGTCAGCCCGCTTTTACTGTAACTGTTGAGTACAGTAAAAGCCAGCCAGCAGAGGTGTTACACTGACTTCTCTTCTGCTTGCCTCCGACAGCTGCCTGGTGCATTGTGAAATGTGGACTATGCTCCAAGCTAGCGCTGCTACATTTTGTTTTTTTTTCTCTGCATTTTTCACTTAACACAAAAATCCATCCCAAGCAAAAGCAACAGACATTCTCATGGTCAGCAGAAAGCCAGCTTTTACTGTAATTACCATAGAGAGTGAAAGCTGACTTGCTGCTGAGTACAAAGGCAAAAACTGTCGCTCCCTGGATCCATATACAGTCAACCCCATTTATCCGACCCTCCCTATCTAACGAACCAGTGTGATGTCCCCCACTCTAAATTATTTGTATTACAAAAAATTAAAAATAGGAGACTGCATATGACTCAGCTGCAATCCCATCTTGAGCTTCACTCTTGAGGTTCACATGCTGCCAGAACCTCTCAATGGTATTATAGCCTTGTAGTACACAATCCCCTATCTAGTATTCTATTGATAATATTCAGCCACCATTCAGTTTATATTCCCTTCATTTTCTGCATTTATCACCCCCTCATACTTCATTACTGTGGACATTTGCATGAAAACCATATATGTATGTCACTTAGATCTCATTGCCCCCCCCCCCACACAGTTCACTCCTCTGAAGTTACAGTTCTTGGTTTGTGACATCACAATCTGTTTCTCTGGAAATTAGTATAATCTCACAGAGTATTGTTACTTCAGTGGAGGTAAAAGGTAGGAAGAATAGATTTTTTCTAAGATAATTTTCATGCAATTGTCTTAAACAGTAAATCATGGGGGGAGGGGAGAAATATTGAAAAGTAATGAACTGTAAGCTGAACTGGGAATAGTTATTATACTTTTAAATGTTTCCCCTGATACAGGAAAATCCCTTTATGAAACAATACAAATTTCAGGAACATGCCTGTTCTAATAGCCTCGAGCCTGTTGGCTCAGGATAATACACAACATTCAACAGTCCCAAGGTACGGCACGCCACCATCTTAGCTCAATACGAAATCTGATTTCATGTGAATCTGCACCCTTCACCCCCAGCACAACTGCCAGCTTCACAGGAGCTGTAGGTTGACTGTGGCCTAAGAAATGACAACTCTCCTACAACAGGAAACACAGAGCAGCCTGAAAAAGGCAGTGGAAGGACTCAGAGGCTGCCACCATAACTTTAAAAATGATACCCACATTTTTAAATACATATTTTCTGTGGCAGCACCAACTCCAAGCATTGCCAACAGGACCATCTGACTTAAAGTCAGTGCTCCAACTATGATAGTTTAGGTTATGTGGGGCAGATAGTTTAGGTTATGTGGGGTGTGTATTTGCGTATGCCTGTAGGCAGCCTTGGAAGGACTTGCTGGGAATAAAGCAATACCTACAGTGTAGCCCTTCAGGACACAGTGAAGTGTCACAGATTCCAGCGTCACACAAGGAGTTATCTGTCATTGAAACGGTCTTGTTTCCTACAGTAACTTTGCTGCAGAATGCTGCAGTATTGGGTTGCATCCTGGTGGGCTCCACTGTATCACTGTGAAATGACATGACCTCTGCATTTGAAATCCCCCCAGCCTACAGACAGAAGCTGGAAACCTTGCCAGTCCACACCTCTCGCTCTGAAAGCATCTATTGCCCAGCGTATTTACAGAATGTTTGGAGCTGTACTATATAGGAAAGGCTCTGCCCCCTCCTTCTGTTCTGTGAGCTCATGGAGCGGGCTTTGAGTTCACACGCTGAAGATGTTGAGGGTCAGCTGCAAAATTCCAGAGGAAATTGACATTTTTCCCATTAAAGACAGGACAGCTAATGGAGACCGCACTGGCACTTCAAATTCTGCACCTTGAGAAAAGGGGGCTTTGTGGATGGGAAAGTTTTTATGAGGTTAGTGCAGAGGTTGCAGAAATAACTTTGAAACATGCTCAGGAGGTCACATTTTAAAATATGGTGTAACCATCAGAAAAAAGCCATCTCAGATGCTGGGGGCCTCTGCCAGGAGATAGCATGGCTGAAATGAGTAATATAGCTAGAAATTGGCTGAAAGGTAACACTGCACAACGGGCACACATTTCAGCCACAATTGCCTAGATGCAAAGGATTATTTGGCACCATAGGGTTTCCCAAAATAAAAATGTATTGCTAAGTAAATTTTGTGTTTCATAACTTACATTCCCCTGCAAAAAAAAAAAAAACCTTAAGGGTACCAGGCTACATTAGCTTGTGGGCTGGTGACACTACCACTCTTCATATCCTGTCCCTTGAAGGCTCACCCCTTGAATTAGCCACTTCCTTCTAATACCTGAGAGTCACCTTTGACCCCACCCTGACCTTCTCTAACCACATCGGACTCACTGTCCGACACCTGAACCAGGTACTAAGAGCCGGTTACAGGCTCAAGGATTTTATGGCCCCCGAAGTCAGACTTGCCATTTCCCAGGGTACCTTACTCCCCCTGCTGGACTACTGCTCTCCCATCTACATGCAGACCTCATCCTCCAGCATGTCCAGACTAAACACAACCTACAACAGCATCTGTAGGTTTGAAGTGATGGCATCTTACTCCATGCATCACTGTTCTCTCTAGCAGGCCCTAGGATGGCTACCCCTCAGGCCCACTAAGACTGCCTTCTAGGCTGCCTAGTTTACAAATCCATCAGAGAAAAGGAGATATCCTCCCCTACCCCCTACTCAGGCCAAAGCCCTACCATTGAGGTCTCCGGTCCTTCTCCAGCCCACTTTTAGAGTGCCCACATGTGTGGTCTAGAAGGTCTTCTGCTCAGCTGCTCCAATTCTTTGGAACAGCCTATCTGTTCCACTGTGAAGCCTGGGATCAAACTCTCTACTTACATCCCACAACAAGACTTCCTTCATTGCTACCATCACCTGTAAGCCCCCCCCCGGATGACAAATTGACCCTGTCCAGGGGCCAAGCATCTGCTCCCCTCCCTCGTCTTGATGGGAAAATCAGAGTGCCACAGTGACTCTGGAAATGGTTGTTTTTACGAAATTTGACTCTAGAAATTGTTGTTCCTGTAATAAAATACATTGGGCACTGTGCTGCCACATAAACTCTGTGCACTATAATTGCTTGTACTGTGGTCACTTTATACCCAATTTTTACTCAATTCTGCACCATTTGTTTCATATCATTTAAAGAGCAGATGACGCCTTTGGGAAGACTTTGGATAACATAATGTTTAGACACATGTCAGCTTGTATTTCATAAACCTTGTACATATTTCTCCTCTCCATTATTTATTACTGAAGAAATTCCCACAAAAGCAATATCTTTATCCTTTAGAGTTCATCTGTCTCTGTAGCTTATTCCCTACTTGAAATGACAATGTCCTGTTGTGACATTACAGTCTGTTACTGTGGAAATAACTGTGATGTCACAAGCTGAGTATTGTGACATCAGGTTGGGAAGAAACAATAGGAACTGGTGAACCCTCAGGAAACAACTATTCTGTTTTTGAAGCCAATGACCTCAGTAATAAGCAACGGGGATACAAAATACACAGCCAATGAGAAATATAAGCTGCTTTGTGTCCAAACATTATGTTTTTGAAAGTTTTTCTTGAGGTGTCGGTGGCTCTTTAATGTTTCACTTATGTATTGTAACTATATTCACTGTACCCTGTACCGTTTGCACCTGTTTTCTTTTTACCTAGTTTATGCCATCTTTATGGCCTGGGTTGTGCCTGAAAATGGTCCCTGGGACCAATGTACTCACTTGGTTAGTAAATAAATAAATAAATAAAATCTCATTTCATTCTAAACAAAGATGTTAAAACATCAAAACATAGACATTTGTTGACCAGAAAACACTCTGTGTCCGTCTTGTCTGTCAGTTTACCTACTCAAGCCATACCAGCCTATTACTGGATGTGCTTAGAGCCCCATAAGCCCCACAGTGCCAGGTCAAGAGCCCCGGGGGAGTCTCCAAGGGGAATGAGGATGGGGGAGTCTTATGCCCCATTTGGAATTCTATTCATCAAGTATCCCTTCCTGGACATTATTCTGCACTAATAATGACCCTTTGATGTGCTGTTCCCCCAGTACTCCTCTCATTCAGCATACAGTGTCCCCAGTTGAGTTATCACATTTTGTCACTGTCAGCAGAAAGTCATAGCCATCTGAAAGGAAATCTCCAACATTTTTAAGAAACTCAGATGCTACCTACTAATTTGACTTGCTGTCCCTCTGCGCGCGCACGCACACACCGACACACCACACGCACACACACACACACACACACACACACACACAGAAAATAGAATATTTATTAGCCAGTGGCATTTTGGAAGGCAGAGGGGTGGCTGTCAAAGTGAGACAGAGTAATGTGGCTCTTAAAGGCAAAGATTCTGAGTTGGAAGTTTGCCCTGGTTTCTGGGAGAGGCCTTTCATTCCATGCTGAGTTGCCAAAAGAGCCCTATTAAAGTGTTGATGCTGTGTGAAAGACTCTCAAAATTAACTTCTATCCAGAAGAACCACCTTCAACCTGCAGGTCTGCACTTCCTGTGAAAGATGCTTTTTTTCCAGTCTCTGTTGCCATGCTATTCTAATTTATTGGTGGCCTTTTAGTACAGTAAACCCAATGGGTGTTTTTTATTTACACACAGACCAGAGAGGTAAGGACCATTTAGAAGTGTATCATGCAGTTCATGTCCTTTTTTTCCCTTTTCATTTCTACTCCTTACCTTGCCCCAACTAGCCCCCTTATGATGGCCCCCAACTCCATCACTTGCCTTCTCCCAGATTTAGCCCACCATTTGCCAGATCCACTCTGTAGTGGGTATGTTCCAGGGTCAGTAGTATAGGACCTGCGGAGGGGAGCATCATTTTTCTGCTGGCTAAGAGGGTTTATTTCCTGGATGTCTCCTTGAGGTCTGCTTGTATGTAATGAACCATGTAGAGCATGTGGCATATTCTTGGCATTAGGGCCATCCCCTAGTGTTTGCCATCTGTTGCTCCACTAGCCAGCCTCCTCCACCAGGTGGCGAGCATGCAGCAGCATATATGGCCTCCCCCCCATCACCACCAATACCACTGAAAGAGGAGAGCTGTCCTGGGGATGCTTGATCTTCATCCTCCTCCTCCTCCTACTCCTCCTCCCAACTAGTCCTAAATAACTTGCATCCATTCTTGAACCCGGGCCACTGGCATCACAAGTAGTAGCACTTCTACTGCACCAATCAGCAGATGCCAGTGGCCATAATAGCTTGAAAGCCCATGGAAAACACTTTCAAATGAGGCATTAGGCTCATCTGTGCTGGAAGCACTCCAGAGACATGAGTCTCGTGTCTATATGCAGCTACATTTTAGAACCTTGTGATGTCACTAAGGAGCAAGCTGCGCCTAACCACATGGAGTCAAGCCCAGTTTGTTCCTCAGTGACATCACAGTGTTCTATAAATGGCTGCAGTGTAGTATTAATATTGAACAGACTCAGTCATCTATATCTCTGAAGTTCGTCCAGCTACAGTTGAACCCACTACCTTGTTTGGAAGAGCTTTTTGTGGGCTTTCAAACGGTATCAGCCATGGTACATGAATGTTTCCATTTAAGCTCCTTCATTGCTGTTACAATTTGTCCATGGTCTACTAAAAAACTGTGGGTGAAAAGGACATCAACTAAACCATACCTTTCTAAAAGTCATGAAAAATAGATATGCCATTGGTCAGGACTCATTTATAATGGTTTTCAAATGGATGATGCCAGGTATGTCCTGGGAGCATGGGGCGGTTAAGTGACTTGCTCAGGGTCACACAGTAGGTGGAGGTTAGGGGAATGAACCCCAGGTTTGCTGGATGCACCAAGCTCATCCAAAGCTTGTTACTTTAACTCCTAGGCTAGTGCCAGCCCAAACTGGTATTCACCACCACTGTGTAAGTCAGAAACATCCACGGAGTTTGCTAAAAGGACAGTAAAGATGGAACAGTAAGAGAATTGGAACCTATAGTGAATAAACCATACCCATAGAAAAATAGCTTACAGGTTCAGTGCAGTTCTCTTTTATAAAGACAGGATTGAGCATCCTTTTAAACAGAGCTGACAGTAGTACAGTGCCATAGTGTTTCTTTAAGATATGAAACAAGAAACAGATGAAATATAAGGCATATATACTGTATAGCTATATATATATAGAGAGAGAGAACCATTGTCAGGAATACACCTCCGCTTATTGCACAGGATTAGAAATCACTGTGAATGTCAGAGTGTGCACAATAGGTGATACAAAGCACGACTGCATATTAAAACAATTATATAATATACTACATTCCACACTCCTTTCCCCCAGTCTTGATGTCTGCTCTTCATTTTTGGTTCCAAGTCCATTTCTGCTTTGCCACATTTCATGTTCTGTTTGCCATGTTGAAGCTTTAGTTTTGAGACTGGGATTACCTCTGATCCCCCCCGTGCTCCATAAGGGGAGGAAGCAGCATACTGTTCTTCTTAACTGTCCCTGAATTTCAGGGACATCCCTCATTTTGCCTAAGAATTTCCTTCTGTCCCTCCTTAAAACTGTGTTGACTGGACAGAGGGAACAGTAAGTATAAAATAATGTCAATCATTAGGGTTAAAGACATATTCTTCAGAAAAAGTGTTTTACACTAAGCCCATGATTCTACCAGCCTCCTGAGTGGGCAGCAGTGATTTTTATTAAGATGTGTCCCTGATTTTGTCCTTTGTCCCTAATTTATTCAAGCCTGGTCCTTGATTTACAAGGTAAGGGGTTGCGAGGTAAGGGAGGCAGTTTCTGCTGCCTACTGCAGTAGTTCATCTGAGTCACAAGAAAAAGGATTTTAGACAGTGCCTGACAAACGACTGACAGTGCCGATGAAAACTGAGGACAACCATATCCTAGGGAGCTCTCCTTTAATAATTTTAAATGTAACACAAACGCTAAAGGAGACTCAAAATGGGGCAAAAGGGGCATCTTCGTAAACACTAGAAACATTGCCTGCTGCTCTGCCACTGTTCATTTAAAAGAAAACCAAAAAAAAAAAACAATGTGTTTGCAGGTTACTGTCTCAGAGATAGCAGGACTTACTGCTGAAAATGGAAAGAGGCTGATAGGGCACCCCCAACTAGCACTAGTGATCTACCAGCTAGTCAAAAGGTCATAAATCAGTAGTAATCACTAATCATTTACTTTGTTTTGCCAGCTAGACATCCTGTTTAAGTCAGGGAGTCTGTTGCAAGTGCACGGAAATTCTCAGATAAGCCTTGCTAGACAATACATTTCAGTTCTGCAAGTACAAATGCTTCAAAGCAAAGCAAAAAAGAATGCCTTTTTTTCTCTGAGGCTGAAATCTCAAAAATCTCCAAAAAAGAAAATCCACCAAAGTTTTGCCTTGCAAGTGCCTGTGTCGACATTTTCTTTCCTAGCCTTATTACGGCATCTTTGCCATTTGACAGGCACAGTCTAGGCCAACACATCCCTGTCATGTAGCCACAGCAGCAATAGCAAATCCTTTTATAAGAAAAAAACCTGTTTCGCAGTTCTTTCTCAGCAGATGCAGCTTCCCTTTCTTCAGTCAGCCTCGGCATCCTGCATTATGCTATCTCTCCTAAATCACTGTAAATAAACACACACACATGTGCACACACAAAATCAAACAAACTCTTGACAACTTTCCCAGGTCACTTGGTCATATAATGCTGCTGCTTCTCAGCCAAGAGGCAAGAGACTTTCAGTTTAGAACACAAGACACTACTTACTGGAAATAAAACACTTCTCTGGCAACAGACTGCTCAGAATAAGCCTATTTCTGTTTAGCAAATGGCATTTTTAAATCTGCAATAATGACACAGACTTCAGACGATGAATTCCAACCGATGGATAAACAGAGGAAGAATATCTGTGACTGTCTGAGAATGCCAGCCAGCAGGTTGTGTACATGTGGCTCACAGAAGGCAACCCCAGAAGCAGTAAAGCTTGCCAATAGCCAGTCCCAACACATACTGCATCCCTTACCTTGAGCTGCACAGGGTCTGAGGAGGGGAGATCTCTGGCTCACAGCAGCAAAGGGCTGAGAAAGTGCTCTCTGATCAGCTGCTTGCAGCGTGCATTTGGCTTTTATGTGCAGGTGGGTGGAGCTGTCCATTCAGAGGAGGTGGGCAGTGAGAAGGACAGTCAAACAGGCAGGCAGTGCAGGGACTAGAGACACTATAGTCCTGGGCTAGGGCTACAAATAGTCAGAGAACACATACAGGGAACAGAGGCACTGTAGCCCAGGGCTAGGGCTACAAATAGAAAGAGCATACAGGGAACAAAGGCACAGTACTCCAGGGCCAGGACTACAAATAGTCAGAAAACACATACAGGGAACTGAGACACTATAGTCCTGGGCTAGGACTACAAATAGTCAGAAAGCAGACACAGGAAACAGGGACACTGTAGCCCAGGGCTAGGGCTACAAATAGAAAGCACGTACAGGGAATAGAGACACTATAGTCCTGGGCTAGGGCTACAAATAGTCAAGCAATACATTTAGAGAACAGAGACACTGTAGTTGAGGGCTAGGGCTACAGATGGTCAGAATGAACATACAGGGAACAGAGACACTGTAGCCTAGGGTTAGGACTATAAACTGGCAGGAAACATTCAGGGAACAGAGACTTTGTAGTCCAGGGCTAGGGTTACAAATGGGGAGGCAATGCATCTAGGGAATGGAGATGGTGTTACATTATGTAGATCCATACTTTGGTTACAGAGACACAGGCAGTACATACAGGGTTCAGAGACACTACAGCCCAGGGCTAGGAATGGAGAAAGTGTAGCCCAGCTCTAAGGCAACAAACAGGCAGGCAGTATGTGTAGGGAACAGAGACAGTGTAGGCCATCTCTAGGGATACAGGCAGGCAGTATATGTAGGGAACAGAGGCACTGTAGCCCAGCTCTAGGGCTACAGACAGGCAGGCAGTATGTGTAGGGAACAGAGACAGTGTAGCCCAGCTCTAGGGTTACAAACAGGTAGGCAGTATGTGCAGGGACCAGAGACAGTGCAGCCCAGGGCTAGGGCTATAAACAAGCAGGCAGTATGTGCAGGGGCCAGAGACAGTGCAGCCCAGGGCTAGGGCTACAAATAGGCAGGCAGTATGTGCAGGGACAAGAGTGACTGTACCCCAGGACCAGGGTTACAAATATTGTATTCTGCCAGTACATGCAGGAACCAGAGTGACAGTAACCCAGTGCCAGGGCTACAAACAGACAGGCAGTACATGCAGGGACCAGAGGCAGTTTAACCCAGGTCTAGAGCTACAAACAGGCAGGCAGTATGTGCAGGGCCAGGAGTGACTGTACCCTAGGGATAGGGCTACAAAAACTGTATTCTGCCACTACATGCAGGAACCAGAATGACTGTAACCCAGGGCTAGGGTTACAAACAGGTTGGCAGTATGTACAGGGACCAAAGTGACTGTAACCCAGGCCTAGGGCAACAGATAGGCTGGCAGTACATACAGGGATCTGTGACAGTGTAGATCAGGGCTAGGGTTACAAACAGGCAATCAATAATTCAGGGACCATAGTTACTGTAACTAAGTTCTAGGACTACAAATAGATTGACAGTGTATACAGGAACCAGAGATAACTGTAACCCTAGGCCAGCGCTACAAGCAGTCATTATGTATAACATCCAGAGATAATAACCTAGGACCATAGCAGCAAATAGGGTTGGGGTACACATAGAATACACTGGCTAAATCCCATGGCGTGCTGCTAAAATGCCACTCTGTGGCTATACAAGAGAAAAGTCGGTGCACATTGAGTGACGTAGAAAAACAGAAGTACAACCAAGTGAGCAGTTAACTCCTTTTCTATTCCTTTCTGTCACACCACCTAAGGGCAATATACCCTCTCTTACAGGGGCGCCAAACTTCAATAGCCTGTCCCCACCCCTGGCTCAGTGTCCCACATTGTCTGTTTTTAAAAATGAATTAAAGTGTTACGTGTTTGACCGTATGCTTTGACCTCTTTATTCTGTATGTAATTCCACCTGATCATATGCTGTATCCTCTGTGTGCTGTTACCCCTGACTGTGCCATGTAATTACATGTCTTGTTTGTTACCGGATGCTTGTGAAAATGGGCAGTCTTGCTCACATGTCTTTCAGTATAAAAAATAAATAAATTAATTTTATCAACACAAAAAAAAAATGTCTGCCAGCAAGTATGGAGGACCAAGCCCCCTAGCATTTTGAGTTTCTCTGATGCTTTAACAGGTGCTGTCAAGGCACAAGAGTGATGTAAAACTTTGGGATGTCTAGTCCTCCATACTCAGCAGAGGACTGTTCTTTTGTGCCAGTAAAACTTTTTATTTTCTGTATTTCTGTATCTGCATGTTCTATAAGTATGTATTCATTTATTAGTTCTGTATGTACATGCAATAGCCAAGGCTAGGGCTACAAACAAGAAGTGTGTACAAGAACCAGAAACATTGTAGCCCAGGGTTAGTTTAGACAGACAGGCATGCAGTACATACAATAACTGGAGACACTGTAGTCCAGGGCTAGTGCAGACAAACAAGGAGGCTGTACACACAGCGGGTGGAGACATTGTAGTCCCCCAGGGCTGGTGCAGGCAAACAGACAGGAAGGCAGTAAGTACTATACAGGAACCAGAGACACTGTATCCCAGGGCTAGTAGTGCTGAAAAACAGCAGGCAGTACATACAGGGACCAGAGGCACTGTTGTCCATGACTAGAGCTACAATCAGGCCCGTAACATAGAAACATAGAAACAGAAGCTGACGGCAGATAAGGGCTGCACAGCCCCTCCAGTCTGCCCTTTTTTGTTGCATTGCTTACACTGTAGATCCCTTCAAGTCTACAACACTTTCTATTCCACCCCTTACCTATCTCTTATGACTCCCTTGTGCTTATCCCAGGCTTTTTTGAATCCCACCACTGTTTTCACCCGCACAACCTCCCCTGAAAGACCATTCCAGGCATCTACTACCCTTTCTGTGAAAAAGTATTTCCTCACATCTCTCCTAAACCTACCCCCACCCCCCAGCATCATATCATGGCCCCTTGTTCTGGAACACCCTTTCCTCTGAAAAATACCTCCCACTTGTACCTTCCCTCCCCCCATGAGGTATTTAAAGGCCTCAATCATATCCCCTCCCTCCTCTCCTCCAGTGTTTACATATTTAATTCCTTTAGCCTCCACTCATAGGACATTTAATGTAGACACTGTACCAGCTTGGTAACCCTCCTTTAGATGGTCTCCATCTTGTCTATGTCCTTCCTGAGATGTGGCCTCCAAAATTGGGCACAGTACTCCAGGTGGGGTCTTACCAAAGACCTATATAGTGGCAACACCACTTCCTCTTCTTGCGGGTAATAGCTCTCCCAATCACTTTGTTGCATTGTCTGGCCACCTTCAGGTCATCCGATATGATTACCCCCAGGTCTCTTTCTTGCTTAGTCACTGCTTGTATCTCTCCCCCCATTTTGTACTGCACACCCAGGTTTCTGTGACCCAAGTGCATTATTTTGCACTTTTTTGCGTTAAACCTTGGCTGCCAAACTTTTGACCACTCTTCCAGTCGTTTCATGTCTCTTTCCATCCATTACACCACCTCCAGAGTGTCTACCCTGATGCAGAAACATAGATTTTGATGGCAGACAAGGATCGCTTGGCCCACCCAGTCTGCCTATTTCCCAGCCTATTGGACAAGCTGCTGATCCTAGATAAACAACAGCCTACCTCCTTCTACTCCCCCCCACTAGAACTGCCTTATGTCTGTCCCATGCACTCTTGAATTCCCCCACTTTTGTTGACCCCACGACCTCTTCAGTAAGGCCATTCCATGCATCCACCACCCTCTCTGTGAAAAAATACTTCCTCACATTGCCCCTGAACTGTCCCTCCTCTATCTTCAAATTGTGCCCCCTTATTCTTGCACATCTCTTTTTCTGAAAGATGCTACCCTCTTGGACTTTGTTGATTCCCTTGAGGTACTTGAAAGTTTCTATCATGTCCCCCCTCTCCCTCCTTTCCTCGAGGGTATACATATTAAGCTCCTTTAGTCTCTCTTCAAATGGCTTATGGTACAGACCCTGCACCATTTCAGTTGCCCTCCTCTGGACTGCCTCCATCCTGTATATGTCCTTGCAGAGATGGGGTCTCCAGAACTGCATACAGTACTCCAGATGGGGTCTCACCAACTGTCTGTACAGAGGGATAACAACTTCCTGTTTTCTGCTGGTGATGCCTCTCCCTATGTGTCCCTGTATCCCCCCAGCCCTCCTTACTACCTTCTCACATTGCTTACCTACCTTTAGGTCATCTGATATGACTACCCCTGGTCCCTTTCCATTTTTGTTGTTGTTAGTACCTCCCCCCATGGATGGTGTCATCCGAAAAGAGGCAGATCTTCCCTTACAGTTCCTCTGCTATGTCACTAATGAAGACATTAAAGAGGACTGACCCCAGTACTGATCCCTGCGGTACCCTGCTGGTCACTCTCCCCTCCTCAGAGTGAACTCTGTTTATCCCTACCCTCTGCCTCCTATCCTCTAATCTGTTTCTTACCCAGGTTACCGCCTTATTGCCCACCCCCATGTTACCCAACTAGTTTACCAGTCTGTTATGTGGAGCAGTTTCAAATGCCTTGTTGAAGTCCAAGTAGGCCATGTCCACCCCCAACCCGATCCAACACCCTGGTTACCCAGTCAAAAAATTCTATCAGATTTGTTTGGCATGACCTCCCCTCCACAAAGCCATGCTGCCTCAGGTCCTGCAGTCCACTGGATTCCAGGTGTTCCACGGTTCTTTCCTCTAGTAGTGTTTCCATCAATTTCCCTACTACAGATGTCAGGCTGACAGACCTATAATTTCCTGCATCCTCCTTGCTACCGCTGTTATTAAGTGAGACTACATCCACCCTTCTCCAGTCCTCCAGGACCATGCCGGTCTCCAGTAAACTGTCAAACAAGTCTTTCAGGGATGCAGTTAGCACCTCCCTGAGTTCCTTTAACACTCTTGGATGCATCCCGTCTGGCCCCATGGCTTTGTCCACCTTCAGATTGGCGAGTGCTTTCCTGACCCTTTCCTCAGAAAAGGGACTGGTGGCCATTTCCCTCCCCTCCAGGAACTGGTTACATTGTAGCCCAAGGCCAGGGATACAAACCATCAAGCAGTATACACAGGGATCAAAGATACTGTCTGTAAGCCAGGGCTAGGGCTACTGTACAAACAGTAAAGCAGTATGTTCAAGGACTGGAGACAATGCGGCTCAGGGCATGGGTTACAAACAGGCCAGTTCTACATGAAGGGACCAGGGACATGATAAGCTTCTGGTCAAACTGTTCAGTGTGGCTCAGCTGGTAGTACATCCATCTCTGGGCCATAAGGTTGTGGGTTCTAGTCCTTCATATGAACATATGACAAAGCCAGCAGAATAAGGTCAGCAGGTCTATCTAGTCTGCTTGTATTGCTGCCTACAGTTTTCAACTAAACCACCTCCTCCAGAAGCACATTCCAACCTGCCATCACCCTCTCTGTGAAGAAGTGCCTCCTAGCCTCTCCTCTAAACCTCTCTCCCTCCAACTTGGAACTGTGTCCCCTCATATTTCAGTTCCCACTAAGCTTGAAGAGACCTTCCTTGTCTACCCTATTTATTCCCTTCAAATACTTGAAGGTGTCAATCATGTTTCCTGTCTGCCTCCTCTCCTCAAGAGAGTACTTGTTCAGGGCCTCCAACCTCTCCTCATACTTCCTACCCTGCTGGCCCATGATCATCTTTGTTGCCCTCCTTTGGATTGTCTCCAGCAGGTTAATGTCCTTTTTAAGGTATGGGTACCAGTATTGGACACTGTACTCCAGACGTGGCCTCACTAATGACCTGTACAAGGGCAGTATTACCTCCTCTCACCTGCTGCTGATCCCTCTGGCAATGCAGCCCAACATTTTATTTGCCTTTGCTGCTGTTTTCCTATGCTGCAACTAGTGATCATCATAGCCAGGTCCTTCTACTCCTCTGATGCAAATTACCAGACCCCTCCCAGTCTATGCTCAGTTCTTGGGTTCTTGGCTCCAGTGTGCATAACTGCATTTCTTAGCACTGAAGCCAAGCTGCCAAATTCTGGAACACCTCTCTAGCTTTTCCAGATGCTCCTTTAGGTCTTGTATCCCTTCTGCTGTGTCAACCCTCCCACAGAGCTTGGTGTCATCAATGCATAGGCAAATTTTGCCTAAATGTGCCATCTCCAATATTGTTGATGAAGACATTGAACAGCACCAGTCCCAGCACTAAGCCTTGTGGGAATGCACTAGTGACCTCCTTGCTACTGAATAGCTCACCTCCCACCACCATGCTCCGGATCCTGTCCCTCAGCTGTTTTTTTACCCACTTGCTCAACTTCTCACCTACCCCTAGATCCACCAGCTTCATGATCAACCTCTTATGAGGTAGAGAGTCAAAGGTCTTGCTGAAGTCCAGGTGAATAATGTCCATTGCTTGGCAGCTGTCCATTGTTTTAGTGACCCAGCCACAGAAGTCAATCAGATTTGACACACAACCTCCCTCCTATAAACCCATGTTGCTGCTCATCCTGGAGAATTCTCATCCATTGTCATTGAGGCATACACCAGGAAGCATAGGAAAACAAGGAGCAGTTATAAAATTCGCAATTAGCGTTTTATTATTATCAATAACAACAGAATAAAAATTCAAAACATTGTTAAGGATAGCAAAATACAAAGGCAGTGCAAACAGAGAAAACAAAAGTCCTTCATCTGAGGGTTTCTTTCCAGTTTCCAAGAAATCTGTCTAGCAAAAATATTGCTACTCTTTTTATAGCAAGTCTTTGACTGAAAATTAACTTCTTCATCCTGAGCTGGTTAAGGAGACATCCTGTTTCTCACAAAGTGTATCAGAGTTCTGGTCAGTTTCTCTGCAGAGCAGGCTTGCAAATAGAACAGTGTCCCAAGCAGGCCTCCTGCTGACATCTCTGCAAAAGAGTTTGCAAGCAAGCCTGAGAGGAGCTCAAATTGCATCTCAGTTTAACCCCCTAAATTCCAAATAGGTTTTTGCAATAACTTCAACAGTCCATGTAACTCTGTACATTTCAAACCAATGGATCACAGTTTCACATAAAGATTCACGTATAATTTTATAACCGCAGATATGCAAGGGGGAAGAAAAGACAGAAACAGCAAGTGAAGACAGAGAGATAGTGAGAAGCAGAGAACTGTGAAACTGTGATAGAGATCAGTTCCTAGGTCTCACAAGAACATTTGGTTGTGCAACCAGGCAGGCAAGAGACAAAAAAGGAGAGGAGAGGATAGAATAGATCCTTGCATTTAACTCTTTCTGTAGAACAAATGAGACAGGGTCTTATTCAACCCTGTCACATCTAGATGCTCTACTAACCTTTCCTTAAGTATGGTCTCCATGAGCTTGCACATGATTGAAATTAGACTGACTGGTCTGTAATTCCCTGGTTGTCCTTGGGACCACTCTTATGGTGGGGCACTAGGTGCCATTCTCCAGTCCTGCGGTACCACGCCTCACTCCAGTGGACTATTGAACAGGCCAACTAAAGAATCTGCAAGCTCCTCTGCCAGCAACCTCAGCACCCTGGGTGTATGCCATCTGGGCCTGGGGATTTATCTATCCTCAATGCTAGCAGCCCTGTCCTCACCCTATCCCCATCTATCAAAACATCTGTGCCCCACCCCCTTCCTCCTAGTGACAATGGTCCTTCTCTTTCCTTGATAGAAATGGAACAGAAGACTTACTCAGTACCTCTGCTTTGCCCCATTCTCCTTCATCCACCTGTCTCCTTTTTTGAGCCTAACTATCCCATCTTTCTTCTTCCTTTTCTTGGTAATATAATGTAAAAATACTTTTTCCCCTTTCTAATCCCCCCAGCTAGTTGCAGTTCCTTCTGAGTGTAAGCTGCCAGACTACCTGATGTTTGCCAGATGACTCCATAGCAGCTCGTCCATCTTTCAGAAGTCTGCCTTTCTAAAATCTAGGCTTTTAGTCTTAGTCAGGGCCTTTTCCCTGCCCATGTTAAACCATAACCACACTGTGCAATGGTCTCTCCCACCCAGGAGCTCCTAGGCCTAATATCCTGGATGTGGTCCCTGTTCATCAGCACCAGATCAAGGAATGCTCCTACCCCAGTGGGTTCCATGATGCCCTGAGCCAGGAACCCACTTTGCAGTGTATCTAGGATCACCTGACTCCTGGAGCAGGACATGACCAGGCAGGTTGAAGTCTCTCACTATTGCCACCTCCCCCTGCAGCAGTCAATATTTGTGAGTTCAGTTCCCTGTCTCTTTTCTCCTTCTGGTTCGGTGGTCTGTAAACCACCCCAGCTTCACCTTCCTCCATGTGTTAGACACATGACACATGAATCTGCATTGCTTCCATTTTCCCCTCTTCTGACACCTCTTTCATATAAGTTATACCCTCCTTGATATAAACCGCCACCCTTCTTCCTTTTTCTACCCCATCCCTTCTGTAAAATTTATACCCAGGGATCGAGAGGTCCCAGTTTTGATTAGGTGTGGCCCATGCCTCTGTGACCTCTGCAGTGCCCACTTCCCTCTCTGCCAACAGTGCCTGCAGGTGATCCTTCTTGTTTCCAATACTTCTTGCATTCTGGGACACCACCTTCTACCTAGAGTCATTCCCTTCCCTCCTGTCTGCCCTTCTTATTTCTCCAAAAATCCTTGAGCCCCTCACCCCCATTGCTAATCCCTTCACTCCTCTTCCATCTCCACCTCCACCCTCCAGTTCCCCCTTCTGGTATGGGGGAGAAGTCTGCTGACCTCCTCTTCTCAGAGTCTCTGGGCCTGCATGGGGACTGGGTTCATACCATCAACAAATGCATTCAAATACAGTACTAAAGGGGTGCTGTACAGTCTGTGTGTATCACCTTTTGGATGAGATGTTGAACTGAGGTCCTGTCCACATTTTCTGGTGGATATTAAGGATCCCATGGCACGTCTTAAGAAATTAAACACATACTGACAAAAAGGACAACAAAGGTTCATATGTACATACCCAGAAAAATTTAACAAAATTTACATAATTAATAGTGCTGCAATATCTGTTATGCTTACATCCTATCAAGTGGTTAATGCAAAACTTGCTGTCTCCTCCTTCCCCCTTTTATGTAATCTAACATTTATTTTTCCACAGTTTATGAAAGTGGTTCATTGAGACTGGATTATATCTGCCTGGTAGAGTCCCTTTAATATTTTTTGAGAAGAAGAAAAGAGTAGAGGAATTTTTATTTAAAAGAAAACAATACATACAAATCAAAGCAAGGTACAAAAAAATCAAATATTAACAGAAAATGCACTATATGTCCAAAGACAGCAAAAACTACCAAATACTCTGGAATAAATCATGAGAGAAAAAGAAAAAAAAAAAAGAAATATATCCAAAGACAAAAAAAAAAATGAAACAAGTGATGCAGGACAGCTAAGAAAAGGAGAACAAGAAAGATTGAATCATCCATCATATGGTAACTGCTAAAATTCAAAGAAGAGAAATGCAGGACATGTTTTTTCACAGTGAGTTCCAGAATCTATCTGGGAACTGACCCCTTCTCTGTTATATGCAGTTAGCAAGGAATGTAAAACATTCTGTTCCAATTCCAAAGCTGAGGTATGACATTGTTGCAGCAATAGCTGACATCAAAATTGCCAAATAAAAAAATTTAGTAGTAGAAACTCAAAGAGTCAATGCATTCTGATGATATTTCTACCAAGCTGATCTCAGAAAGGAACACAAATTCTTCTTACTACAGTATATGGATAAAATAAAGGCTCTTTCCATGCATTTGCTACCCTATGCTAAAAATCCTTCATGTATGGACATTCCACAAACAAATGGACCAACCAGCAACCAGCAGCAGGGAAATATTGGACTCCCTGCAGTTGGCCCTCCTAAATCAACTGGTCAGGGAGCCAATCTGGTCCTGATGAATGGGGAAAGGTTGGAAGAGGTATCAGTGGGGGAACATCTTGGTACAAGTGACCACAACACGGTCAGGTTTAAAATGAGAAACACTGCAGAGATTCACCAGTCTAGGTTAAAGGTCCTGGATTTCAGGAGGACAGACTTCAGGAGAATGGGGGAAATAGTGAAGAGGGCATTGCAGCGGGTTGGGGAGTTGATGAGGGTGGAGGCAAAGTGGGGGAATATCAAGGAAGTTATTGTAAGGGCCACTGACATATGTGCCAAGAGAGAGAGTTAAAATAAGAGGAGGAGAAAAGTGCTGTGATATACGAGGGTAGTAGCAAAAAAGGTAATGACAAAAAGGAACACCTTTAGGAGGTTCAAGACAACTCAGATGGAAGCAAACTGGGTAAAATACCAGGTAAGCCAAAGAGAAGCAGGGGTAGAGGTAAGGAGGGCAAAGGCACAGACAGAGGAGCGAATAGTGAGAGGGGTCAAAAAAGGGGATAAGACTTTCTTTCGATATGTAAATGAAAAAAGGAAGACTAGGCAGTGGATTCTCCAGTTAAGAACAAAAGAGGGGGTGGCGCCACAAGGAGACAGAGAAAAAGCAGACCTACTAAACACCTACTTTTGCTCAGTGTTCAAGAAGGAGGAAGAAGGAGAAGAAGGCAGCAGAGCAGGTAATGAAATGGCTGGGGAAGGGGGAGTGGAGATGAGGCCATTCCTCATGGAGGAAATACTGGAAGAACTGGGCTACATGAAGGTGGACAGGGCAATGGGGCCGGACGGGGTGCACCCAAGCATGTTAAGGGAGCTAAAGGAGGTATTGGCAAGACCCTTGACTGCACTATTCAATCGGTCCCTGAAAACGGGGGTGGTGCCAGAGGACTGAAGGCAGGCAAATGTGGTCCCTCTGCATAAGGGGGGAGGGAGGGAAGAAGTGGGAAGTTACAGGCCTGTGAGCTTGACATCAGTGGTAGGCAAGCTCATGGAGAAGCTAGTAAAAGGCAGGATCACCAGCTACCTGGAGACAAACGGCCTGATGAATCCAAGACAACATGGTTTTACTAAGGGCAGATCCTGTCAAACAAATTTGATAGAGTTTTTTGATGGGGTCACCAAGGAAATAGATCAAGGTAGAGCAGTAGATGTAGCTTATCTGGATTTCAGAAAGCGTTTGACTCAGTGCCTCATGGGGGGCTGCTGTGTAAAATGGCAGGACTGGGGATGGAGCAGGGGCAGTCAAATGGGTGGAAACTGGCTGGGGAAAAGGAGGCAGAGGGTCATAATAAATGGGGTGGCATCCGGGGAAGGCAAGGTCATGAGCGAGGTCCCCCAGGGATCAGTGCTGGGGCCCCTACTGTTCAATATATTCGAAGGAGACATCATGGAGGGCCTTGAGGGGGTGTGAGTATGTTTGCAGACGATATCAAAATCTACAGTAGGGTGGACACGGAGGAAGGGGTGGAACAAATGCAAAGAGATTTGGGGAGACTTGAAGCATGGTCAAAAAGGTGGCAGCTTGAATTCAATGTAGAAAATTTTAAAATCATGCATCTTGGCTACAGAAATCAGAAGGCAGGATACCGTATGGGGGGAAGAGAGCAGGAGGAGATGGAGCAAGAAAGGGACCTAGGAATCATTATATCTGGGGACTTGAAGGTGGAAGAGCAGTGCGGGAGGGCAGTGGCCAGGGGGAGTGGAATGCTGGGATGCATCGGAAGGGGGATCACCAGTAGGAATAGGGAGGTCATAGTACCCTTGTACACCCATTTGGTTAGACCACACTTGGAGTACGGAGTCCAGTTCTGGAGACCATACCTTAGGAAGGATGTGGGGAGGATACAGAAGGTTCAGAAGAGAGTGACAAAAATGGTAAAAGGGTTAAGTCACCTATCCTATGAAGAAAGGTTGAGAGAGTTGAACATGTACTCCCTGGAGCAGAGGCAGGAGAGGGGTGACATGATCGAGACCTTCAAGTACCTTAAGGGTATAAACAGGGTGCCAGGGGGGAGCATCTTCAAGATGATAGGAAGTCAGAGGACGAGGGGGCATGGCCTGCAGGTGGAGGGAGGACAGTTCAGGGGTTACATTAGAAAATACTATTACTCAGAGGGAGTCGTAGAAAAGTGGAACAGACTCCCAGAAGCAGTAGTTGGAGAGGAAACAGTTGAGGGATTCAAAAGGACATGGGACAATCACATGGGAGTGTTAAAGGGGGGAGGCACAGGTCCAAGCAGATAGCTCGGCAAATGGGCAGACTTGGTGGGCCTATTTTGGTCCTTTTCGGCCGTCAAACTTCTATGAATCTATGAATCTATGAAATGCTCTTGGGTCGCCAAGGATATCTCACAGCCCCATCTCGGATAAAATTTCTCAGCCAAGCTCTTATTTTTTATTATTTCAGACCCCCAGATGACCATAAGAGCTTAGTCGAGACATCTCACATATGAGGAGGGATCCTTCTGTCTACCAATATGTGTAATGTTGAGTGGGAGAGACCAGTGCAGGGTTCCAAGAAAACAGTTGTTACAGTTCGGGAATATAACGTCTTCCCTAACATTAAAACCATCTTCTCTAAGTAGTTTTTTTTTTCATTTATGTGTGTTCAAAACTAAATTCTTAAAGGACAACTAAACCATCTTTTTACACATTTTTTTAAATGACTGCATAGGCTTTTAAAGCACAGGCTGTTGTTTACATTTATACTGAAATTGCATTGATTAAAGTGGGATAAAAGCAGTTTCATAACATTTGAACATTTTTAACACAGCCTTTCCTGATTCAAAAATCCTGCTCTGAGAATCCTAAAATGGCTGACTTGATGATGTCAATGTAGAGAGAGATGTCAGTTGTACAGATGTATTCTAGCTCCACTAACCATATTCAAATGTGAATAACTTTAAAATGAAAAATGATAGCATGGTACTTTGAACATGAAAGTTGTTCAGCACAAAAATATCTACAAAATGAGTGGTGATTCATTTATAGATACCTTTTAGTTTTAGCAAGAAAAAAAGAAGCAGAAAATTCAATTTTTTGTCACTTTTTCAACAAACAAATGCAAATAACTTTAAAACAAAAAATGACAGCAAGGTACTGTGAGCACATTTGTTCAGCACAAAAATATCTTCAAAATGAGTGGTGTTTCATTTACATATATCTTTTATTATTTTTTTTAATTAGCAAAAAAAGCAGCAGAGAATTCAGCTATATGTCATTTTTTTAACAAACAAATGTAAATAATTTTAAAACAAAAAATGATAGCATGGTACTGTGAGTATGGCATTTGTTCAGCACAAAAATATCTACAAATGGAATGGTGTTTCATTTATAGATATGTTTTAGTTTTTTTTAATTAGCAAAAAAAGCAGCAGAAAATTCAATTTGTCACTTTTTCAACAAAAGAATGCAAATAATTTTAAAACAAAACAGGATAGCATGGTACTTTGACCACAAAAGTTGTTCAGCACAAAAATATCTGCCACATGAGTTGTGTTTCATTTACAGATACTATTTAGATTTTTTTATAATTAGCAAAAAAATTGCAGGGAATTCAAATTTTTTTCACTTTTTTGGGGGTATGGTATAAATGAAATATGCTACCTCCCTACTGGAAATAGTTAATATTTTTTGTTCTCATGCTGACTGACCTGATGACATCACTCATGGCTTTGCCACTCATGATGTCATTGGGTCAACTGGCACTCAAATAAAAATATAAACAATATTTCCAGTAGGGGGTAACATATCCCTTATATATTCTTTGCAAAAAACTCTAACTCCATTAATGCATCAGTTTGTGGTACTATTAAAGCAGCAAAAGTATGGAAATGTGATGTTAGGGTTTTCAACACTAACTCCGCATTCTCCCCCAAGCAGTCAGAGGGGGCAAGGCAACACCCGCAACCACAGACATCCATCATCAGGTAAGACGAACAACATACAACTCTTTCCACATGACACAAGAGACATCCATTATCATGGTCCAGCACTTCTGTAGCCATAGATACACATGTACACTTGCACACCGCCTGGGAAGTGTGGTAAAAAATTCCCATAGTATCACATTGTAAATTGTAAGTAAGGAATAACACATAACAGGATGTGCAGCACTGCTAAATTGTTGCATGCCCAAGGTGGGTTGTGAGGCATGAGGTACAGCTGAATGTCTTCAGCTACCTGGTAAGTGCTGTATATGATTCCCATAGGATCACAATTTAAATTGTAAGTGATCAATACCACATGACAGGGTGTGTGTAGCAGTTCTAAATTGCTGCATGCCCCAGGTGGGTTTTAAGGCATGAGGCACAGGTGAGTGCCTTCAACCACCTGAGAAGTGTGGTATGTAATTTGGATAAGATTATATTATAAATTTTAAGTGATCAATACAACATGGCAGGGTGTGCACAAGGCTAAATTGCTGCATGCCCTAGGTGGGTTGTGAGGCATGATGCACAGCAAAGTGCCTTCAACCACCTGGGAAGTGAGATATAAAATTCCCATGGGATCACATTGTAAATTCTAAGTAAGTAATAACACATGACAAGGTGTGTAGTAATGCTAAATTATAGCATGCCCAGGTGGGTTGTTGAGGTATAAGGCACTGCTGAGTGCCACCAACCACCTGGGAAGTGCTAAAGTGCTCACTTAGGTACCAAAGACATACTAAGGATGTGAGAGAGTCAGCAGGTGGCTGCTCTGAGGAGCACCAGGCCCCTGACTTCTTTACCTGGAAACAGAGGTAACATTTCAACATAAATGGCACACAGCTGAATGTCACAAAATGAAACCAAAAAAAGGAAGCAGCAGCAGAGTAAGATGATGTCATCTCTGGGCCTTACACAGATAGCTACCACTGCTACTCATAAACATGGCCACTCCCTTGACTTAGTGTTTCTCCTGGGGATCGAGGCCTCTGATTTGGGGTGGAACCAATGGGGTGGTCCAATCATTATATCATGGGGTTTAGTTTTAGCACCCCCCTTCATAGGCCTACCCCTGTGGAGATGGTCAAGTATCACCCTTTATGAGATGTTAGTTCTGAAGGCCTGGTGGTGGTACTTGACCTATCATCACCTCCTGTGGCTAACAATGATCCAGATGCCCTCATGGTAGCCTATAATATGGCTATCTCCGTGGCTCTGGATGCCATTGCTCCCATACGTGTTCACCCTCGGTCCCCATGGTTTGATGCGACCTTGAGGGAAATGCGGTGACTAGGTTGAAGGTAAGAACGTTGCTGGTAGAAATCCTCCCTTGATGCCGACCACCTTAGATTGATTGAGCATTATCAAGCCTATCAATCTGCAATCACCCGTAAGAAGGCAGAGTTCCTGTCTGGGGAGATTGTGGCTGCTCAGAATTGACCATCACTTTCTCACTGTGGACAGGCTGTGCAACCCAGCCTGTCTACATGTCTGAAAGGCTTTTTCGCAAAGGGAATGCAATGAGCTTGCTTGATTCTTTGCAACTAAGGTGGCCGACATTACGGCGGCGCTTCAACCAGCACACTCTAAGGGTGTTGCTTTGGATCAGCGTGAGGCTGCTGCTCCCCAGTTTTCCTGGAGTTCCTTCAACTGACCAGAATTCATGGATATCATGTGGATTGTCCAGGGTGCTTGCCCTATGTGCTGTAGTTTGGATCCAGGAAAAACGTTCCTGATTTTGGGTTGCATCGATTCTATTAGTCCGGTCCTAGCATGGATAGTCTGGTGCTCCTTGGAAACAGGTGAGTTTCTGAGCTCCTTGAAGGAGGCGGTGGTAACACCCCTCCTGAAGAAAGCTTCTTTGGACTCTGACTGTCATGCAAACTATAGACCACTCTCTAACCTTCCCTTTTTAGGGAAGGTGATTGAGAAGGTAGTGGCTGTGCAGCTGGAGAACCATTTGACCATCTATGATATCTATGAACCCCTCCAGTACGGTTTTTGGAAAAGGCATAGTACTGAGACAGCGCTGGTTCGGGTGCTCCATGATCTCCTGATGGCTAGGGATCGGAAGAACCACTCCATTCTGGTTCTTCTGGATCTCTCATCAGCCTTTGACATTGTGGACCATGGGGTTCTACTTGAGCATCTGAGGTTCATCTGTGGACTATCGGATGTAGACCACAAATGGTTTACATCCTACCTCACTGGAAGATCGCAGAGAGTGGTTTCCGGGGTTTATTCCTCAGACCCAGTTTCTCCATCTTGTGGGGTTCCTCAGGGCTCTGTGTTGTCTCCCATGTTGTTCACAGTGTATATGCTGCCCCTCAGAGACATTGTAAGAAGGTATGGGCTGAGGTTTCACTGCTATGCTGATGATACCAAGCTCTACCTTTCTTTTGCACTTGATCAGGATGGAGCTTTCTCGGTCTTTAATAACTACCTTAATGAAATCCAGGAGTGGATGGACTCGAGCTGGTTGAAGTTGAACTTGGAAAAGAAAGAGGTGTTGGTAGTGGATCCGGTGTGCCAGATAGGGAGGCCGGGGGCTGGTTTACCCTCCGGACTTTATCTTAGGGGTGTCTCACTCCTGACCTCTGAATGGGTGTGTAATCTGGAGGTAATATTTGATGAGGGATTGACTTTGCATTCGCAGGTGTCTGCCATCATCAAGTCCTCATTTTACCATCTGAGGAATATCGCCAGGATTAGGCACCTTATTCCATCCAGCGATCTTCCTACCCTTGTCCATGCCTTTGTGTCCTCACGTCTGGACTAATGCAACTCTCTTTATCTAGGGCTTCCAGGGGTTGAAATCCATCACCTGCAGCTGGTGCAGAATGCAGCGGCCTGGCTTCTGACTGGTACCTCTCGGTCCAGCCATATTTCACCGGTGCTGTGTGGACTGCACTGGCTGCCAGTACAGTGGTGGATCACCTTTAAAGTCAGTCTTCTGACTTTCAAAGCTGTACATGGACTTGGCCCGGACTACTTGAAAGAGCTCCTGGTTCCTTACTGCCCTTGGCGATCGCTCCGCTCAGCTGGTGAGGGGTTACTAGAGATCCCAAGGGTGTCTTTGAAATCTTCTGGGGCCCCTACATTTATGTATGTGGCCCCTACCCTCTGGAATTCTGTACCCCGTCAGTTACAGGAGTGCGCGACTGTGGAGGGATTTAAAAAGGCCCTGAAAATGTATCTGTGAACCCAAGCATTTGGAGTCTGACTGTAGCTATTGTACTTGTTTACTCATGCTACTTGTTTTAATATAAAATATGAAATGTTTAATCTGTTTTATTCTGTAAGGTGCCTTGGTTTTATGAAAGGCGCCATAAAAATAAAGTTTTATTATTATTTATTTATTATGTAGCTCTGGGTAGTATGGCAAAGGCAGTTTTCATGTGCACTGACTAAATGCAAGGAAGAAAAGGAAATGTCAGTGGGTGGCTGCGTGGGAAATGCAACATGCCCTAGCTCACTTTGCCTGATAACGTAAAGTGGAAATACATAAATCTAGGGCTCACACTGTCATGGCAAGGCAGCATTGACAGAGCAGGAGCAAACCAAAATGGAAACATTAAGCGTACAACAGTTTTGAACCCCCCCTTCCCCTGTTTGGAAGGCAGGAGGTGGGAGCTATTCAAAAAGTAAATTGCATTTTGGTTAATTGAGAAGGGCATGAGAACAAAAGATATCAACAATATTTCCAGTAGGGAGGTAGCATATTCCATTTATGCCGTACCTCCAAAAAAGTGAAAACAAAAATTCAATTTCCTGCTACTTTTTGCTTTTAATTTCCTGCCATTTTTTGCTGAAAAAATCTAAAATGTATCTGTAAATGAAACACCACTCATTTGGCAGATATGTTTGTGCTGAACAACTTTTGTGCTCAAAGTACCGTGCTGTCATATTTTGTTTTAAATCTATTTGCATTGGTTTGTTGCAAAAAGAGAAAAACAAAATTGAATTTTCTGCTGCTTTTTGCTAATTATAAAAAAACTAAAAGACATCTATAAATGAAACACCACTCATTTTGTAGATATTTTTGTGCTGAACAAATGTCACGTTCACAGTACCATGCTATCATTTTTCGTTTTCAAGTTATTTACATTTGTTTGTTGACAAAGTGACAAAAACATACTTTTCTGTTGCTTTTTTTGCTAATTTAAAAAAGAAAACTAGGTATCTATAAATGAAACAACACTCATTTTGTAGGTATTTTTGTGCTGAACAAATGTTGTGCTCACAGTACCGTGCTATCTTTTTTTTGTTTTAAAGTTATTTGCATTTGTTTGTTGAAAAAGTGACAAAAATAGAATTTGTCTGCTGATTTTTTGCTAATTTAAAAAAAAAAAGAGATATACATAAAAGAAACACCACTCAGTTGGTAGATATTTTTGTGCTGGACAAATGTCGTGCTCACAGTACCATGCTATCATTTTTCATTTTAAAGTTATTTGCATTTGAATACGGTTAGTGGAGCTTGACTACATCTGCACAGCTGGCATCGCTCACCATTGATATCATCAAGGCAGTCATTTTAGGATTCTCAGAGCAGGATTTTTGAATCAGGAGAGGCTGTGTTTAAAATTTTCAAATGCTATGAAACTGTATTTATCTTACTTTAATAAATGCAGTTTAACTATAAATGTAAACAACAGCTTCTCCTTTAAAAGCCTATGGAGTATTTTTTTAAACAAAATGTGTAAAAAGATGGTTTAGTTGTCCTTTAGCATACTCTGGTAGACATGAAACACCCACCAATCTGGGCAAGTCATATTTGCCCTGACACCATTGGGAGAGAAAAGGTGCACACCTCTCCAATAACCGGGATGCCCAATGTACTGGAAATCCTCACTGTATACATCCAATATTTAATCATAAAAAGATGCTATAAAAATGCTATGGAATTTACAGACCCCAGGCCTCCTGCTTTGATTTATAAGTATGGGGGTGGCAAGTGGGCAGGAGGGAAGAATCCACTGGAATGGATGCTGAATGAGCTTACCCCTGTACCAGAAGCAAGGGAAAAAGGGGGAGTACTAGAGGGGATGCTGGGAAGGGAGAGCAGGAGGGCAGAGGGGGGAAGGAAAAAGGGTGGAGTGTGGTCACCTTGAACGCTAGAAGCCTGGGAAACAAAACAGCGGAGCTACAGGCTCTCATGGCAGAAGAGGAGATGGACTTGGTGGCCATCACCGAGACATGGGCCACCCAGTACCACGACTTGGACCTGGCAGTACCAGGGTACAAGATATTCCACAGGGATAGGGTAACTAGGAAAGGGGGGGGCATGGCACTGTATGTGAGAGAAGGACTTAAGTGTGTTCGTGAGAAGGGGGAGGAGAGCAGTACAGAGTCATTATGGATGCAATTCCAAGATTCCAAGAATAGGACTCTCAGGATGGAAGTAGTGTACAGACCACCCTCTCAGACAGAGGAGTTAGACAGGGAACTAGAGGAACAGACCAGAAGGACCTGCGAGAAGGGTAGCACAGTGTTTGTGGGGGACTTCAACCTGACAGGAGTGGATTGGAGTACCCCAGCCACCACGAATAGAAGGGAGCAGGTACTTCTGGACACATTCCAGGATAGCTTATTAATGTAAATGGTCAGTGAGCCAGCCAGGTTAGGGAACACCCTGACCCTCATGCCGGCAAATGGGGAGTATGTGAGGGAGCTGGGGGGTGGAAGAACCGCTGGCAGGGAGCGACCACCACTCATTATGGTTCATATTGAAAATGGGTAAGGAGAGAGTAGTAACAGGTACAAAGGTATTGGACTTCTGGAGGGCTGACTTCAGGAGGATGGGGGAGGTAGTAAAGGGGTATCTGGCCAGAATCTAAACTAATATGGACACTAATCAGAAGGGGGATAAAAATGGGGATTGTGGAGGCAACTAAAACCTGCATCAGGATCCAGAGTAAGAGAGCTAGGGCCAGGAAACCTAGCTGGTTGAGCAAGGGGGTCATGGAGAAAGTAAGAATGAAAAGAGCCGCCTTTAGGAGGTTAAAAAAAACAGAGAGGGAGGAGGACAGAGAGGATTACCTGAAGGAACCGAAGGAGGTGATGAAGGCTGTAAAGGCAGCCAAGGTGTCTAAATAGCTCAGGCTGGCACAGGGCATCAAGAAGGGGGAGAAGGACTTCTTCAGGTACATCAGGGAGAAAAGGAGTTGTAAGGACAGCACAGTATGGATTAAGAGGGATGGGGGTTGAGTGGAAACAGAGGCAGAGCAGGCAGAAGTGCTTAATGAATACTTCTGCTTGGTGTTTACTAAGGAGAAAGGAAGGGCAATACCAAGGCGGGTGTGAGGGCAGGCTTTGGGGGAAGGGGTGACAGATGGGGAAATCACAGAGGGCAGGGTACTGGAGGATTTGAGGGCACTGAAGGTGGGCAAGGCATCAGAGCCAGATGACATTTTCCCCGGGGTACTGTGGGAGTTGGCAGAAATCCTGGTGGGGCCCTTGGCAGGCCTGTTCAATGCTTCCCTGGACTCAGGGTGTGTACCTCAGGACTAGAAGATGGCACACGTGGTACCCCTCCATAAGAGCAGCCCCAAGAATGAACTGAGAAACTACAGACTGGTAAGCCTCACATCTATTGTGGGAAAACTGATGGAGACTATCCTGAAGGAGAGGCTGGTGTCCCCTTCTGGAGACCAATGGGCTACAGGATGGTAGGCAGCATGGGTTTGTCACAGGCAGATCCTGGTGGATTACTACAACTGGGTAACTAGACAGTTAGACAAGGGCCATGCAGTAGATGTCCTGTATCTGGACTTCAGTAAGGCTTTCAACTCGGTGCCACATGGGAGGCTGGGTAGTAAGCTGGCAGGTACAGGGGTGGGGGTGAAGACGGTGGGATGGGTAATAAACTGGCTACAGGGAAGGCAGCAGAGGGTGGTGGTGGGAGGGGGAGCTCTCATCTCTGAGGGCATTGATAAGCGGAGTACCATGGACTCGGTGCTAGGACTGGTGTTGTTTGGGTTGTTCATATCAGACATCTCGATGGGCATCGAGAGCAAGATCAGTTTGTTTGCAGATAACATCAAGATGGGAGCAGTAGTGGGTGACCTAGAAGGTTGGCAGGGGTTGCAAGAAGATCTGTCTAAACAGGAGACCTGGACGGACACCTGGCAGCTGGGGATCAATGCAAAAAAGTGCAAGGTACTACATTTTGGGGCAAAAAAAAAACAAGAAGGAGCTACCAGCTGGGGGGGAGGGTCAACTAGCCATGTCAGAGGAGGAGAAGGATCTGGGGGTGATTATAATGGGTTCAATGAACAACTCAGCACAGTGCAGGAGGGCAGCTGCAAAGGCCAGCAAAAATGTTGGGTTGTATTGCCAGGGACATATCTTCAAGGATGGGGGAGGTGATACTGTCATTGTATAGGTCACTGGTTAGGCCACACCTGGAGTACTGCATGCAGTACTGGCACCCATACCTGAAGAGGGACATTAAGTTACTGGAGGGGATGCAGGGCAGGGTAACAAAGGGAGTTGAAGATGTACTCACTAGAGGAAAGACAGGGGATATGATTGAAACCTTCAAGTACGTGAAAGGAATAAACAAGACAGGCACGGAGGAACAATACACATTAAGGGGGAGGGTGTAGGGACACTGAAGGCCACAATCTGAGATTGGAGGGGGAAGGTTCAGGAGGGAAATGAGAAGACACTTTTTTACAGAGAGGGTGGTGTCTGGGTGGAATGTGCTGCCTGCGGAAGTGATATCCTGAAGAACACTGGCTGCTTTAAAGGAGATGGGACAGGGTAAGAGGGAGGGTCAGGGAGGGGGAGGGATGGAGGGCAGCTGCAGAATAAGAGCTACTAGCTGCACACACAAGCAGATTTGATTGACCACAAGGCCTTTAACTGCTGGAAAATTTGTATGTTCATATGTTCATATGTTAAGTTCAGTTTAATTGGGTTAAGTCTACTTTCCCACAACATCTGGAAATAAATACCATAAAGTCATGTCTCCAGGAAAGTGGGCGAGGGTACACATGACTTAGAAACAAAAAAATGGGCAAAATAAGATTGTATCATGTAAACCCATCTTTTTTTCTAGACAGCTGCCAGGATTTCCACTTGACTGCCTTATTCTTCTTCCTTTCTTTCATTTATAAATCCCAGTTATGCTTGACATCATTCATGCTACCAAAACAAATAGCCAGCGTTTTTAAGGGGTCTGGTGTAATAGAGGCTCCTATGATAGAGGATAGTCTGGTGCCACTGTCCTGGCCCCAGACATTACCAAAACATTTATTTTTATTTATCTCAGAAGCAGATGTAATAGTAGGAGGAGGAGTTTTGTTTACACACTGCCGCCCTTCCCTATTGGATTCAGGATGCCATTAATAATACAGAGCAGTAGCATCACACTCACAATTTCATAAAATCATTAAATGAATTAATCTCTAAATAATAAAATAAATATCGGATAAATAATAACTTATTAATAAATAAATAACTGAGCCAAAGACTGGGAAGTTGGAAAAGAGGAGTTATAGTAAGAGTCTGGGAAATGGAAAGATGTGATTGGTTACTGGCATTCTACTAGCCTTGTTTATTTATTCATTCATTCATTTATTCAGGTCTCGGATTACTGTTTAATGAGCATACTTGCAGAGCCGCTTCACATGAGCATTGATTTTTACAAATAAGTTCCCCTTCCCTTTTAAAATTTTTTTTGTAGAACATTGATCAGCCATAGGATTACCGCTAAAATGGAGAGACTGCCAGTTCTCTGTCAAGCTGTACCACGGCTGTAAATTGAGCCACCACCCCCTACCCCCAATCTCAAACTAGCAGTGCCACCACCCTTACCCCCGATCTCAAACCGGCAGAGCCACAACCACCTACCCCCGATCTCAAGCCAGAAGTGCCACCACCCCCTACCCCCAATCTCAAACTGGCAGTGCCACCACCCCTACCCCTGATCTCAATCCAGCAGTGCCACCACCCTGTATCCCCAATCTCAGACCAGCAGTGCCACCACCCCTACCCCTGAATTCAAACCAGCAATGCCACCACCCCCTGCCCCTGATCTCAAACCAGCAGTGCCGATAAGCTTGTAAAAATGACTATAGCTGTAAACTGAATTTACCCCATCCCCCTCCATTTCAAATTGGCACTACCGATTCTCTCTTAAGCCATACCGCTGCTGTAAATTGAACATTCCCCTTCCCCAATCTCAAACTAAGGCTCATACTTTCCAGCCATGGAGACCCAGCAGATCAACACAGGGGATGTGAAGCTGGACCAGGACATGCAACAGTGACTCCAGTGAGACAAAGTAAGATGGAGAGGTCGAGTCGGAAGGAGGAAGGACTATGGTGACTGTTGGTTGTCAGAAAGGTCACGCACATCAATGTCATAGAGATGATCACTGTCTACAGTGCTGACCAGCCAGCAGTAGCAGGCCTTGACAGTGGCAGCAAGGGGCAGACAAGCATCTCCTTGGCACCTCTGGTGGGCAGCTAAGATTCATGAGAGGGATGTTGGGCTGCACTGAATTGGAGAAGGTGCAATGTGGAGGGAAAGGGAAGTCAGTTTCGCTATCATAACCTTACTGGATCAGTGCCTGCTGTTTTGTTGGTCCTGTTGTTGAAATCCTGAGAGTCTATTTTTTTTTCTCTCTTACTATCATATGAAGCTTGTATCATCAGAAAACAAGCATTTGTCAATGCCTAATGTTTGCTTGCTGGCATTGGCATTGGTAGTGTAGGAGTTACAGAGCTGCATAATAGGAATGGCAGTGAAGTATTGAACTGAAGCCAACCCCACCACCACCCTGCAGAGACTGACAGGCATTGGGGTGTGCCTTTGGGTCATCAGGCATAACGGCCATGCCATTTCACCACACCCTACCCTGCAGACACCGACAAGTGTCACGGTGTGCCTTGGGGTCTTTGGCCCTTATGCGCACCCCATTCCATCAGGAAATACGGTGAGATGGGTGTGGTATAGGAGAATGGGGTGAACTTTGGGGCCAAAGAGTCCAAGGCACACCTCGATGCCTCTCACTGGCTGCAGGGTGTGGAATGGTATGAGCATTACAAGTCACATCACCTGATGCTTGTCATTCTCTACAGGGTGGGGCGTTATGGTCGGAAACCCTAACACCTCAGGCATTCGTTGGTATTTTCACTCCAAATTTTCAACATGGTTTTTTTGTGACCCCCCACCTCATGAACAGTGGCAATATCAGTTTGTTAGCCGAAAGCTGCTTTTGCACAACGACTACAGCATTTAGCACCACAGGTACAAAAACACATTCCAAACAGGATGTGAAAAATGACAGCTGTACTGTTCATGGGGAGGTGTAAAAAATGCCAATGCTGAAAATCTGCAGTGAAAATATTAAAAAAACTGGTGAAGTCATGAGCGTGCACAGAAACTGCAACGCACACCCGTAATGTAATTAGTTTGGGGATATTTTACAGCAGATTGTCAACACAGACATTTTGGGACCTCCGATCACGAACAGTGTCACTGTGATTTTCTTTATGTGTCCTAAATAATGATTTCCCACAGCGACCATGCATTTCTGCGCTGAAAGTGTGAAAACACATTTTGGCCATTTTGTGAAAAATGATAGCTGTACTGTTCATAAGGAAGTGTGGACAAAATGCCACTGGTGAAAATCTGGACTGAAAATATTACAAATTCATGAACTTACAAGGGTGAGTGGAAACTGCACAATGCTCACTCGTAACACAGTCATTTTATGGACTTTTGTCACCAAATTTTCAACATAGCCATTTTAAGACCTCTGCTCATGAACGGTGTCGCTGTGATTTTTTAATCTGTCCCAAACATTGCTTTCGCACACCGACTGCACCATTGTGCGCTACATGTGCGGAAACACATTTTGGGCGAGATGTGAAAAATGGCAGCTATACTGCTCATAAGGAAGTGTAATAAAATGGCAATGTTGAAAATCTGGCGTGCAAATATTAAAAATTTGCAAATTTGCGAGCGTGCATAGGAACTGCGCAACGTGCGCTCCTAAAACAGTCATTTTTGGGAATTTTTTCACCAAATTTTCAACATAGCCATTTTAAGACCTCTGCTCATGAACAGTGTCACTGTGATTTTCTTAATGTGTCCCATACATTGATTTCACACACCGACTGCGCCATTGTGCGCTACATGCGGCGGAAACACATTTTGGGTGAGATGTGAAAAATGACAGCTGTACTGCTCATAAGGAGGTGTGGTAAAATGGCAATGTTGAAAATCTGGAGTCACAAATATTAAAAATTTATGAACTTATGAGTGCATAGGAACACATAGCGCATGCTCATAAAACAGTCATTTTAGGAATTTTTCACCAAATTTTCTCGTAGGCTTTTGAGATACCCACCTTATGAACATTGGCACTGTCATTTTGTTAATTGTCCCGAAAGGTGATTTCATGCAGTGACTGGCGTAAATCACCCTTTGGGGCCCGATTAACACTAATGACAGTTCAAGAATTCATGAGGAGGGGTCCCAAAAACTCCATGTTGAAAATTTGGTACCAAAATTCCAAAAAATGCCTGATATATGCATTAAAGTTGAAAAATAAAACCCTATTTATTGCATTATACATCTTACCGGCATTTCCTCAGTTCGCGGTCAGCTTTGAAGAGTGCAGACATGTTCCCGGTCCACGAAGATCGTCGCGCCAAGCTCCGGAGGTAAGTATGGGGTGGGTGTGGGGAGTAGGGTACAGGGGTGGGCGCGGGTGGGCAGGGAGACCACTGAGGGAACTTTTTATGACAGTTTTTTTTTTTTTTTTTAGGTAGAAGACTCGGGATGTTTGCCATGCTGAGGTGGGCTCCCAGCGTGGCAGCTGGAAGGCTGTTTGGGGGGTGGGCCTGGAGCCGATGAGGGATTGGGCACTCCCGTCGGCCATAACATTTTTTGCCACACTGGGGTGGGCTCCCAGCGTGGGACATGGAAAGCCTTTTGGGGGGTGGGTGTGGAGCCGACGGGGGATTGGGCACCCCCGTCAGCCATACAGTATGTGCGTGTAGGGGGAAGCGCATGAGCATGCAATATGCGTGTGTGTGTGTGAAGGGGGGAAGTGCTGCTCACTGATGTGGAACTCTCCCTTTCAACTGTACAGCACTGTATTTCCAACTGCTGTCATAGACAGCTGCAGCATTCATTGGAGAACTGCGGCTACGCCTGCAAACGCACTGACTGAATTGGAAGACGGCTGCCACACCTCCGAAAACTTGGTCTATGTTTCTTGCCCATGCGTGCAAGCAAACATAAAAAAGGCTTATATTATATGGTGGAATGCTGTTCAGCATGGAAATCCATGCTCAGAACAGCGTTGTTGTGCTGTCTTGGCTACATCACGGATGTTGTTATGCTGCACTGAGTACATCACCACTGCAGCATAACAACATCAAACATAGTCATGCAAGCACAATAAAGGGGCCATTGGTAAGAGAAAGAAAGGAAGTTGCCGGCACTGGAGCAACGCACCACAGTAAGGACATTAAAAATGATTTTGGGTACAGTGTTTGCTGAGTGCCCATACACTATAAAAGATTGTGTATGAGCACTCATACACAGACAAGGTTATTTTCTCATCTCGTGGTTTCCGTGGTAACGAGACCTCTCGAGTTGTGCTCTCGAGGTCTCTTGTCACCACGGAAACCACACGATCAAAAAATAACCTTGTTGTGTATGAGGGCTCATACACAATCCTCTGTGTGGTGCCCCCACATGCAAAAGAAGCAGACTACCCATCACAGTATTACAAGTTTACCATTTCCATGGTAACCAGCCAACTTACATGCCATACTGACCATGATGGAACCATGGAGGATCTATTTCACCACATTTCCAACAGGAGAATAAAACTAATCAACAAAACACGAAGGTAGGCTCATAATGATGGTCTCCCCTTACCGTAATAGCAATAAGGTACTCCCAGGGGTTATGTTAATGTGGAATTTAATCACCCCTGGTGGAAATATGGTACTCGGCTGCACCTTGTGCCACATTACACCCCAGCGGGTGATTAACTAGAACATTAACATAACCCCTGGTCATCCCTTATTGCTTAGATAATAGAGAAGTCTTGTAGTAATAAGAAAACCTATTGGCAAGAAGGGCATCTTGAACTAACAGGCAAAGATCATCTGCTTAAGCTAACGTTTTTGGAGCTGATAGGCTTGCCACAGTAGCTATAGCCTGATTTATTCTCCAAAGAAGGGGATCCATTCCCAATATATAGAGTAGGAACTCAGCTGACAACTCTGATGAACCCCCTGAAGTACCAGAATTCCCTTCCTCAATAACCCATTTATATTTGGATAAACAATAGTCGCCTTGCAACAAGCCTTGATCCAGGCAATAAAAGGGGTTGGAAAGCCATATTTCTGCATAATATACAACTAATAGGAACCTGACAACCAACTGAAGGGCTTCTTCTAGTCTAAAGAAAGAACTGTGCCAGCAGCATCACCGTTTTTCGTGCATTCAAAAACTTCCCCCTTAAGCCCAGGAGCGCATGTGTGAGTAGAAAAATTCTATGTTTAACCTTATTCAAAATGGCCACCATGGGCTGAATGATATATATATATATTATAAATCATAGGAGGGTCCCCGCCCGATCACAGCCCTCCCTTCCATTTCACGTGAAGTACTTTTATTACCATAAGAGTACCTCACGTGCTGAACCACTGTAATGGGCTTCTCCCTGACTACTCATGCCATTAACTGTATTAAATTAAAAAAAAATGTTTTTAATTTAATACAGTTAGATAGCTATAATAATTTTATGGGTCCATTTGGAGGGCCTCTTAAATAAATCACATTTCCAAAGTTATCAAATGGGGCATTATTAAGGATGTAATTTGGTCACGGATAATTTTGGAAAAAATCACGGGTCAGTCATGGAAAAATTGCTAAACTTCCTGGCATTGTCATGGGTGCAACTTTTTAAAGCACAACAGAAGCAAAGCCACATTTTTATGCACTTTTGTCACACTAACATGCATATCACAACGCAAAATAGACAACTATATGTATATTTCTACCTCGTTTTGTCAGTTGCAGACCTCATAATTTACTATTTTAAACCTGTATTAAAATTATACAAAAGCTGGACCTAATTTTCTATGAAAGTAAATGAAGCTTCAGATGTAGTGAGCAACCAAACAGAACAAATACCCTGGAGACAAGGAAAGTCCAACACACATGGCTGCATAAATGGTGACTTGTAAATCCCCCCAAATGGGTTTGGGGGACACTGAATGTCATCATTTGTGGATGGGATTTACAAGTCATCACTTATATTTTCTGAGGGGGCATGAGTGGATCCAGCTACGTAGCGAAGCAGCACCTGCTACCTCCTTAGGCCAGCAAATCATATCAGTTTTGGCCTAATTTAAGTTTTAAATGGGAACATTTGATATTTTGAGGGGACATTTTAACCCCTAGACAAAACTGCTACCCCATTGTAAAAATTCTAGCTCCATCCGGGGGAGGGGGCAGGTAATAAGAGTATTACCCAGGTGTGGTGAAAGAAATGGTAAAAACCAAAAACTTATGACAGAAAAAAAATGAGTAGTTAAACAATTGAAAAACAACTACATCCACACATGTGCAGTTCTCTGTTTGTCAGGCTGGCCGCTCTGTGGGATTATCTCTGCAGTCCTATGTGGGAGCTAAGGTGGAATGCTCCTGTCCAGAATGTGGCAGTGGCCGGGAGAAGGGTGGAACCCCTTTCCCCTGTGGGGAGGTTGGGAGCATGTCTGAAGGAAGTGACCAATTGGGGGTGTTGAGTTCAAAACCAAGCCATGTCAGAGCAGAGATAGAGACTTTGGGTCCCTGCGTCCCCGGTGGGTATCCACCCCAAGAGACAAGAGCCCCCGTGATCTCTAGCAACATGTATCCACAGCTGAAGGGAATATGTAGGGCCTTGGATGGGTCTCTGCTCTTTGCACCATGTTGAAACGGAGGAGAGCTGGAGCATTTGCTGGAGACGTATGCCCATAGTTCATGGGGCAGTTGCTCAAGATTTGGAGTGAGGCCATATAGAGTCACAACGGTGTGGGTCCTGCCAAAATGAAGAGAAAGAAAGAGAGGTACTATCGGAGCCGAAGTGAGATGCTGCCTTTGGGACAATTTATTTATTTATTTATTTTCTTGGACAGTACCTTTGAGCTAGCAGCTCGTTTACAAAGGTTCAACGTCATACAGAGCATACTTCAGACAAGACAATACAGAACAAGTAGCAGGTTACAATATGTGCGTATAACAAAATTGAATAAGTTATGTACATTTTTATAGTAATTAGTTATATACATTGTTGCAGTCAGACATGAATCATTCAAAGCTGACCTTGTCAGATAGCGGGGTGTGTGAAGGGAAGGGGGTGAGTAGGGTAGGTAAGAGAGGGTGGAGGTGAAGGAGGGGGCATAGAGGCGGGAGGTGAGTGAGTGGGTGGAGTAGTCAGGACAAAAGTGTCAGTGGGAGGCGGGGGAGAGAGTGTAGTTAGGGCTGGCATTCTCAGATACAGAGAGCAGTGAGGTGTTGGTGAAGTTTTCTCTTGAATGGTCCAAGCTTGGGTTTGGCTATTAAGTCTTGAATGTTTTGAATGAAGACAATGTTTTTGGCTTTTAAAATGCTCAATGTAAGAAATGTGCTGCTTGCCTTTAGGGGTCGTCTGATTCATGACCCTCAGAATATGGACACTGTGTGTGGACTAGTAAACAGAATTGGACTATGATGTAACAGACCTTTCAGTCCCATGCTGCAAGACCCCCTGTGAGATTTCTGCTGTAAAGCTCCTGGGAGCCATTCATTTTCTCTATTAAAGGATCCTTTACTTGTTGTTTTACATGTTGCATTCCATTGTCATTTTTAGTGGGAGCTGCTCACTGACTTTTGCCTTTCAGCCTGGCCACTGTGGTGGTTGCAGGCACCCTGGATCCTAAACATAAGTCATCTCTGTGTTTCTTCTGTGGTTGCCCCCTCCCCATGGATGTTACCACCAGCATGCGCCTAGACACTGGGGAGGGGGTGGGCCACAAATGGGGGCTCTCCAGTATGTTTTAGGGGTGCCGTTCTGCACTAAAGTGGCCCCATGGTGTGGCTGAGTGATGTCATGGGCTACCGTGGACTGAGTATGCTGAACTGCGATGACCAATATGGCGGCGGAGGGCTGAAGAATTTTGCGCCCTACAGTGGATGTTGGTGCCTTGGGGGCTGCCGAAGACAAGCTCCTGGTCAGAACATGTGAGAGCTATGCAAATGGATTGAGCCCAGTGTATGGATTGGACTGCCCAGGCTCACTTGGGTGGGGTTGATGATTTCCTGCCATGTGCAGATGTGTTTTGAAGGAGAGGACCAGTGTGATTACTGTGCCAGCACTTGTATTTGCTCCCACGGCATTGAACTTACTATATATCTTGGTCTGTATCTCTTGTGCAAGAGTTACCTACCATCATAGATGGCTCAAGTACCCTCTGCATCTGATGTGGTGGTGCCATCCCAGATGTTTAAGTGGATATGGGAATTGGTGGCCCGTTCCATGACTTCAAAGGAATTTGCCCTCTGTCACAGTAAGGGCCAAGAGGAGGAATCCCTGCCTGTGTGGAAGTGGTGTCATGACAGCAGGCAAAGAATTCATGGATATCAATCCCCTCCATACTCACAGCGATGGCTGAGCCAGTCAGCCACTTCTTTGGAGTCTGAAGAAGATATAGCAGAGGGATGGGAAAGGCTGTTTGCTCAGATGGGCCCAAAAAGAGAATCTGAAGTCACTGTTCCCAGTGACAAGATGGAAACCACCCCCCAACTGGTGCATTGCCTCCCAAACCACCGGAGAAGCTCTGCAGTTCTTAAATCAGTGCCGTCGCCCAGGCTCATGATCATGGAGGATTTCAGTGTACCCAGTCAGCCCAGCAAGGTGGAGTCAGTAGTGCCCTCAGAATCTGTTTCAGGCCAGTGGCAAGGTCCTATGGGCTCCTCGTCAGAGACACTGGGTACAAGCCAGACTTTGCATCACAGTCAGCCACCAGAATCCCTGGTAGGACAGCCTGAGGTGCCTCCCAATCCGAGCAGTGGGCTGAGACTCTGCACATGGAGCCTGAGACTGAAAAGCCTGAGATCCACATAGAAGATATCTGGGAGAAGGACTCAGAAAAGCACTCCCTGTCAGTGTATCAGTTGGTGGTCTTGTCTCCCAATGGGAGTACCCCACCATATCCAGCCCGACCTGGACCCTGTGACACCTTCAGGCAGATTCGGGAGCAATAGGAGGGGCAGTATCGAGAGAGCATGTGGCTTCCATAGGTGCAGGCTCCCAGAACATCCATCCAGAGTTTGCCTGACTGATCCCAGATGGAGTGCATTGACACAAGACAAGTGTGAGAGGAATACCCGCAGTATAAGTACCCCAATTTACCAGAACGTGTTTGGAACATCATTGAACATAAGAGGAAAGAGTGGGCGTACAAAGCTATTCTTCAGAAAATCTACCTCAAGCACAGACTGGATGTGCATAGTCCTACTGTTTCCCTGCAAGAGGCCCAGTGTGTGGTGAAAAGGATCTGTGTACATGGTGTCTATAAGGGACTGACCCTAACAAAGAACTATGTTGTGCTGCAAAATCTGGAGAGAGGACGTGCCCGGTACTGTGTGGAGGTGAGTGGTTCCTTTGGTCGTCCCTGTACCAAGCCAGATCACTGCTACTATTTTGCCAGGCAGTGAGCTGTTGGTGTCCAGAAGCCCTGCAGTGCCTTTGAGTGTTGAGACCCTCACCTGCTGACTTCTTGATGGGTGAAATTGAACCATTTTCTTTTCCTCTTTCCTGTTTGTGGACTACTGATTAGGACTTGCAGGGACTTAAAAGTGTTGGGCACTTGCATTTGGAGAGGTTAAAAAAACATGTAGCCTTATATGTTGATAGTCATTATTGATACTTTGAATCACAGAAGTTGTTGCACTAATATGAGAGAGATTGTTACTGTATTTTATAAAGTAACTGCTGCCTGTATGTGTAAGCCCTGTTTAGTGTTCCAGTATAACCACTGTTTACAATAACTAGTTCATGTTGCTAATGTGCAGCTCTGAACAGTGTCTAGTTGGGGTAGTAGGCAGTTAGTTTGGCAGGACCCCCATTAGTTTCTAGGTAGGATTTAGGCCTGGGACACCACCCCCTGAGTACCTAAGCAATCTGTCCTGGGAGTCCAGAAGGGTGGGTGGTCAGGGTGAGCTTGAACGTAGTTTGGATAGTCGAGATCTAGTGGCCCCCGATTTTTGGTTAGGTTAGAATTTTTCCACCTTTGTGGTGAGAGAGCCTGAGTCCCTGTAGGGTTTGGAAGAGCAGGGAGTGCACATACCTGAACTGTTGGATCCCGGCTGGGTGGCTGGTGGTCCTCTGGGAGCTCGTCAAGAATGCCGAGCTTTTAAAGGAGGGAGAGTTGTAACCACCCAGAGGGTTAAGAGCATCAGAGCAGTGTACTGGGATGTACACCATTTGGATATTTGCTTTGGAGTATCACAGCCCAGGCCCTTAAAGGATTAAACTTCCCGCTTTCAGGAGACATCTGTATTGAGCGTGCCATGGCGGTGCTTTTTCAGTCGTCGCAAGAGCATGCAGGCAGAAGAAGGAGAGGTGGTCAGGGTGGAGCAGGGCTCGTTGCCCACTCTGTGGGATTATCTCTGTGGTCCTATATGAGAAGCGAGGTAGAATGCTCAAGTCCAGAATGTGATGGTGGCCAGGTGAAGGGTGGAAGCCTTTTCCCCTGCTGGGAGGCTGGGAGCATGTTTGGAGGAACAGACCAGTTGGAGGTGTTGGGTTCAAAACCAAGCCATTTCAGAGCAGACAGAGAGAGACTTGGGACCCCGTGTCCCCAGTGGGAATCCACCACAAGAGAAAAGAGCCCTCTGGAGTTCTAGCAATATGTATCTGTGGCCCAAAGGGAATATGTAGGGCCCTTGATGAGTCTCTGCGCTTTGCACCATGTTGAAAGGGAGGAGAGCCAGAGCATTTATGCCCTTAGTTCGTGAGGCAGTCACTCAAGATTTGGAGTGCAGTAATAGAGTCACAACAATGTGGGTCCTTCCGAGCGACAGAAAGAGAGATACCATAGATGTTGAAGTGAGATGCTGCTTTTGGGACTATGTTTTGGACTTTTAAAATGCTCAGTGTGAGAAATGTGCTGGCTGCCCTTAGGGGTCATCCAGTTCACACTCCTCAGAATATGGACGCTGTGTGGACAAGACCCCCTGTGAGATTTCTGGTGTAAAACTCCTGGGAGTCATTCATTTTCTCTATTAAAGGATCCTTTACCTGTTGCTTTACATTTGTATTCCATTGTTTTCAGTGGGAACTGCTGACTTTTGCCTTTCAGCCTGGCCCCTGCATGCACCTTGGTCCTAAACATAAGTCATCTCAGTGTGTTTCTGTTGTAGTTTCCCCCTCCCCATGGATGTTACCACCAGCATACCCCTAGACATGGTTGAGTGGGTGGGCTACAACTATACAGAATACTATAGTGATACAGTACTTGTAAGTAGCAACGGGTGGCTGGTGAGTGGTGGGTCTGTGCTGGTCGCCATAGCTGGGGGTGGGGAATCACGTAACGGGATCAGGAAGGGTGGTTCACTAGGCTACCAGGGAAGGTTTTACAAATATCGCTATTTTGACAGGGACTGAGTGAGAGTGGGGATGCGCTAGACTATCAGGGAGTTATTTTAGTAATATATCTATCCGGTGTATTCACCTGGTTAGCAAAAACTAACAAAGTAAATACATAAATTCTGACAGGTATCAGGAATTTGAGGAGCGGGGCCCTAGAGTACCAGAGAGGGATTTCAGTAATATATCTATTCTGCTGGGGATCATGGCTGGCAGGCAGTGCTGGGTAAATTACTTTTTCTATTACTTTCTATTACTTTTGGAAACTTGTTCCAGAAAGCTCTGTGCAGTCACTAGCAAGGATGGAGAAGTACTAGAAAAAGTAATAACCTTACAGTTACAATTACTTATGTCAATTTATACAAAAGTAATAAATAACTGTAACTGATTACATTTATTTGAAAGTAACTAGTAACTAACCTATTACTTTCAAATAAATGTCAGCAGTTATAGTTTTCTACTATTTTTTTATTTTTTTTGTATAAAAAGAAATCCGTAACTGTCAGGTGTATTACTTTTTCTAGTACTTCTCCATCCTTGCTAGTGACTGCACAGAGCTTCCTGGATCAAGTTTCTAAAAGAAATAGAAAGTAATAGAAAAAGTAACTTACCCAACACTGGTGGCAGGGACACTAGCTGGTTTTGTTTTACTTTCCATGTACAGCACCACAGAAGGGGGTGAGGGCAAGTCTGCAACACAATCCATGAAGCACAAGCTTGTAACTCATACGCAATAACACCATAATAATTGCAAACGACCTTAAAGCTCCTTGCATGAGCCAATGGATCATTTGCACTGGGGACATTCAAATATACAGTAGTAAGTTTGTGTGAGTACACAAACAGGTTTGGGATGCCCTAACTGCTTTTTTTCCTTGCCTGCTTATTGTAAATATTGGCACTTATCTCTGAGTAGCCAGCCAAGCACACATTTTATTGCCTTCAATAGGGCTTTGCTCTGGGTGGATATACTCAAAACAAGTTAGGGCACCCACAGTGTGCTCCAAACTTGTTTAAAAATAGAAACTCTAGGTCAGTGTGTACTAATTTGCACTCAGGATATGGACTTTGTGTGATACAAACTAAGATCTTTGAGTATGGTGCCTAACATCTCTTGTGGAACGTAAGTTGTTGTGAGGAAGGCCAGCAGCAAGCGAAGACAAGAGAAATTCTGATCATGGTGTAAATAGATTCTTTTGTTTACCTTTTTTTCTTCATCCTTTTGTTTCTGAGCCTCCATCACCTGGTCTGGCAGCACCCCCTTCGAGCCATGTCACAGACCTTCTTATAGACTTATTGGTTATTCATCACCTAGCCAGGACCAGACCTGGTGGTAGGTGGCCTGCAATGTTGGTAGTGTGTGGACCTGGGGGGGGATGCCAGATTGGACTGGGGCATTTTCCTTCAAGTGCTTACCTCAGGGTGCCAGCGTGCAAATACGTGCACACTGTTGCATGCATGCTTCCAAGGTGGTATCCACTGGCGGTCTCTTTCTGCATTGTGCACACTTTCATGCTACCGCCTCAGCCAGGTGGCAGTCAAGCAGTGAGACACAGTGCTCTCCACCCCGAGGGAGAAAAGCTGGCCCTGTGATGCGCAATCCTCCCTCCCCCGGCCAACCCCCGACAACTCAATTTTATTCCTGAACCAGGGTCACCTGCGTCATGAGCAGTAGCTCTCCCGCTGCACTGATGGGCTGGCAGGTGCAGAAGGATTTTAAAGAAAGAAATAGAAATGTGTGAACACGCAGAAGGCTTAGACAGTCCAGCTCACCCTGAGGAAGTGGTCAGGAGACTGTGAAACTGTTTAAGGACCTTCTGTTGTGTATTCTGTGTACATATCTGAAATAAAGACATAAAAAAGGGAATTCCTTTCTCAAACTTTGTTGTGTTTGGAGCTAAGAAATGCCAAAAATATATGAAATATAATTGTACATTTGACCAAGAATTTTATTTTTTAAACTGATCCATTGAGACATCAGGGCCAGGGTCTTTCAACAACGAGATCAAGTCACCTCCCATGAGGTCAGAATTGACAATTAATTAATGTATGTATGTATGTATTATTTATTTATTTATTTCAAAAGTTTTACCAGAAAAGACCTATTGAGCTGGTAACAGCTTGTTTGCAGGTCTGTCTTAGGTTAGAAGATAAGTCCATAGACCACCAGCATGCTTGATAGAGACTGGGGTTCTCACTCATTCTCTTTTGTATGTGTAGATTCTTAAATCCTGATATAACCACCCAATGGAATTTCTAAGATATGGCCAGATAGTGCATTATGTAGCACAGCCCTTGTAGCCCACAGCTCCTTTCGGACTCACCTTGGCTGTTTCCAGGGCCCTTTGGTCCTCCCTGTACACACCTCAAGGGGGCCGGCCTGGGTTCTTGGAGTACCAGTGATAATGGAACAAGGAATATGCTTGATGCCTCCACCTGGGGTAGTGATATGGTAAGCCTGTAATTAAATTGCAGGTTAACACCCCCCAGGAAAATTATAATACCTGCCCCCACAGTACCTTCCCCACATAACAACAATTTCCACCTTTTACAATAAGTGACTGTAACAGAATATAACATTAACACTCAATGATTTTATTTTTGGGGATGGGGAAAAGGGAAAAAAATTAGCCTAACACTTTAACACTGTTGAAGCACATTTGCCCCAATTAATTCCGCCTTCCACCCACAGGTGCACCTGGTTTCTAAATGGCAGCTGCCCAGAGTGTCTCTCAGTCCCTAGGTATGGGTACCACATTGCAGATGTAGAAACATAGAAACAAAAAAGTTGACGGCAGAGAAGGACCACAAGGCCCATCCATCTGCCCATTTTTTCTACCTTATGAATATTCCATAGGCCTTTACTCTGTCGATGGCCTATCTGTTCATACTCATCTGTATTGCTACCTTATGCTTATCCCATGCCTGTTTGAAGCCCTGCACTGTATTCATATCCACCACTTCCTGAGGTAGGCTGTTCCATGCATCCATCACCCTTTCTGTGAAAAATAACTTCCTCACATTACCCCTTCATCGGCCTCCCTCTAATCTCATGCTGTGTCCTCTTGTCCTGCTATATTTCTTATATTGAAGCATGTTAGACTCTTTCACCTTGTTAATGCCCTTAAGATGTTTGAATTTTTCAATCATATCACCTCTCTCCCTCCTTTGCTGTAGGGTATACATATTAAGTTCCGTTAATTGTCCTCATATGTTTTCTGATGCAGTCCCTGCACCATTTTGGTTGGCCTTCTCTGGACTGCCTCCATTTTGTTAATGTCATTGTGAAGGTGTGGCCTCCAATACTGCACGCAGTACTCCAGATGGGGCCTAACCAGTGTCTTATTAAGAGGGATTATTACCTCCCTCTTATGACTTGTGATACCCCTACTAATACACCCCAACATCCCTCTAGCCTTAGCTACTGCTTTAGTGGTCTGCTTGGATGATTTCAGGTCATCTGTGATTCTGATACCCAAGTCTCTTTCTTCCCTTGTGGTTGCCAGCAACTCCCCTCCCAACCTATAGGTAGCTTCAGGGTTTCTCTTTCCTGTGTGCATGATCTTGCACTTCTTTGTGTTCAACCCCAGTTGCCACTCTTCTGACCATTTTGCTAGTTTTTCCAGATCTCTTTTCATTCTGCCCACCCCATCTGGATCATCTACTCTGTTGCAGATCTTGGTGTCATCTGCAGACAGGCAAACCTTACCCTCCAGTCCATCTGCAATGTCACTGATGAAGATATTGAAGAGGACTGGTCCCAGGATTGATCCCAGAGGTACCACTCTTGTGACTTGCATCTCTTCTGACTGTATACCGTTTACCACCACTCTCTGGTTTCTGCTCGCCAACCAGTTTGCCACCCAATTGACCAATCTCTGGCCCATCATGAGCCTACCCAGCTTATTAATCAATCTTCTATGTGGAACAGTATCGAAAGCTTTGCTGAAGACACAGAGGATCTTTCACCGGGGCCCAAATAACTTTAGACAGATGCAACACTTTTAACTATTGTCAGGGCACACTTTTGAACTTGGTGAAGTCCTGCCCAGGAAATAACCCTCTTTATTCTCCCTGATTTGACCACTAGCCGAGAAGACTTCTCCAGAGCCACAGCCTTACAGTTCTGCAGATTGTCAAAGAGTTTTGTAGATACTTGATGCTATAAACTGGACGCCATGTCCAAATGGGCTGTTAACCCTGCCTGGGTGGCCGCAAACCGGGTTGAGGGGTCTGAGTTCCTATTCCTGAAATTAAACTGGTTCTTTTCCATAGATAACATTATTGCACAGTACCCCCACCCAGAGTATAATTTTAAGTGAGTCTGATAAAGCTTGGTACAATCCCCTGGGATGCTGTACCCACCCACAATACCATATTGTCACCCCACACATGGATTAATAACCAAAACCCCCAGATTCAACATTTCAAAATTAATAGCTCTCTATAATAATATGCTCACACAACAGATTTATAAAAAAACAGTTAACCAACATTTATTTATAAGGGGTAAGGGTTTAGGAATGGGTAACAATGGATGCAGAGGTTAAACAACAGACTGATTGCACTGATTTAGCATTGCATCAAAATAATCATATTGCATTTCAGATTCAAACGCCTTTATCATATTTGGCCACTCGCCAACCTTCTGACAGCTTCAGATCATATTTCTTTCTATCTAGCTGCCTAGATGTCACACACCTATTGTATGCCCACAGTGGTACCAGTCCCCAGTCTGTAATAGAACCCCTCAATTCTAAACTTCTGGGTAGCCAATACTAACTGTTAAGTTGCAGACCTGATAAAGTTGCAGCTGGATGGCTGGCGTTGGAGCCCTTAAAAGAAAATTAGATTGGCATCCTTTCTTTAAATTTTCTTTAAATCAAACTCTGTAATGGACAGGTAACTCCTACACTCAAAAACCTTGGGCTCTAGACACTGAAATTTGGAAACCACCACTTCAGCTTTTTACATGTCCCTTCAGGTGTGCAGAGCTAGTCTGTGTACTCACGATTCTGTTGTCATCATTTAGCAGAGTCGAAATAAGGCTGTACAAGGTAGAGTTAGGTAGTCACAGCATGACAGGTTTGCACTTGGCTGAGTTGCAGGGTGAATGCTTGCAGCAGGACCCTTTCTGGCTACAGAATCTTGCAGCTTTTACAGGCTGGAAAACATCTCTCAGCTTCTTTCTGAATTGGCCCATCTTCATAGGCCGAAGTCACATTCTGGAAACAACCAGCACTGGGACCAGGGCCAGCACGCCTCAGACCACCACGTCTAGGCTACGCCCCTCAGGAGGGAGATACATATGGCCGTGTCATGGCTGGTACACTACCAGGCTGACTCCCTAAGCTAGTCCTAAGTATAGTCTCTTTCTCTCTTTTACACATTTCAACACATTTACTTAGGTTGAAGTTTCAACCATGCTGCCAGCATGGCTACCATAGCTCTTTAGCGTTAAGACACAGTCTCATCAGGTAAACAAAAGTCTCTTTCCCTCTCTTTCAGAGTCAGACTCTAGAGCTTCAGGCAAGGCTCCACACCAAATCAGGCATAAGTCAGAACTGAAGCAAGTTCCTTTTCCTTTCTCAAGCTTCTCACAAGCAGAATAACAATTGAACAGTTCCTTTTGGCTAGCTGGCAGTTTGGCAACTTCAATTGAACTTTACAGTCCATGAAGCTCCGACCTCAGGATACTGCCTTTGCCATTCCTGTAGGCACACTAATCAGTCATATCAAGCATCTTTATCACAAGACCCTCTGTGGTCATTCACCATTTGTCCACCCATCTCTTGGCACTGGATACGCGCAGGGTGCAGACAACTCACTGAGCACCTCTTGGATTTCTGAGCTTCTCTGCCTCAAACAGGACTCCCAATAACTTGTACTTTTAAGTAAAAGTTTACTCACTCAGGATCAGTTCTGGTAGCTTTCTCATAGCTTGAAAATATAGGATTACACAGCACTCTGACTGCTGAGGTAGAGAATTTCTTGCAGCTCTCTCACAACTACAGGCAAGGTTTCTTGTAGCTTTCTCACAGCTGAAGAAAAATCAGAAGTTCCCTACAAACTCTTTTCCAATGTGGGAAGTTAAATGCTAGCCCTGGGGGACAGTAGTTTCAACCCCCAGGCCAGCCACTCCAGATTCCTTGCAGCCACATTTCTCTGGCAAGGGTCCGGAGCCCCCTTCCCTATTGGGGGGGGGTCATGCCAAACTGACTCAGACCATTGTCTGTGGATGGGGCCAGAGCCCCCCTCCCTGTGGAGGGGCTCATGCTGAACTGACTCCAGACTGAAATGTCTCTGGAGTTTTGGGAGCTCTCTGCAGCTCCAGATTGGATGATTCCATTGTCTGTCATAAAAATTAATATTCATTAGGTCCCCTTGATGTCTGATAGGTTAATTTTAATTTTTAATTTTTTATACTTGTAAGCAGGATGAGCAAAACTGCCCATTTTCACCAGCGACAAGTTACAGAACATACTTAAACATCACAATATTAGACACAGTCAAAATAATAAACATAATACAAAAATACAAAAAGCAGACAGCAATTATTTAGCATGAACAAATCTAATTTTCCATCAACCAAAATTTCGGTCTGGTTTTAAAAGACCATATTGTCATACTGTCTACAATATCGACAGGTAATGAATTAAAAAACAAAGGAGCCCTATATAAAGTAGATCTCTGACCAAAAGCAGATCAAAACAACGGAATTTCATAAATAAATCTGGCCTGGGATCTAGTACCACTAGAATTAAGAAACCTAGGAAATAATGAAGAAACTACAGGAGATATAACGCCATTTTTAACCTTAAATATCATAATACCCATTTTATGCAAAATCCTATTTTTAAGGGATAGGCTATGAGTATGCTTTAAGAAAAAACAATGATATGTTCGAAAAGGGGCACCAAACATGAAACACAAAATAGAGTTATAAGTTACAGTACGTTTGTTGAATAATCGACCGCAGAAAAAAGAGTAAATAACAATACCGTGATCCAGAACACTCATTGGAAAACTATGAGCAAGTAATAACCTAGATTCCCTGGTTAAGAACTGCTTAACTCTATAAAGTGAACCTAATCTCTGATGAAGAGTTTTCCTTAATTTATTCAAATGAGGTTCAAAAGTTAAATTAGAGTCAAGAATTATCCCTAACTATTTAAAGCTATCTACCAAATCAATCACATTTCCATCCAGTGTAACAATATGACATAAGCCCTGAGTCTTAATGGTCTTATTTGAAAACAGCATGACTTTAGTTTTACCTGAATTAAGTACCATAGAATTTAAGAGCAACAATTTCTGAAAGGAATCAAAATCAGATTGAACCTCAGCCAGAGCATCCTTAAGGGTCGGACCAGTGCTATAAATTACTACATCGTCAGCATACAGTATCATTAATGAATGAGAGCACACCAATGGGGCAGAATTCATATAAAATGAAAAAATCAACAGGCCAAGAACTGACCCTTGAGGTACCCCACATTTAATAGTACTAGAGGAAGAAGTACTATCACCTATACGAGTACAATGAGATCTGTTAGAAAGATAATCCTGATACCAAGAAATAACATTGTCGGAAAAATAAAATTTGGAAAGAATGCTGTTTAATAAACCATGTTCAACCATATGGAAGGCCTTGGTGATGTCCACAAAAAGTGCTGCAACAATCTGCCCTTTATCAAGGGCATCCTGGATGGCACCCGTGAACCCCACCAAGGCCGTCTCAGTATTATGGTACAGCTTAAAGCCATGTTAACAGATAGAAAGCAAATTATGTTTTTGTAGATAATCAAATGTTTGGTCCAAAATAACTTGTTCAAAAAATTTAGATAAAGGAGATAACAGGAAAATTGGACAGTAATTGGACAACAGAGTAGGATCCCCAGATTTCAAAATAAAAGTGACTATAGCCATCTTCCAGAGTCTGGGAAAAACCCAGGTAGACATAGAAAATTTAAATAAAACAGAGAGTGGATAAGAGGAGGAATTAATACCCAGCTTAATAATTCGAAAATCCAGTCCGTTGCAAAAAATATATGGCCGGGGATCCATTTTTAACACATATTCTTTAATTAGCTTGGCAGAAGACACCAGGAGAAAGGACTGCTGTGTGACTGAACTTCTCTGCTGGGACTAAAGTAGAAGAACTTTTGTATTTGACCTTTAATTTAGGGTAAAAAAACTAACATACAAAAAAAAAGTGTGTGTTTGGGTTAACTGAACTGAATGGGTATCTGAAGAGTTATCTAGGTGTAAATCTCAGGTGACTGAAAGGACTTAACTGCTGTGAGGTTTAAATTACTTGTAGAAAGATCTGGTAGGGGAGTGGCTTAGCTAGAAGGAAGCTACATTTAAAGACTGCATTAGAAAGTTTCTGCTAATAGCTTGGCAGAAGACACCAGTAGAAAGGACTGCTGTGTGACTGAACTTCTCTGCTGGGACTATATTGCCCTCTTTCCCCCCTCCACCCCCACACAAAGCTAGTTCTATTTTTTTAGGCACAGGATTTGACTGACAACAGGAACTTCCTGTTTAGGGGCAGGAAGTGAATGATCACAGAACCACCAAGGACCCACCATCCTAGAAGGGCAAGAGTAGCTCTCCGGCCCCCTCTAGCTGCTGGAGGTCTGCCTCTGAGCAAGCAAGTAAGTGGTCTACTGAGAAATATAGGATATTCTTGTCTCAGAACAGGACAATCAGGAACTTAAAGGGCACATAGGCAGAAAGTAAGGAGAGAGAGAAAAAAAAACAGAGGAAAGAGTAAGGATTGCAAACAGTTAAGGGGCCAGAAATAAGACATGATTGGAGTGGTGCAGTGCAGTGGCTGTGGAGCAGAAGTCTTCCGGGAGATGTTCTGGAGGATGCGGTGTTGTCCCATCTGCACACTCTTCTGGGCTGAGGGAGGAGGTTGCTCATCTCCAGGCTGAGTTGGCCAGGATTTGTGGGACCTCCTCTTCCATCCAGGGACTACCAGTGCCACTGCTGTTGCCTCAGAGGTTGCCAAGAAAGAGGGCGGTTGGACCACAGTGGGCTCAGGGAGGGTGAGGGTGGTGGAACAGGCGCATCCCTCCCATTGTACCTCACCACAATTCCTATGCCATTCTGGCAAGTGTGGTTCCTCTTGGAGGCACCCACAGTGGAGACCAAGGAGGATGCTGGGAACCTCCCACAAGGAGACCCACAGGAGGGTGGCAGGGGACCCAGCAGGGAAGGAAACAGCTCCTGGTGGGGAGACTCCATTGTTAGGAAAGGTAGAACTGGGGGAGGAAGGGAGAGGGAGGTAAGGTGCCTGCCTGGCGCCATGGCTTGGAGGGACAGGGAGCGAATCCTCAGGATTGCCGAGCAGCTGCACAGGGAGGGAGCTGGATGTTATTATCCACCTAGGGACAAATAACCTGGCTAAGAAAGGGATTAGAGAAGTGCAGGAAGAGTTTGTGGAATTGGGGAGGGGCCTTAGTCAAGTAGCACGCACGGTAACCTTCTCGGAGGTGCTACCCATCTATGGCATAGGAGAGGCTAGGGTGTTCCGCACCATGGGATTCAATCAGTGGCTGAAAAACTGGTGTGGAGTTCAAGGATTTGGCTTCACTGGGGACTGGGGGTCCACCTGGAGTGATGCAAGCCTATACTGGCATGATGGGCTGCATCTGTCCGGGAGGGGAACCAGAATCCTAGGTGATAGGTTTAAATGCTTCATTGGCAAGCTTTTAAACTAGCCAAGGGGGGAGGCACTGGAAAGGAGCAGGAAAATCCTAGCCCCCCCAAATAATCACAGTAGTAAGTGCAGCAAACACCAACATAGAGGTGTCGATAGGGAGAAGGGCAGGGGTAAATGGAGAAAGTGACAAAGGCAAGAAAGACAGGGATGGGGAAAAGGGAGTAAGGCCATCAGGAAATGGAGGTAATGAGTACCAATGCCGTAGTCTGGGCAACAAGCTCACTGAGCTGATGGCCTTACTGGAAGAGGATGCCTGGATATTGTAGCAGTCACAGAAACATGGTACAAGAGAACCATGACTGGGATGTTAACATACCAGGGTACATAACTCTGGAGAGGAGTCAGGCAGGGGAGAAGAGGGGAGGAGTAGCTCTCTATGTAAAGGAAGGGATAAAAGCAACTGAACAAAAAGAGTAAACAGGGAGGAGAGGAGGCACTGTGGGTCACCTGGAGACTGAAGGGCACCACAATCCAGCACAGGATTGTGTACAGACCCATGTCAGGGAAGGAATGGACAAGGATATGATAGAAGGCATTCTTAGAATGGCAGAGAAAGGAGATACTGTTGATGGAGACCTGAATATGCCAGATGTTAACTGGAGCACATTTGCTGCAGCACATCCAAATGCAGGGCATTCTGATGCCCTACAGGTGGCAGGCATTAGACAGCTAGTTTCTGAACCCACTCATGAGGGAGCAATCTTAGACCTTGTACTCTCAAACGGGGGCAGTGAGAGGATCTCAGATCTAGAAGTGGGTTGCCATCTGGGGACAAGTGACCGTCAAACAGTGTGGTTCATGTTAAACTCAGCTACAGAGTCAAGCCATAAAAAGTGAGGGTACTGGACTTTAGGAGGGCTGACTTTGGCAAGATGGGAGAATGCCTCAGAAAAGCACTAGCAAACAGGCTAGAAGGAGGTGTGGAGCAACAATGGGGAATTATCAAAACTGCCATCACAGAGGCAACAAGCCTTTGTGTGAAGCAAATAAACAAATCAAAATGAAAGAAAAGCCACTATGGTTCTCAAAAGAGGTGGCTGTGAAGTCAGGAAGAAAAGATAGCATTCTGGAAGTATAAGGAAACACAGAAGGAGCAGGACAGAGAGCTGTACCAGTTAAGGCAGAAGGAAGCTGGGAGGAAGTCAGAATAGCAAAGGCCCAAACTGAGGAAAAGATAGCCAACTCAGTTAAGAGGGATAAAACCTTTATAGGTACATCAGCGGATAGAAAGACAAAGGGAGGGATAGTGAGGCTGAATAGAATGAAGCGGTGGGTGGGCAGAGGGGACAGTGAAAAGCAGGAATACTGAACGAATATTTCTGCTCAGTATTCACAAAAGGAGGGAGAAGTGCCTAATCCAATTAACAGAAGCACTCTTGATAGGGGTCGATCCCAGTCCTTTCACAGAAGAAAGGTTCTGCAAGAACTCCTAAAACTGAAGGTGGACAAAGCAATGGGTCCTGATGGAATTCACCCCAGAATTCTAAAAAATTAAGGAGGAACTAGTGAAACCACTGGCTACTCTTTTTATAAATCATGGGAGGATGGTGTGGTACCGAGGACTGGAGGAAGGCGGATGATTCCCTTCACAAAGTGGGTCCAAGACAGAGGCAGGAAACTACAGACCTGTCAGTCTGACCTCTGTGGTAGGGAAAGTGATGGAGTCACTTTGAAGGAAAGAATAGTCCAGTACCTAGAGGCCAGTGGAGACAGGACCCAAGGCAGCATGGGTTCACAGCGGGAAGGTCATGTCAGACGAATCTAATCGATTTCTTTGACTGGGTGACCAAAGTAGTAGACCAGGGAGGGGTTGTGGACATGGCCTACCTAGACTTTAGCAAGGCATTTGACACAGTCCCACACAAAAGATTAATAGTCAAATTAACCAGCCTGGGAGTGGGACCCAGGGTGGTAGCCTGGGTAAAACATTGGCTGGACAACAGGACACAGAAGGTAATTGTAAATGGAGTCCACTCTGAAGAGGGGGTTACTAGTGGGGTACCACAGGGTTCAGTATTGGGTCCAGTCCTTTTTAATGTCTTCATCAGTGACATTGCAGAGAGACTGGAAGGAAAAGTATGCCTTTTTGCAGATGACACAAAGATCTGCAACAGGTTTGATACACAAGGAGGCGTGGAAAGGATGAAAAGGGACTTGGCAAGGTTAGAGGAATGGTCAGAAGTATGGCAGCTAGGATTCAATGCAAAGAAGTGCAAAATAATGCACCTGGGAAACAAGAACCCAGGGGAAGAATACACAATGGGTGGGGAGGTAGTAACAACAACAAAAAAGGAAAGGGACCTGGGGAGTAATCATATCAGATGACCTTAAGGTTAGCAAGCAATGTGAGAAGGCAGTAGGGAGGGCTGGGGGTATACTGGGATGTATAGGGAGAGGCATCATCAGCAGAAAACAGGAAGTTGTTATCCCTCTGTACAGACAGTTGGTGAGACCCCATCTGGAGTACTGTGTCCAGTTCTGGAGACCCCATCTCCGCAAGGACATAGACAGGATAGAGGCAGTCCAAAGGAGGGCAACTAAAATGGTGCAGGGTCTGCAAGAGAAGCCATATGAGGAGAGACTAAAGGAGCTTAATATGTATACCCTTGAGGAAAGAAGGAGAGGGGACATGATAGAAACTTTTAGTACCTCAGTGAAATCAACAAAGTCCAAGAGGGTAGCATCTTTCAGAAAAAGAGACTTGCAAGAACAAGGGGACACAATTTAAAGATAGAAGGAGGGCGGTTCAGGGGCAATGTGAGAAGTATTATTTCACAGAGAGGGTAGTGGATGCATGGAACAGCCTTCCTGAGGAGGTTGTGGGGTCTAAAACTGTGGGAGAATTCAAGAATGCATGGGACAGTCATAAGGCAATTCTTGTAGGGGGTAGGAAGAAATAGGCTGTTGGTTAACTAGGATCTGCGGCCTATCCTGTAGGTAGGGAAATGGGCAGACTAGATGGGCCTAGCGGTCCTTATCTGCCGTCAAAGTCTATGTTTCTATGTTTCTAATTAAATCAGGATATACCTGATTAACACGGAATTCAAAAGGTACCGGTTCATTTACCAGCTTTGAGGCACTAGGAAAGTCACCATAGGAAAAAGTTCCTTGGGACGAGATCCTATAACTGTCTATATTACCAAAAAAATGTATTAAAGGCTTTAAAAACAGATGAAGTATTACTAATTAAGCCGATCTCTGCTTGAATGGAAATACCAGAGGCTTTTTTACTTCTCCCAATTAAGCTATTTAATATATCCCAGGTTTTCTTGGGGTTGCCAGAAGATTTATTTTGTTCAGAAAGAAAAAACACAGTTTTAGCTTTACGAATAGCAGATTTACATTGATTCCTTAGAAATTTATATTTCAGCAATAGAGAAGGATCCAAACTTTGTTTATACAATTTCCAGCTTTTATCCTGTGATCTCATGAGGTGTAACAAGTCAGGTGTAATCCATTTATGTTTAGTAGCCTTAATCCGCATTCTCTTTAGTCGTCCAAGCCTGTTGGTCACCCCAAGATAATGAGAAATAAAAACATCTAACATGATATCCAGGTCCTTAATGGACTCAAACCCAGTCCAATCAATATCAGAGCAGGCCACATCTACCAGCTCAGATGAAAGTAGAACCTAGTTTTCCTAAATTCAATGTACTTAGGGGGGTGATTAACTAGCTTAACTGACCAATGACAAAAGACTGGACAATGATCACTCAATACATTGGGCAACGCACCAGAAGCATTGATCCGATCAGGATGCGTAACAACAATCCAATTGAGTAAAGTTCTCAGACCAGTTTTGGGGTTAAATCTAGTAACCTCATTTACTAACTGAAATAAACCCAAATCAACCAAAAGATCCTTAGCAGAACCACAAGACTCTGCTGCCCAATTACAACTAAAATCACCAAGAAGTATCCATTCTCTATGAACTGGAAGTGCGTGTTTATCTTCTGAGATGAGGTTCAATCCAAGCTCAATCCTTCAAGGGGGTACATAGATAGAACTAACTAACAATGAGATGCTTGTTATGACCCAAAAGCAGATCTATAGAAATGGCAGTATAGCCTAGAGGTTAGAGGAACGAGGTGTGAACAAGCTTGATACATCCAGCAGACCAGACTTGAGTTTGATTCTCACAACCTCCACTTGCATACTGTGTGACTCTGAGCAAGTCTCTTAACCACCCAGTGCTCCTAGGTCACCCCTGAAAACAGGCACTTGTGCCTAGTGGGCCTTACCCAGTTACCAAAGACTTAAAAAAAAAAATCACAATCAGAATTACATGGGGAATGCATGACAATAGTAAACTTAAATTTACTTTTAAAATAAATCATAGTCCCACCGCCATGTCTACCTTCCCTATCTTTTCTACAATGTTCATTGACCTCCAGGGGAATGGCTGCATCTTTAACATTATCATAAAGCCATGTTTCAGATAAAGTGACAATATCAAAACCATGCTGCTCAATCCAGGCAGCAAATAGGGTCCATTTCGTTGGCAGGCTCTGAACATTAAGATGAACAATGTTTAAAGTAGAATCAAATGGGGGTGAGGAATTTTTTACAGTATCAGTTACTCCAAAGTTAGCTGGGCCAGGATGGGGATGCACAGAACCAGATATCAATAATAATAGAATCCACATCCTCCGTAACCTAATTTTATTCTCAAAATGTCTCTCCCCTCTGGTTGAATGCCTAACAGATTTAAAGTAACCACGGGAAAAAAAAAGCATTCAAATAACAGTAGGGTGTAAACATTATGAGAAAATCCACTTCATACTCTGGTTTATCTGGGGAAAAACCCTACAGAAACATTCTAGGTAGAGGGTAAAATAAACAACTAAAATTGGAAAACTCTAGTTCAGTACTTGACCCCCTATGAACTAAACTGAGGTGTTAGCAACATCATTACTCAGCATAGTCAAAAACTCAAAATATATAACCAAAACATAGTCACTAAACTTAAAAAAGGACTCCTTATGAGAAATTAAAAAAAAACCAAAACAGTAAGTTAACAAAATCCTAAATATCTACAAACTATAATATTAAGGTAAATAAACACAATTATTATCATACAAGGCTAGTAACACAGTACTCACTCATAGAACTATGATACAAACAAATACTGAGGCAAGCTCTATATTATATAAATCTAATAAAGTGGAAATAGTAAAACTACAGACTCGTTTTGGTAACTAAGCCAGTAAACATTGCCTAGAAATATCTTGTGCAAACTAAAAGCCAAACAACACATTGATTTTTCTCTGTGGAGTGGTGCTTGTGCCGCTCACTACCACTAGCGAGCGGCACAGAGATTGAAACATTAAAGCCCCTCCCTAATCAGTATAGTCAGCAGTCTGTTCACCCAATCCCCCTACTCGCCGGAATATATATTAACACAGTCTCGGAGCACAAAACGCGCACTGTGGTGCAGTCTCTCACCCTGCTTCCACAGATTGCAGGCAAGCTGATCCTTCTTTAGGTGCCAACATTTGTCCCTACTTTTTCCCCCACAAGTCTTGGCACAGTCCCAAAAATCTTTGCCCAAAAATCTAGCTCTCCTATTGGCTGCTGATAGGTCAAAGGCTGCAAATATGGCTGCGTTTTAATACAGCCCCCAAGCAGTCTATACATTGTCCTATTCAAAAGTTCTGGTGCAGCCAGGTTAAATGCCTTTTATTTACAAATACCCCACTGCTTCAAAGCAGGCAATGTGCCCTGTCAAGCGACCAGAGTGACCAATATTTAGGTGCACCCCAAGCCTGTCGCTACTGCCGAAATGTAGAGTCCCCAGGCAACAGACAGACTCTTACATTAATATTAATGAACCTCATTAATATGCATGAGGCTGGAAAGTCCAATGCCCACTGGTGCTTTTTGTTTACAATATTGAGCAGCTCCTCTTGCACCTGCTTGCAGTCTCCGATCCCCTTACTGCCATCGGGGACCAGAACCATGCAAGAGACTGCTGCTGTACCACAAACCATGGCACAAACCAAAGGCACACCATCGTGCATGCGGGGGCCATCCGCCTGATCTAGACAGCAGAAGGAATGTGGTGGCTTGCGATTAACTCCTCCGACCCCCAGCCAGAGACTGCTAGGAGAAGCAGAGGCCAGATGGAAGCTTTAGACACACAAAGGCACCAGCAAACTCAAGCTGTGGTGGTGATCACTCAAGGGAGATCGGGGGAGGGGGGATACCAGGAGGCAACTGGAGGCAAACAGGAGAAACAGGCAAATAAGGTAAGCCCCACAGGAGGGTTACAATGCCACAATACCGAACTGGTATTAGGACTTGCTGGTGCAACATGAAGCCTCTGGATGAAACAATGATGAAATTCAGTCTACACCTGCCAAGCCTTTCTGATCTTTTGGAAGACTTTAGCCTGTTGTTCAATAAGGGGGTTGTAGCTCCTCCCCCATCCCCTACATAAGCAGCAAGCTGCCTCCCGCTCTGCTTAGAGCATTTCGGCAGTGCTGGGGTTCCTGTGCAGTTTGACAGGTGCGACTTTCTGTTTGTTTCTGCGTCTCTCCCCCCCTCCTCTTCATTCCCTCTGCCCTCCCTTGCTTGCATTTTTTTGTTTGTCCACTCTGCCCCACTCCTTCTCATTTGTCTGTGTCCACCGGGTGTCCATTCTCCCACTTTCCCCGTGGCTGTCTTATCCTCTGTTTTGCTGCTGCCCCACCCCGTCCCACCTATTCTGTCTCTCGTTCTTTGTTTTTTTTTTTTTTTCCCCTCCCGCCCTGTTTCCCGGTACCTCCATTCTACCCCCTTCATCGATTCATCCTTCTTGTTCTGTGCTCTTCCTGCCTGCCGCCACTTCAGGCCCCATTTGCTGGTGTTCTGCTTCCATTTGCCTTGCTTCTCTTGCTGCTGTTCGCTCCCCTCGCTCTGCTTTTCCTGGAGATCCTGTGTGCCACCTCCCCTGCTATCCCATGCCCTGGTGTTGGGCTCCTCACTGGTTGTTGCTTTTGTTTTCTTTTTGGCTTTTTCCTGTCTCAGCGACCAGCCGCCCCGGCCTACTACTGCGCATTGAACTTGGCAATTGACTTTCATTTACGTTTCAACTGCTTTTACCTCCGCTGGACTTAGATTTATTTTTGAGGGGGCACACTATGCTGCGAGGAAGCTCCAGACACTGCCATGCTACTCTGAGAGGAGGACTCCCTTGCCAAATCAGTTTGAGTCCCATCGGTCTTCGTCTGCTTCTGCTTGCTTTTTCTTTTCACTCAGTCTCTTCCCCATTAGCTGTTTGCAGGCAGGGATAGTATTATTCAGATTTTGAACTGACAGATTAGCAGTTTTGACTGCTGGGAGAGGAGCTGGAACCGGAGCTGCACAATCACCCAGCCATCCTCGGTGGTGACATCACTGGAAGTCCAATGAAAGAACTACTGAAAGCCATCTTGATAGGGATACTGGGGATGGTAATGACTCATTGAACACTACTATTGAAATAATGCAAGAGGCCTTGATGGGATTTGAACCTTATGTCCAGAGTCACCTAACCATGTTCCCCTTACAGGTTTAAATAATGCACTTATTAAAAGAGGAAAGCATCTAAATTTACCTTCTGTCTAATAACTTATCGACCATACAGTAAATACACCCCTATCTCTGTACTCAAGCCTGATGCCTATCTACCTCATTAACTTCAAGGGAATCTTCCTCTACACGGTCTTTGCTTACTACTGCGATACTTTAACCACTACTCCCTTTCATAGCTGCCTTTCCTATTGCTCCTTGCTACCTAAATTACTGCTTCCTGCAGCACGGAGTTCCATTTGCTGTTTAGGAATGATTGCCACGTCAGCCCATCGCATTCAGGCATTTAATTGCAGTCCAGCCAGCCCTTGCAAGGCCTGGTAATGTTGTGATTAATGCATTAGTTTCCAGGAACCTATGCTAGCTTTGAAAGTTAATATCCAGGATCATACGACCAGACTTTCACTATTCCATATTCCTTATGTTCAGCAGCTCTACATGCACAGATAACTTAGGTCATACCTAACTTTGTGGTTCCCTTCCCATACTGCCATGCACCAAGGGGACCCTTCACATATCACAACTGCTTCTACTCCCGCATTCATCCCCCAGAGTGTTCCCTTCCTTTCCTCTGACTATTTATTATCAGCAATGAAGAAGGCAATTCATTAAGGCTTCATCTCACTATATTAATTGCAGATGGTCCCTCGAATCTCACACCCTTCCATGGTGAAGCCGAACCACGTGGGGTCTCGTCTTCCAAATCTTGTACTGCTCGTGATATGGCGATGGTGGACCATGTGGGGTCCCGCCATCCCTATCAGGCACTGTTACTTCCATGGTGAAGGCGAGCCACATGGGGTCTCACCTTCCCATTCATGCTCCTCGAGCAATACAGCGATAGCAGACCACATGGGGTCCTGCTATCCCTATCCCGCTCTACTCCATGGGGCGAGGGGTCCTGCCTACTACACGATGATGAACTATAGAGTGTCCCACCTTCCCACTCACATCTACTCCAAGGGGATTCAACTCATTGCTCCTTCAAGTCCCCATACTGCAGATTGACTGACATCGTGTCATTCTTCCTTGAGAACATGCTTCAGTTCGACAGTCAGCGGAGTCCTGCATCTGTTCCTTATTCAGCCTATTTCCAGCTACGGCGATCCACACAGGGCCCCTCCATCCCATACATCTATGCCTGTGAAATGGCCCTGCCATATCTTAAGTATTCCTATTCACTTCAAAGAGTACAGTGGTGGGGGTTCTGTCTCCCTTACCTTGGAGTGCAACACACTCTGGCTCCTGAGGGTACCCCTTACCACCTAGATTGTTCCATCCTATGGCGATGGTGGACCACATTGGGTCCTGCCATCCCTCTTCTATGTCTCCCTCAATACCCTTCCCCTTATTCCTTATTTCCCATTCCAACTTCTGTGACCTTTGCTTCCCTCCAACTTACCAATAGGACATTATTGATGGACTTATCTTGGACCCAGTTTTAATCAGCGATTCAAGTCATGCAGGTATCTCCACGAACCCCTTGGGCATCTCAACATCTATCTAGTGTATTCCTCCTCAACAGGAGGCTATCCTCTACTAAAAATGAACTTTTTCTTGCACTTTGGCAGACCCTAGTCAGGGTCTCGCCTCCCAGTATTCTCCACATGGGACTCAGTCGCTCATTCATGACTTCTTCATTCATCAGGAGTCCATGCGACCATCATTCTCTAGCTAACATACCTCTGAGCCTACTATGATCATCACATGTTAATGCCTAACATCTCCATGATGATGGCGAACCACGTGGGGTCTCGCCATCCCATTTACACGTGCCCCATACGGGCCTTATCTGGTACATTTCTCATTTCAATCAGCCTCAGTGACTGTCCTCTTCTATGTCTTGCATTATTCTGTACTGCTGCAATGGCAGACCATGAGGGCTCCCACCATTCCTACAAAGGCTGTCACCTTCCTATCCTTGGGTTAAGCTCATACTACAATGACAATCAACCTCCTGCAGGTTCCAGCCATCCCATCAAACAGTCCCACTATGCAGTTCTATCTACTATCCGAAGTCCGTGTTATGGATCTACAGCAGTCATCTATCTCAGGCTTGGATTAACCATCTTTTCAGCATATGGCCATTATTCCAGTTGGATATTCCATCTGCTCAAACCATCATCTGTAGCACTGACCCCTTGCTCAGCTCAACCATAACTGGATTCCACTAGCTACACCAGACCATACTCCTGGACATAACTATACCTAAATCTAGTGCATTTAGAATTATTCTACTGTTAGTATGCCCAGAGGATGGGCAGATCAGTAGCCATGGGTCCTCAGAGGTTTCCCCTTAAGGGGGTTTTCCTCTCCTGTGTGCTACAGACCACACTCTCCAGAGTTGGAGGAGGCAGTCAATTTCGATACTTCTTTTTGGGCCTTAGGTCTACACCTACCCACTATTTGCCACACATTGAATTGGAAGGCTTTAGCCTGTTGTTCACTGGGGGAAATAGCTCCTTCCCCATTCTCTACATAAACAGCAGGCCACCTCCTGCTCTGCTTAGATCATTTTGGCGGCACCCTCCATCCTCCCCTGCCTCCTCCTCCTTCTCTGGCGCTCCTGTCTCACCCTCTCCGCTGGGCCTTAAGTCTACACCTACCCACTATTTTACCCAGGTTGGGATGCGGAGAAGTGCCAAAGCTCACATTATAAACACCAAGCATACCAGTCAGCTCATAAGTATACACAAGCACTAAGCTATTTGCCACACATTGAACACCCATTGGTACCTTTGCAGGTGGTCTTCACCTGGCAGACCTCTCAACCTCTTCCTTTCAATAGATTCTTTCCTCATCCGGGTACCACTTCTTCTCTCCAACTAGGGGAAACACACTGACAGTCACACTTTCTTAGTTGGCAGAGCACTGTGAATTTTAGGTAACGACCTTTTCCAGTCTCTGAAGTACAACTGTAGATTCAATATTTTTCTGCACAACAGAATGGTCCAATCCTTCTGGATAAATCTCATAAATCTCAAACTCAAACTGATGGGTCTTCCTTTCTCAACTGCAGGTTACTATTTCAAAGCAGTTGTAACTCTTCAACAGCGAATTTCTCCACAACTGGTTTCAACCTTGGTGATACCGTCACTGTCACCATGCGCGGTCCAGGGTTCGATAAACTTCTAACCGTCACCACGCACGGCCCAAGTTCAACACGGCCTCTCACAGGCACTGGTTCACTCTCTGGAGCAATTTCACTCATTGCAGCAACATTTATTGGCCACAGATTCAACTCTCATGGGCTCTCTCTCTCTCTCTGGAGCATATTTCCTTCTTTCACAGCAAAAGGTTCCATTCTGAATGCAGCTCCCAACAGCTCTGAAGCATATTCATAAGGCTCAGTGAAGTTTGTCCTATACTGTGGCCAAGTAGACCAAGGATCAAACATACAAACCTTCAGGGCTATTGGACCCCAATCATTCTTTCTTCTGAATCCTGTCTGGGCTCTCACCACCAGCCAGAGATCTCTTCTCACTGACATACAGTCCCTTTTATTAGTTCTTCACAACCTCTGTTCCTTGAAATTCACAGAATTCTTCCTCCATCTGAAACCTTAAGTCCTATGAAGTCACAATCCATCACAGCTCTCTCACAGCTGAATATTAGTGGGTTCTGCAGCTCTCTCACAGCCGAAGGTTTCACCCAGATTCTTTGGCCCTGTGGGACAGCTAACTAGCAACCCCCGGGAGGTCCCTTTTTAAACCTTGAAGCCACATCTTACTGCAATGGGGCTGAAGCACCCTCCCGCAGGAGAGGGGTCCATTAAACTGACTTAGAAACAAAAGTCCCCTCTCATTTGGGTGCTCTGTTCAGCTCCTCTTTGGCTGAAACACTTGTCCTTACAGACAATATGCAACAGGCTCCCTCGACACCTGACTGGCTCCTAGAAATGATGCCTAAAATTAGCTCTCCTTTGTTTCCCAAAAGTCTTGTTTCAGTCCCAAGTGCCTCTGTAAAATCCCTGTGTTCTGATTTGCTGTGCAGAGGGTCAAGGGTGAACATCATAGCTACTGCATTAACAGTCCCAGCAGAGTCCCAGTTTTAAATTTATATTTCAGCCACATTTAACATTTTTAACACATATTCGCCTAACAGTATTCAATAGTAGCCCCTTTGTCCTGTACACTGACTGCAGAGTTTCACATTTTAATGCAACAGTAGGCCTGTTGCTGGTGCAGCTGCCAAAAAATGCTATCCCAGCCAGCAGGCAGAACCTAATTAATATTCATGAGGGCCCTATTAAAATTCATGCCCAAACCCTAGCACTCATTGATGGTCTTTAACCAAATTCCTTTGTGGCTCCTCTGCTGCCTCCTCTGAGTGTCCAGATCCACTTTAGAAGAATACAGGGGTCGGGAGCACCGGACAGGCTTCACTTTATCTGTGGCAAGAGGACAGAATGTGCACACTGTGCATGCATGGACTGCCACCCCACATGGAAGCAGGAATCCAGATGGCGGCTCCACAGCCTTGCTCCTCCGGCACCCTTTGCAGCAGGAAACATGCGGGGGGCCAGTAGGAGACATCGGGGACACAAAAGGACTCTAGCCATGGTGGCAATGAGGAACATGGGGGACGGGGGCCACTCACCAGTAAGCCCAACAAAGTTGGGGGACTTACAATTAACTCACTGTTTACCCTCTGCTGGACAGCTGAGTTACCAGACAGATTTTTGTCTGGGGTAGATCCATTCCAGGGTGAATTTTTCTAGATAGATTTTACTGTGTCCTGAATTAATTATCCTTAACTGGGGGTCATTCTTCATTGTTAGTCACTCATACAACTCTGCAGGATTTTTGAATTTCACTTCAGCTGGAATTTCACAGAATTTTGTAAATTAAACCTAAATTTTCATAATTCCATCAACAGCAGAATTCCAAAATTCTGAAAGTGGGATGGTAACCACGGAATTAAATTCCTCAGTTTTCTCAGTTTATGTAACCTGCAGATCAATTTTCTGCAAACTGCAGTAAGTAATCCACAGAATAATGTTTTGTGGTTTATATAGAAATACTTTTTGAAATTGCATGACAGTAAAAAAAAGACATTATGAAAAGCATTTCAGAAGTGGAATTTCTAGTCTGCATGAATTTTGGTGGTGGAATTCGATATTCCACACATCTGTAGTTGCCCAGATACTTTGTGCATGGATTTTTTTGGTCCAGAGAGGATAATGAGGCAGTCTGGTCATTATCCGGATAGCCAGTCCAGGACTATCAAAACATCACCTGGGGCACATCTCCCAGATAGACTGGATAATAGTGAGCATCCACTCTGAAACAACAATCCAGGTTAGTCCAGTGTGGGGCCCACAATATCAGTATTACCTGCTCTGGCCCACACTCATGGAATCCAGGAGCATCCAGAAGTGTCTATGGGATACCCAATCATCTCTACAGTTCTTGGTGCCCCCGTATTGGGGTTGCCTGTGCCACCTGCTCTTAGCTTGAGAAAGATATTCTTTCTCACCTTCAGGTATTCTGAGTTGCAGAGCTGCCTCAGGTGGTCCCGTGGTGGTCATTTCATTTGTTATAATAATATTTGAACTTTTTCTGTACATAATATCCAATTCCTTTATGTGACCCCCTACCGCAAACTGTGGCTTATTTGGTATGGTCTGCCCCTAACCTTGTTGACTGATGTCCTTTTAAATGTGCATGTTTTTGAAAAGTGATCAGATTGTATTGTATTGAATTGTATTTTAGTATGTCGTTCTATTATTTTAAAGTTTCATGTAACATGGTTGGTGTAAGATACAGGATGAATCTGTTGGTCTGTCCTGAGTGCAACCTTTCCAGCCTGCACTAGGGCACATTACTGTGGCTGCCAAAGAGGTCCAGTAAGACAGTCAGGGAGGTTTAGTCCTGAGAACACAACCTGATAAATCTTCCCAGGTTGGTCCCCCCTCCCCTCATCAGGGTTCCGTATGCAAGAAATGAACTGTGTGCTGTACCTGTCCCAGGGAGGAGCAGCAAAGGTTATATTGTTCCTCAGAATAAATTGGAAGCATTATAACTCCTATATGTGGATGATGGCTTTGTTTAAAGACAGAGTGTGGTGTTTTCAAACATGCACAAAAATGACACAGTTGCATCAAGACATGTGAATTTGCATCATGCAGATGCGACATATAATGCCATAGTTTCATAGCTGTGTCCAAACTGACACTTATACGTGCATCATAATTGCAGCATATTTGTGGACTGCATTATAATTGCATCACTTTTGCAATACTAATCTGGATGCAAGCACAGCCACTGCAGAATGTGTTGCATCCATGTTCTGATGGCTGTGCACCCTTCTGATGCAGATACAGCTGCAGTTTGTAGTGTAAAAGTGATGCAACTTTCTGTTCTGTCCATCACAACTCTTTGAAAATACAGGCCCAACTGTTTGTGCTGCCCCCCACCCCAACTCCTGCACTCCTTAGTCCAAAATATGACTGCAAAGAACCTTGGTTCTGGCTCCTTTGTTCATGGGTCCCCCCCCCCCCAAGGACTAGGGTCCTACAGTACATTTACAAATGCTTAAAAATGATTATCCTTAGTCTATACAAATTTACTAACAGCTTTCTGAAAGATATTAGCCCTTTTGCTGGTCTTTAAAGAAGAAAAAGTCAGCCTGCCCAGCCACCAGTTACATAATTGAAGGGCCCGCCCGTAATTCAGTGGGTGGGGATTCCCTTCTATTTAAACAACACTGTCACATACAGCCTCTGTTTAGTGTTCACAGTTTTGAACGCTGGGTCAGGCGCGTGTTTTCTCTCTTGCTGTGCATTACCTGCTGCCTTGTCCTTGCCAGCTCTCTCGCCGCTCCGGTGTCTTCGGTGCTCGCTGCCGTTCCTCTTCTTCGCCCCCCCTCCCTTTTTCTCTTTCTCTGCGGATTCGGTTGTGATTGCCGGATTCGCTTCTCTCTCTCGCTTCTTCCACGCTGTCTGCCCGCATCGAAAAGCGTCCTTACCGCTTCCTTCCTGGTTCGGCTGCTATTTTGGTTGGTCTACTCCTGGCTCCCTGGTTTATGGTGCCGCTGTCCTGGCGGTTCATTACTTGTACTGTGTTCGTTTTTTGTTTGCCTGCTATATTCATTAGGCAATTTACAGATTCCTGGATCGTTTCCTTGGCTATTGGCATTGAACATTGCCCCTGCTGTTCCTGCTGTCTGCTTCCTGCTAGTTCTGCTGCTGGGTAGCTTCCATGGATCCTCCTGCTACGCCTGAAGGACCCCCCCCCCACCAGTTTCTCGAAAACGGTCTGCCAAGTCTAAACATTCTCTTAAGGATTGGACCGTTCCTCATCTCCTGGCTGAGTTGAAGATTTTGGGGGTTTCTGTTCCTGCTGGTGCCAAAAAGCAGGAGCTATATGATTTGTGGCTGGAGCGGCAGGATCTCAATCCAAGTCCTGGGCCAGCTCCTCCGGCTGCTCCTGCTCCTGATGCCTTTACCAAATTGAAGGGTCTCATTTCCCAGCTGGCCTCTTCCATGTCTGATATTTCTACTCGACTAGATATTATGGAACGACACCAAGTTACGGCTGCACCTCAGTCTCTTCCAGCTCCGATGCCTCCATCATCTCCTTCTGCGCCCGCCATTGCCTCTACCTCAGGTACTTTAGCTTCCAGCTCTTCTGTGCCTGCTGTCTCACCTGTTCATCTAGTTTCCGCTCATCTCCGCAAGGATATCATCGAAGGGAAAGATGTCAATCTTATCTCATTGCTTATTTCTTCCCACGATACCATCGAGAACAGAGTTGTATCCTGTGGTGATTTTTCCATCGTGCTTTGTTCTAAGGACCCCAGGCTTTCCAAAAAACTGACTATTCCTGAATTTGTTTTAGCCTTTAGTCTTTTCAGAGACATTCTCTGTTCCGCCTTTCCGTCTCGCAGGGAGGAAATGGATTCTTACCTGTATCTGTTGTTGACCTGGGCGTACGTTATGGTGGTACTCATTTTTTTGACTACCGTAAATCCTTTTCAGCTAAGGCTGCTGCTGCTCTCTCTCACCTGAATTTATGCCTTCACTGAGGCTCGCTTGACAATGAGTTGTTCTGCCGCCATTTCGCTGGCCAACAAGCTCTCACTTGCCAGATATGCGGCTCCCTTTCCCATGCCGCTTCTTTCTGCCCTTTATCCATGCCTGATTCGTCTGCATCCCGTGTTACTGCTTCTGGCTCCAATATTACCAGGACTACACGCAATCATATTGCTATGCCTCGCTTGTCCTACGATAAACATGGTCATCCTATTACTTTTGTGGCTGGTAGAGCTGTATGCAATAATTTCAATGATGTGAGGTGCTCCCTTCATCCCTGCCGTCTGCTGCACGTTTGTAGTCATTGTGGTGAAGCTCATGCTAAATCCATTTGCCCTACTTTGAGAAGCAGACCCTGACTATTGCATCATCCTTCCACTCCTGTCAACGTCAGTGAACTGTCCCGTCTGCTCACCAGTCATCCCTCTAGCTCTCTAGTGCAGTTTCTCATCTCCGGATTTACTTTTGGATTCCATACTGGCATCTGTTCTCTTCCTCAGGACTCCTACGAATCTCCTAATTTGCAAACGGCACTCACTCAACCGGCCTTGGTCTCCTCCCTTCTACAGAAAGAACTGGATAACGGATATATCATCGGACCATTCCTCCATCCGCTGTTTCCTCTCATTTGTGTCAGTCCTATTGGTATTGCCAGGAAGCAGCGCCTTATTTTTGATTTATCCTCTCCACGTGCCTCTTCAGTTCCCAGTATCAACTCTCTTATTCCTTCTACAGATTTTTCTCTGGCCTATGCCAAGCTTGACGATGCTATGTTGACTATCAAATGAATGGGCAGAGGCGCAGGGCTCTCTAAAGCTAACATTGCTGATGCATTTAAACTCCTCCCTATTCATCCATCCCTTTGGCATCTCTATGGCATCAAATGGGAGAATTCCTACTACTTTGCAGTGAGAGTAGTTTTTGGTTGAGAAAGCAGTCCAAAACTGTTCGATATCTTTTCTTCGACACTTTGCTGGTTGTTGAATCATTGTCGGGTTCCCTCAGTGATCCACTTGCTTGATGATTTCCTTCTCGTCGAGCCTCCTTCTGCGTTCCCGACTACGGCACTTTCTGCTTTACGCAGCTTATTTCATCAATTGGCTGTACCTGTCTCGGAGGAAAAGACTTTTGGTCCTTCCACTTCTCTGGAATTTTTGGGCGTTATTCTCGATTCCGTCTGCATGGAAGCCAGACTCCCTATGGACAAGCTGCGCAGAATCAAGACTCTGGTTCTTTCATTCTCCAATCGCTCATTCTGTACGAAGCACAAACTCTTGTCTCTGCTAGGTTACCTCTCCTTTGCTACACGTATAATTCCTCAAGGACGTACCTTCATAGCATATCTGCTTGGTCTGCTTCCTTCAGCATCAGCTTTCCACCATCATATATCTATTACAGCTACTGCAAAATCCGACCTTGCCATGTGGTTCCTCTTCCTAAACCAATGGAATGGTCACTCTTTATTCTTCAAAGACATCTCTCCAGAATATTCTCCCAGAGTATTCACGGACGCTTCACCTACTCATGGATTCGCTGCTATATTTCATCAATCATGGATCTTTTCTACATGGCCTTCCGAATTTTTACAATTACCTGCAGCCTTGACTTCTTCCCCTTTATTTGAGATATATCCTACAGTTGCAGCAGCCTTTACTTGAGGTTATCGATGGTCTTTGTCTACAGTATTAATATATTCGGATAATCAAGTAACAGTAGATATTATTAACAAAGGCACAAGATGGGACCCCCTGACAGCAGGAGTGAGCCGAACGCACAATGGACCCCAGACCTTGACCGCCCTTTGTTTCACCTGAGGCTGGTCAGGGAAAAGGAGGTTTTGATCATCCTTAAATCCCTACACTCGAGAGGATCTGGGGGCCCCGACCGGATCCAAACCAGAATCCTCAAGGAGGGGGCTCCAGCTTTAGCTAAACCCCTAACCTGGCTGATAAACCGGTCTGTTGTGGAGGGGTCTGTACCTGAGCTTTGGAAACAGGCTCTAGTGATTCCCATACACAAGGGAGGGTCAACAGAGCCTATAGAGAACTACAGGCCTATCTCCTTGCTGTGTGCCATTGCAAAAGTACAGGAGAAGCTAGTCTACTCCCAACTCCGAGAATACCTGGAGATCCACCGGGCAATCTCACCGTCACAGCACGGCTTCAGAGCCAAGCATGGGACAGATACTGTGCTAACTAAATTCTCAGCAGAAGTACTGAGCAATAATGATGCAGGGGTCAGCACAGGGGCGGTCTTTATTGACCTATCTAAAGCATTCGACTTGGTAAACCACAACCTCCTACTGCAAAAAATGTGCTCACTTGGCCTTGACACCCATACACTGGGATGGTTCAAGAGTTATCTCTCTGGATGCTCCCAGAGGGTCAAGTGGGAGGATAAAGTCTCCAAGCTAGCTCCACTCAAAGAAGGGGTACCTCAAGGGTCAATACTCGGCCCCCTTTTCTCCATGCTGTTCATAAATGATCTGCATACACACTACGGCAGCAGCAGCATTATCCAGTATGCGGATGATGCGGTCATTTACAGAGCTTCCCCTAATTTACCAGAGCTGGAGACAGCCCTCCAAGAAGACATCCTTCAGATAGAGGACTGGCTCACTCTGAACAAAATGGTTTTAAACACCAACAAAATGAAGGTGATGCTGTTTGGTCCTAGATCCCTGGGATCTGAGAGGTCACTTCTCCTACAACTCCAGTCCGGGGTGTAAAACTTGAGGTGGTCACCTCCACCAAATACCTTGGCTTTACCCTGGACCAAGGCTTCACACTCAAAAATCACGTAGACCAAATCACCAAAACCATCCATGGGAAACTTGGAATCCTCTATAGACTAAAGGACCAGATCATCCCTGAAGCTAGAGTAGCCATTGCCGCTAGCGTACTCCTCCCAAAGCTCACCTACGTGGCCCCGGTTCTCCAGGGCGTAGCCACGACTGACTTAGGGAGGCTGCAGACCTTGTACAACAAGATTGTCCACTTTGCCACTCTGTCACACCCGAGGACTCACCACTGTGAGGCCCAATCTAGGCTCAGGTGGCCGTCTCTGGAAGCTCGCCTCTTCTACCCAACCCTCTGCCTTACATTCAAGTTACTAGGTCCCACACCTCCCCCTAGCCTGAATGGTCTCGTTAGGGTGAAACCTAACCCACAGAGCCTACACTCGTCAGGCCAAACTCTCCTCGTGGTTCCCAAGACTAGGACTAAAGCCGGGTCCAGGTCCTTTGCATACACCACCCCTTCCATCTGGAACAACCTCCCCTTGGAGGTACGGGAGGCAGTGTCCATCACCAGCTTCCAGACAAAGCTCAAGGGACACCTGCTCGACAGGAACACATGTCTTTGTTACAGGACCTAACCACGCACAGCCATCCTGGTAGCTCAACGGACCCGACCATACATAGCCATCCTGGTAGCATAACGGACCTCCCCCAAAAGATGGGGTGCACTTATGTCCCAATATATCCCCCTTCCACTATGCCCATAAAGAAGCTAACCAAGGCCTTTAGCTACTGCTTGCCTTTGCCAGAGCACTCTCAATCTAATCACGAACTTGAGATGTAAAATGTTCTCATTATGTGTAACTTCTATATCCTTATCGCCTGTATGTCTTCCACTACCTGGCGCCTGTAATCCTATGAAGTCTTTTATTTTTTATTGTTAAAAACGCTACAATCACCTGACTGTACTGATCTGTTACCTGTAAGTTGCTGCTACACCCAGGTTGCCCCTGAAAAAGGGACCTCCTGGGCCCAGTGGGCCTACCCGGTCATCAAAATTCAATAAATAAATAAATAATCTTCTCCTACAATTATGCTATTCTTGCGGAGATTGACATGGCTTTCTCTGATTCATAATTTTTGCATTCAATGTTTTCATATTCCTGGTCATCTCAATTCAGCCGCTGACTACCTTTCCCGTTTTTAATTTCAGAAATTTCGTATTCTCCTTCCTTCTGCAGATCCTCTTCCAACTCCAGCGCCACAGTTCAAGAATCTAGTCATGACATGATTAATTATCTTTCTACAGCAAAAAACCTCATGTGGTCAGCCTTATCGATAAACACTCAATCAGCTTACAGAACAGCTTGGAGAAAATACAATGCATTCTGCTCCATGGCAGCTTACTTTGCATTTCCGATCTCTCTGCCTTCCGTATTAGCTTTCACGACCAATTGTCATACAACCAGTAAATTATCTAACTCGACCATCTGACAATACCTAGCTGGCATTCAATTTCATCTTTGCTTACAAGAACCAGCTTCTGTCTCCTTGACATCATATCCAGCAGTTAAGCTTCTTCTTACAGCAATCTAAAAAACTCTCATTCAAAAAAGATACCTACTCGTTTACCCATCGATGACACTATCTGCAAACAGCTAATCAATCTACTGAAGTCTGAACCTCCTACTTTTCACTCCATCATCCTACTTGACGCTATTTGTCTGGTGTTTTATGGATTTCTATGCCCCAGAGAATTTACAGTGTCATCAGTTTCTGCAACATCCTTTCTCAAGGTCAAACATCTTACCAAGCGAGCTGATTACTACGTTCTTCATCTTCCTGCTTCAAAATCGGACAGGCTAAGAGAAGGCGTGGACATTCAATATTTTCCTACAAACACGGCTTGGTGCCCTGTCTACTTCTTGAACCAGCTATGCAGTTTTCATAGTCAATCCAGTCCTGAATCTCCACTTCTGACCTCTCACAATAATGTACCTCTAACCACCAAAGAATTCGTGGATTCAATTCGTTCATTACTTCAATGCCTGGGACTTGATCCTTTCGCTTATTCTGGCCATTCGTTTAGAATCAGTGCCTCTACTTCTGCCTCAAGAAAGAAAATTCCAGCTTATATAATAAAATGACTGGGAAGATGGACTTCATCCTGTTTTGAGACGTACATTCCTAATCCCGAAGCCGAGATGCATTCAGCTTTTCTTTCCATCTCCTCGTAGTATGCCTAGAAGGAAGGCAACTTGGTAGCCATGGTTCCTCAGAGATTTCCTCCATTAAAGGGGGTTTTTCCTCTCCTGAGTGCTGCCAGGTATACTCTCCGTGAGTTGGAGGAGGTGGATACTATTCTTTTTGGGCCTTCAAGCTAGCAGTCATGCTTAAGGTGGGAATGAGTAAAGCCAAAATAAAACATATATATATATCAAGTGGCACCAAGCACTATTCACAACATTATTCCCGCACAGTGAATTGAAGGGCCTGCCAGTAATTCAGTGGGCGGGGATTCCCTGCTATTTAAACAACACTGTCACACACAGCCTCTGTTTAGTGTTCACAGTTTCCTCCACCCTCCCCTCCTCCTTCTCCGGCGCTCTTCCCATCTCTAGGGCCTTCAAACTATCAGTCATGCTTAAGGTGGAAACGAGTAAAGCCAAAATAAAACATATATATATATATATATCAAGTGGCACCAAGCACTATTCACAACATTATTCCCGCACAGTGAATGACATTCAGTATTAGTAGAACTCAGCATTTAAAAAAAAAACTTGAATTACGGGTCATTCCAGTCTTCCTTTTATACGAAAATGGATGTTTGGCTTTTTTCATTTTGTCTACAGCTGAGGCTTTGTCAGGAGAAGGAATCATAGGGCAGGAGTGTGAAAGCCCTATCCAGACTTTTTAACATGATTCCGCTGCATTCCCGTAATTTATTTTTGAATATTAGAAACACCTAAAAGGCGGTCTAACATTCGGGCATAATGAACACAATCTGCAGCACTTTTAGGCCTGCTTGCATCACAAAAGTGACGTATGCATCATTTTTGTTTACCCAAGCTTAGTGGAAACTGTCCTAAATCTGCCAAATTTTACAGCCCCTGAATGGACTCAGCTCTTCTGGGGCTCTAGCCAAGATCACCGCCGTCTGCACCAGCCTGCTTCCCTGACCTGCCCACAAGCCACAAGAGAAATCAACAGCTAGCTTCTGAATGGGCTCAGCTCTTCTGGGGCTCTGGCCAAGATCACTGCCGGCCGCACACACCTGCTTCCCTGACCTGCCCGCAAGCCAAAAGAGAAAGCAACAGCTAGTCTCTGAATGGGCTCAGCTCTTCTGGGGCTCCAGCCAAGATCACTGTCGGGCCCCCGTCCCGCTTCCCCGACCTGCCCGCAAGCCACAAGACAAGGCAACAGCTAGAACATAAATGGTCTCAGCTGTTCTGGGGCTCTGGCCAAGATCACCAGCAGTCACACCTGCCTGCTTCCCCAACCTGCCAGTGTCCACAAGTCACAATAGAAAGCAACAGCTACCCCCTGAATGGGCTCAACTCTTCTGGGGCTCCGGCCAAGATCACTGCCGGCCTCGCCTACCCTTTTCCCAGACCTGCCCGCAAGCCACAAGAGAAAGCAACAGGTATGGAGTTCCCCGAGGCGAGATTGTAACCCATGCCTGCAATTGGACTGCAGAGCGATGGTGTCTGTCCCTCTATTGGGTGACTCCTGGCTCTGGCAGCTGTGGATTGGCTTCACCCCTTCCCGGCCTTTTTAATTTGAATTACTGAGCATGGCATGTTGCTCTGGTACAATATTGACTGCAGATCTTTGCTAGCGGAGAAACTGTTTTTCAGCTGCCGCCTGTAAATCTAATTCGGCAGACATTTCTACATTAGCAGGGTAGCTGCTCCTGCTGAATCTGGGGCTGATATTTTAGGGAATGCATTTAATAATCTCTAGTCTGATTAAATATGATGTCCTAGATAGGCAATATGTTAATTCATTGTCTAGAATCACAGTTCTAGGTTTTAACTTAAGGAATCCATGCTGGTAGAGTAAGGAATCTCTGTTAATCCTACTGCACTGGTTAGATTGTATTTAAATTGTATATATAAGTGAAAGGTTGTACTGTAAAGAATTTGTCCTCCAAATGTGCAGTTTAGATCTCTTTTTTGCTTTCTGGGGCTATCTTCCCACCGTTTTTCTCTTTTTACCCTGGACTTCCCTTTCTCCTTTTCCTAGTGTAAGCCCTCTAACGTCCCCCTGCTGGCTGAGCCTTAACCCTGCTATGTGCCAAGCACATTGTCTGACTATCTGCACCTTGGAGCTTAGGGAGTTGGTGCTGGAGCTGTCCTCTCCAACGGCTGAAAAGCACTTAATTACAGGTCTTTACTGTGCACTTTTCTCCTCCTCCACTCCTGCTTCCTAAAAACCTAACTTTTGCTCAATTAAAACTTAATTTCTTTCTTTTGTCTTCCCAACCCTACTGGCACCCTTGCCACAGACACCCTCCCCCCATGCCTTCCACGGTCCACCCCACCCAATTAAGGGATTAACAGTCTTTTTGTGTAGGTGCAGTCCCGCCCACCATTTTAGCAGCAGGCACTGTTTTTTTCTGAATTTTATAGCCAACCTAATCCCCCCCTTTCCCTCCTTTACAGCAAGCCCCTGAATGGGCTCAGCTCTTCTGGGGCTCTGGCCAAGATCACCACTGGCCATGTACACCTGCTACCCTGACCTGCCTAAAAGCCACAAGAGGAAGCAACAGGTACAGAGCTCCACAAGGTGAGATTGTAACCCATGGCCATGATTGGACTGCAGAACGATGGTGGTTGCCCTCTATTGGGTGACTCCTGGTTCTGGCAGCCATGGCTTGGCTTCACCCCTTGCTGGCTTTTTTAATTTGAATTACTGAGGATGGCAGGTTGCTCCGGTACAATATTGACTGCAGATCTTTGTTAGCAGAGAAGCTGTTTTTTTAGCTGCCACCTGTAAATCTAAGTCAACAGACATTTCTACATTAGCAGGGTAACTGCTCCTGCTGAATCTGGGGCTGATTCCCCCCCCAGCCCCTGGCACTCTTTAAATCCACCTTCCCCTGCCTTCTTGCCCACTTCCTCTCTCTCCTCATAAGCACACTCCACCCTTAAAGAGAAACTCTCTGCCTACTAATCTGCTACTTCAAAATGGAAAGTGGCTTTCCTCCTACTAGTTTACTAACCATTTGAGTAGTGGCACTGTCCCCTCTGAATTACCCTCCAGCCCAAAGATGATTACACTTTGTGAATTGACCAGAATCAGAGCCTTCTTCTCCTAGCTACACTAACTGCACTGGTAAATGTGGAAAGTGGTTCAGCCCCTCCTCCTCAGTGGTTCAGCTCATCATTCTGCCCTTTGGGGCAACCAAGAGGCATAACTATGTGCCAGGGTGACACACCTAAGGTCTGTCCCTCCTGCATTCTGCCACCACAAGGGTACTGTTCGCTTACCATAGCCCCTGCTGCTATCGCTGAATTCCTAAAAAATTGCCATTGGTCTGGATGCTCTAAACATATTAGACTTACCAGACGGACCTACTCGCATGGTATTAAGTCCTACTGGAAACATACACTGAGAAGATTAATAATTATCCTCCTACTTTTATCAGGTAATGTGCACCCTAACCCTGGTCCACCTAGGTCAGTACCTAGGGAGGCACTTGGAACCATCAAAATTGTATCACTTAGTATTGGAAGCCTGTTGCCCAAATTCCCTCAGTTTCTGGCCTGAGTGGCTCTACATAACCTGAATATTATCTCAATCACTGAGTCATGGCTATCTACAAAGATACCCGATTCCTCCATTACCTTAGATGGCTAGAATATTTTTTAGCTGGACAGACTGTCCAAACGTGGGGGTGGATGTCTGGTATACCTGAGATCGGATATAAAAGGTCAATTAATGCCAACTAGCCTGTCTACTAAGGAAACCCAGTTTCTATCACTGAAGCTTACCATTGGCCAACACTCTAAAAATATCGTGTTCACTACAGTCTACATACCACCGAGTGGATGAGGTAAAGGCATTGAACAATTCTGTGACTTCTTTAAACAATGCCACCACAACTGGGAGTATATCATCGTGGGAGCCTTTAATTCAAATTGGCTTGCATGTGACACTGCTAACACTAGAGACCTTGTTGCCAGCCTTTGTCTTGCACAACTGGTTATAGAACCCACAAGGAGAAACTACCAAACAGGTACCTCAACACTTATCAACTGGCTGCTCACAACCTGCCCAGAGCATATTGCCAACATCACAGTGCTGCCAGACAACCTGAGTGATCACTCTCCAGTGTCTTTCACATGGTCCAACAAATTCCTGAAAAAAAAAAACCCTCTGCGCTTAATACTCTGGGCCCTAAAAAAAGAGCAGCTAAATAACCTAAAGCAATTTCTTAGAATGGCTGACTGGTCATCTTTAAATATTGCTGTGGCTGCAAACCAGGCCCTTGACTACTTCACGACAATCTTTAAAAAAGTGTGTGACATTTTTGCACCATTTAAGTCCTTAAAGCTAAAAGGTGCCATCAACCCTTGGGTGACAGGCTCAATCATTTATCAGCTCAAACAAAGGGACAACCTATGGCATAAGGCCAGGGCCTCTGGAGACACGTTGGACTTTACTGCACATAAAGCGGCAAGAAATAAATGTACTTGTTTAATCAGGAATGCAAAAGCCGACTACTACAAAGAAGAACTTAGTAGAACCTGGGGTAATGGAAAATTATTTTGGAAAAATCTTCCTCTCTCCAGGCTGATTTTCAGGAATATTGGGCCTTGTGAAATTCCTGCAAAAAAGAGATCCTGGCAGCCAAAAGTGCTTATTTCTGTAATCTCCTTAACTTATCGGCCTCCAACCCGAAGAAATACTGGTACCAGATTAATGGGATCCTGGGGAACAACAAGCCACAGGTTCTGAACGATATGTTAATCCATGATACCCTTTGCAATAACCCTTGCACTATTGCTAGTGCCTTTAATGCCCTCTTCACCAAGGTCCCATGCCCCTCCCTGCTGTCACCTAGTTGCTGCCTTCCTGGCACTCTGTCTACTCCTAGTGGATCTCCAGTCTTGGTGCTCTCCCCTGTCACACGTCAGGAGGTACTTAAGTTATTCCGAACCATTCCTTCTCGGGGGAGTGTCAGGCCAGATGGACTCGAATCCAGAATCCTCAGACTTGCTGCCCCTTCTCTTGCCACTCCAGTAACTAGGCTTTTTAATCTATCCATCACTACATCTACTGTGCCCTCTACTTGGAAAGCTGCCAGGACAATCCTGGTGTTCAAGAAAGGGGACCCCAGAATTCTGTCCAGCTATCGCCCCATCGCATTGATTTCTACTCTCAGCAAGTTACTAGAGAAATTGATCCATGGCCAGATCTCTGCTCACTTGCTTAAATTCAACCTTCAGTCAACTGTTCAACATGGGTTTAGGGCTGGTCATAGCACCACCACTGCTCTCACCCTATTCACCAGTGAGGTTAAGTCAAACATGGACAAAGGTCTGATCACTTGTTCAGTGTTCATTGACCTAACCAAGGCTTTCGACTTAGCCATACGTTTCTCCTCGATAAGCTGCATTCTCTCAGTGCATCTGAACCTACTATAGCCTGGTTCTCTAGTTATCTCAATGACCGGTCCCAATTTGTCTCCTATGGTAATACCCCTTCGTCCCCTGCCTCTATCTCAGTGGGTGTCCCTCAAGGATCTATCCTTGGGCCACTGCTATTCTCAATCTTTGTTAACGATATTCCTACTACCATACCCCACTGTAGCTCCATTATGTATGCAGACGACTTTGTACTTGTCTCTGCCTCTCATTCAATTCCTGACTTCAATAATCATCTCACCACTGGGTTTCAACAGCTTCAGTCCTGGTTCTCCCTTAACTCCCTTATCCTTAACCTCCCCAAAACCCAAGCTATGCTCTTTGGGTCTCCAAGAAAAGTACAGGCCTTATCCCCTATGTTTTGTGTGCTCTTCCAGGACGGTGCTGCTGTCCTGACCACATGCTCTTTCAAGTACCTCGGGGTGACGCTGGATCCTGCTCTTGATTTCTCTGCTCACACTAACGAAGTATGTCGATCTGTAAACATGCAAATCGGGGCAGGCTACTGTGTGCGCCACTCATTAACCCCTGCAACCAGGGTTTTGGTAGCTAGAGGTGGCCTCCTTCCAAGGCTTCTTTATGCTCTTCCTATCCTTTCCCATGCCGCTGCTATTAATCTCCAGAAGTGGGACACCACCTACAATAATATTTGCAGATTTGCTCTATCTTCCCCTCGCCTCACCCACCACTGTCTTCTCTACTCAGCCCTGCACTGGCTATCACCTGAATCACGTTGCCTTTTCTCACTGGGCTTCTTCATAGATTCCATGACTAGAACTCCCTGCCCTTCAGCAATAGCAGCCATGTTTAACCCTATGCTACACTCCCGCCCCCTAAGGTCCTACCAGTCCCATCTGCCATTGCTCACTGCCCCACATTGCACTACAAAAATGGATGAACAAGCCTTCCCCCACTTTGCTCCCAAAACCTGGAATACTCTCCCCCACTACCTAAAGGACAACTTGTCCCACTCCTTCTTTAAAACAGCACTCCTCTCTGACCTCCTAGCACTTGATACTTGTGACTGCACCCTTCCTGCCTTATCCAAGCTGACTTGATCCCTGTTTTCACCTTACACCTGTATGTCTATGAATTGTGCCTGACCTCCTAAAACATCCCTGCGTAGATGGTCCTGTTTGCTGTAAAATTTTATGTCTATCCCTGAGAGGATATCTGATGCAATTGATTTGAATGCCTGTATGTTCCTGTGTTTGTTTCCTATACTGTATCTTGTACTCTCCCGGGTCGTGTCTGAAAATAGGCAGGTATATTGCCTAATGCACTTAACCGGTCATCAAAAGCTAATAAATAAAATAAATAAAAACCCTTATGGGTAAGGGATCCAAGGATCATCCTGACCTGATTGTCACCGATTCTGGTATCTGACAGGAACCTCAGGACATAGCAAATGTGTTTAACCAGGCATTTACGGATCTCGGCTCAGTCTTACCCATGGATTTCCAGACAAACACTCCCCCCAAAAAGTACCACATTGGTGACTCACACCCACTCAGGAAAACCACTGTTCTATTTCAAACACATCTCTGTTCTGAAGGCGACAACATATATTAAAAAAGTACTGGGAAAAAACAGGATGGCCAGTGACATGCTGGACATGAAACTAATAGCCCTTACACTAGATGAAATTTCCATACCTCTCACCAAACTCTTTAACATATCCCTCAGAACAGGTATCTTTCCGGACAAATGTAAGATGGCACATGTAACACCAGTTTTCAAAACTGGAGACAGGACTAGCCTGTGGAATTATAGACCAATTTCTATACTCCCTCCCCTATCAAATGCTCTGGAAAGAATTGTGGCTAATCAGGTGGTTGAGTACCTCAGAAAATATAATATTCTTTGCGCCCAACAACATGGTTTCAGAAAAAACATAGCACAGTCACAGCTCTTGTCAAATATACATCCCACCTATATGACGCACTCAACAGTGGCAAATCTGTAGGGTCTATTTTCATATACCTTACTAAACCTTTTGATACTGTGAACCACCAAAAAGTCAAACCCAGAACCTTACACGTTCCTCTAATTTACCAAGCTGTCACTTTCTCATGAAAAAAAAAAAAGAGCGAAGTGACAGCCGATCGGCTTCAGAGCAATCCCTCACTTAACTGGCAGTCCCTTCTCTATGAATGTGTGAAGACCATTTGTTACTTTTTCATTTTTCTTTTTTTATTAAAAAAGAAAAGATTACACAATGAAAGCCTCCACATCGGCTTTACATGAAAGCACTCCCACTCCCTCCCGCTATACTCACACACTCTGCTTGCAAATCTAAAGTTGCCATTACAATTGGTTTCATGGCAATCCTTCCCACTGTCCTCGCAGTCTCCGCTGGCAAGGTAGCTGAGCATGCAAGCAGCTGCATGACACCACGCTTCAGTTGCTTAACTAATCTCCATTTTCTCCCTTCAGTGTTTTCTTCCGGTAAAAGCTGTACCAGGAGAACACACAGCCGCGACAGTGACAAGTGGAGGGGTGTGAAGTCCATATCTCCAATATTCAGGTTACACAGCAGAAGAAGACTGTAAGTATGAGAGCACGGGGACGGGAAAATGAAGCCTCAGTTCCACAGTATGGCAGCATAAAGAGCGAGGGAGGGAAAAGCGACAGAGAGACACAAACACAAACAGAACATAAACAACTGAACATTATAAAGTGAACATGAGAAAATATGGCTAACAACACAGACAAAGGTATGTGTGAGGGACTGCATAGCCACAGTAATGGCAGCTCCACCTACTGTCCAAACAGTGAATCAGCACTACATTTTTAAAAAGTAAACCTACCCTTTGAAATAAACAGCAAAAAAATTTACTTTTAAATGTACCTTTTCTTTTCTTTCTTTCTTTTTTTTTTTTTTTACTCATGAGCCATTGTATAATAGGAATAATGCACTCCAAGGCATGTGTCATGCTGGGATAACATAATTTCTCAGGCGTGGACGCACTTGGCCTGTGCTGCAGTGCCTAACCACCCAAGGCATGACATTATCAACAGCACACACACACATCCTGTTGTTTTAGTCTTTGGTAACTGAAGGCCCGCTAGGCACAAGTGCCTGTTTTCAGTGGCGACCTGGGAGCCCCGGGTGGTTAAGTGACTTGCTCAGAGTCACACAGTATGCAAGTGGAGGTTGTGAGAATCAAACTCAGGTCTGGTCTGCTGTATGTATCAAGCTTGTTCACACCTCATTCCTCTAACCTCTAGGCTATACTGCCATGTATTATTCCTTAATTATAAAATAAGTCACGGAAATGCTGTAACCTCATTGGTCGGAATATGTCACATGACTGATAGTTCACTGTGCCAGTACAGCTAGGTAATTGAGAATTATGTACTTTAACCATTGACTGAGGAAGTGGTATAGAAAGAAGGGCTATGAATGCAAAGGTGAGTGGGGGGACATGTTGGTAGACAAGCATCTGTATTTGAGGGATGAACTGTTTATCAATGACAAGGGGGCTAAACTGTTGAGGGGGAAACTTCAGGGATGCATAGATAAAATACTGGGGAGAGATTTATACTAGGGGGAGGTGGCATGTGTGGTTAGGGGTGGTCCAGGGAAAATGTCAGGTGGGACTTACCTAACTCACACTCCCCCAAGGCAGGAGGCGTGAGACGTGGGGGGAGGCAAATGGTGGAAGACAGTGCTGGTGGAAAGGGTTGCTAATAAATGCCAGGAGTCTTGGTAATAAAATGTTAGACTTGCAGGCGGCAGTGGCGGCAGGTGACCTGGACAAAATTGCAGTCACAGAGACCTTGTGGTCTGACTACCACAGTTGGGAGGTGGGGGTAGCAGTTAGGGAGAAAAGGAGGGCATTCAGGGTATACAAAGCCTCTCGGAATGAAACAGACAGGGAGGTATACAAGCAAAACTGAGGGAAACAGGAAAAATAATCAGAAGGGCGAAGGTGAATATGGAGAAGAACTTAGTGAGGGAGGCGAAAAGAGGGAATAAGAAGTTTTTTAGATATGTGAGTGACAGAAGGAAGGGGAAGATGGGGATTATCAGACTCAAAGGGGAAGAGGGGTAATGACAGAAGGGGACATGGAAAAGGCAAATGTTCTGAATGATTACTTCACATCAGTCTTCACAGTGGAGGAGGGGGTAGGGCCAGAGATGGAAGTCAGAGGAAGGGAGGGCAGGGAAGTGGACTCAGGTCTATTCACAGAAGATAGGATATTGGAAGAACTGGGGAAACTGCAGAAGGATAATGCGATGGGTCCAGACAGAATTCACCCGAGAGTGCTCAAAGAGCTGAAGCAGGTGTTGGCGGCACCACTCATGAGGTTGTTTAATCTGTCACTGGACAAGGCAAGGATTCCTGGGGATTGGAAAAGGGCTGAGGTGGTGCCATTGCATAAGGGGGGAAGACGGGAGGAACCAGGAAACTACCGCCCAGTTAGCATTAACTCTGTGGTAGGTAAGCTAATGGAGACCCTTATAAAGGAAAGGCTGATTAAATATCTGGAAGTAGAGGGCCTCCTAGGTGGCAACCAGCATGGATTCACAGGTGGAAGGTCCTGCCAGACCAACCTGATTGACAGGGTTACAGAGATATGGGACCGGGGAGGGGTGGTGGACGTGGCCTACCTGGACTTCAGGAAGGCCTTTGACACCGTCCCCCACAGCAGACTAGTAGGCAAAGTAGGTAGCTCAGGAGTGGGGAGCAAGTTCACAAATTGGATTCAACATTGGTTAGAGGGAAGGACGCAGAAGGTTGTGGTAAATGGGGTGCACGCAAAGGAGGAAAAGGTGACAAGTGGGGTTCACCAGGGGTCAGTGCTGGGACCCATACTCTTCAACATTTACATCGGGGACATTACGGAGGGTCTGCATGGAAAGGTGAGTCTGTTTGCAGACGACATGAAAGTATGTAATAGGGTGGCTGCAACGGGGTGGTGTGGAAAGTATGAGAGAGGGTCTGGCAATGTTGGAGGAGTGGTCAGAAAGATGGCAGCTGCAGTTTAATGCAAAGAAATGCAGGAATTATACATATAGGGCGTAGAAACCCGAAGGCAAAGTACTGGCTTGGGGGAAGAACTGGAGACAACAGAACAGGAAAGGGACCTGTGGATCACTATTTCAGACAGCCTGAAGGTTCTGAGTCAGTGCTACATGGCAGCGGGGAAGGCACTCAGAATGCTGGCATGCATAGGGAGGGGCTTTAGAAGCAGAAAAAGGGAAGTGATCATGCCACTATACAAGACAATGGTCAGACCACAGCAGGAATATGGGGTACAGTTCTTAAAGCCATACTTACAAGGGAATAAAGACAGGCTGTAGAGGGTCCAGAAAAGAGCTACCAGAAGGGTGAGCAGGCTGCAGGAGAAGACATATGAAGACAGACTGGGTGAGCTGGGTCTGTACACACTGGAGAAGAGGACAGAGAGGGGGGACATGGTAGAAACATTCAAGTACTTGAAAGGCATAAAATTATTGATTGTATGCTTGGGACCTCATTGTAAATAAGCGTAAACTCAATCGAGTACATCCCGGTTCATATTCTATATGATTAAAAATTTTACTACTACTACTTCCTGGGGGAGGGGGGACTTGGGCAGACTGGATGGACTGTGGGGTCTTTTTCTGCTGATAAATTTCTATGTTTCTATGACTGTAAATAAATCCTGCAACAGATAATCAGTAAAGATTCAACTTATCAAATGTTTACTTTCTTTGAACCTAATTCATTTTTTTTTCATTTTTTAAATACAGGTTCATTTTATAATTACAATAATGCACTTCAGAGTGTATGTAGTACTGGGATTTATCCACTTTTTAAATTCACTTGACTGCACCTCGTGACACCACACAAGGCATGGGTAAATCTCACAGTACACATCATGTCATGCATTATTGCTTAATCATGAAAGAGATAGGAGGAATCCTGGAAGCTGATTCACTAAAGCAGTCATTTACCCATGACAATATCTCAGTATATCATCATGGATCACAGAAAGTACAGGTGCAAGGGGGGGGGGACAGTGGGGGATCTCTGGGAGGAGATCTTAGGAGGGAAGGATTCACTGGGGGTTGGGGTCAGCAGCATCTCAGCTGTGAGCGGAGCTCGAGCAGATGCAGTAGACCTTCTGGCCTAATTCTGCTAGCATAGTCACATGTTTGTATGTTCACATCAAAAATGATTACCAGTATCAAGCATTTCCTATTACCATAGGGCCATTTTATAATCACACTAATAGACTCCAGGGTGTGGTATATCATGGGCAGTCCTCACTTCTTGGGTGGTTGAAGGCACTCAGCATTGCCTAATGCCTTACATAGCACCATAATGCCTTTGGGTACATTGCCTTGTGCCTCACAGTGTACCCAAGGCATGATGGTAGTTCATGATATACCACACCCAGTTATTTATTGTTGCTTAATTGTTTTTTTTTTTGTGCCCTGTGCCAGATGGCCCACTTTCAGGAGGGCACCCCAGCCCCATCCACCTAATATCCACCGGGACTCTCCTCCAGCTTTACTGAATCCAGGGCTTGCCCCCCCCCGGTGGGGGTCAGTGTGGGCAGGCTCTTGACTCCCACCATACACAGGCGAGCCTGGCTGGTTGGGGGGTGAGGCCTGTGAATGCCCTCCTTCACCAACCACTGGCAATTTCCTCTCTGTTTTCTTTTGCCCATGGGGGTGTACAAGGATACCAATGGCAGTGCTGTGCATGCTCCATATACGGCACACCAGTGTCTGCCTGCCTGACCCTCCATCGCTGGCGTCGGTGCTTAGCCCCTAGACTCAGCTAGGGAGCCAGGCTAACACCAACCACTGTTCCCCACCCTCCCCAGAGGAGGAGCGCTGTCCTAGGGAACCTCGATCTTCCTCCATCTCCTCCTTGGCTGATCCCCGATGACCCACTCACACTGCAAACACAGGTGGCCAGTGTGGTGGGAGGTAAGGCACTGATGCCTCAGTCCTCCACGCCACTAGGCAGGTGATTAATTGTTTTGAATGTAGAGTAGTTAATTAGTTCTGCTGATGCTAGTTCTGCTGATGCTGGTGCCAACTCAGATTCTGTTTGTGCCTGTGACAGAAGCACCTCTTTAAAGCCTAATCCAGAAGATGCTGATCAGGTGTAACCAGGGAAGCTCTTCCTGGGAGTGTGCACTGCGAAAGCCCCCTAACACCCCCTGCCTTAAAAAATTGTTTCTGCACTGTCTCCAACCAGTAAAACACCAGGAACATGGTGAGGAATCCCATTAAGCCTCCTTCTCAGCCTACTCAGCTGGGCAAGCACTTATTTGCCATTAGGGCTGCTAACTGATTAAATGAACTGCCTGATACACTGTTGAATATCCCCAAGTTTAATCAGTTTAAGAAATCTTTGCAGTCTGTTCTTGCATTCCAGTGCAGTTGTAACTGCTAAACTATTTTATCTGGCTTCCCTCTTTATATATCCTGTGACTTTAAAATGTTCTGAATGGATTTTTTTCAAAACTGTATGTAATTGTTCTATCTTAAGTGTTTTGATCCTGGCTTGACTGCATTTCCTCTGGAACTGCTTATTGTAATGCATTTTTGACATGGAACCTTTGTAAATGAGTACTTGTTCTCAAAGGTAATCTCTGAAGTTTTCTTAAAAGCATGGCTTCCCACCATCTGTTTAGTCATGCCACAATGAGTAAGTTTTTTCCTTGAGACATAAGCGGAAGAGGAGGCAGTATAGTGCAATGGTTTAAGACTCTGAGCTCCAAATCGGGAGATCTGAGTTTGAATTTCACATCCCCCACTTGCATACTGTGTGACCCTGAGCAAGTCACTTAACTTCCTTGTGCTCCCAGATCACACCTGTAAACAAGCTTTCAACTTAGTGTGTCTGTCCTCGTAAAAAAGAAAAATAGAGGGAACATACGAGATCAGGATATTGTAGTGGTAATCAGAGCAGAAAGTGAATTTTACTGCATTTCAAAGGGCACTTAGAAACTTGCACATAATACAGTTTGGATCTTTTAAAGCGTAATTTTTTAAGATACTCCGAGTCTGGCAGGAACGCGAGTCACTTAATCACTAGCCAGTGGGGTAAAACTGCACTATACAAATATGCACAGAGACCTTTCCAAAGGATGACCTGCAGTGGTGGTGGATTTCCAAGCCTGCAGTGAGAACACTTCACAGAAGAAAGAGATTTTCTCATTGGGCTGCATCACCCAATGGGTTCCACTGTGCCCACACATTCCACTCAATAATGCATGAGCTTCTTTGATGACAGAAATGTTTATTTGTTGTCTTTAGAATGCAGGATAAGCACTAATGTTTTGTCATATATAAAGCAGCATTTTACCCATACCTAATCACGTGATAACTTTTGGATTTTGCTTGTGTACTGGTTTATCTTTCTATTCAGTTAGTACAAAAGTTAACACTTACTTTAAGTGTCAATTACTATGGAACTACAACATAATTACACTACTCTTGCAGTATAGTAACATATGATGTGTCCCACCTTGTACATGCCCTCCCTCTTTCATCATCCTTCAGCCTCCAATAGCCCCACATTCTAAATCCCTCCCTCCTATCCTCCAACACCTGCTTCCTCCTCCTCCTCCTCCTCAATTTTTCCCCATCTGGTTGTTTCCCCTTGTCCCTCAGGTTTATCACCCACCTTATTGTCCCCCTTATTTTTGCATATTCCCAGAACACAACCTCCCTCTTCCTCACCCTAAGCCCCTTGTATCTATCTGTTTTTCCATACCGTGCTGCCTTTTGCCTTATTCCTACTTTGTACCCCTTTCTGATAATCCTTAAACTGACTCTGATCCTCATCCCTCCATCTACCCCTCACCCTCCCCATTTACCTCATTCTTTCTTATCCTTAACCGAAACCTCCAGACCATCAGTAGCAGCCTGCTCACTGCTACCTGGCCCAAACATGAAACATTTCAGAAGCTTCTCCTACCTTGCTCACCCTTTGCTATTTTCTGAATCTCCACCCTGCCCCCACTCAAAGCAAGTAAGTACTTAAGGCTACTCTTTATCCTACTGCTCATAGAAACAGAAATGATTATAGGCAAAAAAAAAAAAATTAAAAGTCCATCTTGTATGTTCCGCCCATACCTAATTCTGCCCCAGTTTATCACTGGGCAGGCTTAGCCTGAGCATCCTATCAAAAGCTCAGTCTGTTTAGACGCTTTACCCCCTTACATGTCTTCTGCTTCCATTGCTATCAGTCCCTTATATTTGGTCCCCTCCACCTTGCATACCTGCAGCATCTCTGCATCAACAATTTCCCTTGGAAAACTATTCCACTTGTCCACTTCCCTGCCTGTAGAGAAGTCCTTCCTCACATCTCTTCTGAACTTATCCCCTGCTTATGTGTACCCATGCCTTTGTGTTGGTCTCTTTGCTGCATCTGAGCAATTGCTGACAGTTCACCCTGTTAATCCAACTTAGGTACTTAAACAATTGTATCATATCTGCACTTTCTCCCCGGCCTCAAACAAGTATAAGGTCAGCTCAGAAACATGGAACCGTAGAATCTGTTGGCAGAAAAGTACCGCTTGACTGATACAGTTTACCCAGATGCTCCTTGCCTAGTCTGTCTCTGCAGATCCTAACTGGCCTCTGGTGACCCTCCCTTTTCCCTACCCATTCCCTAATATTCCCCTATGTCTATCCCACACATACTTGAAGCTCCATACTGTTTTTGCCTTCACCACTTCCACTGGCAGTCTATTCCAGACATCCATCACTCTTTCAGTGAAGTAGTACATCCTCACATCTCTCCTAAACTTCCTTCTTCCAGCTTCCTCACATACTCTCTGGTTGGTGCTCTCTCTCATTGGAAAGAGACTCCCCTCCTGCACCCTGTTCACCACCATGAGGTACATGTAAATCTCTAACATGCCCCCCTTCTTACTCCCCTGTCTTCCAGGGTGTACATGTTGAGATCCCGCAGTATCTCTTCAAAGGGCTTTTTGTAGGGAAGGGCTACCTGTCAGGTAGCTGGTGTGAGAAGGTCAGGTATCTGTGTTTTTTAACCGGGTATGGTAATTCAGGTAATTTACTACCCTACCTGACATACTGTAAGAGTGCACTTTGTGAGTCAGATACTGTGTACACAGGTAACAGGTTGAGTAATGGTGGGTAATTTAAATTTTAAACCCACATTACAGGCAGCCTGTGGGGTCCTGGGATGCCCTGAGCCCTTTAGCTACTCTGTGTATCCCTGCAGAATAGTGAAAGCCATTTAGGCTGTATATTTATTATACACTGTCTGTTAGGTGCCCTGTGCCCTGTCTGTGACATATAGCTACTCTGTGTGGCTCTGCAGTATAGTGAAAGCAATTTAGGCTGTATTCAGTGTCTATTAGGTGCCCTAAGCCCTGTCTGTGGCATAGCTACTCTGTGTGTCTCTGCAGTATAGTGAAAGCCATTTAGATTGCATTACACAGTGTCTGTTAGGTGCCCTGAGCTCTGTTTGTGACATAGCTACTCTATGTGTCTCAGCACTATAGTGAAAGCCATTTAGGCTGTATTACACAGCGTCTGTTAGGTGCCCTGATCCCTGTCTGCGACATAGCTACTCTGTGTGTCTCTGCAGTATAGTGAAAGCCATTTAGGCTATATTACACACTGTCTGTTAGATGCTCTGGACCCTGTCTGTGACATAGCTACTCTGTGTGTCTCTGCAGTATAATGAAAGCCATTTGGGCTGTATTACACACTGTCTGTTAGGTGCCCCGAGCCCTGTCTGTGACATAGCTACTCTGTGTCTCTCTCTGCAGTATAGCAAAAGCCATTTAGGTTATATTACACTGCCTGTTAGCCTGTTAGGTGCCCTGAGCCCTGTCATAGCTGCACTATGTGTGATGTCTCTCTGTGGCATAGCAAAAGCCATGGCTGTGTCTACTATGTCTGGTATTTCCCAGACTAAGTCTACTAAACGGAAATACAATGCTGGTGCACGTGCAACTGAAAATGATGTGGACAATATGAATCCTAGCACTAATGAAAAACATAGTGACAATAATAACAATAACATCACCAGCACTGGCACAAAATGTCTTCCTGAACCAAAAAAACATGTTACCAATGAATTGATAGTAGAGTTTCAGAAAGAACTAACAGGAGTTACTTATAGAGGTACTGCCCATTTTGCCACATGTGCAAGAGACTTCCAGCTACTGAAGCAGCATGGAAGGAGGGGGGAGGCATCCTCCTCAAATATAACATTCACTGCCTCAGATGCTAAGGCAGTGAATGCTGATAAAAATGGTGTTGATAGTGGAGACTGGGAATGGAATAGCCCAGGCTATATCCCACCTGATAATGACTGCACTTTCAGTTCTTCTGAATCTTCTGGCAATGAGGTCGGTACTAGTTTCAATGAGGAGGAAGGAAAGGATGCCACTAAAGGGCAGGTGAGGCAGTGCAGAAAAAAAATTGCTAAACATAAGACTAAGAAGATGACCATGAATGGGAAAAATTCATGTGAAGAAGGAAATGGCAGTATAGGGTTTCCTCCAGGTCCCTTGAGTATACAAGAAAATACTGCCAGACACCATAGTACAAAGCACAAAGGGTAAATCTTTAGTGTGGAATTTATTTTATATTGACCATGCAGACAACTCTCAAGCTGTATGTGGTCTGTGCAAAAAACGTGTCATTCGTGGTGGCAAAGCCAGACATTTTGGAACATCGGTAATGATATGACATGCAAAGGCAAAACACCCAATTGAGTGGGGCAGGGCAAGGGACAGTGTGGTTGGTATGAGTGGTAGTGGAGGTGATGGTGACCATAGTGACAATGAATTGAAAGCAGGAACTGACATTGAATCGCTTAATATGTCCTTGCAGTCTTCCCAGACAAACATAGATTGTTTTCTTCTGATGCCATCAAGTATGCAAAATCCTACAGTAGCACTCCACCTGAAAAAAGTGTGAAAAGTACAATCCCCCCAAATTAAAAATATCTCATCACTCTTGTCAACTAATATTAAAAGAAAGTGTTGTGAGGACATCAACATTTACCTGCAAGCATCCAACATGCCACCTGTTAAACAGAGCCACTACAGAGCTGTTGGCCGATTGCCAGCTCCCTTTTGCTTTTGTTGCCCAGAAAGGTTTCCTCCAGTCCATGAACCAGACTGAACATGGTACATCATTCCCTCTCAAACATATTTCTCAAAAAATTCTGTTCCACTGTTGTATGACTTGGTGTGTAGTGTGGTCACTAAATAATTGAAACTCTCTGAGGTGAAGCAGGTTCACATAGCCATGGATATCACTAGCAACCAAACAATTGACTACATGACTGTTACAGCTTATTGGGCAAGTTTTCAGTCAGAAAGTAATAATTCCCACTCTACCATACATGTAAGTAGTAGGAAGCAGACTGTATTATGTGTAATTACTTTTGAAGAAAACCACACTGCTATGAAAATTTTGCAGGAGCTGCAAAATCAGTTCCAGAAATGGCTTACTCTGTATTCCTTATCTCTAGGGTTCATAGTATCAGATAATGGTGACTACATAGTCAAGGTTGTTAGAGATGGCAACTACCAACACATACCTTGTTTTCACATTGTTTAAATCTTCTCAGCCATGGTTTCTTAAATGGAAATAGAAATGTTGAAAACCTTTTAGGTCTTGCTAGGAAAATATGTGGGCATTTCTGCCATTCTGTGAAAGCTCAAAAAATCCTGAAAGGGTTGCAGAGGTCAAACAACTTACCCTTGCATATATTAAAGCATGAAGTTTCAACCTGCTGGAATGCAGCATTTTACATGTTGGAAAGGCTTCTTGAGCAGAAAAAAGCTGTACATGACTACACCATGCAGAATCAAATAGGTAAAGTAGACATCATGTTCAGTCTCAGCAGCTGGACTCTGCTGGAAACTTTGGTCACCTTATTGGAGTCATTTGAGGCTGCCTCACATGATGTCAGTGCAGACAGTGCAACTCTGAGTCAGATTCTTCCTCAAATCAGATTTCTTCACATTTTCCTTGACGACATAAAGAAAGAGTTTTAGTCACAAGATGATACCACTGCCGTTATGCTGGCAGATGATTTGAGTCTGACTGTTGATTGATCAGAGAATAAATGCCATGTTTAAGAATGACACCTATGTATTGGCTACATTGCTAGATCCCCGCTTCAAGTGGGACATTGAAGCCATTCTTCCTGCAGGGGAAGGCATTGAGTATTGGAGAGATCTTCTGCTAACCAAATGTGTCATTGCCCAACAAACACCATTAAGTTATGTACAGCAGTCAAACCCTGCCGAATCATCACAGCACACTTCTGGTGCAGACAACAGCACATCTATCAATTCTTCTCAGTCAGCAGTGTTGCCAGTGAGGGAAAGGACACGTACAGCTATTTCTCACCTCAGGCATCCTATGTTCAGAGTTAGAAAGGCAAATCACTTCTGAGTTGTCTGGAACAACATGGACTGGTATTCTATAAAGAAAGTTCAGCAGGTTTATCTGCCAGACTGGTAGCTGTCTTATGCAGCACAATGATCCTGGAGTACTTTGCAGACCATACTGTGATTGGTCTTGAGGAAGATCCATTACTCTATTGGAAACAAAAGAGAACAATATGGCCAGATCTAGAAAATCTTGCAATAATGTACCTCAGCTGTCCACCTTCAAGCATATATTCAGAACACATATTTAATGCAGCTGGAGGAATAGTCACTGATCACAGGACACTGCTAAGTCCTGCAAATGTGGGATGACTAATATTTCTCAAAATGAATGCTGACAATTTCCCAATTGTCACAAACACTGATGTATGCCTGTCTGACTCTAAAAATGAACAACACCCTGCAAACAATGATACTGACTATGATGACTAGGTTGTGTACAAAACAAATGGAACCATCACCACTGCCACCATGCCAGTCACATGTGCCACACTAGTACTTGTCTTAGTTTCTTTTGTCAGTCATCAATTTATATTATGCAAATCTGAGCAATGCCCACCATGGGTATAAAGTTTTAAAACAGCAGCTGTGCCACTCGTACCTACCTTAGAAATGCCTGCCATCAATATAATTTTTATACACAGCAGCAGGCTCATTCAGAGCAGCTGTGCCTCTCATACCTACCTCAGCAATGCCCACCATGGGTATAATTTTTGGAAACAGCAGCAGGCTCAGTCACAGCAGCTGCTCCTCTCATACCTGCCTCAGCAATGCTGCCATTGGTATAATATTTGGAAACAGAAGCAGACTCACTAAGTGCAGCTGCACCTCTCATACCTGCCTCAGCAATGCCCGCCATGGGTATAAGTTTTAGAAACAACAGCAGGCTCACTCACAGCATCTGTGTCTCTCGTACCTGCTTCAGCAATGCCCACCATGGGTGCAATTTTTGGAAACAGCAACAGGCTTACTAAGAGAGCCTGTGCCTCTCATATTTGACTCAGCAATGCCCCATAGGTATAACGGATCAGGGCACCTAACCTAAAATATGATTTTTGTTATGGTCAGGGTTGGGTAATTAGGTAGTAGAATGGGTCAGGTAATGACTACCCAATCTGACCTGACTACTTGCTTTTCATCCAGTTTTTTTTGGGGTACCCATGGGTTATCTTAGCGGTCAGGTATTTTAGTATCTGCCCATCCTCAGCTTTTTGTGCAACCTTTGCACCATTTTAGTTGCCTTCCTCTGAACTGCCTCTGCCCTATGTCCTTTTGGAGGTGTGGCCTCCAGAACTGGGCACAATACTCCAGGTGGTGTCTCACCAGCAAGTGATAAAATGGCAACATCACCTCCCTCCTTCTGCTGGAGATACTTCTCCATGTGTATCCCAGCATCCCATGGCTCTACCCACTGCTTTATCACACTATCCTGCCACTTTGAGATCCTCAAATATGATAGCCCCAAGGTCCCTTTCCTGCTTGGTGACTCCTTTCCTGCTTGGTGACTGACATTACCTCCCCCTAGTATGCACACAGTTTTTGGGTTCCTATGCCCTAGATGTATAATTTTTTACTTTTTGGTATTGAACCCTATTATCCATGGTCCAGCATCCCTGATGGTGCCCCTACCTTGCAGGCAGCAACTTATGCAGGTATGTGTACTAACCATAATGCCAAGACACTTATCATATAAGCATAAGTGTCAGGATCTGTGTTCTGTTGTGCTCCATTATGTTTTACTGATATATATTAGCCATGAGAAAAGCTTTTTACTCTATTTCTACTGTATTTTTATATGTAAGGCAACAGTGCCATCTTTAGTACCTGTACACCACTACAACTGACCTTGTACTACAGAGGTTCATTGTATTGTTATCTTATGCAAGCTATGCAAGTTTTACACTAGGTAGGACAGTTGCTCAGACCACCTGTTTTTCTCCAATTATATACATTTTTATGCATCTTTTGCTGTTGCCATAGCAATTATCAGGGTATAAGACCCTTTGTAGCATGTAGCTTCTCTGAGAATAGACAAGAGACTGCATTTACAGTGTTCTCCCAGTGATCACACTGTAATGGTAGTAAGCCTGTATTTCAGATCTGTAATAAATTTAATTTACTGTATGAGTACCACTTGTCTGTTGTCTCTTCCTTCTGTGCAGTTACAACAAGAGCCTGAGAGAGTGATTTATCACTCCAGTTACATTTTGGTGACTGTGTGCAGGTTGGAATGTGCAAAGGAAGATTAGCATTCAATTTATTTTGAATGTTGAGTAGTGTAGAGCACTTTTAGCCTACTTGGACCTATTTGTGCTTACAGTGGTGACAGTTGTGGCAGACCCACACCGTCTTGGTCTTGGCTGTGGCAGACCCACACTGGACCCCTTTACACTCCCTCTGCGAGTGACAGCATGCCCCTTGGCATAACTGTTCACCCATGAGGGACCGGAAAGCAGTTGGTAATGGTGCCAAGGCATTTTTACCAGTTTTCCAACTACTTTATTGTTTGTCTACCTCTTATTTATGTCTGACCTGTACACAGAACTAAGACTCAGTGTCTCAAACTACTTCACATCCCATGGTGGATGGACAGATTTCATGCTGGACGTGAAAGCTGCAGAAAAAACATTGCTGCTAATATCTGACCATTACTTAGAGTCCAAGCAAACAACCAAAAAATACAACCTCAAAGGTCTTTTGATTGCAGCTCTACATACCACTGTTGAGAGTCTCACAGTGAGGCATGCCTCCCTTGAACTGCAAAATACCTCTCTAAAAAAAGAGGTGGGCTTGCAGGCATCAGAGTTACAGAAAAAAGAACAGAAACTAGCGGAGGAGACACAGTCATTCCGAGATGCTAATTCCAAACTGATGCACTGTACTGCTCAAGACTCTGAGTGAAAGATATGTTTGCTAAGAGACAATTGTGAAAGGATGAAATGTGATAAGAAACAGCACATTTGAATGATATTTTGAGTGATACGAATGAGACTTTGAGAGATGAGAATGTGGAGTTGAAAGAGGATTATAAGCATGTGAGTTGTGAATTGAATAAAGAGCTTAGGGAAAATGTCAAATTGGGCACTGCATATAGAGTGTTGTAGAGAGAGGTTGAGAGAGGTATTGAGCAGGGGGCTGCAAAAGTCTGTCACAAGAAGTGTAGACAAAAGATGGTGAAGTTGTACCACCAATGGGTGGTTCTTGACAGACATGTTAAGGCCATGAATGGGTTTCAGTATACGTCCATTGTAATTACGTCATCCAGCGATGAGAACTCTGACTTGGATGATGAGGCATGCCACGTCAGACACAAGTCCAACACCCGTGGTGGAGCAACTTCTGCTAGCCATTCACAAGATGGCACTGATGTCAGCAAGCACACTGCATTGCCATGTCCATGCAAACATGGCAGATGCCATATACAATGCCAAGATGGCAACCCCCTGACACAGGCAGATGGCCTGTATTCTGTGATGCATCTCTGCTCGCTCCTCTTACTAGGGGTGATGAATCGGAGATTCGCAGCATGATTAATGAAGCAGTCAGTAGGATCACTGTCCTGGAGGATCAAAAGAAGGCCATCCAGACTAAATAGAACATATGCTCAAATAGTCAGTCAATCAGGACCACACATACAGGGCTGTCGCTGATGCAGCAGCAGAGGCTGTGTTTTGCAGGGTCATGGAATGTAATGAGCTGAGCATGACTACACATACTTCCAACCCCCTGCAAGTCACTCATTCTGTCCAGCAGATTGCACAGAGCATTGGACAGATGGGCCCAGCTGACAACCTCAGTTGCCACTTAGAGAAAGTGCACTCCCTTTGTGAGAGACTTTCTCTGCAACCCCAGTACCAGGTTCAAGTCTTATGACAAACAGTTGAACTTACCCTCTGGGCTAAGCTCTCAGGGACAGCGTGGAGCTCTGAGGACTTCACATTTGATGACATCGCTGCGGCACTCATATGTGCAAATTCCCTGAGAACTGTGGGAATGTGCTTGGCCTAAAAAGTCAAGCAAAGCACAAAGGAAAGCCCAGCCGCTTACCACCAATGGTTGTAGCTTGTGTACAAAACTGTGAAGGCCCACACAGAAGAGGACTTCGATATGGATTAAATTGAGCACAAGAATTTGTAGATCCATAACATGTATCCAGCCTTATGGGAAAAGGTTGAGCTTAATGTTTTCCCAGACACCAACAAGTTTACGGTTATCCTCACTAAAATGGAGTAGGCCTATCAGGTCTACCTTCGCACCCTTTCTTCAGGCAAATCCAACAAGGTAGCTGCAATACAGCCTGTCCCTGATGCCCCCACCCACTACACAATGGAGGGAAACAACCATAAAAATGATGCCCCTTCTGATGACAAACAGTCACACATGGGAGGAACCAGAACTACAGGAATAACTGGAATAACAGGGACAACAGAGACAGTTGGAAAAATCTAAACGCCCAACAAAATAGCCAAAATAGCCAGAACCAATACCGAAATGGTCCTAGCTATCGACAAATCAGAGAAGAAAATGAAATTCTCCACAAGCTACTGGAGGAAATTCATGCCGAAAGGGGAGCTGCAGCTACATGAACTATAGCTGCCCAAGCCCCGGCTGTTGAGCAATCATGCAGCCTAGGGGAGGTTGCATCAGTTACTGGCCAGGCAGATGTGACATCCAAGGCAGAACCACCCATGCAGGCCATCACTGCGCCTGTGACAACACAAGTACACTTGTACCCATTGCAAGACATACAGAAGGCCTTAGAAGATCCTCCAGGCCTTTGATTTCAAGAACAGGAAGATGGTGCTGATTCTGAATGCACAAATTGACAATTACAGGCTTTGGTCCTGTTTGTGAGTAACCTGATTGTTGACACAAACAGACAGCCTTGTGTAAAGGCCATGGTCGGGGCTGTCAGCTTACCATGCTTCTGGACAATGGATCAGCCATGTCAACCCTCCATGATGAGGACCCAGTCTCATCTGACTGGTCTACTGGCTGGAAGACCAGTGCACAGGGTGTAGATGGTACCCAGCTACACATCTACAGATCTATTCCTCTACCTGTGGTGGTAGGCCATCTCAAGACTAACTTTACTTTTGACCTCTTGGTTCTACGTCATCACCCCAGCATTCTGGGAATTGATTTCTTTGCATTACACAGCTGTGTAGTGGATCTAGCCAACAGGCTACTCAATGTCATGCTGTTACCATCCCAGACTCGCACATGGTGGCAGCCATCTCCCACAACAAGAAGGAGTATGATGTCATGGCTCTGTTCAAAAGTCATGACTTGTTTTCTGAGCTTGCACCTCTGCTGCAAAAACACCTTGACTTGTTTTCCACTAACAAACACGACAGTGGTACGATGCATACTACCATTGAAATCACAGGACCTGACCCTATGAGGCAAAAACAATATCCATTTCCTGTTGAAGCTTTGCCATCACTTAGGGAGACCATCCAATCACTGCTTCAACAAGAAGTGATTAGGACCAGTGTTTCCACTGTCAAATCACCTATTTGGCCCATTAAGAAATTGAATGGGGCCTGGAGACTCAGAATTGACTACAGAAAACTTAATCAGGTTACTCCTAGCTGCGCACCAACTGTAGCATCAGCACCTGATGCACTCAAGCTGTTGACACCTGACAAAAAGTGGTTCACAGCTCTTGACATTTCTAATGGGTTTTGGTCACTCCCATTAGCACAGGAAAGCCAACACAAATTTGCCTTCACCTTTGATGGACATCAGTACACCTGAACCTGTCTTCCACAGGGCTTTCACAACAGCCCCTCCCTCTTCCATCTCTACATAATGGATGCTCTACGGGGATTCTCCACACCCCAGAGTCTCCTGCAGTACGTGGATGACTTGCTCCTGGCAACCACCATGAAAGAAGATCATTTGGCTCTTTTAGATGGACTTCTGTCTCTCCTCAAGAGAGCAGGCTTCAAGTGCAACCCCCTCCAAGGCACAGCTGTGTGAAAAGCAGGTCATCTTCCTTGGCCTACACATTACAGACCAAGGTAGGAGCTCAGCTGTCAAAAAGATCCAGGGCTTGAGAGATCTGCCACTTCCTACTAGTGTGGCAATCCTCAGATGCTTCCTAGGAATGGTAAGCTACTCCAGAAATTTTATCCATGACTTTGCCTTGAAGGCCACTCCCTTGTATGAACTTCTAAAAAAGGATGTCCCATGGATATGGGGCCCCACTCACACTGTTGTGGTGACACAGCTCAAACAGGCCTTAGCCTCAGCCCCATCACTGATCAATCCTAACCCAGATCTTCCATTCCATTTGGAAACTGCCATATCTGATGTGGCCATGTCTGCAGTGCTGGCCCAAAAGTACAATGGGTATTTCAGGCCCATTGCCTATTCTTCTCAGATGCTGTCCCCAGTAGAGAGAGAAAGTATAGTCTTTGTGAAAGAGTACTCTTAGCAACCTACTGGGCTGTCAAACATTTCATGTACATCATTGGGTATGCACCTAGTGTCTTGCATACCTGTGACACCCCAACCAACTCTTTGCTTTCAGACAAAGTAAAAAGATGGTTCAGTTTCCAACATCAGACTCACCCGCTGGTGTTTGCTTTTGCAGGACAGGGACATCAAAGTACTACCTGCAAAAATGCCATCCATCTTGGCTCATGGCCTACTCTACACAGGTAAGCCCCATGACTGTGCACTCCAACCTCCTCACATACCTGAGCCGGGACCATATTTACTGGCTACACTAGATGTTCTGAAAGATATCAGCATGTATCATGTCTTCACGGATGGCTCCACTTCCTATGTGAAGGGAGAACAGGTAGCAGGGTTCGGTGTGCTCATACTAGATCCAGAGGGCAATTGTAGGTGCATTGCTAGGAAATGTACTGTCATTTCCTCACAGTATGCCAAATTAGCAGCTATGGCCTGTGCTTTAGAGGTCATGCCCCATGGTGCTAAGGATGCTATTATCTTTACAGACTCTAACTGGGGCTGCTCCTCCCTTACTGAATTTCTACCATGCTGGGAGAGAAATAACTTCACATCCTCTGATGGCACACCTGTCAAATACAGCGGTTTGTTTGTGTATACATACACTGACTCAACAGTTTACTCATAAACTGTACATTCACAAGGTAAAGACTCACTGCAAAAACTGACCCTTACCATGAATTTAACAATTGAGTGGACTCGCTTGCTAAAGCAGGCACTCGGGGGGGGGGAACATGGTCGATGGCCCACCCAGTAGCTTTGGCAGCCATCTTCCTAGCTGCCAACACCAGGCAGAAACTGCAACCAGAACCACCACTGGACCTTTCTGCTGCACAAAAATCTGACTCAGAACTAAAAGATGTGTTCAAATTCATAGAAAAAAGGAATTGAACAGGAGCTACCTACTGGTAGTCTGTACAAAAGACACTCTGACAACATACACCTATCTTTATTTATTTTATTTATTTGAATCTAGGATTACAAGTATCTTTGAGCCAAGGCTCTTTTACAAAGGTTCCATGTCAGTTGCAGTGCAATAACAAAAAAGAAAAAGACAATTAAGTAACAAAGACAGGATAACAGGTTAACAATCAGTTACATGAATATGAATGCATACATTTGGGTGAAACTAAAGCCAGAGACATTGATGGGGTAAATAGTGCTACTAGACATGGCAAGGACACAAAAGGTAAGTGCAACCAGAGGCATTGTCACATCACAGAGAGAGCAACTGGCAGTGGAGGGGATGCAGGAAGAGGGGGAGAGGGTTGTAGGAGATTGGGGATAGATAATAGAAGTGCTATGTAGAAAGAGCTGAGACAAGGATTGGGTAATGGTAAGGAGGGCTGATTAAAGGAGACAATTGCAGGTGCTAGAGGCAGAGAGGAGTAGGCAAAGCCTGGATTTGAACTGGTCAAGCTTAGGTATGGAGATGTCACTGCTGAGACCATTCAACCAGCTAGGGGCCCAATGAGCAAAGGATCTTTGTCCCTGGGTGGTATAGCAGTGAGGGACCTGCAGGAGTTGAGATTCAGATCCCCTAGTGTGGTGAGGGTTACTACTTGGGCAAAGGAGAGCTTGGACTCCAGGGGTGCTTAGCCCATGGTTATTTTCTTTGCCATAATGCAGGTTTGGTACTTTATATGTTTTGAGAGTTGTAGCCAGCCAGTTTGTGCATAGAGGTCACACATATGAGTGAGACATTGAGCTCCAGTGATGAGCCGACAAGCCTTGTTGAGAGATGTAGATATGCGTCTGAGGGCAGTTACAGTAGCAGAGCTGTATATGATCAGGCCATAGTCAATTATGGAGACAACAGAGCTCTGAACAGTGGCCCTTAAGGCTTCTGGAGTAAGGTGTTGCCTGTGCCTGTAGAGTAGTCCAATACGAGTATTTTCAGCTTTGGCGACGCTATTGATGTGGGCACCATAGGATAGGTTACAGTCAAGAGAGATCCCAAGATATTTAAAAGATTACACCTGTTCGAGGGCAGCTCCAAGGCAGTTTGTGATAGTCAGAGGGTGTAGCCTGTACTTGTTGTGGGAGCTACTGAAAAGCATTGACTTAGTTTTCTTATAATTTAGGACCAATTTCAGTTTACTAATCCAGTTCTCAGCTGAAGTGAAGCTTAGCTGTAGATTGTTTTGTAGGGGTTGGGGATCCTTATGGGTGATGTGAATTATGGCGTCATCAGCATAGAGGAGGATTTGTTCTGGGCAAGATTGTGGAAGGCTGTTCAGGAAGAGACTGAATAGAAGGGGACCCAGTACGGATCCCTGGGGGACTCCTGAGCAGACAGGTCTAGCGTCAGAGAGGTCATCTGCAATTTTAACTCTTTGGGATTGGTTTTCCAGATAGCTTTTAAACCAGGCCATGGAGTCAGGACAGAGCCCGGCATTCAGAAGCTGCTCAAGTAGTAGACGATGGTGAACGGTCTCAAAAGCCTTAATTAAATTGATAAAGACTGACCCGGCTAAGTGACCATTATCCAGAGAACTGTGGATGGCTCTGGTGAATTCCAGAAGGGCAGAAGTGGTGCTGTGCTCTTGTCTGAACCCATGTTGCTGAGAGCACAAGATATTGTGTTTGTTCAGGTAATCAGTGAGTTGGTCTGTTACTATGCGTTCAATGGCCTTGGAGAGGGGAGGTAATATGGATATTGGTCGATAGTTTCCATACAGGGCCCTGTCTCCACATTTGTGGACCAGAGTAACAGTAGCAGATTTCCATCTGTCAAGGAACTTGCTGAGGCTGAGAGAGAGGTTGAAGATATTTGTTAATGGTCCTAGTACTTCATCGAGGGTGATGGACAGTAGTTTGAGGTCAAGTGAGTCAGTCTGACTTTTGATTTGTCTGAAGCTGAGAGCCTTGCAACACTGCAAAGAACAAACTGTAACTTCATTTAGGAGCTGGAAACTTGGTAAGGCATAATATTGTAAAGCAGGGGAGCTACACTTTCTACAAAGAGTTTCATTTTTTTTCTCCTTATTGGCATTAAGCAGAGAATTGCAGGATTCCATTAAAAGTGTAGTAATTTTATAACCAGAGGAGTGAGATACAACTGAATTTGCTTGATAGTTGGGGTTGAGACTTAGGATTTAGAGGATATTTTGCAACATTTTAAAAGTGTCCTGCTGGCTGAGTAGTTAAGTTTATATCCCTAGTTTCACTGAAAGATTTTGTGTATTGGAATCAGACAGCAGCCTGCCTACAGTGAAAGGCCTGCTTACATCACAGGTGTCACTAGTCAATCAGTTGGCTTAATTCTTAAGATTTTCAGTGCAGGAAGAGTGTAAAGCACAGCTGACTTATTTTTGGGCTTACCACTTTCAGGCACAAACCACCAGGCTGTTTGAGGCTGGGGAGGGTTACCTGTGTCTGAGTTGGATGTCTGGATTTCTCTGTTTGATTAGCAGGTTATTTTCTCTGTCAAATTGTTGTGTAGGGCATCTTGCTGACAGGAAGGCACTCATCGCAGTGCTGGGTCAGAGCTTTAGCTGATTGTTTTTGCGAGTGCACAGTTTAGGCCAACCCCTTCCACCCCTCACCCCACCCACCTGGAAATAGTTACTTTATACCTGGGGTTCTGACATCATTTCCTCAAGAGTGCAAGGTGCATATCACTGTCATATCCTCTCTAGCACACTGCACTGACAATATAAGCATACACATTGTATAATATATATATTTCTATATCACAAACCAATCACACACACACACACACAAAAAAAGTAGAAAAACATGTGGGGAGTAGTACAATGTAATGGCTGTGGGGAAGCAGTCTTCGAGGTCTTTCTGGAGGCTGAGATGCTGCCCGATTTGCAGACAACTCTCTGCCCTGAAGGAGGAAGTTGCCCATCTTCAGGCCATGCTGGACAGTAGTAAGGGAACCTTCCCCCAGGCCACAATGGATGGTAGGAAGGGAACCTCCCCCATCCAGGGAGCACCAGAGCCACCACCACTACCTCAGAGGTTGTGAAGAAAACACAGCAGTTGGACCACAGTGGGCTCAGGAAGGGTGAGGATGGTGGAACAGAGGCACACAGTCAGTTGTTCCACTCCACAATCCATACACCATTCTGGGAGCATAGCTCCCTATGGATGCACCACAGAGGAGACTAAGGAGGCTGAGGACATCTGTCACCAGGGAGGCCCCAGGAAGGAGACAGAGGACACCACAAGGAAAGGAAGCAGCTCCTGGTGGGGGACTCAATTATTAGGGGATAGAACTGGGGGGAGCAGGGAAAACTGAAGTAAGGTGCCTGCCTGGTGCCATGGCTTGGAGGGACAGGAAGCGCATCCTCAGGATCACGGAACAGCTGCTGCGGAGTCTGGCTGGACGTCATTGTCCACCTAGGGACAAATTACTTGGCTCATCATGAGATTAGAGCAGTGCAGAAAGACTTTATAGAATGGGGAGGGGCCTAAGACAAGTAGCACACACAGTATCCTTCTCAGAGGTGCTGCCTGTCAATGGCATGAGTGAGGCGAGGTACTTTGCACCATGCAGTTTAATGAATGGTTGAAAAAATGGTGTGGAGCACAGGGTTTGGCTTCATTGGGGACTGGGGTTCCACCTGGAGGGACACCAGCCTATACTGGCAGGATGGTCTGCATCTGTCCAGGAAGGGAACAAGTCTTTTGAGCAATCGGTTTAAATGCTTCATTGACAAGCTTTAAACTAGTCAAGGGAGGCACTGATAAGCAGCAGGAAAATCCCAGCCTCCCTACAAAACAGGGTACTAAATGGGAAAAGACTGAGGTAGAAAGGTCAGTGGGGGATGCTGCAACAGAAAGTAAAGCCATCAAAAATGGAAAGCAATGAGTACCAATGCCCATAGTCTGAGCAACAAGCTTCCTGAATTAGTGGCCTTGATGGAGGAGGAACATCTGGATATCGTGGCAGTCACAGAAACGTGGTACACATAAACCATGACTGGGATGTAAACATACCAGGATACACTATCTACAGGAGGGACAGGAGGGTAAAGAGGAGGAGCAGTAGCTCTTTACATAAGGGAAGGAATCAAAGCAACAGAACAAAAGGGTAAACAGGGAGGAGAAGAAGCACTGTGGGTAAATTTGGAGTCTGGCAATGGCACCACAATATGCACAGGGGTTGTATACAGACCCCCTTCTCAAGGGGAGGAAATAGACAAGGAAATGATAGAAAGTATACTTAGAATGGCAGAAAAAGGGGAGATATTGCTGATGGGTGATCTGAATATGCCAGATGTTAACTGGAGTGCAGTTGCAGCAGCCACTTCTAAGAGTGGGGTTATTCTAGATGCCCTACAGGGGGCATGCCTTAGACAAATAGTATTGGAGCCCACTCGAGAGGGAGCAATCTTAGACCTGGTTCTCTCAAATGGAGATGAAGAGAGGATCACAGATGTAGAAGTGGGTAGCCATCTGGGAACTAGCGACCATTGAACAGTATGGTTCACAATAAACACAGCAATAGAGTCAAGCCATACAAAGACAAAGGTACTGGATTTTAGGAGGGCTGACTTTGTCAAAATGGGTGAGTGCCTAAGGAATGCACTAGCAAATGGGCAGGAAGGAGGGGTGGAAGAAAAATGGGGAATAATAAAAACTGCCATCACAGAGGTATCAAGCCTTTGTGTAAGCAAATAAACAAAACAAAATGAGGTAAGAAACCACTATGGTTCTCAAAGGAAGTGGCAGTGAAGGTTCAAGGAAAAGAAAGCATTCAGGAAGTACAAGGAATCACAGAAGGAACAGGACAGAGAACTATATCAGTTAAAGCAAAAGGAAGCTGGGAAGGCAGTCAGATCAGCAAAGGCCCAAACTGAGGAAAAGATAGCCAACTCAGTTAAGAGGGGATAAAACCTTTATAGGTACATCAGGGAGCGAAGGAAGACCAAGGAGGGATAGTGAGGCTTAATAAAGGGAGGGAGGGTGGGCAGAGGTGACTGTGAAAGGCAGAGATACTAAACAAATATTTTTGCTCAGTATTTACAAAGGAAGAGGGGGAGGTACCTAAAACAAACAGTAGAAACACTCTGGATACAGAAGTTGATACCAGCCCATTTACAGAAGAAAGGGTTCTGAAAGAACTCTTAAAACTGAAGGTGGACAAAGCAATGGGGCCTGATGGGATTCATCCCAGAATTCTAAAAGAACTAAGGGTAGAACTAGTGACACCACTGACTACCCTCTTTAACAAATCATGGGAGGATGGGGTGGTACCCAAGGACTGGAGGAGGGCAGATGTGATTCCCCTTCACAAAAGTGGGAGTAAGGCAGAAGCAGGAAACTACAGACCTGTTAGTTTAACCTCAGTGGTAGGGAAAATGATGGAATCACTTCTGAAGGAAAGAACTGTTAAATATCAAGAGGCCAGAGGGGAACAGGACCCAAGGCAGCATGGATTCACAGCGGGAAGGTCATGCCAGACAAATCTGATAGATTTCTTTGACTGGGTGACCAAAGTAGTTGATCAGGGAGGGGCTGTAGACATGGCCTACCTAGACTTTAGCAAGGCATTTGACACAGTCCCACACAAAAGATTAATATACAAGTTAGCCAGCCTGGAAGTGGGTCCCAAGATGACAGCCTGGAAAGAATTGGCTGGAGAATAGGACACAGAGAGTAATAGTAAATGGAGTCCACTCTGAAAAAAGGGGGGTTAGTAGTGGGGTACCGCAGGGTTCAGTTTAGGACCAGTCCTCTTCAATGTCTTTATAAGTGACATTGCAGAGGGACTGGAAGGAAAAGTATGTCTCTTTGCAGATGACACAAAGATCTGCAACAGAGTTGATGCACAGGGTGGGGTGGAAAGGATGAGAAGGGACTTGGCAAGGTTAGAGGAATGGTCAAATGTATGGCAGCTTAGATTCAATGCTAAGAAGTGCAAGGTAATGCACCTGGGAAACAAAAACCCAGGGGAAGAGTACACAATGGAGGGTGAGATACTAACAACAACAAAAATGGAAAGAGACCTGGGGGTACTCATATCAGATGACCTAAAGGTGGGCAAGCAATGTGAGAGGGCAGCAAGGAGGGCTGGGGGGATACTGGGATGCATAGGGAGAGGCATCACCAGTAGAAAACAGGAAGTCATTATCCCTCTGTACAGACAGCTAGTGAGACCCCATCTGGAGTACTGCGTGCAGTTCTGGAGACCCAATCTCCAAAGACATAGACAGGATGGAAGCTGTCCAGAGAGGGCAACTAAAATGGTGCAGGGTCTGCACCGGAAGACATATGAAGAGAGACTAAGGAGCTTAATATGTATAGCCTTGAGAAAGGAGGAGAGGGGACATGATAGAAACGTCAAGTACCTCAAGGAATCAACAAAGTCCAAGAGGGTAGCATCTTTCAAAAAGAGTGTGCAAGAACAAGGGGGCATGATTTGAAGAAGAGAAGGGGTGGCTCAGAGGTAATTTAAGAAAGTATTTTTCACAGAGAGGGTGGTGGATGTATGGAGCGGCCTTCCAGAGGAGGTTGTGGAGTCACAAACAGTGGTGGAATTCAAGCATGCATGGGACAGTCATAAGGCAATTCTAGGGGTGGGGTAGGAAGAAGTAGGCTGCTGGTTAACTAGGATCTGCAGCTTATCCATCAGGTAGGGAAATGGGAAGACTGGGTGGGCCAAGCGGTCCTTATCTGCCGTCAAATTCTATGTTTCTATGTTTCTAAGTGTGTCCCCACTATTTCTGGACTTGGCAATTGCTTTACTAATGTATTTGCAGGCTTCATGCTTCTTGACTGCTTTAAAGTAAAACAGTGGGTATTTGGAAGGGGGGAAGGCTGGAAGGGTGAGTTGGAGAGTCATCTACGTCGAAAAAGTCAGGGGGGATCTACTGATCAGAAACTGATCTGGTATAGGAAGGACAATACAGGTCACAAACTGTGGGTTGTACCACAATCCCTATGGACCGAATTCATCCATATGGTTCATGACACCCCCACTGGTGGACACCAAGGAGGCAGACAAGCAATATATTGTCCGTGAAGTTTTATGCTCCACTTATGGTTCTTATGTAATTGCCACTGTTAACAATCTCTTCAGGGACTTGGAAATAGGTCACATTACAGATATTATTCATGACAGAAGAATGTCTAAACGGTATTGCCCTCATTGCAAATCTACTGCATGCATTACATTGTGCATGTCAAACTTTTAATATTTCTATGTCTACTGTTAGAAATCTTGGGTATGTTTCACGTTATCCAAATCAAGCACCATGTTACTTACTAAACATTGTTCCATTCATGACAACATGTTCATTACTTTTACTGTGTCACTACCTGGCTTTGATCCACAAACTTCTGTCTTTGACAAACTGGCTGCTATTAATTCCATTGGACACCTTGATGAGAACATTTACCGAGAATGAACTGACTTGCCTTCTTTACTCATCTATCATACTGTTCTACAAGCTTAGGTCTCACCACATACAAACTGCTGTACCAAGAAGGGATATTATTACCTGTGACGCTGTGACGTATTTGACATTGTTAAACCTGTCAGCGGCTATTCTATGGAACATCTTGACTGGTCCTATTCTTTGGGTGATGATCTGCCATCTAACCTGACTGAACAATCTTTGCAAGCTGCATCTTCAACACCCGGCGCTGAAACAGCTGCATCCCAAAGCTACCTGGAGGAGGTATATTGCTTCACATCACAGCTAACCAACCAGTCCTTTGCCTGTCCTGTATGTCTACAACAATGGAGAATTCCAGCTGTACGAGTTACCTACAATTCCGATGGGCAGTATTGTGTAGTGACAAATCATAAATTATTTGCTTATGGTGCCAAAATTTGTGCTATTGATGTTCCTAACTTCTGTTTCACTCCACAGCAGAAAACATTAATTGATCAAACTGTGATCACTCCTGTTCCTCTCCCTGAACCAGCTGTTATTGATACTGATTCACAGTACTTGCTTGCCTTGTCTAGATAGTTGCCTATATTTAACATACACATTGACCCTTTGACACTTTCATTGAAAGCCCTTTTAGCTAGAAAGGATTCACATCTTATCTATATTAGCAATACTATTTCTAAGGCTGGAGATGCTCTTAATACTCTTATTCATGATGGTGATTTAAGCACTGCTCTATCCAGTACTTGGTTGGAATTAACTTTTAAAGCTTTTGTTATTATTCAAGCATTTTGATTGTTAATTTCATACGAACCCTTAGTTGTCTGCGACGTACTCTTAGACAACATCGTGAACAACTCAAATTCCATTACAAGGATCATGCCTCAGGCTTGTAAATGACAGATTTTATTGCTCCATACTACTACTTTCTTGTGCGGTTGTTGCCTTTTATTTTGAAGGCAACAAGGAGGGGAATGTTATCCATGGTCCAGCACTCCTGATGGTACCCCCACCTCGCAGGCAGCAACTTATGTAGGTATATGTACTAACCATAGGGCCAAGACACTTATCATATAAACATAAGTGTCAGGATCTGTGTTCTATTATGCTCCATTATGTTTTACTGATATATATTAGCCATGAGAAATGCATTTTGCTCTATTTCTACTGTATTTTTATATGTAAGGCAACAGTGTCATCTTTAGTACCTGTACACCACTACAACTGACCTTGTACTACAGAGGTTCATTGTATTGTTATCTTATGCAAGTTATGCAAGTTTTACACTGGTTAGAACAGTTGCTCAGACCACCTGTTTTTCTCCAATTATATACATTTTCTGTATCTTCTTTTGCTGTTGCCATAGCAATTATCAGGGTATAAGACCCTTTGTAGCAAGTTACTTCTCTGAGAATAGGCAAGAAACTGCATTTATCTAGGTAAGGAAAACTGGTGTTCTCCCACTGATCACACTGTAATGGCAGTAAGCCTGTATTACTGATCTGTAATAAATTTCATTTATTACATGAGTACCACTTGAGTTGTCTGTTGTCTCTTCCTTCTGTGCAGTTCTATCAAGAACCTGAGAAAGTGATTTATCACTCCAGTTACAACCCCAACTTCCATTCTCTTGACCATTCCTCAGGATTCCCAAGATCTCTATACATTCTTTCTGCCCCTTTCCTTCTTACCCACCCTACTGCAGATTTTGCATCATCTGCAAAAAGGCATAACTTTCCTTCCAGTCCATCTGCTTTATCACTTATGAAGATGTTGAAAAAGACTAGTCCCACTACTGAGCCTGCAGCACCCTGCTGGTTACTCTCCCATCATTAGAGTGAATGCTGTTAACCACCACCTGCTGTCGCCTATCTGTTAACCAATTTCTAACCGAATTAACCACTTCGGATCCCACCCTTAGGCTGGATCAATTTCTTAATCAGTTTCCTGTGCAGTGCAGTCTTGAAGGCCTTGCTAAAGTCCAGATAGGCCATGTCCATTACCCCCCCTTGATCTGTTTTCCTGATCACCCAGTCAAAAAACTCAGTCAGATTCATCTGGCATGACCCCCTTCGCTGCTGAATCCATGCCACCTTTGGGCTTGAAGCTCATTGTATTCAAGAAATTCTACCAACCTTTCTGTTAACAGTAATTTCATTAATTTCCCTACTACTGAGGTGAGACTCACTGGTCCATAGTTCGATGTGCTGACGCAACTGGATGAGATAATATGAGGTACTTATGTAACTTGATTTATTTTGTGGCATGAGATAATGCTTGTGTAACTTGAGTTTTCTATGTGACTTTCTGCCTCTCTATCCATGGGATATACCATCCTGTAGTAGTATGATGTGAGGAACCCTAGAGGAGGGTTCCCCCCTACAGGTGCTGAGAATAAATGCGTTGGCAAAGGTAGGGTAGGAAGAAGCCCACAGGTAAGAGAGACGTGCCACTGGAGGAAAAGGGGAGGATGGTGGGTAATGAAAAAGAATCCTGGTGCGGCCCAGGATGTTGTGACCTTTAAACTCAATTGAGGAGTGACATTGTTGCTCCACCCATCGATCCACAGGCTTAAAGCTCTCCCATTCGATGTGCTGATGCAACTGGATGGGATAATATAAGGTGTGTTGTAACTTGATTTATTTTATGACATGAGATAATGCTTTTGTAACTTGAGTTTTCTATGTGGCTTTCTGCCTCTCTATCCATGGGATATACCACCCTGTAGGAATATGATGCAAGGAACCCTAGAGGAGGGTTCCCCCCTACAGGTGCCAGGAATAAATGCGTCAGCTAAAGGTAGGGTAGGAAGAAGCCCAAGAAGAATACCTAAAGATGTCAAGCATTGAAGAGGCAAGGATGATGAATAATTTCTGTGAAAAGGAGGGCTAACTTTACTAAGGAGAGAGGGGAAAGCCCGGGCCACCATCCACCTCCATCCAACAGCGGAACCTAACTAACTGACGAGAAGAAAGCACTAACTCTAATAAATATTATGACCATTGGCATGGAGGAGAGGAAAAAACCCTTTGAGGAGGAAACCTCTGAGGATCCAAGGCCTAGGTCACCTTTCCTCCTGGCTGACGACGTTTGACTTGAGGACGTAGGTCGGTAAACAGCATGGTTCATAGATGAGGGATGTAAGTAGGGAGGATAGTGAAGAGATAGGGAAAAACCCCAAAGAAGCACAGAGAAATAAGAAACATGAGGTAGCAGGGACCAGAGGAGGATATATTTGAGTAATTGATGGGAGAGAGTATATCAGAGGAGCAAGGATGGGAGGAAGTAGATCCATGTGCAAGTCAGAGAAGCAAGGGGTATCCAGATGTGCTCACAAGGAGATTCTAGATATGCTGATGAGACGGACGAAAATGCAGGCTTACTTGATTGACCGATGTGAGTGATTGAGCGATGCACTTGATTGAGTAAGTGGGCTTGATTATGCGATGTGAATGAGTAGACCTTGAACTATTAGATCCAGAGGTTGTAGTCGATGAGGTAGCATATACTTCAAAGATAGGAATATTAGAGTAAACGATGTAATTAGATGGGCCTTGAGGTAATGCTGAGGAAATGATGACTGGTAAGGCTGTGAAGGATGACAGGAAGGTCAATGGGTAGCACAGGACCCAGCCAGTACAATTCATAGCGAAGTAGTCAAAGCTGGCATGGTTCAATGAGGTGGCATACAAATCATGAGAAGGATGCCCAAATGATGACCAAAGTCAGGAACTTGATGAACGTGGTACAAGTGCTGTGGTTTGAGGAGGTAGTATCAGATGCATGATAGATAGGGCCCAAAAGAAATATCAAATGCAGGCCTTGAGTGGAATGAATCCATGATGGTCGGTATGGAATGGAATAAGAGGAGACAGGAAGGAACTGGAAAATGAACTGGAATGAAGGTATTATGCTCTATAGAGCAAAGTGAGCATTGAGGCACCTCGAAAGGAGGCAGATTCCGAGGCCAAGAATGCATGTCAGAACCAGAGGGTATGCAAACTAGAGGGTATGAGCACAGGACGGGCAATCAAGAGGAGCCAAATCAGAAAATATAAGATGAGGAGGGAAGTCATGAGTGGAAAGAATCCACGACGGTCAAGATGAGAATAGGCGCTAAGCTGAGGAAGGTAACAGGAATGTATGAGATACGATGAATAGGAGGAGACAAGCAGAATGAGCACACCTCGAAGCATGCTGAAAGGAGTGCACAGAAAGGAGATGAAGCACCAAGGTAGAATGGCAGCAGAAATGCTGTCTAAGGCAGGCAAAGCCCAGACAAAGGAAGGCCCAGGTTGAATACAAAAGTCCCATAAGCAGAAGACTGGCAGGAGGACCCGGAAAACAGACATGCACCTAGTGGTCCCATCCTGACAAAAGAATGATCAAATTAGGCATCAGTAATACAGAAATAAAGCAGGTTGACAAACAGAAAATGCTGCCAGTGTGTAGCCAAGTAAAAAGCTAAGATGAGCCTGCAACAGTTTGACAGACAGACCGCAAATACTAGGACAGGAAATCGGAACACGAAATTAATAAGCCATGCAGATAGTTAAGTTTTGGCAACCCCATGTCAGTCGTATCCAGCCCAAAGCATGAGATGCAGAAAAGAAGAAAATAGGGAATAGTCACGACTAGGTAGAATAAATATTGACCACAGTTACTGCCGAAACAAATTAGAATCCGTCAGTGGTGAGCAAAGCCTTGAATCACATACACAAGGTTCGAGGACATCCCAGCAGATAATGTGAACCAGAGGTACAATTACAGTCCAGTATTCTGGTACAGATTAGGTGAAGTGGTGAAAAACGAATGTTTCCAGAACTGGAATGCACACACCAAAACGGAGGGCTGTAGCGAGGAGGGCAGGAGCCAGAGGGATGAGTGAGCAAGGAGCTGGAGCCACCGAAAACAGCTCGGGCTGGTGGAATGGGACCACACAGTAGATGGCCGAAACAGGGGAAGAGCAAGTCTGTGATGGCAGAAATGTCAAGGAGGTAGAGCCGGAGCAGCGAGGAAACCACGCACCATGACATGCACCAGAGGGGGTCTGGGGAGTCGGAAGACCTGGAAGGAAAGGCAGGGTAGAGAGAAGAAATGAGCCATAGACTAGAGAGGAGGCAAAACCGGGAGACATGATGCAGGGAGTGAATGCCCGAAAACGGGCTGTCAGCAAGGCGTGGTAGCAGAAGACAGCCAGGGGAAACAAACAGAAAACAAACCAGGGAAAGTGCAAAGAGGGTCAAGATCAGAGAAGGAATGGGGCTGGGAAGCAGCCGACAGAGGGGACTCAGCAAATTCAAAGTTTAGGACAGCTTGAATCAGGTTGCACGGAGTCTGAGAGTCGCAGTGGTATCAGCTACACAGAGTCAGGGAGCCTAATTCACAGCTCACAGAAGGGAAAACAGCTGTACTGCAGATCGAGGCAGGAAGCAGGCTGCAATACATATAAAACTCTACACCAAAAATGCAAAACAAAGTGATGAAAAGCACACAGAGCATTACAAGGCATTAAGCAGGTGAGCAGTAGATAACAAACACGTCTGAAAACACAAGGCATAGCAAAATGGTGCAGGTTGGATAATCAGAGGACAGGCGGGGGGGGGGGAGACAGAAATGAACCTGCAGTCCAAAGCAGCTGCCAAAGTAAGGGACGTAGGAAGCCAGAGAAAGAGGAGGAAAGCAGTACCTCTGGCCGCAATGAAAAAGAATTCTGGTGAGGCCCAGGATGTTGTGACCTTTAAACTCAATGGGGGAGTGACGTTGTTGCTCCACCCATCGAACCACGGGCTTAAAGCCCTCCCCTTGCTAGCTTCTTCCCTGCTGCTGCTCATATGTATACTGATGAGGTTTGCTCTCCACCAGTCCTCCAGAACCATGGCTGATTCCAGTGAGCTGTTGAATAAGGCTACCAGTGGGGCAGCCAGTACCTCCCTGAGTGCTTTCAGTACCCTTAGGTATATCCTGTTCAGTCCCATAGCCTTATCCAGTTTCATAGCTGCAAGTCTCTTCAGCAGTCTTTCCTCTGAAAATGGACTTGAGGCTGCCTCCCCTCCCCTATGTTCCTGCTGATCACTGCTGCACCCTCTTCCTCTACTGTGAACACTGAGCAGAGGTACTTGTTCAACATATCTGCTTTTTCTTCATCCTCTTCCACACAGTATCCCTCTGCTGCCTTCCTTATCCTCACTATCCCTCCCCTTGCTTTCCTCTTCTCAGGTATGTACCTGAAGAAAGTCTTATTCCCTTTTGCTACCCCTTTGGCTATCCCTTCCTCTCTCTGCACATTTGCTCTCCTCACTGCCTTACCTACTTCTCTCTGTTTTACCTGTTAAACCTTCCTTTCTTCCTGCCTCTGCACTTACTCATACCTCCTGAATGCCACCTTTTTTTCCTTCACCAGTGTAGCCACTACCCTAGAGTACAATGATGGTCTCTTTTTCCTATGGCTTCTGCACACTTCCATCATGCAGAGGCTGATTGCCTTAATTATGCCCTTCCCTTTTTTCCCCACTGTTCCTCTACCCCTCCCTGGCATTCCCCCATACAACTAGGTAGTTTCTGAGGCAGTCTGTTATTTCCTCAAGATCCACTGTCCTAAAGTCCAGGACTCTAATCCTCGTGGAGTTTGCCTCTGCTCCTATCTTAATGTTAAACCACACTGTACGGTGATCACTGGTACCTGTGACAGGGTTCAATATGACCCGGTCCCATTTGTTATGCAGAAAGAATTAAACACAAGGATCCATTCTAGCCTCTCCTTTTCTGTCTCTTGTCTGTCTGATTGTATAATGATATTTTTTTGTAAGACCTAGGAACTGATCACTCTGATGGTCTTGTGGTTCCCCACCTCCCACTATCTCTCTACCTTCACTTGCTGTTTCTATCTTTTCTTCCCCTTGCATGTCTGTGGTTGTAAAAATATATGTGAGTCTGTATGTGAAACTGGGATCCCTTTGTTTTCCAATGTATATAGTTCTATTGTTGAAATGATTGCAGAAAGCTATTTGGAGCTAAGGTGGTAAACTTTGAGATGCAACACAAGTTCCTTTGCAGAGTTGCCAATAGGAGATTAGTGTTAGGACACCGTGTTCTATTTTGTTCACCTGCAAGAAAGAAACTGACAAGCTCTCTGATACATTTTGTGTGAAAACAGGGTTTCTCTTAATGAGCTTAGGATGTAGAAATGAATTGCCAGGCAAAGACTTATAAAAAGAACAGCATTGTTTTTGTTAGAGAGAGAGAGAGAGAGAGAGAGAGAGAGAGAGAGACTGAAATTTAGAATTAGTGATATCTCAGAGGAATGACTTTTTTCTGTTTGAACTGCCTATATTTAAAACCATTCTGTACATTTTTTTTTTATTACATTGTTATTGGAAATAATAAAATGCTACTTGGGAATTTTATAGCTGCTCCTGTTTTTTCTGTGCTTCCTAACCTGTGCCTCAATGACAGAGGGTGTAAGAAGTGGGATTTATGCTGTGCATACACTAAGCCATGAGTTTTGTGCGAGGGTACTAGATCTGGTACCAGGGAAGCATAGTAGAAAGGTATGAATCCTGCAACATCAAGCTCAGGAGTGATTCCCAGAAGTATAGCAGCCAAACTAGCAGATACAAAAGTCCAGATTGAAACTGTACAGCCAGGACCAGTGATGGAAGAAGAATAGGCAGGGACAGAACTTGAAAGCCTGTCTGCTTTCTCCAAACGGTGGGCTATACAACAAAGAGTGACTGAAAAGGAGAGGATAGAACAGATCCTTGCTTTTAACTCATTCTGCATAACAAATGGGACAGGGTCTTATTCAGCCCTGTCACAGTACCTAAGGGACTGCCCACTGTGATGTCTGCAATGCTGTCCCTGTTTGTAAGCATCATATCCAGCACTGCCATGTCCCTAGTGGGCTTATTGACTAGGCACCTGAGAAAGGTCCTTTTAGCAAGTCAAAGAAGACCCTGCTCCCTGCTAAGCTGCAGCTGGAAGGCTCCCATCCACATCTGGCCGATTGAAGTCACCAAGTAGCAGCACCTCCCCTTTATTTGCCATCCTGATGATGTCCTCCCTAAGTGCATTATCCAACTCCTCTCCCTATGCAGGAGGCCTGTATGCCACCCCATGCAGCTAGCAGCCCCAGAGTTTGTCTCCAGGATGATCCACAGCACCTCCAGTCCTTCTTTTTCCTCCAGGTACCTCTGCACTTCTGTAACCTCTATTCCCTCACTCACATATAGTATAATCCCTCCTCCCCTCACCCCTTCCCTGTCTCTCCTGAACAGAGAGTAGCCTGGTATGGCCACATCCCAGTCATGGCTGTCAATGCACCATGACTCCACTATGGCCACCAAATCCAGACTAGCCTCCTCCATGATGGTCTTCAGGTCTGGAATTTGTTTCCCAGACTCCTTGAATTGGTGCACTTGGCTCTCCATACCTTACCCCCTTGTCTGCCTCCCTGCTTTCTCCCCCCCACCTGTGCTGTTTCCTGAAGCTCCCCTGACCCACCTTCTCCCATGTTACCCTGTCCATTGCCATTCTTCTTTACCCTACTCTTCTTGCTATCCTGATTTGTATCCCCCCATGCCCTCTGTCTAGTCCCCACCCTGTCTTCCTGTGCCCATTCCCTGAGGGAGCTTCCTCCCCTCAGGCCCTTTCTCCTTGCTGCTTCATCATCTGGGGGAGATGGTCTTTGCCTCTTTTGGTATTAGAGCCTCCTGTACTCAACCTTTCCACATACGGCCTTCCCTGCATACAATGCATCATTTTGGGGGCAGTCCTTTGTACTGTTTCCAGTTGATCTCTGTCCTGTGTAATATCAGTGGTCTGAAACTGCACACACTACTACAGGTCATGCTGTCTAGTGATGCTGACCTTACCCATGGACCTCCTCTTACCCGACATGCTAGTCATGTGCAAAATTTGACTCTCTACCAGAGTTAGGGATGTTGTCATTTCCCTGCTTAGTTGTTCTGTGTTCTGTAAGGACCAGAACAAGATGAAGTGTGCAGTGGTGACAGATGCTGGCCATTGGCAAATTCAGCTCAATCTTCATTTGGACCCATGGCTTTGGTTTGGTTTCAATGATCCCCCTGAACCACTTTGGATCCCAATGTTGAAACTGGTATGGGGTAAAGCAGAACACAAAGTAGGTGGGTAGTGGTAATAAAAACCCTGCAAATAGCAATCAATATGTATTACTCCTGCTTGGTTGTGGCAGGTGGGCTTGGTGTATCCCTGTTGAGGATTGCTTATACTCTCTTGCAGTCCCTGCTTTGCCTCCACGCCAATAATTGTATTCTCCATGGCTCCACATATTTTAAAATTATATAATAATATCCCCCTCAAAAAATATGCATCAAGAAACATACAAAACAAATGAAAACAAATGAAATTTAGTCCATTATATTGCCCTTTACAATATGTTACCACCCATCAGTGGCAGTTTACTTTACACTCTCCTCCCGCACACACATGTACACAGAAACATACACGCACACACACACACACACACTTGTATATATTCTTATTTTTTTCTATGGAAACAGCAGATGGTTTGTAGAGCAAAATGACGAGGAGGAAGAGGAAGAAGCTGGAATGGTAAAAATAAACAGTACAGTCAGAAAAGATGATTCATTAATAGGGAACAAGGAGCCAGAATAACATCTCTCCCTGTGGAAGCAGATCCACACTTGAAATAACAGAACTGAACATTCCCTTGAACATAAGTTGAGAACATATAGCAGTTATGGGCTTCAGTGTGTAAATTAGGGGGATCACTTTGGAGTAAATCCAAAGAATTAGGCTTGATAAATTCCCTCAATACAGGGATATTGTCTTCTATTTTTTTTGTTTTTGTAAGTATCCAATTTATTTATTTATTTTTATTATTTTTAGGCAGTTTTTTTTTTCACAGTTAAGATGGCTTCTGCCTGATGAAATTAAGTGTAATGTGTAAAACCATGCTCTACCTAGAATTTGGGCCAAATTTTTGACGGTCCAGAACTGCCGTATGCCTCAAGTGCTTCAAATATGTGGAGCACCAGGCTTGCAACAATCTAGGAGGATTTTCAATCCCTTGTGTCAAAGTGCCTCTCGCTATATCAATTTCTCTGGGCTAAGACGTGTCGTATCTGGGGACCCTTAACATGCAGCTTGCAGCAGAACTTTGCTCCAAGCTGCTATAAAAAGGGCCAACTGTCGTAACTATGACTGAGATTATAAAATCGAACGCTGTTGCAGCATTTGGACATGGTACAGCTGCAGCAATGTAAAGGTGTGATGCAGTACTTGACACAAGTCCTACGTTACCCTTGAAAAATCGGTCCCTATGTGTCTAATCCTGTTTCTCTTTACATGCTGTACATTACCTCTCAACCTTCTGCCTCATCAATCGGAGCAAAGCTCAAACAATCAGGTGCAAATGGCAAAAATCTGGGGCATGTCTAAAAATTGGACTGTCTACTCAGGAACCTGGCAGAGTAAGAGGATTTGTGCAAAATGCATTTTCTGAAGAAGAACACATCTGTAAATTTAATGCCGGAAGTTATTTTGTGTTTACAATCCCAGTGGTCAGTCGCTGAAACACAAATTCTGAGGTAAAATTAGGGACAACCTGGGTGCAAATCCCAACTGAGGCATTTCTTTCTTTCACTCTTTTGTTTGTATGTGTTCCATAAATGTGCACACTTTTCTCCTATGATTGAAAATTAGTCTATAGGAATATGGTAAAGAAAGTTAAAAAAAGAAACATTAAAAAGGCCAAATCAGAGTATGAACTATCACTCGCAAACAAAGGCAAAGGTAACTACAAAATGTTTTTGCATACATTAATAACAACAAACAAGGTCAACACAACATAGGTCCTTACAAAAACAGTGAGGTTAATATAGCAAATAATAAGGAAACGGCAGAGATTCAGAATAATTACTTTTGCTCTGTATTTAATACCAACAATAAAGCCAGCATAATACATACCACTGAATCTGTACCTGGGAAAATAATACTTGAAACAAAAAAAAGTTAGGAAAAAATTGCAAAAAATCAATACAAATAAATCTCCAGGTCCAGATGATATACATCCCGGAGTATTAAGTGAACTTTCAGAATACTTAGTGCCACCACTTACAGAAACCTTTGGATGAGGGGGAGGTAGTATAAGATTGGAGGGAAGCAATGGTGGTGCCTATATTGAAGAAAGGCCATATGGCCAAACCAGAAAACTTTAGACCAGTAAGTCTGACATCTATGATGGACAAAATTCTAGAGGGTATACTAAAAGATCATATAATAGCCAAGGCCACTGATTTATGGTGATTAAAACAATGAAATTCCATTTTCAAGACTTCAGATTCTGGAATTACACCGCTGATTGTTACTCTAATTTCTGGATTTTACCAGGATTCTGCAGTCATTCTTTTAGTGTGTGCATAAATAATCAGAATTAAAGAAGGCTCAATATACAGAGCATTAAATAAACCAAACTGAAAAAAGTACAGGAAGGAATTAAAAGAAAAAACACAAGTTTTGTAGATTTACTGATCTGATACAAAATGCCAAATTCCATGAAATCTTTGTTTTTACCAGTCTTCTGGAAGCCCTAATTCCATAACTTTACAGAATTTTCCAGTAAAAAATGAAAAGCAGTGGCCTTGATAATAGAACATCTAAAGGAAGCCAACCTAATGGATCCAACACAACATGGAGTCATGAAAACTTGATCATGTCAGACTAACATGCTGGTTTTCTATGAAAAGACAAGTAAGGCCTTAGAGCAAGGTAATGCAATAGATGTGGCTTTTTGGATTTCTCAAAAGACTTTGATAAACTTCCCCATGATGAGTTGATAAGGGTTTTTGAGCATTCTAAGTTGGACTCTAATATAATCAATTGGGTGAATGCTTGGCTCGGAAATAGAAGACAGCATGTAACAGTCAATGGGGTTCTTTCTGAGTGGGCAAATGTGACAAGCGGTGTGCCACAGGGCTCTGTTCTGGGTCCCTGCCTTTTTAACATATATGTTTCATCTTTAAAATACAGTCATCCGAACATTTGGATAACAAAGTTTGCCAACGACTGTAGGGTTGGCGCAATAGTAAACACACTAGAGGACAGTAATACCCTACAAAATGCCTTGAATGACATATATAAATGGACAGACAAACATAGACTGCAATTAAATGTGGATAAATGTACCATCATGCACATGGGGAGGCATCGCCTAAACACAATCTAGAAGATGGGTAGTAACAATTTCCCTGAAACAGTTGAGGAAAAAGACCTAGGGATAAGAATATCATCAGACCTCCAGTTCAGCTCACACTGTAACATCGTTGCAAGAAAGGCCAATCAAAGCCTTAATTGTATCTTGCAACATATCAGAAGTAGGGGCCAAAAAGTTATACTTCGCCTGTACCAAGCATTGGTAAGGCCCCACCTCGAGTACAGGGGTACAGGTGTGGTCACCGTACAAAAAAAGGTGATGTCATAAAATTAGAGAAAACCCAGAGGGGGCCACGAGATCAATAACAGGATGCAAGGAGACCACATATACTGAAAGACTAAGGGGTTAGAACTATTTACTTTACAACATAGAAGAAGAAGGGGGGATATGTGTATGGTATATAGAGCACTGCAGGATGAAGCATTGAGGAACAACTATGGGCTAATGCTCAGAAGAGGTAAATATTAATCTAGAGGGCACTTACTACAATTATCAATGGGAAAATGGAGTCTACTTAAAAGAAAGCATTGGTTCAGTCAAAGAGTAGCCCCCCTGTGGAACAGCCTGCCTGCAGAAGTGGTTGCAAGCAGCACAACTGATCTATTTAAAAAAAGGTTGGATAATTTCTTTCCGGATAAATATGTAACGGTTTAAACAGTTATGGCAAGCACATAAGGACAAAAGTCTGTTTAGCTTGAACAACTCATGAAACCTGTGTAAATTAGGGACGTCTCTGAAAATCAGGGGAAGTAGAGAGGTATACCTCTCCACGCACCATTAGCATTGTGTCCTGACTCATTGTAGCTCTTACAGTCCCATCATGATGTCAGTCACACTCACTGAGTTCCACCCAGATGAGGTAGGATGAGAAGTAGCACTTCAATTGTTTTGTAATGTACTGTTCCCAAGAACAGCAAATTCTAATTAGGAAAAAGAAAATGTGCTTCACATATTTAAAACAGGTAACAGATCATTGCTTTTAAAACATTGTAGGGTTGTTGGGGGTGCACTACTGCAGATCTTCAGTAGCGTTCCAAGCTTCTTGTGTGTACATCAGCAGAGCCTTTTAGGACCTGCAATACTGAATGCTGTATTAATGTTAAATCATCTGGTATGTGGTGCCACCTTGTTATGAATGCTGAGATCATCCTGAGAAGAATCACACCCAGCCAGATTGTAAGATAAAAAAGGCCTCTGCTTTATGGAATAAACCCTGTGCTTTTGCTGTGGTTTTACAGAGGGCACCAATTTATTCTCTCTCACCTGGCAGGTAGGCAGGCGTGACTTTGACATGGAATTTTTCATCAGGTATAACACACATAAACTCCCAGTACTTGGTACACTGGTAGTTTAAAGGCACACCAGAGTGGGCGGGTAAGTCTCCATATTTTCTTGTTCTTTGATTTGTGACCTTTGCATCTTTGATGATCACTAACCCAAGGCTAATAGCCATTCAAAACACTCCAGTAATAGTGGACCAATTCAGCATCTCATTTTCATTGGAGTCCTGCTTCTACCCATTTTATAGCTGGGAGGACAGAGTCACAGGGAGGTCTAAATAAACTCTACAAAGCCCTCAAAAGAGTGCATCCCCTTTCCCTCCATAATGTTCTTGCTCTTCTGTGCCCCTATGCCTTGCCAAAATCCTTACTGTCTTCCGATGGAGTGGGACTGCCAGCCCCAAGAAACAGCAGTAGATCGAGCATGGAATGTATGACCCTATAATTTGTATCACACACACACATATGCATGCACACACACACTCCCATGCACATGCACCCATGCACACACACACACACACACACACACACAAACACATACGCACACACAAACATAGAAAGGGACTACGAGGTCCATCTAGTCTGGCCTAATCCTATCTACCCTATGTGAAGGTAAGGGGCCCTATGCTACCCCCCGGTTCCTCCATCCTCTCCTTGTGAGTATTCCTTTAAATGATACCCATATACATGTCCCAAGCATGCTTGAATCCTGTCACTTCCTCTGACCCTACCACCTCCAATGGCAGCTTTTTCCATCTGTCTACCACCCTTTCTGTGAATAAAATCTTCCTCACCTCTCTCGAAACTCCTCCTAACTAACTTTATTGTGTTCCCTCTTGTTTGCCTGATTCAACTGTTCTCTAAGGCGTATATGTTGAGGCTTTTCAGTCTTTCATTGTAGGGCTTCCATTGTTATCTGTGTATTATGTTGCTTGCCCTTCTCTACAGAGCCTCCACCTAGTCAATGTCTTTCATGAGGTAAGATCTCCTGAACTGCACACAGTACTCAAGGTGGGGGGAAAACAATGACTTGTACAGAGGGAGTATAACCTCCCTCCTTCTACTTACTATCTCCCTCCTATTCAGCCAATCATCCTATTTGCTCTCCCTACCCATCTTTGAACACTGGGTTGCCACTTTCAGGTTGTCTATAATCTATCTATCTATCTATCTATCTATGTTTATTTATTTGAAAATGTGTAACTGTGAGAGACACACTGGGCTGAGGCTCATTTTCAGGTGCAACTGGAGGGAATGGTTACTGGACAAAACAGGGAAACATAATACAGTACATTACGTGGAACAGAATGCAAGGTACAGACACAGAGCAAAACATTAATCCCTCTTTTATACAAACCTGGAACAAATAAAAGAGCAAGCATGCTGTGCAAATAGTTTACATATGCAGGCAGAAAACTGGGAATTTGACAAGAATGCAGTACAAAGGCAAGTAATGGTAGTGTTTCAGGGATGGGTAAAGGACTACGGGACCCAAAAACGTGAGCTACCAAGAATTACTAGGAGGAACCTACTAAAGGAAGCAAGTGCAGGTGGGTGGTGGGAGGAGCTTCATCAGGAGCCTGAGGAGGAGGAGGAATGATGGAGGAGAAAGGGGAGTTGGTTCCAGAGTATTGGCAAGTAACATAGAAACATAGAAACATAGACTTTGACAGCAGAAAAGGACCACTTGGCCCACCCAGTCTGCCCATTTCCCTACCTACTGGATAAGCTGCAGATTCTAGTTAACCAACAGCCTGCTTCCTGCAACTCCCCACTATAATTGCTTTGTGTCTGTCCCATGCATGTTTGAATTCCCCCACTGTTTTAGACCCAACAACCTCTTCAGGAAGGCTGTTCCATGTATCCACCACTCTCTCCGTGAAAAAGAATTTCCTCACATTACCCCTGAGCCGTCCCCCCTCTATCTTTAAACTGTGCCCCCTTGTTCTTACACATCTCTTTTTCTGAAAGATGCTACCCTCCTGGACTTTGTTGATTCCCTTGAGGTACTTGAACGTTTCTATCATGTCCCCCCTGTCCCTCCTTTCCTCAAGGGTATACATATTAAGCTCTCTTAGTCTCTCTTCATATGGTTTCTGATGTAGACCCTGCATCATTTTAGTTGCCCTCCTCTGGACTGCTTCCATCCTGTCTATGGAAGTGATAGGAAAAGGACAATTGCCCAGCAGAGGAATGGAGGTGAGCAGTGGAGAAGGTTTTCTGGTCACTGGAGTGTAGGGAACATGGAGCAGGAAGGACAGGAGAGATGAGAGAGAAGAGGTAGATAGGAAGGAAGGGAGCCAAACCAATTCTTGGACATGAAGGAAGAGCAGTGTAACTGGTAACGTGAAGGTGGGGAAGGATGGAAAGAGGAATAGAGGAAGCAGTGGTGTATATGTGGAGAAGAGTTTGCCACAAAGCAGCAAAAGGCATTCCACAGAGTGTCCAGTCTGGCTAGGGAGGTGAAGGGACCTATACTATAGACCACATCTGCATAGTTGAAAACCAGAAGCACAATTTTGGTAACCAGCTCACGGCAGACCAGCAAGGGTAGTCAGTCTTTGTTACGTTATTTTATATTAGATGGTAGTCTTTGTTTGTTATAATGATAACCCCTAGGTCTCTTTCCTCCAAGGTACATCCCATGACCTTCCCTCCAGTCCTGTACTCATCTCTGGGAATTTGGTGTCTGACGTGCATGACTACACTTTTTGGCACTGAATCCCTGGTGCCAAATTCTGGACTACTCTTGCAGGCTTTCTAGATCTGTCCACATGCACGCCGCTCCTTGCATTGTGTAAACTCTTTTGCAGATCTTGGTGTCATCTGCAAATAGGCAAGCATTTCCTTTTAGCCTCACCCCCTATGTCCCTTTTGAATGTAATGAAGAGTACAAACCCAGTACTGGGGTACTCCGTCCATGACCCCCATCTTCCCTGATAATTCCCCATTTAATACTATACTCTAGGTTCTATTTCTTAACCAACTTCCCACCAATTTGGTTATTTTGTCCCTCATCCCTAGACTTCTTAATTTCTGTAGTAACCTCTTGTGTGGCAGTGTGTCGAAGGACGTACTCAGGTCCAAGTAGGTCACATGGACAGTTCACCCATGTCTGCCTCCCTTATCAAATAGTCAACAAATTATATTAGATGTGTCTGCCTCAACTTCCCCCTGCTGCACTCATGTTGCCTACTGTCCTGTAATCCATTAGATTCCAGGAATTCTGCTCATCTCACCTTCAACAGGGTCTCCATCAGTTTCCCCACCACAATGGTTAGACTCACTTTGTACTTTGTAGTTTTAGGATGAAATTAGGTGTGAGCCCATCTTCTTCATCCCCCCACATGAGTGCGGCACAGTTTAGTAACCCAGATAATTATCAAGTGCTTTTTTCCGGGTCTTGTATACCAACTACAGTACTTGGCAATTTGTTCCAAAATACTTTTGCACGTAGAGTGAAAACATTTTCTCATTTTTTCTATTAGTCATAGGTAATTCAAATTGATTATGTGATCTCAAATTTTTGTTTCTATTGTTGGGAATTACACCACATTCATTTCTTAGAATTGGATCACTAATGATATTATGGAACAGGAGACAATTACCTATTTTCCTCCTAACCTCCAAAGACATAAGGTTTAATTCCTGAATTCTATTATTGTAAGGTAGCCTGGATAAGCTAGGTATCATTTGTGTTGCTCATTTTTGTACTCATTCAATATGATGTATTTCTTGTTTATAACATGGTGACCAAAAGAGTGATGAATAATCCAAGTGTGGATGTACATAATTCCTATACAGATTCATGATAGCATACTTATCCCTTGTTATAAATTATTTTTTGATAATATTGATGATTTTATTTGCCTTTTGTACCACAGCTCTAATATGGATTTTGTGTTTGAATGTATTATCTATTATTATACCGAGGTATCTTTTATTATCAACTGAACGTACTTGTATAGAGTCTATTGAATAAACAGTGAGGGTTATTTTTCCCAAGATGTATAACAGCACATTTATTGTGATTTAACTTCATACCATTGTTAATACACCATCTAGATATTGTAATAAGGCTATTCTGAAGAGATTCATAGTCAGACATACAAGTCACTTCATTAGTTAATTTGGTATAATTGGCAAATTTGATAAGTTTTGTGGTTATTCCTATATGTAGGTCTGACACAAAACAGTTAAATAGAAAAGGTCCAAAGACTGATCCCTGAGGCACATCACTTGTCACTTCAGTTGATATGGATCATTTTCCTTGAAGATGAACCTGCTGAGTCCTGTCCACAAGCCAGTTATTGACCCATGGGACTAGATAAGAACTGTATTTCATTTCACCTAATTTATTGATAAGTAATTGATGAGGAACTTTATCAAATGCTTTTCTGAAGTCAATTAGAATAATGTCACATGGTCGACCTGCATCTAAACTTTGACTTAATGATTCATAAAAAACTATTAGATTTGTTAAACGTGACCTATGTTTTTTGAATCCATATTGACTATTGTCCAGTAAGTTTAATCTTTTAGTTTCCTCTTCAGACCTATTGTTTATTTTAGTTTCCAGAATTTTGCACAGAATTGATGTTAAACTTATTGGGTGATAGTTCTCAGGATGAATTTTGTTGCCTTTTTTAAATATTGGACAGATAACTGCTGTCTTCTACTCAGTTAGCATACTACCAGATTTAATTGATTTATTATAAAGTATGGTCAATGGTCTACTTATTATTGATGATAGATTTTTAAGGAATTTAGGGTTTATTTCATCTGGTCCCAATGCAGCATTGAGTCTGAGTTTGTCTATGACTTTTTTCATTTCATTGATACTAATAATTAGTGGTTCTTCATCAGAGATTATTATATTATGATTTATCCGATCTTTATTTCCGAAAACAGTTGAAGAATAATTATTTAAGGTAGTGGCTATTTCCTTAGGGTAATTGATAATTTCCCCATTTGATATTATAGTTTGAATGCAATTGTTTTCTTTACTTATTTGATTTATGTAGGAAAAAAAGGCTTTATTATTTCCTTATTATTCCCTTTATTCACTGATAATCTAAATTCAAAATTTCTTTTCTCAGTTTTGATCAACTGTTTAGTAGTTTTAATTTCATATTTGTATTTAGAGTATGCTTGTTGTGATTTACTTTTTTTTTGTATTTTGTTTAACATTTCTCCTTTTTTTTATTTGTCTTTTACTGACCTGTAATTCCCTGGCTGTACCCTGCTCTTGCTCTTGTGTAGCGAAAAACATCTGCCCATTCTCTAGTCTTCTGAGACCACTCCTGATTCCAGAAAGCTGTTGAACAAATCAGTCAGTGGGGCCACCAGGATCTCACCTGGTTCCCTTAGCACCCTGGGGTGTATTCTGTTGAGGCCCCTGGCCTTGCCAACCTTGAGCCCTCTTAACTCTTTCAAAACCCTCTCTTCACAAAATAGTGTAGTATCCATCTCCCCTGCCTGCCTCTCCCTCACCCATGTATGCTCCATCTGGTAATGCCTCCCCCATTGGGAATACTGAGCAAAAGTATTTACACACTGTTCTTTCCTTTTTACTGTCTCTCTGCACCATTTCTGACCCATTCTTTAGTCTCACTACCCCTCCTTTTGTCTTCCTTTTATACTGACATATCAAAAGAATGTCTTGCCCCCCTCCCTTCCCCCCTGCAGTCCTTCCCTCCATCTGTGTTTTTGCTTTCCTCACTACCATTCTGGCCTCCTTTAGTTTCTGAAGGTAATGCTCCCTGGCTTCATCCCTCTGACTTACCTTATACTTTTTGAAGGATACCCTGTTTTCCTTCATGGCAACCACTTCCTCCCTCCCTTGAAAACCATAGAAATATCCCTCTTGGTTTGCTCTTTCTAACTTCCTTGCACAGATTAGACACCTGCAATATCCCTTACCTGATCATGCCCTCTTTCTGTTCCACACCACACCCTTGGTCTCTCCCCTCTCAGTTTTTCCTTGAGCAGCTCCCATATTGCCTAAGAAGGGTGTGCACCTCTACATTTCAGCACCCTTGTCTTTGTGTGGTTCTTCACTACCCTACTTCTGATGTGCACCAGCGCTGTCCAATGGTTGCTGTTCCCCAGAGGTCTCTAACGGTGACCTCCCCAGTGCAGTTCTGGTTCATCAGTATGAAATCCAGCACAGCAACTGTACCTGCACACATATTAGAAAGCCAAGAAAAGTAGTGAAAAACAGTTATGTCTGAACAGGCAATTCTACAATATTGTGCCACATAACATTCATATAGCCATTTTAATTGACCATCACTATTTCCATTTCTCACTCTAAGTTATATAACTCTATCTCTGTTTCTAACTTACTTTCTGGGCAGCTGAGGGTCCGGGAGTCTCCACATGCAAAATGTTCTTCTAAACATAGAACTAATAGGTTGGAACTATACAAGCAAATATTATTCTGACAAAATCATTTATGGTTGTAAATGATCAACTAAAATCGATTATGTGGAATGTCAGCAGTCTGAACAACAGAATTAAATGGTACTCTGTTCTAAGACATCTGAAGAAATTAGATGCATCTATAGCTTTTTTACAGGAAACACACCTCAGAAAGAGCATTATGCTCTGATGCGGAGGGAATGGGTAGGACAATTATTTGGGTCAGGAGACAATTCCAAAAAGGCTGGAGCTCTAATTTTATTTAGAAGGGGCATGAATTTAATATCCAGTACAATCATAGAAGACCCATTAGGCCACTACATAATTGCCACTGGTAGGCTGGGGGAAGAATACTTCACATTTATCAATATATATGGTCCAAATTCCACATCACATGAAATATTTAATTTGATTCTCCCCCAAATTCATAACTTGCTTGACAATACTGTTATTAATGCTGCTGATATGAATAGCATATTAGATCCTGTGATGGATAGATCCACTTTTCATCCTCATATAACTAAGGTTGTGAGAGATTTAAAAGATCTGGTGGATAATCTGAGTCTAGTGGACACATGGAGGATACTTTATCCTGAGGGGAAGGAAAACACCTTCTGGTCTCAGTGTAACAACCCAGGTTCCAGAATAGATCAAATACATGCGGCTAGAATTTTTATTCCCAGAATTATCAGTGTCACCATTGAATCACAAGTAATTATGGACCATTCACCAGCTTCCTTGTTATTCACTACATCAATTAACGCACATAGGACACAGAGATGGAAGCTCAATAATTTCTAATTAGAGAACTCTGAGGTTTTCAACAAGGTTAACGCCAGCATTGAAGAGTTCTTCTCTTTTAACAAACCATGAGATACTTCCTGGAACAACACATGGGACTGTCTCAAATGCTACTTAAAGGATATCTAAACAACATTTTGGAAACAAACTATTCCAAAATCTGACTCCGTAGGTGACTAAAGGAAAGGCTGCTGTATTCATTAATGCTAAAACTACATTTACATAATTTACCTAAATGTGGTTCCAGAGCATTTGAAAATTGTAAAATCAGCCTTCCAATTTCAAAAAAACTGTCTTACCTGATTCCTAAAATGGCTGCCAAATGTGTTATGTGATGACATCATTGGAGCCAAAGTCAGAGAGATATATGGCTCTCTATAGCGCTAACTAGTTCTTTTTTCTCCCTTTGTATAGAATTATTTCACCCAAATGGTCAAAACCATGTGCATTATTTTGTATAATGCACATGTTAGGCTATGGTTCTGTTCATTTTGTTTACTTTAACATGCTGAAAATGTGTTTTAATCCAATCGACTTTCTCTGTGGCAAACCACAGTGCAGTACAAATCTTGAATAACCTGGTAGTCTAGTTGTTATGGTAGATCCAGGATGCTACAATGGGTGTGCTGGGGTAGTGTGCATGCTTAATATGCACTTTTTAACATTTTTATTAAACCTTTATATTTTCTCATATTATTATTTTCTAGTACGTTTTTGACAGAACCTACAAATGTAATCCATAGTTTGAATGTAAACATGTGTACAATCAATAAATCAGACTTCTTCAACAAAGTGAAATGCAGCAGCAGCAAGGCAGTATGTTACTTTGTGAGGGGTGGAGTTGAAGCCACACCCTTTACCACCCCCTAGAGCCATCACTTTTTGTAGCAAAGTTCTTGTGCAGTCCAATGTTAGGTTCATACTTTCTCAAAACTCAAATATATGCTTGTCTTGTCCTCTTTTTCCATGGGAAATAATAATAATAAGAAGAAGAATCAGCATTTATATAGTGGTTTTCATACACACTGTATTCCAAAGTGCTTTACAAGCAATATTAGACTGATAGTGAAGTGACTGAACGTGTGGTGGCAGCTGTTCCATACATTAATATCCACACACAGCCTTGGACAATTGCATGCACTGGTTTTATTGAAAGGGGAAAGTTAGCCAGGACAATGGGGTCAGGTAGTGATCAAGGTGCTGGCAGCCCCACATCTTATTTCTCACAGTAATCTGCTCATATTTCTCTCCTTCTGTCTTCCCCCTTCCCTGAATATAGCAGTATCTTGCAAGAGTGGCATTCTCAGTCCCCCTCTGGTATTCATTCTTCACTATTCCTCCTCACAGCAAAAACTGGTGAACTCATCACCCTTCTTCTTCATGAATGCAAGTAGTACAGTCCCTGTTTTATTTTGACATATCAGATATAAACATAACTTTCCAGTAAGTCAGGCTCATAGCAGCAGGGAACAAGAGGAATGATGGGCTTTCCTATCCTTAAAAGATCTAGGTTACCTGTGATTAGGCACTATTAAATGATGGGTGTGCACATCATTATGCACGTCATTTAATAGTTTCTAATCACAGGTGGCTTAGATCTTATATGGGTAGGAAAGCCTATTTTTCCACTTGTGCCATGCTGCTATCAGCCTGGCTACCAGAAGATCATGTTTATTATTAATATGTAAATATAACATGGGAGACTGTACTAACCACATTCATGATGCGGAAGGGTAGTGGACTCACCAGTGTTTAGTGTGGGGAGCAGGTGAGAAGAATGAATGCCAGAGAGGGACTGAAGAGGACATTAAAGCAGGGTACAGCTATATTCAGGTTAGTTGAAGACATGAAGGAGGATGCTGAACAGATCACTGTGAAATCTGAAATGTGGGGTTGCCAGTATCATGATCACTTCCTGACTGTGGATGAGAGTAGCCAGTGATGACAAATACTCAGAGTGACAGGGCTGCACCTAAACTGTTACTTGAATTCAATGTAGGGAGATTACCCTCGGGTGGGGGGGGTGTTGACATTTGTTAGGACAGTATTGAGGGAGTTGTGTATAGCTCATTCAAGATTTGGAAGGGTGGTAACCAGCCAACTCACATTGTGGAGTAGAGCACAGAAAAGTACTGGAGAAGAATTGCTGGGAACTATCCTGCGAGGTTCTGCAGATCACAGGTAAAGGAGTAGACTGACACTTGAAGTCAGGTGGATTTTCTCAAGGTATTAGTATGCCTCTCCTGCTAATAATATTGTTATCCATTGTTAGTGCAGCCCTTATGAGGGCATGAACAGCAGTTTTTCTTGTGGATCATGATGCTTATTGCTTGACCCTCCAGGAAGACCTAGTTGTTGGTTAATAAGGTGGGGAAAAAATAAAACATGGAATTGTACATATTACCTTCACTGTGCAGAAGGGTGGTGATCCACTCAATATTTACTGTAGAAGCAGAAGTCAAACATTGAGAATGTGGACTGGAGAGTGAATTGGGAGGCATTTTTTAACAGTGCCAGCTGATGATGTGTATCAGTATAGGTGTGCACAACTCTCTGAGGTACAAGATTACAATCTGAGGTGCGATAATTCTCATCATGAGACCGCAAGCTGATATGCAGCCCCAGGCAGTACTAAGGACAGGATATGGATGGTGGGGTGTTCAACAGAAGGCAAGCTAGGTGCAGGGGGTTCATATGGAAAAAGAAAGCCTTATCTATGGATTAACAAGAGAGCATGAGCTTTGGAACTGAACAAGACTGGTACTTTGCCGTGTGACCCTGAGCTAGTCACTAAACTTCCTTGTGCTCCCAGGCCACACCTGTAAACAAGCTTTCAGCTTTGTGTGTCTCTCCTGGTTAACAAAAAAACCAAATGCAGTGCATAATATAACCATTAGATCAGCAGGTATTTGAAGTGTTGTACTGTAATGCAGTTTGCCAAATAAAAAGTCAGCTGGATTGCAAGACATTTTCTGCAAGTTAAAGTAAAAAAAACAAACAAAATCATAGCTTAACATGTGTACTGGTCAAAATAATCGACAAGGTAATACATGGTGTTGATCATTCTGGTACAACAATTCAAAATAAAGAGTGAAAGGAGAATTAGTTCACACTATAGAAATATTTGTGAACCTCTGTCTCTGGCTCCTATGATGTCATCATGACTCATCACTTAACACACTTGGCAGACATCTTAGGGAGAAACCAAGGCTGTTTTCTGAAAGTGAAAGGCTGATGTTTACATTTTTCAAAAGCTATGAAACTGTATTTTTGTTATTTACATAAATGCAGTTTTAGCATAAATGTAAACAGCAGCCTTTACTTTACCTCACAATGAAGCCAGATTTTGGAGTTTGCAGTTTTAAAAAACTGCTTGTTTAGGTACCCTTTAAAGGGCTTATTGATAAGGGAGGCTTCCATTATTAAGAAACAAAATATTAAAAAATAACAGGATACCTTAATCAGAATCAAGGAATTAAAAAAATGTTATTGAGCACAGACTTGCCGGATAACTGGAGGGAAAGGTCTAAGATTAAACTAGAATAAAACGAGGCTATTAGAAGCGAGGCAATTTTTACCATCATGAAAGCTAAACTAAACTATGTAGACTCAGGGCCCAAAGCAGCAAAAATTCTAGCCTTGTGAATCTCAATAAAATCTGAATAGTAACGCTGCTAATATCACAGCAATTAAAAACAAAACCACAGGTAATATTATGGCAGGCCATCTTCAGATAAACAAGGAGTTGTACAACTTCTACAAAGAACTATATTTTAAAGACAAGGGAGAGGAATCGTTCTCCTTACAGGAATTTTGTAACAATATTGATATACTGAACATCCCAGAATCACTTAAAAAAGATTTAGGAGCATTAATAACAAAAGAAGAAATTTAAACAGCCATCAAACAGATGGAAAAAAAATAAAGCACCAGGACCTGATGGCTTCTTAGCTAACTTTTATAGCAAATTTGACGCTAAATTAGCCCCTGTTTTATTGGGAGTTTTCAATCAAGCATTTAAAGATGGTAAGCTTTCCCGGGAAATGACCAAGGGCTTAATAACATTTACACATAAGCAGAGTAAAGACCCCTTGGACTCTGGAGGTTATAGACCTATATCTTTGATCAATTCTGATGTTAAACTTCTTGACAATGTGTTGTCCAATAGATTAGAGAATGTTGCACATCTATTGATATCTAAGCACCAAACGGGCTTTATGAAAGGAAGGTATGTAGCTGACAACACAAGGAAATTGCTCCATGTTGTGCAAGCGGCAAACAGTCAACAAAATTCTTGTGGTCTTATTTCACTTGATGCTGAAAAGGCATTTGACAGAGTAGCTTGGGCTCATATATTTAATTCCCTTAAATTATATTTTTATTTTATTTAGTAAGCTGTAGGGTTACGAGTACCTTTGAGCAGGGACTGCTCATTTACAAAAGTTCCATGTCAAAGGAAGTAGGGTAGCGACAATACAAAGGAAACAATAGATACATATATTACATTCAAGGTTGACTAAGCATGATATATACAATGTTTTGCAGAGAGATTCAGCAATTGCCAGCATGAGTAGATTTTGAAGGGGGACAGCAAATGGAGAGGAGAGAGGCAGAGAGGAGTGAGCAGGCAATGGCCATTGTCAGATAGTAGGGGCCGGTGGCAAGGGAATTAGTGATGGTGGCTCGGGCCTAGTGTCAGCTGCTATGGGAGGGGTGGGTAAAGGGAGGAGTGCGAGGGGGGGTTATATGGTTTCCTGATTCCTTTCTAAAATGGACTCACATTTTATATCACAATTCTTCATCTGCAGTGGTAACTCATGGGGTAATATCAAAATTCTTTGAAATGGAAAGAGGCACCAGGCAGGGTTGACCCCTTATCACCCCTCTTGTTTAATATTACCATAGACCCATTGATAAGAAGACTAATTCATGAAAAGAAAATTAAGGGCATTAAAGTAGGTCTGAAAGAACAACTGGTGGCTGCTTATGCGGACGATATACTGCTCATGGTATCTAACCCAGTCACATCATTACCTCATGTATTCAATGTCATACAGAATTTTGGTAAGCTATCTGGGTATAAATTAAATAAGAAGAAGACAAACTTTTTACCACTTAGCAAGTATTGTACTGAAGTAGATATAGACAACACAGGGATCACCTGGTCAAGGGAATATATAGCATATTTAAGGATTCATATATATAAAAATATTAATAAAACAATGTCAAAAAACACAGCAAGAATCAGATGAAGAACATCAGAAGATTTAATTAGATGGAACAAACTACCTCTGGGGTTATGAGGAAGAATAGAAACTGTTAAAATTAATATTTGACCAAGTCTGCTGTACCTATTCATGATGATACCTTGTAACTTGACAAAAAGGTGGATACAGGGGATATCTTCTCAAGCAGCTCACTTTATTTGGGGTTACAAAAGACACAGACTGGCTTATGCCAAACTATGCAGAACCAAGAATAATGGAAGTCTGAAGACACCTGATTTATACTTATATTTTTTAGCTGCAAGAATAACACAACTAGCTTTTTGGTTTAAAACAGGAACAACATTTATTCCCCAAGTGCGATGTTATACACTAAACTAGGATCCCTTCCTGAATCTTTTCGTAATTCCCCCATGGCAGTCTCAATCAAGGTTCACTCTCAATTGTGTGCATTTCTAAAATATGATAACATCAAAGATCTGTCCCAACCCATAAGAGGTAACCACAATTTTCAATTAGAGGGTAAGCCCCTACCAGACAGTTGGCTTCCCCATATAGGAGATCGCCAGCTTGAAGATTTTATCACAGTCGATAGACAATGGTGTACTGCAGCTGAAATTATGCATAAGCTCTCAATACCTCGTACTAACATCTTTAAGATTTTCCAGCTCCGCCACCTCTTACTGAAGGTAATGGGATCGGTTCCCCCGCCAGTCGCCCACATTCCCTTTCAAGCCACCCTAACGGATATGGCCGGCTTATCTCATGCTGTGTCCAAGATATAGCAGGCTTTATTTAATAGGGCCTATCCTGATAATTTGCCCTGTTGCCTTCCCGTCTTCTCTTTTTCCTGACAAGGATTTGGATTGGTCCCTTCTGTGGCAAAAGTGCCACAGATTTTTGTTACAGGACAGACTGAGGTTAATGCAATTCAAGATCTTGCACAACATGTATTACTCTCTACAGAAACTGGCCAGACTAGGTATCGTGTCTTCCCATCTTTGTACAAGATGACAGCTGCTACGTGGGGACCTCCTTCATATCTTCTGGAGCTGTTCAAAAGTTGTTCCACTTTGGACTGCTATTAAACAAAAAGCAAACCCTCTTTTAGGGCTGGCTGATCTGTTCACAAATGAAATATGCCTCCTAGGGGATTTTTCCAGTATTTCAGTGGTGAGCAGAAAATATCACATGGCATTAATATCACTATATTTTAAAAAAGTAGTCCTTAGACATTAGAAAGATTCAAATGATCTAACATATGTTGAATGGCTCCAGGAATTTCTTGCTAACCTTAGAACAGAGAGGATTATAGCAACTCTCCATAATAAAGTAAAGAAGTTTAATACAGTATGGGGTACTTTACAAACCTTGTACTCCCTAAACATTTAAGGTTTGATGATTCTATACCACTAGGTGTAGACTAGGTTGTATGATGCTGTGCTGGGATTTTGGGGAGGGTTAGAGGGTGGGGGAGGGTTAGGGGTGGAGGAGGAAAGAAGGGTGGGGTGAGAATGAATCATCAGTATATCAATATCTGATATGTTTGTACTATGACTATCATGTTATGATTTGTTCTCTGTATTGTAATTTTCAATGAAGTTTAAATGGAAAAAAAATAAAACAGGAACAACGCAGATATACATCCCTGATTGGGTCTATATTGAACAGAAAATTATGAACAAGCAAGAGACTGACATACAGTAAGAACTCTCTTTTTCTCAAAAAATCTGAAATCATATAATAATAAAATAATTGCTAACTCTCTCAGGCAAGTGAAACAAATAATCCTGACTTTAGGCCTCAACTTGGGACAAACTAGATCCCAACTAATCTGGAACAATCCTAATTTCTTAACAGATGGGAAAACTTTTAATAATAGAACCTGGATACACAAGGGTATTATTTCAGTACAAGACATTTCCAGGCATGGTTCTTTCCTGCCTTTGCTAGCATTGGTGGACAAATATGGAAAGTTCCCCATGGAGGGTGCATTTTGTGAATCAATACAACAAGCAATCCAAAACAGGTTAGATATGTCAGTACCCTTTAATGAAAATTCGATATGTTTTCTAGGATGCATGAAACTCTCACAGTCTATATCTACTTTTTACGCACTGTTTGTAGACTTGGTCAGGGGGCCTGTAACATAATCAATCAGGTGGTGGTCTCAAGCTCTGGGGGTTCCAACTGATAACAGGGACTGAGAAAATATATGGTCAGTGGCACATAAAACCTTCAACACAGTGGATCTCAGATTAATTCATTTTAAGACAATACACAACTTCTATTATACCCCATTTCAAAGTTTTAAGATGGGTTTATCTAATACTTCCCTTTGTCACAAATGCAGACTTAGCTCTGGTACATTAATTCACATGTTCTGGTATTGCCCCCTCATTCAACCACTATGGATGGAAGTAAAACAATTATTTCAGGAAGATCCCATGATCTCGGATTACATGCAGTTAGATACTTGCATACTAGGTAATTTTGAAGGAAATACTCATTGTCCATTGAACAGAAGAACACTCTTCTTTTGATAGGCACATCCATTAGACATAGTGTACTGAAGTATTGGTTGGAAGACATGGTCCCGGTAATACAAGAATGGAAAAATAACTTATTAGAGATCCTTAGACTAGAAAAATTAGCTCTGTCTTTAAGAGATAATACATCTAAAAATTACAAAAAATGGGACACCATTAACAAGTGCCTTTGTACAGCCTTTCAAAATTAACTGACAGATCCATTTGATATTTATGAGGATAGACCTCTTATGATATCTCCTATTTTAGCATATGTGGTGGGTATATCTGGCATGAAGGAGTATTCAGCGGGCTCTCTGATCTTGCTCAACCTCTCTTATCTGTTCTCCTCTTTCCTTCTGATTTATATGTCTCTTACACTGGGGGGGATTTCTACACTCTTTTCTCTCTTTATTAGTTTATCTTTCTGATAAGTAAATAATGCCTTTGATAATAATATCTTAAATAAAACATGTTATCAAAATTTATTTGATCATAAAAAACATAACAACCAATACAGTTTGATATCCCAGCAGGTGTACTCATATCCTATAATACTTACATGCTCGTTCTTAGATATCAAGATTGGATATGCTAGAAGATAGCTCTAGATGTATTAATTATCTTACATTGAATCATTAACTCTTGTTTTAAGTATGTTGCTTAATTAGATTGCCCTTAGTAGGTTATTTATTCGCATTCATTATTATATTGGTTAAATGAGTTATTTAGTGGCATTCAACGTGTTGCTTAATATGTTTGAGACTTTATTCTTTTCATTGTTAATGCAATCCTATGTTAATTATATAAGTGAAATATGTAATTATATTGTATTAATTAGTACATGTATGCTTTATAATATGTATTGAATTATTATTTATGAAAACAATAAAAATTGTATTGACAAAAAAAATTGACCATTGCTAATTGTTGGATATGTTGACAGTGCACTGTGAGGCACATTGGATCATAGGTGCCAGTTTAAAAATTACCCTGCATATGGGGAATAGGGGCTTGATTCTCATTGGTTGATGCAGGGCTTTCACAAGTCCTGCATCAAACTCTGCACTATGCTGACCACATTGGCGCACCTTGCGCCTGATTCTAAAAGATCGAGACATTTGCGACACTACCTTTTTTATGGCATCTTGCACAAAATATTTGGTGCAAACCCCATAAAAAGGTCTGCAAAGTTAGACCAGAAAAAGCTGGTCTAATTCGCAGCTTGTGGCATACTGGGGGCTAGGGAACTGAGAATTCTGAGAGATGACGAGGGAATGCCGCTAGCCCCATGCACCATGTGTTTGGCACACCCGGTGCTTGCAGCATTCACGATCCTCTGAGAAGCGAGCCCTAGGTGTCTAAGATATTGATAAGATATTTATAATAAACTGAAAATAAATAAAGGTTGTGGTATTATACCTTCCCTCATCCAGAGTTGGTTATCTGTATCTTTTGCCACACCCCTAGGCAAATTTACTTGCTTGGTTCACTCCTTCCAGTCAAAGAACTTACTATTGCCTCACCCCCAAGCTGTGCCCTTCTCTCCATTTTTGCCACCACCACCTCCACCATCCAGACCATAACAGGAAGGGAAATCAAATGTAGCACCCCCCGCCCAAATGTCTAGGGGCCAAGTGTTCCAGGGAAGGGGGTTCCAGACATGGAATCTCACCAAGCCTTTCTCTGATCAATAGAAACAGGAACTAAAATGATCTTACCTTGAGACATCTTCTAGCTATGCATCTCGGTGCCCCAAAGTGATGCTTCCTCTCCCAGCAGCTGGACCAACATAGGACAGCACAATTCATTTTCAGCGTCTTAGCTTCTTCCTCCACTGGACCTGGGAGCAGAAGGGTGCAGGATAACTGAATTGCTTTAAGGGCCCAGAGAAACCCATGGAACCCCTAAAAACTAAGGACTGATTATTTAATTAACATCCTTATAATTAAATCAATGACACTGGACTGCCATGAACACTTCAGGCTTTATTCTCCAGAGCCCCAAAGTGATTGACAGGGCTCAGGAGTCCCAATTGCTTACAGGAAAAAAATATTTTGCATGCTCCACGGGGCTAAAACTTTGTACACAGACAACCTTGATGGAGAGCATTTCAGGCAGTCTTAGCCATGGGAGGATTTACTACAAGCAAAGCTACAGCAACAAGTACTTGACTTAGGACTAAAGACCTTGTCTTTTTTTTTTTAATTTTCTATTTTTGGCCCCTGCTTCCAATTACTGCTGGGACCATCTGCCCAGTCATGGACTCCGGCTGCAGCTACTCACATTAGCCATCCTCCTTAGACCCCCTGGCTTACCCCCCAGGGCAGGGCCATGGTGCTCCGGAACAAGGGCGCCATGAATATGGGAGAGGCGGGAGTCGGCCAGAGAGCCGATGCAGCTGGAGCAGGTGTCATTAAGGCAGTGGAAGTAGGGAATTTTACTTCCCATTTGTCCCCTCCAGGAGGCAGGGATGTGCAATGACATCCTGCATCTGCCTTACCCCCTTAAATCTGTCGAGCCTCGATAGCTGTGGAACCCCTGGCCTCCGTCAGGGGTCCGTCAAGTTCCAGACCGTATTCTCTCCCTCCCCTCAGAGAAGGAGAGCAGTCCATGGGACGCTCCATCCTTCTCCCCTGGCCGGCCCTCCAGCGACCCTAGTCCATTCCCAAACCCGGGTCACTGGCTCTGCAAGCGGAAATCCAACCTCTGCGCCAGCAGGCTGGCACTAAAGACCTTTTCTTGTAAAAGAAGTGTGAAGCTCCAAACATCTCACTGGCACTGGTAAGTACCTAAACTTGAGATCCACTTCACAGAAACACAGGCTCTTTTCAAACTCTTTTCCTACAAGTGCTCATTTCTTGCCTTTTTCACTGAGCACTTCCACCAGAGGAGCAGTGAGGTCCTCTGACTGCCCCCGAGCTAGTCGATCCTAAGGGGCATAAATCCTTGCAGCCAGCTAATTCCTTTGCTGCACCTCATTCACTGACTCAACTGCTGCCCAAATCCTTGTCCTGGACCCACCTGGTCCCCACGGCTTCTTTCTCTCTTAACTGGCTTCTGATTCACTTTTCTGCTTCACTTTGTCGTCGAGGCACAGGTCAGGAAGCATAGAATAACTGTCAAATTCTGACACTTGATTAAGCTTCCTGAAATCAAGGCACATTCTAACATCCCCTTCTTTTTTGTTTACAATTACCATGAGAAGATGACCAAGCAATCCTCGACTCCTCAATGATACACAATTCTTTCATTTTTTGCATTTCCTTAACCACATCAGCTTTTAACCTCTCTGGCAACCTGTATGACTTTTGTCTACTAGGACAAGCATTCTTTGTCACTATTACGTGCTCAACCCCTTTTGCTCGGCTTGATATCCTGTACTGTTAAATGTCTTTAGCACATTACGAATGCCTGCAGTTTGTTCTGAGGTTAAGGAAACATTCACCTTTACAGCATCAGCATTTACAGTTTGTTCCAGTCTATCATAAGCTACATCAGTATCTTCCTTATCAGTTTCTGGTAAAATTAGCAAGGCAGCTTTTGGCATTTTTTCAATCCATTTCTAGAGGAGGTTAGCATGGTATATCTTAGAAGGATTTTTCTCGTCAGGGGTCTCAATCTCATAGTTAACAGTGCCAGTACATCTAAGAACCTTATACGGCCCTTGCCACTTCATTAACAACTTATTTTCTGTTGTGGGTAACAGTAGCAAAACCTTTTCACCTGGCTCAAAAACTTTTTCTTTTACCCAATGGTCGTAATATACCTTGTGCTGATTTTGAGCCTCTTCCTGATTACTATGGGCAATTTCAACATATTTTGCCAGTTTCTGTCTTAGGGACACATGCAGTATAAGAAGACATAGATTGTTTCTGAGTGGGGTTATCTTTCCATATTTCTTTTATCACATCCAGTGGCCCTCTTGGCTGCCTACCATACAGCATTTCAAATGGTGAAAATCCTGTTGATGTCTGTGGCACTTCTCTGTAAGCAAAAAGTAGATAAGGCAAGTATTGGTCTCAGTCTTTTCCTTCTCCTTTTATAAACCTTTTTAACATGCATTTTAGGATTTGGTTAAAACGCTCAACTAGACCGTCTGTCTGAGGGTGATAGGGATAGATTCTTATGGCAGTGATACCTAGCAGTCTGCACAGCTCTTTAAGCAGTGCAACACCAAAATAACTACCCTGATCAATAATAATTTCTTTAAGTATACCTACTCTGCTGAAAAGTTTGGCTAGCTCGGCTGCAGCTTTTGGGGCTGTAACAGCATGCACTGGAACTGCTTCTGAGTATCGAGTAGCATAGTCACATACTACCAGGATAAATCTATTACCCTTTTTACTTTTGTCTAAAGGCCCAACCACATCCATTGCAATTCTCTCAAAAGGTACATCTATTAAGGGTAGGGGAACCAGGGACACCTTGTCTTTTCTAGTGACTGGGGCTACTTTCTGACACTCAGCACAGGAATTACGATAGGTAGCAACATCTCATGAATTCCTGGCCAGTAAAATCTATACAGCAATCTGGCAAGGTTGCAATCCCTCCCTTAGTGACCAATCATAGGATTATCACATGCTATCTGTAACAATTGTGTTCTATACTTCTGTGGTATAACCAGTTGTTCTGTTTGTTCCTGTGTCTGAGGTTTAACCCAAACTCTGTACAGTAATCCATTAGTAGTTTTTTCAGGCTTTGTCTTTCTTTCCTTCCTGGATTTCTGGATCTTGGAGCTGTGCTCAAACAAGTCCAAATCAAAATCACTGAAAGGAAAAGTGTCCCCACTATCTGAAATTTTCTTTGCCTGAGCTCTTGTCACCACAGCTGCTGAAACATCAGGATTTATTCCCTCTTTTACAGTTGCATATTTTTCACTGTTCCCTTTTTCTGTTTTTTCCCCTTTCTTTACAGCAAGGAGTCTCCCCAAAACGGCTGCTGGGGGAGCATCTGTATCCAGAGGGAACAAACTACGGGGAGTTCTATTTGTGGACTGAGGGTTCTTCTTTTCCTCCCCTGACTGATATTTTGATTTCAGGCTAGGGGGGCTCGATCTTATGGATTGTTTCCTACATGTTACTTGTTTCTAATATTTGGGGGACTGTATAATGCCTGGGGTGGCTCATATGACTGAGAAATGTTGTTTGAGGTCTGGAGGTTCCCCTCAGGGGTATTAGAAGAGTTACTAGGGGGAGGCTATGAAGGTAAATTCTCTCTTTGGGGGGTAGCAAAGATCAATGTTCCCTCAGTCCAGTCTTTTCTGGGTTGACCATACAGCTCAATAACTAGTCATGATGACAAGTAGAGCCTAGTTCAGTGTTGAAGTGGGGAAAGTTAAGCTGGGATGTTGGGGAGAATTATTACAGTTTCAAGTCATAGTCTAGATAATTGGGAAGAGTCAGTCAAGAGTGTTGAAATTGGCTAAGCCCTTATTTGATAGGCATTCAAACAAGTCATTTCAGGGAAGGGGAGGCTGGAGGGAGATCAGGAGGATTGCAGCTTGGGAATTCATGGGCAGAAAGGAAGTTCTGTTGGTGGGAGGGGAGAGGGGGATTCTTTATGGGGTAACACTAAAGTTTAAGGTATTAGAAGTGGGGGGGTTAGGGGGTCAATAAGGGGATCCTCTGGACTTAGAAAAGGGGATAGAAATGGGGAAGGGGAAGGAATTAAATGGGGGTTAAGGGTTTGTTGCAAGGATGGATCTGCTCATCGGGGAGTGCCAGGGGTGAGAGGTGGAGCTCTGGTGGGGTCTAGTATTATCGGACATTATATGGCGTACATGAACAATGGGTAGTATATACGAACTTATCACGTGGAATGTGAAAGGGGCAAGGAAGAAACTGAAGAGATACAATGTACTGAGACACTTACAGTTGCAAAGGGGACAGATAATATGTTTGCAAGAAACACATTTATTGGAGAGGGAATATATTGTACTGAGGCGTCAGTTTGTGGGTCAGGTATATGCGGCAGGGGATAGTACTGCTAGTAGGGCTGTGGCTATTTTGATAACCAGGAATATTCCATTTGTGTGTGAGGATAAATTGGCAGATCCTGAGGGTCATTACATAATGGTAGTAGGTCTTATAAACCAAACGAGAATTGTGTTGGGTAGTGTTTATGGCCCAAATGGGGATTCACCTTTTTTTTTCGTGGAACTACTAAAGGTCCTGACCCCCTTTCTCCACCTTCCTATAATGATGGGTGGAGATTAGAACTTAGCATTTAATCCAGAATTAGATAGAGAGGGCAAGCGTGGTAGGGGTCTCTCCTCGGCTCAGAGAGCCATCAGGGACCTATCGGAAAACCTGGGCCTATGCGACCCGTGGAGGGTATTAAGCCCGTCCAAAAAGGAGTACACACTCTTCTCGGAGGTCCATAAAACCGGATTGCGTATTGACTACTTCTTGATGAGCCAGTGCATGCTCCCCGGACTGATAGATAGCAAGATAGTACCGGGGGTCATCTCGGACCATTCCATGGTCAGTTGTACCCTTAACTTTGGCCCTAACATCCCCAAGCAAACTATCTGGAAACTGAACAATCAACTTCTCCATGCTGCTGAGATCAAAGATAGTATAACTCAAAGAATCGCACAATATGAGAAAGAAAATCGCAACTCGACGGGAAGGGGTGACATAGAATGGAGTGCTTTGAAATGTGTAGTAAGGGGGGAACTTATCAAGTTTGCGGCAGAGAGAAAGAAAAAGAGTGAGAGCAGGGCTAGACAGTTGCTAACCCAGATTAGAGAAATAGAGTGCAATCTATCTAAGAGTACACCGGAGGGAACTAGGGAGAATTTAGTCAGACTCCAGCACCAATACGATGAGATTCTGAGAGAGAAAGCAGAATATGCTATTAATAAAACAAAAGCTTTATATTTAGATCAAGGTGAGAAAGCAGGTCGCCTTCTCGCTATGCGACTCAAAGTGATAGAAACCTCCAGAATTATTCAAAGTATATCCTCCCTCAAAGATGGATCCATTAAAACCACCCCCCATGAGATAGTTAAGGAATCTGAGGAGTATTACAGAGACTTATATAGCCCTATGCCCAATAAGCCAAGTAGTGAGGAGGTAAGGGCTTACCTTACTGCCTGTAAATTGCCCCAGATACCAGACAGCCAGAAGGAGATGCTCTTCTCCTCCATTTCAGATTCGGAAATCCTAAGTGCAATCCAGACACTCCCATCAGATAAAGCCCCGGGACTGGACGGTTTTACTCCGAACTTCTACAAATGCTTTAAGAACCAGCTATGTCCAGGGTTAAATAGACTATTCCAAAGTATCCTCACTTCGGGAAATGTCGACAACTACCTCTTCAAGTCCTTGATAGTCCTCATCCCAAAAGAAGGGAAAGAGCAAGATAAGGTCCCAAACTATAGGCCCATAGCACTAGTTAATTATGATGTTAAAATTCTAGCGAAAATATTAGCAAGTCAATTGGCCAAGTTCCTTCCTAGGTTAATCCATCAGGACCAGGTGGGGTTCATTAATGGTAGAATGGCGTCAGACCACTTCTGGAAACTAGCCCACATCTTTTCAGCATCCAAGGAGGGCAAAATCCCATGTGGGCTGTTATCTGTCGATGCCAAGAAGGCGTTTGACAGAGTGGACTGGAGTTTCTTGTATCTGGCCATGGAGAAATTTGGCTTTCCATCCCTTTTCATCAATAAGGTTTTTGCCCTGTATAAGTCCCCATCCGCAAAAATTTATTGTAATGGGGTATTTTCAGCAAGCTTTCTGCTGTTGTCGGGCACCAAACAGGGTTGCCCTTTGTCCCCCCTTTTGTTTAACTTATACTTAGAGCCCCTTCTGATCCTAGGAGCTCAAGATCTCGGTGTTTGCGGATGACATTTTACTGCATCTTAGCCACCCCCGAACCTCGGTGCCGGCGGTATTTGAAGCTATTGCGAACTATGGTTAGTTATCCAACTATAAAATTAATGTAAGAGAAAACTCAGATGTTCCCTAATCTAAAGTTTACAAATCGGACATTCTGGAATTGGGTATACAGTGGACCCCACTCACTCTGAAGTATCTGGGTATTGTGTTGGCAAGGTCAGAGGCCAAAATGGTGAGACTAAACTTGGACACCCTTAAGGTTACCATAAAACAGGATTTGGACAGATGGGGTAGGCTTCCGCTCTCTCTCTCTCTCTCTCTCTCTCTGGGGAAGGATTAACATAATAAAGATGAACGTCCTTCTGAGGATTTTTTATCCCCTGAACACGCTCAATGTATGGCTGCCATTAAAATGGCACAAAGCATTACATTCAATTATCACGGACTTTATTTGGAGAGGTAAATCTCCCCGTAGAGCCTATCACAAACTGGCTGCCCCCAAGGAGAAAGCTGGACTAAGATTACCACATTTTGGGTTATATTACTGGGCAAATAGTCTCTGTAAATATCTACCGTGGCTTCAGCCCCCTAGGGAATTGGAGTTATTGCCGTATATACCTCCCTTGGTTAATTTGGAAATAGATTTGATAAGAGGGTGGGCGTGGAAAGCTCTTCTCCACTCCCCTTAGAACTCTCCCCTAGGTTAGCAGCCTCTCCAATAAAGATTCCTTACACTTACATGTTCAGTTATGTGCCTCAATTCGTTATACTCTGTGCGTAGATAGACACCAGCCGATATGCCATAACCCCAAGCTGAGGATAGGGGGGAAAATGATCTGCGAATCCTGGCTTCCCTTTTTGAAAGGGTTGAGAATTGCAGATATTATGCAAGGGGACAGGTGCCTCTCAATTATAGAAATACAAGCCAAGTATAACATAGGCCCTAATCAGACTTTTAGAGTTTATCAACTCAAACATCTCTTGGAGAACTTCAGGAACAAATGAAGTGAGAGGGAGATGAGGGGGGAATGGTTCGATTCCCTGGCCCACAGAGTGTGGGAGCCGCATGCGGTTTCCAAGGTCTATAGGGAGCTGTTCGACCTAGTCTATGCAGGCACCAACAGCAAGCCTAAGTACTGGTCAGATCGGTTTGGGGACCAGGGGCGGAACTGGGATGTAATATGGCTACATATGTTCCAGTACACCACCCAGGATAGATTATGTATCATGCAATACTATTTCCTAAACAATTTGTATTGGACCCCTTCCAAAGTGTATAAAATTGAACGTAGAATGGACCAGTTATGTTACAGGTGTCTTCAGGATAATGGAGACTTACTACACATTTTCTGGGACTATCCATTGATAAAAGGGTTGTGGGACCAAATTAAATACAAGGTGGATCCTCTATTGGGTATTGAGCATTATTTTACCCCAGAAATTTGCCTATTGGGTGACTATACTGGTATCAATGTCAAAGTCCGAAGTTATTATATGGCCCTAATTTCATCATCCGTTAAGAAAATAGTGTTAAAGCACTGGCTAGATAATACATCACCTAATTACGTGGAATGGTTACAAGAATTACTTTCTAATTTAAAGGCGGAAAAACTTAGTGCGATGAGGCGGGCAGCCTCTCAAAGTTTGAGAGGATGTGGAGCCCTTCCTAACAATTTACTTGCTCCAGACTTAGTTGACAGTGACTGGGCTTGCTGTCCCTGGCATATACCCTGATGCGGATCTATCTCAATTTTTACAGAATCGAGAGGGGTGGGTGGTGGTGGGGGAGGGAGGGTATAGTAATTAATAGAGGGGGTAAGCTTTAAAAAAAAAAAAGAGAAGTCTTGTTCAGGTTCTGGCTTTACATTGTAAGTGGCAAAATTCTGTCACAGGTTTTCAGTTGTAAGATACTGTTTTCTTTATTGTGCCAGAAGTACTTCAATAAATTTTGAATTTCAAAAAGGATTTATTCCCTCTTTGATCAATTCGGTGAATCCTAGAAAGTCATTTCCAATAATCACAGATACAGGTAACTTTGGTACTACCCCCACTTTCATTTGGTGTGATACGCCCTTAACAGTCAGAGTCACTTGGATGGTGGGATAGTATCGAGTGTCCCCATGGATGCCAATGACACCAGTACCTGGTCCCTTTGCACAGTGTTTTCCCAGCACTTTAACATGCACTAGGGTCTGTCTGCTTCCCAAATCAATGAGTCCCTTTACAGTCTTATTCCCCACCTTCACATCTGTTAGGTACTTGCCCCAGTTTGCCAAGGACAAATCTGCTCCCAGTGCCTCTCTCTCTTTATTATGGCAGGTTCTTGCAAAATGGCCTGGCTTATTACAGTTATAGCAGATAATGTCTTTTGGAACAGATTTGTTACCTCCACCAGAGTTCTTAGCAGGCTTGAAGTTTAAACGGGGAAAAGAGTTTCTTACCAGTGCTTGGCTGTTATCTTGGTGCTGTGGCACCTGTCTGGCCAGTTGGTAGTCCTCAGCCAAAGAAACAGCTCTTTCCCCCATTCTCTGGTCAGTATTCCTTTACCCACAGCTGCACATATGTAGGCATGATGTTGATTTGCTCCATGGCAAATGTGTCGATGATCTGTGGGACTGTTTTGCTCTCTGGTTGGATCTACTTCATCAGGAGTTCTTGGAGTCGGGTGAAAGCTTCTCGAGGACTGTCAACTGAGTTGTACCTCAGAGATCAAAATCTCTGCCTGTACTGTAGGTCTCTCTGGAGATGTCGTACCTGTTCAGGAATTTGCTTTTCACCAGGTCATAGTTTTCTGACTGTGCAGTGTCCATACTGCTGTAAGCAAACTTTCCCTGTCGGGTAGGGTACCAGTCTGATTGCCCATTGCTGCTTTGGCCTCTGGCAGGCTGTGGCAACTCTTTTAAAGGTTGTCAGGTATGCCTCAATATCATCTGAGGGACATAACTTCGTAAGTTTAATGGCTTTTAAGTTGCTTGCATTATGTTGCTCATCTGGGTCTGTGCCGGATCCTCTGCCTTTGATAGCCTACAAGACATTCAGCCATCGCTGCTCCCATCGCTGCATCTCTTCTGTCATCTGCTGCTCCAGTCACTGCATCTCTCTTCTCCTCTGTGCTTCTAAATGCTGAATCTTTTTTTTCTCTCTGCATCTCAGTCTCTTTTTGTTGTATAGCCCACCATTTGAAAAAGTCCATCAGGCTTTTAGGTTCTATCACTGCCTGTTCTTTTTCCATAACTTGTGCAAGCTGTACAATCTCAGACTGGACTTCTGTCTCTGATAGTTTGGCTGCCATTGTCCTGGTAACCACTCCTGGACTTGTTGCTGCAGAATCCATACCTTTCTCTATGTTTCCCTGGGACTAGGTCCAGTATCCATGCACAGACTTCTGTCTTAGGGTATGCATGGCTTAAATCCCACTTAGGGTGACACCATCTTTTCTAAACAAAAGTGATTCCATTATCAGTTTCATTTCCACATATTGATTCTTATATATTTTATATTAGCAGTTTAAATATGCAAGGAAGAAAGACAGCAAGAGAAAACTGAGAGACAGTGAGAGGCAAAGGATTGCGAGACTGTTCGGGTTGATCAAGTGTGAAGCTTCACAGGAAAATTTGGTTGTGTAACCAGACAGAGAAGACAGAAAAGGAAAGAATACAGATCCTTGCATTTACACACTTACTCCATAACAAATGGGTCAGTGTCCTATTCTACCCTGTCACACATCTCCCCTCAAACAGTCACGGTGGCACCTCACTTTAAATTTAGAGTGTGTTGCCCGATTTGTGCAACAAGAAGGAAATGGCCAAAAAAGCCTCAGGGGAAAGCATCTTTACCCCTCCCCACCTGAAGACCAGCCTGGGCCTCTATCCCAGGGCCTCGGAACCTGCCCCTCCATGCAGGCCCCCGGTTTGAGTACATGCCACTCCAACTCTCACTTTCTAAACCTTGGACCACCCTGCCATGCGAGGAAAAGATCAGAATCACTTACACCAGCCCAGAATCCCTGCAGAGACCCTGCCACAACCTCTGCAGCCTTGTTGGCCTGAGAAGCCAAACTTCCAATCTGGGCCTAAATGTTCCCTGGAGTCCTACTCTGTCTGCCCACAAACTCGTCCCTGGATGCTCTCACCACCCAGTCCCCCAGGGACCCAAGACCCAAAATGACAGCAATTTGCCTTTCTGAGAGTCTCTCTCAGATGCCTACCCAGGGACCCAGTGCATTGCCGCTGAAAGCTGCCGACCTGCCTAAGGAAGGGGGGAATCCCCCCCTTCTAACTGCCATGCTGCAGTGCCCATTGATCTCTTATCCCTCTCCTGAAGACCCCGATTCTAGCCTGACTCTCCTGTTATATAGAAAAAGATCTCTGCTGTCCCCAAGTGGCGGCCAGCAGAAGACAGTCCCCAGTGCACTAACGTCCCAAAGCATCAGGAGGAGGGGAAGGGGACCCTAAAGGTGAGCAATAAGCCTCCTCAAAATGAGGGGGGCTAACACAAGATAATAAGGAAAGGCCTTTTTTATACTAAATGTATCCCCCGCTCATGGCTAGTTGCAGATTTGCTGCAGTGAAGCTAGGAAGGAAGACAGGACGCCAGGGTCAGCTGCTCCATCCAATCTGGCTCTATGGCCTCTAAAAGCATCAATTGCATAGAGGCACCAGGTTTGTCCACTTTTAAATTCAAATTGTCCACTGGTGAGGTACATCACAGTGCTCTCAAATCCTACCCCCCGCTACCTGAGCATCCTCCCCGCATAAAAGTCAGAGCTTCATAGTTTTCCTCTCTCATCTCCCCCATGCCCCCATGCTGGGCAGAGTTCTCTGCTCTTGCTAAAATTTAGTCAGAGTTTCAGACCTATTTGTCACTTGTTCATCCTACTCCTGAATTGTTTTTGCAGCTGTATCTGTATTGTGATTATTTTTCCTGTATTATGAATTATCTTACTGTAACTGGTCTTGCATACTGTGTACCTTTCATTGTTTTGTATTACTGTTTTATTCATATGTTACCCTTACCCTGGGTCGCACCTGGAAATGATCCTCAAATCAGTGTGCCTTTCCCGGTTACCAAATTTTAAACAAAATAAAATTAATAAGAATAATATAAATCAGAGGACTGCAAAGAATCCAATATAGTCCACTTGCCGGTGCCTTGCTGGTGTCATCAGAGTCCTAAACATTTTTTTAAAGAGTATTTCTTTGAAATGGTAAGCAGAAGAGAGAATCTTACTCTTCTTACATGGCTCACAAAATTGTAGTGAAAAAAAAAATAATGTGGTCTACTATGAATTGAACCCAGGCCCCCAGAATACCATCCTGGTACTCTAATCACTGAGCTATAGGCTCACATGGTTGGACCTGACCCTTCCCCAGACACACTTTCTTTCTCTGTATTGCAAACATATAGGATAGTGCATGGGGAACAGTTGACAACAGGGCTATTCTTTCACCGAGTTGGCACCATGACAACGGATTACCTCGAGAACGCAGCTCGAGAGGTAATCCGTCGTCATAGTGCCAACGGGGTGAAAGATGCCCTGTTGTCAACTGTTCCCCATGCACTTTTCTTTATAGTGTATGGTGGAACGTCGTTTCCTGGGGGGAAAAATCACTACAGCATGTTTCTGCTTCAAAACATTTTTACTGGGTTACTAGAAGGAGGAAAGAACTTTACATTTTGAAGGTTTTCATGCTTGACATTTTAACTGTTTAAGAACTTTACATTTTGAACGTTTTAATGCTAAACATTAGTACTGCTGCCGACATTGCTACTTTCGCTACGTGTACTGTCTATGAAGTAAACCCTAACTCTCAAATGCTGCTCGAGGACACAGTGTGTGACATTCGCAGTGCAGTAGGAAAAATCGTTCTGTTGCACTGCGAACGTCACTAGTGTGTGACTACAAGGTTTTGACAACTATGGATTTCAGTGGAGAACGATGTTCCACCATACACTATAAATTGATTATCCATTTGGGAAAAATAAGTAAGTAGCCATTTGAGGCAGGAAGCACATTTAATGATTTGTCAATTTGTGGGGGAGGGGGTGCACTGGATCTTTTGTTCTGGTATTGCAAATCCTGTAACTAGGAGATGACAAGTAGATGTTTTTGGTGAAGTATTAGCCACTGCTAAACAATTTAGATCACAAATTGTAGTGAGAAAGAAAAAATTGGTGTATGTGTTTCAGACAACATGGGGTTTAAGAAGAACTGCAATGTGACGGTGAAAAGAGCCAACATGGCATTGAACAGCATCAGGAGACATATTACAAGCAGAAACAGGGATGTTCTGATGCCACTGTACACATCGGTGGTTAGGCCGCACCTGGAGTACAGTGCCCAGTTTTCATCCCAATACCATAAAACAGAGACAAAGGCACTAGAAAGTGTTTAGCATCATGTTACAAAATTAATGAAAGAAGTTAGACATTTGAGTTACTCGGACAGGTTGAATAAATTAGGTCTATACACCCTTCAGTATAGAAGATTCTGAGAAGACTTGTGTCTAGTGTATAGGATCCTTGAGAACAATGACTTATGGGATTGTTTGGGCTTGAAGCTTAAAGATATTCATTATACCACCAGGTCACATATATTACAGCTCAAGGGGGACAAACACCACAATAAAAGGAAGGCCAGTTGGTTCAGTTATTTTTATTTTTATTTTATTCTAGTTTAATAAAGTCACGGATTATAACATTTGAGCTCAGAGCTCATTTACAGAGGTTCCACGTCAATAACAGACAGTCAAAACAACACATTAAGCATATATTAAAGGAGACGATAACAGGCACTGACTTTTGCACTCACAAAACATAAGTAATTCTCAACAGAAAATAAAATGAGAACAAATCGATTTTGTGAATAGGAGAGGAATTCTTATTACAAAATATATATGGTTACATGGAGGCAGGGAAATTAATAGATTCAGTGCTGGAAGTCAGCATAGCCAGTAACCTTTGTCAAGAATGGGGAGGGGAGAAGTCGAGATAGGAAGTGGAGTTTGGAAGTTGTTAAGGTAGGAGCAGAGTGGTAGGGAAGGTGGAACAGGGGGTAAGTAGGATTGTTAAAGGATGAGGGGAGGTGGTAGAAGGGTTATAAAGTATCAAGGTGTTAGAAGGATTATAAAGTAGCAAGTGGGAGAGAATAAAAGTGCTATGACAATCAGTGCTAAACCTAGGTCGCTTGGATTAGTTAGGGGAAGTAGGTGCACTTCTTTAGACTTGTGAGGTGAGACTGGAGTTTTTATTTAAATGGTCCAATTTTGTTCTCAAAGAGTAGGTCACTTGGGAGGGAGTTAGGCCAGTTTGGAGCACGGAATCTGAAGGATCGCTGACCTTACAAAGTTCGGCGGAAAGGGACCTTATAGGGATTGTTATTTGTCCCTCTAGTCAGCGTACCTCTATTCATTTAAAGAGTGGTGAACACCTGGAATTCTCTTTTGCTTAAGACTGTGGACAGCAGTAACATGCATGAGTTCAAATCAAAATTGGACTCATACTGCCTAATGAATAATTTATGTGGTTATGGGGAATAATAATTTTTTTGGCGAGTTGATATGGGCACGATCTCACTAAGCTCATACCAAACCTATGAAACCTATTAAATGTGACCTACAGAGAATTGAACCCCAGCCCCCAGAATACTGTTTCAGTGCTCTAACCACTGAGGTGTATAGGTTTACATTGTTGAACCTAACCCTTCCCAAACACATTTCCTTTCTCTGGTATTGCAAATCCTAACTGACTTGCAATACCAGAGAAAGGAAGTGTGTCCAAGAAGGGCAACTCCAACCATGTGGACCCTACAGCTCAGTGACTAGAGCACTGGGACAGTATTCTGGGGGCCTGGGTTCAATTCTCATTAAGTCACATCATTTATCTTTCACTATAATTTGTGATCTAAATTAAATAAAAAACAAAAGCTGAGGTACTGTGGGTCACCCCAGAGACCCAGCGGGGGGCTGCTATTTGCACAGGAGTCATCTACAGACCTCCAGCACAAGGAGGGAGGGAAAGAAATGATGGAAGTAATCCAAAGGATGGTATGCAAAGGCTGAGGTATTGCTGGTCAGGGACTTCAGTCTATCGGACGTGGATTGGAGCCTACCAGCTGTGGCACCTGTTAGAAGTAGGGACATCCTGGATTCCCTGCAAGCGGTGTTCCTCAGGCAGCTAGTTAAGGAACCCACTCATGGGAGGGGAATACTAGGCCTGGTACTGACTAATGGAGACATTGTTGCTGACATAACAGTGGGTGGCCACCTAGGGACCAGTGATCACTGTATGGTGTGGTTCAGTATAAGAACTGGGTCAGAATTGAGCTGCACTAAAACAAGGGTCCTGGACTTCAGGAGGGCCAATTTTAAGAAAATGGGAGAATGCCTCAGGGACACCATAGCAGGGATAGGGAAACTGGGGGGAGTTTAGGAACAATGTGTAAAATAAAGGGGATTATTGAAAAGGAAACAAATTTCTGTGTCAGGCAGGTTAACAAAGGCAAGAGGAAAAGGAGATGGCTGTGGTTCTCTAGAAAAGTAGCAGAGAAAGTAAGGGCAAAAAAGCTAGCATTTAGATGGTACAAGAGGACACAGAAGGAGGAGGAGGATAGGAAGAGTTACCAGGAGAAACAAAGAAAGGCAGGGAGAGTAGTTAGGAATGCAAAGATGCAAACGGAGCAGAATACTGCCTGGTCAGTAAAAAAAGGGGCTAGAACATTCTTTAGGTACAGTATATAAGCGAGAAGAGAAAGACCAAAGGAGGGATAATAAGGCTAAAAGAGGAAGGAGAGGTTTGTGAGAAAGAGGACCAAAAAAAAGGCAGACATATTGAACAATTTTGTTCAGTACTTACAGAGGAAGGGGTAGGTGACAGGCCAAAGATAATGGACAAAGGCATTAAAGGAAGCAAGGTGGACACTAGTTCTCTTACAGAGGAAACAGTCTTCAAGGACCTGGCACAATTAAAAGTAGACAAGGCAGTGGGACCTGATGGATGCACCCTAGGATAATGAGGGAGCTCAAGGAGGTGCTGGCTGCACCTCTGACAGCTCTGTTTAACATATCACAAGAAACATCGGCAGTTCCAGAGGACTGGAGGAGGGCAGATGTGGTCCCACTACACAAAAGTGGAAATAGGGAGAAGGCAGGAAATTACAGAGCAGTTAGCTTGACTTCAGTAGTAGATAAAGTAATGGAATTGCTACTGAAGGAAAGAATTGGGGAATACGCTGTAACCAGTGGATTACAGGGTCCGATGCAACATGGTTTCACAGAGGATAGTCTCGGCAGACAAACCTGATCGAGTTCTTTAACTGGGTAACCAGGGAACTGGATCAGGGAGGAGTGGTAGATGTGGCCTCCCTGGATTTCAGTAAGGCCTTGGACACTGTTTCAAACAGAAGACTGGTGAGCAAGCTGGGCAACCTAGGAGTGGGTCCAAAACTAGCAAAATGGGTAAGACGTTGGCTATGCAATAGGAGTCAGAGGGTGGTGGTAAATGGGGTCCACTCTGGAGAAGGTAAGGTGATCAGTGTGGTGCCACAGGGGTCAGTACTAGGTCCAGTCCTCTTCAATTTCTTTATTAGCGACATTGCAGAAGAACTGAGCAGAAAAGTACTGTATGCCTGTTCTCGGATGACACAAAAATCTACAACACAGTGGACACACCGGGGAAGGGGGTGGAAAGAATTAAAGATGATCTGAAAAAGCTGGAAGTATGGTCAAGGGAATGTCAGCTGGGTTTCAGTGTAAGAAACTGCACAAACATGCACTTGGGGCACAGAAACCAGGGACAACATACCACTTGAGCAGGGAGGTATTAGCAGCCACAAAACAGGAAAAGGACCTGGGGTAATCATCATTTATGATTAGCTGATGGTAGCCAAGCAGCGTGATAAGGCAGTAGGAAAGGCTAGCAAGATGTCCAGGTGCATAGGGAGGGGCATCACCGGCAGAAAGAGGGTGATAGTAGTATTACTGCCTTATAGATCACTGGTAAGACCCCACCTCGAGTACTGTGTCCAGTTCTGGAGGCCCTACCTCTGGAAGGACATAGATAGGATGGAGGCAGTACAAAGGAGGGCTACCAGAATAGTGCTGAGCCTGCATCAAAAGCTCTACAAGGAAAAACTCAAGCAACTACAGTAAATATGTACTCCTTAGAGGAAAGGAGAGAAAGGGGAGGATATGATAGAAATGTGCAAATACCTCACAGGTATCATTTGGGTACAGAAAGGTAGCATTTTCCATAGGAAAAGATGCTCCAGGACAAGGGGTCATGCTATGAAGCAGGAAGGGGGAAGCTCAGAGGAGATGTGTGGAAATACTTCTTCACGGAGAGGGTAGAGGATGCCTGGAACAACCTCCCAGCAGACTTATTGCGTGCCAAAATGGTAACAAGATTCAAGCATGCATGAGATCGACACAAGGAGACCTTAGAAGCAAGGCAAGGGGAGGACAGGACCAGAGATCGAGTAGGTTCAATGGTGGCACAGTAGGTAGGGAATATAGGGTAGACTAGGTGGGCCAATAGGTTCTTATCTGCTGACAACTTATATGTTTCCATGTTGCTATGTAGCACTGGGATTGAGGCTTTTGAGTGAGAGAGGACTCCTCATTGGATGCTTTTAAAAGAGGCCTGAAATTCTTCCTTTTTCAGGAGGCATTTGGCACTATGTAATAACCTGTTAGACACTAAATTACTGACCAGCTTTGCATTATTATTTTAAATATTTTTAAATATTTATCTATACAAATTTATTTGTCTTTTAATGTGGTTGTTCATAGAAATGTAGTTTAGTGTAATGTCTGTAATCATTTTGTTAAGCGCTCAGAGCCCCTGGAATTGGGTGCAATATAAATAAAAGTTTACTACTACTACTACTAGAGTATGTATCTGGGTTGGAGAGATGCCCAAAAACCCAACAAAATGCTTTGCAGTTTGGGATTTGTTTGGGTTAGTGGGATCATTTGTAGAGGTGGGCAAGCCAGAAAATGTTTCACCTAGAGCCAAGCCAGAGCTGAGCCAGGGGTCTGGCTTCACGCTTTGAGCCAAAACACGAGCCAAGCCCTGGCTACTGCAAGCTACTCTGTGCATAGGAATGGAATGTTTTAGACACTACAGTAACTGCTCAGGCTGACAAAAATGCTTACTTGGCCACAGATGACCCGGTTTGACCTTAGCTCTCAAGTGCTTGTGAAGGTTGATCCGAGCTGAGCCAGGCCCTAGGCTCGAGCCAGGCTTGAACATGCTCTGGCTTGCCCACCTCTTATCATTTGCACCTGTACTCTGAGCTATTATTTCAGCCTTTGTGGCAACAAATATTTTCTGATAGACAGCTTCAACACAGGATGTCCAGTTCTTAATTGTACATAAGCTTCGTCAGAGAATTGTGAAACCAAACCAGACAGTTCACCTGATGAAATCAGTTTCACATACAACCCCATAGGAAACCACTTCCTACCTGGAGGTAAGATGGATCTGGTACCCCCTCATGGATGGTAGGGTTGGGTTGTCAGAATCCACTGAAGTTCTGGGTTCTGGTTCTAGTGTAGCACTTTGAAAATAGTTCTAGGGTTCTCATCTTTTTTAGAACACAAATTCTTTTGTGTATAGGACTGAAGAAAAAGAACAGATAAAGGTAAGGAGAAGAGAAGAAAACTAAATAAAAGACCTGCCCTTACAGCACAGCAATAATAAAGTTGCACTGCACATGCAGATGAGAAACACATTGTGTCTTTCAAAATGCAAATGCCAAGTGTCATAATTCCATGTGTTTGGCACATCTGCATACGAGCAGCACATTCTCATACTGTCTCACTCTGAAACAGTTTTGGATGTAATTCACAATAATTAGTTTTCCAGTCTGGCATCTCCAGTTTTTGAAATGACTGAACCAAAAAACATTTTCTTTAATATTTAGCATCTTTAATAATTAGAACCCATGTGAGTTCTAGTTCTGAATTAGAACTGGAACCCCCTTGGTTCTTAAACGGTTCCAGTCTTTTTAGAATAAGTTCAGGCAACCCTAATGCATGACAATTATAAACTGCTGCCTAGTTGGCCTTGCTGAAAGCATGGTCCAGCTAGTACCCTGTTAGATTTGTTATCTAGCAGATTCTAGACCAGATGGTCTGACAGTGCACGACTCAGAAAACAGATAATACAACTAAAGGTTTTATTTCTTATAACAAGTAATAAGGCAGCATACTGTACCTGCTGGGAGTCACGATCCCCCTCACACCAGGTGTGTCATCGATCTCATCGAGCTCCACTATACAATGGTGTCTTACACTAAGATAACAAAATGTCCCATTACCAGGTAACGGGCTCATGTGCATACTAAGTACGTTATATAAAACATTTCTATTGGTCTAAATGGTGCGCCACTCAGCCTGAGACCTTGGCATTTGCTGTAAAAGTTGCAATAAGTATTATGCTGATTATAGCCATTTGTTAGAACAATAGAACACGTTATAAAATATGCTGATTATGGCAGTGTGCCTAATGGCAGTAGGTGGCGCTCTAAGATCACAAAAATATTGTAAGTATGGCTACATATACTAAACATTGCTAAACATCATAATTATGGCTTATTGCTGTAGGTGGCATGCTAAGATCACAAATATAATTAAGATTATGTCAGTAAATCACAGTAACACAATATGTGACAAAATCATGGCTAAAATAGTATGTATAGCTAAATAATACTTTGTCAGAAAATCATAGCTAAGCATAAATAAATAACACTACACTTTATACTAAGTACTAACTACATATAATGGTCCACATGGGGGACCAAATCATGACATCATCATCGGAACTGTAGGTCAAGCAGGTCTACATCCCCCGCCATGCTACCTAAATAAGGAGGCAACACTAAAACAGGGTAAGCAAGTAGGTTATTTTCTGGCAGATTGGGTAGAATATAGAAACTTCGGTTGAGCATTGTGCAGTTTCATAGTTTTACAAAGGCAAAACATAGTAGCAATCAGAATAATAATCAAGATAACTAGAATAACAATAAAATATTTGAAAGTAAGCTCCAACCAAGTGTTTGACAAAGTTGTGCTGAAACAGGGAATTGAGAGATTGTTCAGCTTTATTAACAGTACTACTAATATGAATAAGATGTGTACCCTTTCTTTGCAATAACTTTCTGAGGTGTAGTGTAGGTCGTGTAATGTGTACATTAAATTGAGGCAAATACAGCTTCATATCATTGAGATAGTTTGGATCACTATCTATGTAATCTTGTTCTGGGGTGGGAATAGAGGTGATAACCGTGTGGCCAATATTAGAACTAAGCAAAAGAAGCTGAATAGTGATCTCAGGATCCTACTTATAAATGCACGTAATCTGAAAAATAAAATAGATGAATTAAAATATATTTTAATTTCAAAAGATATAGATGTCTGTGACGAAACAGAAACATGGTTCTCGGATGATGATTGGCATACTGAGATATCAGGCTACACCAAAATTGCAAAAAATCCTAAAATCAGGAGAGGTGGACGTATTGCTCTCTATATATCCAATAAGTACAACGGACATGAAATCCAGGCAGCAAACTAATGCTAACATGACAAATGAAGTCATATGGGCCAACGCCATACCTCAAACAAAACCCTTACAGTAGGCCTGGGATACCATTCACCAAGTTTAGAGAAAGCTAAAAATAACTCCTTTCTCGAGGAAATAGAAAATGTGGATGTACGTGGTGATTATATCCTGACGGGTGATTTTAACTTCCCATCTATAAGCTGGTTAACACTAGAGGCAAGGGACCAACTGGAAAAAAGATTTATTGACATCACTATTCAACACAATCTAGAGCAATTAGTAAAGAAGGCCACAAGAGAAAATAATGTCTTGGACCTAATTTTTACAAATATAGAAGATGTAGGGTACGAACCCAAAGTGACTCAATCTCTAGGAGGTAGTGACCACAAAATGGTATAGCTCAACTTGAAAAGGAACAATAGTTTTAAATGTGGGAAAACAAAAATTAAGGATTTCCATAACGTTGACTACCACAGTACGAAACAATATTTATCTTCATGGAATTGGGAAGCTGAGTTAAGCAATCTTGGTCTAACAGGTGTATGAGAAATATTAAACCAAAAAATACAATTGCGCATACAACGCTGGGTACCTGAAAGACCGAAATATAATAAGCACAGAATCCCATTATGGTGGAATACACATATCAAAAGAAATATATGGGGAAAAAAAGAAGGCTTATGCTAAACACCAAAAACATCCTACAGAACAGAATTGGATACAATTTAAAAATATGGAGAATAAAACTCAGAGTTCCATTAGAAAAGCTAAGAAGTACTTTGAATTAAATCTGGCAGCCACGACAAAGGACAATACGAAAAAAATGTATAATTACAGTATGTTGGCTCTATGAGAGGCAACCATAATGGGGTAGGGCCATTACTCACAGTAAAAGGATTAGTAAATGAAGAGCCAGAGATGACCAATAAACTAAATAAGTACTTCCTAAGTGTATTTAAAGTAAAATAATGTATTAATACGGGTAGTATAACAATACTGATGACCAGATACCCTTTACAGAACAGGAGGTAATGTCAGTTATCAAAGTTACTAAGCCAAACAGCTCTGCTAGGCCCGATGAAATAGCCCCTAAGTTTATAAAGGAACTATCACAAGAACTAATCGGACCACTTACACTACTTTTTAATGTATCTTTAAGGGAAGGCAGAAAACTACCTGTATGGAATTTAGCTACTGTGATACCAATCCATAAAGGAGGGAATAGACAGGATGTGGATAACTATAGACCCATTAGCCTGACCTCAGTCACTGGAAAATTACTTGAAAGGCTATTGCAACAGCAAATATCCACCCATGTGAACAAATGGGACATGATGACATCTCGCAGAATGGTTTTTCTTCTGTCAGATCATGCTTTACTAATCTTCAAAATTTTTTTGAGCCGGTTAGCAAAGCTCTAGACAAAGGGATGTCTGTCGATATAGTATTCTTGAACTATACTAAGGCATTCAACATAGTTTCCCACAAAATCTTGATTGATCAGTTAATAAAACTTAAGCTTCATTCCAACATAATTATGTGAGTTTTATCTTGGCTGGAGAATAGGCAGCAGTGGGTAGCCAGTAGAGGTCACATGTCCCCTTGGGGAAATGTGACTAGTGGAGTCCCGCAGGGATCCATCCTGGGTCCTCCTTATTCAATATAATAGTCTTTGCAATGCAGACATCAGACAATGCCTGGATCTGCAAGTATGCTGATGACTGTAAGATAGGTGGAATTGCTAATGACAAACAATCTGCAGAGAACTTACAAGAGAACCTAGAGTATTTGGCCAAATGAGCTGTAGAAAATAAAATGATGTTCAATGAGAACAAATGTAAGGTAATGCATCTGGGTCAGAACAACCAGAATGCTAACTGTACACTTAATAGCATAAATTTGCAGGTCACTACAAATGAAAAAGATCTGGGTGTTATTATTAAAGACAGTTTTACACCTGATATGCACACCAGGAAAACAGCTAAACAACATCAAAGCATTCTGGGATGCATATTCAAATATGTTAAAAGTAGAGAGGCTGAGGTCATAATTCCTCTGTATTCTAGCCTTGTAAGACCACATCTAGAATATTGTGCTCCTTTTTGTGCTCGTACTACTATAGGAGGAAAAGTGATGATAGAAGAAGTTCAGAGAAAAGCAACCAGGAGAGTTAAGAATATGGCACACCTCAACTACGGTGAAAGATTAAAAAGATCAGGGCTGTATTCCTTGGAATACAGAACTCTTAGAGGTCACGGTTGTCTTATGTTCAAAGCTATACAAGATGTCTCAACTTTAGAGACTACAAGCCTAGTGAGGTGTACAGGAAATAATAACATGAGCTCACATAAATTAAAACTAAACAGTGAAATAAACAGAACAACAAAAAGGTGTAATTGGTTTACCCAGAAAGTACCAGCTATCTGGAATTTCCTGGCAAATAATATAGTTGAAAGTGAAAGTACTGAACTGTTTAAAAAATAACTTGATAACTATATGGGTGATAAAAAATACTCTTTCACCGTTAGAGTTCAAAAGGTGGCAAGTTCCTCATGGGCTTATGGCCTCCTGCACTTGTATCCTTCTATGAACCTATGAACCTATAGTGCGCTCATTAGGTACAAAACAGAAGTTGGGATTAGTGACAATGCAAACAAAGTTTCATAGGAAAAAGTCTTGTAGTTGGTTACAACACAGCATTGCCCTTCAGAATTGTAGGTCACACGAACTTCAGGAAGTCAGCACTTGGTAAGCTGGATTGGGCAGGTCACAGTGGCGTTGGTCAATTGGCTGGTATGACGTTGTCCATCTGCTGTTGAGGCAAAGTTGATGTTTTGCATGATTGAAGATTCTGTAACATTGTTAGTGTTCTTAACAGTGTCAGTTCCATTTTGGTCATTATTAAATGTATATGACCAGTCCATAGAGTCAGGCGAGTAACCACAGACTGGTGTAGTCACATCAAAGATGTCACATTGGTACAAGTAATGGTAGCCCCATTTTGCACAACAGTCAGTATGGGGGGGCAACCCAGGCATCTAGGCAAGGAAGAAACACCAACAAAGGAGGGAAGTTCATAATGTTCACAAAATATGTCTTCTAGATGTCCGACCGAGTTGATTGCAGAAAGCTTGTCAAAAACTGAAGAGTCTCTATCAAATAAAGGCATTGAAACTGTGACTGTACCATACATAGTGTCTCTGATAGCACATTGGCCCATGGAGTAGCAGGTTCCTTGACTGGGATGGGGAATCACATAGCCCAAGTTCTCTTCAGTGGCCAAAGAAAAGGACACGGTCTTATCCATGCACTTGGTAGTACATGATAAGGTTTTACAGGAGGGACAATACTATTTTGCCATACATCTATCATTAATAAGATCTGGGATCCACCCAGATTCCAAGTTTGAGTACATGGAACCAGATGGAAGAGATTTGTAACTGTGGTTATTGCAAAATTACCACAAGCAGAACAAAGAATTTCCCTGCCTATGTGTTGCTCTCTAGCTTCTTTATTATTAAAGTGTATCAGCTGAATAAGTTTGTGTCTGGTTTGATTAAACATATGCTCAATATCAATTTGGAGTGAGCTGGTTTTAGTTAGTAATCTTATAGTGGCAGCATGTGTTGGGATCGAGCCTCTGTGGACAGATGCTATTCTCCCTCTAGGCTGAGGGACCTGTGCCCCTTTGACAGCCCCCCATTGCAACCCGAGGTATATAGACGCTGTTGTGGCTTGGGGATTGCACGGTGGAGGTGGAGGGTCTTGGCGGGGGAGGCAGAGTGGGTGGATTAAGGATGGTGAAGTCAGGGAGACGCCCTGGAGTGAAATGGGTCCAGGATAGGGGTGTGCGTTGCCTGGTTCCCATACCCAATGGCTCCACAGATAGTGGGCAAGTGGCCCGCTCCTCCAAGGCCTGTCATCCAACCTGGGGGGTGTTATGCAATGCCAGGTCTATAAAGAACAAGACAGCAATTATTGCTGATCTTGTTGAGTCATCTGACCTGGCTTGCATCACCGAGACCTGGTTGGATGAAAATGCTGGTCCCATATTGGAGACAGCTATTCCAGCCGGGTACTCCGTGATACACCTCCCGAGATTGGATTGAAGGGGGGGTCACCATTTGTTTTAAATCGGAATTGGCCCTTGTGGAGGTTACAGTGGTGACCCCCAGATCCTTAGAGTGTATCATGGGAGCAGGTGTGGGCAGCAGAATTCTACTCATCTATCATCCACCCGGTGATGAGAAAGTTTTTCTGCAGGAAGTTGCAGACTTCATTGTCAACCTGGTGTTGGGGCCCTCCAGGTGGTTGGTCCTGGGGAACTTCAATGCCTGGGTCGACGATGAACTCTTGCATTTTGGTCAAAACTTCCTCCAACTGATGACTTCATTGGGCTTTACACAGGTTGTTACCACTGCTACCCATATTCAGGGTCACTCTTTGGATCTGGTGTTCACCCTGGGGATGGAGATCACAGAACTGGTGGTAGAACCAGTTGCGTGGTCTGACCATCACTCCATAAGGTACAATTTTGCAGCTCCCCCATGAGACCAACCCCTTTGGAGATGGTCCAGTACCGCCCTTTGAGGGGAGTTATGCCTGAGGGTCTGATGGTGGTGCTGGACCTATCAAGTTGGCCTATGGAGTGCATGGAACCAGATGCCTTAGTAGTGCACTATAATAATATGGTGCTGAGGGCTCTGGGTTTCATAGTTCCTGTCCGTGTTCACCCCCTCTCCCTTCACCCTTAGTCCCCTTGGTTTGATGGGACATTGAGGAAGCTGAGGAGAGTGGGGCAAAGGTTGGAATGCTGCTGGCGGAAATCTGGCCTGGAAGGTGACAGACTTAGATTGATGACCCATTATGTTGACTATCAATCAGAAATCTCCCGTAAGAAGGCAGAGTTCCTGTTCAGGGAGATAGCTGCATCAAGAAATCGACCAGCTCAGCTCTTCCAGACCATGGACAGACTGTGCAATCCAGCCTGCCTGCAGGGTCGGAGAGCTTTTTCACAAATAAAGTGTGATGAGTTTGCTTGGTGTTTTGATGATAAGGTGTCATCGATCAGGTCAGAGATTTGCAGTATGCATTCAAATGAGCATGGCGGTGATTGATGTGAGGTTACAGGCCCTCAGTTTATCTGGATGGACTTTGACCAGCCAGCAATCATGGATATCATGAAGATTGTCCAGGGCTTGCGACCGACTTGCTGTAGTTTGGATCCTGGTCCTACATGCCTCCTTGTGGGGTGTATGGATGCGATCGGACCAGTACTTGCTGAGATAGTCTAGTGCTCTTTGGACCACGAGGTGTTTCTGGAGTCTTTAAAAGAGACTATCGTAACACCCCTTTTGAAGAAATCTTCCCTTGACCCAGATTGTCTTGCTAACTACAGACCGATCTCTAACCTGCCCTTTTTGGGAAAGGTTATTGAGAAAGTAGTCGCATTGCAGCTCGAGGACTTTCTTACCACTCCTGAAGTCTATGATCTTCTCGAGTCCGGTTTCAGGAAGAGGCATAGTACCGAGACGGCATTGGTTCGGGTACTGAATGATCTCCTAATAGCGAGAGATCTTAGGAGTCATTCGATCTTGGTTCTCCTTGATCTCTCTGCAGCATTTGACACTGTGGATCATGGGATGTTGCTAGAACACCTGCGGCTGCTCTGTGGACTGTCAGGAACAGTCCTCAGATGGTTCCATTCTTTCCTTAAGGGCAGAACCCAGAGGGTAGTATCAGGAATCTTTTCCTCTGCTCCTCTGCTCTGCCCTGTGGGGTCCCACAGGGTTCTGTGCTTTCTCCCATGTTGTTCACGGTGTATATGCTGCCGTTGGGAGACATTATAAGGTGTTATGGGCTGAGTTTTCACTGCTATGCAGATGATACTCAGCTCTATATGTCCTTTGTACCCGAACAGAATGATGCTTTATCGGTCTTTAACAACTGCTTCGCTGAGATTCAGGACTGGGTGAGTGCTAACTGGTTAAGACTGAATCCGGACAAGACTGAGGTGCTGGCGGTGGACCTGGGTCACTGTTAGTGGTGGGTGAAGTGGACTCAATCCACCACAAAGCATTTAGTGGAGTAAAGGTGGATTCACGGAGTGCTCCGCAATGCGAGTCCGAGTACTTTGCGTTATAATGAGGAACGCAAAGTGCATTAGAAACAGTGACTTCATATTACTCCGCCTCCACTGGTCACTACTCTTTCAATTTTTAAGGCGAAGTACATTGGTGGCAGTTCACTTCACCTCACTTTGCCTTGTTTTTGAGCTCCGAAGGTGGATTTTGCAGTGATTCATGGGAGTTCAGGTCACATGGGCTCTATATTTATCTGCACAGCCTCAGTTCGGGGTAGTATGAGTATGAAGGAGTAGGAGACAGTGTGCTCTGATAGCTGTCTGTAGAAATTTTGTAAAAGCTGTTGAAAAAGCGTTTTTGCTTTTTTGGGGGGGATCCAACTGTAGTTCATCGATTGTAGGAAACCCTCCTGTGCTCACATTATCGAGCGTTTTTGTTTGTGTGTGGATTTTGAATGTTAATTTACAACATTGAGTGTGTGTGGTGAAAGACAGTGAAAGTGTGCTGTGTGGAGGAGGGGTATATCTGTGTCTAGGTAGATTTAAGTTGGAGAACTAGTGATTTCTTTGTGTTTTGGTTATATTTTTGTTATATAACTGACTGTGTTAATGTATACATACTACAATTGTCAGTAATAGTAGGAATTTTCTTGCTGTTTGTTGTGTGTATGTGGTGCAGCATTTCATAAGGTCAGGTTGTTTAAATTAGAAATTTACATTACATGGCAGTACACTGAACTTTTGCATTTGCGTCGCATTCCTCATTGAGCATTGTACACAAACTGTTCTGTGTTGTGTGCGCAGTGTTGCATGCATCAAATATAATACACCTTTTAAAATTTGTGACACAGACTAGTGTAAGTGCAACTAAGCACAGCAGTGTGAACCTGCTATCCACTTCAACTGCCTGATTTTGTACTGCGATCGTGTTCTCTGTTGTTAGTTTTGCTGTTTGTATTGTAGTGCGTAAAATCAGCACTGTCTGTATTCAGTGCTCCCCACCCACGTTCAAAGTTTTTTTACCAGACTGGATTGTTTTGTGAGTTTGTGATTTGTGACCCTCAGCATCACTGGTTACTGAAGTTGTTTTAATTGCGAGACAGTGTCACAGTAGTCTCTTATCTGTTGCTGAAGCCACAGTTCTTTATTTTGTTTCACATCCAGCCAGCGTCCCTTCAGTCAGAAAGTGAATGTATCAAAATCTGAATTTGGTAATAATATTTGTGGTTGATCCCCAAAATGCCTGCAAAGAGACATGCAAGCAAAGCTGTTTTTGGCCATGGCACTGTTGGCAGTAAGAGGGTCTGTGGGCATGGTGGTAGTACGCGGATGGAGAAGTGCATTGCTGATGTGAGAAAAGGTATTTCTCCTGCAATGTTTTTTACAGCCCAATCAGTAGCTTCACTCATAGTTGGAGGAGATGATGTTTTCCTAGCCGGTGCTGTTAGTGTTACTGGTGTTAGTAGTGGTGGAGGTAGTATTAGAATTGTTGCGTCAAGTTCTAATTCCGACCAGTGTACCATATCCAAACAGATTGAGTGTGAAGCAGTGCAAGTGAGTGATGACAGCGTAGCTGATGTCATGCTTCCCAGTAACATCCCATTAACTGAACCTGAGAATTCTGATGATCATGTCAACAATAGCAAATGTGATATTCCGTCCACCCTGGCACTTAACATCACATATTTTCTATGCAGTGATTCACAGTGTGGTGAAAAAATATCAGGTGATGGTGGTGTAGTTGCTGTTGATGAATGTTATGATGCTGATGATGATGATGATGTTGCTGTTGTTGCAACACGCAGTCCACATGCTAGCATCCAAGCAGAAGATGTGGACGTGTGTGAGAGTGACGTTGATGCATATGATGATGATGTAATTGATCCCAGTTGGGAACCGGAGAAAAATAAATTAAAAGTGGCTGTGTCTGAGTCTGTTTGCAGGACCCCCCCCCCGTAAAAACTTGTGATATACTAGTTTTAGTTGATGATGATGATGACTACCCAGTAATCAGTATGATAGGTGGTCGTGGTGTTCATTTGCAGTCCAGGTGTGCAGTGCCCGAATCATCACATGCCCTCCCCAACTTTAGAGCTTAAAATAACAGACTTAAATAAGCCACATCATCATGGACATGTTAAAAGCAGAGCATCACACTCCCTTGTTTGGGATTTTTTTTTTCAAGATGCAAATGATGATTCAGTTGCAATCTGCCAGGTTTGTCATGTGCGTATTAGTCGAGGTAAAAAGGGGAGCCATCTTGGGATAGGAGGACAGCATACGCATCTTAAGAATAGGCACTTGGCTCTGTGGACCCGGCACAAGCTGGCAGCTAATACCACAGTGGAGCGTTCACCTGTGTCACTGGCAACCATAGCCAGCATGTTATCCCCTTCCATGACTGTTAAGCCCAGCAGGAAATTAAATGTGTGCAGTAGTGCGGTAATAACAGCAAAGGATTACTACAGGCATGATGAGGTGGAGGACCATAATGACTCTGAAATGTTGTCCAGTGCTGGTGAGAGTAGCAGTTTTTGTGGTGGTGGTAGTGAATGCAGTATGTCTAGTGCAAGTGGTACATCAACCCCGGTTGGCAAATCTGGCAAAATAACATCATTTCTGGGTTTGTCATCATTGCCTGTGCAACCATCTTTATCAAATGTCCACACTCCACCCTCTGCCAATGCCATTCATCACAGAGTGCAATCATTTGTGAGCAACAACACATGCCATGCAAAACATTTAAGTCAGCCCACGTTACTGAGTGTTTTTGTGCATAAGCTGAAGTACCCCCCCAATCATACAGTGTCAGGTGAACTTAATGCTGCTGTAGCAGAAATGCTGGCAATCAAACTTTTGCCCTTCTCCTTTGTGGAGAATTCTGGGTTCCAGCGGTTTGCTGCACATGCCTGTCCAAAATGGAAAGTCCCATCCAAGACATACTTTTCTACCCGTACTGTTCCCAAGTTGTTTCGAACTGTCTCCAACTCAGTAAGACATGGCCTTCAACATTCTTCCTCTGCATTCATCCATTTAAGTATGGATATGTGGACAAGTGGCAAAACAGTGGGGAGTTCCTATCTGTGTATAACTGCACAATGGGTGCAGGTGCCGGGGGTTGTTTGTGTTGTTAATTAATGTTGTTTGTGGTAGTGTTAATAATCAGTGCAGCAAGGTGGATTGTCACGGTAGCAATCTTCCTGGAATTTGCCAGCATGCAACAATTGCTATATGCAGTGTGACCTGGTCACACACTGGTGGGAACATGTTGGACATGGTACTGACTGAAATTGACAGATGGCTGAACCCTCTGGCCCTGAGAGCTGGCTTCATAGTAAGTGACAATGGGTCAAATGTGGTGAAATGCATCATGAATGGTGTTTTCTTTTCGTGTTCCATGCATGGCCCACTGTTTAAATCTTGTGGTTCAGGAGTTTCTGCAGCATCCTGACATAAAGCAAATGCTGACCATTGCGCAGCATATCTGCTCTCACTTTTCAAGATCTGGAAAGGTCTGTGACCAACTGCGGCAGTTGCAGATGCAAAACAGCCTGCCTCAGCACCGCTTGAAGCTGGAAGTTGTCACTCAATGGAACTCCACGTTATACATGGCAGAGAGGTTGTATGAACAATACAAAGCCATCTCAGAATATCTTGTTATGCACACTAGCCGTGACAGTTCTGGGGCCTCCATGTCTATGACAACTGAACAGTGGCACCTCATGGACTCTGTAATAACAATTTTGTGGCCTTTTGAACATGCCACACAGGCAGTGAGTGGTGAGTCTGCCTCCATTAGCCAATCAATTCCACTGCTGCGGGTGCTGAGGCAGACATTGGTGAATGTACAGCATAGCCTTGATGTTGTCGGAGACGGTGGTAGCAGTATGTTGCTGCAACACATGCTGACAGTATTCAACCAGAATCATTACATTGTAAGCATTCAGCGTAGTGACAGCTTTGCCATGGCAACAATGCTGGACCCACGATACAAACGTGGAATTGCATCAGTACTGGAGAGAGGGACTGAACAGGTAAAAAATATCAGTGGTCAACTGGTGCGCTTGGTTCATGGGGCACAGAAGTCACGTGCCAAGGTAAGCAAACTCAGCAGCATAATCCAGCTGAAGATGTAGTTGGAGGACCATCAAGCATATCATGCAAGGGTAAGGGGACTGTAGTTCCAGGTGGTCTGTCATCCAAAGTGGGTGGCATCAACCCACTTTGGGAGGCTTTGTCTCAAGTGGGTATTTGTAAAATAAATGATTCTGGAGAACAGGCTGATGCATCAACAATTGGATTTAGTGTGGCACAGAGAATAGTTGAGTCATATTTGTATGAAAACAGGCATCTGAAAATAAGTGAAGATCCTCTTTTGTACTGAAGTGGAAAGGTCAGTGAATGGCTAGAGCTGACTGCAGTGGCACTGAAGTACCTCACATGCCCACCCTCCAGTGTAAGTGCTGAGAGGGTATTCAGCTCAGCAGGTGCAATGGTCAGGGATCATCGGACAAACCTGTCTCCTGCAAATGTTAGTTTGCTAACATTCATTAAAATGAATGAGAGGCACATACCAGCACAGACTGCAACCTCGCTATTCGTACCCCAGACTAGTCATGGTGGTCTTGCTGATGTGGAAATGGAGCATTCTGGTGGCACTGGCAGTGGCTGCCTGAAACGTCCCACCACTGAAGTAGATGATGACACAATGGAGAAAGAATTTCCCAGTGGTCAGACTTCAGACATCGATGACTGTGAGGGCAGTTTTCTTTACGAGGATGATGATGTGGTTAATGTTGGCAGGTTTTAAGTTCAGTATTTAAAAGATGGTGTGCAAACCCCCTCCACCTGAACCACCACCACCACCACCACCTCCAGGACTGATGTTAGCCACTGCCACCACTGAGCCCGAGTCTGTATGCCCCCTGGACCACCACCACCGGGACTGATGTTATCCAAGTCTGCCACCACAAGTCTGTATGCCCCCCAAAGACCACCACTGGGATGGATGTTAGCCACTGCCACCACTGAGCCCAAGTCTGTATGCACCCTAGACCACCACCACCGGGACTGATGGTATCCAAGTCTGCCACCACAAGTCTGTATGCCCCCCATGGACCACCACCACCAGGAATGATGTTAGCCACTGCCACCACTGAGCCCAAGTCTGTATGCACCCTGGACCACCACCACTGGGACTGATGTTATCCAAGTCTGCCACCACGAGTCTGCATGCCCCCCACGGTCCACCACCCCCAGGAATGATGTTAGCCACTGCCACCATTGAGCCTGAGTCTGTCCAGGCCACCACATTCATCAGCCACAGACACAGACACAAAGCTTCTTAATATTTTAACCATAAAGTGAGTATGTGTACTCAGTCATGTTTGTTATGCTGCTTCACTTCCTTTAGTTCTATGTTTTTCTTTTCTGTGGCTTTTCAGAGCCACAATGGTAAAACACATACGGTGCACTTATTTTGTTTCTTTTACAGGGTAACCAAAAAAGGCTCTATCGATAAAAGATGTTGGGATAGGAATGGTACTCTAGCTGTACTGTACAAAGAGGAAGCAATGTAATATCCACGTGAAATCCATTCTGGTAAGTATGAACATTTTATTTCATCCGTTTCATTGTGTTGTGAAGACTGCGGGAAATATTGCACACAGGTTGTGAGAACCAGGAAGGGACACAACAATTAAGTTGTAAGAAGTCATTCATTTCTTTTTTTTAGGAAACGTCAAGATGCTTTGGTGTTCTGTCAAAGTGGCCTTATCCCAAAAAGTTCTTAAAAATCAGGCACTCCCTTCCCCGAGCTTTGTTCACACATACCAACATGCAGAAGTCATTTCATTGCATGACCATGACCATCATAACAACTGGACTCCAGAAGGATGCTGATGAAATCTGTGAAGAAGTAACAAAATAAGAAACCAACAGATACAAACCTGCAAATATGGTTCCCATCCCCAGAAAAAAAATACTTACCTTCATGTGCTTGAGAGTTATCCGTTTCCAATTTCAGCGCAAAAAATTCTCATTGAGCACTTGAATGTGTACACCAGCAGTTGCTGTGTGACCTGTGATGGAGAACAATACCATGAGTACATATCCATGATTGTCAACCCCCCTTCCCACCTAGAAAATTCACAACCATATATATATATATATATATACTCACCAAGGCTACTATTGGTGTACAGCCAAAGGGCACCCTCCAATCCAGTTGAGATGATCACATTGCATTTGCTCGAATCATCTGTCAGAACACATTGTTCCAGCAACACAATACTCACAGTCATCATTTTATACTGGTGTATGTGTTGAAACACTTCCATTTCACTGTCTAATCACTTGTCAATTTTCTGCAGACAAGCAGGATGCATTTTGGGCCGGCAGAAAAAATCTGGGGACTGTGTGCCACTTCTGTGTGTTCTGTGATTGTTGCTGTGAGCTCATGATGTCATGCTGACATTTTCACAATTAAAGCAGCAGTGCAAAAATGTCCTCACAGTTTTGAACTGTACTTTTTATGTTTGCTTGCATGCATGTGCAAGAAACATAGTGCCATCATCTGAGTTTTCGGAGGTGTGGCAGCCCTCTTCCAATTCAGTCAGTGTGTTTGCAGGCACGGCAGAAGTTCTCCAATGCCTGCTGGAGCTGTCTATGACAGCAGTCCAGCAGTGCAAAAATGCAGTGGCATACAGTTGAAAGGGGGAGCTACGCTTCAGTGAGCAGCGATAAGATATCGCCTGCTCGCGCTCCCCAACACACTCCACACACATGCGCATACTGCATACTGCATTACTCACCCCCATGCACACACTGTATAGCTGACAGGGTGCCCAATCCCCGTCGGCTGTGCTGCAGTCCCCCAAAAGCATTCCACATGCCACGCTGTGCCCACCCCAGCGTGGCTACATCTATAACTGGCGAGGGTGCCCAATCCCCATCGGCTCCACTGTCTCCCCAAAGTACAGGGTGCCATGCAGGAGCCCACCCCAGCATGGCAACAGATGCTATCGCCAATGGGGTGTCAATCCCCGTCGGCTCCACACCCCTCAAACAGCCCTCCTTGTGTGCCACGCTAAGGCCACCCCAGCGTGGCAATAGTCTTTGTCGCCGGCCAGGGTGCCCAATCCCCATCGGCTCCCACCCCCAAAAAGCCAACTTTGTGCCACACAGGAGCCCATCCCAGCGTGGCAAATATCCCATCATCTCATCGCTGTTTAAAAAAAAAAACTGAAATTGAAAAGCGGTCCCACCGATTGTCTCTGCCCCTACCGCGCCCACCACTGCACACCATGCCTCCCCACCCCCCACCCCATACTTACTTCCGGACTCTGGTGCGATGATCTTCTGTGGACCGGGAACACGTCTGCACTCTTCAAAGCCGACCGCGAACTGAGGAAATGCCGGTAAGCTGTATAAAGGGATAGATAGGGTTTTTTCAACTTTGCTGCATATCTCAGACAGCTTTTGGAATTTTTGCACCAAATTTTCAACATGGGGTTTTTGGGACCTTCTCTTGAATGCTCTCACTGTCATGGCGTTAATTGGGCCTGAAGGGTGATTTCACAGTCATTGTGCAAAATCACCTTTCGGGACCAAGTAATGAAATGACACTGGCACTGTTCATAAGGTGGGCTCTCAAAAAGCCTATGTTGAAAATTTGGTGGAAAAATTCTTAAAATGACTGTTTCATGAGCGTGCGTTGCGCAGTTCCTACACGCTCGTAAGTTCGTCAAATTTTCAATATTTTCACTCCAGATTTTCAACATTGCCATTTTACCACACCTCCTTATGAGCAGTACAGCTGTCATTTTTCATCTTGCCCAAAAGCGATGTTTCAGCCCGCATGCTTTTACAATGGCACAGTCGGTGTCTTGAAATCAATGTATGGGACACATTAAGAAAATCACAGTGCATAGCGCATGCTCGTAAGTTTGCAATTTTCAATATTTTCACTCCAGATTTTCAACATTGCCATTTTACCACACCTCCTTATGAGCAGTATAGCTGTCATTTTTCACATCTTGCCCAAAACGTGTTTCCACCCATGTAGCGCACAATGGCGCAGTCGGTGTGCAAAATCAATGTATGGGACACATTAAGAAAATCACAGTGACACTGTTCATGAGCAGAGGTCTTAAAATGGCTATGTTGAAGATTTGTGACAAAAATCCATAAAATGACTGTGTTATGGTGAGCATTAGCAGTTTCCACACACCCTCGTAAGTTCATGACTTTGTAATATTTTCAGTCCAGATTTTCACCAGTGGCATTTTTCCACACTTCCTTATGAACAGTACAGCTGTCATTTTCTAACATGGCCAAAATGTGTTTTCACACTTTCAGCGCAGAGATGCATAGTCGCTGTGGAAATCATTGTTCGGGACAGATAAAGAAAATCAGTGATACTGTTCATGATTGGAGGTCCCAAAATGCCTGTGTTGATAATCTGCTGTAAAAAATCTCCAAACTAATTACATTACAGGTGTGCGTTGCACAGTCTCTATGCACGCTCATGACTTCACCATTTTTTTTTTATATTTTTACTGCAGATTTGCAACATTGCCATTGTTTACACCTCCCCATGAACAGTACAGCTGTCATTTTTCACATCCTGTTCGGAATGTATTTGCACCTGTGGTGCTAAATGCCTTAGTCGCTGTGCATAAGCAGCTTTCGGCTAACAAACTGATATTGCCACTGTTCATGAGGTGGGGTCACAAAAAAACCATGTTGAAAATTTGGAGTGAAAATACCAATGAATGCCTGAGGTATTAGGGTTTCCAACAATAACGCCCCACCCTGTAGAGAATGACAGGCATCAGGGGTGTGACTTAGGATTCTTGCCTGTAATGCTCATATCATTCCACAACCTGTAGCCAGTGAGAAGCATCGAGGTATGCCTTGGACTCTTCAGCCCCAAAGTTCACTCCATTCTCCTATACCGCACCCATCTCACCATATTTCCTGATGGAATGGGGTGCGCATAAGGGCCAACGACCCCAAGGCACACCGTGACACTTGTCAGTGTCTGCAGGGTGGGGTGGGGTGTGGTGAAATGGTGTGGCCGTTATGCCTGACGACCCAAGCGCACAGCCCAATGCCTGTCACTCTCTGCAGGGTGGTAGTGGGGTTGGCTTCAGTTCAATACTTCACTGCCATTCCTATTATGCAGCTCTGTAACTTCTACACTACCACTGCCAGTGCCAGCAAGCAAACATTCGGCATTGACAAATGCTTGTTTATGCTACTTTACACTGCTACAGCCACCACTAGTTAACTCCTAGCCGTGACTTGAATGACACGCTTCTTTTCACAATTTATGTCTACTTTCCTTACTTGATGGCTTTTTTTATGTATGAAAAAAAAAAAGAGGACACCTTTCAGTATTGTTCTCACCAGGTTTGTATTTTTTTGCAGCTGCTTTTCAATATTGTTCCATGCTGTCATAAAACACTGACTGATGCATAATTGTTAATTTACAACAGAAGTGATATACAACAACTAACTGATGCAATGGAGAAAAGCAGAGGAAAAGAATAACAAACACCTAGTCAGAAGTTGAACCAATTTAAAAGGAATGCTACTTTCATTAATTCATACATGAAAAAATGTAGTACAGCAAACTCACTCAAGTTAGCACATTCTCATATCATTCCAGTCAGTCAGGATGTAAGTAAAGGAAGTTGTAACACAGCATTAAAAAATATAGGTCAGAGTTATCAACAGATTGTTGCGCTGCTGCTTTACAGGGATTCACCACGTTACATAGTAATGGTAATGCACATAACCTAATACTGTATGTTGGGGGCCTTACTTCCACTGGAATATTTCTTGCTCCACAGAGTGCAATATATATCTAGGAAAACCACCCATAATTTCATTACAGTGTGTCACATGACAGAGGAATTCCCGTTCAGAAAAGCCGCCCACATTCTGCACCCCTTTCTCAGCAACGTTAGGACGTGATGCCAGGGGGAGTACAGGTGCATGCTCCACTGCAGTGAATGTCCGGCAGATATCCCAATATTTCGTTATGTTATAAGGTTCACTTTGTGGTGAAATGTGAGAATATTTCCACTAACAAGGCTTTTCTTACAGGAAACGTGCCCACATGTTTCAAAACAAACTGACCATTATAACATAAAGAAAAATTTGAAAAGTTGCAGGACAATAGGACATTCACTGTAATAGAGCACGCACCTGTGCTCTCCCTGGCATGAAGTCCCAATGTTGCTGAGAAGAGGTGTAGAATGTGGGCGGCTTTTCAGAATGGAAATTCCTCCATCATGTGACACACTGTAATGAAATTAGGGGCAGTTTTACACAGAAATGTATTGATTATGTGGAGCAAGAAAGATTGCCCTGAAAGGGAAAATGTGGATTACTAAACAACAGCAAAGAAAAAGCACACAAAAAGACTACAACACAACAATGGGATGGGGGGGCAGAAAACAATATCTTATTGTAGCTGTGGGATGCCGTGGTGGTCCAACAGTAAGTGCAGCATTGTTATTATTTGCTGCTGCTGTGCTTCGATGGTGCCAACTTGCTGCTGCAAAGCACCCATCCTCACACTGTTCTCCTCCAGGGCTGCCCACACCAAGGTGAGGTCTGACTCTGTTACAGGGACTGTGGCGGGGTCCACTGCAGGAGGAAATCCAGGGAGTGGTGGTGGAGAGGAAGGTGCTGGTGGCTGTGGTGATGGGGGAGGTGGTGCAGCTGCTCCACTGGCCCTCCTCCGGCTGTGGTGGTGAGGCACATGTTGTTCATCAGCAGCACCCTCTGCCACTGCCACAGAAGGACCAGCAGGTGGACATCTGGCCCCTTCCATGGCAGCCTGCCACTCTACCCTGTGGTGATTCATCACGTGGGTGTGCTGGCCCCTGATCACCAAATGTGTCCCCTGGGGGCCACGGTGCACCTTCACACCACAGAGGTGGCACACCACCACTGTGCTGTCCTCCCCAACACAGTCAAAAAACTCCCACACTGGGGAGCTACGAGGGGACCAGACACATTCCTTGAACCACCAGGATTTTCTAAGGCCACCTTCTGTGGCTGAGGAGGTGGTGGAGGGGGTGCTTCTGGAGCACCTACATCTACCAGCTGTGGTGATGGTGGTAGTGGTGCAGAAGGTGCATTGACAGCACCCACTGGTGGCACTGGTGCTGCTGCTTCAGCATGGGGGGGGACCCTTGAAGTCGGGAGCGGTCCAGCCTGACACGACCACCCCATGTCCGCACTCCCTTCCTCGGATGATCGCACCCATGGGCCACCGACTCTCCTTCCAAAGGCTCCATCTCAACTCCTCTGAGTTCCGTCAGTCTGACACACACAAACACACACACACACACAGTCACACACACACAAAATAAAACTTCTAAAAAAAAAAAATTCACAGCAAAAAAAATCAAAAGCACAACACTAAAATTAAACAAAGATATAGCTTTTAAAAAAGCTGTTGTGGCTGCAATAAAGAACTAAAGTGTCAGATCTCTCCTTCTCTCTCCACAGAGCTTTCTCACTCTACAAATGCAAAGGAGAAAGTGAAACTGCTTCTCTGACTCACTTCCTTCCTATCTGGCTAAACCATGTGACTTACAGTACTGTAAGCCATGTGATGTGTGGGGGGCTGCCTATTTACATGGCACTTCACCTTACTTCGCCTTAAGACATTATTGGCAATGCGACGTGGCAATGATAGCAGTGAAGCAAGGCACTTTGCATTGGTCATAGCATTGCGCTCTGACAACATGAAGTGATCACTTAGTGTCCACTTCGCCGGCAGAATTTAAATTTGCTTCATCTCTAGTCACCGTGCAGAGAAGTTGACTCTTGGGTTCTCCTATGGCCTTATGTTAGTGGGTACCCAGTTGAGACCTTCTGAACAGGTGCAGAATCTGGGCGTAATTCTTGACAGTGAACTGATGCTGAAGGCACAGGTGTCAGCCGTTGTCAAGTCTTCCTTTTATCATCTGAGGAATATAGCCTGGATAAAACACCTTGTTCCACACGATGACCTTACGGTACTGGTTCACGCCTTTGTTTCTTCGCATCTTGGCTACTGTAATACTCTATATCTAGGGTTGCCAGGGGTGGATCTCCCTTGCCGGCAGCTGATGCAGAATGCTGTGGCCAGGTTGTTGACTGGGTTGCCAAGAACTTGCCATATCACACATGTGCAGCGCAAACTGCACTGGCTGCTGGTGCAGTGGAGAATCGCCTTCAAGGTCTCGTTGCTGACCTATAAGACCCTACACGGTCAGGGACAGGGCTGCTTGCAAGATCTTCTTCGAGCCTACTACCCTCTCTGCCCACTCCGCTCTGCCGATGAGGGATTATTAGAGATTCCCAGGGTTCGCCTTCAGTCATCTAGGGCCAGATCTTTTTCTTTTGTGGCCCCAACCCTGTGGGATTCTCTACCTCGTCTGATTCGAGAGTGCCTGTCCACAGAGTCATTCAAGGCATCCTTGAAGAGTTAATTATTTGAACAAGCCTTTGAATAGGTCACCTTGTTGCCTTTTAACTGTTTTTATATTTATTGTTATGATTATTATTTTGTTACGTACTTGCGCTTTGATATTTGAAAAGCGCATTATAAATAAAATCTGATTTGATTTGATGCATTCTATACATTGTAAATCTTCTTGTGAAAGGCCTGCAATACCAGTTGAAGACTGAAGATTGTCAATGGTCAATCACCCACCGGGCTCCTTAACCTCGTACAACATGCACCATCCACAAGGAATACTAGTGGCTCAGCCAAAGCCACATGGCTTGTGCCATTCTGCAGAACGTCCTAGAGGCAACATGCCTTCCATTATTGGGTTCCATTCTGGCTAAATGATCTGCCCCCTGATACCTCATCTGTCCAGAACCTTGGTTATTTCAAACTCAAACTCAGAGAGCAACTACTCACCTCCAGTACCTGTGACTGCCCCTGAGCTGTCCACTCACATAGTCACTCCTCTTTCACTGGTGCGCCAAGCCATACCTCTGTGCCTTCTGATCCCCTCCCTCCACTCTCCTCTCTCCTCTCCCCTCTCCCTCTACTCTGCTTGATTCTTATGATGTATTGTGCCTTTACCTTAAGTGTCTGTTTTATTGGCTTAGGAAACCTTGTATCATCCTTGAAATCTGAATCTAAGCAATAGCTTAATTTGCTTGAAACCTTTGTACCATGTTTGACTCTGGGTTGTTTTACCCTCAGCATTCAGATGAAATATCTTTCAATGTAATGCTCATTACCTTTGTACCATACTTGACTCCGGGTTGTTTTACTCTCCTCATTCATTTGTAATACCTTTCATTGTATTGTCCATTTCTCTTGTTTTGTACTTCCATGACGTGAAGCCTTTGCAAAGGAGTCTCTGACTCAAAGGTTTGTAATTCTGATATCTCAATAAATAAAAATAAAATAAAATAAATACCATGTAGCATGGATTGTATCCAATGCTGGCTCAATTTTAAATAGTCTGCATGTTTCTTAATTTTTGCCAGATTGACTCAGTTCCAGATTGACATTCCAGAGCCAAATATACCTGTAGCAGATCCTAGTGCACCTGCTATGTTGGCCACACCTAAACTTCTCTTTTGTCATTTAAGCCTGAACACCCCTCAGTGTTCAGTGGAGTGGTGCCCAGCCACAGAGTCTTGTGTACATGCCTGATAAGCTGACATTATATCTAACATCATAACAGTATGAAACTTAGAAACGTTAGAACTAGAACAATGACCAAACTCAGCCATGTTCCAGTGGGTGAGGTTTAAAATAACTGGTACATGCATAAATTATACATTGTTTATTAGAGTCCCAGGGACAGAAGTTGTAGTCAGGCCACTGAGTGGACCTGGTTCCTGTTTTGGGGATTGTAGAGGGTCTTCTAATGAAACCTGTAAAATGACTGAAAGAAAATGTGTCTGATGTAGTAGTGTGAGTAGAACAAAGTTTGCTCATGTTGGCATTGTGGGAACATGTTCAAAAGTCAGGGTTCATTCTAACAGTGAGGCTACAGAATCTAGAGTTCTGTTGGGTAACTTGATGTATGCTTTAAGTTCCATTAGGGGAAATACTAGTGTTAGGCCAGCCTTGAAAAGTTTCTTTAACAAGGTGGGCTATGGGGATTTGTTTACTGGTAGAGTCAGTAACTTTTCATTCAGTTTGAAGATTGGATTGGTCTGGGGATACCACCATGGCATAAAGATTGGCATCGCTTCCTTCTTGGACAGTAATGTGGGTAGATGGGAGTGTAAGAGCTATTCCTGGAAATGAGGAAATGGGTTGAGAGTGTAAAGGTGAAAATTGTGGATCCCAAGGTTCCAGAACCTGAAGGACAGAATGAAGGCTGCTCTGGTACTCATCTTGGGCTGGAAAATCTGGCTCTGGCACAACTGCCTTCATACTAGAGAGCAGAAATAGGCATATCAGTATCATCTTCAAAAGCATTTTTTTTTATTTCTGAAATGAAATAGAATAAAAAGGTCAGGGGAAGGACCATTAAAGGAGACTTAATCATCTTTGTACAGCTTTAGCTGGTTTGCGTGAAACCACTTGTCAGTGAGCTTCCTTTTAGGAAGTTGTACTCGAACTTGGTAAACAGCAGAGCTCAGTTTGTTGATAATCTCAAAGGGGCCTACCCATTTGTTTTCAAATGGGTGGGCAGGGATGGACAATTTCAGTACCATTACTTGATAACCTATTTTCCAGTTGACTTCATTCACATTTTTGTCAAAGTACATTTTGGATTGCTGTTGGGCATGATCCAAATTACTTGCAGCAAACAGGTTTCTCTATAGAAGATTGTCTTGCAGTTTTGCAACATAAGTGTCCATTGACACCCTGTCTGCAGTGGGGGTATTCAGATCAACTCACAGGTGTTCTAGTAGTCTCATTTGCCTACCAGTCATTTCCTCAAAGGGTATATACCTGGTAGATGCAGATGAGGTAGCTCTTTTGCCATTGGGATCAAGGGCAATAGAGTGTCCCAAATATTTGGATTTTCTTCCACAAATTTACACATCAGTTTTATTTGCCTGTTTGCTTCTCTCTACTTGTCCTGATGCTGAGGATGGTATGCTATGTGAAACATTTGGCTAACTCCTAATAACACTAAAGATTCCTGCATTAACTGTTCTGTGAAAATTGTCCCTTGGTCAGAGTCCACTTTGAGCAATAGTCCCCGTCTGATAAATACTTGTTCAAACAGAATTTTGACTGTAGCCTTCATCATGGCTGCCTTACATGGGTAGGCCTCAACCCATTTAGAGAAGAGCTCAGTGCTTATAAGCACACACTTGTTGCTGCTTGTTTTAGGCAAGGGTCCAATGAAATCAATTTGAAGTGCATTCCAAGGACCTGTCTATCTCTGAGGAAGCAGTTTGGTATTTTTCTTGCCAGGTATTGGGTTGTTCTGAGCACAGGTGATGCAGTAATCTATGTAGTGCTGGAAGTCTGTCGATATACCAGGTCACCACCCTACAGTTTTTAATCTCTGTTTGGTCTTATCCACCCCTTGTTGTCCACCAGTTGGGTTGTCATGGATCTGACGGATAAACTCTGATCTGAGTGCCTTAGGGATTATCCAAAGTTTCTGATTCTCTTCCTGATAAAGGACCAGTTTCTGATCCTGTGAGAGTTGAAGTTTATCAGAGTATCTCCTGAATGGGTTGTTTACAGCCATTTCCTTTTCTGTGTCTTGTGAGAGGTATTCATACATCTCCTTTATTTCTGGATCTGCCATCTGTACAGCATAAAGATCCAAGGGGACCTCTTTGTTCCTCTTCTGGACTGCTACTGAGTGTGGCACAGTAACAGGTGGAGGAGGCATGACCCACACCTCCCTCCTCGAGCTCCATCTTTAGCCACAGTGTCTGCTCGATCGTTATAGTCATGGAAGAGTTCAGTTTTATTTATTTATTTATTTTATTTATTTGATCTTGAATTACAAACTACCTTTTGAGCACCAAGCAGCTCGTTTACAAAGGTTCCACATCAGTGGGGAGGGATTACAAACAGACATAGGAAGAACTAACAGAACGAGTTACTAAAAAACATCATATACAACAATATACATCATTAAAATACATCATGCATAAACAGCAAAATTAAAGAAGAAATGTAGTTCAGATTAATGTGAAGAAGGGAGGGTAGTAAAGTTTTAAGACCAAGGAAGAAAAGGTAGCAGCCATAGGCATTGTCAAAGTTGCATTTGAGGTAGGTGGGAAAAAAAGAGGTGATGGGAGAGGGAGCAAGGCATGGGAAAGGGTGGCGGACAGAATCGCTAGTCAGTGCTAATAAGAGGTGATGTCAGGAGGTGAGGGAGTACATCAGAGGAAGGGGGAATCAAGGATTAGGGTATCTGTGAGTTAAGTAATGGAGTGGGCCTTGATTTTGTGTATGTACAGTACAGCTTGAATTTCACTTGGTCAGCAAGACTGACAATACAAATGAAGAGTTCTCTGTATTTGACAGGGGTGCCTTCTGAGGAGGCAAACTCATGGATCTTCCAGAAGAAAAAATTCTAGGATGAAAAATTGCACACAAATGAGGAGTCTGCAAAAATGATGGTATGCTCACGTCTTTGGTCTTGGATGACTTCCGGGGCACCGACTACTATTGCTAGTTCTGCATACAGTGCAGACATGATTTTGTACTTCCTTGACCCCTCAAAGGTGTCTCCTGCTGGAGAAAAGACCATAACCCCAAAACCTGCTACTTTTTCCCCCATTGTATGAGGCAGATCCATCTGTAAAGACATGGTGTAACCCAGTCTGTTATGTTGCTTTCTGTGGCAGAATAAAAAGGACCTGGGTCTGATAGGTTGTAGATTGGGTGGTTCTAGGCCACACTCATGTGAATCTCCTTGATAAAGGAGACCATGCGGCCAAATGGAGGACATTTTGGAGGGAAGTACAGTGATGTCTCTGTCTTGTACTAGAAGAGACCAGTGTGTGAGTCTGGTGTTGGACATACTGCCATCCTTGATGCTATCTGATAAAAGGAAGTTGGTAGTGGTGTGGTTGGTGTGCAGTATGATTGGGTAAAACCCTATGAGGTAGAAAAAGTGTTTGATGGCCAAGAAGGTTACTAACATAGTCCTCTCACAAAGAGAGTACTTTTGTTCCACAAGGGAAAGTGGCTTTGAAGCATAGGCAATAGGCATGAGGGTGCCATTTCCCATTTGTGCTAGCACTGTTGCCATACCTAACTCAGTGGTGGCAGTTTCCAAATGGAGTGGGAGGCCGAGCTTGGGTTGCCCAATGCTGGGGCAGAGGTCAAAGCCTTTTTCAGAGAAGTGACAGCCTGTGTGTGTTCAGGTCCCCACTGACAGGGGATCTCTTTCTTTAGGAGCTCATACAATGGTACAGCCTTTTGTGCAAAATTGCATGTAAAGTCCCTGGAATAGTTGACAGTTCCCAGGAAATGTCTTAGAGTTGCCACACTTGTGGGTAGTGGCAGATCCTGAATACCTTGAACCTTGTCCAAGGCAGGACTTCTGCCCTGTGTAGCAATGTGCAGGCTGAGAAAGAAAACATCTGGGAGGCACAGTTGTACTTTTGCAGGATTGCACATAAGGCCTTCCCTCTGTAGGAGTGGCAGGAGCTCATCTAGCGGCTCCAGGTGGTTCTTTGGACCTTTTGTAGCCAAGAATAGGTCATCCACATATTGAAGGAGGCATTCTGGTGTGGAGAATCCACATATTGCATCCCTCATATGGATGTGGACTAGGGAAGGGCTGTTGTGGAATCCCTGTGGGAGGCAGTTCCATGTGTATTGACATCCTTCAAATGTGAAGGAAAACTTGTATTGGCTCTCAGGGCCCAATGGTACTTGGTGCCATCAGTTGGCAGGTCTGGCACTCAGGCAAGCTAAATTATATAGATTGTGCTACACTTTTGTGTTGGCTGCCAGATTTGGGGGTGGGGTCTGACCATGGTATAAAAGAGGTGTTAGTTTGCCCTGTGCTCACTTTCACCCAAGCAGGACACCGGATAACTACTTCAGTAAGTAATGACTGCATTTCATCCTTTTAGCAACTTGGAATATTTGAGTAGGGAATTTAAAATGTGATCTTATTGATTTGTTTTAGATCTAGAAAATGTGAACAATTCTGACAGTGGGATAGAAACACTGCAAGAGCATAAGGTTAGCAACTTTGCTACATAAGTCATAAAACTTCTGAGAAGGTGAAATAACTTAGTTTGGTAAAAATAGTTCAATGTGTTACGATTTGAGAGATCAGTTCAGCTCAAAAGTCTTCAAAATAGGGGAGCCTGTTTAGTCAGGTGTTATTTAGAGAACATATATAGAAGGAAGGGGAAGAAAGAGTAAAAAGTAAAAAGAAAAAAATAACACATAGCTTTTGTATCTGCAGATGTCCCTGTGAAGTGGCATTACAAATGTTATGTAACATGATTTAATAGTATAAGGTTGGTAAATATTTCTTAAGATGTGGTTAGTAAAGACAATATTTCATGTGCATAGTATGAAGAATTTAGTTTGTATCTGATTGTAATTGTTTAGTAAGTATTTTTACTTTAATTTTGACAGTGGCCTGTGGTGGGAGTTGAACATGAATGTAATAGTAAAGTAGCAAACCTAAGGAAAAGTTACAGAAAATGAATAGTAAGGGTTTACAATACCTTCATTAGAAGTATTCTTTGTCATTATATTTTTAGAGCTTAGGAACTGTGATGATAAAAAACTGTTTATATATTTTTATGTTTATTACTTTAGAAGATCTGGTCTTGTCCTGAAGAAGGGTTTACCCGAAACGTTGATGTATATTACTGACTGGGAGTGATGATGTTAAAATAAAATATTTTTTATGAAAATTATATATTTGTGGATATATTTTCAGGGTGAGTGGGACATTGTAAACCAGTTCCATTTGTGTGTGCCTAATAGTAGTGACCAAAAACCATTGGAAATGTCCAGGGTGCTGAACCATTGGTGTTCAGGTTTTAGGAGTTTTAGTACATCCGGGGCAGATGATACTGTGGGTGCAAAACTCAGGATGACTTGATTAAGTCTTCTGTAATCAATGGTAAGCCTCCAACCATTGGGCTTTTTTATTGGCCAGATGGGAGAGTTGACTATAGATACACAAGGCCTGATGATCCCTTGCTCTGTTAAGGAGTCAATAGTAGCCCTCAATGAGGATATTGCTTCTTTTGGAAAGGGGTATTGCCTTTGGCATAGTAGCTCTTCTCTAGTGACCTGTGTAAGGGTGTCCATCTTTCTACAATCATACTTGTTTTTTGGCAAAGGCTTTTTGATGCTTTACTAAAATTGGCTTCAGTTGAGTGAAACGCTTGTGGTGTTGGAGCATGAGGATGACATCATACTCTGTGTCATTAGGTTTTACTGCTGCTACCATGTATGAGTCAGAAATCCAAATCATATGGCTTTGGCCTGGCATTTGGAGAAATAGCCTGTTGTCTAGATCCACTGCACAGATGTAGTGTCTGAGAAAATCAGTTCCCAATATGCTTTGGTGATGACATAAAATCATGAGGTCGAACCGATGTTTGACTTTCAAAACACCAATAGTGATTGGTATGGGTATGGACCGGTATGTTGGAACTCTGGTCCCTTCAAAGGTACAGGCAGAGGTTGCTCTTCCTGTTGACCAGCGAGATAGCTGTGGGTCATCTTGGTGTAGTACTGGAACAGCAGTGCCCTTATCTAGAAGCAGTTCTAGCTGGTAGCCCCCAACCAGTGCTTCTATGCATGGACTACTGGAATCGTCAGTCATGAGGGTGATGATAATGCAAACCGGGGCCTAACACTGTCAGTCTGATTCATCTTGTTTGGGTTTGTGGTTGGAATCGACTGCCAGAAACATCTGTGTTGCTTCTGAGTATGGGTGTTTTTTGGCCTGTTTGCCCCCCTTGGGCTCATCCTCCAATGGGGGTGCAGACAGGAATGCCACTATGGGCCTAGCTGTAAGGGCTGTTGTAAGGGATTGGACCTTGGCCTTCCACTCCCATAGCTGGTTGTTCTCTTCAGCAAGATCTTTGTACGAGGGGCCGGGCAGTTTTTTTTGTCCATTGTTCCCCTTCTTGTACTGCTGGTTTTGATTTTGCTGATATTTTCCTGATATTCTTCCTGATTTTGGTAAGAGGGCCCTTCCTGTCAGAAATCCTTTGATTTCCCCTCCACCACTTACTGGGTGGATGGTTTGGTGTTGCTCTGCACCGCGGCTACCTTGGCCTTGGAACCAGAAGCCTGGTTTCATGCATAGATCTGTTATGCATGTGCCACTCTGTCCATAATGACAGCAAAATCATCTGTTCTTGGATTCACCAGTGCTTCAACCTTTTCATGCAATGCAAGCTGCAGATTTTTCAAAAACAAACTTTTGTACTCAATTGAATTTCTCCCTGCAGCTTTATTAACCAATTCTTTGCCTGCTCAGTACACAAACCACAATCAGCTGTTGTACTGAGCTGGGGTTTCTTTAGCATCCTGCTTGATCACTTGGGCTAGCATGATGCCAACCAGATTGGGGTTTGGGCCCGCCAGGAGGCTGGCCGTGACTGTGGCAAATTCAGCCTTTTCATCATTGGGAACATTCTCTGGTAGTTTAGCCCACAATGTATGGTTTATGGTTTGCTTTAGAACCTGTACTCTGCTCAGGTGGAAGACTGAACTTTTCGCACTGGCTCTGCACTCTTTCCAAATGGCAACTGAGACTGTCGCCGGAGAACATGCGGTCTATTTTATCTGCAGTGCTTTGGATGGCATTTGCAGACTGCAGCACATTCAAAGTCAGTGTTAGATGTTGCATGTCCATACTTCTGATGACTGGTTTGGCAGTGGCTGTGGCCATGCCATGAAGCAGTCACTGCTTCATAGACTCATCCTGTAACAAGTCAATTACTAATCACTGGACCGACTCGGAACGAGCCTCGAGAACTTCAGCTCTTCTGACCACTTGTTCAATCAACATTTCAATCTATCCCGTCTTGTTTTGTCAAGACAGTCACCGGAGGTAGGTGACGTCTCCACCCCCCTCCAGTTTCCCAAGGACCTCCATCTTGGATAGGGTCTCTGTTATCAATCTCGTCATCCTCTGATGATACCAGATCAATGGGTGGTACATACGGAAAAGCTTTCACATGACCCTTCAGGACTGTCAATTGCTGACGTGACCATCTACTTTTGCATAACATTTTGAATTATCAGCTCTGTTTCTACATTGCCCTTGGCTAACATGATTCTGCAAAACTCTGTACGCGGAACTCACTGCGCGTTTTTCCCTGATCTCCCTGTCCAAATTATCTTGACATTTTGCACTCGTCTTCCATTTCAACAGAATCATTCCGCATTTCTTCTTTCGATTCTCTCAGCCAGTAATTCATTTGTAATACCTGTTTCTTTTCCTGTTGTAACCTTGCATGATCCTTGCTCAAGCTTACAATTTCTCTTTCTCTTGTGCAGTATAAAGCATTTCATTATGCGACTCACTTTTGAGCCCTTTATCCAACTCCCTCTGTTGCTCACTCATGTCTTGGATTTGGAGTCCAACTTCTGTTTCAGAGCTAGGACCTCCGATTCCACTGCCTGGAGTGCAGCATGCAGAGTGGCAACTATCATTCTTTTTTGGTCTTGCTTCTTTTTGACTGTATGTTTGCTCTCCAAATACAGTGTGCACACATACTATATCGGATGACTGTGTGTTTTTGCGTCCAGCGCAAAATCTCCCCAACCTCTATGAGAGGTCAAAAAATTTGAAATATCCCATTTAAGCTCTGTGCTTATGGCCATTTTGAAGGTCCCCCCTATTTCTGCACTAGCTGAGAGCCCACAGTGTATCGATCCACTCTGTACTCCACACCTAGGCAGTGTACAAGTTTTGGGATACAGGTTTCCACAGCCTGGAGCCGCTGGTGAATGAAAAGGAGTAGGTTTGAGTCCCTTCATGATTCCCTTTCTCATTCTAGGCCCAGGGAGGCTGTGACTGGGGCTGTATTGATTGAACAGATGGGTGCAGGTCTACCCTGTGTGATCCCTATATCCATTCCAGTCTGTCTTGACTGTTCAGTTCAGACCAATATGGTTCATGTCACGGTTGCCATTTGTTAGATTTGTTATCTAGCAGATTCTATACCAGATGGTCTGACAATGCATGACTCAGAAAACAGATGGTATGACTAAAGGTTTTATTCCTGATAACAAGTAATAAGGCAGCATACTGTACCTACTGGGAGTCAGGAGCCCTCTTAGAACAGGTGTGTCATCAATCTCATTGAGCTCCGCTATACAATGAGCTCTTATACTAAGATAACAAAATGTCCCATTACCTGGTAACAGGCTCTTGTGTGTACTAAGTACATTATAGAAAACATTTCTATTGGTTTAAATGGTGGGCCGCTCAGCCTGAGACCTTGGCATTTGCCGTAAAAGTTGCAATAAGTATTATGCTGATTATAGCTATTTGTTAGAACAATAGAACAAGTTATATATATATATGCTGATTATGGCAGTGTGCCTAATGGCCCACATATATAAGTACAGTATGGATATGTACACTAGACATTGCTAAACATTGTAATTATGGCTTATTGCAGTAGGTGGCACGCTAAAACCACAAATATAACTAAGAATATGTCAGCAAATCATAGTAACACAATATGTGAGGAAAATCAGGGCTAAGCATAAGTAAATAACACTAGAAACATAGAAACATAGAATGTGATGGCAGATAAGGACCGCTTTGCCCACCTAGTCTGCCCATTTCTCTACCTAACGGATAAGCTGCAGATCCTAGTTAATCAACAGCCTACTTCCTCCTACCCCCCACTAGAATTGCCTTATGTCTTTCCCATGCATTGTTGAATTCCCTTGGACTTTGTTGATTCCCTTGAGGTATTTGAAAGTTTCTGTCATGTCCCCCCTCTTCCTCCTTTCCTCGAGGCTATACAACTTAAGCTCCTTTAGTCTTTCTTCATATGTCTTCTGGTGCAGACCCTGCACTGTTTTGGTTGCCCTCCTCTGTACAGCCTCCACCCTGTCTATATCTTTGCGGAGGTGGGGTCTCCAGAACTGTACACAGTACTCCAGATGTGGTCTTATCAACTGTCTGTACAGAGGGCCAACAACTTCCTGTTTAATACTATTGATGCCTCTCCCTATGCATCCCAGTATCTCCCCAACCCTCCTTACTGCCTTCACATTGCTGGCCCACCTTTAGGTCATCTGATATGAGTACCCCCAGGTCCCTTTCCATTTTTGTTGTTGTCAGTATCTCACCCCCCACTGTGTACTCTTCCTCTGGGTTTTTGTTTCCCAGGTGCATTACTTTGCACTTCTTTGCATTGAATCTAAGCTGCCATACATTTGACCATTCTTCCAGTTTTGCCAAGTCCCTTTTCATCCTATCCACCCCACCTTGTGTATCAACCCTATTGCAGATCTTTGTGTCATCTGCAAAGAGACATACTTTTCCTTCCAGTCCCTCAGCAATGTCATTTATAAAGACATTAACAAGCATTTGTCAATGCCGAACGTTCGCTTGCAGGTGTTTGCAGTGGTGTTTGGCATGTATGGTGCTTTACCCTAATGCCCTGTGTGATTGCTGGTATTTGCACAATAAATTGTCAGCATGACCATTTTGTTACCCCCATTGTGCGCTACATAGGCGGAAACACGTTTTGGGCAGGATGTGAAAAATGACAGCTTTACTGCTCATAAGGAAGTGTGGTAAAATGGCAGTGTTGAAAATCTGGAGTGGAAATATTGAAAATTCGCAAACCTAGGAGTGTGCGTGGGAACTGTGCAATGCACTCTGGTAAAACAGTGATTGTTAGGAATTTTTTCACCAAATTGTCAACGTTGGCAGTTTAAAACCTCTGCTAATGAACAGTGACACTGGGATTTTCTTAATGTGTCCCATACACTGAGTTCGCACACCGACTGCGCCATTGTGCGCTACATGGGCGGAAACACATTTTGGGCAAGATGTGAAAAATGACAGCTGCAGTGCTCATAAGGAGGTGTGGTAAAATGGCAATGTTGAAAATCTGGAGTGAAAATATTGAAAATTTGCAAACTTACAAGCGTGCATGAGAACTGCTAGCGCAGACTCATAAAACAGTCATATTTAGAGATTTTTTCATCAAATTTTCAACATAGCCATTTTAAGACCTCTGCTCATGATCAGTGTCACTGTGATTTTCTTAATGTGTTCCATATTGATTTAAGCACACTGACTGCGCCCATTAGTGCGCTACATGGTAGAAACACGCTTTGGGTGAGATGTGAAAATGACAGCTGTACAACTCATAAGAAGGTGCGATAAAATGGCAATGTTGAAAATCTGGAGTGAAAATATTGAAAATTCTCAAACTTACAAGTGTGCGTAGGAACTGCTCAACGCACGCTCGTAAAACAGTCATTTTTTGGAATTTTTGCATCAAATTTTCAACATGGGGTTTTTGGGACCCCTTTTCATGAATGATGTCACTGTCATGGTGTTATTCAAGGCTGAAGGGTGATTTCGTGCAGTGACTGCACAGTGCCTGCGAAATCACCCTTCGGGCCTGAATAACACCATGACAGTGACATCATTCATGAGAAGGGGTCCCAAAAACCCCATGTTGAAAATTTGGTGCAAAGATTCCAAAAAATGACTGAGATATGCAATAAAGTTAAACCCCCCCCATCTAGCCCATTATACAGCTTACCGGCATTTCCTCAGTTCGCGGTCACCTTTGAAGAGTGCAGACGTGTTCCCGGCCCACTGAAGATCGTCACGCCAGAGTCTGGAGCTAAGTATGGGGTGAGGGGGGGTGTGGGGAGGCTGGGTGCGCAGTGGGTGGGTGCAGGTTGCGGGAAGGGAGGTTGGGAGACGTGCCGCGGGACAGTTTTGTTTTACTGGTTTGAAAAAAAAAAAGACAACATGGGATGTTTGCCACACTGGGGTGGGCTCCCAGCATGGCAGAAGATGGCTGGGGGCGAGACCCAGCGGGGTTGGAGCACCCGTCGGCAAACTTCAGCGGGCGCGAGGCCGACTGGGATTGGGCAGCCCGTCTGCGAAATAAAACAAGCGTTTGCCACGCTGGGGTGGGCTCCCACGCATGGCAGCAGGATGACTTTTGGGGCCGTGGAGCCGATAGGGATTGGGCACCCCATCGGCAACAATGTTTGCCACGCTGGGGTCGGCTCCCGTGTGGCACGAAGCTTTGGGGTGGCATGATGGACATGCGTGGGGGAGGTGGCGCGTGATGTGAGGGGGGGAGGCACTCAGTATGGCAGTGGTGTTTTTCTTTGAAGCAGAGGAACACCGCTGTCATACTGAGCTGCTGCACCCATTGGTGCAGGACCGACACGCCTGCTCAAGGGAGCAGTGCATTGGGTGGAGAGGCACCTCTAAGTATGCTGCTCTCAGACGTTCCTTGCGCATGCGCGCAAGTGAACGTAAAAAGGACTAGCCCCATTACTGAACCCTGCGGTACCCCACTAGTAACCCCCCTTTCTTCACTGTGGACTCCATTTACTATTACCCTCTGTGTCCTGTTGTCCAGCCAGTGTTTTACCCTGGCTACCACCCTGGGGCCCACTCCCAGGCTGGGACTACACATTACATTAAGTACTAACTACATATAATAGTCCACATGGGGGACCAAATCATAACATCATCATAGGAACTGTAGGTCAGGCAGGTCTACAACATGATATCAATGCCTGCCAATGCTATAGCACTTCTGTGGTAATTCTATGCCCTATATCGGTACAGTAACATAATATTAATTATACAGTATGCATTTAAATTGCAGTACTGCTATGCCTTTGGCATGTAATATGGAAACAACCTGGTAACAATGTAGCAGTTTTATCTTTTTTTGTCTTGTAAAATTTCTCCAGTTATAGCAATCAGTTTCTTGTGACATCAGTTTTGTTATTTAAACCTGATGGGGTGTCATGCTTCAGATGGCAATAGGTCAAGATGGCAAAAACAAAAACAGCGCTGTCAACAATAACACTGCAAAAACTGCACTGTCAACAACAGTGCCATCACAAAACATTGTCAGGAAAAAACAGCGCCAATGGTAACAGTCCAAAGCCATACCGATGAACGCTACCATGGCTAAAAACACAAAATATACACTTTGGTTTTGCAGGGGTCTCTGCCACCCACACCCTCTGAACTTTAACTAATTCTGAGAGGGGGGCAGATCTCAGGGACAGGTAGAAAGTTGGGGGGGTACATCTGTATCCAGACATAAAAGTAAAAAAAAAACACTTGGGCTGGGGAGGAGAAGTGAAACCGCATGATTCAGGAAAACAGGACTACAACCCTGGTCTCCCGAACTATACTGCCCGAGCTGCTTGTGCTTCAGCCCTCTCCACCACAGGAGCAGTTCAGCCAGCTTCAATGCTTTTTCCATGCTTGTCCACTTCCTTACTTGCCTTGATAGCTACAGGGGTTGCAGTAATTACCATGCGCTACCCTACCCCTGTCCCTATCAATGTAGATGTGTGGTTTTTATGGCACTGTATTTGAAGTGCTCTTTTCACCCAGTACAGCCTCAGATGAGATGTTAAACTAAGATCCCTTCTGCCAATCACTATGCAGGTGGAAGTGAAAGAGCTCATGGCACTTATCGAAGAAGAGTACAGGTATTTTATTAAAATAAAGAAAGATAATACAGAACTGTAACAAATCATACAGAGGGTGTTAAAAATAAAAATAAAAGGTAAGGTAGTAAACCACATACTCGTATTCAATGCTCACACTTTATAAAAAAACATAGTCCAATAATGTCCACCGTAGTGATGTACAAGCACATAAACCTGAACTCTTTTTAGGTATGTGCACATTGATTACACTCACTGCAATCAGTGACAGTTATTATAATAGAAACAAAATAAACTGTGGGGGAGTCACAAAGTCCCTGGAATAAATTCCTCCTACTACCCTATGTACATTCTCCACTACAACCCGTAGGATACCACCCTTCTGTTGTATAGTTAAAGCATATCTCACCTGCCACAATCAATATTTGCAGCCGGCAAAGCACAGCGGTAAGGTTGTTTTGTCATATTTAGACCAGTTCTCAGGAAATAAACACACAATGCCACCTTCTGATAAGCAACACCAGCAAACAATGGTGCCTGCCATTTATAGCACAGTTCTTGCCAGAAGGCCACCGCAAAAGGACAGGTTACCAAAAAGTGTTGCTGAGTTTCCAGGGTACCAGTACAAGCTGGCATAGGGCATTCTCTGACCTCCATCTTCTTCTACTTAAGAGAACCATTAGACAGTTATCTTCCCGTGGACCCCCAACCAGCAGATATCCTTCCTGTATATAGGAATTCTGTTATTACATAATTGGTCAAGAGTCAGCTTTTTTTAGCAACTGGGCCATTTTTCAGTGCCAGTGGTACAGTGTAAGCAGTGAACACAATAAAGGCATATAGCAGTTTCCTTGAAGATTGACTAACCGTGCCCATCTGCAGCTGCTATTTCTTAATTTTTGCAACTGCCCCATCAATGTAATCTGGCATAACATGTGCCAATGTTTTATTCAAAGCTTTAAAATCACAACTCTCCCACCTCTGAAACCAGGAAATGACCCAATCTTCCACTATGTAGATCCAGGGCCTATCAAGACCAATCAAAAGTGGAACAAGGTTATACAAAATAAACATGAACACAAAAAAGAAAATGAATCGGATTAACCATCGTATCCCCACCCACAGTTTGCACAATACTGTAAGTTACTTCCCATTTCAATCAATCAATCAATCAAAATCTTTATTTATCCAGGCGGGCACCATTGAGCAAGGCTCATTTGCAAAGTGTACCTCATGAATACATCAAAGTACAGTACAGAAGCAGGTATACAAAAAGCAATAATATACAAGGAAGAAAAAGTATATACAGTGTATACAGTACAGTACAAAGTTGAAATAAATAATAAAAAAACAGCATTATTTTACAATTAAAGAAGTCAGCAGATGTACAATCAACCATAGGCATACAGGGGTTATAAGCAGAGATCTTTTGAGTGAGGCAACCAGCAACTACACATATAGGGGAAAGAGGCTGTGTATGGGGTGGCAGGTTAGAGAAGTAAACAAGAGGAGGGATATATTACCGACGACTGGGGGAAAAATTGGGCTAAAACCACAGAAAGTGACGATGGCTGTCGTGTACTTGTTTATTATGATAATGACGGAGGAGGGGTAGATAATTGGGATGCTACTATGGATGGGGTGGGATTTGAGCCAGGCTGGAGCAGACAGGGAAGGGTGGGAGCAGCAGGAAGAGTTAATAGGGAAAGAGTGAGAGCCAGGGGTAGAAACATGAAACATTTAATGGGGTTGAGCCTGCTCTCCCATAACCCTTGGAAGAACATGTTAAAAACATATGCTTCTAAGTATTCAGGCAAAGGGTACAACATACTGACATACAAGAAACATGGCAATAACAATGTTTTAAGCAGAAAAACTATCTTGCTTTTATATAGGGGGTCTGTTTTTTCACATGAGAATTTTTACCTCAGCTTTATTAATACCTGTTATCCAATGCTCCTGTATTGGATCAGACTTGCCGAAAGTTATACCTAATATTTTTACTGTCATTGCCAAAATACTTATACCTGCAATCTCTGTGGCCTGAACCTTCAAAGTCCCAATTTGGGTTCCCACACTTTTGGTAAAATTGGCCTGAGAGCCTACCATATGTGAGAAAGTCTGCAAGATTTCCGTTGGAGGGATTTCTGATTGAGGGTCCCATAATACTATGTAGAGATCATCCACAAATGCTAGAGGTTTCACCTCAGGTGTACTGTGTGTGATCTGAAGCCCCCAGTAGTCTAATCAGAGGGTCTAGGGAGAACACATGCAACAGGGAGCTCAAATGCCACCCCTGCCATGTGCCCCATCTAACTCAGATCAGAGATCCTTTCCCAGAAATTTATTAATGGGTATATACAGGCACCATCATATAAAACTGTAATCCAGTCAATAAAAAGCTCTGGGATGCCATACAATTGGAGGACCTTCCACATGTATTCATGCGGGATTCAATCAAAGACTTTCTCCTGATTTATTGATGGTAGGAAACCTGAGGCCATACTGCTCTTCCCTCTTTCAAACAATTCCCTAATTATTATGATGCTGACATAAATAGATCACTGTTGGGGTACACATCTGGGAAGGAGTGAGGTCCACAGGAGCAACAGCCACCAGTCTCTTGGCCAAAATTTTGTACACCATTTTTTGCCCTGCATTAGGCAGACTTAATAGCCACCAATTTCCAAACTGTAATCTATCACCTTTCTTGAATAGAAATATCAAAAAGGGTAAGGTCGTAGAGTGCAATAAGGTGGCTTTGGTCACAGTAGTGTTGCACTCTGTTTGTAAGACTGGGCCTTGAAAGGGCAAGAAAAGCTTACCATCTGATTTCCCTCTGACCCCTGATAACATAGCAAATGGTGGCAGAGGACAACAATCAGCCAGTCAGTTTCCAGAGCCTACAGCAGGAACCAGAGAGGGCTCATGGGATGCTGGAGGACTGCAATGATTTAACCCATGATTTTCATCCAATAGGATGCCAAGTAATAGTGAGACAGCCCTCCCCAGTGAATGATAACTGGGACTGACCATCAGGATGGCTGGAGTTCCCAGATAACAGCAGAGACTGTTCTAGAACCTAGTCAGTCTGCTTCAGTCTGTGTGAGAGATAGTTTACTGGTACAGCTGCTGCCTGATCCTGTCAGATTTAGTGGGGCTGCCTAGGCCCTTCATAGCCAGGAAACAGGAGGTGGCCACTAGGCCTTAGCAGCCAAGAAAGAGAAGATAACAGAGAAACTCAGAGAAGAGGAGATTTGCTGATAACACCAAATATTCTGCCTGAGAGCTGACTGAAAGGGTCTGTTGCCCTTAAATTGCAGCTCTGTGTCTGTAGCACCACCACCACCAGATGCTACAGCCAGATGACTGGTCCACAGTAATAGGGACTCTGCAATAGCAGGTGAGAGAGTGCTTTTGGGGCCAGAGTTGTATCCAGAGGACCCGGTCTGTATAAGGTGCCAGAGATCAGAGAGAGAGAGAGAGACAGAGAAAGGAAAACTGACTGAGAAGTGATAATCTGAGAGACAGAGATGTCTGCAGTGATGAAGACCAGAGCTGTGCTCATCTGCTCGAGAGTGCAACTGCCTGAGGTGCAGCTGAGAGACTGACCAGAAAGCTGAACCAGGATCAGAGCCAGAGAAATGCCAGTGTCTGGAAGTCTGCTGGCTCCAGAGGTTCTGTGAGTACACATCATGACTACTGGATCCTGTACCACACAAAAAAATCTGTAATCTACACTCAGGCGATTCGATACCATTGAATCTGCTCTGATGAGAGAAAAAGAGACAGACAGCTCTCCGCACTTCAGAATTCCCTAATTCAGCAGGGCCACTCTCCATGACAAATTGACAGAGAATTTGAATGGGCCATACAAATACCACAAGACAATCTGCTGGAATACAGGAAAAGACATCAAACTGACCGCACAGCCCTAGTGGTCACTTACAGCCCATGCTAAAACCCCTTCAGGAAATTGTCAAAGAGCTACAACCCATGCTGAGAGAAGATGAAACACTGAAAGACATCTTCCCTGAGCCACCTGTCATTGCCTATAAGCAGCCCCCCAGCCTCTCGAACATAATAATTCATAACAAATTCCCAGAAGATCAAAAGAACCAGAAAACAAGAGGGACAATACCGTACAACATGGCAAGATATAAGATCTGCACCCACATATGCACACAGGCCACCATTAAGACAAGCCAGAACAACATAATACAAATTAGTGGATCCTATACATGTCAATCCAGCAATGTGGTTTACCTAAATCAATGCAAGAAGTGTACAAATGGTTGCTATATTGGGAAAACTAGCCAGCCACTGAAAACCAGGATGAATCACCACCGTCACACAATAGTAAATCAGATTATCAGCACTCCGGTAGGAAACCATTTTTCACAAACAGATCACTCTCTCTTGGATTTATCTGTCTTGATACTAAGAGGCAACTTCAGAAACACACAGAAGGACATGGGAACTGAAATATATTAAACAATTTAGATCTAACATTTCTGGACTGAATCTGGACATGGGTTTCATGACACACTATGGTAAACTGTAATTCTTTTTTATTGTGCACTAAATCATGTCATTTTTTTTTCACTTTATCTTTTTATTGAAATTTGAGTATATAAGAAATCACACATCTAATACAATAGAAGACTATCCTCCATGTAAGGTATAAAATATCACTTAACAAAACACAGTATATAGGGTAAACATATTGGAGAAGCCTTATATACATGTATTGATAATAAAACAAATACCTAGACAGGATGTAAATGGAGAACAGAAGGGTTACAATCAATAGGGTATTCTAGGATCAGAAATAGCAACCATGTACGAAATACATGCTAGGGCAGGCTATGGTAAGGCATTCAGTAAATTGCATAAAGTAATAAATGTGGCAATATGAACAATGTTCAGTAATGGAGAGGTGAAGATAAGAGAAAAGTGTGCAAGGAAAAAGAAGAGAGAAAAAAGCGAGGAGGAAGGGAAGGGGAGCGGGAGAAAACAGGGAAGAAGGGAAAAAAAGAGGAGAAATCTGTGCACAGAAGTTTCGAGAAAACCTAATCTGAGAGCAAAATAAGAAGGAGGGCTGAATATCCTTAAGAATTAGGGACTAGAAGAACTAGGTTTGATGTATTTGAAGTAATCCTGCCAACATCTGCCATATACAGTGAGTCGGTTATGAGTAACATGAAATAATCGGTCTAGGGAGGCATACTGAGAGAGGCTTTGAAGAACATCTGAAAGAGAAGGCACCAGAGTTGATTTCCATTTCATAAGAATCAGACGTTTGACCAGAAGAGAAAGTATGTTTAGCCATCTAAAATGTGCATGTGAGAAGAGAGAGCAATTGGGGATAAGGATGCCTAGAAAGAATAGCTTAGGGTCAAAAGGTAGTTTTTGTCCTGTTACTCTGGAGGCAAGTAAACAGACTTTATGCCAGAGCTTATTAATGAGGGCACATGGCCACAAGATATGAAATAGATCCCTGTTGGCCAAATTGCAGCACCAGCAATTATTATTATTTAATAGGCCCATTTGTTTAAGCACAGAGGGGGTTCTATACCAAAGATGTAGGATTTTAGTTTATATTAAAGAACTACGGCATCTTTAAAGGTATTATGTGCAATACGTCAACAATTACTCCATTGTGCATCTGAAATATTGTAGTTAGGAAGAGTACTCTATTTATTTTTGGCCTGTATAGACTGATCAGGTAGATTATCAATAATGTATTTGTAAATGGAGCTATTTAATTTTACTGATAAAGTAGTCCAGTGCGAGATGTATGGGTTTAGAAGAGTATGCCTATACACTAAACTAGAGAGAGAGAGAGAGTTATAGCGCCCAAATTTGTAAAACTTCCAGAAGTCCTGTTTAGAAGTTTCCATGTGACCTGCAAGTCTGAGAATGATCTAAGAGTGAGTGAATTCTGGTCCAGATATCTCTGAGAAAGAAAATGCCTTTGTTCCTCCATGTACGACAGAAAATTGGGTGATCTTCTAGAGTGAGCAGTGGATTGTCCCATAAGGGGGCATAAAACAAGGGTGTTGGATTGGATTTCAGGAATTTGTGGGTTAGTTTCCAATAAAGAACAGAGGATGATATAGTCAGGTGAGATTTTAGTTTAGAGGAAATGGGATTAAAAATGAAGGAAGTGGGAACTCCTCCCAGGCACAATGCGGATTCCATTGCAACCCATAGTGGTGAGTGAGGGGAGGGTTTCTGAAATCATTTAATGGTTTGTGCCATTTGGAAAGCCCAGAGGTAGCCTTTGAACCAGGGGAGTCCGAATCCCCCTTTTTTCCAATGTGATCGAAGTTTGTTGTGGTTAAATCTCAGTGGTTTCCCATCCCAGATAAAGTTACTTATTCATTTATCAATTTTAGCAAAAAAGGAGGATGGTAAGACTAAAGGAATATTGGCAAAGAGGTAAAGAATCTTGGGAGAAATGGACATCTTAATGGCTGCAATTTTCCCCATGAAAGAGAGATTAAGAAGCTTCCATCTTTCCAAAATTGTTTTGATGTTATCAAATAAGGGGTAAAAGCTAATGTCCCATATCTTCCCTAAGTTACTAGTAATTTTGATTCCTAGATATGTTATACCCTGTGGTGACCAGCGGAATCCAAGAGATATGTTCATAAAGGCTTTACAGTGGTCATTAAGGGGCATAGTGGACTAAACCATACAGCTAAGAATTATAAATATCCACTTGGGTTTCCATTTACATCAATGCTGGCCAACCAAGGGCAGTGTCAGCTGGCCAATATCATTTCCACAGCTGGGTACCCAGTGAAGCATTGGGGAGCGTGCAAACGAACTAGGGGTAAAAATACTGGTACCAGTGGGGACTGGGGGAAAGTCTCTGAACAGTACAGGTGGTCTTGCGCACAGAACTAGGGTTGGACACATTACCAGGTGAGGCTACTATGAAAGCCCCCCATGATTACACATTTTCTTGCATCAACCTTTTCCTGTCCCAGAACCTTGTTCCTGTACCTCTATTAAATCCCTTGTTGTTTGTTGAATATTGTTGCTTGAGCATATTATTAGTAAACAGTTGATTGCATTGTCTGGGAGCTGGGAAGCCTACACCAGTGTGGGCCACAGTGGGTTGACACTGTTTTCTGGAGGGTAGTATTCTACTGCAATCTAACCCACCTATTTTTCCCTGGGTGGAGGCACTGAGCAAGTAAGAACTGAACTTTAATGTAACATCTTTGGATAACAAATCCCCACAGGAGCTATCGTCCCTGACCCCATCAATCTTATTGGAGTCCATAAGGCAGGGGTAGTGACTGACACCCACAGCGACCCTGTCACACACAGCTCTTCAGAATAACAACATCACAAAAAAAGAGTACAATTCAAGAGAGATTCCAGGATGAATTTGAACACAGTTCTGTTTGGATTCAAGGTTTATTATATGAAGGAAGAAGCAGAACATAATTAGCTTATTGCACTGGAGTGCATGAGGTGAAATAAATGATGTATCTACCATAGCAGTCATCTAATATCCAGCAGCAGACTTCAGGCTGTGCTGCCTTTTCTAAATGTCATGAAACTGTGCTTTAAAGAACCTGGTCTACAGTACATGCTGGGAGCAGGACTTGTCTGGTTTCTGTAATCCACATGTGGAACTAGTTCCTGTTTGCATTGGGGCCAGCTTTTAAATATATGAGGATTTGTGGGTAGCTGCATCAATCATCGAAGTATTTCTGGATGTCTGCACTGGTGACTGTGCTCACAACTGGGCAGCTAAAACCACAAAGCCCTTGTTTTTCTGTTTCAAACAAACAAAGCTGAAAAAAACACACTTTTGTGTGTGCGTGACGGGGTGATGAGGGGGTTCTGTATGAATGCTTATGCTGGCAATAGTAGGCTCTGATGCCACATTCAGTCCAAGCACACGGAGCTGCAAATCAGTGCTGAAAATGGAATAAATTCACTTCCCACGACCTTTGATGTAGGAATGAACATCTTTGTCGGGGGAGGTGGGGGCTCCACCCCTACTGCAAATCATTTAAGTGAGTTAAATTTAAAATAAAGCAAAATCGAATGCTAAATATAATAAAAAAAAAGGGGTGAGAAATCTTTTTACTGTGATTGGTAGAATCAAAAAGACAAAGAAGCTCAGCACAAAAGCAGTGAGGACAGGGTTACCCATGAAGGGCACTGGCAATAAAGTCAGGTTTCAAAGAGATGCTGTACAAAACCATATATACTGGAGTGAATATATTGGACTGAATGTGGCATGACAGTACGCAGTTGCCAGCATAAGCATTCATACAGACCCCCACACACACACACACATGCACACACACACAGAAGTGTTTTTTGTTTTGCAGATTTGTTTGTTTGAAACAGAAAAACAAGGGTTTGTGGTTTTAGTTGCCCATTTGTGAGCACAGTAACCAGTGCAGACATCCATATATATACAGTGTATATATATATATATATATTTATAAAATGGATAAAAAGGAGTGGTCCAAATCCAATCTTCTGATTATATAAAACACATCACATGACCGTGCGTATATCAGAGCGTGACCGCACATCTGCACTTTTACCACCCTCGAAAACAATTTTGACATTTTATAAGATAGATAAACCACTCTGAGGTGTGCGGTCGTGATCTGATATATGCACGCCTTGGGTGGTTGATGCACACCAAGGCGTGCGTATATCAGAGCATGACCGCACACCCCAGAGTGGTTTATCTATTATATATGTATATGTACGTACACGCACACTAAGGTACCTGGGGTGGCGGAAAAATGGTGGGGTGGATTGGAAACCGGCTTAGTAACAGTCAGCAGAGGGTAGTGATAGGGGGAAAGGCTTCAACATACAGAAGGGTCATCAGTGGGGTCCCTCAAGAATCGGTGTTGGGCCCAATCCTGTTCAATGCTTTCATTGCAGACATCAGAGAGGGGATTAGGAGCAAACTGAGCCTGTTTGCTGATGATTCCAAATTGGGAGTGGAGGTGGATGGCAAAGTGGGGAGAAGCGCACTTCAGGAAGACTTGCTGAGGCTGGAAAGGTGGGCACACAATTGGCAGCTAGGGTTTAATGCTCAAAAGTGTAGTGTTCTACATTTGGGAGTAAGGAAACCTGGGTATAACTATCATTTGGGGGGAGAATGGCTGATGATCGCCAAGGAGAAGAAGGATCTGGGAGTGGTAATAGATACCAGAATGAACAATTGAGAACAGTGCAGGAGAGTGGCGACTAAGGCAAATAAAATGCTTGGATGTATTGCTAGGGGAATAACATCAAGGAGAAGGGAGGTCATACTGCCCCTGTACAACTCTTTAATCAGACCACACTTGGAGTACTGTGTGCAGTTCTGGCACCCTCACTTAAAGAAGAATGTGACCCTCTTGGAGAGAGTCCAGAGAAGAGCCACAAAGATGATCCACAGCCTGGGGGATATTTCCTACTAAGAGCGACTTAGGGAGCTGAACATGTATTCCTTGGAAGTCAGGATGGATGGGGGATACGATAGAGACCTTCAAATATGTGAAGGGAATCAATAGGGTAAACACGGAGAATCTGTTTAAGTTGAAGGGGGAGGGAATTACAAGGGGACATAGCCTTAAACTAATAGGGGGCAGGTACAGAGGGGAGATGAGGAGACACTACTTCACAGAAAGGGTGGTAGCACCTTGGAATGCACCACCAGCGGAGCTGATGATGAAACAGTGGAGGGGTTCAAGTTGTGATGGGACAGGTACATGGAAATTATACAGGTTGGGGGGGGCAGTAAATAGCAGGGTTACTATGGGAGTGTGCCTGGGAGAAAAGAAAAAATTGGAGAGGGAGCTGCAGCAGAAACTTAATTGTGAGCTTAATGATCACTTTGCCACTGCAGGGCTTGCCTTTGACACCTCACCTATCAGCAAACTTAGCCCAGCAAGAGACTACACTGTTCGCTTCACTGATAATCACAACCATAACCAACCGCATCCCACCCCCTTCAGCTTCCTCACAATTATGTTCAAGCAAGTGGAGGACCTCCTCCTTTCTCTGGATACAAAAAAGAGTGCGGGTGCAGATAATATTGAACCTTACTTCCTAAAACTTGGCCATACCTATCTGACTGCCCCCATTACACACTTTTTCAACACCTCACTGATTCAAAGTGAGCTACCTGTTTTGTGGAAAACTGCCCTCATCCTACCATTATTCAAGACTGGGGATCCGAGTGATCTGAACAATTACTGGCCTATATCTATACTATCCGTCCTCTCTAAATTACTTGAAAAAATGGTCAACATCCAACTTAGAGAACATTTGGATTCACAAAAGTTGCTAAACCCGGCTCAGTCCGGCTTCAGAGCCAAACACAGTACAGTATCGGCTCTTGCCAAAGTAACTACAGACTGGCAATTGGCCTTGGACTCTAAGAAGCATGTATTTGCCCTCTTCCTTGATCTAAGTAAGGCCTCTTCGACACTGTGGATCATACCATCATACTTACTGCAATTGAGTAACATCGGACTTGATAGTTCTGCCATTAAATGGTTCACCAGCTACCTAACCAATAGGTTACAACCAAGTCAAAGCCATAGGAGATCTGTCCCCACAAAAATCCTTGTTACGAGGAGTCCCACAAGGCTCCATCCTGGGCCCTATCCTCTTTGCAATATACATCAATAATCTGAACTCGCAGCTGGGCACAGCAAATGTGCACTTATTCGCAGATGATACTGTACTCTATACCACAAATTCATCCTTAGATCTGGCCCATGAGTACTTACAGAAAGACTTTGTCACCCTCCAATACAACCTTTTCACTCATAAGCTCCTTCTCAACGCCAAAAAGACTAAAGCAATGATTCTCTCACCAAAGTCTACTTCCGGATGTCCACATATCACACAGATTCAAACACTCTAAGATGAACCCCTTGAAGTAGTTGATATCTTTAAATACCTAGGGTTCTGGCTGGATAACAAGCTCAACTTTCTGTGCCACTTAAATGAAACCTCGAAGAAACTAAGACTGTAATTAGGTTTATTCTATCGCATTAAACACCTACTCACGTTAGAAGCCAGAATGAGATTAGTACAAACTACATTCCTACCTATACTGGACTACGCTGACTTCCTTTACAGTCATTGCCCATCAACGATGCTAAATAAACTGGACACCCTTTACCACCGGGCTTTAAGATTTATCTTAAATCTACCCCGTAGTACACATCACTGTCGTCTATACCAGGTTTTGGGATGGATCTCACTCTCAACTAGAAGAAAAAGGAATGCATTCCTCTAGTTTTTTAGAGCATTATCTGATAACCTTCCTGCATACATCTCGAACATCTTCCAATGGGCTAAAGGTTCCTATGGCCTGAGTCGCTTCTCCTTAATCTGCTTCCAGATTCCTAGAGTGAAAACTAACCTTGGCTCAGCAGCAATCAACTTCTCATTTCCATCACTTTGGAACACTATGCAAGACTCATTAAAATTATCCTCACTTCCAAGCATTTTCACATTCAAAGCTCTATTAACAGATTATCTGAAAGAATCATGCAACTGTTTCAGATGCGATGACCTCTAAGCCCGGTGCCACTCTCAAATCCTACCCCTAAGTATTCTCATCCACCCCACATTCCTAACAACAGAAACCTAGGGACCTACAAGCCTAGTTCCCTTAATCCAAGATGGCCCTGCCTATTCTCTACCTTTTACGTATTCTGGCCTCCCTTTTGGCTGCCTACTCTTTCACCCCAATTTCTACCCTATTTCTTAATACCTCCTTATTTTTTATCATTTAGGTATGAGCTCTTACTTAGCAGAGACTATATGGGATTGTTGTCTTTTCTCATTTCAGTAAAGCTTACCATTATGTACCTTTGCATGTTAATTATGTTGACCGGTATGTATAGGCCCATATTGACCTGCACCTTCACAATGTTTTTTTTTTTTTTTTTTTTTGCACCGTTGTCCACCGTAATTGTAATCTTATGAAGTGTACTGTATTGTATTAATGCCCAGGACCACCTTGAAAATGAGCTTGCTCAATGGAGTTTATGCCTGGTTAAATAAAGTGATTGATTGATTGATTGAGCTGCATCTCGGGCAGACAAGATAGACCATTAGGCCTAATCTGCTGGCAACTTTGTATGTATGTATGTATACCCAAACAATGCTAAGCATTATGGGAAGTATATACAAGTCCCATGAAAGAATTCAGACTGGTGTATATGGTGAATGATGCCAAATGGCTTCTCTCATGCACTACAAAGGCTGAAAACACAGACTTGTTTTGTCCTTCTGCAGACTCATCAGTGTCCCCCATGTGTATCTTAGCCAAGGGGAAGGAGGTTTGGTAACATTTAATAACATGACCATGCAGTTAGTATTATAACACAACCATGCTGGTCAGTACAAATAGTTTTTGAGGTCAGGGACTTTTATGAAACTCTTTTACGAGTGTAAGTGTGAGTCCTGACAGGTGTGTTGTTTTACTGTTACTATCTGCACTTCACAAGTAGTTGAAGGCACTTGGCTTACAGGCTCAGCTACTGCGTAACAGTATAGTGGTTGGGATTTACAAGTTAGTAATCATATCTTGGAGTTCATAAACACTGAGGCTGCTGTCTGAGGTGTTTATGTTTTCCCCAAATGCAGTTATATTACCTGATAAGAGCCCGACCCCTATAGCAATTATTTTAAAATTACTTAAAAAAGCAAAGAAAATTTTGAATTAAAACATTTTGCAAAAACAGACTAAAGAGAGAAGTTGCTGCTTGTATTAGACAGGCTATGGAATGTTGACAGTGATGAGCAGTTTGTGTTAGCCAATCAGAATGCAGGAATTGCCATACTGTGTCATTATTTGCCTAACTGTACAGTTTTGGGTGGCAGAATAAAATGACATTACTGTAACTCTGCAGTCTGATTGTCTGAGAGGGAACCTTTCAGACTAATACAGCATCACTGCACACTCTGTTGTTACTTTACTTACAGAAACTGTCTGGTTACCAGAAACAAAGTCCCTGCTGGCATCAGCTGAACTCAGTTACCCACAATTCCCCAAAGGAATATTCAAACTAACCTTTGTTATTGCTGAAGACATTTTCAGAAATACAGGTTATAACATGCGTATGAAAAACCAACAGTTCTGGATGGACAAAAGACCTGTACAGCCGTGTACAGATATGTGCCTATAATTACATGCCTGCACTTCTTTTAAGGTGCCAGCCTGTGTACCATAGCAAAGCATTTAAATATCACTATACATTCTCAGCAAACACATTTGCTCTACCAAGTGCAAACCTGACTCAGTCGGCAAGAATTACAGTAGTGCTTAGTGCTCGCATTGGCTGTGTTGGCTCCAGGTGGAAATTGCAAGTTTAAAAAAAAGGAATTGAAATCAAAGTCCGTGCTCACTCTTTCATGTTCACCTCGACATCGCCACTCCAGCAGGGGTCTCCTTCTCAGACAGCAGCAGACCTGTAAGTTAATTAAAGCTCCCAGTCGCTCATGTTCTGCATTGCTAGGCATTATAAAAGTGACAATAAGTTCCTGACTCATAAGCCACTCTCAAACCCCCACTCTCACTGCCCCGGACAGGAACTATTTTTTTGTTCAATACAGATTCCCACTAAAAATAAAATTCTCATAACCGTGCAATATAATTTTACTAATTTTTTTTCTCACACGTTATAAGTGCAAGAAGGCACTTCAGGAGTGTGTGATTATGGTCAATAATCACACTTCTCTCTTGGTGTTTAACGGCACTGGACAACAGTGCCTCATGCTTAACGTAACACTTGAGATACACGTGATTATTGACCCAATAAAGGGTGCACCATCGGCATTTATTGCCACTTTGGATATGTCATAAAGGAACTTGTAACCAATGGGAATTCTGTTAGTGGAGTGGCTGATGACATCACAATGGCATCAGCTGCACTCAAAACAAAGCAGTAAAATCAAACAAAAACAGTTAACACTTCGTTAAAAAAACTAGTCAATTCCATTTATATGCACATGGTCAGGACAGTCTGATTTTGTGCATATAGCAGGAATTTGCAATTAGCAAGCTCAGAACAGTGCTACAAATACTGTATTGCATGTGATGCCTGAGTAAAGAGAGACATTCATTTTTGTGCTGCCTATTTTTAAAATCATTCCTCTATTTTATGTCATTTACTTTATTTTTTATTTGTGTAGAAATTTTAAATAAAAATAAGAAAAAATAGAAGAAGAATCAGTATTTATATAGTGCTTTTCATACACAATATATCCCAAAGCACTTTATAAGCAATGCTAGACTGGTGGTGAAGTGACTGCCATATCGCACATCAGCACTAACACACAACCTGGACAATTGCATGAACCGGTTTTATGGGGAAGGGGAATATTGGCCAGGACACCAAGAATGTCCCCTACTCTTTGTGAAGAATGCCTTGGGTATTTTTACTTCCACCTGGACAGCACCAGGATGGGTAGAAGGGAACCTTGGTTTAACGTCTTATCCGAAGGATGGCACACCCCAACAGTACAGCACCCCCCCTAATACTGCACCTGGGTGCCAACGTTTAGGTATGAATCCAATCCCAGTGTGGGACGAGAACCCACAACTTTCTGGTCTAGAGGCAGATGTGCTACCAACTGAGCCATGCTGACACCTAGGAACATATTAAACAAGCTAGTTCAGTAGCAGGCAGCAGCCTTTATATTTGGTGATGGGGTAGAGCGTTAGATACCCTTGCACTCACCAATTAGCACCATCAATATGCTAAACTGTTACACATGGTGATTAACAACTCAATCCAGCTCACTAGCCTGACCAGGAAACAGGAATCGACTGCAGATTAAGTAAGAAAATTAACAACAACAACAAAAAAAAAAAACAGCATACAGTATAAGACAAGTGAGTGTTTAAAAGTAAAATGGAATGGGATAGTTGCCTATTAGTGTGCACTGGGACACAGCCCAATGGAGCATATAACCAAAACAGGCAAATAACCGAAAAGCATACAAGTGGGATGGACTAGAATTTGAAAGCTTTACAATTTAAAATAAATGTTATGCAGGCTGTCCTAAGGCCCAGCAGTGCTGCCTTGCTGACAGTCTGAGTTCTGTAGTAGACTCAGGGGCAGCCAGGTATCCTGGGGGAGGTGGTGCCATGAGGCAGCACTACCTGCGGGGGAGGGTAGGCACTGAGTTTCAGGACTGCAGCAACCCCAGTGGATAGCGAGGAAGCTTGCTTGGCCACACAAAACGTCTGCATGCTCGTGGACTGAGATTCAGCACTAGCAGGCACCATAGCTGAAGGGAGGGATAAAAGTCACTGCGTTATTGGGAAGATGACCTTGGAGAGCTCTGGGGACTCAGACCATGGATCCCCACTGGTGTGAGTGGTGAGGCTAGTACAGCCTGGGGCTGGGAGCTTTACCAGGGATCTACAAACCTGGGCATGAAGACTAGGCGGATGGCACTGGAGGAGAAAAAGCTGTATAAGAAATATATTGCATAAATTGGACACGCAATGACCTGACTGACAATATGTTATTTGTCATCACTTTTGAGGGGGCAGGACTTTCATACTCATTTATGAAGATAAATGGCATTCTCTGAGTCAGCCATTGTGTATCCCATTTACAGTACATATATTTTTTTAAATCCACAAAGCAGCACATTTTTGAACCTATCCTCCAAATAATACTGAGCTCCACTTGAGGTTCCTGAATAGGATTAATTTTTTTCCTGTGTTTCTTGTTTGTCCTGAATCGCTGATGAAAAATTCCTCCCATTTAGTGAAAGGAAAGAACAAGGGTACAGAATTTAACCAGGATATCTAGGGATGTGGCATGACAGGAGGCCCTATAGGTGGCACGGTAATTGGCATACATAATCCTATCACCATTTGTGAAATACCAGCACTCCTAAAAGAGAATGTGTTATGGGTAGGGGTTGGGACGGTGCCAATACTACTCTAGAACAAGATTATTTTACAGTATTTATTCTCTGTGACTTGTGCACACTTTTTCTGTACGCCACACATATTTTGTATTTTTTTATGACGTGCAAGTGTAATTCCCCTCCCAAAGTGTGAGAGCTTACATGGCTCTACGGCGCCCAGCAGAACTGCCACCCTCCCTTGTGATCTCTGGCCCCTAAGGACTTCTGTCTGGGAGTGGGGGAGAGGAGCATTGCTACTTGGAGGAGGGACAGGGAAACATAAAAACATAGAAACATAGAATTTGTTGGCAGAAAAGGGCCGCTGGGCTCATTATGTCTGCCCAAGGGTTCCCTGTTGCACCTCTGCAAACCCTGCTGGTCTCCTGGGGCACCCCCCCCCTCCATTTCTGTACTAATATGCCCCGTGTCTGTCCAATGCAGGCTTGAAGCTTTCCACTGTTCTAGCCTCCACAACTTCAGATGGCAGTCTATTCCATGCTTCTACCACCCTTTCTGTGAAGAAATATTTCCTCACATCCTTCCTGACATTTCCCCCCTCCAGTTTCTCTGCATGTCCCCTAGTCCTGGAGTTCATCCTCTTATGGGAGAGGTTCCCCCATTACACTCTATTCACCACTGTGAGTTACTTGAAGGTCTTGATCATGTCGCTTGTCACTCTCCTGTCCTCCAGAGTGTACATGTTCAGATCCCACAGTCTCTCCTCATACAGCTTCCCTTGCAACCCCTGCACTGTCTTGGTTCCCCTTCTGTGGACCGCCTCCACCTGTCTATGTCTTTCGCAAGGTGCAGTCTCCAGAATTTGGACACAATATTCCATGTGGGGGAGTACCAGAGAGCGGTACAGTGGCAGAATCACCTCCCTCCTCCTGCTGGTGATGCCCCTCCCTATATACCCCAGCATCCCTTAAGCCCTGCCCATGGCCTTGCCACATTGCACTGCCACCTTGAAGTCTTCTAAATTATAACCCTGGGGTCCTTTTCCTGCCTAGTGACTGTCAGCACCTCACCCCTCCATCCTATTCTCAGTACTGGGGTTCTTGTGCCCTAGGTGCATGCTTTTGCATGTTTTGGCATTGAACCCCAGCTGCCATGCCTTTGGTCACGCCTCTAGTTTCAAAACATCCCTGTGTATTGTCTCCGCTGCACTTGATCTATTGCAGATCTTGGTGTCATTTGCAAAAAGACAGACCTTCCTCTCTGAGGCTGCGTATTCGTATACTCTTTGGTGCCTCCTGCGCCAGCATGACCGCAGCACTCAACTACATTTCAAAGGTCAAGCCACCACCAAAGAGCACAGTTAGCGTCCATGACAGGACTGGAGAATCCCCAGCCGACTCCCAAACAGCACAAGAGACTTATTGTAGACCATCCAGGACAAAGTGGGGGCATCAGAGGACATTTTAAGAGAAGAAGCCCTTTAGAAAATTAACACTTGGGACCAGTGCTCTGGATTGCTTGGCAGCCACCATTTTGCTGACCCCTGACCCTGACCCTGACTTCCAGCCAATCAGGAAGTCAGACTGCTAGGTAAAGCTGCAGAGGCCTCTAGGATGCCACAGGACTGATGATTTCTGGTGCCATTTTGGGGGCCAGTGGACTGTCATGGGTAAGACCTCCTGAACTGCCTGGTCTTGAATGACAGCACAGATAGTGAATGGGAGCTGATGATTCTTTGGAGAAAAAACAGGGGCTGCTCTGACTTGGGTGAGATTTGTGTGAGATCTCAAAGAGGAAGGAGTGCTGTCCAGAGGGAGAGTTTAAGATGTGCCATCATAGCCTGAGTGTCAATGAGAAATGAAGCAGAGTAAGCCATCTGCCTGGTGAGGAGGAAAAAAACAGCATTCACATCCTAGCCAGCGTAAGAGAGGACACGAAGGTCCAGCACATAGCAGTGCAATGGCAAGAGAGAGAGAGAGAGGAGAAGCTACCACATAGCTGTTGTGGGGTCCGTTACCAGGCACCATGTCCAGATGTTGGGTTGCAACCGCCCGGCGGGATTGAAAGTCATAACATGTGGGTCAGTACAGACACACAACGTTCTCATATGCTAATGCAGCTCTAATCACAATGAGATTTCAACAACCAGAAAATAGAGATCCCCAGGCTAGTTACAGGGACTGGTATGAACTGTGAAAATAAGCTAAGGCAAATACAATGTATCCCCCCCAGCTACGCCAAAAAGAGTTGCCTGTTGACATAGAAACAAATAACATTTACAAGATGTGAGGGTGTACTACTCCTTTAAGCAACTGCATGGTAGTTGGATTTTGGGGTATATAACTGAACTTGTTACTCACTGTGTTAAATGTGTATAGTATGCACATTTATATAACTAATTTATGTATTTCTAAGCACAGTTTATGGACCAAAACAATTGCAATTTCTATGTCTAATATAATTTTGCCTTGCCAGTATCAGTTTGCAGACATTTAGGAAGGGTTTTCTGCACAAACTTGTAGGAACTCATCACAACCATAAAAGGAACTACTGAATGGAGCTATACGGTCCAATTTGAGCCTTTATAACACTAGTAAGAAGTGAGGTATCAGATTAAGTATAACTGAAAGCAGTGTGTTTGCATAGAAGCTATATTATAACTGATAATTCTAGTAAAGATGTCTAACTAGCAGACAAGATAAGTTCCAAAAGTATAGAAAATAATAAATGGATTTGTTTTAATTTATTACAGTAATCTTGATCATGAGCAATCGTGCCCGGGCCTTTGTGTTTGTGGCTCCGACCCTCTGGAATTCTCTACCATGTCGGATTAGAGAGTGCGCGACAGTGTGGGGGTTCAAACAAGCCTTAAAATCCTTTTTATGGATTAAGGCCTATGGGGAAGCGACTGACTGATTTGGGTTCAATTTATTATTGTTTTATGAAGTTTGTTGTAATGTATTAATCATTTTACTGTATTTTTATATTAATGCTTTTATTATGTTGTGATTCTATAACTTGTGCTGCGCTTTGATTTTTTGGAAAGCGCATTATAAATAAAGAATATTATTATTATTATTAAAATCATGATGATATGAGATCATTGTTATGCACAATCATCATTTCTATAACATCATGGTTTTTGATTGGTGGCCATTTAGTGTTCATGTCAAATTATTATTAATTATGGTTTTTGAAGCAGGAAAATGATCTTTGAACATACAATAACTGTTAATGATCATTCATGCCACCTCATTATAAAATCATCACCTTTTCAGCTGGGGAGATAGGAGCTGTGATCCAACAAGCCACTGTCTGCCAGGCTTGCGGCCTGACAGGCTAAAGAAGTCTGGCATCCCAGCAACTGATCTTTTGTGAAGTAAAAAACAGTTTCTATCAAAACTGCCATTTGAAGGTGAGGACTGGAGCTGGGATATTTCTGCCCCACCAGTGATTTTCACCTCTAGGGGATGAGCACCTTCAAAGATCGACTGACCGAAAAGGCCATTTCCTGCTTCATGGTCCCCGGACCCCCTGCACCTGCAGCCCTAGACCGACTGTGAGAGACCTGAGACCATTGAATGAACACCAGATAAGTCAGGGGAAGCCTGCTTTCCAGTTGGAAGAACGTCCAGTCATCTGGCCTGTTCTGTCATCAGACAGCAGAGTTATCTGTGATGCTATAGTATCCCATTATAAGGGTGCATGATTTGGGTGATGGCATCAGAATGTGAGTGAACTGGGAATCTATGTTTTTAGGGCTCTGTGTCTCTTGCATGTTGGGAAACTTGTCTGCACTTGCTGTTAGTGATTAGCGTGCCAATTGTCTGCAATGATGCCGTGAAGTACTGGTGCGTGACGCGCTTAATGGATATTGTGGAGAATCATGATAGCAGAAGTGTAAGAGATTATTTGCAAGGGATAGCAGCTAATTTTCAGTGGTAGGTATGTGTGTCTCAGTTACTATAACAAGAGGGTTGGGTGTGGGAATTGTATTTCTATTTATTAATTTCCACTTATTTCTCCATGAGTTTTGAACCATGTCCTGTGAATTACCTGTGCACTGTGTTCTGACATATTCAGCATAATAAAGTGTTGTTCACCCAATGATAACGGAGCCCAAGTGTCCTGTCTCTTGCCTCACATTTACATATACCTCCATGGCAGGTGCATCTCAGAGCAGGTTATATTGATATCTGAGGGGTGAAGGGGGCAGAGCCCCCCCTTATTATATTGGTAGCAATTGTGACAGCTGACGTGCTTTCTGCTGTGTTTTGCTCATGTTACTTGTAAGGTGCATGGTACGGCTGCATTGCTATAATTGCCTTGCGATGTCCCTGAGTAGATTAGTATTTGCTTTTATTCCATTCCTTGTGGGATAAAGCTGGCACCCTAAAGGATGTCACGCTTGCTACTCACGCACCGTCATGGGGGAACCGATGCTACAAAACCGTAAGTAACCCTACCACAGTTTCAACAATATTATTTTGCCTTGCATGCAGCAAAATACTTTCAATGGGCCTTTTCGGTGGAGGAGCATATTGTAGATAAATATGTCCCTTCTTGGTCACATATGGAAACTGCACTTTGTGCCCAATATAAACTTGTCAGCTCTATAATGCTGGTTCGACAACACTTTCATCGACCGACATCACAGTGACAGGATTTATGCTGACTGCAAGTTGCAGTTGACATAAATTTTGACTGTCTCCCAGTCCGTGTTTTCATTGGGGGCTTTACCCCTGAACCCTCTGTGCAGGGGCTCTGCCCCCCCCCCACACACCCCCACTATTTATTATCAACTCTGAGTCGGAGCTGATTCAGGGAGGGGGTGCAGGACTGGGAGACAGTGTGCCCCTATCTCAGGCGCACCAACACAGGAACCTGTCGGTGAACTGTCAGTTTTGTCAACAGGGATGTAGGTCGCTGTGTTGGTGTCGCTGACTGTGGCACATACCAACTTGGTCTTCCCTCTTTACTTTATATACCTTCTTCTAAATTACCGGGAGACCTCTGGGGCACACCTGTTGATTGGTCCATCCAAGTCCATCAGCAACTTTGTCAACACCTCAATTTGTCCTATATTGTAGGTATTTCCCAACCTTTATTTGGCAATCCTAACCTTCGTATTGCCAATAAACTGTTGACTTTTCATCACTGGCAGGGGATCTCAGTTGAACGCCTAGCTTACCTTTTGTCTGATGATAACTTTATCTCCTTGGATACCTTTCTGGACAAATATGGTCATCCCTTACTTTAGTTTTCAAATACCATCAATAAAAATGGGAGATCCTATACTTTTTTAGATCACCCTCCCTGGGCCAAGGAAGCTGGGATGTTTTTTGACACTTTGTCCACCCTGGCTCAACAGCCACATCCCGTTTCCCACCTCTATAAAGGCATTAATCGGCCTTTTTGGAACAAAGTTTCTCCTGTTGCATTTTACTGTGCAAACACCTTATGTATTGATAAACATGATTCCTTTTGATCTAAAATCTGGTCAGATGTTTGTAAGTACTTAAAACAAGATTGTCTGCATCTCTTACAGTTCAATATTTTCCATAACCTAGATTAATCTTGTATGCGTTTACACAGAATGGGGAAAACATCTACCTCAGCCTGTCCTAGGTGCAATTATGCAGAGGGTACTCGCTACCATCTTATTTGGCAATGTCCCAAAAATACGTACAGTATCTTTTAGGATCCCATTCTAAATAGTTTAGACCCCCATTAGGTTTGAATGAGCATATAATTACTGGCCACAATTTTTTTTCATACAAAAATTGAGTTATAATTTGCCGTTATAACTACCTTAGCCAGTTATAATGGCAAACACGCACCACTGTGCTCTAGAGCACAGCGCGAGACACAAAGAACCACAGAGCGAACAAAACAACTGACTGACTTACGCTCTCGCAGCTGGGGGTGTCCTGTCAGATCTAGCATTGTTCTCTCAGGCACAAGAACTCTTAGTTTAAAAATTTCAAGAGTTTTTACATGGTTAACTGTTAACAACCTTTCACAGTTCCACCACATGAATGAAGCCATCTAAAACTAACGTAATTTCATTCAGGAACTGGAAGTTATAACATTCAAAGATGCAGACAAATGTTGTAACGTTACTGTAATGTTTCTTTTCCAAACATAAAAAAAGACGTTTTAAAATCATTAAAAACTGCAATGTTATACGACCACCACAAATAAATTCTTCATTATACCACAACTGCCTTATTCATTTCTTTGCAAGTTGAATAGATTATTGCTAAAAAAATTGTGACTAGCAATTATAAAAAAATAAAGTAATAGACAGGTGGTTATTTATGAGAATTTTACACAAACCCTCGGTGTGGGATGCCTAAATAAACCTCTCAGGCTTCGCCCTTGGGGTTTATGGGGCATCCCACACCTCGGGTGTGTGTAAAATTCTCATAATAACCACCTCCCTATACATTATTCTCTATTTTACTCCTGAAATATGTGCTTTAGGGGATTATGGCCCACCATTATGGGGGCAGAGGAAGGCATATATGGCGTTGATTTCTGCAGTGGCCAAGTTACTAATCCTTTGCCACTGGAAAGATGCACCCCCCACCCCACCCCCAACTAGACTAAAATGGGTCTGGGAAATGTTTTTCGCTTTGAATGCTGAATGCGGAAAGATCTTTTGCTCGTTTGTTTCATACTTTACCCAACTATAAATCATGCTGGGAGAATTTTCATTCCTCGTTGTTTATGATTCAGTAGTATTATTTGGACTGTTTGTGCCAGGTTTTCATATTTTGCTTTTCTTCAGATTCCGTGTTTTTAACATTTGGACCGCCTGCTATGTTGATGCCCTCTTTTCCATTTTTCCCATTTTTGTGCATCATGGGTATGCTGATCTTTTTATTTCATATCCACATAGCGTGGTTACTTTTTTAACTTGCTTGTCCACCTAGGGGTGGGGGGCTTCTCTTTTTGGTAGGGGAGGGTTTTAGTAATTATGTGTTCTTTTTAACTTTGTTACTGTTGGGAGCTTCTTTTTGTAGTTATTGTCATATGACATTGTTCATTGTTCAGTGTTTTTCTTTTTATTATTATGATAATGCTAATGTTGGTTGTTTGTTAATTGTTGCATTTTCCTAGTTTTTGTTAAAATTTAATAAAGTTTACTGAACTGCAAAAAAAAAAATGTGAGTAACCTTCGGGGTTTTGGCCTTGCAACAGGAAATTGTGATTGTACCAGGGACTGAAGGAGAAGCCCTGGGCAGGACTTTGCCACTTTGACTGGCCCAGGAAGAAGACCTGTGGAGTACAAATAGGGGCTCCTTTTCAACAGTTTACAGTTCAATTCTTCAGCAACAGTTTGGCTTTTAAAGTGTGTTTGCCTGTTAGGAGTTAAAGCGTGCCACCGAGCTCCTACCCTGCTAGCAGCAACTGCATCCCCAGTGAGGTGCCCACTACAACTAAAAAGAGAGCTCTTACCCATGGCCTTTGGGGGATTTAAGTTGAGTGCACACGCTTGAGGGCTGAAAGGACTGGCAGAGGTGGGCAGAGTGTGTGAGGCAGTTTTGTTGCTGATACTGCATAGAGTATAAGGATTTTATTGCTTACACCGCTGCTCCCATTTTCCTATTGTCCCCTTTTCTTTCTGTACCCTCCCCTTTTAAATAAATTATTTATCTGAACCGCATTTATTGCTTTGGGGTTGTTATTCCTGTTACACCATCGCCTGTTCTGGGTACTCAACACAGTGTGTTGTGCACAATTCTGGCCATTCCGTGGGGATGGGTTCAGGTTAATGGAGTGGCCAGCTCCAGCTAGCAATGCAGTCAACAAAGAAAGAATTGCAATCATAACACAAGGATGCTGTTTAAATTCCATGTTAATCCACAGTGGTGCAGTAGGTAAACAGCAAACAATCCAAATCAATCCACACACACAGACGCACTCACAGAGACACACACACACACACACAGACACACACGGAGACACACAGAAACACATACAGATGCACGCTGAGACATACACACACAGACATACACACAGACACACACAGACACACACATGCAGACACTCAGACATACACACGTGCACACATGCAGACACACACACACACACACACACACACACACACACACACACAGTGGGTCCAAACAAGCATCCCAGATTCCCAGTGCTTCATTCAAAACAGCTTCCTCACGGTGAATTGTGAACAGCATCCTGGTGTTCTGAGTGCAGTTCTTTCTTTGTTGTTTGCATCACTTGCACTGGGGGCATGACAATGAAGGCAGGTTAAGCACTGTTTCCTGGGGGGTAGTAGCCTTGTGTGTCAGCATCCAGGTACCCCACATTGTTACCCCAGGTGTACCACCACCCCACCTTTAGGCACGAGTAGCCAGTGTAACATAACTTTAGACAACCCAAGCCAACCCCCCTCGGAAGGTTTGGAGAGGTGAACCCCCAAGGGTCCAGAGTGGTCCACTACACATTGGAAGACCAGCCTCAGGCTGCCCTTATTATTTGGCTGTTCCTTGAAGGGCAGAAGAACAGCAGCCCTGTGTATTTAGGCTGGGCCTGGACAGGCACTGAAGAACCAGTCTGTGGTTACAGACTGCTATCTCATTTACCTAACCATCTTGTTTTTCCTTTAGGACCTTGTTTCTGACCCCCCAATAAACCTCTTTGTTGTTTGTTCACTGTTTCTGACTCCTGAGCACAACATTAGTTATGAGCATACTGTTAGTAGTGTGCTAATAATTGCATTTTTAATTAACTGTAATTGCATTGTGCAGGATCATGGATGGGGTGTTACTTGTGGGAAGTGGGTGGGTGCAGTACTCCATACTGACACCAGATCCACTTAAAACCTTTCTCTTGGTGGTGGCTTCATGAAATTAATTTAACTTGGATATAATTACCACTGAGGGTTTAATGGCCCCGGCCTCTCAACCTTGTTTAACACCATAAGGCAGCAGTAGTAACTGCAGCATCCACACTGACCCAGTTACACATGCAATAGTCTACTCTCTTGTTGATATGGTGCAGCTAAAAACATCTGCACTACCCAACACATTCCTCTTTGGCATTTGTTCATACCTTTCTGTGCCCCTCCCCCACCACCATGTGTTGCCTCCTTGCGAAAGGGTCTGACTTGTTTGCTTGTTGTGTGGCTTCAGTTCTGTGACCCTCACGTATCAACACTTGCACTTTGGAGTTAATTTTGTGCTAATATTGATTATTGAACGATCAAACACAGGAGTTGATTTGAAATCAAAACAAACCGTCTTTGCCTTTGTACAATGCCTCTTTTCGCCTGAAAGTGCACTTTCATGAATACTGTATTACTGAACTGCAAGAAATGTCAAAATGGAGGAGGAAGGGGGAAGTTGCACTCATTTTTCCAGACCTTTGATGTCACGATATTTAGCAAAAGTTTCTTGTTACTCTTAAACAAGCTTCAGTTTTTGTCACTGAACATGAGGTTTTTGTAGCTTCAGTACATCTAAAGTACTAGTGATTAACCAGCTGTCTGTCTGTCTCATCATTTACCTACCTTGCAGCCTTACTCTATGTTTATATGTATTGTTTGCTGTGTTTCTTATGGAATCTTATAAAATGGGCAATGAAAATGGCTTAATCTGATTGGCTGAAAGGACTTTTTGAGCTGTGTCCTTATCAGCCCATATCAACGCCAACCGGGACTAATTTTCTAAGACTGGCCCCACAACAGCAAAATATCAATGACCTAGTGAAAAGGAAAACACAATCAGAAGGAGCACACACTGAGCAGGACCAGCACAAAACACGACAGCGACCTGACAGCTGTCAGGAATAGTCACACGGGCTGTCACTGTCACTACAGAAACCACAAATCAGGCACAAAGCAGAACCCAAACAAACAAAAAAAAGGAGCAGTAAACCAAACAAAACCATGGCAGGCTGAATGAATGTACTGTAAGCGAGAGTCGTCACAGCCTGTCAACTGCCGGAGAAATACTGTAAGGGAGATGGAGATAGCCACCAAAAAATCTGTGCCACCCTCAGCAAAACACTCCTGCCAGCCTAGACTTGATGGAGAAGTGTGTTTCCCTTTGTTTGAAAGCTACTTCGTAGCGGCACCTGTGATGCTCACTGGACAAAAACTGCTTGTATGTGTCACCTCTGCTACTTCTCTCTACAGAAAGCTGCTCCCAGGCCACTGATCATCACTTGTGCTGCCACAACAAGGATTTCAAATGGTAACAGAAACCTGCTCCTCCGTCATATCAGCAAGGTGGAATGAAATTTATGCCAAGTTTACCTTTGTTTTTTTTACACATAGCGCTCAGCATCGCTTTTACAGCAGGAGTAACTTCGGGGAAGCCATAGGAAGGAAAACTGCTGACTACTGCAGCTGATATGAGACATGCTTGGTCCTGCTTGGTGTCTGTGAAATCGGCTGCACACTCCATCAGTCACAGTGCAATAATAAGAAATTTCACAAAACTAAAAAAAAAACACAGTAAAATAACCAACATTGCGTGTGCAACGTTTTGTGTCTGTGTGTAGTGGGCAGTGTTTGGAGTGGGGGTTGGGGACTCACTGTTGCTCCACTTGTCACTAAAACTGAGAACAGCCACACTAAGAAATATAAAATAAAAACAATAAATAAAAAAATAGAAACCACACTGTACAGTGTTTGTATGTTTGTCTGTGGTGGTGGTGGGGGGACAGACACCACTACCCTCTACTGACATTCTCCATTACAATACAATACAAAGGCAAGGACTACTTTTTCTTATTTTCTGTTAATATGATCACATTTATGCTGTATTTATTTCCATTTTTTTATGTGTTTTTTAAAAAATTTCTTTTACTGGGGGCCCATTTTATAAGCTCAATAACACATTCCAAGGTGTGGGCCATCTCCTGATAAGAGCACATCCAGGTGCATAAGGTACTTGGCGCAAGTGATTCATGTCTTATAACATACTCAGGGTGCTCTTATCAGGAGATAACCCACACCTCATCATGTGTTACTGCTTTCATAACATTATCTCATGCTGTTTGGGCGAGAGGCCCGCAATGTGAAATTGAGTTTTTCTTTTGGCCCAAACAGCACCAGATAACATTATGATTCAGTAAGAAAGATAGCAAACTATTCCTATAAACTGTCTGTTCCATAGAACAAGAAGCTGGAGGACAAGGGGTCATGCTATAAAGTTGGAGAGGGGGAAGACTCAGAGGAAATGTGAGGAAATACTTCTTCACGGAAAGGGTGGTGGATGCCTGGAGCAGCCTTTCAGTAGATGTTGTGGGTGCCAAAATGGTGACAGAATTCAAGCATGCATGCATGGGACAGATGCAAGGAGACCTTGGAAGTGTGGCAAGGGGAGGTGATGATCAGAGATTGAGTAGGGTCTATGGTGGCACAGTAGGCAGGGAAAATTGGGCAGACTAGGTGGGCCAAGAGGTCCTTATCTGCCGATAACTGCCATGTTTCTATGTTTATAAACATATTAAAGAGAAAGGGGAAAATGTTTAACTAGGAAAGGCAAATTAAAGGCAAAGATAAATTGTTTAACCAGGAAAGGCACACTAAGCCGAAGCTTGTTTCCAGATCTACAGGTTTGCAGCTCAGTGAGTGCCCTTAACCACTACGCTATTCTGACTCCACTGTTTATTTATTCATTCATTCTCAGATTACAATACCTTTGAGCACATAACAACTCTTTTACAAAGGTTCCACATCAGTGGGAAGGGTGACAGACATACAACAGATGGTATTACATAAAATATTGAAAAGAAAGTATTTAAAATGACAATATGACATTAATATTGCAACTAAAATTAAAACTATGAATTGATAGGAAATCAAAAATATCCTAATAAAAGAAGGCAGCCCAAGGTGCTTTGTCAAGTAGGTATAGTTAGATGTGGGTGAACAAAAGTTCAGGTACGTGAAGATAAACAATGGAAAGAAGGTGGAGGGTGAGAGGGGTGAGGCGAAAGAAGGATCGGGGAAGGAGGCAGGAAATAAGGCAGAGCGGTTAGGGTGAGTGTGGTCATTCGCAGAGAAAGGAAAGAAGTAGGTACAGAAGGATGTCAATACCGCTGCGGTAGTGCCATGTCAGTTGAAACAGTCACATGAACTGTTAGCTATAAGATGCTGATGAGGAGTGCCTTTAAATGGTCCCAGTTTTGGTAAGGAAGAGATATCACTGGGCAGTGCATTAAACCACAGCGGTGCTCTATATGCAAACGATCTTTGCCCTTGTGTAGTCCAGCATCTTGGGACACAGAAGAGTTGGTTGACTGAGCTACATGTGTGCTGGGAGCTGCAAGATAGGTTGAATAAGTTTGTAACACCAGAAGGCAGGAGCCCGAGAAGTTCTTTTTAAGTTAGCAAGCAGGTTTGATAGTGAATCCTCCCATTTAGCTGACGCCAACCTGTTTGTGCATATAGTTCACATATGTGGGTAAGGCGTGCTGCTCCAGTAAGAAGTCGGCATGCTTTATTGAGTACCACTGATGTTCTGTGGAGGGCAGTGGTGGAAGCTGAGCCATAGATAACCAGACCATAGTCAGCAATGGATACTATGGAGCTATAGATAGCTAGTATAAGGGCTTCAGGTGTTAGATTGTTAGATTGTGTTTATGTCCATGGAGTAACCCTATCTTGATACTGGCAGACCTGGCAACATTCTCAGCATGCTGGGCATATGATAGTGAGCTATCACTAAGACAAAGTTTGTTTCCAGGTGTGACCTAGGAGCACAAGGAAGTTAAATAACTTGCTCAGGGTCACACAATATGCAAGTGTGGGCTGTAGGATTCAAACCCAGGTCCTCAGGTTTGCAGCTCAGTGCCCTAAACCACAGCACTATACTGCTTCTGATATTATTAAGGAGTCTTACTTTTTCATTAAAAAAACAGACTTATATAGACTTGTAATGGTTAAAATAATCTTATTTTTTATAGGTTTCAGACCCCCACTCCCCAGTTACATTCAGAAGTGGCATAGTCCAGGGTTTGAAGTCATCAGAACACTGTTGGTTGATTGATTGATTGATTCATTCATTCATTTATTTATTTATGTCTTTGAGAACCAGGTGGATGAACTGATCCAAAGAACCATATTCAGGCAGGACCCGAGCCACAGCATGGCACATTAAGCAAGGTTCTCTGAAGGAGCTTAATGACGATGGCTGGTTGACTGTGCTACGGTGCTTAGGTGTAAAAGCCACTGTGGCAGTTCTGGCCAGCATCCCCTTAGTGTGCTCCAGCCCCCATAGACAAAGCAGCACAATTGGGGGTCCAGAAGTGCAAGGAGGGGGAGCAAATAAACTTTAGTGGAGTGCCCTTAAGCGCTATATCAATAATGGGCATATGATACTTTAAAAGCAGCAAAGCTGCTAAATGAATATTAATGAGCTTTGCCTGCTGCCTGGGGTGATAGGGCTATGGAGCCAATGATAGGCAGGAGAAGCCCCATGCCATCCCAACACTGCCACCAGGCACCAGGGCAGAGGGGCTACTACAAAACCTTGGGGGGCAGTTAAACTTAAAACAATTCAGTCTGGCTGCAAAAAGACTGCACAATTGGGACCTTGTGTAAACTGTTTATTCAGCAGCCATATTTGCTACCTTTGACCCCAAGCCCAGCCAATCAGGATTCATGGAGCCCCATGACCTGCAACTATGTCTCCTGGGAAGGGGGAGAATACTGTGCTCTTGGTGCCCAAACGAGCAACCAATCACGCATCAAAGAGCCTTGATGTTTATTAATTTCTCAAATGGAGAGCTGTACAGTACGGACCAATGAGAAGCTGCCATTTCCTCTTCAGACTACAGAGACAGTTACAGCTCGGGGCAGTCCTGGCTGAGAATCTCTGAGGTGAGGGAACACATCGAGGGTGAGAGCCAAGGTCTGTACCACTTGTGACCCCTGCATCTGTCTGTGAGAGGAAGATTCGTCTTCTGATGTCTGGGAAAGACAGCTTCCAGTGTTCAAGACTGCTAGAGAAGAAGCTCTGTGGCATTTGTGAGAGAGAGACCTCATCAACAAGAAACTGGGGTCCAAGATTGAATCTTCCAGAGACTGAGCTCCCTGTGACCTGCATCTGAATGGGAAAAGCCTCTTGGAGCTCCTGCTACCTTTGGGAGCTCCAGCAGCCACGGAGCCCTGCAGCATGAAGGCTGGACCACCACACCCAAGACTGTGACAGTCGAGCTCAGAGTGGGAGAAATTGCTGAAAGTGTGAGCCAGTGGACCACGGCTGCATTCAAAAGTTTCGGAGCTCAGCCAAGCATGAACCAAAATCTGCATCCTGCCCAGATTACTCCAGAGCCAGGTAAAGGGCCAGCTTGCCTTTATCCAGTGGGGTGAAATGGGGAACATGGAGCCACAGGGTCATGCTTAAGTGTGGGTGTACTCTTGATCCATAGCGGAGTCGGACCATGGGGTCACTTCTGGGTCTGGGCTCCTTGGAAACCGGGAAGCCACTGTGCAGTGCTCCTGCTTCATGTTGGTAAGCCAGAAAGACTGTCTGCAGAGAAGTGTGAACCAGAAGAGTTTCTTGCTCCATTGTGTCTCTCTCTGCATCTTCTGAACATTTTTGCTGCTCCAGTGTGCCATTGCTTGTGTCTTTGGAATTGCCCTCCTGCCCCCTATGCACTACATCAAGGGTCATGTGCGTGCTGGCATTGCTGGTGAGATTATCAATTTTTCCCTGTTGGATTACAGTTGGGGTTTCCAGCTTTTTGAAACAATACGAGCAAGTTGGTTGGAATTTCATTCTCTATTAAATTTGTGCTAGCACACTGTGGCCTGTTGGGGGTTAAAATGCAAGCTTTCTGAATTTCCCACCAAGTACACCACCACAAGATCCCAGGCAACTCTGCAAACAGGCCTGCAAAAGACTCCTTAGCTGGGTACCCAGATAGACATTAGAGGGCACTGGTACCAGTGGGGAGGTGGGTTCATGGTTGCTACTGCGGTTGGAGGTGAGTACTGTTACAGGTGTTGCTGTTCCTGTTGCATATTACATTGCCAGTTGTTCTTGCATTCCCCTTTCCCTATAATAAAACTGTTATTACTGATACTGTTAAAACTGTCTGTGAGCATATTATTAGCTACAGTCAATAACTGCATGACTAGTAAAGTGTTGCAGTTTAAGTTGGAAATCCATGTATGGGGTGACTGGAGGGGGAGGTGGGTAGGTACAGCATCTCAGGGGGTTGTACCCTACAAACAACTGGCCCACCATATTTACCCTAGGTGGAGGCACTGTGCATTATCTATTTTTATTTGGGAAAGAACCCCCCAATCACCATCAGAACAGAGTCCAGGCCGCTCAACCTAGTTGTAGCCCAACAGGATGGGGTAGTAGCATACTGGTACAGGGTGCCCAGGTTACATACTCAAGCTACAAGGTATAAACTGTACCTTCTCTAAACCATAACCAGATCCTTTCCGTAAATGAGAACCATTGTAAATAAGTCCCTGATTCAATGGTGTATCCATTTCTCATCAATAAAATTATCAGCACTAAAAGCCAACCTTTTAGCCGTACCTCTTAAATGCTCTTCAGTATGCAAAGCAAGATGGATTTTACACCTAAATTTACCCTCGAACTCCACAAAGGCATATAGAATAGTGTATGGGTGACCATACATAACAAGGCTGTGCTTCCTTAGAGGAGATGTGATGACGTCGTAGAGACCTCAATAGTGAAGCTTGAGAGGTCTCTCTGATGGCATCACATCCCCAAGATGGAAACACAGCCTTGGTTGTGTATGGTCATCCATACACAGTTTCATATAGTATGTGGTTCCCCGAGATTTAAAAGTTTAATTTCACAAGGCTTCATACCTTGCGTACATACTCCCGCTTACTCCCGGTACCTCAGTTTGCTACCAAGTCACAGCTAACAGTCATTTCCACACTGCTCCAGACCCACCAAAGCTCTACAGTGGCAATCTTTGAAAAAAAAAGAAAACTGACAGGACAGTTTGGTAACACAGAGCTGACTATGGCTGTTCCTGTCCAAACTGTCTTACTAAATTGCTTGCTAAGTGATGCCACCATTTTGCCCTGAATGTTTTTCTGCAGAGTGCATTTTCATAGAATCAGGTGACAGGCTAAGGGGGGAAAGTTGTGATAGCATTGTGATGTCAGAACAATACTATAACAACTTTCTGTGACCTTTGTTTGAGCGATCCTACAACAGCTTTTCGAAAGCTACTGAATTTCACACACAGTAAGCCCTATCCATATACTCTATATGGATGTTCCACATAAAAAGGACGTTAGTTCAGGATATGCAAACCATTGAAGAGGGACTCCCAAGATGAGACAGTAGTTATATCTTTCAATCCTTATTTCCTCATAGGAAATGTAACGTCAAGCCAGTTTTAATAAAGCCTGTTTGGTAAAAGATTGTTTTAATACAGTGCATACCCGTATATCCTGCAAAACTGCACTGGTTATACCGAGGGCGAGAACCTCGCAAGGTCAAAGGGCTTACCCCTACAGAGCCCCCTGTTGGTATAACGCCCTTCCCGCCGGAATCACTGATGCCGACTCGTTGTCTTATTTTAAAACTAGACTTAGAAATCACCTGCTCTCAACACGCAGCTGTAACTGCCTCTAAGCCTCCTCCTATCCTTCCAGACAAAGCTCACTGAGCCGCTCTCTGACCTTCTGTCCAGCTCTACCTTTACTTGCTACTATCTTCCCCACACTCCTCTTCTGATGTCTTCCACCCAGCCTTACCTTTATTTGCCCACTGAATCAATCTCCATGTAACTACTGTATATTGTCTACTCTGTAAAGCTCACATGTAAGCCTGTTGTATACTGTGTTTGACATATGCCTTTATTTTTGCCTGATTCCTAAATGTACTCTGCCCTGATGTTTGTTGCTTGCACTGTTTTGTCCTCACTGTGACGAGGTACCTTTGTAAATGAGCCTCTGGCTCAAAGGTTGTTAAACTGATGTTCTAATAAATAAATAAATAAACAAAATCTCTGTTCTTACCCGGAAGCGGCTGCAGCATGCACGGATAGTGTCAGAGTCAACTTGTCACAGCATGTGACGTGTGCTCCAGAATGACCAGATTACTGCAAAGAAGCAAACAATGAGCTGCAAGCACAGCACTGCTAACAGCAGTGTAACAGATGGTCAATTGTCCAACTCTGATAGCGAACCAGATGCAGGGTTAGCAATAAATTATGTAGACCCTTATTTCCATGATCCAGTGTTCATACGAACATGCGAACACACAAAATTTGCCAGCAAGTAAAGGCCTAGAGGTCTATCAAGTCTGCTCGAATGTGCAGCTAGCACCCCTTATTCTGCAGTTGCCCCTTCCTTCCACCCTTCCCCTCCATTGACCCTCCCCCTTGTCCTGTCCCATCCCCTTTTGAAGCAGTCCACTGTTCTACTAGGTACCACTTCTGCAGGTAAACATTCCACCCAGCTACCACCCTCTCTGTAAAAAGTGTCTCCTCATCTCCCTCTTGTACCTTCCTCCCCCCAGTCACATATCAGGCCCCTGGTGTCCCTCCCCTCCCTTACTTTGAACAGCCCCTCTGTACCTGTCTTGTTTATTCCTTTTATGTACTTAAAGGTTTCAATCATGTCCCCCCCATCCCTCCTCTCCTCCAGTAAGTACATGTTCAACTCCCTCAGCTTCCTCTCGTATGATAAGTCCCCCAGCCCCTTAATCATCTTTGTCGCCCTGCGCTGCACCCCCACCAGTAACTTAATGTCCTTCCTCAGATACAGGCACCAGTACTGCACACAGTACTCCAAGTGCAGTCTAACTAATGACCTATACAGTGGCAGAATCACCTCCTCCCTCCAGTTCAGTAGCAGTGAGTCTCTGAGTGGACCTTCAGTGGCCGAAGATAATGCTACTGAGACACGAACGGATGACGCAGATCAGTATGATGTAGTAACATGCTACTGCTGTCATCTAATTACTGTGCTATTGTAATTTTTTCTATCTTCTTTATTAATTTTTTTTTGCAGTACTACTGATTGAAGTCCCCATTTACTGAAATGGATAATGAGTAATGAATGACCAGCAGATCAGGTTGCTATTTATTGTTCTTCATTAACTATATCTCATTATATATGGTAGTCAGGTATGAACATTCTGTTACCTTCTGTAATCCTTGTGCCACTTCATCATGACAATTCTTAGTGTCTTGGTTGCAACTGTAACCCTTTGTCCTCCCTCCACCATGGCAAGTCTGAGAGACCTTGTTATCTCTGTAACCCTTGGCCCCCCATGACATGGAGAGTCTTAGTATCCTGCTTACCACTGCTTCACTTGCCCCCCCCTCCATGTCTGGTCTGAGTGTCTGAGGCACTACTGTAATCCAGGTCCCCCTTTCCCCATGTCATGTCTTTGTGTGCCAGTCACCAGTGGAACCCTGGCCCCCTCTCAATGTTGGGTATGAGTATGTTGGTCACCACTGTAACTGTTGCCCCCCCATGTCAGGTCTGAGTGTCTCCCTCACCACTCTAACATGGGCTCCCCTTCCCATGTTGGGTCTGAGTGTGTCAGTCACCATTGGAACCCTTGCCCCCCATGTTAGGTATGAGTATATTGGTCATCACTGTTACACTTGCCCCCTCTCCATGTCAGTTCTTAGTGTCTGGGGCACCACTGTAACCCTTGGCCCCCCCTTCCCATATCAAGTCTGATTGTCCAGGGCACCACCATAACCCTTGCTCCACCCCCATGTCACAACTGAGTGAACCGGTCACCACTGCAACCTTTGCTCCCCTCCCCATGATGTGTGTGTGTGCCAGTCAGAACTATAACTCTTGCCCCCCCTTTCCATGTTGCATATGAGTGTCTGTGTCACCACGCTAACCCTGGCTCCCCTCCCCATGTTGGGTCTGAGTCTCCATATTTAATTTAATTTCATTTTAATTGAATTTTATTTAATTTTATACTGGATAGGCATGTGAGCAAAACTGACCATTTTCACAAGCATCCGTATCACCACTGTAACCCTGGCTCCCCTTCTCATGTTGGGTCTGAGTGTGCCAGCCACCACTGGTACCCTTGCCCCCCCCCATGCTGGGTATAAGTGTATCAACTACCACTGTTACACTTTCCCCCTCTCCATGTCAGGCCTGAGTGTCCAGGGCATTACTGTATCCCTTCTACCCTCCCCATGTCACGTCTGAGTACGCCGGTCACCACTGTAACCATTGCCCCTCATGTTGAGTCTGAGTGTCCATGTCACCACCATAACTCTGGCCTCTCCTCTCCATGTCGGGTCTGAGTGTGCCAGTCACCACTGGCATCCTGACCCCTCCTCCCACCCATACCTGGTCTAAATGTCCCGTCACCACCAGAACCCTAGCTCCCCCCCATGTTGGGTATTAATATATTGATCACCGTTGTAACCCTTGCCCCCTCATGTTGGGTCTGAGTGTCTGTGTCACCACTGTAACCCTGGCCGCCCCCTCATGTTGGGCCTGAGTGTCTAGGTCACCACTGGAACCCTTGCCCCCCTCCCTATGTCAGGTCAGAGTATATTGGTCACCACTGCTACACTTGTCCCCCTCCCCATGTCAGATCTGAGTGTCCAGGACACCACCATAAACCTAGTCCTGTAGGTCCTGCCCCGAGATCTCTCTGATAGCGAGATGATGATGATCATTACCGCCTGTCGTATGCCCCTATGTATGCTTAATAACTCATTTCTGCTGTGTCTGGTTTTATTTTTACATAATCTGACTACATACCATATGTATGCCATGTATATATTTGGCATACAGTCAGGTTATGCAAAAATGAAACCGGACACAGCAGAAATTGAGTTTATTAAAGCTCTGTACATAGGGGCATATGACAGGCTGAGGCAATGACGCATCATCATCTCACGTTGTAATCAATGAGATCTCGGGGGCAGGCAGCTAGCCAGCACTGAGGTACTTACAATATGCCGGCTGGAGAACAGGGAGTTTACAATTTTATGAGCAATATGGTGTGTTAACTATTTATTTTATATTGTGCCAGCAGGGAGAATCGGGGTACTGAAGCCCTGATCTGTGCATCGGTCAGGGCTCCCAGTTACCCCGTAGTTCTCCTTTAACATAAATATGACAAATAAAATACAGCAAATGAATAAATAGTTTATAAATCAAGTTCCTGAGAGAAACAACTAAAAACAGTCAGAGAAAAGCTTGTTGAAAAAGATAGGTTTTTAGATTAGTTTTGAAACTTTCGGCGGTCAGTCATTCTCTTAACCAACGAGGTAGAAATTTCCACAGGGTAGGCAGCACATACAAAAAGGCTCAGGTGCCAAAGGTTTTCAAGCATATCCTGGGAATCTCTAGCAATCCCTCATCACCAGATTGGAGGGGACAGAGGGGGCAATAGGGAGTTACAAGATCTTTCAGGTAGTCAGGTCCCTGTCCGTGTAGGGCTTTAAAGGTTAGCATGCCAAACTTAAAGGTGATTCGCCACTGAACAGGCAGCCAGTGCAGTTCACACAGTACAGGTATCATATGACTGGCCCTAGATATGCCAGTCAAAAGACTGGCCGCTGTGTTCTGCACTGGCTGCAAGTGGCGAATATCCACCCCAGATAGCCCTAGGTAGAGGGCATTGCAATAATCAAGGCAGTTGGTGACAAAAGCGTGGACCAGGGTAGCCAAGTCATCCAGGGGGACCAGGAGTTTCACCCGGGTGATATTCCTCAGATGGTAAAAAGAGGACTTAACGATGGCCAACACTTGAGATTTCAGAGTCAGATCGTTGTCAAGAATAACGCCAAGGTTCTTCACCCGGTCTGAGGTGGGCAGCTGGACACCATCAAGCCATAGGCCTGAGGGTTGCCCAGCCGCAAAACCTACCCCCAGGTGGCATGGGTCCATGACTAACACCTCGGTCTTCTTCGGATTCAGTCTCAGCCAGCTGGCGCTCATCCAGTCTTTAATTTCGGTGAGACGAACATACCTAAAAAATGTCTTGTCCCTTTTGAAACTCCTTGAGCTATTCTATCCTCAGCTTGTGCCTTAGTGCTCCTTCCTACTTTGCCTTCCTGTGTCTTCCCTGAAACACTGCCCTATCCTCCTCTGTGTGGGTCTCCTTACACCTTCTTAGTGCCAGTCTTTTAGTCGTTACCTTTTCCGTTAACTCATTCAAGAACCATAGTGGTCTCCACTTTGTTTTACTTTTGTTTTCTTGCTTGACACAGAGGTTTGTTACCTTCACTATGCTCTCTTTTAGTTTGGCCTACTTTTCCTCCACTGCCCCAGGTCATCTCCCTCTGCCAGGTCATTCCTGAGGCATTGTCTCATCTTAGTAAAATCATCCCTTCTAAAGTCCAAGACCCTCGTCATTGTGTGGTTGGAAGCATGGGGGTATAGGAAGGGGGTATTGACAGCAGAAGAAAGGAGGTACTTCTACCTCTCTATATATCACTGGTGAGGCCCCACCAGGAATACTGTGCCTAGTTCTGGAGTCCTCACCTAAAGAAAGAGGACAAGCTGGGAGACAGGGCAGTGTAGGTTGACCAAAATGATTCAGGGCCAGTAGAGGAGATCTTATGAGGATCGGCTCAAGGCACTGAACATGTACTCGCCAGAGGCTAGACGAGAGAGGGGAGATATGATAGAGACCTTCAAGTACCTGAAAGGAATGAAGAAGGTAAACTGCGAGGAACTATTTAGCAGAAGTAACAGATCAAGAACATGGGGGAACAAGTGCGAACTGGGTAGGGGGAGGTTCAAGAGGGAAGTGAAAAGGTTTTATTTTACAGAAAGAGCAGTGAAGCCATTGAATAATTTGCCAGCAGATGTGGAGAGTGTCAAAAATATCAATGGTATCAAACACAGCTGGGGCAGAGCGAAGGCTTAGTGGTTGTTCAGGGTGGTAGCAGCAGGGCTGGGAGCATGGGGGTGGATAGTGTGGGTTAGAACCCTGTATGGACAATAAGTTCCAGGTTTGTTAGGGTTTTATAGGCAGACTGGATGGACCAGTGTTTTTTTCTGTTGTCTTTTTCTTGTTTCTATGTCTCAATGTAACAAAATGTATTGCCAATGTGTAAAGGAAAAAAAAAACAATACAGAAACTAGAAATGCTGGTCAAAGCAATACAGTAGGGATGGAAAGTAAACAGGATTGTATAAAAAGGGAGCTTGAACAAAAATAACTGTCATCTAGGTGGGGAGGAGATGGGGACCTGAACAAAAATAATAGCCATCGAGGTGGGGTGGGAGAAGGGGGTTTGAAACCAAATTACAGCAATCCAGGTGAGGGGGGGAGGAGGGCTTGAACACAAATAATAGCTGTCTAGGTGAGAGGAGGGGCTTGAAACAAAATTATAGCCATCCAGGCAGGGGGGGAGGCTGGGAGAGTGGAAAACATGGTTTGGTGACAACTGGGAAGTATAAGAGGTGGCAAACATAAGAGTAAGGCAAAGGAGTGTTACACACCTCTATGTACAGTCCGTGCCCCCACCACCGACTTTGGGCTGGTGTGGAGAATGTGTCATGGTGTGCAGCAGGCGGACATCATCCATGAAATGGGGGATGGGTGTGTGAATGTTGTGAACTGGCCAGGGCCACCGCCCCAAGAGGTACTCACCCCACCAGGGAGCAAGCCATGGCCAGGGGTGTGCAGTGGCTGGCCCCCATGGGCTGGTGTGCCGGGTGCTCAGGGGGTTCTAGGCATAAGGTTTCCCACACTGTGCGGGGGTGGACGGGTGCCAAGGAGTCTGCTATGAGGTAGTCACACCACGGGGTGTCCTCTGTGGAGTGACACTCCCCCCTTCCCCACTAGAATAGCCAACACTGTGGGCAGCCCTTGCAGTCCCCAAGACCATGGCTGTGGCTTCTAATTCAGTGTTGACACTGTACCAAAGCCAGCCACCTGCGACTGCTCCAGTCTGGTGAAGCCTGCATCCAAGTTTGCCATATGCTCCTCATGGCGAACCTTTGCGCATTGATCACGGACCTGCAGCATGACCCGCATTCGGCCCATCTCAGCCTGCAGGCCCTCCTGAGACCCCCCCACAGCCTGTTGACTGCCACCTGCTGCCAGTGTGGACTGTCCCAGGGGACAGCATTGGGCTGCACCTTGGCCCATCGTGTGGCAATTGGTGCTGCACCTGGGAGAGAGGGCTGGGATGGCACAGCAGTGCCTGTGCTGCCGACATTGGTCAGGGTGGCACAGCATTGACTCTGCCTGGGAGGGGGGTGGCTGGACCATGTTGGCAGAAGACCCATCAGGGAGAGTAATAATAGGTGGTACTGCTGTGGTGGAGGCCAGTGGGCAGTCCGTGTCAGGATGAGCCCTCCATAAATCTGTCTGTTAAATCTGAGTATCTGAGAAAATAAACATGGCTTGACAGAAACTTCATTTGGAATGGTTGGGCCAAAAATTAATAACAGATTTGGTGATATAGCACTGCAAGCTGCTGTAGCCCATACATGGAATGCGATACCCATCCACATTAAATTGCAAAAAATGGTCCAAAATTTCCAGATTGCGATGACAAATAATTATCATATAGGATGTAATTGCTATGTTTCACCTTAGCTGTAACTGCAGTCAAGTTTTTTATTTCTTTATTTAGAGTCCGTGGGTGGGATATTCAAAAGGGTTGCACATGGCGCAACAGGGCTGCGCCATGCACAACCCACTGATGCACCCCGCTGGAGACATTCACCCGGGGCAGGTTGGCGCTTGCATTAACCTTCGGCGCGCTAGCGCACAGTAATGTATGGGCGCAAGTGCGGGGCGTGTCGCATGCATATGCAGCACATCCCGATATTCAGCCTGGGATGTACAGCACATATGCTGGCACATACCCACCTTGCGCCACTCAGGGGGGTACAAAGCTGTGCCTAGCAAAACCAGGAACAAGCCCTGGCCACCCACAGGTGAGCTGCTGTATAGCAAGGTGCAACACAGCAGCCACCTTCTGTGGGTGGTCACCCGACCACCCTGGACAAGGGCCACATGCCCCCTGCCCAGGGGGCATCATGCCCCCCCTCACCCATTTGTGGGTCTCTGCTACATACATCCCTGGTGGTCCAGTGAACCGGTATCCATCGCCTGATTGCAGGCATATGGTAATTATCTCCCTGGTGGTCCGGTTGACTGATCCCCATCCCCTGATCGCGGGCATAAGATAAATAACTCCCTGGTGGTCCAGTGGACTGATCCCCATCACCCTATCATGGACATAAGTTACAAATCCCTGGTGGTCCAGTGGAAAAAAAACAGCTCCCGATCATGGGCAGAATGATCAAAGGACACCCTGGTGGTCCAGTGGTACCCCCACCTGCCCACCCGCCCACTGAGGCCCCAGCCACCCTGCACCCCCCCAAGTCAGCAGCGGATGGCAGCACCCCTCCTGCAAGCTGCCCAGCCACCTTCTGACTGACCATACAGTAGGGTCTGTACGCCTATTGGTCCACTGTGTGGCCAATGGCCGCAGACCATACTGTACGACAGAGACCCAAAGTGTGAATGGTTCATTCACAATTTGGCTCAGGTAGTACAGTATGGTCTGCATGCCCATTGGCCCACGCAGTGGACCAATATGCATACAGACCCTACTGTATGCTGTCAGTTGGCAGGTGGCCGGGCAGCTTGCGGGGTGGGGTGCCGCTGCCCACTGCTGATTGGGGGTGCAGGGTGGCAGGGCCCCAGTGGTGGTGCGGGGAGAAGTGGTACCACTGGACCACCAGGGTGTCCTTTAATCATTCCGCCCACTATCAGGCGCTGGGGAGTTTCCACTGGACCACTAGGGATTTGTAACTTATGCCCACGATCGGGTGATGGGGATCAGTCCACTGGACCACCAGGGAGACAATTATCTTATGCCCATGATCGGGCGATGGGGATCGGTCCACTGGACCTCCAGGGCTTATTATGACATATGCCCATGATCGGGTGAACAGGAGTGGGGCCCGCCGAGGGGCAGCAGGCCGTCGATCCCCGATGGCTGCAGCCTGACAGGGCAACAGGCGTAAGTCGCTGGGGATTAGTGCACCACATGCAAATGGGGCCATAATGACATGCAAATGGCCCCATTTGCACCTTGCATGCATGACGGCCTCATTTGACTAAACTGACTAAATTGAAAACTGAATTGACTAAATTGACTAAATTGAAAACTGTAAAACATAATGTCCCTTGGATCACGCCCACATTACAGCAGCAACTAAAACAAAGGGATGACCTCTGGCACAGAGCCATTGAATCTGGCTCCCAAGCAGACAGACTAGCATACAAAGCAGCATGCAATAGGTACACCTGGGCCATATGCAAGGCCAAGGCTGAATACTATAAAGACACCCTGGCTTCTTCCTGGGGGAGTGCACAAAAGTTTTGGGACAACATTAAAGAGCTTAATGGCAAATCCCACCTCCCCCCACCCTTCCAGCTCTGCATCAACAATGCCACCTCAACTGACCCACAGGCTATCACTAACTGCCTTAACGCAACCTTTTCTGATCTTAGTACAGTCCTCCCGAGTGACTTTTTTGACCTTATCCCAGCTTCCTCTGAAGCAAACCTCCAGCGCCCCCCTTTCTACCTTAGGGTCATTAAAAAGCAGGAAGCAAAATCCTACCTCTCCAAAGCTCTCGGTGGCTCTAACTATTGCAAAGACTCCTTTGACATGAAAATCCTCTACCAGGTTCTTGACACTGTTCTTTCCCCCCTGACCGACCTCCTTAACTGCTCCCTATGCTTGGGACAGTTCCCTACAGCCTGGAAAAATGCAACTATTACCCCAATACTAAAAAGTGGAGACAATATCAACCCCAACAACTATTGGTGCATATCCATCCTTCCCTGTCTTTCAAAAGCCCTTGAAAAAATAATTTCTGACCAACTCACCGAGTATATGCGAGCCCACAATTTGTTATGCAGTGAACAACATGGTTTTAGATCAGGCCATAGCACAACCACCACCCTCATAGAATTCTCCAATTTCATTCACTCTGCCCTTGACTGTAAACATCTGGCCGGAGCCATCTTCGTGGACCTCTCTAAGGCCTTTGATACGGTCTCCCACCCCCTCTTCCTGGACACACTCCACCACACTGGCCTATCACATGGACCACTCTCTTGGTTTAATAGTTACCTTCCCTTACAAAAAGTTATTCGGAATACCACTGTAATACCACTCATTTACCATTGTAATACCACGGTGATTACCACTGTACAACCATTAAGGTTTTCATGATATCACAGTGGTTTGTTTCAATTCCATTGTGATACTATTGTACCACTGTCCTACCATATCAACAAAAATAATCAAAATTTAAACTACCGTAGTACAAGCATGGTACCACTGGGTAGTACCATTGCACATTTTGTAGCTCACCACTGTGTTGCCATTGTGGTGTCATGGTGTTGCCATTGTGTCACGTTTGGTAAGGGTTACCTCCAGATCCCAATGTGTTAAGATAAATGACACCCTATCTTCCACCCTGCCTGTCCGCTTGGGGGTCCCCCAGAGATCTATATTGGGTCCCCTACTCTTCAGTATCTGCTTAAATGCACTACCCAAATCCTGCTCCGATAACCTACTGCTATATGCTGATGATACGGTTTTCTACACCGCACACCCCTGCCCTGACAACCTACAGTCCTCCCTCCAACACTCGTTCAACCAGATCGAAAGTTGGTTCACCAGTCGCAGACTTGTGGTCAACATCAAAAAAACAAAAGCTATGCTATTTGCCCACCGGTAAAGCAAGGCCAAGGACACTGAACTAAAAATCCTCTCCCATGCTCACCTCCCTCTGGAACAAGTACTTACTTACAAATACCTCGGCCTGACCTTTGACACCTCCCTATCCTTCCATGCTCACATTAACATCCTGACCTCAGCCACTAATACCCGCATCAGCCTCCTATACCGGCACAAAGACTGCCTGACACCAGAGGCTCTCAACCTGGCTGTCACCTCTTCTGTCCTCTCTCTTGTTGACTATGGGCTCCCTATCTACTCTGCTGTGGGCAACACCACCCTAAACAAAATTCACATAGTCATTAATAAAGTGTGCCAACTCCTCCTAGGCACAGACAAATGCTCCCATACTTGCACCCTCTACGCTCTTACAAACATCTTCACCCTTGAGGAAAGACAACAATAACAATCCTGTCTCCTTACAAAAAAAATCCACCTAGGGTTAACTCCACTGGGGGTCTTAGCCTCACTACTCTCATGTTCCTGCATTGTGACCACTCATTCTGCCAACAAGCATCTGTGGACTGTGCCCAGGGTAAGAACCTGCCTTGCTCAGAGATCATTCCCCTATAGAGCTCCCGCCTGGTACAATAAGTTCCCCCCAGCCATAACCTCCATTCCCAATCTAGGACACTTCAAGACCATCCTAAAAAAACACATTCTCTCCTTGCGCCAATGCCAGTGCAGCTGCTAATCCTCCTAGCTGACCTGCACAGAGATGCACTATGGCCGCTCCCCATTGACATTGCCACCAATCGTATAGGACTAACTGTATAGGACATCTCTGCTGCTGATCTCTGTCTCTGCTACATGACAATATCCTAGAGGCTGCACCTACGCTGTGACTATACCTCCTGTACTAATATCAATACCCTAGCTACTAAATATATAGTTCAACAGCCACCCAGGCTACTATATGTAAATACTTCCTTAAAACTGTGTTGTCTCACTATTGTATAGATCACTGTTATTACTATACGACAGTGCCCCAGAGGCTGCACATGTATTATAATTGTTCCACTGTAATAATATCAATACCCTAGCTACTACATGTATAGACTTTCAGCCACCTTGACTATTATATGTAATTACTTGAAATGTGATGTCCCATTAATGTGCTATCTCTGAATGTATGACTATGCTGACGCGGAGCCTTTGTAAATGAGTCAATGACTCAAAGGGTTGTAATTCCTATGATTGACTAAATAAATTTGCATGCCCAGTGCCGAATATCGTGGTTTATGCACCTAGCGCAACTGCACTTGCACTGGCGTATCCCCCTGCTCCCTTCCCGCCACTTGTGCTGGCACAGTGCCACTGTGCCGTGCGCTGTGCATGTGCCCTCAGTGCCATATTCAACAGTGCTGAGCCATGGCGCAGCACCATTGAATATCACCTGGTCCCTGCCCTGGCGCAGCCCAGTTGCGCTGCGCCCAGGCTTGCACCCCTGCCTGGCGCAGTCTGAAAATCCCACCCTAGGATTACAAGTACCTTTGAGCCAAGGCTCTTTTATGAAGGTTCCACGTCATTTGAGGTACAATACAAACATTACATAGAGTTGAGTAACGATGCAGAAATGGTGCACAGACATTTTTAAGCAGCTGAAATACATTACATTGAGGGAAAGTGAGTACCAGGGGGCAGGGTAGCCAGAAGTAACTGACACTTGGAATGGACACAAAAAGAGCAGTGCAGCCATGGGCATTTGTCAGGCCTCAAAAAATTGCTTGGGGGTAGGGGTTGTGAAAGCCATATTACACCGTAATTGATTTTATCTATAGTCGTTTGATATATTGTATATATAAGTCATGTATTTGTGAGTTGTGGACTATGTATATATGTATTACTGTTGTGCATTTTATGTAATGTGTACAGGGCATTCTTTGTAAACAGGGATTTGTCCCTAAAGCTTGTTTCCTGTATAAAATAAAATTATCATCATCATCATAAACATCTCTACATCACTGTCATGTGGATTGCCCTCATGTGTTCCAGCAGTGGTCGGCCACAGGGGCAGCCGCCATCTGAACAGCCCCGGTGGATCCTCCACCATTGTGTCCAACAGAGTGGACTGGGCTGTTCAAAGAAGAGATGGGCATTGCTGCATAACAGACATACCAATGGCTGGACAATGCCAGTACGCAGGCAAGTGCATTGTGTATAGACACACAAGCTTCCAAACAGTGCAGTGCCCATGCTACTGCAGTACTGTACACACAACACACACCACCCATCACCAGTGGTCACACAATATACAGCGCCCATGTGGTATAGTAGGGGATATCTCCGAAGACGCCAACACACTGCCAGAATACCTGGATACCACAAAGTGGTTCTATGATGCCAGTTCGACAACATTTTCATCGACCAGCATTGCAGACAGGATTTATGTTGACCGTAAGTTGCAGTTGACATACATCCCGATTGTCTCCTGGTCTGTGTTTTCATCGGGGGGCTTTGCCTCCCCAAGAACCCCATGCAAGGGGCACTGCCCCCCCACACTCTGTACTATAGATTACCAACTTTGAGTCAGAGTTGGTTTGGGGAGGGGGTGCAGAACTAGGAGACAGTGTGCCCCTGTGTCAGGCACACCAACGCAGCGACTTGTTAGTGAACTGTCGATTTTGTCAACTGGTATGTAGGTCGCTCTGTTGGTGTCGCTAACCATGGCACACACCCCACAAAGCAGCCTACCTCCACTGTGTATCCTATACAACAGGTACACCATTACAGAGAGAGCATGTAGCAGTGAGGGCCCACGTACATGGTGTATTGTGGCCCAAGCAGGATGCCTGCATAGAGCTACTGTAGATATGTCCACAGAACACAAACGTGTGCAGTACATCTTTTGTGTGCCCTCTGTGCTTGGCCAGCTGTGGCCTACATCCCCATGGCATGCCCCCCCCACCTATGACAAGCATGCAATATAGAAACATAGAAGTTGATGGCAAATAAGGACCACAAGGCCCATCCAGTCTGCCCATTTCTTTTTCTACCTTATGAATGTGCCACTGGCCTTTGCTCTGTCAATGGTCTATCTAGTCATATTCATCTGTATTGCTCCCTTATGCCTATCCCATGCCTGTTTGAAGCCCTGCACTGTATTCATATCCACCACTTCCTGAGGTAGGCCATTCCATGCATACACCACTCTTTCTGTGAAAAAGAACTTCCTCACATTACCCTTTAATCGGCCTCCCTCTAATCTCATGCTGTGTCCTCTTGTCCTGCTATTTTTCTTATATTGAAACATGTTGACTCTTTCACCTTGTTAATGCCCCTAAGGTGTTTGAATGTTTCAATCATATCACCTCTCTCCCTCCTTTGTTCTAGGGTATACATATTGAGCTCCATTAATCTGCCCTCATATGTTTTCTGATGCACTCCCCGCACCATTTTGGTTGCCCTTCTCTGGACCGCCTCAAGTTGATTAATGCCCTTGTGAAGGTGTGGCCTCCAGTACTGCACGCAGTACTCCAGATGTGGCCTAACCAGTGTCTTGTAAAGAGGGATTATTACCTCCCTCTTCCGACTTGTGATACCCCTACTAATACACCCCAACAACCCCCTAGCCTTACCTACTGCTTTAGTGGTCTGCTTGTAAGATTTCAGGTCATCGGTGATGATGATACCCAAGTCTCTTTCTTCCCTTGTGACTGCCAGCAACTCCACTCCCAGCCTATAGGTGGCTTCAGGGTTTCTCTTCCTTATGTGCATGATCTTGCACTTCTTTACATTAAACCCCAGTTGCCACTCTTCTGAGCATTTTGCTAGTTTATCCAATTCTCTTCTCATTCTGTCCACCCTATCTGGATCATCTACTCTGTTGCAGATCTTGGTGTCATCTGCAAGCAGACACACCTTACCCTCCAGTCCATCTGCAATGTCACTGATGAAGATATTGAAGAGGACTGGACCCAGGACTGATCCCTGAGGTACCCCACTTGTGACTTGCATCTCATCTGACTGTATACAATTTACCACCACTCTGTTTTCTGGCCATCAACCAGATTGCCACCCAGTTGACCAATTTCTGACCCACCCCGAGCCTACCCAGCTTATTAAGCAATCTTCTATGTGGAACAGTATCGAAAGCTTTGCTGAAGTCAAGGTAGGTGACATCAATTGCTCCCCCTTGGTCCACCACTCCGGTTACCCAGTCAAAGAAATCTATGAGATTAGTTTGACAGGACCTTCCTTTTATAAACCCATGCTGTCTTGGATCCTGTGCTCCTATGGATTCCAGGTGTCGCACTATCCTTTCCTTAAGGAGTGCCTCCATGATCTTGCCCATTACTGAGGTAAGACTGACTGGTCTGTAGTTCCCTGCCTCCTCCCTGCTACCACTCTTAAGGAGCAGGATAACATGAGCCCTTCTCCAGTCTTCTGGGACCTCTCCTGTGCTCAGAGACTCACTAAACAGTTCTGATAATGGCTCTGCTAGTTCCACCCTTATCTCCTTTAGTACCCTGGGATGTATGCCATTAGGTCCCATTGTCTTGTCCACCCTGAGCATATCAAGCTCTTGTAGGACCCTTTCTTTCGTGAAGGGACTAGAGCACACCTCCCTCTCCCCTGTGTCCATGGTGTTGAGCTGTGGGCCCTGCCCTACCTTCTCTTCAGTAAATACTGAGAAGTATCTATTTTGGATAGATGCTTTACATGTCCTCCTCCTCACATGTCCCCTTATCCCCTTTGATCTTAGCAATACCCCCTGGACTTTCTCCTTTCACTAATGTATCTATAGAAAGTCTTGTCACCACTGGTGCATGCGCCTCCTCCCGTTAATGTTCCAGGGCAAGTACACTCACTAATTTGGTTGTGTTGGTCCCACCTGGTTTTCATAACTACCACTGGGAACCTGTTGATAGTCACAGCCAGCACTATGCCCAACAGTCGGCTAAGTTCTAGGGACATAGTTAGATGGGTAGGAAACTGATTGTTGGTGGTAAATGGGGTCATATCAGAAGAGTGGGAGGTCACAAGTTTGGTGCCATAGGGATCTGTCTTAGGTCTTGTCCTCTTAAACATGTTCACCAGCAACATTGGAGAGGGTATCCAGGGCAATCTGTGTATCTTTGCAGATGACTCATAGCTCTGCAATAGGGTAGACAATGATGAAGGGAACAGAGAGATACAGAGAGATCCACAAAGGCTTTGCAGTTGAAATTCAACACCAAAAAAATGCAAGGTTATACATATAGGGAAAAAAAACAAAACAAGAACAGAGTACTGGATGGGAGGGCTACAGTGAGCACTATGGCAGAGGAAATAGAACTGGGAGTCATCATTAGTGACTCCCTCAAACTATCAAGCCTGTGTAACAAGGCCTGTAGTAAGACTAACAGGATCTTGGGATGTATCAGAATGGGTATTGATAGCAGGAAAAATAAAGTACTACTACCTCTATATTGGTCACTGGTGAGGCTACACCTGAAATACTGTGCTCATTTCTGGTGTCTTCATCTAAGGAAGGACAGGGACAGGCAGGAGATGGTGCAGCGCAGGGTCACCAAGATGACTCAGCGTCAGTAGGATAGATCTTACAAAGATCGTCTCAAGGCACTGAATGTGTACTCAATGGAGACCAGGCAAGAAAGGGGGTATATGATAAAAGGCTTTAAGTTCTTGAAGGGAGCAAACAAGGTGAACTTTGGGGAACTATTTAGCAAGAGTACAGAGTCGAGAACCCAAGGTCTTGATTGGAAACTAATGTGGGGGGAGGTTTAAGATGGATTTTTTTTTATTGAAAAAGCTTTATTATTTTTATATATGCAACAATTAAAAACAATACACTATATCAGAGACATAGAACAGGATAACACAAGATACTCTCCCCCCCAACGTTAACCCTATACCCCCCCTCCCCATGCGGAGTGTGCAAAGTTGCCTGTAAATTATACCCAGGAATTAGTGATTGAGTCAGAGCTATGTGGTCTAAAGATCTCTAACAAGGTGCCAGAGAACACAAAAGGCAATCAATTCAGATAAAGGGCATACAATTTGCCCCATTTCTTATTAAACAGGGGCATACAATTTAGAATACTGGCAATTAGGTGCTCAATCTGTAGAGAGGAGGAGAGCTCATGCAGCCATTCATTGTATGTGATGGTTGCCTGGCCCAACCAGTGTCTGAGAACTAGTTTTTTAACTGCTAGGAAAATGAGAGCCATATGGTATCTCCTTTCTTTGGCCTGAATCTATGAGTAATCATAATCACCGATAACACATACTCCAGGAGAGAAAAAGCCTCTTAACCCCAGAAAGGGATCCAACCGCTCTACAATTTGTATCCACAGGGAAGACACCTTTTTGCCAGCAAAAAAAAAAAAATGTAACAGGATACCCTCCTCTTTGCCACATCTAATGCAGGTAGGAGAGGGGAGCCAACCCATCTTGGTTAATTTAACTGGGGTATAATATATGTTATTTAGGATATGATATTGGGTAAGTCTTAACTGATCTTGAATCAGGTAAGTATAGAGATCCTCCAGAGACTTGGCCAATTAAAGGTAAATTCTGGCATCAGAGATTCCCATATTTGGAACCTGCTGAAGAAAGAGGTTGAGAAATGATAAGCAAGCACATGTATAAAGAGGCGACACCATGGGGTTTGGAAGCTAACTCTTGGATCTGCTGAAGAAGGTCACCAAGTAGAGATGGTTTTGAGGAGAAACCAAATTGTTGCACTAATAGGTGTTGTAGCTGATAAATCCTAAAGATACTAGTTGGCCCCAGTCGAAATTTAGCTAATAACTTTGGGGAGGTGAGTATAGAGATCTGAGTGTAAAAGTCTGACACTCTAAGCTCGGAACGGATAAGAAGCCAGTCAGGAGTTAGTGGGCGGTCCCCGATCTTGATATTTAAGTTAGAGAAGATAGGCCAAGAGAAATCTTTGGAAGAAGAGACCTTTAAGTAAGAGCAGAACTGTGAAAAGACCTTGATAGAAGAGTCAACTGGGAAGGAGCCCAACCCTTTTGGAAGTAATTTCCAAGGGGAGAGCAGAATGGCCATGGGAGACAGACTGTGGCTGGAAATTAGCGTGGATTCTATTTGTAACCAGATGGGAGTGTAGACCTCCTCGGGTTCACCTTGAGGCACAGAGAGCCATTTTTAATACTTGTGGAGATAGCTGGCCCAATAATAAAGCAGGAAATTAGGAAGTCGCAAACCACCTGAATCTTTAGGGAGCCTGAGTTTGAGGTAGAATCTCCTGGAGGACTTATCCTGCCAGATAAATGAAGTAATACTTGAATGAATGCGTTCAAAGAAGGATGCAGGGAGCCAGGTGTTAAGCATATTTAAAGGATAAAAAGTCTGGGAAGGACATTCATTTTAATAATATTAATTCTGCCCCATAACGATATTGGGAGATTCCTCCAATGTGTTAGATATTGTTGCATAGTACCCAGGAGATCTTCTAAACTCAGTTTCCGCATCAAGGAGGGATCAATGGTCAAGAATATGCCCAAATCTTTGACGTAACGGGGAGACCATTTCATACCAAAGGGGATAAATTCTTGACTATGTGTGAACTGATTGAGGGGGTATATTTCTGTTTTATTAAAGTTCAATTTGTAGTTAGAATAGCTACCAAATTGTTTAATTATCCTTAGAACTTAGTTGAGAGAAGGGACAGGGTTTGAGAGATGGAGTAAGATATTGTCTGCATAAACTGAGAGAGAGGGTGATAGGTTACCAATGGGGATGCCACGTATGCTGGGGGAAGACTTAAGGAGTCTGATAAGCGGTTTGAGGCATAAATTAAAGAGGAAGGGGGACAGAGGACACCCCTGATGAGTTCCCATGTGGAGAGGGAACGAGGAGGAGAACTTGTTTATCTTTTATTTATTTATATTTATTTTGTTTTTTATTTTATTAATATTTCAGAAGACACCTTTAAGCCAAGACTCTTTTACAGATGTTCCATGTTGGGTAAACAATACAGAACATAGTGAGGACAATAACAAGTACAGTAGTTTCAAGCAACCATAGATTTGTCAGGTACAGTACATTAAAGCATTCATATGGAATTACTGTAATATGTACAGTGATTCACAGTATGTATGTTAAGTTACAATAATTTGTGTATATTATTCAAGAACATATGTACAATAAAAAAACACAGTTGTAATATGGTTCACTAGAATAAATTAGAAACTGCTAGGAGAGATGGTAGATACATGTAGAGGAAGCTATGGGGAGAGAATGTAGATAATAGTGGGGAAATAAAAAGGGAGGAGATAGTGGGGATAAAGGTGGGAGGGACCGAGAGGGGGAGAATTAGAGGGAAGGACAGTAAGTTTAGTTAGGAGAAACATTCACAGGAGGCCATTGTGACAAGGTGCAGATGCAGGTTGCACTTGAAAGTGCCTAGGGGTAGTGTCATTGGTAACAGCAGGTGGAAGCGAGTTGTACCAAGATGAGGCTCTGTATGTAAAGGAGCATTGTCCTTGGGTAGTGTGGGAGCATGGAACAGAAAAAGTTAGATATTGTGAGCTCCTTGTTAGGTGGGGGCCACAGCGCAGGCCAGTAAGGACTGAACCTTTGAGGGCAGAAGATTTAAGGTAATCTTTTTTCCTACATACAGGTCTGGTACTTGAGTCTGCCTGGGAGTTGGAGCCAGTTTGCTTGCTTGTAGATGTCACAGGTATGTGAGATGAGCAGAGGCCAGTAAATGACATGCCTTGTTAAGGGCAATGGCTATTCGTCGAAGTGCGTTGTCAGTGGCAGAGCTGTAGATCATAAGCCCATAGTTGATTATTTATATAACAGCTCTGAATGGCAATGCTTAGGGCTTCATTGGTGAGGCATCTCCTATTTCAAAAGAGAAGTCCTATGCAGGTGTTCACAATCTTGGCAATGCTCTCAATGTGTTCAGAGTAAGACAAGGTGCTGTCGAGGGTAACTCCCAGGTATTTAAACAGTTGAACGTGTTCAAGCAACGCCCCTTCACTGTTTGTGATAGATAGACATTTGTTTTTATGTTTGTTATGGATACCATGAAACATCATTGTTTTAGTTTTTTGTGATTTAGAAGGAGCTTTTGAGATTTAAACCATGGCCCAGATATTCAAACTGTGCCACAAAGTAGCACAATAGCAGGAGCAGGCGCAAGTCCAGTGTGCCCATGCGCAACATGTGTGATATTCAAACACTGCACAGGCCGAGAAGCACTTGCACCACACAACTGAATATTGCGCCAACTGCACCATGGCGCAACCAGGGATGCATAGTGGCGCAGGTCTGATGCGCAATAGCACAACCAGGGATGCGCAGTGGAGCTGAGTAGCAGCACATCAGCACAACCAGGGATGCGCAGGAACAGGATGCAGGGGTCCACCACCCATGGAAGAAATGGGCAGAGGAGCACACAGCAGAACAGACATTGCCTCCCACACTCCATGAACTGCACAACTGGAGGAGAGCTGGAAGAAACACCAGCTCATGGACACCAGCAGCAATCCCACAGCCGGGGTGTGGTGCCCCAGCACACCCCCTGGCAAGCTATGACCAGCACACAAGGAGGTCCGGCCACCCCATGCCACACCATCCCACCAATGCAGAGCACACCCTGCACCACGATCCGCAGACACCCTGCCCAGGAGCAGCGCCAACAGTGCAGGACACCCCATGCATACCACCACCCCCACTGTGACAATGCAACCCTGTGCACCATGGAGCCATGCAAGGCAGCCCCACTGTGAGCCTCCTGCAGCAGGCGGCAGCAGACACCGATGCAACAACTGCATACACAGTGCCATCCTGCACATCCTCCCCGAGGTACAGTTGACAGACTGACCATGTGTTGGCACATAAGGTACCCCACATGTAATAGGGCCTGCCCCGGACCACACCACCAGCGGTACAGCACCCTGCACACCCTCCCAAGGACACACCCCATCCCAGCACTGGCCACAACAGCCAGCACACATACCCACAGTGGTGCATGGAAGCATGTGCCACACAGGGTACAACACAGTGCATGGACAGACACCCACCCACCCATACCCAAGGGCACACCAACACAGGGACACAGTAGCGGGTCAGCAAAGCCACTGGCATGTGGCCATGGCAGCCGTGTACCCACGGCCAGCACCCCTCCATAGCACAGGTGTACCAGCCATCCTGCGCATGCACAATGAAGCTGTACACTACCAGCATGCAGCCAGAGCACAAGTGACAGACAGTATAGCACATCCCCTGCAACAGACACAAGTGACAGCATGGAGGAGGGACAACAACAGCGGAGGCCACAGTGCCACCAAAGGCAGACATGCACCATACTGGTGACAGGAGGCAACCTGGCATTGTGCTGGGTACAGTGGTTGTCCAGCATGGACAGCCACCACTGACATGCCAGCAGACCGTGCAGATCACAGACATGCAAGGGTGTCAGCTGCACAGGCCATGGACGGTCTGACAGGGGTGCCATGGACACAGTGCATGCACTGTGGACCACTGCACACAGTCATCCAGTGCACAGGGAACAACACACAAACCACAGACAGTGACTGATAGCTACGGCCACACCATAGGCGCTTCCCCTATGGACACACACACACGCCCATGCCTGCATCACCCCTGATGCCATGCACTCCATGGCAGCTGAGCACCAGTAGCCCACTGCAAATCAGAGACCACCACAGTAGGCATAACAAAACAAATGTATTATAGAAAGGTGAAACAAACTATTTACAGTTATGTGCAAAGGGGGGAAGGGCTGCATACCAGGTGGGGGTGGGTAAGGGGCAGGGGTGAACAAATGGGAGAGGGAAGAAGGGTTGTGAGGGTGGGTCCAGGGGTTTAGGGTGAATCCGGAGGCATGGAGGGCCTAGAATATGCCCTGCTGTCCACTCCTGTGGCACCTCCTCATCCTCTGCCTCCTTACTCCATGCTGCTCCATGCGCTGGAGTATCTCCATGGAAGCCCGTGCGAGCTGCAGGAGCTCCTGCATGGCCCTCTCAATCTCCATCATTCGCCGTCCATCCCTCTGCATCCCACCCATTGTGCATGGCATACAGCCATGGGCCACACCCCTGTGATGGTGTGCGACCACCCACAGTGATCATGTCCACAAGACCTGCCTACCCAGGCACACATAGCCATGTGGACCGCTGCACACACCCACCACCCAAGTCCCGCACAGCACCACCATGGCTGTACAGTGATATGGCTATGTGGTGTGAAGGCAGTGGCACAGCCATGTACCCGGTGCATGCGTGGACCACCAGTGATGCACACCCACACATGCAGTGCCACAGGACAGTACTGAGTGTACCGTGTGACATGCATGTCAGTGGTGTCAATGAATGGTGGCCATGACCCACCGCCTACCCTGCAACACAGCATGCACAGAATATCCTGGAAGAAAGGAACTCACCTGCATCTGCTGGATCTGGGCACTGATGCTGGATGGGCGTGGCAGCCCATGCCTGTTGTCATGCTTCCACTGCCTCTTGGCATGCCCCTGCCTCTCTGGCTCATCGCCTCTCCTCAGGGCCTAGGGTGCAAACATGGAGAGGGGAACATCATTACAAACCAGTAGCAAAAGCTCCCCCAATGTGTGTGATCCCACACAACCCAGCCATGCCGCAACCCCACCACCGCCACCACCACCGCCCACACTGGACACCCCACCCATGTGGTGGACACATGCCCACCGCGATACCCATACGGATGCTACCAGTGTATGGATGGAGCACCTACCTGGATGTGGCACTGTGCCTCACCTGGTGCATGCCCATAGATGGACAAGCCAGTCTGGGTCCCTCCACCAGAGGTCCCCATAGTGGTGCCGACACTGCTTGGCTGTTCGGCCAATCCCTGTGGCCTTCTCTAGTGTCTCTGCCACCTCCTCCCAAACTGCACTCCTTGCCCTGTCCAAGGGGTCATCCCCAAACAGGGCCCCAGCATGGGGCTCCACAATGGCCACCAAATTAGCCAGCTCCAGTGGGCTCCATAAAGCAGCTTTCCTCCTTGCCATCACTGCTGCAAGTAGGATCACAAAATAGCACTCTGTAGCGCATGTCCGCCACGTGCAGATGCTGCACGGTACAGTGCTGTCATTCCCCATCGCACTGTCACTGAACAGTGTGATGGGGTGCACCCATCCAGATGCATGTGCCTGGGGGTAAAGGTCGACCACAGGGTCAAGGGTCTGTCATGCACAGACTGCCACAGCGTGATTGGGACTCCCTGCGTGTAGCACGGTTGGGTGCCTATGTGAGACACCCTGCAGTGGCCTACCGCGCTGTGGCACCATGGCACCTATGGCACTCCAGGGCACGAGTGCCATACATGTGCAGCACACTAGCGCCACTGGCACAGTGGTGGCCGTGCCCTGCACTGCCTCCCGTGCTCAGCACATCAGCAGCGCAGCAGGCATTGGCGTCAGCACCCCAGGTATGCACCGTGCGGTGCCTACTGTGCACGTCACAGAGCTGCGCCTTTGCCTGAGCACGCTCAACACAATTGTGCAAGGCGCAACAGCATGATATTCAGCCAGCATATGCAAATCAGCTCATCAGCAATTCCATGGCACAGCTACTGCATTAGCATCCACTTAAAGTTGCGCTCTCCTAATTTGCATGCCTTGCACTATATAAATGCGACATGGGGCTGCAGAGGCCATAGTTTGGTATTGCAGTCTATTGTGGTGGGTTGCATGCTGTTTGAAAGTGTGGACTGTTGTGTGTGAGAGATGCATGGGACTGCACAATGAAAGGTAACAACTGTCATTCCCTCAGGCTCTATAATGACTGAGCGTGAGGAAGAGGAGGAACAGGGATGTTGGAGAAAGAGGAGGCCCAACTTCACACGGGCGGAATCAGATGCCCTGTTCGAGGCATACCTCAACAGGGAACCGCTGCTCAGTGGACAGCAGGGAACACCACAGGCCCATGCTGCAGCATGGGGCGAGGTTGTGCATGCCGTGAATCAGCACGGCAGCCACCAGCGGTCTGTGCAGGAATGTTAAAAGAAGGTCGGCATGGACAAGAGGAGAACTAAGGACAAGGTGGCTGCCATCAGGGCAGCATGTGCTGCAACCGGTGGTGGACAGCCGGATGTGCCATGCCTAATGCCACTGGAGGAGCAGGTGGCCAGCAGCATGCGGCATTCTGCCATAGAAGACATTCCAGGTGGTGGCTTCCAGACGGGTGGCAGCCTGTCACTGCATGGTAGGTCCTGTGCTGTCACTGCGTGGGAGGTGGGGGGAATGCCACAGGGTAGGGCAGAGACATCAATGCTACTGTTTTCCCTTACAGCTCCTGGGCATCTACATGGCTCAGCGGTGGTGGGTGTGTCCACCGTGGGCGAGGCCCTGGACACAGAGGAGCGACCATCCATCTCTACAGGTTGTCTGAGGGTCAGGACCATCGCATACCTGCCTGTCTGTCCAGACTGCAGATAGTGGTGCTGGTGCAGACAAGGCCCTGCCTGTGTCCCAGCGTGATAGTGGCCACGGACTCCAGCATGCTGGGACATGGACTGGTGCCGGATCAGGCACCGATGGTGATGGATCACACATCCAGGAGAGTGATATGTGTGGGACACAGGATGGTCCCACAGCAGGGAATGACATGGGCGTAGCTGTGGGTGGTGCCGCTGTGGAGGACTGCGTGACATCACTGTCCCAGCCTGTGCCTGTATGCCCCATTGGGGCAGCACTGGTGTGCGTTCAGGCTGCTGGGGCTGTTGCAGCTGCTGTGGCAGCACAGGTGAGCCCTGGTGATCGGCGGCCAGAGGGGCAGTGCCAGCAGTCGGCAAATGGGGATGGGGGAACAGTGTCAGGGGGCGGCGGCAGTGCACTGCATGTGGACATGCCCAGGCATGGCTCTGGTGTGCAGCGCCCAACTTCAAGGGGTACTGCCCGGCACAGCCAGGAACACCATGAGGGACAGCATGCCGATCAGGTGGATGACCTCTTTGATGAGCATAGCCGCATACTCTAGGATTCAGTGGATCAGCAGTTGTGGCTTGTGACGGCAGTGGATGCACTCAGTGTGGTTCTGTTCCAGGCAGAGGAGCAGTGCAGCTGGGACCACAGTCTGCTCCTGGCAGAGATGGACCAGCTGCGGGAGGATGTGACCGCTGCCATTGACAGGCAGACACATGCAATCACTGCTTTCATGGCCACTGTGGGCACCCAGTTCATTGCCCAATGTGCCTCAGACACCGTACAGTGTCACATCCACCCCCATACCCAGTGTTGTGTTACACCTTCAATGTCGACACCGGGTTCAGCTGTGGGCATACCGAGCACGCCTGAAGCAGACATGTTCGGTGAGCTGCAGACCCCTGCATGAACATGGTCATGTTCCCACAGTGTCACACCTGGGGGACCATCAGTGCCAGCCCATGAGGCCAATGGTCAGCCTTACACGGCTGGCAGGTCTCGGCGGGGCCGCCCATGCATCCATGGTGGCCGTGGCACTGTGCCGTGTAACTGACCTGTCTCCCACCATGGCCACTGTCTGCCGCTGCCCTGTGTGCAGTGTGTTGTGCACCGTACGATGCATTGGTGGGGTACCTGGCCCTGCACACACACGGTCCATGCGCACACCCTCCCAGCTGCTGGCCACTGTGGCGTGTGCATGATGATGCCTGCGTTGCGCTGTCTGCCAGTGTGCAATGGTGCCCAGCATCTGAGACACGCACAGTGATGGCCACTTTGCATGGTTGTGTGTGGATCTGTGTGTGGCTAGGGGTTGCAGTCGGGGTTGGCATGCCTTCTACCCCTTGTGCATGTCTTGTGGTGTGTGTGTGGGTATATGTGTGTGTGTGTGTGTGTGTGTGTGTGTGTGTGTGCATGAGCACATGTTGTGTTTGGCCATGCCCATCCCTGACGGAGTGTGCGGATCCACGCTCAGTCCCATTCACTTGCCCCATCCACCCCTGGGGTTCGTCCATGCCTGTCTGTGGGTTGTGCCCTTGCCATTGGTGGTTGCACATGGCCCCATGACCTACCAGTGTTGGCCAAAGTGCTCCTCTGTGATGGTGTCCCGTTGCAGTTTCACCATCCGGAACGGGGGGAGTCTCTTCACCCAAGGGGTGGCTGCCCATCATCGTCTGGACTGGCGTCCTCATTGTCCCCATTGCTGTCCCCCTCTTCAACCTCTACAGCTATCCCACAGTCATTGGCCATGTTGTGCAGGATGCAACAGGCCAGGAATAGCCTGCAGGCCTACGAGGGGCTGTACTGTAGGGCACCGCCAGACGTGTCCTGGCACCGGAAACATGACTTCAGCATCCCGAACATCTGCTCGATGACATTACGTGTGGTGGCATGTGCCACATTGTACCGTTGCTGCGATGGGGTTGTGGGGCGCTCGAATGGTGTGAGCAGCCAGAGACGGAGTGGGTAGCCACTGTCACCTGTGTATAGAGGGTGGACATTAGTATGGTGGTCTGCATCGCTCTGCCATGGGCCATCAAGGCCGGTACCCATAGCACCTCTGACTATGCCTCCCCCCACATCTGCCCATGTCATTCTGCGTGATGTGCATACTTACTCACTAGGTGGCCAGTGAGGATGTCCCCACTCTTGAACCTGTGGCACAGATCAGACTGGTGCCAGATGAAGACATCATGTGCTCCCCCAGAGTGCATGGCACAGACATTGGTTATGCACCCCCTGGCATCGCACACCACCTGGCAGTTGATGCTGGCAAAACCCTTACGATTGATATATGCTACACCATCCGGGTCAGATGGCTTGCGGATGGCCACATGGGTGCAGTCAATGGCCCCGAGCACGTCAGACATACGTGCTACCCTGTGGAACTCTTGTATGGGTGCTGTGCACTCTGCCTGTGTGCTGGGGAAATGGATGTACTCCACAGCATGTGGCAGCAGTGCACTGAGGAACTGTGTGAGTAGGCATGACGCAGCCAACTGGGTCATGCCTGTTGTGTCCTCTGTTGGTCTCTGGAAGGTGCCCATGGAGAGTAGGCATATGACAGCTGTCACCTTTGTCTTCACTGACAGAGCATGGCTCTGTCGTGTGGATGCCTGCATCTCATCACTGCACAGCTCACAGAGCCGCATCAGAATCACCCGGTTCTGGTGGTACCATCCCACAATCTCTGTGTCAGTGTACTGCTCGAAGGTGATGCAGGCTCGGTACCTCCTGTTGGGGACCTACCGCCGACAGGCCCTTCCACGGCCGTGCCCCCCTGCTGCCCGCCTTCTCACACCCCTCATTACCGCCTTCATCTGGATGGTGGCACTGGTCATGTCCCTGGCTGGTGTTCCTCCCCTGGAAATGTTATCCCGTTCCCCCCGCTGTCCTCTGTGATGCTCCCCCTGCACCGGGTACACCTCCGGCCTTTGACTGTCCTGCCTATTGCCACTGCCCTCACTACACTGCAGCACTACCCTGTCTGTCCTGCACGAGTGACTCAGACTCCCCACTCCTGTCCTGTGTGGTCACAGGTGTGCTCTGTCCTGCTCCTTCAATGTCCCAATCACTGCTGCCCTCTTTGTTTTGGCTGCCAGCTCACTCCCACCTATGGCTTCCCTGTAGCGTTCTTACACCTGTCTCTTGTTCCTTTTTATTTTGGCTCATTTCCGCTATCGCACAAATTCCGCTAGCTCCCCTATTGCGCATGGTGCATGCTGTTGAATATCGCACTGCACCATATATTCATGGTTCCTCCCCCTACGGTTGCACATGCATTCATTACCATTGCGCTCTTGAGCATTGCAACTTGAGTGGCACAGCTGCCTCCCGCTGAATATCGCACAATGGTGCATTTTCGTACTTGCGCTGGTGCATCTCTGTTGCGCATGGCGCATCCCTTTTGAATATCTGGGCCCATGTCTTCACTTGTGTAAAGCTTGTTTGCAGTTGCAATTGTAGGAGGGAGGGGTCAGGGTGGGAGGTGAAAATAACTGCATTGTCGAAATATAACAGGAGTCTATTAGGATATGGTGCAGGGAGATTGTTCAGAAAAATACTGAAAAGAAAGGGACCCAAGATGGACCCTTGGGAAACTCCAGAGTGAATCGGACGGGAGGGTGAGAGGGACTCACCAACTCTGACCAGTTGGGTTTAGTCGCAAAGGTAGCTTTGGAACCAACATGCGGCGTCATCTGAGAGACCAAGGCAAGATAATTGTTCCAATAGCAGGGAGTGGTTAGCAGTGTTGAATGCCTCATTCATATTCACATCGAAATTACAACCCTTTGAGTCAGAGACTCATTTCTAAAGGCTTCTTGTCAGTTTACAGTGATACAACAACATAACGTGATATTAATTATAACAGAATAGTACTTGCGGATCATATATACATATATACAGTGACATAGCAAGGCATAGTTAACACTAGTAAGCAGTGTTACAGTCTTGGCTACAACAGAGTATTAGAGTGAGTACATTTGTAGAAAATGTAGCCAGTGCAGCTGTAGTCCTATATAAGCAGAGGCTAGGCAGCTAACATAGGGTTGATACCTTGCCTCAGGAGGTATTTAGGATGCAGCCCCTTAGGGGACATTGTCAATGAGACAGTAATGATTGCACTCTCTGGGGCATGGGCACCCAAAGTCTAGGACCACACCTACCACACACAGGTGAATTTATGTGTGGAGAGGATGTGATTCCTAAGTGCAACTTTACCTATTTTGGGGAGGGTGGAGACAGAGGAGGGAAGGGCATTGAACCAGCGAGTGGCCCTGTAACGGAAGGACCTTTGGGCAAGTGATGTCCTAACCCTGGGTGCTAGAAAGGTCATTTTGGAAGAACTGCGGGTGGAAACAGAGGGGGTGGCCAGGATTAGAGATGTGGATACTCTGGGAGGGGAAAGACCAAGGGGTATTTTTTTTGCCAGTAGGTAGGACTGGTATTGCAGTCTCTCCTCAAGATTGAGCATGTTGGCTAGGGAGCATAGGGTGCATGTGTGTGTCCACTTGTCAGCACCGGGAAAGTAGCTGGCAGGCCTTGTTCATGGAAATTTGGATTCTGTTGATAGCAGTGGTGTCAGCTGCTGTGTAGACAGGGAGTTCATAGTCAACTGGGGACAGGACAGAGGAGGTGACAGCCAGGTGGAGGGCTTCTGGGGGCAGACAGTCTGTATGTCTGTATAGGAGGCCAATACGAGCATTGATGGCTGACGTAAGTGTGCTGATGTGTGTGTGAAAAGAGAGTGCAGGGTCAAATGTGATGCCCAGATATTTATATGAGAGAACTTGCTCCAGTGGCTGAAGCAAGCTGGAGAATATCTGGAGGGGGTATCCCTGACTTTACTTTGATGGTGTGCAAAGAGCATAGAACACGCCATTGCAGTATATTTTAGCCATTGGAGAAAAGTAAATCACTTGAAGCCACTTAAAAAATGAAGGAGAGAAGCCCATTTTCTTTAAAGTTGACCAAAGGAAGGACCAATCCACCCTATCAAAGGCCTTTTAAGCGTTGAGAGAAATCAAAGTCATAGGGGAAGAAGAAGAGCTAGCTACTTGGAAGAGATGGGATATCTTGCGGAGATGATCAGCAGAGGACCTCCCAGAAACAAAGCCTACTTGTTCTGGAATGAGAAGGCAAGACCATACTTTCTCGATTCTTGAGACTAGAATCTTGGTTAGGATTTTGTTGCCTCAATTAAGTAAAGAGATAGGGCGATAGCTTGCGGGAGAGGTGGGTGGCTTATCCATCTTAAGAAGGAGGACTATAGTGGCCTCTAGGAAAGAGGGGTCTAATGAGTCTGAGGATATCATAAAGTGAAAGAGATGAAGCAGAAGGGGGGCTAGATCTTTAAGAAAGATTTAGTAGAAATTGGAAGGGAAACCATCAGGCTCTGGAGCTTTGTCCAGTGCCAAGTTATTTATAGCAGATTCCACCTCTGTTAAGGAGATGGGGGGTAGATAGGAGGGCACGATGATAATCCAGAAGGTGAAGTAAAGTGGCAGAATCTAGATAAGAAGACATTTCATTGATAGTTGGTGGGGATGGGCGTTGCCATATAAGGTAGAGTAGAATTATTCAAATACCAATGCTATATCTCTGGGAAGCATCTTCATGGAACCATCCGGGGCCATGATGGAGGAAATGACTCTTGAAGCCTCTAGCTTCCATAAATGGAGAGCGAGCAGCCGGCCCACCTTTTCACCCTGTTCTATGTATTTGGATTGGGTTCTTAATATTGAATATTCTGCTTTTTCCTGTAGGATGGTGGAATATTTATCTCGAAGAGACATCAAGGTCTGCAATATGTCTGGGGTGAAAGTGGGAGAGAGACACTGCTCTAGGGTGCGAATTTGAGCAAGCAAGGACAATGCTTCTGCTTCTCTATGATGTTTCCGGGTGGAGGCCAGACAGATAAACTCTCCTCATGGGGAAGCATTTTAAAGCACACCATTCATGATCTACCCTTGGTACCTTATTCTGATTAGATTGGGTGAGGGACTGGATAAGAGATGAAATTCTGGAAGCCATGTGGTCATCCTTAAGAAGCTGAGTATTTAATTTCCAAGTTGTAGCCCGTTGTAGGTTGGTATCAGGAGTAAGTACTGACTAAGCTACTGTATGGTCAGAGAGGAAATTGGGTTCTACAGCAGTATTACAAAGACTGGGGAGAAGAGAGCGACTGATAAGAATGTAGTCCAGTCTAGAAGAAGTGTGATGTACCATTGAATAGAAAGAGCAGGTACGGGACAATGAAGGTTTAAGAGGGATGTGAGGAAGTTCTATTTTACAGAAAGGGTGGTGGAGCCATGGAACAGTCTGCTAGCAGAGGTGATGGGCACCAAGACCTTACTGTAAATGGTCAAGCATGGCTGGGACAGAGTGAAGCGTTTGGTGGTTGCTTAAATCCGTAGCAGTAGGGAGGGTAGCAGGGGAGTGGTATGGGAGGGACAATATCTGTATGGACAAAGGGTCCCAGGGCAGATAGCGAACTCTGGGCAGATTAGATGGACCTTTGGTCTTTTTCTGCCATCATTGTCTCTATGTTTTTTATGTTAATGGGCCACCGCCTATGGCCAGGAGGTCAGACTGCACCCTTGTCAGGAGGTCTTTTGTGCAGTGCTTCAGGTTTCCTGTCTGATTTTTCATCTCCTCCACCATCCAGCCCCTACCTTTTATAACATTTATTGATGTCATCACTTCTTCCCGTGCCTTTGCAATTTAATTCCTCATCCCCCTGTGGCAGCTAGCAAGTTCTTCTCTGACCACGTAGGCATGTGCCAGGGCCATGACCTCCTCCTCAGAGAATATCTCCTCTTTCTCTGTTGTTCCTCTTCCAGCATCATACCTGTTGGAAAGGGGAGGATGGACAGCACTGGGCATTGTATGCATATAGCAGAGTATAGAGCACAGGTATTGTAGTGTTCCACACCATTGCTCCCTGGCTGGGACATATGCATGTCCTTGAAGGGCTGGGTGGAACACACAGTGAGCTGCCTGCATATCACAGACTGGAGTGCATGTGCAGATACCACTACAGGCAATTGTGAAAACAGCATAAACCCACTGCTATGAACATCTTTGTCCCTGTTTTCAGGCCATTCAGTATAGACTTACTTCTAGCTGCGTGCAGTACCTCTGTGGAAGTTATGTAGTGCTGTCTGCTACTTTTATATGCTCCAGGTGCAATTAGGCACACAAATGACTAAATAAATTCCAGTAATGGCTTGAAAATTGTGATTTGGGGCATGGGCTGCATAATTAGGTCATTTGCATGCAATGTTTCAATATTGCATTTTAGCACTGTGTGCTATCAAAATAGTGGAGCGCTATGGCCAGTGCAGCAATGGCCGTGACATTGCTCAACATCTGCTAATGTTATAGTGTTGCATGGTTGTTTGTGCTAGGACATTGTGCTATGCCATAGCACATGTGTGGCGCCGTGCTGCGCATGTGCACCATGCACCCAGGAAGCACATTGCCATTCACATGTGTCTCACACATCCCCAGCCTGGAATCCTGCTTAGTACTGTGCAGATTGATGCTAGCATTGCACAAATGTCAGATGTACAGTGCTAATGCCCAGTATACTCAGTAGAGCTTTGGCAGTCCAGGGAGCAGCTTTGGACATGAGACGAGTTGCAAAAACAAAGTACCATGTCTGACAGGCATTGCAGGGTCAGGAGAGCCAGAAAGAGGAGCTCAAGGCTGTGGAGCTGACCAATCTTGTTGAGTTAGGGCTGGACAGGGAAGAGCTGCTGCTGGGGGAAGGGTAGGCATCTGACAGGCCCAGGTGTGAGGTGTGGGCATCACCGGGGTGGTGCCCAAATCATAGGACAGGTATTGCTAGGACAGGAAACTGGTGCTATCATAGATATAGTGACCTGAACTGGAGGGAGCCACGGCAATTTCAGCAGCTTCAGGCCGTGGTCAGCAGTGGTATTGTGCCAAGGCCAGGTGAGTACAGCCAGCTGTATGTATTGTTTCTGTGGCCTCTGGGGTGCCAGTGCTGTTTCCATGCTACTGTATAAGACTGCTTTTTCAGTTTCTCTGAGAGAAAGGGCGAAATACCTATGTTTGCCTGATTGCGCTATTGCCTGTGGAAACTGATTTGCTGTATTGTCCTTGTCATTGAGGCAGAGGTCAGGAAGCATAGGAAAACCAGGAGCAGTTATAAAATTCACAAGTAGCATTTTATTATTTCCAATAACAATAAAATTAAAAAAAAATAAAAAAAATTGTTCAGGATAGCTATTTACTAAGGCAGAACAAACAAAAAACAAAGTCCTTCATCTGACAGACTCTCCAATACCAAACTTCAGTCTCTTCCCTAACAAAAGATTGCTGCTCTTTTATAATAAGTCTTTGCCTGGCAATTAACTGCTACACACTGAGCACATTAACAGACATCCTGTTTTTCTCAAAATACATTGCAGCTTCATCAGCTTCCTTCCTTGCAGGTGCAACAAAAGAGTACATGGTGATCCAGTAATGATCTCTTATTGACAGCTGTGCAAAAGAGTTCATAGAGGTCAAACTGCATTTCAGTATTAACCCCCTAAGTTCCAAATAACGTTTTGCATTCATTTCAACAGTATAACTATGTACATTTCCAAACTAAAGGATCTCAGGATCAGACATACTAGTTTCACATACACTTTTACATCTGCAGAAGAACAAGGAGGAAAAAAGACAGAAACAGCAAGAGAAGGCAGAGAGATAGCAGGTGCGGAGAATCATCTCACAAGAATATCTGACTGCACATTCAGATAGACAAGAGACAGAGAAGGAGAGAACTGAACAGATCCTTGCTTTTAACTCTTTGCATAAATGGGACAGGGCCTTATTCAACCCTGCCACAGTCCTATATAACTAATGCATGTCTAGGGGACCACAGTCCCTGTAGATGCTTCCATTTTCCTGTACAATACAGGAATCACTGTACTGTAGATCTGGGAGCCATGCTGTTTGCCATACTACCAAGGGCATACGATACCACACAGACATGATCACTGTATGCTACCAGCCGCTGTGTCAGGTTGGATGAATATGTCCTGTACCTTGGTGTGTACTTTTAGCCAGGGTGTTAGGTGTACTGAACAACATATTGCCACAGCCCAAGTCTGTTCCATGTATACTGTACATGGTATGTACTATAGTATGGGTGTAGGTATGCATACACAACATAATCCATGGCTTACAATTTTAGTAGAGTGGTTGTATCGGTCTAGGATCTGACATTGTGTTTAGTTACTCCAACTGTCTGATATCCACCCCTACTGTTGTGATGGAAAGATTACTATGCTTAGTTTGAATTGGACCTCATACTACTTGGATCCAATTGAGTAAGGTGGGATGTGCAAGGGTTTGGTTGACATGTAGGGGTAAGTTGGAAAAGGGTGAGGAGAAAGCAGCACAGGGCCACCAAACAAGGTTTTGCCTACACAGTGCTACTGCCTGGCTACAAAACTGGTATGTAGTGTTGATTTTGTGCCCAGTCCATGTTCTCACCTGTCAGTGTGCCATGGAATGGCTATGCATACCTCTCAAACAGGTCCATGCACCTTTCTGCCCATCTGTGCCCTGCACATGTGGCTACAGTGGCATAATACTGGTGTACAGGCTTGTGTAGTGTGGATGTTGCATGGTACTGTGCCACGTTGTGTGAAGCCTGTTACTGATCACATCACCTTTGTCCCCCTCCTCAGACAGGCTCCAGACAGAGCCAGATGGGCTGTACAGGAGCAGCAGGACAGAACTCAGGTGGCGGGGGAGGCCAGCCATGATAGTAAAAGCTGGCCATTGAGGGAGGGCGCATGGTCCTCTGACACGCATCCACGTAAGTACCTTCCATTGTGTGGTTCACAGTCTGTGAGAATACTCTGCCAGAGAAGGTGGTAGCCTGTAGCACAGTAGATGGTTTTAGAAGGTTTGCTAAGGAGAGGAGCGGTTGATACTATGCACGCCTGTGTCTGAAAAGTATTCTCAGGTTGCAGGGCTGCATAGTAAATTTTTGTTTAATAAAAAGTAAGCCATCTGTTGCCTAAGAAGTGCAGCCTTGCCAGTTCATCTTATTGTTCTCCCATTCTGGGTCCCTTTTTTGGCATTCTCTTTCTCACCTTGTGCAGGAAGAAAGTCCCAAGTAGATGGATGAGGACCGGAGCTGGGTCGGGTGAGAAGAGCCAGTTGGGAGGCTGATTGAGAATGGTGAACAGTGAAAACTGAAATCACACTGGAGGACCTACATTGCAAAATAAACTCCTGTACAAGCAGCAACCACAAAAGGAGAGTCTGATTTATCTGTCTACTGTTAATTTGCTTTCACAGCACTGTTTTTTATGTCTTAGATAGTTAAAATTTAAGACTTTAGAACTGGAAAGTCTATAGAACGTACAGGCTGATTTGGCTGATCTAGTGAGTTGTACGAAGTGCAGCACACCCGCATGTAGTATATTGTCTGTGTCAAATAGCAGATTGTATTATTTACCAGCTCTGTTTGATGTTTTAAACCTGATACTTATTATTTTTACTGTTTCATCTTTTTCCTGACCATTTAAAATTCCCGCCAAACCCACTTTTTTTAAGTCACATGACTTGTGGAGATTTATTGAGTAAGCTCCCCTAATCAGAAATCAGACACCAGATGCCTGGACCAGGAGATGGATGTGAGTGTAAAGAGTTAGCTATCTAACACAGTGTATGAGTATATGTTGCCTTTGAGGAGACTGCTCAGTGTGATGCTTGGCCAGCTGGTTATGATTTTTGGATAATATTTGTAATATAAAAATATAGTGTGTGATTGTCACAGTGCTTCCAAGGGTGCCCCCCCCCAAGGTTTCAGTGAAATGACATGATATATATGAAACCAGGAGATCTCTGTAATGTAATTAACTTCCTTGAGACATTGCATTTTATGGGCTTTTTTTTATGACCTGTTGCTTCTTTGAAGTGGAAACAAAATGGGACTTTATGAGTCTGCCAGAGGATAGAGATCATAAACTTTTATGGTATCTTAAGATGAAGAACATTTAATATCAACCGGTGTTAAAATGTTATAAAACCCCTTAGAAATGCCTGGGGAGAAGGAACTGGGGAATTAAATACTGTCATAATTTGGGAAATGAGTTTTTGCTGAAGTCACATTATTTAAAATACCTCCTGACAGGACAACATGTTAGTATTTTTTTTTATATTCTAAAAGGAGTAGCTAGATGACTCATAGAAGGGGTGTGGAGAGACACAGTTTAAACTATACTGTGTCTAAACTGTTTTGTGATATTCCATCTTGGGACTGTAGAAAGACACAGCTCTGTGATCTAACTTAGGCACTTAGAGAGGTAATACATTAGATAGAAAAAGTCTAACTGTATTGTGGTAGGAGTTTTTGTTTTGTATTTTGCCCTTGTTATTTTAAGTGACTGTATGCTCTTTAAGATAACATTCTGTATTTACATTTTTCATATTTTTATCATCTGTAGTAAAATACCTTTTATTTGAATGATACTGCCTGGGTGTGTCTTCAAAGTTCTTTTTGCATGTGATGTATATGTGGTTTAAGTTTGACAGCTGTTCTGGAGAGCTTGATGGTGTTACTAGACTGGGAAAAGGTAAAAATATACCTAAGGTCTTTTATAGAATTTTAAAGGTTCATTTTGGATAACTGACTAGGTGCCCTTAGGCAAAAGATATATTGCATCCCCCTGAAGAGAATATTATCTGAGCCTGTACATTTGGGTATGCTAGCATAAGGTTCACAGTTTGAATCCCCCAGAACTTGAGACCAAAGAGATTCAGACCCACAAACAGACAGGAGGGTTACCCTGCCTGTTACCTGTTCACATTACTGGCTCAGAGGTTGGCACTGTGGAAGCAGAGGACCTGACCTGCTGAATGCGTTTGTGACAGATTTGGTTAGCAGCAGTGGGATAAAATTGGTAACACAAGCTTTAACTGTTCAGTATGTCAGCTTAATACTGTACAACTCACTTGAAAAATAAGGCAGTGATTTATTTTTAAAAAGGAACTATATCATTTTGCTTACAGTCAAGTTCCTACCTGTTTTATTTTTTTTTTCTAAAGTGCAAGTTAGAGTAGCCATAGTTAGGGAAGAAGATGGCTTCCAACTACAGTGGGTACACTGCAGACTACTTGAGGCAGTTGTGCCAGGACAGAGGAGTCCTGCATGAGGCGAGAGCTACCAAGCAGAACCTCATGGATGCCCTGATGGCAACAGATGCCCAGAACATCGAGTCACAGACTGTGACTGTAAAGGACCAAACCTTGGGCATGGAGGGGCTAGCGGCCAGTGCAGTGTCCAGATCTGGTGAGGAAGGCAGAGAGGCCAGTGCAAGTAAAGGGCCACAGCAGCAGGGGAAGGTCACAAGTATGCTGGAGCCAGAAGCAATCAAGCTGCAGATTGAGTTGCGCAGAATGGAGCTGGAGTTCCAGAGAGAAGAGAAGAGAAGTGAGAGCAGCGAGCTGCAGAGGAGAAGAGGGAGTGAGAACACTGACAGGTGGACCGTGGGGAGAGTGAGAGCCAGAGGCGACATGAACTGGAGAAGCTACAACTCCAACCACCAGCACCAGAGCAGGTAAGTGGATTGGATTTAACTGGAACTACAGGACTGGGTTACAAACTAAATTCCAAATTGATAGCTGAATTTAAAGATGGGGAGGATATAGATGCCTTTTTAAATTCCTTTGAAAAAGTTTGTATTCAGGCAAATATTCCTAGAGGGTCCTGGAGCTTCCAGCTATTCCTGCTACTTACCGGGAAAGCTCGGGATGCATTGGGTCACATGGACAATGAGGACAGTAATGATTACAGCAAACTTAAAGCTACACTTTTAAAAAAGTTTGATTTAACTGCAGAAGCATGCAGAGCTAAATTCCGTAAGCTCAGAATCCCTGATATGAGTTATGAGGAGCTAGCCACGAAACAATGTCAGTGTTTGAAACGTTGATGGGAGGGAACTGAAGCAAACTCTGTAGATAAAATTGAAAATGCTATTTTGTTAGAACAGTTTTTTTTGGGCATGCCCAGCACAGCTGAAAACTTGACTGGAGGACTGAGATCCCAAAACAGTGCAAGAGGCTGCTGAACTCTCAGACTGCTATGCCAAGAGCAGACCTGCTCTGAGAGAGAATGGGTGGGTGTGGCAGTACAGATAGGGAAAAACACACCTTCAGGGCAGCTAAAAACCTCACTGCCTCCACCAAAACCAGTTAGCCCCAGGTTTCAAAGAAAAGAGATCTCTGAGAAAAGAAACGAATGTTGGGTTTGTAAAGAAACTGGGCATATTGCCAGACAGTGTCCAAAAAGGATAAGCGATATGCAACATGGGGCTAGGAAAGAAGTGGGTTGTTTGTGTGTCCCTGGAAGCATGACTGTGAACATGAGGGAACACATGCACCCAGTCACAGTGAATGGTGTACACATACAAGGGTTAAGGGACACAGGGGCATCCCTGACATTGGTAAAAGAGGATATGGTAGAGCCTGGTCAGCTTATATCCAATGAATTTGTAACTGTACAAGACTTTACTGGTGAGGAGAAAACATTGCCCCTCACTAGTGTTCTCCTAGACTGGGGTGAAACTGGGGGAACTGTGCAACAGGTGGCTGTAGACAAAATGTTAACAGTTGACGTCATCCTTGGCAACAATAACAAACATGGGATGGTGTGTGCAGTTACCCGTAGCCAAGCGGCAAGGGAAAATTGTAGTTCCCTGGACCCCACAGAAGCCATTGTGGAAACCATTGGGAGGCTGGTTCCCCAGCCTGTGTCTCCTGATATGGAGACTAATGAAAAGGGGAAGAAATTTACCTAGCAGCAGTTAACCACACAGCTATGGAGGGTTACTCCAAAAAAGGAGGAGTGACCCATTGTCAGAGGGTTAGGGATGACAGTGATCCTGAGTGCCCTGACGCTAGTGCAAGGGACCCTAGTTTAGAGACTGAAGGGGAATTGTCCCATACCTTGGGAATGTGTAAGTAGTTTGCAGCTGCTCAGAAACGTGACCGTAGTCTAGAGAAGCTGAGGGCTTGGGCAGACTCTGACAGAGCACAGGGAGGTGATGGTAAACATAAAGTTTATTGGGAAAATGAACTGATGTATACTCAGGATGTGAAGACAGAGGGAGGAGTGATAAGCAGGCAGCTTGTCATTCCCCAGGGGTATCTTGTGCAGTTGCTCAAGATTGCACATGATATGCCCTTGTCTGGTCATCTGGGAATCATGCGCAGTATGCAGCAGTTGGCCCAGAATTTCTATTGGCCCAACTTCACCCAGCATGTGAAGGAGTATTGCAGGTCTGGTCACCAGTGTCAAGAAATATGGAAAGCAGGTAAGAAAACCCAAGCCACCCTAATTCCATTGCCCATAGTGAAGGAGCCATTCCAGAGGGTGGGAATGGATATTGTGGGGCCTTTAAATACTCCCAGTTCCTCCGGGAAGAGGTTCATCCTGACTGTGGTGGATTATGCCACCTGGTACCCTGAGGCAGTCACCCTATCCTCACTGAGGACAGAAAAAGTGGCAGAAGCCTTACTTGGGATTTTCTCCTGTGTTGGGTTTCTGCAGGAAGTTATCGCCGATCGAGGGAGTTCCATCATGTTGGACCTGATAAAATGTTTGTGGGAGAAGTGTGGGACGGTGCAGAGGTGCACGACACCTTATCACCCACAAGCCAATGGGCTTGTGGAAAGATTTAACAGTACCCTGAAGTCAATGCTCCAAGTGTTTGCTGAACAGTATGGGAGGGACTGGGAGAAATACCATCCCCATCTGTTGTTTGCATACAGGGAGGTGCCCCAAGAGACAACAGGATTTTCCCCTTTTGAGCTCTTATATGGACGCCGGGTATGTGGGCCCCTAGACTTGATCTGGGAGGACTGGGAAGGCAAGCATGCCACCCAGGGAACACCCATAGTGGATTACGTCCTTAGGTTTAGAGAAAGGCTGAAGGAGCTTATGGGGACAGCCCAGAGCAGCCTAGCAGCTGCCAAACAGAAACAAAAAGTGTGGTACAACCGCAGAGCCAGAGCTCGCTCATACATGGTGGATCAGAAAGTCATGGTCCTTATTCTGGTCTGGAAAGACAAGCTGCAGGCTCAGTGGGCCAGACCGTACAAAGTAGTTAGAAAGGTAAATGACGTGAACTATATCATAGAGTTACCTGACAGAAGACAGACAGAAAGAATGTACCATGTCAACATGATGAAGCCATATGCTAATAGGGCTGACATGGTGTTTGCAGTATGTAATCCTGGGGAAGGGACAGACGAAGGAGACCTCCTTCTGGACTTTCTGGAAGAAAGCAAGTGGGAGTCCTCTGTGGAGGCAGTTAAACTGTCACCCTAGCTGGCCCCAGAAAAGATCCAGGAAGTAAGGGAGGTTTTAGCAGACTTTTCCCCACTGTTTAGTGCCAAGCCTGGATTAACCCCCTAAGCAACACACAATGTAGAGACAGGGACACAGACTCCCATACAGCGACAGCATACTGGGTATCAGAGGCTGCCCAAATGGACATTAGGAAGGAGGTGGAGGAAATGCTGGATTTAGGGGTAATCCAAAGATCCCACATCCTCTGGGCCTCACCTGTAGTCTTTGTGCCCAAGCCAGATGGCTCTACTCCTTTCTGTGTGGACTATCATGGACTGAATGCAGTCACAAAGTCAGACACCCACCTGATGCCCCTAACAGATGAACTCCTGACAAGTTGGGAGGGGCGACATACCTTACGACTGTTGACCTGACAAAGGGGTATTAGCAGGTAGAGTTAACTGACAGAGCTAGGGAGAGGTCAGCCTTCATCACTCTGATAGGCTTATTTGAATTTAAAGTAATGCCTTTCAGAATGAAGAACGCCCCAGCCACTTTCCAAAGTTGGTGAACCAGGTGTTAAATGGTGCTGAGGAGTACGCCGTGGTGTACCTGGATGACATCTTTAATACTAGCTGAGAGGAACACCTGTCCCACCTTAGGGAAGTGCTGGGCAGGATACAGAGGGCTGGGCTCACTGTCAAAGCTGAGAAGTGCCAGGTGGCCATGGCTGAAGTGCATGTTGTAGGCCGGGGACAGCTCCGTCCTAACCAAGTAAAAATGCAGGTGATCAAGGCATGGCCCAGACCAGAAATGCAGAAGTAGGTTAGGAGTTTTCTAGGGACAGCAGGGCACTATAGAAAATTTGTACCCAATTACGGTGCCCTGGCTGCTCCCCTATCTGACCTAGTAAAGAAAAAGATGTCTAAGAAAATTACCTGGGAATCAGTCTGTGAAAAAGCCTTTACCAGACTGAAGGAGACACTGCAGTGCTCCTGTATTGACAAGTCCTGACTATAGCAGACCCTTTATAGTCCAGACTGATGCCTCAGATGTGGGTATTGGGGCAGTACTGAGTCAGACATCAAACCAAGGGAAAGATCACCCTGTAGTGTACCTGAGTAAAAAGTTACTTCCCAGGGAGCAGGCTTACTCTACTGTGGAAAAAGAGTGTCTTGCCATAGTGAGGGCCCTAAAGAAGTCAGAGCCATACTTATATAGGCAGAATTTTTAAGTACACACTGACCACAACCCCCTGGTTTGGCTGACACAAATGGGAAAAACAAATGGTAGACTGTTAAGATGGAGTCTTGCCTTGCAAGGGTATGACATGACGATCTTACATAGGGCTGGAGCAACCAATCAGAACACAGATGGCTTATCGCGTCTATATGAGGAGTGAACTGACTTGGGAAGCTCATCCCATGCAGGGGATAGAGCCCCCAAATTCAGTCTAGGTGGGGAAGACTGTGACACTTGGCCAGCTGGTTATGATTGTTGGATGTTATTTGTAATATAAAAATACAGTGTGTGATTGTCACAGTGCTTCCATGGGTACCCCACCCCCCCAGGTATCAGTGAAATGACATGATATATATTAAACGAGGAGATCTCTGTAATGTAATTAACTTCCTTGAGACATTGCATTTTATGGACTTTTTGTATGACCTTTTGCTTCTTTGAAGTGGAAATGAAATGAGACTTTATGAGTCTGTCAGAGGATGGAGATCATAAACTTTTATGATGTCTTAAGAGGAAGGACATTTTAAATCAGCTGGTGTTAAAAAGCTATAAACCCCCTTTGAAATGCCTTGGGAGAAGGAAGTAGGAAATTTAGTACCCCACCCCCCAAGGTATCAGTGAAATGACATTATATATATTAAACAAGGAGATCTCTGTAATGTAATTAACTTCCTTGAGACATTGCATTTTATGGACTTTTTTTATGACCTTTTGCTTCTTTGAAGTGGAAATGAAATGGGACTTTATGAGTCTGTCAGAGGATGGAGATCATAAACTTTTATGACGTCTTAAGAGGAAGGACATTTTAAATCAGCTGGTGTTAAAAAGCTATAAACCCCCTTTGAAATGCCTTGGGAGAAGAAAGTAGGAAATTTAATACTGTCATAATTTGGGAAATGAGTTTTTGCTGAAGTCACATTATTTAAACTACCTGCTGACAGGACATTATGTTTGTATTTTTTTTATATTCTAAAAGGAGGAGCTAGATGACTCATAGAAGGGGTGTGCAGAGACACAGTTTAAACTATACTGTATCTAAGCTGTTTTGTGATATTCATCTTGGGACTGAAGAAAGACACAGCTCTGTGATCTAACTTAGGCACTTAAAGAGGTAATACATTAGATAGAAAAAGTCTAACTGTATTGTGGTAGGAGTTTTGTTTTGTATTTTGCCCTTGTTATTTTAAGTGACTGTATGCACTTTAATATAGCATTCAGTGTTTACATTTTTCATATTTTTATCATCTTTAGTAAATCTCTCTTTGAAAGATACTGCCTGGGTGTGTCTTCATAGATCTTTTTGCATGTGATGTATACGTGGTTTAAGTTTGACAGCTGTTCTGGAGAGCTTGATGGTGTTACTAGACTGGGAAAAGGTAAGACTATACCTAAGGTCTTTTATAGAGTTTTAAAGGGTTCATTTTCGATACCTGGTTAGGTGCTCTTAGGCAAAAGACATATTGCAACCCCCCGAAGAGAATATTATCTGAGCCTGTACATTTGGGTATGCTAGCATAAGGTTCACAGTCTGAATCTCTCCAGAACTTGAGACCAAAGGTGATTCAGACCCACAAGGAGACAGGAGGGTTACCCTGTCTGTTACCTGTTCACATTACTGCGCTTGGAGGTTGGCACTATGGGACCAGTGGGCCTGACCTGCTGAGTGCGTTTGTGACACTCAGCACAAAAATGTTTCCAAATTACAGCTCCGTTATCTGATTTTTATGCTTTTTGTGATGCATTGTGATGCATTGCAGTCTGTTTTAAGCCGCTGAATCTGTAAGGTTGACATTGTCTATATATTGCCGCCGCTGTTTTGCGTGCTCAGACTCCTGATATTTGTTCAACTCCTCTGAAGGGTGGAGATTTTTTAGAAGCATCAAGAAGAGAGTAAAAGTGGGTAATGAAGAAATTTGTTATGTGGAGGTTTTTAGGCCTTATGGTCAGTGTGAAAGTGTGGCTCTGTTAAACAAATCTTCCTATAGACTTGTTTCATGTACTATGGTTTAGAATTTAATTATTGTTTATAAGATGTTATGAAAAATTTTAAGTCTTAGACAGTGAGCTCTTTCTGTTCTTTTTTTTTTTTGTATATTTTTCTTTCTGGTTTCTCCATGAGTCATGTTTTGGCCCTTCTTTTCTCCTAGTGTACAACTTGGCCAAGGGGGAGCTATATTCTGGTAGCTGTTTCAGCGGGTGCTGGTCAGCACAAATACCTGCAAGTTTTCCAACTATTGGGCCACATGCACTGAGGACAAGCATTCAAGCATCCAACTTCAGGCAGGGGGATTGATTGGTCAGAAGTTTGGGATTTATCCAACAGGAACAAGACTTGGATAAGTATTGTTTTATACTCCTTTCTGAACAAAATACTACAAAGAGAAAGGAGGAATAAGAAGTTAAAGAATAAGGGCCATACTTTTTTACTTGTGTACTTTGTGTTATATTGGGAAAATTGAACATTTAAAAAAAATAACCTCCTTTATTGGGAGGTATTGGGACTTTTAAGAGTTTATTTGAACTGAAGGCACAATGTAGGCTATAGCCCTTAATGTAACTGAGGTACTTTTACCCATCATATCTAGTTTATTTTATTGTGGTTGCTAGCCTGTAAAGCAGAAAGCAGAAAGCAGCTAACTAAAAGAAGGTACAATTTTCTTACTAATTTAACACTTCTATCTCAGCAGAAATCAGTGTCTGTTGAGATTAAGCAGACAGATACTTTATTAGAAGTAAAAGGGGTCTTATTTAGGGTTAAAAAAGAAAGAAAGTCAGTGTGTGAAGGGTACTGTATCAACTTACTTTGCTAAATCAGTAGGAGGAGAAAGAGAGAGAGCTTAATTGGGGGTGTGGCTTAGACAATATAAAAGCAGGTGACTCCAATTACAACTTCTTGCTGCTAGACTTTTTTCTTTCTAATTGCCCTCCATCCCACCCACCCTAAGCCAGTTCTACTTTTATAGCCACTGGATTTGACTGACAACAGGAACTTTCTGTTTGGCAGTAGGAAGGGAAGGATTATAGAGAAATATTAGTTTTGTCAACCCTAAAGGAAAAAAGTAGCTCGCTCCCTCCCCCAGCTGCTGGTGGTCTAACTCTGAGCAAGAAAGAAGGAGCTACTGAAGAATATAGGAAGTTGCTGTCCCAGAACAGGAAGGGTGAGAGTTGTAAGGAGAGGAGAGAGAAAGCATACAGAGAAACAGGAGAGGGGACACAAAATAAGACATGATAGGAGTGGTGCAGTGCAATGTCTGTGGGTCAGCAGTGTTCTGGAAGACATTCTGGAGGCTGCGATGCTGCCCTATTTGCAGGCACCTCTCTGGTCTGAAGGAGGAGGTTGCCTGTATCCAGGCTGACCTGTCTAGGATTTGTGAAGCTTCCTCCCCCACCCAGAGACCACCAGGGCCAATGCCACTACCTCAGAGGTTGCCAAGAAAGAGGAGAGGCTGGACCAGGGTGGGCTCAGGGAGGGAAAGGGTGGTGGAACAGAGTTGCATCCCTCCAGCTGTGCCTCTCCACAATTTATACACTCTTCTGGTGGATAGTGGTTCCTCTAAGGAGGCACCTGTAGTGGATACCAAGGAGGATGCTGGGAATCTTCACAAAGAAGACCCACAGGAGGGTGGCATGGAACCCCACAGGGGAAGGAAACAACTCCTGATGGGGGACTCAATCATTAGGGGGGCAGAAGTGGGGAAGGAAGGGGAGAGGGAGGTAAGGTGCCTGCCTGGTGCCATGGCTTGGAAGGACAGGCGAGATCCACAGGATCGTGGGAGCAGCTGCATGAGAGAGGGAGCTGGATGTCATTTTCCACCTAGGGACAAATGACCTGGCTAGGAATGGGATCAGAGCAGTGCAAGAGGAGTTTGTAAAGTTGGGGAGGGGCCTTAGACAAGTAGCGCATATGGTAACCTTCTCGGAGGTGCTGCCTGTCTATGGCAAGGATGGTGCTAGGATACTCCTCACCAGGGAATTCAATGACTGGTTGAAAAACTGGTGTGGAGCTCAGGGCTTTGGCTTCATTGGGGACTGGGGAGCCACCTGGAGGTATGCAGACCTATACTGGTGCGATGGTCTGCATCTGTCTGGGGGGGGGGACCAGGATCCTAGGTAAGAGGTTTAAATGCTTCACTGGCAAGCATTTAAACTTGCCAAGGGGGGAGGCACTGAAAAGGAGCAGGGAAATCCCAGCCTCCCCCCACAAAACATGGTAATTAGTGAGGTAAACACCAAGGTAGAGAAGTCATTAGGGAGCAGGACAGAGGTAAATGTAAAAAAAGGCAAAGGCAGTAAGGACAGAGATAGGGCTAAAAGGGTAAGGCCATCAAAAGTGGAGGGTGATGAGTACCAATGCCCATAGTCTGTGTAACAAGCTCCCTGAACTAGTGGCCTTGATGGAAGAGGGTTGCCTGGATATTGTGGCAGTCACAGAAACATGGTACACAGAGAACCATGACTGGGATGTCAACATACCAGGATACACAATCTGCAGAAGGGACAGGAAGGGTAAAAGAGGAGGAGGAGTAGCTCTCTATGTAAAGGAAGGGATCAAAGCAACAGAACTAAAGAGTAAACAGGGAGCAGATGAGGCACTCTGGGTCACCAGGGAGACAGGAAATGGCACCACAATCTGCATGGGGGTTGTATACAGACCCCCAACTCAGGGGGAAGGAATGGACAAGGAAATGATAGAAGGCATCCTTATAATGGCAGAAAAAGGAGAGATATTGTTGATGGGGGACCTGAATATGCCAGATGTTAACTGGAGCACCTTTGCTGCAGGCACATCCAAGAACAGGGTCATTCTTGATGCCCTACAGGGGGCATGCCTCAGACAGCTAGTATTGGAACCCACTCGGGAGGGAGCAATCTTAGACCTGGTACTCTCAAATGGGGACGGAGAAAGAATCTCAGATTTAGAAGTGGGTAGCCATCTGGGAACAAGCGACCACCAAACAGTGTGGTTCACGATAAACACAGCCATACAATCAAGCCATACAAAAGCAAGAGTATTGGACTTTAGGAGGGCTGACTTTGGGAAAATAAGAGAGTGCCTCAGAAAAGCACTAGCAAACAGGCAAGAAGGAGGGGTGGAGGAACAATGGGGAGTAATCAAAACAGCCATCACAGAGGCAACAAGCCTTTGTGTAAAGCAAATCAACAAAACACAATGAAGGAAAAAAACACTATGGTTCTTAAATGAGATGGTAGGGAAGGTCAAGGAGAAAAGGATAGCATTCAGGAAATATAAGGAAACACAGAAGGAGCAGGACAGAGAACTTTATCAGTTAAAGCAGAAAGAGGCAGGGAAGGCAGTCAGAATAGCAAAGGCCCAAACCGAGGAAAAGATAGCCAACTCTGTTAAGAAGGGAGATAAGACCTTTTATAGGTATATTAGGGAGTGAAGAAAGACCAAAGAAGGGATACTGAGGCTTAATAAAGGGGAGGGAATGTGGGCAGAGGGTGACAATGAAAAGCAGGGATACTGAATGAATATTTCTGCTCAGTATTCACAAAGGAAGCGGAGGGGGAGGAACCTAAACCAAACAAGAGAAACACTTTGAAGACGGGGGTCAATACCAGTCCATTTACAGAAGAAAGGATTCTGAAAGAACTAATAAAATTGAAGGTGGACAAAGCAATGGGGCCTGATGGGATTCACCCAAGAATTCTAAAAGAACTAAGGGTAGAACTAGTGATACCGCTGACTACTCGCTTTAAAAAATCATGAGAGGGTGGGGTGGCACCTGAGGACTGGAGGAGGGCAGATGTGATTCCTTTTCACAAAAGTGGGGGCAGGACAGAGGCCGGAAACTACAGACCAGTTAGTTTGACCTCAGTGGTAAGAAAAATGATGGAATCACTTCTGAAGGAAAGAATTGTTGAGTACCTAGAGGCCAGTGGGGCACAGGACCCAAGGCAGCATGGATTCACAATGGGAAGGTCATGTCAGACTAATCTAATAAATTTCTTTGACTGGGCGACAAAAGTAGTAGACCAGGAAGGCACTGTGGACATGACCTACCTAGAATTTAGCAAGGCATTTAATACAGTCCCACACAAAAGTTTAATATACAAGTTAGCCAGCCTTGGAGTGGGCTCCAAGCTGGTAGCCTGGATAAAAAATTGGCTAGACAAAAAGGACACAAAAAAGTAGTCATAAACGGAGTCCACAGTGAAGAAAAGAGGGTTACTAGCGGGGTACCACAGGGTTCAGAACTGGGACCGGTCCTTTTTAATGTCTTTATAAGTGACATTGCAGAGGAACTGGAAGGAAAAGTATGTCTCTTTGCAGATGAAACAAAGATCGACAACAGGGTTCATACACAAGATGGAGTGGAAAGGATGAGAAGGAACTTGGCAAGATTGGAGGAATGGTCAAATGTAGGGCAGCTCAGATTCATTGCAAAGAAGTGCAAGGTAATGCACCTAGGAAACAAAAACCGAGGGGAAGAGTACACAATGGGGGGTGAGATACTGACAATAGTAAAATTGGAAAGGGACCTAGGGGTAATTATATCAGATGATCTAAAGGTGGGCAAGCAATGTGAGAAGGTAGTAAGGAAGGCTGGGGGAATACTGGGATGCATAGGGAGAGGCATCAATAGTAGAAAACAGGAAGTTGTTATCCCTCTGTACAGACAGTTGGTGAGACCCCATCTGGAGTACTGTGTGCAGTTCTGGAGACCCCATCTCCGCAAAGACATAAACAGAGTGGAGGCTGTCCAGAGGAGCAACCAAAATGGTGCAGGGTCTGCACCAGAAGACTATCTGAAGAAGAACTGAAGAAGCTTACTACGTATACCCTTGAGGAAAGAAGGGAGAGAGGGGACATGATAGAAACTTTCAAGTACCTCAAGGGAATCAACAAAGTCCAAGAGGGTAGCATCTTTCAGAAAAAGAGATGTGCAAGAACAAGGGGGCACAATTTGAAGATAGAGGGGGGATGGCTCAGAGGTAATGTGAGGAAGTATTTTTTCATGGAGAGAGTTGTGGATGCATGGAACAGCCTCCCTGAGGAAGTCGTGGAGTCAAGTACAGTGGGGGAATTCAAGAATGCATGGGACAGACATAAGGCAGTCCTAGAGGGGGGGTAGGAGGAAGTAAGCTGTTGGTTAACTAGGATCTGCAGCTTACTGTATCTGTTAGGTAGGAAAATGGGCAGACTAGATGGGCCAAGCGGTCCTTATCTGCTGTCAGATTCTATGTTTCTATGTGGTGACTATCTGTTTCTATAATTCTGGTTAGTTTTTAAATTCTTGAAGTGCAATATGGTGCAAATCAGGAGGCAGGTAGCAGTCAGCGATAACCTGTGTTCTGTCACCACATTACAACATATGAGCAAAGAAAGCTGTGTCATCATGGAAGTGGAGAGCAATTCTAAATCAAAACATAACAAAACAAGCATTTGTCAGTGCTGAATGTTTGCTTGCTGGTATTAGTATTGGAAATGCAGGAGTCAGACAGATGCAGAATAGGAATGGCAGTGAAGTATTGAACTTCACATGAACCCCACCTCCATCCTGTAGAGATGAACAGGATTTGGGGAAGTGTTTGGATCGTCACCTATGACGGTCAAGCCATGGCATCCTCACCCTATTCTGCAGACATTGACACATGTTGAGGTGTGCCTTAGGGTGTTTGGGTTTACAGTCACCCCATTCCATAAGGACATACAGTGAAATGGGTGCAGCATAGGAGAGTGGGGTGAAATCTTGGGCCAAAGAGTAAAAGGTACACCTCGATGCCTGTCAGTGGCTGGGGGATGGTGGTGGGATGGCATGAGCAGTACAGTCGGCAATCCAAAGGCACACCCCGATGCCTGTCTGTCTATACAGGGTAGGACATTATGGTTAGAAACCCTAATGCCTGGGGCGTTTGTTGGTTTTACAGTACAAATTTTCAATATGGCCTTTTTGTGACCCCACCTCAGGAAAGCATTTGGGACCTTTTCTCATGAAGAGTGGCAGTGTGATTTTGTTAATTTGTCCTGAAAACTGAGTTCCAACAGTGACAGTGCCATTCTGCGTCACATGTACGAAAACACAGATCGGGCAGGATGAGAAGAATGACAGCTGTAGCTTCCATAGGAAGATATGAAGAGATGGCAATGTTGAAAATCTGTAGTGGGAAGATTAAAAATGCTCGCACTTCCGAGCATACGTGGAAACTGCACAACGAATGTGCGTAACACAGTCACTTTATGGAGTTTTGTCACCAGATTTTCAACCTAGGCATTTTACGACCTATGCTCATGAACAGTATCACTGTGATTTTCTTAATGTGTCCCGAGCACTGATTTCCCACAGCAGCCACGGTATTCTGCACCAGAACTGCAAAAACACATTTTGACCAGGATATGAAAAATGACAACTGTACTGTTCATAAGGAGGTGTGGAAAAATGGCAATGTTGAAAATCTGGAGTTAAAATATTACAAATGTGCAAAGTTATGATCGTGCATGGAAACTGCACAATGCATGCTCGTAACATAGTCATTTTATGGACTTTCATTACCAAATTTTCAACATAGGCATTTTAGTACCTCTGCCAATGAACAGTGTCAGTGTGATTTTTTTTTTATGTGTCCCGAACAGTGATTTCCCACAGCAACTGCGCTGTTCTGCACCAGAAGTGCGAAAACACATTTCGGCCAAGATGTCAAAAATGACAGCTGTACTGTTCATAAGGAAGTGCAGAAAAATGACAATGTTGAAAATATGGAGTGAAAATATTGCAAATGTGCAAAGTAATGAGCATACATGGAAACGGCGCAACACACGCTTGTAACACATTAATTTTATGGACTTTTGTCACCAAATTTTCAACATAGACATTTTAGGACCTCTGCTAATGAACAGCATCTGTGTGATTTTCCGAATGTGTCCCAAAATATGGATTTCATACAGCGAGTGCACTGTTCTGCGCCGGAAGTGCAAAAACACATTTCGGGCCAGGCTGTGAAAAATGACAGCTGCACTGTTCATAAGGAGATACATAAAAATACCAATGTTGAAAATCTGGAGTGAAAATATTGCAAATTTGTGATGTTACGAGCGTGCGTAGCAACTGCACAAAGCACGCTCGTAAAACAGTCATTTTTTTGATTTTCCCACCAGATTTGCAACATAGACTTTTTGAGAGCCCATCTCATGAACACTGACACTGTCGTTTTGTTAATCGATCCCGAAAGGTGATTCCACGCAGTTACCATGAAATCACCTTTTGGGGCTGATTAACACCATGGCAGTGAAAGGATTCATGAGGAGGGGTCCCAAAAACTCCATGTTGAAAATTTGGTGCCAAAATTCCGGAAAATGCCTGAGATATGCATCAAAGTTGAAAAAACCCTATTTATTCCATTATACAGCTTACCGGCATTTCCTCAGTTTGCGGTCGGCTTTGAAGAGTGCAGACGTGTTCCCAGTCCACCGAAGATCGTCGCCCAGACTCTGGAGGTAAGTATGGGGTGAGGGGAGGTGGGAGGCAAGGTGCACAGTGGGTGGGTGCGGGTTGGGGGGCAGGGAGACCGCCGAGGGACCATTTCCTTCTTTACAGGAAAAAAAGCACACATCACAAGACAGTTTTGTTTTACAGGGACATTTATCTGAACGCTTGGCATGCTAGGGTGGGCTCCCTAGCATGCCTACCTAGTATTTTGCCGGGGTGACTGCAGCCGACGGGGATTGGGCACCCCTGGCACAAAACATAGGTTTTTGTGTGGGGGGACTTCTGCCAGTGGGAGTGGGCCTCTGCCGGCACATCCAAAACTCAGCAGACTGAAGCCGCAGGGATTGGGGCCCCGCCAGCAAACAAAGACAGTTTGGGGGGGCACATGCTACCAAGGGGGATTGGGCACCCCCTTGGCATGGGGGCTGCATAATACTGTTTATAAACATGGCGGCAAGCTGCCCGCCATTTTCACAAACAGAATTAGGCTAGCTCCCTCATTGCAGCAGAATTCCTGACACTGCAATGACGAGGCGGCCCCTGATTGCTGTGGCAAAAATGTTTGTACTTGGTGCACTTTTGGAGACCAGTGTCACTGGCACACTGTGCCTCCATTGGTCCACCACTGCCAAGCCCCAAAATGCAGTGCCTCCCTTGGCTGTAACAGTGCCATGCCTCCACAACCCACTTCTCTCCTAAGCTGCCACATAGTGTTTCTTGCATATGCGTGCAAGCAAACATAAAAATTGGGGAAAAAAGCAAAGAATTACTATAAATAAAGAAAAAAATAATCCCTATAACACCAGAAGAAAAAAAAACAAAGTTGCAAAGCACCAAAGTAGGGAAACCGTCTAAGAATAATTATCACTTTACTTTTATTACTACTCAGAATGCCATCCAAGTTGACAGCAAAGAAATTATAGAAACTTATGAAATTAAAGAGAATGATGCAGCTCATTACATTAGTGATACAAGATTATAAATTAGCCCAAATGTATTTGGGATGAGCTGTACTTCAACACCTAATTGTTTAATTGCTCAGACTGAGACCAAACGACCAATAAAGGGTCCTAAATTAATAAACAAGGATCCGTCTGTTAAACTGATGGCAGAATCTGCATCTGAATGTTCCATCTCTTTAGACTTTTCCCCAGACTAATTTAGTGAATCAGCTCAGAAGTTAACATGGCACTCTGATCTTCGAAGTATTGCCAACGATTTACAAAATACTATCAATGGACTGAAACAAATTGGTGTACCAGTAAGAACTACAGGGGTTCCTGATCAGGACTGGGACTATCAGGGAACACAGAAACAATATGTGAGTGAATTTCTTCATACCTACCCATTTGGTATAAGTGATGAACTAAGAAAATGTATGTCTAACACACACATATAGCACATTCACTAATTGTGGAACAGTTAGTCAATTTCAGACATGAAATGGATGCTATTAAAGAAAATATAACAATCAATAGGTTCAGGTTAGAGGATATTCTAACAAAAGTAGGGGAACTTCTTCCACAGGAAGGTTCTCCTTCCATTCTTCCTGATATCCCTATAAAAACAGGCCTGGTTTTTCTTCGATTAGTGAACTCCCTGACAGGACACATAAATCAAGAGTGAAGAAAACAAAAATTTAAAATAAACGCAAAAATAAACAAAAAGGGCTGATGGAGCAGAAAAAGGATCAGATCATCAGCAAACAGATAACTGAGGATAAAGTACTACAAATGCCCAGAAAAACTATAGAACTCCAGCAAATTCCTCTGGAACTGGAGGACGGTATGTTACTACAACGTCCATCAGAGGAGAATCTAGATGAAGGCAATAAATATACAGAACCTTGTAGAAAGCCATTGAAATTAGACTGTCTTGTAGAGCAACTCGATCATGTCAACAAAGAGCTGAAAGCGTTCACGGAGGAATGGACAGTAGCTAATGATACTAAACAAGCTGCACAGAATGATGTTTTAACAAAGGATTCTCAGTCTAGAACAGACAAGATTGACCTATTGCCTTGTGGGATCCTGAGTCTATATGGGTATAAAATCTCAGAGCAGACTATTTCTGCAACCAGTGGAGAAAAGATTGTGAATCTTTTAAGGGCAGCAACTGGTACTGACTTAAAGGGGCAGATGTAGCCCAAATGTGGAAAGATAAAGATTGTTGTGGTGTTGACTGTAATTTTAATTTTTGCTTGGAACCAAGAATAGCAAACCAAGCCTGGATGAACAATGAAGCTCTCAAGAAAGATTGTGTACTGTGGGTGTTCAGTTGAATTTGCAAACAGGGAGGCTGTAAATAATTCAATTAGGCATAGTTTACAAGAAAGAAAGATTAGTATTTTTGGCCTTAAAGCCATTCCAAATGAGACTCGAGGGAAGCTCAAAAATGTGCTAAACAATTCGTTTATGCATACTTTAAAGTTACCAACTCTCGACACAAAAATTACGAAAGTCTTTAGAAATAAAAATGATACCAACAATGGGTGAGTGGATGTCATTATTTTGGGAAATGACTTGGCTGAACTATTTTGCAAAAAGCTCCTTTATTAGATAAAGTCAGAGTACACATTGTTGAAGTCGCTTTAATTGATAACATTGGTGAGTACAATAAAAAAGAAGAGAAGGCAGCAAGTCAGGATAGAGAGTTAAGTACCTTTTTTTATTTATGGATTAAAGAGAACTACTAGTGAGGACCACTATAGACTAAAAACTATAGTAAAAGATTTGCTTGAACAACTACTTAACATCTCCATTGAAAAACAAGATGCATTCATTGTAATCTGCTTAGGAAATGGTCAAGACTGTGATCAAGTTCAGGTGACTACAACTTTATTTAAGTTTATACAACAAAATCATGGAAAACATCGGACTGTTAGATACATTAGGATTATATGTAGTCACAGAAACACCAAAACAATCAAGACCATCAATTGGTGATGAATCTACCTATAAGTTGAACACAGTAGGAATCCAAAATAGAAGCATTGTTTTTGAAGAAATTTACAGCATCCCTGTTTCAAATAAATACGACATACTAATGACAGATGATAATTGACTAACTAATCTACCTGTAACAAGTATAAAAAAAAGGAGAGATGCTATTTGTTTCATGGAATATAGCAGGCTTACAGTCAAAATTTGCAGGCAAGGAATGGATGGATTACATAAAGAAATCCTCTGTTATAGCATTACAAGAGACTTGGCATACTGGGGAATCAGATGTGCCATTGAATGGCTACACACGCTTTCATAGTCCAGGTAGAAGAGTTGCCAGAATGGGAATATTAATAGGGGGTCTTGTGGTCTGGATAAAACTTGCTAATAACATCAAAGCTGATTTGTTGTCTGTAACTACCAATTTCATCTCCCTTATTCTAAACATTTATAAACTAGAACTATGCCTAATTAACACATGTATACCACCTGTGAATACAAACTATTATACAGAGGAACTGAAGGAAAATTTGGAAGGCCAAATACATAAGGGATGGGCAGTAACGACCTATGAAAATGTATTCTTCTGTGACGATTTTACCCCCAGATTGGGGGATTATGATGGATATCGGGACAGCTCATTTAATAACTGGTGCCATCCAAATATACATGATTATAAGAGAATGTCTAAAGATAAATGAGTTAACAAAGTGGGAGCTAAATTAATAAATATTCTTAAGACACACTTTCTTGCCCCCATAAATGGTATAATTAAGGGAGATGAACTTGGTGACTTTGCACATTTTGGATCATACGGACCTACTGTGTTGGATTTTTTATTCTGGAATGGTAATATGGATGTGTGGGACATATGTCTCATAGATAAAAGGGCTGATAGTGACCACTTCCCTCTTCAAGCTAGTATAAAAGCGCATAGATATGGAATCACAATGCAAAGCAAACCTCAGATAGAAATCAGGAATGGTAACATAGTCAACAGAAAACTTTTAAACCATACTGTTGTTAAGCAGGCAATGGAAATATTGAATAATTCATTATTGCACCTAATTTCTAGAAAAGTACAGTTTAATTCTAAAATATATGAAGTTTTAGATGAAATTAGAAAATTACTAACTACAGATAGGCACCCCAAAAAGATCACTGAAACCTGGTTTGACAAAGATTGCCAAAAAGGGAAAAGGAACTTAACAAAGCAGTTAGGTCCTATAGATATTGCAAGAAAAATAACACATACAATGAATTAAATCAGAAAAGATTTAAGTACAAGACTCTGCTGAAAAACAAGCAGAAGGAACATAAAAAAAACAATGGAGCAAAATGTTGACAATAACCGATAATAATGACTTACAATCATACTGGTTCGAGCGTTGCTAAGGGAACCAATAATCATAAGTATGAAATAACTATATTGCCAGTGATGTTTGGAAAGCATACTATACCACTAGATTCTATGATTCAAATATTACTGAGCTTAGCAACAAGGAAATAGCAAATATGAGACTTTTTTGAGCCAATACGTTTTAGCGAAGTATATTTTCCCATTCATACTTTTAAAAAAAAGGAAGCTGCTGGACCAGATCAGATATCAGCTGAAGTTTATTTGACTTTGCCCTTTCAATGGGTACCTGTTTTAACATATTACTTTAATCAATGTTGTCAAGATCTTAACTTCCTATCCTCTTGGAACGGATCAATAATAATCTCAATATTCAAAAAAGATCCTAAAATGTGCAGACCAATTTCCCTTTTAAACACCATGGGGAAAATCTTTACAAAGATTATCCTAGATAGATTACTGAAACAACTAACAATCTTAGGGGGGTTGTCAGAATTCCAAACGGGCTTCCGCGCTGGACTTAGCACAGTGGATAATTGTTACATACTAAGACATCAGTACGAAAAATATGTTGGACTACGTAAACAAAAAACTCTACGTGGTATATGTGGATTTTAGTTCAACCTTTTATACTATTTCATGCTATTCCCTTTGGGAAATAATGAAAGAAAAGGGTTGACTCTGTCCCCCACAATGGTCTGGTGGAGAAACTGATGGGGTTGGGAGTAGGCCCTTTGATGGTCAGATGGATTGAAAACTGGCTAGCTGGACGCACCCAGAGAGTAGTGGTTGGTGGGGAGCTCTCAAACCCTAGAGAGGTCAGTAGTGGGGTACCGCAGGGTTTGGTCCTGGGTCCGATCCTGTTTAATGCATACATATCGGACATCAGGGAGGGTATAGGGTGTGAAGTGAGTCTCTTCACTGATGACTCCAAGATGGGAGCAGTAGTTGAGGGGGAAGAGGGGAGGTTGGCCCTGCAAGGGGATCTAGACACCCTGGAAAGCTGGGCTCACACATGGAAATTAAATTTCAATATCACCAAGTGCAAGGTGTTACATCTTGGGTGGGGAAACCCTAAACACAGATACACCCTGGGAGGGGAGGCGCTGGAGGCCTCAACAGGGAAAAAAGACCTAGGGGTCATGGTGGATGCACGTATGAATAACTCTGAGCAGTGCAGGAGAGTGGCTAGCAAGGCAAACAGGATGTTGGGATGCATCGTAAGGGGGATCACCTCTAGGAGCAGGGAAGTGATTCTGCCGCTGTACAATGGACTGGTTAGACCACACCTTGAGTATTGACATACAGCTCCTGGAGAGGGTACAGAGGAGGGCAACTAAGATGATATGAGGACTAGGGGATTTGACGTATGAGGACAGACTTGAGGAGCTCTGCTTGTTTTCATTGGAGGAGAGGAGAGACAGACGGGACATGATTGAGGTCTTCAAGTACCTCAAGGGAATAAATAGGGTAAACATGGAGGGGATCTTTAGACTAAAGCAGGGAGGTATCATCAGAGGGCATGGTTTGAAGTTGGAAGGTGGAAGAGTGAGGGGGGAAAAGAGGAGGAGGTTTCTCACTGAGAGGGTGGTGGACCCTTGGAATGCGCTGCCTGGTGAGCTGGTTCAGAGATCCACAGTGGAGGGCTTCAAGAGAGGGTGGGACAGACATAGAAAGCGGATGTATCAGAAGATGGTCTGGCCCAGGGGGGTGGGGATGGATGATAGGGGTTTCTGGAACACAAGGGGGGGGGCCTCGGCACCCAACTAGGGATCTGAGATTCGAGCAGACTCGATAGACTGTAAGGCCTAATCTGCTGGCAATTAGTATGTTAGTATATCAGTAGAGTTAATAGCCATTCTTAGAGAGCTTTACACCAATACGTGGACTCAGATCAGACAGAGTAACCAAGGGCACTATTCAGATAAGTTTTCAACAAACAAAGGGGTAAGGCAGAGCTGTGTCCTTGGCTCCCAGTTATTCTGTATGTACATTGATAAACTGTTAAATCAGCTAAGCTATTCATCTACAGATTTTCCTAAGATATTAACAAAAAACTGGGGGGTACTGGCCTATGCTTATTTATTTTTTTAGTTTTTGTTGACCGGGTAAGTGCACTAGACAAATCCTGCCTATTTTCAGGCACGACCCGGGGGAGGGGGATACAGATGAATGCCAACTGACCTTGAACCAGATTAAGCTGTTGGTGGTATTTTTTTAGTTAGTGAATGAGGGAAATTTGGCCAGGACACCGGGGAAATTCCCCTACTCTTTTTTCGATAAGTGCCATGGGATCTTTAACATCCACCTGAACTACCACCAATCCAGGCAGATGGGACCTCGGTTTAACATCTCATCCGAAAGACGGCACCTCAGAAGTGCAGCACCCCTCTCATGCTGCACTACAGTGTCAGTACTGGGATATTAACCCAAGTGCCAGATGTGGGAACTGAACCCACAACCCTCTGATCTCCCGGCCTCAGAGGCGAGTGTGCTACCTACTGAGCCACTGACACTGCTGATGATTTGGTACTTATGTCACTTACACAGTCTGGTTTAATGGCCAAGCTAAAAATATTGCAAACATATGCTAGCAAATACAGTCTAAATATAAATGAGACAAAAACATAAGCAATGATATCTGGCCAACCCTACGATAACAAGATCTGGATAGTTGGAGGAGCAAGACTGAACTCTGTCCCAAATTACTTATATTTGAGCCTACAAATCTCTAATAATGGCAGCTGGAGCCAGCATCAAAGAATGATAACTAAGGCTAAGCAGACTGCAACTTCACTCCAGATGTTTAACAGGAAATACGGTGGTAATTCAATCAAACCACTTCTTAATGCTGTGAGGGCCAAATACTATGCACAAATATTATATGGAACAGAAATCTTGGACATTAAGGAATTTAATACAGTAGAAATTCCACTCAATAAACTTCATAAGGCGAGTCTGGGGCTAAGTAGCTCCACACCCACAGCCGTTATTAGAGCTGAATTAGGACTATCAAGTTTAAAAGCACCTTTTATGAGTAGGAAAGTTACTTACTGGATCAAACTTTTGCATCTAAACAATGACAGGTTACCTCGGATATGCCGAAGGGAAAGCTACGATTGGTACACTCGGAATCTGGTTAAAGCACATTGGCTTAAAACTGTCCAAAGTATCTTAAAAGACACAAATTTTCTTTTTCTTTAAAATCTATATAATAAAGGAATAACTATTAGTTTAAGATAAAAAAAAATTGTAACCCAAAGATTATTGGAATATTATGCTCAGCAAGACATACCAGACATAATAAAGTTGCCCTCTGTACCATGGTTACGACTAAATGATGTGGCATACTACTATAGATCATGTCTAGATGCTCTAACAGATCCCAATCTTAGGAAACTTTATATTAAATACCAACTGGAAATGTTCCCTAGCAAAGTTTTAAATACTAGATACAGTGGAGATTATACTGCTCAAGCAAAGTGTTGCACCTGTAACAATCCAGGTGAGGAAAATTTGGAACATGTTATCTTCAACTGTACCTGGTATCAATTACCAAGGAAAAAGTGGTTACATCCGCTGTGGAAAACTATTCAGACAACAAACCAGAAGAGTATTCTGAGCATTGCATTTACTACACAGGATGAACTGATTATTAAAACAGTTGCTGGGTATCTATTTGTCATTAGTAGGATATGGGTTAAAAAGTAAAAAGCAGTATTGACTTATTTTTATGCACTTAATCTGTTAGTAATGTATTAATGGAATGTACAACTACATATGACTTTTATACTGTATTTTACCTCGGTCTTTGTATATGATTGCAAAGGTCTGTGTGACCGATCAATAAACTCTTAAACTAACAGTCTATGTTGCATGTCTGTACTATGCTGCATGCCTACACTCTGCTACATGTTTTTGCTGGAGGTTAGGGAGGGGATATCCATGTGTGTTGCCCAGCATTTTGCACGCATGCCTGTGATGGCTGCACCTCAGTGGTTGTGGCTCTGGTACTTCACCCGGTCCTTGCAGCACTGTCCTACCTCTGACACCATGGAGTGGCAAGGGCTGTGCTGGCTACTGGTTGGATTGTTATACTGACAGTCTTGCGATCCTGTGTGGGTAATGTGCCTTGGCATGCATTACACTGTTCGCTGGCCTGTCCCATGTGTTGCAGCCTTGGTACACCAGGGCGGTAACAGTACTACTCACTGACCGAGGTTGTATGCCTGTCATTGTTTGTCAGATCTGTCATGCCACATAGTCTGGCTTAGGTATGCATACCTATCTGGCAGTGGTTGTCACTGGCCACTGTTGTACTGATGCCCTCCTGAGACATACCATGTGCAGCACACAGCACGCATGTGCATTCCATGGCAGCCAGCCTGCATCGGTGCCATCTCCAGTGCCATCTGTACTGTGAGCCAAGTCATTACATATAACCTGAGCCAGTCTTATGTTGCATGGGGTCCACAGCAAAGGTAGTTATTGATGTGCCTTGAATGTACCTTGGCATGCATTCATTTGGCATTAAGTTGCATATGGAAGGGTCTGCCCAAAGCAGTGATGTCCATTATGTGATCATTTCACAGTACACAGGGAGTGAAATGTATACATTATAGCACATATGAATGTCACTGGACTGATGACCCACACAGCTTCTGTATGGGGGCCCTATCAGTAGGGCAGGTCCGGCATTTTCTAGGATGGTGGATGCCTACTGTTGTCTCTGCACCTCACACCAGTGCTATGGTGACTGCAGTACAATGTATCTGACACTCACTCACCTACCACAGCCCTACACTTAGATATGAACATACGAAATTTGCCAGCAGATAAAGGCCTAGAGGTCTATCAAGTCTGCTCGAATGTGCAGCTAGCACCCTTTATTCTGCAGCTGCCCCTCCCTTCCACCCTTCCCCTTCATTAACCCTCCCCCTTGTCCTGTCCCATCCTCGTTTGAAGCAGTCCACTGTTCTACTGCATACCACTTCAGGAGATAACGCATTCCACCCAGCCACCACCCTCTCTGTAAAAAAGTGTCTCCTCATGTCCCTCCTGAACCTTCCTCGCTCCAGTGTCATATCATGGCCCCTGGTGTCCCTCCCCTCCTTTACTTTGTACATGTTGCCCTGCTGCACACAGTACTGCATGACGGTCTTGTCTGTATACAGCTGTGCTCTGTGTATACCACTGACGTATTTGTCTGGGTCCCACACTTGCTGCTGTTGGCCGGGGTGTTTCCTGCACGTCCATTGTCCTGTATACCTGTGTGGGCCTCCATGCTGCATGCCTAATATGCAGGGTGCTGGGTGTGTGGCTGCAACTCATGTTTGCTGAGCCAATGCGCTGCCTATTATTTATTTATTTATTTTATTTAGTTTTTGTTAACCAGGTAAGTGCACTAGCCAGCTGGTGACTATTTTCAGGCACGACCTGGGAGAGTACAAGACAATACATACTGTGGGTGTTTACATAGGCAATACAATTTGTGTGGCAATAAAAAGTTTAGACAGTAGAGCCGAAGCAATGTGGCTAAGATAACAGTGAGGGCACTGATCTAAGTAAGACAGCACTGGTCAGTACATAAATACAGCATTGTTCAGTATAGTATTTAACAAGCAGAGTGGTTACAGTTTCAGAAATAGGGTTATTCAATGATCTCCAGGCAGACATAAAGTACAAACAAACAGGAGAGAGAGAAGGCAATAAGTAAGTAGGTGGGTATGGGGAGATGCTAGAGGAGGAGCGATCCGAAGCCACGATGGGCTTGGAAGGACCTATCAGTGATTACGGCTTTAGCGGCTCAAGGTACCAGCAAGCGACCGGGCTCATGGTTCTGCTTCTTGGGTGTGAGCGCGGAAGGTGGCCCCTCTCAGCAGGCTTCCCTGGAGGAGCAAGGCACAGTCTTCACTGGTAACCACTGGGCGAGTGGTTCCAAAGGCGGGTTCCTTAGGCTACAGAGGTGGGTCCATGACAGCACTGGGGTGCGAGGAGGAGTGATCCAAAGCCCTGAAATGGGCTTGGAAGGACCTTTCGGCAATTACGGCTTTGGCTGCTCTAGGTACCAGCAAGCAGCCGGGTTCCTGGTTTTGCTTCTGGGTGTGAGCATGGCGGGCGGCCCCTGTCAACAGGATTCCTTGGAGGAGCAAGGCGCAGTCTTCGCTGGTTACCGCTGAGCAAGTGGTTCCAGAGGCGGGTCCCTGAGACTATCGAGGTGGGTCCACGGCAGTGCTGGGTGCAGGGAGGAGTGATACGAAGCCCCGAATGAGCTTGGAAGGACCTTTCAACAATTACGGCTTTGGCGGCTCTAGGTACCAACAAGCGGTCGGGCTCCTGGTTCTGCTACTGGGCATGAGCACGGCGGGTGGCCCCTGTCAACAGGCTTCCCTGGAGGAGCAATGTGCAGTCTTCGCTGGTTACTGCTGAGCAAGTGGTTTGAAAGACTGGTCCCTGAGGCTACAGAGGTGGGTCCACGGCAGCACAGGGGTGCGAGGAGGAGCGATCCTAAGCCCCAATGGGCTTGGAGTGACCTTTCAGCACTGGGGAGCAAGGAGGAACGATCCAAAGCCCCGATGGGCTTGGAATGACATATCGGCAATTACGGCTTTGGCGGCTCTAGGTACCAGCAAGCGGCTGGGCTCACGGTTCTGCTTCTGGGCGTGAGCGCGGCGGGCGGCCCCTGTCAACCGGCTTCCCTGGAGGAGCAAGGCGCAGTCTTCGCTGGTTATCTCTGGGCAGGCGGTTCCAAAGGCGGGTCCCTGAGACTACAGAGGTGGGTCCACGGTAGCTCTGGGGTGCATTATAGAATGAAAATTGTATATTATAAGGGAGAGGGACTAGGGGGAGTGGTGCAACGTAGTGGCTGTGGGGCAGCAGTTTTCTGGGAAAGTTCTGGAAACTGCGTTGCTGTCCTGTTCGCAGGCAACTATCCGCTCTGAGGGAGGAGATTGCCCACCTCCAGGTTGAACTGGCAGGAACTGAGGAGGCCTCCCCCACCCAAGGAGCACCACTGCAATGACCACTGCCTCAGAGGTTGCCAAGTATGAAGCAGATGGCCCACAGTGGGTTCTGGGAGGGTGAGGGTGGTGGAACAGAGGCGAAGCCACTGGTTGTACCACCACACAAATCATACATCAGTCTGGCTAAGATAACAGTGAGGGCCTATTCTAATTAAGACAGCACTGGTCAGTACATAAATACAGCTTTGTTCAGTACAGTATATAACAAGCAGAGTAGTTACAGATAACAGTGAGGGCCTATTCTAAGTAAGACAGCACTGGTCAGTACATAAATACAGCTTTGTTCAGTACAGTATGTAACAAGCAGAGTAGTTACAGTTTCAGAAGCAGGGTTATTTCGTGATCTACAGGTAGACATAAAGTACAAACAAGCAGGAGAGAGAAGGCAATAAGTAAGAAGATGAGCTAGAGGGAGGGGAGGGGAGGAAGGGGTGTGGTAGCAGGAAAAATTGGTATGTAGGGAGGGGATAGGTGTAGGGCAGGGTTTCATGGGTACGGTCAGGTAGGGTCAAAACAGGTACACTGTTCAGTAGTAGCTAAGTAATGACGTAGCCCACGTTTAAAGTGGTAGTGAGATGAGGAGTGCCTAAGGTCCAGTGGCAGCATGTTCCACATCTGGGGGGCAGCATACCTGAAAGCCCTGGTGCCTTTGGTGGTGTGACACCGGGGAACTCGTATTAGTGATTTGTCAGTTGGCCTCAGACCACGGTTAGAGGTAACAGGACGTAGTAACTCAGCCAGTGATGCTGGGGTTTCCAGCCTGATAATGGAGTCACATAGACAGCCGAGATAGTATAGTCTGGTAGCATAGGGGGAGAGCCAGCCTAGGTCACTATACAGCTGACAACGATGCTTGAGATGAGGGGCCTTAGATGCATACCGACAGACATTGTTATAGGTGACGTCCCATTTCTGCAAGGCTGATTTATGGGCAGTAGTCAGGATAGGAGCACAGTAAGTTAGGGTTGGTAGAAGGATCCCCCTGGCGATGGCTAGCTTGGCTGATGGTGTTAACATATAGCTGGTTCTGTAGGCCGCCCCCAGCTTACAATTTACTGTTTTGCAGGTTGTTTGAATGTGAAGGTTAAGGTCCACAGATTGGTCAAGCAAAATTCCAAGATAACGAAAAGAGGTGACATCCTCTTGTGAGTTCCCATTTAGGTCAAGTATTTTCAAGGGGGATGTGCAGGATCTAAGTTTTTGGGCGGTGCCCAGGAGCATGGCTTTGTTTTTGTGTGAGGAAGGACAAGTCAACGAGCGCTTAGCCAGTTTTGAATATTGTTGTAGGCCGTGGTCAGAGATGAGTTTAGGTAGTCTATGTTATGTGAGCTGGCATAGATGACCAGGTCATCAGCATAGAGAAGAGAGGAGCAGGATGAGACATTGCTTGGTATGTTGTTTATGAAGAGGGAAAAAAGAAGAGGGCCAAGAATTGAACCTTGGGGCACTCCAATATTGATTGTGGTGCTGTCTGAAGTTGCAGAATTGAATTTCACAGTTTGGGTCCTGTCGGTTAGATAGCTTCTGTACCAGTTTACAACAGGAGTGGAGAAACCTATGGAATGAAGGGTGGACAGGAGTAAGGAGTGATCCACAAGATCAAAGGCCTTGGTAAGGTCAATGAAGACAGCACCTGTTAGTTGACCATCATCCATGTTGGCGAGAGTATCTGATGTGAATTTGGCAAGGGCTGTAGAAGTGCTATGGTTTTTCCTAAAACCATGTTGAGCGTCACAGAGCAGATTTGTAGTTTCTGTGTAGTCGAGGGTTTGGGTGGCGACAAGCTTTTCCAGGATTTTACTTAGGACTGAGAGAATAGCTATCGGCCTGTAATTAGAGATCTCGTTTCTGTTCCCTTTCTTGAAGATGGGAGTTATTCTGGCAGTTTTCCAGAGATCAGGGATGGTACCACTGGAGAGGGATAGTGTGAAGATCTTGGCCAGTGGTTCGGCAATGAGATGTGCAGATCTTCAAAAGGCGGGGTTCAAGAGAATCAGACCCAGGGCTGGTGTTGTCAGAGATAGTTCTTAGTAATTTTAAAACTTGAGAGCTGGTTATAGCTTTAAAGTAAAAAGACTGAACTATTGAGGTCTCAGTTGGAGACGCTGAAGGGTCAGCTAGCTTGCTATAGTCAGAGGGCTGAGATGTGGTTGGTGCCTGTGGCAGGGTGGAGGTGTAGGGTGAGAGATCAGAGAACATTCGGTTGAAGGCATTCGCTATGGTGAAGGAGTCATTGCAGTGGGTACTGCTGAGGATCATCTCAGAGGGGGTTATAGATTGTGGGGTACCTAGGAAGGTCTTAATGTGGGCCCAAAATTTCTGAGGATCGTGGGCTGAACTAGATAGTAGGTTCTGGCAGTACCTACTTTTTGCTTGTCTTATCTGCTTTTTGCAGGAATTTCTGTGTTGTTTGTATAATGAGTGGTCTCTAGGTAGGCCAGTGCTTTTATAGTGCTTCCAGAGTTTGTCCCTAAGCCGTAGCTGAAGGAGCAAGTCTTTTTGGAGCCATCTAGTTTGCTTTCCTCTGACTCTTCTTTTCACTTTTGGTGCATGCCTATTCTGTACTTCACTGAAATTTATCAGGAAAACTCATAGAGCATCTTGGACTTTTTCAGCATGGTGGATTTCAGACCAGTCTATGGTGGATACATCATGGAGGAAGGCGTCTATGTCCATGTGGGCAAAGTTGGTAAAGGTGACAAGGCGGGGCCGAGGAGAAGGTGGGGGACCTGAGGGCCATCAGCAGAAAATGGGAGAGTGGTCGGTTATGGCATCAGCCAGGACACCTGCCTTGGTCATGTGTTCAGGTCTATTGGTGAGAATCCAGTCAATAAGTGTACCAGTCTGAGTAGAAGTTACTGTCCTAGTGTTCTCAGTTATGAGCTGATAAAAGTTGAAACTGTGGACTAGTGACATGAGGGCACTATGAGAAGAACCCAGCCAGTTTAGGTTCACATCACTGAGGATTATGGCCTCATTTAGATTAACAGATTGTGACGTTAGTTTGAGTAGGTCCTGAAGTCCATCCACTCCACCAGTGGGCGGGTAGTAGAGGCAGACTATGTGAAGTTTCTTAGCACCAAGGGACACAGTCGTATGAATGGACTCACAGACCAATTGTGGGTCTTGGGCCGGTGCTGTTGTGATGCTGAGGTAGGTCTTGTGGTATAGGGCAACACCTCCACCCCATTTTGACCCAGGTCTGTCATGCTGGATAAGAGAGTAGCCAGGTATTTCACACAGGGCATCAGGTATTCGTGGTTTTAGCCAGGTTTCAGTGAGGCACAATATGTCAGGTTCACAGACTTTGATCCAGGCTTCTAGTTCGGCCAGGTGGCTCAGCGAACTCCTGATGTTCATATGGGCTACTAAAAGTCCTTTATTTGACTTTCCATTTGTGTTGGTGGAAGTGATGTAGCAGGGAGGACCTGGATTCGGTTCCACGTCACCAGCTAGCAGAAGCACCAGAGATGCCAGAAATTCTAGCCTTATCCTGCAGTAAGATTTAATTAAATGATGTCTCCTCCCCAGTTTATTAAGGGCATAAAGTGCATGGTAAGGGCATCCTTTATTATGGAGAAGATATTGCCAGGTGGGTTTTGGGCAGCATTTAGATGCAAGCAGGTTGGAGAACCTGAAATCTCTAGTTGAGGGGGTGTTTTGGTATAGTCCGCATGGTAGCGTTAGAGAGAATTTATTCAGGCACGTTAGCAAAAGGAGGCTAATTAGGAGATGCAGTGCCCTTAGTCTGCCACTTGGGGGCAGCGAGCCAGCAGGGAGGAGTATCATGACAGCGCCTCTAGTCAGGAGCTGAGATTGCTTGGGAAGCAAAGATTGCAGGTGGGGTCTTTAGTCGGGGTAACCAGGATCAAGAATAGATTGAGACATAGTACAGGAGAGGGGGGAGAGAAGAGGGGAGGGGGGGTGAGAGGTTTGGTGGGACTCAGAGTAATCTGACCGAGAGATTGCTTCAGTGAATATGAGGCAGTTGCAGCTCAGGTGTCTGAGATCTGTAAATATCCTACTGTTTAACAGTAGTGAGTAGGTCGATCACCCCCAGTGGTGAACGAGTATAAGGAGCCAATGGGAAAGTGGACACTAGTCATATGACCTACAGTGTCCTATATAGCTCAAAGGGCAGACCAGGGTGGGTGGTGGGGGTGGGTGGGGAGCCGGCGCAAAGGGCCGGCAGGACAAATGGTCACAGGAGGAGCTGTACCACTTGCCGTTAGTGTCCGGGAAAAGGCTCTCCGCGAGTGGGGAGAGTGGGCTGCTCGCAGCGGTGCACAGCACTCCCAGTCCCAAAGCTCAGAAGGCAGTCACAAAATCAAGCTCAGCGGTGAAAACAGCCGCTTTCAGTGAGCGGGTACAATCCAAGCAGCGCCAAGTGCTTACGGGAGGGAGCCGACAGCTGAAAGTGTAGAAAAGCGTACCTTTCGGCGCGTAAGGCTTTGTCAGCTCTAGGTACCAGCAAGCGGCCAGGCTCCTGGTTCTGCTTCTGGGCGTGAGCGTGGCAGGTGGCCCCTATCAACAGGCTTCCCTGGAGGAGCGAGGCACAGTCTTCGTTGGTTACTGCTGGGCAAGCGGTTCCAAAGGCGGGTCCCTAAGGCTACAGAGGTGGGTCCACGGCAGCGCTGGGGTGTGAAGAGGAGCGATCCAAAGCCCCGATGGGCTTGGAAGGACCTTTTGGCGCTTACGGCTTTGGCGGTTCTAGGTACCAGCAAGTGGCTGGGCTCCTGGTTCTGCTTCTGGGCGTAAGCACGGCGGGCATCCCCTGTCAACAGGCTTCCCTGGAGGAGCGAGGCACCCTGCCTTGGCACTGTTGTGGCATGTGCTGCATTTTCATATCTCCCTAGTGTACCAGTGTCCTGTGTTTCTTGCATGGCTGTGTCCAGCTATTTTGCAGCACAGCACACTCATTCTATGTGCAATCCTTCACTGTTTGGCTACGTAGTGCTGTCTCTGGTATGCCCCACATATACCATTGCAGATGCATGACTTTGTCCACCTGTGTGTGGCATATCGCCCCATGTGTACTCTGGTTGTACATCTGTTATGCACAGTATGACACTCCTGTGTCCCTCATACTTTGTGCACAGCTTGCTGAGTGTTGTAAGGCAAACAAGGCACCACAGAGCACAGTGCAAATAAGGCTTTATTTCAGTGAGAACCAAACAAATGTATGACCGCCCACCGGTGGCGTCCTGAGCTATTGGGCGGTCATACATTTGTTGCTTTCACTGAAATAAAGCCTTATTTGCACTGCATTCTGTGGTGCCTTGTTTGCCTTACAGCAGTCAAGTATTTCTATGACTGGCACACAGACAGGGACTGGAGCCAGAATTACCTTTCCTTACAGCTTGCTGAGTGCAGTGTCTTTCCTTCCATAACTGCCCAGAGTGCCACCAGTCAGTGCAGAGAAGTCCTAGAGATGGAGGGCAAGGACAAACTTCTGAAGCACCAGGTCCATCTTCTACGTATGGTAGTGAGGAAGTTGAAGGAGAATATGCAGGCCATCATGGCAACGGCCATTCAGTTGAATGGCCAGCAACAACAGCAGCAGCCGCCACCACCACCACCACCACGTGCAGGTCCATAGGTGTTTTGAACATGTACTACCCATGGACATTACAGAGAGTTTATGGGCGGCTGCACTTTGGAGTTTATTTGTGTTACTAGCAGTTGCTATTCCTTTTAGTTCTTGTTTCGTATGGGCCGCTGCCTTTGTTATTTGTTATGCTTCAGTGAACATTTTTGAAACCTTTGCTGCTGTGTTGTGTGTATTTCATTGGTGTGCATCTGTCCTCTCCTCTCTCCCCTCTTGCAGCGTTCTCTGCAATACTTGCCCTGCACCTGGGCACAGTGCTATAGCAAGTGTCATATTCAGTGCTGCGCTCATGCCCTGCTCATGCTATGCTGTATCATTTTCTGTTGTGCTGCACTGTGCTGTTGCACTGCATACGTGCACTGTTCTGTTGCCCAGTATTCAGATGAGTTAGCACTGCATGTTACTTCATAACGTTTCTGTGGTCATGTGCTAGTACAAGTGCAGCAGGCTGAATATGGGGACCTATGTGTCTTAATGAAAGCAACTCACAATTATGAAATGTGCATAGTAGTTTCACATTTTTAACAATGCTGCTGCTTCATTGAGGGTCTACAATATTGTCTACCAAGTAAGGCACAGGTAATTGATTTAAACCTTCACAGGTATGCACCCCAGAGTATTATAATTGCAGAGCTACAATGTGAATAAAACACCTGACCTGTGTGGCATGACTCCGGACATGTAGTTTTCCCATCAGTCACAAGGGTAGAGAAGAGGGAGAGGACCTGGATTAGGGCTGCTGTGTGTGAATTTTACTATGTCGACCCTGTATGAGGTACCATGCCATTGATGCATGGAGCAGTACCCCCCCGACTGGACGCAGTGCCAAACTGGACACTTACATCAAAGTTTTCATTAGAAAGTCAACTGTCAGATCCATAATAAGCAAAACTGAATCAGCTACCACCTCTCCCCATTTACAAGGAGAGCAATACAGTTACTGAAACCCAACCATAAGATTGCTATTAATAAGCCGAAGTTGTGATGTTAAACCATGAAGATTATGTTAATGAAGCCAACAGGCAATTAGCAGATCATGTCTAGTATTTGAAACTGGCTAGCGATCTGACCGCAAAATACACCAAAGAACTATGGGACATTGTTAAGTCATAAAGCATGTCCAAGACAACATAACTGATCTCATCCCTGGTGAACCAAAGCCAGGTACAATCTACATGCTGCCCAAGGTTCATAAACCAGGGAATCCAGGGAGACCAATGATATGTGGCAATGGCACCCTCACAGAAGGAATCTCTAGATTTATAGAAACCATCTTAAAACCACTTGTTATAGAAAGAGACAGCTATATTTAGGACAATACACACTTCTTGTGTAAACGTTATGCTTTTAAAGATTTATTGCCTAATACCATCTTAGCAACCATGGACGTAAACTCCCTCTATACTAATATGCCACATACTAATGGAATTTCAGCCTGTCAAATACCTACAAAAGAAAGGACAGCAGCATGACATCCACCTAAAATTCATTGCCAGACTTATTGAATTTATTCTGACCCATAACAATGTCAGTTTCAGCAACAAACATTATGTTCAAAGTATGAGATCAGCAATCAGCACCAGGGTGACTCCACAGCAGGCCAACCTTTTCATGGCCAGTTTGGAAGAGGATTATCTGGAGCAACATAAAATTAAACCACTCACATACATCTGCTATACTGATGATACTGTATATTTATAATTTGAACAAGAGGTACTCACACACTTAACGAAATTAATCAGAAACTTACTATATTCCACCCATCCACTGAACTTTCCCCGGAGTAAAAAAAAAAATGAAATGCAAAACGTCTCATGAAAGCATTTCCATACATCAAGAAAGCTGTCTCACAAAGACATAAATTGTTTCTGGTTTTGTCACTTGTGATGCTGCAAATTTTCATTTTTAGTTAAGGTAAGGGTCATCTTTCAATGATACACATCTAAAAGAATCCCCCACACAAGTTAAACTATCAAACACACAATTTACAGCTCAACCTTTTGCCAGCTTCTGAAACTGTCATGAAAGCAGGAATAAAATACAGTATGAAAGCATAAACACTAGTGATGAAAGCTTAATCATGAAAGCATAAAATATTTATGCTCCTGTCACTCTGAATTTAAAAAAAAAATCATCTTTTCAGCAAAAGACGATATCTACTCATAACAAGCATTTGTCAATACCAAATGTTCACTTGCCGGTATTTCGTATTTGCAGTGGTGTTTGGTACTGGTACTGGCTTCAGAGGAGAGAAGAGGCAACAGTGAGAGCGGTGGGTGCCGCATGGTGGAAGCTGCACTATAAATGGTCCCAGAACTGATCCCTGAGGTACCCAACTGGTCACCCCCTCTCCCCAGATTGGATCCCATTACCACCACCCTATTTCTCCTGTCCGTCAGCCAGTTTCTAACCCAGTTTATCAGCTTGTGCCCCATGACCAGACTACCAATCTTGCTAATCAGCCTTCTGTATTGAACATTGTCAAAGGCTTTGCTGAAATCAAGGTAGGTGACATCAACCATCCCTCTCTGATTTACTTCTTTAATGAAGCATAATGGTTTCCAACCCTAATGACCCAGCCCTATTCCCACCTTGCAGAGACTCACAGGCATTAGGATCGTGTCTTTGGGTCATTCGCCATAATGCTGATGCCATTCCATCCCCATTCCCACCCTGCAGACACTGACAGGCATCGCAGTGTGCCTTGGGATCTTTGGCCCAAATGCTTACCCAATTCCATAAGGAAATAAGCTGAGATGGGTGCAGTATAGAAGAATGGGGTGAACGCTAGGGCCAAAGACCCCAGGCACACCCCGATACCTGTCACTGGCTACATGGTGGGGGTGGGATGGAATGGCTTGAGCATTACGACAACCCCAAGGAACACCCTCGACACCTGTCAGTCTCTACAGGGTGGGGGATGGGGCGTTACGGTTGGAAACCCTAACGCCAGGTGTTTGTTGGTATTTTCACTCCAAATTTTCAACATGGGCTTTTTGGGACCCCACCTCATGAACAGTGGCACTATTATTTTGTTATTCAATCCCGAAAGGTGATTTTGCACAGCGACTGCACCATTCAGTGCCATAGGTACGAAAACACATTTCAGGCAGTATGTAAAAAATGACAGCTATGCTGTTCATGAGGCGGTGTGAAAAACTGGCAATGTTGAATATTTGGAGTGAAAATATAAAATGTGCCAAAGTTACATGCATGCGTAGAAAATTTCAATGACCGCACATAACTCGGGTGTTTTGGGGCATTTTTGTACCAAATTTTCAGCATTGCCTTTTATGGGACCCCACTTTATGAACAGTGATACTGTGTTCTTGTTAATCCATCCCTAAAGTTGATTTCGCACAGCAACCATGCCATTCTGCGCCACAGTTGCAAAAAAACATTTCAGGCAGCATATGAAAAATGACAGCTGTACTGTTCATGAGGAGGTATAAAAAATGGTAATGTGAAACATCTGGAGTGAAAATACTAAAAATTGGTGAAGTTACGAGCGTGCATAGAAACTGTGTAATGCACACTCGTAATTCAGTCATTTTGGGGACTTTTTTATCAGATTTCCAACATGGGCTTTTGAGGACCTCCCCTCATGAACAGTGACACTGTCATTTTGTTAATCAGTCCCAAAAGGTGATTCTGCACAGTTACCGCTAAATCACTTTTCGGGACTGAGTAACTAAAGGACAGTGCCAGTGTTCATGAGGTGGGTTTCCAAGAAGGCTATGTAGAAAATTTGGGGCAAAAATTCCAAAAAATGGCTGAGATATTTTAACATAAGTTGAAACCCCCATTGACAGCCATTATACAGTGCTTACCTTGATTCTTCGGTTCGTGGTTCGGCTTTGAAGAGTGCAGATGTGTCCTTGTCCGGAGAAGATCACAGCTGCTGACCCCTGGAGGTAAATATGGGGTAAAGGGGGGTGCAGGGAGGTGGGTGCACTGCAAGAGGGCTGGGATTGGGGGATGGGGGAGATGTTGAGGGACTGTTTTCTTTTTTTCAGATACTTTATTGAAAAAAAAAACATTGGGGGACCATTTTCTTTTTTACAGAGAAACATAAACATAGACTTTGACAGCAGATAAGGACCACTTAGCCCACCCAGTTTGGCCATTTCTAAAGAGGGAGGTATAGATATGGGGATACTGGGAGTGGGCTCCCAGTATCCCAGAATATTGGGGGGGTACAGATATGGGAACACTGAGAATGGACTTCTCAGTGTCCCTCAGTGGCGGCACTGTTTTTTTTTTTATTGCCGACATGGGGATTGGGCACCCTGATGTCAGCTTTATCAGAAAGCCGCACCATGGCAAATGTTGAGGTGGGGGGGGGGAGAGAAGCGAGCACTGGGAGAGGGGGGTGAGAAAGCCATACCACACCTAGTGTTGAGGTGGGGAGGAGGAGCCGAGATGCAAGCACTGGGAGAGAAAGCTGCACCGCAGCTAATGTTGAAGCCTTTGGGGGGGTCAGAGGAGCGAAGACGGGGAGAGAGAATACAGCAGCTGTAAGTCCAGCCATGCTCATTAGTGTGTACTCTAATGCACATGGCCAGAGTTTGGGCTGCAGAAAGAAATTAAGTGCTCCCATTGGAGCAGTTCATTTCTTGCAAGTCCAGCATGTGCCACATCAGCAAAGCTGAACTGCTATCATGACCATAGTGCCTGGTTATTGGTGTACACTGCCAAACCCATTGCAGTTTCAGCTGTAATTGGCTTTGCAGTGACACACCTCTCATTTGCCATATAGTCCCAAGATGTTCCTTGCGTAAGTGCAAGTGAACACAAAAATTACCAGAGATTCTTTCTTTAAAGCCAATATGTCACCCACACAAAGAACAAACCGTCACCCCACCTACATATTCTGTTTTCAGTGATCAAATATGTGCGTGTTTTTTCTGCTTTCATACTGCTAACTCATACGACAGCTAGTTTTATTACCTCCTGACAGCATTTTTTCATATGAGCCATAACAAAATGCTTTTGTAAAAAATCCAGTTATCCATAGAATGTTAAATGTTGCTACTGAGCATGTTCTACAAAAGAACAAATTTTTGCTAATATCTTAAAAATGGTAATACTTGGGAAAATTACTAAATTATCAAAGTACTGTACTCTGCTTGGCTCAAACCCTATCAAACCTCTTTCAAATTTTAAATCCCAACCATTTTTGCTATTGGTGAATGAAAAAATAGTCTTAATTTATATATTTTTAACCTTCTAGAACCTGCTGAACTGATTGCTATGAAATTTACAAGATCCAGAGATCCTGGAACGTACTCCACACCTGATGGCTGCAATATTGAGGTGCAAAAATAGGGAATTAAAATTAAAGTGCCTACTTTAGTAGACTGGGAACAGTGCCACAAATATTTTAAAGGATGTATTTGACCTTTTATTTTTTTTTTATGTGTTTATTTTACTGACTACTGGTAGGGCAGCAGGGCACATAAATCTACCTTTTCATTTTTGGCCTGTGTGTGAGGCTTCCAGCCAGTGAGTGAGTGTAACAGAAAGCAAACTGCAGTGTGCATTACACAGTTTCTCAGTGGGCATGTGTATGTACCCTAGTATTGTCACTCTTCCCTGTTACCACACCAGTCATATAGCATTACCACTTATGCATGCACCGGGGGGTGTGTGTGTGTGTGTGTGTGTGTGTGCATGCGTGTAAGTGATTTGGGCATCTAAGACTCATCAACTATTGTGAGCTATCATTGTTAGTGTCTGGGTCATGTCATCATCTGTTGTGCATGTGTTGATGATACATGTGGAAAAGAAGCAGATAAATGCATCCTCATCCCAGAATCCCCTGCAACTGACATCAGAGCAGGACTACAGCAGTGGGAGATTCAATAGCTGTTAGTGCATGTTAGAGCTTTTATAAGCTCCAGTCAAATGTTTTCTGGTCTTGCTGTTCTCCTAAGGCTGGGTACAGGCACCTGTGACTGTACTTAGCTCTGAGAGAAAACAAGGTGCATGCAATAAAACGTAGGCGCTTACATGGACTTCAATATGCACTGCAGCCTATTGAATCTCCTCCTGCTGCAACCCTGCTCTGATGTCAGCTGCAGGGGATTCTGGGATTTGTAGTTAGAGAAAATGTCAGCGTGGAAGAAAGCAAAATTAGTCTGAAAAAATCTATTATACTACAGAAAATCCTAAGTAAAAAAGAAGTTTTTACACACAAAGTGTAAATTCAGACCAGCCCCACAGCTGGGTAGTAGTGTTGTAATTCTCACCTTTTGTTTCCTGTCACTTAGCCAGTTGTTCATCCAGTTTACTATTTTACAGTTAATCCCGGTTTTGTCAAGTGTGTAAATTAATTTAGAATGTATTTTTCACATTTTTGTGCTGTTTTAGTTTTTTATAATTTGCTACTAGCACTTGCATTTTACTGTTACTGTACACATAGCCCATTGTTTTCATTGCATTGTCCTTGCTGTTATGCAGTGTGGGTATGAGTAAAATCTTACACATGAATGATTTATTTTAGCCACTGAAACGTTCTAAGTAAGCAATAAGACACGACGGGGTGTGCATTGAGCAGATATTACCACATGTCCAGGGCATGGTGAGGCATGAGGCTGCAGGACCTGGAAGCACAGTAATATCTGTTCAATGCACACCCCCTGAGTGTTGTATTGCACTTATTAAATGGGCTACCTTTTTTTTTTTACTTTTCAGTGTTACACTGTATGTATTTTTGTAAAAAAAAAAATGGCTATTATCGTTACAATTTGTGATAAAATAGTCCTTCCGACAAGTAGAAAATTATGTCATTTTACTTTTGTACTTTGTTCAGATTATTCCCAGGCAGGAGTACCCCCCCCACCCACACACCTATGTACTTGCCAGGAGGATAAAATGGTATTCATTGTCAGCCTGGGATGGGACAGTATAGCTGTTTAATGTGAAAGATTTATTTTTTTTTAAAGGAAAGTGTTTTTTTTTTTAAATGGATATATGACCACTGCTAGGAGATGATGTTAGAAGATGTACAGGACAGAGCGGTCCTTCCTCTTCCTGTGACCGAGTGAACTGGGTTACTCACCAGGAGGCAGTAATTCTGTCCCCAGATGGCATCTTGCCTAGAAGTGAGCCTGTCAGCATCAAAATGGTAACAAACAAAATTACAGAAGCAGTCCATGGGGATTTTAAATTGAGAACTGCAGCAGGGCAAGAGCGCAATTGGCAGCAGAGGCAGTGGGAGCAGCACCGTGATTGTTGTATGATTCATTCAAACTAGTCAGTATTTTTATTTTTTTATTTTATCTATTACAAGTGTAGGGCTACTGTAAGGCTTAAATATGTTTACTGGAGTGCATTACTGAACAATGGTTTCATCAATAACATAGCAGAAAAAATGGTGGTGTTTGTGAACATCAGAATTCTACTGGCACAGTGATTTATTTTTCATAATGCGGTCCTGCTTCTTAGGACTTGTTTTTACCTGTGCATGGAACAGATTTAATGCACAGGTAGCAACCAATCAAAATTCAGAAATTTCCCTGCCCATTTTGCAAATGAAAATAAATAATCTATTTCAATGTTAAGGTGACTCATCAGCATTTATTTCCACTTTAGGTGAGTCACAAAGGAGCTCTTAACCAATGGGAGAGTAGCTTAAACAATACCTGATGACATCACAATGGCTTCTGCCGCACTCAAAACTAAACAGTGAAATCAAATGGAAACAGTTACCTCTCCATTAAAAGAACTAATCCCAAAGTTCTACAATTTAAAATACATTGTATAAGCTGGACACACAATGGCCTCACTCAAAATATGTCATTTATCTTCATGAGTCAGGGGACAAGACCACAACTCACGAGTGGCTGTATCACTCATAATTGTTACCACTCCCTCTGGTAGCAAACGTAAACAAGTGTAGGCTTACTGTTCCTATCAGGGATGCTAAGAATTGAATGACTGATCCAATTGGACTTTTTACGAATTCAGGAATTTCTGTTTTCGATTCTCTTATTGAATTCTGAAAAGAACCTTAGAATTGGAATCGAATTTGGAATCCTAAAATTTCAGAATTAGGATTTTCAGACTGCAGTTCCAAAAACCTAATTCCAAAAATCAGGTCAGAATCTGACAAATCCAGTTCCATGACTCAAAATCCGAGGAACCCGAGCACCTATCCCAGTCACCAAATTTAAAATAAATAAATGAAAAGTTAGCAATGTGCTGCACATTCTGCTCATTTGCTCAGCATTTTGATGACCATGTGATACACGCTGTCATGCTGACATATGAACACATGAAGTAGCCAGCAGAATTAGGCTTTCTGGTCTATCAAGTCTGCTCATTGTGTGGGGTTTTCAGCTTCTCTCAGGCTGATGGCCCCGTTCTCCCCACCCCGACTATTTCATCCCTTTCCTCATTCCTTCCCATGATCTTAACCCCCCCATCTCTGTCCCAGTCCTTCTTGACTGTCCTTGCTGAGATCACTTCTTCTGGCAGTGTGTTCCACTTGGTCACCACTCTTTCTGTGAAGAAATGCCTCCTAACGTAGCTGCTGTCTCCTGACAGGAAGACAGGTGTGATTTCTGAAATTCTGCTTCCTTCAGGTGAGGAGGAACATGTGACTTTGATTCCTCCTCTGGTATACTGTAATTGTTGTGAAAACGTATGCTGCTTGTGAACTAAGCCCTCATACTGTACCAGTTTTCTGCACCACATTTTTTAATATTGTACACTACATTCTCAAATTCTGCACAACATATTGTAAAACTATTCAACACCTTTTTCGCTATGACACTGCTGCATTTTACATTCTCTCACTCCAGTATTTTTTTGTTTTAAAGCCAGCTATTTACCTAATAACAGAATGTATATATTGTGCAATACTGTAGTATCTCTAAACAACACGGGTCAACTTGATGAAAGGAGGGACGGGGGGGACATGATAGAAATGTTCAAGTACCTCAAGGGAATCAACAAAGTCCAGGAGGGTAGCATCTTTCAGAAAAAGAGGTGTGTAAGAACAAGGTGACACAATTTAAAGATAGAGGGGGGACGGCTCAGGGGTAATGTGAGGAAATCTTTTTTCACGGAAAGAGTGGTGGATGCATGGAACTGCCTTCCTAGGAGGTTGTTGGTGCTAAAACAGTGGGGGAATTCAAACATGCATGGGACAGACACAATGCAATTGTAGTGGGGGGTGGCAGGAAGTAGGCTGTTGGTTAACTAGAATCTGCAGCTTATCCAGTAGGTAGGGAAATGAGCAGACTGGGTGGGCCAAGTGGTCCTTATCTGCTGTCAAAGTCTATGTTTCTGTGTTTCTATGTAGATATTCAACAAGCATTTGTCAATGCCGGACGTTCGCCACTGGTATTGCTGCTGTCCTGGATCTAAGGTGCAGATTCCCATGCTAGAATATTAACATAGTCTGGTTTTGGAGGAGGGCAATTACAGCATGGCAGCAACAGACATCGATGGACATGTTTCTTTTTACAGCGTTTATTTAAAAAAAATTAAACAACAAGTGAGGGTTTTCTTTATTTTAGGTGGAGACACTGGGGGACTGGGCACCTCCATTGTCAGTGTTACAAGCAGCCCCCAGAAGCTGTGGGTTTTAAATGTTCTGTGGTACATTTTAAGGCTTACATGGAAGATAAAGCAAAGTTCTGTTAGTTTCTTCCCCCACCTCTGACTTCAAGGAAAAAATATAATTCTGTTGCTGGCCTCAGATACCTAGAGACTGCAGTTGGGCCTGGCTGAGAGAAGGATCATTTCCATGATTTTGCCAGGGGATCTGTTTTTTTTATTCTTCCTTTAAACAGAGAATATGGGAGCCTTCCCCAAGAAATTGTTTAAATGGTACATGTTCAAATTTGCAAGTTGCTACACTTTGAAGGGGTAAACTAAACTCCAGTTTTGTAGACAACCATTATTTAAAAATCAATGCCATGCACAGTTAATTTCAGTGTTTGATCTACCCTATATTATTGTGAACTGGTCACTTATTTACTACCCTAGTAGTCAAGTGACCATTAATGTACTTAAATGTTCCATTTTCCACTATATCAGCAGCCTGCTACAGCTTGTGTAACCTGACCCGTGTGCATGTGTGTGTGTGTGTGTGTGTAGCCAGAGCAAGAGAGAAAGAGAGAGAGAGAGATGCATTAGCAAAGTGAGAAGTTTCAGGTTTCAGTTTCAATCTTTGGAATGTTACATGAAAGATCAAGCAAAGTTCTGTTACGTCTCACCACACCCCTGATTCCAAGGAAAAAATATAATTCTATGGCTGGTCTCAGGTACCTAGAGACTGCAGCTGGACCTGTATACACAGACTATGTGTGTGTGTGTGTGTAAAATGCTAGGGGGAAGAGCAGGCAGGCTGAGAGCACATGTTAAGATCAGCTGTGCTTGCTGAAAGAGCTGATTTATGAATGTGTCAGTCAGCACATTGTTTTGAAGTCCACTCACATTTATGCCTGAACAGTGTCATGGTGATACTTGATGATTATTGATCAAGCCCCTTGTAGACTCTCCTGGACTGGAGCACCATGACACACCTCTGAAAATCCTGTACATAGCAAAATGTTCAACTTGCGCTAGAGCACATGGCGAACATAAAAATTAGTGCAGGTGGGGTAGGTGTGCACTGTGCCTGTGCCCAACCCAGAGGCTGATATATTCATCTGGATAGCAGACTGATGCTATCCAAATGAATATTGGCCCTTTTCGACACAACGTTAAGTCAATATGCACTGCCCCGACATGGACCTGAGCTGTATCCAGCTCATAAGGAATTGCGTCCCAGTACCAGATAGTGCTGGAAGCCATGGCACAATATTCATCTGCACCATGCAAATAAGACCATTGGGCATGCAAGACAATAAGGGGCCATTTGTGTGCCCATTATGGGCTCATTTGCATGGGAAGTGATTGAGCTTTTGCACCTATCCTGTGGGTGCCTGCCACATCAGCCCTGGTGCCTAGCAGCACCCTGACCCCCTGAGCACCAGTCCCAGTTAACCATAAACATTTCCCTGTTGCCTAGTGGCACCCCTCCAACTGTCTGATCACCAATCCCGATTACCATGTATGTTGCCCTGGTGTCCAGTATCACCTCCACCCTTTGAATACCCATCACAGTTACCAGAAACAATTCCCCCCACCCTCTGATCACCTGAACCGGTTATCAGATACATTTCCATGGTGTCTAGTAGCACCCCTACACCCCATCACCTGTCCTGTATAGTAAACCTTATCCCTGGTGTCTAGTGGCACCCCCCTCCTGGCCCATCTACCTTATACTATCACTGGCATCCAGTAGTGCCTCCACCTCCACCCACCCTGAATGCTGGTTTCAACCTGACTGGTGAACATTGGTGGTCCAGCAGCCCCCACCCACCCTGGCTGAACCCAGTGCACCACCCATCCAAGCTCCTTTACCTGTCATTCTAGGGACATGTGATGAAGCCCCATACGGTGACCAGCACAACCCTCCTCTCACCTTCTCAGCCAGCTGCTGTACGAGCTACCAGTGAGTGTACATCTAGTATACTGCATACTGTACATGCACACACTGTCAGCTCATACAGTGGCCAGCTGAGGAGGTGAGAAGAGGGCTGTGCCATTACCGTATCAGGATTCCATGCACCTCCCTGGTTTGACCAGTAAAGGGGAGGATGGACAGATGGTATTCTGAGTGCAGGCAGGGTGGGTAAGGGGTCCGCTGGACTGCCACTGTTCACTGGTCTGCTTGTCAACCAACATTCAGGGGGTGGGGGCAGGGGTACCACTGAAAGCCAAGGATATTATACAGCATATGGGCCAGGAGATCAGGAGGCGGGGGTGCCACTAGACACAGGGATAAGGTGATACTGTACAGGACTAATATTCAGAGGTGGGTGATGCCACTAGACACCAGGGAGAGTTATACTTGGTGCACAGATAAATAATTAACATAACATATACTACTGACACAGGACAGGAGTCTGGAGGGTGGGGGGCCACTAGACATCAGGCAAAGGGTCTCATTTAAAGGACAGATGATCGGAGGGTGGGGGTGCCACTAGATACCAGGGCAATGTCTTCTATAACCTGTATGGATGATTGGGGTGTGGGGATGCCACTAGATGCCAGGGATATGTTTCTGACATTTGGGATGGGTGATTGGGGGTTGGGGTGCTACTGGGCACCAGGAAGATCTCTGCTTGACAAATAGATAAATCAGTCACCTAACATACACTACCAACACTTTGACACCTCTCCAGCTAACCTGCTGTGGGAACAATTAAGTTCCCAGTACACTGGTGCTCAGAGAGCTGACTCTTCCTTCAGCTTCAAATCTGTACTGTTGAAGCAAGTAGAGGACCTACTATGGCAGCTGGATATCAACAAAAGCACAGGGGCAGACTCTCTGGACCCCTACTTTCTAAAGATTGCATCCCATGTACTTGCAGTCCCCCTAACACATCTCTTTAACCTATCTCTAAACTCTGGTTCTATTCCCACACTGTGGAAGACAGCCCAAGTGGTTTCCCTTCTAAAATCAGGGGACCCTATGGACCTTAATAATTACAGGCCCATTTCTATTCCACCAGTGCTATCCAAGATGCTGGAGAAACTAGTGAGTACCCAGTTAAGGGAATATCTTGACGATGCTAACCTCCTGAATCCAGCTCAATCTGGATTCAGGGCCAAGCATAGCACTATCACTGCACTAGCCAAGGTCACAAATGACTGGCAAACCCAAATTAGATAAAAAGAATAATGTCTGTGCAGTATTTCTGGACCTGAGCAAAGCATTCGACACTGTGGACCACGAGCTTCTACTATCATCCTTGCACTCCATTGGCCTAGATCCACCCTCCCTTAAGTGGCTCAGGTGTTATCTTACCGGTAGGTCACAGCAGGTAAAAGCTGAAGGTGACCTATCCCCATTAAAACCACTGTTAAGAGGACTCCCCCAAGGTTCTATCCTGGGTCCTATCCTTTTTGCCATCTATATAAATAATATTGATTCAACCCTCACCAAATCCTCTATACATCTCTTTGCTGATGACACTGTTTTGTATGTCAGCAACCTTCTTCTGCAGCTGCCCGTGAAATCCTAGCAAACAGAATTCTCCTTGTTACAATATCAGCTACTTGAGAAAAGCTTCTGTTAAATGCAAAGAAACTAAACCAATGATGTTCACAAATCAAAGCTCCACCAGCACCTCCTCTTCAATCATTCTCCCCCAGCTATGCACTATACTTGGAGAAAATCTGGAGTATGTAGAAAATTTCAAATACCTAGGTGTGTGGATTGACAGCAGACTCGACTTCACTCATCATTTAGAAGACCTGCTAAAAAAGCTTCGCCAAAGGCTTGGCCTTTTCTATAGATTAAAACCCTTCCAAAACAGAGATTCAAAGATGAGGTTAGTCCAGGCCATTTTTCTCTCAGTTGTTGACTATGCAGACTTCCTTTATAGTCACTGCCCCATCTCCTACCTACACAAGTTGGATACCTTATACCATAGAGCAATAAGAGTCATAACAGATCTGCCATCAATACCCATCATTGCTCTCTTTATGCTGCAGTTGGATGGGTTTCCCTACACCTCAGAAGGAACAGAAATGCAGCTCTATGGATTTACAGAGCGTTATCAAAAAAACTTCCAAACTATATTCTGGACTGCTTCACCCAGACCATTCCTAGCTCCTATGCCCTAAGAAGCAACAACATCATCCTGTTCAAATTGCCCAAATTCAACACCCAGCTAGGGAGGGCAGCAATCAGCTATTCTCTAGCTATAGCATGGAACACCCTACAAAAATCCCTAAAACTGTCCAATATTATACCAATTGCATCCTTTAAACAGCGTTGTACAGTTTTCTTCACAGAGAAATGCAGTTGCTACCGCTAGAGCTAGCTTTTTCATCTCACAATCTCCCTCCCTAAAATTCACAATATATGGTATAATCTTTGTTCTTCAGTTCTCCCTCCCAGGCAGACACCCCATCTTATGGCACCCAGTAATGCCTTCCACCATCCTAGTATTACATTATGCTGTGTGTTGCCATGGCCCCTCCACTGGGATATGTATGCACTGTATATACTGTAAATATTAGCTTAACTTTCCTATAACCCATTTTATCATGTGAATTTTATTGTACATCACTGTGTTTATAAACGTTTTTTTCCCCCTGTATGTATAACTGTTTTATATAAGTGTATTGATGTATATGTTGCGTATCAACTGTTGAACCTTGACCTTATCAGGTCCATCTTGTAAATGAGCCTTGCTCAATGATGTTCGCCTGAATAAATAAAGATTTGATGATGATGATGATGATGATGATGATGAACATGGGTGTTCAGGGGTGGGGGGGTGCCACTAGATACCATGGCAACAGTGATAATCTATGGGATCAGCGAACAGGGCAGGCTGCTGCAGTATTTGCCTCCCACCATCAATGGGGTGGGCACGTGGGCTCATCGCTCAGTTAAGTTTGGATTTTTAGACTTGGTAAACAGTGCCACTTTGAGCGCCACTTACCGCCCTTAAAAACCTTTGAAATTTCCACTGTACCTTTTTGCAGGAGGGACCCCCCTCATTTGCATGGGCACAGCATTATGCTAGTGCCTGGGCACTGCTGGGGTTTAGCCCATGCTACAGTGACCCCTGAATATAGACACCACCCTGGAAATGGGCACAAACCCAGGCAGTGTGGGCAGAAACCTGATAACACTGGCACTAACTTTTTCGCTTATTAAAATAGTCAATAACTTGGGATCTAGAACATTGATTGACTGGATCCTAACTAATCAGACTAATAGGATTGCTGGTGCTGATATCCGATCAGATGCCGTTGCCCACTATTCCCCTATTTTCTGTATTTGGTGTGTTGTTGTTCTACCCACCCCTCCACCTAAAATCATATCCTTCCATGATTTCTCCAAACTAGATCCTACCAGATTCCTGTATGACCTCTCGAGAGATAACTGGTCCTTTCTCTTTACCACTAAAAATACCTTTGAAGCCCTTGACTATATCCTAATGTAGTTTTGCACACTGCAGCACCTCCATGCTCCCATCATTTCCAGGAGAATCCAGAATACACCATCCAGATGGCTTAGCAAGGACCCCCTAGCGCATCCAAAAACCTGTGACAAATGTTGGGCCAAATTTATAACCTCTGACCTAATATCCAACCTACAGTATACCGGTCCAAACGTAATCTTTGCAAGTGTGCTACCCGACTGGTCAAAAGTGCCTACTTAACAACCTGCTGCTCAATGCTGATGGTGACCCTAAAAAATTTTGGGCCCACACAAAAAGTTTTATGGGGTCTGAAAAATCCCAGTCTCCCAACGACATGGTAATTATTGGTCAACACTGCAATACTCCAGCTACAATTGCCAACTCTGACTTAGCTAAGTACACCAGTCCTTCTCCTCCCCCCAATGCTCCTGATCCTAACCCCACATGTCCCTCCCTTCAACACCTCCCATTGTTTCCACTTTCGTGTGGTAACCAATAAGGAGATTAGTGATCTTTTTGGCAATCTCTGACAGGAGTAGCATTGGAGTTGACAGCCTTGAGCCCCGCCTTCTCAAGCTGGCTGCTCCTCTTCTTGCTGCTCTGCTAGCTAGAATATTTAACTTACCACTCTGCTCAGGAAGTGTTCCCCATATCTGGAAGATGGCCAGAATTATCCCTGTTCTTAAAAAAGTTGACCCAAAGTCCACATCCAGTTATAGACCAATTGCCATACTCCCTGCCTTAAGCAAAATCCTGGAAAAATGTGTCTCCCTGCAAACAATCGACTTCTTCCATAAATTTAACCTACTCTCGGACTCTCAGCATGGCTTTAGGAAAGGCCATAGCACTTCCACTGCTCTCCTCAAGTTCACGAATGATGCCAAAACTCATTTCGTTTCATTTCATTTTTATTTCATACTGAAAAATCTGTGGGTTAATAACCCATTTTCACAGATGTCCAGTGTAACAAGTACATACATTATACAAAATACATTAAAGATGGAAATGAGAAAGGAAAACTGTGGCCCACTGGGAATTGAACCAAGGCCCCTGGTAATACCGTTCCAGTGCTCTAATCATTAAGCTATGGGCTCACATGGTCAGCAGGCCTTAGATTTTCCTTAAATCCACACAAATTCCTTTCTCAAGTGTTGTGCAATCCTGCAACTTAGAAACATTTCAGAAATACAAACAGACCACTTCTCAGTGCAGCTATGCCCCTGCCAGGCATATGTTAACTCAAGGATGGAAATGAGAAAGGAAAAGTGTGGCCCACCAGGAACTGAACTCAGACACCTGGTAATACCGTTCCAGTGCTCTAACCATTAAGCTATGGGTTCACATGGTCAGCAGGCCTTAGGCCAAAATACATTAGACACACAAATACAATAATTTAAGAATCAATTATAGCACTTACTGTACATACAGAGTTCATCAGCATATAGCTCCTTAGCTTTGTCTTACTACCTCCTGGGCGGCCATTTGGTGTCAGGTAAACAATGGATAGTTCAGACTTCATATGGAGCTACTGTAGGTAATAAGTTAAAAGTAGACATTCTATAACAACCTACTATGATGCTGGGTAGTTTGCTACAGATAATAATAGGTGCAAAAGTTATGGAACTCTGAGCAAACTTTGTATGTTACTGGGGAACTTTATACAGAAATCTGATATGCATTCAAATATTTACTGAATGGTCATTTCTGGAAAATAATATAGTTATACTGTTTGGAAACAAGCCAAGCTGAATTTTATGCAAGAACAGTAAGGAGCAAAAGTTAAAATGCTGATCTAGAGATAGACAGTTATATGAATTATATAAGAGACAATGGTGTGTGGATCTGGGATAACCAATGGTAAATCGAATAATACTATGATAAGTTGACCTTAGTTTAGCTAACATTCTTTCAGAAGTATAAGAATAAATCACTGAGCCATAATCTAACACTAATAGACTATGAGTTAACATATGCCTCACTTCAATTGTAAGATTTTTTAGTATTCTAAAAAGTTAGCCCAGTCTCTTGTGCAGCTTATTAATTAACTCAAGAACGTGATACTCATATGAAAGGTGTGAGTCTAATAACAGGCTAAGATACTTAAAACCGTCACTTGCTTAATTTGTTTACCAAAATTACTACATATCAGTAATTCAGAAGCAGGATATTTCCAAACACTAGATAAAACCATTGTTTTTGTTTTGACAGAATTTAATACTAAGTTATGAGCTTCAAACCAGGTATGAAGAAGACTAAATTTAGATTGCAATATTGTTTGAAGTGTGGATAAGTTATATCCAGAACAAAAAAGAACTGCATCACCTGCATATAAAATAAGTTCACTGTGTTTAAATAAGTTAGAAAGTGAGTTAACAAAAAGAGAAAAAGGTAATGGTCAGAGCATCAAGCCCTGTGGGACTCCACAACTTAAAGTAGCTTCATTAGATGTTACTCCATCAATAGAAGTTCTCTGATTCCCACCTGAGAGGTAGTTTAAGAACCAGGCAACCACATCATGCAAGAAATGGACAGCAGGTAACAGTTTCAATAACTCAGCATGGTCAACTAAATCAAATTCCTTGGTGAGGTCCACGAAGGCCGAGGCAAAAAGCTTTCCTTCATCAATTGCCTTGCCGACCTGGCCCGTGAACCTCACCGAGGCAGTGTCAGCATTGTGTTTAGGATGGAATCCATGCTGTGACTCTGACCACAGTCCATATTTCTCAAGATGCTTGGTCACTTGGTCAGAAACCACTCTCTCCAGCGCTTTTAACAACAGTGCCAGAAGTGAGATAGGGAGACAGTTGTTCAAATTTGTCTTATTTCCAGTTTTGAAAATAGGCTTCACTAATGCACACTTCCACCTATTGGGAAATACGCCATGACACAGTGAAAAATTAAAAAGTTTACTAAGTAATGGGGCAATTTGATAGCCAACTCTCTTTAAGATCCTATAGTCTAAACTATCTGAACCATGACTGAGTTTGGTATTCATTTTTTGAATATATTTATAAAAATCACTAGGTGTAAAATAACGAAAATAAAAACTAGGGGTAGTAGTGGCTGCCTTAGTCTGAAAATCACTGTCTCAGGCAATGTAGGTTCCATTTAATGCCGCAGCACCAAGTTGAAACATCTCCAAGTTGGAGAAATGAGTATTAAAAGCTTCAGCTTTAGCTTCAGCTATCTTCAATAGTACAGCTATCTGTACCCCTTGATTTACCCCAAATCATATTAAGAATATTCCAAGTTGCTTTTGAATTACCATTCACTTCGGTAAGTTTTTCTTTATGTAACTCAGGTTTACCAGCACGAATTGTTGTTTGACACTTGTTTCACAGCTCTTTATATTTTTGTTGATGATGTAACTGTTTAGTCTTTCTGAACCACTTCCAGGCTTTATTGCATGATCTAATTAGTGCACACAGTCTGGGAGTTATCCAGACCTTATTACCACTCCTAATTCTAACAGTTTTTAAGGGAAGAAGTCTATCACATAACTGCCATGGACTCTGGCCTTCTGACTGTTGCAGTCTTTATTGACCTGACCAAGGCCTTTGACCTTGTTGATTACACCTTACTACTGACCAAAATGTCCACCTTTGGCTTCTCCCCTGAGGTTATTGCCTGGCATAACAGTTACCTCTCAGACAGGCAACAATATGTTAAGTATTGCTCTGCAAATTCAGAGCTCTCTACAATCAACGTTGGTGTACCACAGGGCTTTATCCTTGGCCCTCTTCTCTTCTGTTTTTATCAATGACATTTCCCACCATGCTCTCCACTCCTCATTCCTTCTCTATGCAGACGATGTTGTCCTCTACTACAGTGCCAAGAACATTGCCACCATAGTCTCTACCCATTCCTCTGACATTTATCATATCCAAAACTGGATCTCAGGGAACAAACTTGTATTCAACGCTAGTAAAACCCAAGCTATGCTATTTGGGTCTGCCACCAGGCTAAGGAAATTTCATTTATTTATTTATTTATTGAGGATTTGGAAAAGTACCTTTGAGTCAGAGACTCCTTTACAAAGGTTCCACGTCACAAAAATCAGATACAAAACAGACATTACATGGCAATTCACCAGGACACGATACATAGAGCAGGGAAAAGGTTAACAGTTAGATACTAGGAATAATAAGCACAGTTCTTAAGTGAAATGCCTTGGCCAGCTAGCTGTCTGTTGCCCTGATAGCGCCCCTCTTAAAAATGTCCTCTCCTTCAAATATCTGGGTGTTATCCTGGACCTCCCTCTAGACGTTGACCTCCATATATCCACTACCTGTAAAGCAGTCAACTCTAAGATTGGATTGGCCTATAGAACTAGACATTCACTCACTCCCATTGCCCGAATTGCCATAGCCCAGGGCAGGGGTCAACCTTAACCTTTTTTTGCACTAGACAGCAGGGCAAGTTGATTCAAAATTGCACTAGCCTGCAGATGGTTGCACTAGTCCTTAATTATAATGGTAACATATGATCACTTATACAGGAAACAATGCAAGCAAAGCCAAGAAATACTCTAATTATTGCACATTTATCCTGCTCCCACATTGCTTCCAGCTCCCCAGCAGAAAAAAAAGGACTGCAATGCCATCTATCACAGACAGTGAGCCCCCCTTTGTTTTGTACCATGGCCTCCTCTCTTCCTCTTTCTGCCCCCCCACACACACCAAACAGAGAGAGGATATCACAACAGCAAATGTTCAATCAAGCAGTCCTAGCTCTGTGCACACAAAATAGCTTGCATCATCATGCACCTCACCACACTGTCACCACCACCCACAGGGCAATGAACTGAGTTAGGCAGAGAAAGACACTCGTGGTCCCCACCTTATAGTTAACTGGAGACCTGCACTATAGAAAGTTTTTGTACAGTCTCGACTCTCAAGTGAGCCAGGAGCACATCTAAGATTTATTTGGGTGGGGGCTAGACAAATCTAAGGGGCTTGGAAAATAGAAAACTGTGACATTCTTATTTGTAAAAGCATTGATTTTAATATGCTCTGCCCCAACAATAACAGATTTTTCTTTAACATTGTCCTTTCATCAGCCCAGGGGAAACAGTACACAGGCAAAACACCATACTATTTCTATTTCCATATAGGATGATCTATGCACCCCAGGAATGTCTATTTCAAGGTTTCAAATTATGTATTTTATCAAGGTTTATTTTTGTACCATACATGATCCAAAGCTTTGTTTTTAGGCTGAAAGGACATGCTGAGTGGGATAAGGGTGGAACTGTATGGATGGTGATGGCTGGCATGGTCCATTTAGAAGAGCTGGGAACCCCTACACTTGCCAGTAATGGAAGCTATGGATCTATGGATGGTCACTTCAGAGTTTGGTCTGCAGCGGTGTCCAGGAAGAGAACAGAGTTAAGAGATTTGAGAGAAGGAAGTTATGGTGAGGCTGGGATAAAACCCACCACCTGCTGGGTCAATCCTGTATACCTCTTTGCATTTTGTCACTGAAATGTTCGATACAAACACTCAAAATGCAGAGAAATTAGGGGCACTGGTCTTAATAATATTGGACAAATTGTTAGACATAGACACATTCAGAAAAATGGAACCTAGTGACTTAACAGCACTCTACCCTTGATCACACCCTGGACACTAGCTGAAAGTCTTAACAGTGGAGTGATAATAACTCACATTGAGTCATTTGAACTGCCAGATGATTGCAGCTCTTAATGAGCTGTTAATCACGCCTGGCCATCTGGAACATTGAGAGAGATTAGCATGAGGACTAGAGAATGCTAAAGTAGAGACTTTTTTTAACTTCATTAACAGCCATGAAAATCTGCACTAGTCAAGCCGGGCAAGTAGAGAGTTAGTTGTACAAGCCCTGGTCAATTTGCACTAGTGTTTGGGCTACCAAAACAATGTTAAGATTGACCCCTGGCCCAGGGCATTCTCCCCCCAGATCTTACCTATGGCTCTGTCACTTATGCTGATGCCACAAAGGCTAGTTTACACAATTGGGCAACTACTTATAACAATATCTGTCACTTTGCTCTTGCTTCACATAGGTGTATCTATGACGGATAGTATCTCACACACTGGCGTCCCCCCATGCTAGCTCAGCTGCTGATTCCTCAATGTCCCTCCTATGCCCTCCACTCTAGAGATCAGCAGCTTCCTACTGTACCCAGATGTAAAACAGCTATGGGTGCTCAGCCCTTCTCACACATAGCCCCAGCTCTCTGGAACTCCATACCTACTATTATCCTACTTCCTTCCTGAGGCATCTGCTATTAAAAAAGTCAAAATGTTCTTCCTAGCCTGCCTATTCTGTTCACTGTGGTCCCTGTACTTCACGACTGTCTATCTCCTACAATATGTCTAGCTCCATAGTACTAGGGTACTAGTGGCACAATTTAAATAATCTAACCAATGTGCAACTCTGGTAGCCCTCACAACTCATAGCCCTCTCTATTTAGGGGTTACTCCAAATACTGGGCAGCCCTCTCCTTTACTTTTTGAGCTTAACCAGTGAGTCCCTTCTGCTAAATATCTAATTGGCTTTCATCACGTCCCCTGCTGGTGCCCTTGTACTGAGAGGTGTGCTACTGCTTACCTTTTTAACTTTTTTGGGTCATTTAACCCTGACTCCCTCGGTATCAGCCCTGCCAGTACTTCAGGACAATGCCTGGTGTGCCTATGGCACTGTTACCTTATCCCATAGAATCAACTCCCATTTTCCTCCCTGTGTGTGGGCGGCATACACACTTAATGGGCTGATGGTTCAACAGCCTGGTTGGTTGCCCCCTCTGGCCCTCTTATCTGGGATTTTCAGTATCCAGGAAAAATATCCCATCTATCACAACCAGACAAGGCAAACTAAACTCTACTACAAACAACTAAAAGAATACATACATCGCTTAGCACTTCTACTATTACTGCTCTTAGGCAATATCTACCCCAACCCAGGCCCACCCCAATCATTTTCTATCCACCAGAGAAAGACTGGACAACTAACTTTCACCTCAATCAATATATGCAGCTTCCTCCCTAAAATAGACACCCTGAATGCATAGATTTTGCAGCACAATCCGGATAGGCTATCATCAATAGTTGAGACTTGGCTCTCCCCAAATGTAGCCAACGCCGCAGACTCAATTCCTGGATACAACATATGCAGACAGGATCACCTAACCAAGCGAGAGGACAGCTGTGCGATGTACCTGAGGGATAACATTCAGGGCCTAGTCCTGCCACTGTCCAGTACTGGGGCACACATGCAAGCTCTCACAGTAAAAGTGCTCCTTGGAGCACATAATAAAACCCTTGCTGTCCTTACAGTCTACATCCCACCTGAACAAAAGGCCAATGGTTTGGACTCGCTCATGGAGTGCTTCAGTAGCCTAAATCTTAACTGGGAAACCATACTGCTGGGGGATTTCAATGTCAATTGGCTCTCCCCTGCCACAAGCCCATACAAGGATGCCATCTCAGCTGTTCACCTCTCACAGCTAGTTGACGCACCCACCAGGATGAACTACACAACTGGGATATCTACCCTACTTGACTGGGTACTAACCATCCTGAATATATTTCCAATACATCTGTACTCCCCGATGTCTGAAGTGACCTCTCTCCTGTCCTTTTCCAATGGTCTAATCATTGTCACAAACCCACTCTGTGGGTCAGGCCCTCTGCTCCCACAGTGCCCAACCTTTAAGTGTGATTCGTGAACAGGGGACAAACAGGGACACCTTCCTGTTTGTTTTGGGTCTGAGCAACTGCCAGTCTCACGTCCTGGGGTCAGTTATAAACACTTTTCAGCTAGCACAACCAAGTAACAAGTCCCGATATCACACTTTCTTTGGGGAAATGCAGCACAATATTTGATCCAGTGGGCATACAACCAACCTGGTTCACACACCCCCTTCTGACTCAGTTGAGACGCTGGTATTTTTGTTGCCTTGCTGGATCTTTACACAGATCCTTGTTAGCGTGACTGCATAAGGTGACACAATAAGCATTTAACAGCTGTGTTAGAATATTAAGATTGTTCCACCATTCACACACAAAATGAGCATGTCTCAGGTAGCATTTTAAGGAAAAACATAGTTTACTAAAATTAAAAACAGTAAATAAAATACAAAACACAGAACATACATACATTAAGGATACAGCCAGAAAATAAATGGACAGTTATAAACAAAGTGCCTTGCACTGAATAACTAACCCTACCCTAGTTCCAGTTGGTAAATAAATGGAATGAAATACCTATTTTGGCAGAAGTGCCTCTCTTTGAGCCCAAAAACAAAAGTGTCCCTTCCAAGCTCAGAACAAGAGTGTCTGTCTTGAAATTCCAAACACTGAAGTATGCAATGTTCCCACACAAACTTGACAATATCAGGGATGAGAAGAGTCCCACCCAGCTTGTGAGGTCACAGCTCTGTGGTGATGCTGGCTGTGAGGTCACTCTCATTCCTGCATACTGAATTAGTCACATGCCACTGCACAAGACCAAATATTCCAATTATTAAAAAAAAGTCTGTTTTCTCCCAAGTGAATCTCAGAGCATGGTTTATGGCACCCTTTGATGTTGCAGAAATATCCTATAGGGTTAATTCACATATGCTTTCCAAAACAGTCTTCCTCCTGTTTTCCTATAAAGTGTAACTTTTTTATGGCAGTCAAAGCAGTTGTTTGTTTTAAAACCTAGTTGTATAGCAGCTACACAGGTTCAGGCAGTTAGGTGCTAAAACATGAAAGGAAGCTCAAACTAGCTTACTCTCTAGGTCAGTGAGAAGGTAAACCATTTTTTCTTCTCTTTTAAAATCCAATGTCCCATGAGGCTCTGCTGCTTAGCCCATTTCCTAAGCAAGACTACAATGTTTCACAAGCAGAATTCAAAAACATATATTTTATAGCAAAAATATAATACAAATAATAACAAGCAGATGGCTATTGTGACACTCCTCCCTGCTAGACTAAATCTGGGGGAATCTATTCCTAGGCATAGGATGAGCTTTCCAGATTCAGTTCACTGCTCTAACTGATGCAATAGACCATCTGCATTGGCATTTACTGCCCCTACCCTGTGAGTAACAGTCATATTGTATCCCTGTAAGGCAAGGCTCCAGCTTAGATGCCTACCATTTGTCTTACCCATTTGTGCCAGCCAAACCAGGGGGTTATGATCCATCTGTACCTCAAAGTGCCGCCCATATAGGTATGTCTCTAATTTTTTCAGTGCCCACACCAGCGCAAGGCATTCCTTCTCCACTGTAGAATAAGCCTGTTCCCTTGGAAATAATTTCTTACTGAGGTACACTATTGGGTGATCTTTCCCTTGGTTAGAAGTCTGGCTAAGTACTGCCCCAATACCAACATTTGAGGCATCCATTTGGACTACAAATGGTTTACTGTAGTCTGGACTGGCTAATACAGAAGCACCACACAGTGTCTCCTTTAGCCGTATAAAGGCTGTTTCACAGGCTGGCTCCCATTTTATCTTTTTAGGCATTCTTTTCTTTAGCAGGCCAGATAGGGGAGCTGCCAGGGCACTGTAGTTTGATACAAATTTTCGATAGTATCCTGCGATCCCTAGAATACTCCGGACCTGCTTCTGTGTTTCAGGTCTGGGCCACACCTCTATTGTTTCAATTTTTGCATGATTAGGGCTGAGCTGTCCCCACCCTACTACATGCATTAGGTATGCCACCTCAGCTATGGCCTCCTAGCACTTTTCAGCTTTCACCGTGAGCCCAGCCCTCTGAATCCTTCCCAAGACTTCCTTAAGGTGGGACAGGTGTTCCTTCCAGCTGGCACTGAAGATGGCAATATCATCCAGGTACACCATGGCATACTCTTCAGTACCATGTAACACCTGGTTCACCAATCTTTGGAAGGTGGCAGGGGCGTTCATCATTCTGAAAGGCATTACCTGAAACTCAAATAACCCTATCAGAGTGATGAAGGCTGACCTCTTCCTAGCTCTGGCAGTTAACTCCACCTGCCAATGCCCTTTTGCCAGGTCAGTAGTAGTAAGGTAGGTCACCCCTTCCAACTTCTCCAGTAGTTTGTCCGTCCATGGCATTGGGTGGGTGTCAGACTTTGTGACTGCATTTAGTCCACGATATAGTCCATGCAAAAATGAGTAGAGCCATCTGGCTTGGGAACAAGGACTACGGGTGAGGCCCAGGTGCTGTGGGATTTCTGGATTACCCCTAAATCCAGCATTTCTTCCACCTCCCTCCTAATGTCCTTTATGACAGCCTCTGACACCCAATATGCTGTCTGCCATATGGGCGCTTGCATTCCCATGTCTACATCATACGTCTCTAAGGGGGTTAGTCCAGGCTTGGCATTAAACAATGGGGAAAAGTCTGCTAAAAACTCCTTTACTTCCTTGATCTGTTCTGTGGTCAACTAGGGTGACAGTTTGATTGCCTCCACAGAGGACTCTCACTTGCTTTCTTCCAGCAAGTCCAGAAGGGCGTCTGCTTCGTCCATCCTCTCCCCAGAATCACACACTGCACAGACCATGTCAGCCCTATTTGCATATGGCTTCATCATGTTGACATGGTACATCCTTTGGGTATGTCTCCTGTCAGACAGTTCTACAATGTAACACAAGCAAACAGTCGGGCCTCACAGGGAAAATGACCAAAAGAAGGACCTGTAAGCTAGGTCTCGATAAAAGCTTTTATTTTAAACAAGATAAAAGCACAGCCAGCACTCCTGCCAAGTATGCAGATGTATGTTTCATGTCATCAAGACGCTTTCTACAATGTAATTTATGTCATTCACCTGATTGACTACTTTGTATGGTACAGCCCACTTGGCCTACAGCTTATCTTTCCAGACTGGGATTAGGACCATGACCTTTTTACCCAGCGTGTATGATCGAGCTCTGGCTCTGCAGTCGTACCATACCTTTTGCTTCTGCTGAGTGGCTGCCAGGTTGCTCTGGACTGTTCCCATAACCTCCTTCAGCTTTTCCCTAAACCTAAGGACATAATCCACTATTGGTGTTCCTTGGGTGGCGTGCTTGCCTTCCCAGTCCTCCTGGATCAAGTCTAGGGGCCCACGCATCCTGCGTCCATATAAGAGCTTGAAGGAGAAAACCCTGTCAACTCATGGAGCAGTTCCCTGAATGTGAACAACAGGTGGGGAAGGTATTTCTCCCAGTCCCTCCCATGCTGTTCAGCAAACACTTGGAGCAATGATTTTAGGGTACCATTAAACCTTTCCACAAGCCCATTGGCTTGCAGGTGATAAGGAGTCATGCATCTCTGCACACTCCACACTTCTCCCCCAAACACTTTGTGATGTAGACAGTCAGCTCTGAGTGCTGTATTAATTTTTTTTTAATTTTACATATAAAATATGTGATGGGAAGGTCTGTTTGAGGAAACACAGTCTTGCTGAACTGACACATTAAAACCCTCCAGAGATAATTCAAAGGACAGGAGGTGGTTTGAGTCTGCAGCTATTTAAAATGCAGTTCTTTTGTTCAATTTTCTTTGAAGGCAGGAACCAAAGTATCCACTTTATAATGCCCTCAGGGAGATCCTTTGACTTGCATAGTTGCCAGGAATTACTTGTGGGGAGGGGTGTCGGAGAGAGGCCAGAATGGACATTGAAGAGGTTTGATGTCTGAGCCAGGGAGGACGAGACAAATTTGGAAGATCCAATGTACATTTCCCAGGGAACCATTGAATTACATCAGAGAGACCTTTGAGGTGTAGATTCCAAGGTCCAGACAGGATTAAAGAGGCAAATACACTTTAGCTTTGAATACAGTGACTTAGATCAAATAAACTTTTGAGATATATGTGTAGCAGAGCACAAACCAGTTCTGACCAGTTGCCCTGAGGGGAGGAAACTGAGTATGTCACTTATCATTTTTTTAAATCTTGTTGGGACATCCTGTGTGGTAACATATAACGTTTAATACACCAAGGCGGAGTTTAATAATCTCAGAAAGGAGGCCAGCTCAGAACTCTTTTATCCAACTGAGCAAGCCTTAGAGACACACAAGACAATATTTCTGACTGACAGAAGGGAGACCATCAAAGCACTGAAGTAAGGACCTTAGACAAGATTAGTCTGAAGTTATTAATTGTAGGAACTGCACTTTTACTTATTTGTTTTAAGGCTGTATGTGTTGGGATATATATTTGTTCTGTAATTATTGTTCTGTTTTGATATTTTAAAGTAAAGAGATTTTACAACGGAACTGTCTGGAGTGCCTTGACATTTCTTTTTATTTTAAGTGGAGCTTTTAAAAAGGTTATAGTAACACTGTGTATGGGTTTACTGTATACCAAACTGGGAAATGGATAGAGTTCTCTAAAGTCTTGCATAGAGTTCTGAAGGTTCATTTGAAAGACTTGGTTGGGTGCCCGTCGGCAAAGATATCTGGACCCCTGAAGACAGAATTATCTGAACCTGATAATTGGGTACACTAACAAGAGGTTATCAGTTTAAATCCCTCCAGAGCTTGAGACTAAGGTGACTTGAACCCACAAAACAGACAAAAGGGTTACCTTATTCTGTTCACTGTACACAAATCATACAGTCAGAGGTTGGCACTTTGGGAGTAGAGGGCCGACCAGCTGAGTGAGTTTGTGACAGATTGGTTGGCAGCAGTGGCATAAAAACTTTGGTGGTATAAGCTTCATTGTTCAGTGTATTAGCTTAAAACCATTTAGCTCACTTAGAAAAAAAGAAAGGCAGTGTTTTATTTCAAAAGGAAACAGAACTATATCCCTTGACTTACAGTTAAGTTCCCACCCATTTTATTTTTTTTCTAAAGTGCCAGTCAGATTAGCGTAGTCAAAGAAGAAAATGGCTTCTGACTACAGCAGGCACACTGTAGATTTCTTAAAGCAGTTGTGCGGGGATAGGGGAGTCCCGTTTGGGGTGAAAGCCAGTAAGCAGAACCTCATACAGGCCCTGGTAGCAGATACCCAGGCCAGCTAGTCACCAACTGTGACTGAAAGGGACCAAACCTCGAGTGTGGCAGGACTAGTGGCCAGTGAGGGGTCCCGTGCCGATGAGGCAGACAGCAGGGCCACTGTCAGTGAAGGGCCACAGCAGCAGGGGAAGGTCACCAGTATCCTGAATCCAGAGGTACTCAAGAGGATAGAACTGGAGGCAGAGCAACAGCAGAGGGAGGCAGCCCATGAGGCAGAGCGCCAACAGAAGGAGGTGGACCGTGAGGAACATGAGCACCAGTGAGAGGCAGAGGAGAAGAGAGAGTGAGAATGCAGAGCTGCAGAGGAGAGGAGAGAGGGGTGCCAGTGGCAACATGAACTGGAGAAGCTAAGACTCCAACCAGCGGCATCAGGGCAGGTAAGTGGCTTGGGTTTAACTGGAACTGCAGGACTGGGTTACAAATTGAACTCTAAATTAATAGCTGAGTTTAAGGATGGGGAGGACATGGATGCCTTTTTAAATTCTTTTGAAAAAGTTTGTATTCAGGCTAAAATTCCTAGAGAGTCCTGGAGCTTCCAGCTATCCCCGCTACTTACCGGAAAAGCTTGGGATGCATTGGGTCAAATGGACAATAAAGACAGTGATGATTACAGCAAGTTAGAAGCTGCACTACTAAAAAAGTTTGAATCAACTGCTGAATCATACAGAGCTAAATTCTGTAAGCTCAGGAGAAGCCCTGATATGAGCTATGAGTAGGGATGTAAGTTTGTCATGGATGAGATTTTAATGACTCATTGTTTGTTCATGAAATCATTAGTGAACAGTAGTAAATGTTGTGGCACTGTCATCATTGCTACATTCTGATGGCACTAGTGAAAGTCATGGAAGTCCTGAATAAAGATCAAACGTCATGGAATCAATGATGTGTATGACTGCCATGACAAACTTACATCCCTAGCTATGAGGAGCTAGCCACGAAATAACGTCAGTTTTTAAAACGTTGGTGGGAAGGAATTATGGCAAACACTGTTGATACAATTGAAAATGTGATTTTATTAGAACAGTTTTATTGGGCATGCCCAGCAGAGTTAAAAACCTGGCTAGAGGACCGAGATCCAAAAACAGTGCAAGAGGCTGCTGAGCACTCGGACCGCTATGCCAAGAGCAGACCTGCTCTGAGAGCAAATGGGGCAAGTGTGGTAGTGCAGAAAGGGAAAAGCGCACCTTCAGGGCAGCTAAATCCCTCACTGCCTCCACCGAAACCAGTTAGTCCCAGGTTTCCAAGAAAAGATTTCTCTGAAATAAGAAATGCTTGTTGGTTATGTAAAGAAACTGGGCACATTGCCGGACAGTGTCCAAGAAGGGCAAGCAATAATACGCAAAGTAGTGCTAGAAAAGAATTGGGTTGTTTGTGTGTCCCTGAGAGCATGCCAGTGAACATGAGGTAACACATGCACCCAGTCATGGTAAATGGCATACAGATGCAGGGGTTAAGGGACAGAGGGGCATCCCTGACATTGGTGAAAGGGGATCTAGTACAGCCTGGTCAGCTTACCCCAAACAAATACATAACTGTACAAGGGTTTACTGGTGAAAGGAAAACATTGCCACTTACTAGGGTTCTCCTAGACTGAGGTGAAACAGAGGGAACTGTGCAACAGGTGGCTGTAGCTAACATATTAGCAGTGGATGTGATCTTGGGTAACAATCTCCATCAGAAAGTGGTATGTGCAGTTACCCAGTAGCCAAGTGGCCAAGGGAAAATTGTAGTCCCTAGCCCAGAAACCATTGGGAAGATGCTGAGGCTGGTTCCCAGCCTGTGTCTCCAGAGGGGGAGACTGATAAAAAGGGGGTAGAAATTTCCCCAGTAGCAAGTAACCACCCAGCTACAGAGGGTTACACCAAAGAGGGAGGGGTGACCCCGTAGGGATTGACAGTAATCCTGAAGACCCTGACGCTAGTGCTAGGGACCCTAGTTTAGCGACTGAAGGGGACCTGTCCAATGCCTTGGGAAGGTGTGAGGGGTTCGCAGCTGCTCAGAGAAGTGACCCTAGTTTAGAGAAGCTGAGGGCTTGGGCAGACTCGGACAGTGCACAGGGAGGTGACGGCAGACATAGGGTTTATTGGGAAAATGGACTTATGTATACACAGGCAGTACAGACAGAGGGAGGGATGCTAGGCAGGCAGCTTGTCGTTCCCCAGGGATATCGTGAGCAGTTGCACAATGTTGCCCATGATATTCCCTTGTCTTGTTATCTGGGAATCATGCACACAATACATCATTTGGCCCAAAATTTCTATTGGCCTAACTTCACCCGGCAGGAGAAGGAGTATTGCAGGTCTTGTCACTGGTGCCAAGAAATAGGGAAGGCGGGCAAGAAAACCCAAGCTGCCCTGATCCCCTTGCCCATAGTGGAGGATCCATTCCAGAGGGTGGGAATGGATATTGTGGGGCCTTTAAATACCCCCAGCTCCTCAGGGAAAATGTTCATCCTGACTGTGGTGGATTATGCCACCCGGTACCAAGAGGCAGTCACCCTATCCTCACTGAGGACAGACAAAGTGGCAGATGCCTTGCTTGGGATTTTCTCCCGTGTTGGGCTTCCACAGGAGGTAATCACCGATGGAGGGGGTTCCTTCATGTCAGATCTAATGAAATGTCTATGGAAGAAGTGCGGGGTGGTTAGAGATGCACGACACTGTATCACCCATAAGCCAATGGACTTGTGGAATGCTTCAATGGTACCCTAAAGTCAATGCTCCAGGCGTTTGCTGAACAGTATGGGAGGGACTGGGAGAAATACCTTCCCCACCTGTTGTTCACATACAGGGAGGTGCCCCAAGAGTCTACAGGATTTTCCCCCTTCAAACTCTTGTATGGACACCGGGTACGTGAGCCCCTAGACTTGATCTGGGAGGACTGGGAAGGCAAGCACACCACCCAGGGAACTCCCATTGTGGATTATGTCCTTAGGTTTAGGGAAAGGCTGAAGGAGCTTATGGGGACAGCCCAGAGCAACCTGGCAGCTGCTCAACAGAAACAAAAGGGATGGTATGACCCCAGAGCCAGAGCTCGCTCATACATGGTGGGTCAGAAAGTCATCGTCCTTATTCCGGTCTGGAAAGACAAGCTGCAAGCTGAGTGGGCAGGACCATACAAAGTCATTAGGAAGGTAAATGATGTAAACTACATTGTGGAGTTACCTGACCATAAACAGACCGAAAGGATGTACCATGTCAACATGATGAAGCCATATGCAAAAAGGGCTGACATTGTTTTCTCAGTGTGTAATCATGGGGAGGGGACGGATGAAGGAGACCCCCTTCTGGACTTACTGGAAGAGAGTAAGTGGGAGTCCTCTGTGGAGGCAGTAAAATTGTCTCCCCAGCTGACCCCGAACCAGATCCAGAAAGTGAAGGAGGTTTTAGCAGACTTTGCTCCCTTGTTTAGCGCCAAGCCTGGACTAACCCCCTTAGCAACACACGATGTGGAGACAGGAACACAGACGCCCATACGGCGGACAGCATATCGGGTGTCAGAGGCTGTCCAAAAGGACATTAGGAGGGAAGTGGAGGAGATGCTGGATTTAGGGGTAATCCAGAGATCCCACAGTCCCTGGGCCTCACCCATAGTCCTTGTACCCAAGCCAGATGGGTCAACTTGTTTCTGTGTAGACTATCGTGGACTGAATGCAGTCTCGAAGTCAGACAGCCACCCCATGCCCTGGACAGATGAACTCCTGGACAACTTGGGGGGGGCGACCTACCTTATGACCATTGACCTGACAAAGGGGTATTGGCAGGTAGAGTTGATGGACAGAGCTAGGGAGAGGTCGGCCTTCATCACTCCGATTGAGTTCAAAGTAATGCCTTTCAGAATGAAGAACGCCATGGCCACTTTCCAAAGGTTGGTGAACCAGGTGTTAAATGGTGCTGAGGAGTACACCGTGGCATACCTGGATGACATTGCCATCTTCAGTACCTGCTGGGAGGAACACCTGTCACACCTTAGGGAAGTGCTGGGCAGAATACAGAGGGCCAGGCTCACTGTCAAAGCCGAGAAGTACCAGGTGGCCATGGGAGAAATGGCATACCTCGGGCATGTGGAAGGCCAGGGACAGCTCCGCCCTAACCAGATAAAAATAGAGGTAATACAGGCATGGCCCAGACCAGAAACTCAGAAGCAGGTCAGGAGTTTTCTCAGGACAGCAGGTACTATCAAAAATTTGTACCAAATTACAGTACCCTGGCTACTCCCCTATCTGACCTGACAGAGAAACGGATGCCTAAGAAAATTGCCTGGAGCCCAGCCTGTGAGAAAGCCTTTACCAAACTAAAGGAGGCACTGTGCAGTGCTCCTGTTTTGACTAGTTCGGACTATAGCAAAACCTTTGTAGTTGAGACGGACACCTCAGATGTGGGTATTGGGGCAGTACTAAATCAGACATCCAGCGAAGGGAGGGACCACCCCATAGCCTACCTGAGTTGAAAGCTGCTCCCCAGGGAACAAGCATACTCCATGGTGGACAAGGAGTGTCTTGCCCTAGTGTGGGCCCTAAAGAAATTGGAGCCATACTTGTATGGGCAGCCTTTTGTAGTGCAGACTGACCACAACCCCCTGGTTTGGTTGACACAGATGGGGAAAAACAATGTCAGACTGCTCAGATGGAGTCTTGCTTTACAAGGGTATGATTTGAAAACCGTACATAGGGCCGGAGCCAAGAATAAGAACTCAGATGGACTGTGTAGGGTCTATGAGGAGTGAACTGATTTGGAAAGCTCATCCCATGTAGGGGATGGATCCTCCACATTCAGTCTAGATGGGTAGGAGTGTGATGTAGACAGCCAGCTCTGAATGCTGTATTAATTTTTTTTTTATTATTACATATAAAACACGTGATGGGAAGGTCAGTTTGAGGAAACACAGTCTTGCTGAACTGACACATCAAAAAACCCCAAAGATAGTTCAAAGGACAGGATGTGGTTTGAGTCTGCAGCTATTTAAAATGCAATTCCTTTGTTCAATTTTCTTTGAAGGCAGGAACCAAAGTATCCACTTTATAATGCCCTCAGGGAGATCCTTTGACTTGCATAGTTGCCAGGAAGGACTTGTAGGGAGGGGTGTCGGAGGGAGGCCAGAATGGACATTGAAGAGGTTTGATGTCTGAGCCAGGGAGGACCAGATGAATTTGGAAGATCCAATATACATTTCCCGGGGAACCCTTGAATTACATCAGAGAGACCTTTGAGGTGTAGATTCCAAGGTCCAGACGGGATTAAAGAGGCAAATACACTTTTGCTTTGAATACAGTGACTTAGATCAAATAAACTTTTGAGATATATGTGTAGCAGAGCACAAACTAGTTCTGACCAGTTATCCTGAGGGGAGGAAATTGAGTATGTCACTTATTTTTTTAAATCTTGTTGGGACATCCTGTGTGGTAGCATATAACTTTTAATACACCAAGGCTGAGTTTAATGATCTCAGAGAGGAGGCCGGCTCAGAATTTTTTTATCCAACTGAGCAAGCCTTAGAGACACACAAGACAATATTTCTGACTGAGGGAAGGGAGACCATCAAAGCACTGAAGTAAGAACCTCAGACAAGATTAGTCTGAAGTTATTAATTGTAGGAACTGCACTTTTACTTATTTGTTTTAAGGCTGTATGTGTTGGGATATATATTTGTTCTGTATTTATTGTTCTGTTTTGATATTTTAAAGTAAAGAGATTTTACAATGGAACTGTCTGGAGTGCCTTGACATTTCTTTTTATTTTAAGTGGAGCTTTTAAAAAGGTTATAGTAACACTGTGTATGGGCTTATTGTATACCAAACTGGGAAATGGATAGAGTTCTCTAAAGTCTTGCATAGAGTTCTAAGGGTTCATTTGAAAGACCTGGTTGGGTGTCTGTAGGCAAAGATATCCGGATCCCCGAAGACAGAATTATCTGAACCTGATAATTCGGTACACTAACAAGAGGTTATCAGTTTGAATCCCTCCAGAGCTTGAGACTAAGGTGACTTGAACCCACAAAACAGACAAGAGGGTTACCTTATTCTGTTCACTGTACACAAATCATACAGTCAGAGGTTGGCACTTTGGGAGTAGAGGGCTGACCGGCTGAACGAGTTTGTGACACACTTCATCAGGTCCAACATGAAGGAACCCCCTCGATCGGTGATAACCTCCTGCGGGAACTCGACATGGGAGAAAATCCCTAGCAAGGCATATGCCACTTTGTCTGTCCTCAGTGAGGGTAGGGCAACTGCCCCTGGGTATCGGGTGGCATAATCCACCACTGTTAGGATAAACCTCTTCCCGGAGAAGCTGGGGGTATTCAAAGGCCCCACAATATCCATTCCTATCCTCTGGAAAGGCTCCTCCACTATGGGCAAGGGAATTAGGGTGGCTAGGGTTTTACTACCCTCCTTCCCTATTTCTTGGCACCGGTGACAAGACCTACAAGATTCCTTCACCTGCTGGGTAAAGTTGGGCCTATAGAAATTCTGATACGATTATTGCATAGTGTGCATGATTCCCAGATGTCCAGACATGGGGCTATCATGAGCAATCTTGAGCAACCGCTTACGGTTCCCCTGGGGAATGACAAGCGGCCTGCCCCTCACCCTTCCCTCTGCCCTCACGTCCTGCGTATACAGAAGTCCATTGTCCCAATACACTCTATGTCTTCCATCATCTCCCTGTCATGTCAGATTCTGCCCAAGCCCTCAGCCTCTCTAAACTAGGGTCATTTCTCTGAGCAGCTGCAAAACCCTTACATATTCCCAAGGCATGGGACAGGTCCCCTTCAGTTTCTAAACTAGGGTCCCTAGCTTTCGCATCAGGGCATTCCGGGTCACTGCCATCCCTAGCACTCTGACCCTGGTTACCCTTTCCTCCTCAGAGTAACCTTCTGTACTGTGGCTGTTTTGTTAACTGTTGCCTGGGAAATTTCTACCTCTCTTCACTACTCTCCATGTCAGACGACACAGGCTGGGGAACCAGCCTCCCAGTGTTTTCCACAGAGGCTTCTATGGGGTCCAGGGAACTACGATTGGCCTTTGCCATGTGGCTACAGGTAACTGCACACACCACCTTGTTTTGGAGATTGTTCCCTATAATCACATCCAGGGCAAGATTTTCTGCAACTGCAACTTTTTGCACTGTCTCTCCTGTCTCACCCCAGTGAGAATACTAGCAAGGGGCAGTTTTCTCCTCTCCAGTGAATCCCCGTACTGTAATGAACTGATTAGGTATAAGCTGTTCAGGCTCAACCAAATCCCCTTTTACCAAAGTAAGGGTCGCCCCTGTGTCCCCCATCCCAACAAAAATACTTATGTGCATATTCCTAAAAAATAAAAACACACACCTAGAAGTGTGCAATAAAAATGCACAGCTTGCTCAATCATACAAAATGTTTGTTATCTAAACAATTAATTAGTTGCTAACAAAGCCAGGCTGTGTGTCAATATAAAATTGTAACATGAACTGAGAACACGAGAGACCTGCATAAATCTACTAGACGTGACCTACATAATACAACCAACCAGAGCCTGAAAGTCATAGTTGGAGGCAAATGGAAGAATACAACAAAAACAATAGAATAACTAAAGATACAACCAGTCAGAGCCTAAAATTCATGGTCGGTGGGGAAGTGGGGGGATGTAAAATAAAAAGGGGATACATACAGCCTGAAGTTTCGACCAGCCACAGCCTACAAGTCATAAGTTGGAAGGTGTGTGGGGGGGGTATTTTTGTTCCACTTCCTTCACTTTCTTTATCACTTCCGGGTGTTTTGGGAGTTAAACTGCACTTCTGCACACTATTGGGTATGTTCTGATGATGACTGTAGGTTGAAACGTTAGCGTCCTAGTTTACATGCCCAAGAAGCCTAATGGAGTTGCAGCATGGGGCATGGTGGTGCTTTTGAAGTGGCTTTTTTTAGTAATTTGCATGTTTTCCACTTCGCTATACAGCTTCATAGTTCCATGTTCAAACAGTCCTCGGTTTTCACCACTCCAGGATTATTTCTCTTACTTCAGGATCTAGTTGTTGGAACACACAGTATTTTGGGACTCCACTGATTTGAATGCACTTTTGATCTTTGCCTTCCAGCACGTATTGCAAAGTAAGAAGTTCGTGTTGTTTTGGATCGTATTTCCCTTTGGTCAAGTAAGTCGTTTCTTACATTCTAATACCTGGGAGATCCTTTTACCTGGAATGCCACAAAATATAACCAAGCTGCAATAGACCTCACATGAGACTTCATATCAAGCCCTGTTACAGACTAGAACTCTATTCAATACAACGTTATACTTAAAATACAGCTCTGTATAGCGCTCGAATATTTTTTTCATTCAGCACCTTATTTGAGTTTGCACAACTGTGATGTTGCACATTTACTGTCTTTTTAAGACAACAATAAGGGCAGGATTCCCAAAAGAGATGTGTTGAGCGTGTCCCAGATGCGCCAGCACAAATCAGATGCACCAAGCACAGACAGAGTGATTCACAGAGGCATGTACACAAGGATGTGCCGAGTGCAACCCCTCTGTGAATCGCTCAGAAACAGTACAGTGCAACTGGAGATGCGCCAGGTCACCCTGGATGCCCTGAGCCACACAGGGGAGCAATTCAGAGCAAGTGAAGCAAGCCAGCAGGGCAATAAGGAGCATCCATGAAGTCAGAACATTGAAACCCATGGACACAGGTGCTGAGAGCAACATGTTTATAAGTGTAAAATCAGATACAAAACTGTACAACACAAAAACCAGAACAATAAACAAGTGCAATAACAGACAGAGAAAGGGGAAGCATGGGAATGGCAGGGATGGGAAGGAGGGCAGAAAGGGGACAGACACAGGGGGCTATATACAGAAACTATGTACAGAGTCAGGCCCCAAGAAGAGGCAGGGGGCCACTAGTACCACCATGCCCCACCACGCCACACCCTGGCATGGCCACGTAAGGGTAATCACAGCAGTACACCCCACAGGGCAGCTGACAGGCACTGAAGAGTCCTGGAGAATGGCCTTAGGGCCACCTGGATGGCCACATGGATTCATCTGTCCACATCCAGAGGAGCACCACCCCCAGCCACAGCATGTCATTCCTGGAGACCTACAGTAATGACAGAGATAACATACACTGAGGGCCTGAACGTGGACAACACCCCCACCCAGCAGTAACCCAGAGGAGTGGAACAACAGTAACAGCAGAATGCACTGCTTACCTGCCCCTGCATGGGCACCAGGCCTGGCACCCATGAGCCTCCTCCTCCATACTTCATTGTCGGCCATGACCCTCTGCCTGGCCTCTGGGCCTGCAAAACAGAGCAGACAGAGAGCACTGTGAGCCAACACAGCAGTGCCAGAAACACACCACAACACCGACAAGCACAGGCAGTGTAGGGACAGCCAGATACTGCCACTGTGCAGGATGCACTGCCACAAGTACGCCCTCCCCCACTGGCCTGTGTGCATGCAGCACACAGTGGTACCCAGCCGTGCAGTCCCCAGCGGCCTGCACACAGACACAGCCCTGCCCACAGCCCTCTCCATGGCACACATGATATGGCTGCACTGGGCAGGTGCAGCCACTGCCATGTGCACAGGTGACTGTGACCCAAGTAGGCACCCCATGAGGGCCTGACACACACACACACCCACTACATGCCACAGAAGGGGCCAGATGAGCTACACCTACCTGGCCTTGGCAGTACACCCCAGCATGCACGGCGATGCAGCGGCTCCAGTCTCACCGGGTCCCACCTCTGGAGGTCACCAAACCAATGCCTGCACTACTCCCCAGTGCATGGCATTCCAGTGTGCTGTACCAGCCTCCTGACAATGGAGGCCCACACCTCACCCCTGGGCACATGGAGGTCCTCCTGCCCAAACAGCTACCTCTCCACCGACATGACAAGAGTCACCAGATGCAGCAGCTCCATCTGGGACCAGTTCATGGCCCTAGGTTATTGTCTCCCTGCTCTAGGCATTGTGCCACTATCAGGTACAGTTCCCTAGAGCAATGCGGTAAAGCACGATCGAGTACTCCAAATGCGCCATGTGAAACACTGAGGCACATGCAGTACAATGCGCACTGTGCATGAAGCACGATAGGTCAAAGGCAACATAGCCGCGCATGCGCAGTGCTGATCACTAAGGCAAGGCAGGCTCACGGCCGGGTCATGCATGCCTAATGCACATGCAGCCACCATGTTGTGCACGGCATGTGCTACGTACGCCAATCGTGCACAGTGCATGATCCATGGCCACTATGACCACACAGTGCAGCATAGCGGGGCATGGTGGAAGAATGTGTCGCTGAACATGGTGACCCGCGCATGCATGACGGATGCACCATGGAGACTGGCCCAGAATCAGGAACATGCACCAAATGCTATATGCATGTGGCGCAGATGCGCTGTAACGTCATGGGTGCATATCTGAGATGCTCCTTGTAGAGTGAGATGAGCTGGGGGCAATTCACAGATAACATGCCTTAAACTGCCTCATTCCACATGCATGGGCATCTCAGCTGATTAGCATCTCATTACCAGAGGTCCAGGTCTCATTTGCATGCCCTGAGCCATAAATGCTCCCAATCCAGCAGGCTGATATCAGGTGACTGAGAGCAAACAGAGCCTTAAAGGTGAGTACACAGCTATATTCACATGGTCTACAGAACTTACTGGAGGGATTGTACATGTGCATGCATACCTCCCAATGATTATGTCCCCCATTTGTGGAACATTCCCTCCCAATATGTGGAACACATGCTCAAACTGTGCAACACACAACCAGAGCATTACATACGATGCACAGGACACTGTTATAGTGGTTGCTGACATGTCCAGAATGCATGTTAATGAGCCATGGTGTATACACGGCAGCGAGTACGATAAAGTACTGCTGTACACTGTCAATGCTGGCAATGGGACAAGGCCTTGCACTGTGGAACAAGGTGATCATGCGACGTAAACAGAGGTACTGTTCCCTGTATAGTGGGACTCTGTGAATGGGTGATACAGGCCATGTGTGGTGGATGCAGCGATGTGCTACAGGAACACGGCGGCCCTGTGCAGGCATGACAACAGTGTCACCATGCCACACACTGCAGCCAACTCTACCATGGCAGTTGGCAACTGTCCTGTGCCCCCTCTCAGGCATAGTAGGGACCGTAGCCGGGTGGGGTGGGGTACCATTGTGGCTACACACACGCCGCTGAGCTACTAGTTCATGTCCATAGCAGACTGTACTGCATACCCCCCTGGGGTGGCAGCACTGTAACCCCAGCTGTGGAGTGGTGGCTATGCATGGCAGGTGCACCATTCCCAATGGGCCAGGTACCAGGGGGCGCCACCCTCCATGCCAGGACACCCACCCGCAGACCACCACCCAGACCACAAGCTACAAGAAACCTGGTGAGGTCGACAGACAGAGGCAGGTGGGGACAGGAATATGTGTACCCACAGGCATGACTAACACCTAGATGCTTCCCCCCACAGTAGCCAGCATGACAGAGGATGCAGGTGCCACCACCAGGTGACCAAACTTCACGAAGCATGAGGAGAGGGCGCTCATTAAAACATGTCACCTACACCTGGATGTCCTCACCAGCAGGGGAGGCAGCCAGACTGCGTGTGCAATGGGCTGGGAAGAGGTGGCCCAGCAGGTGAATGCCATGACCCCATACAACCGCATGGTGCATGAGTGCCACAAGCACGGGAATGATGGGTGCAGGAGGGCCAAGGAGAAGGGGGCCAGCATCCAGGCCTCCCTGCAGCAGACAGGGGGTGGCCCAAGCACAGCAGAACAGCTGAGCCCTATTGAGGCCCTCCTGGCTGCCAGTGTGTCCCGGACAGCTGTGCAGGGTGTCCCAGGTGGTGGGTTCCAGACCGGTGGCAACCTGTTGCAGCATTGTAAGTAGCCGTGTGTCCTAGACAGACCCGCTCCCCCATGTGCCAAGGCCGCCATGCCTGTCCCTACATGACATGCACTGTCACTGTGTACCCAGGCACAGCAACCTGTGGACGGTCATTCCTGGCCAGATGCAACATGCCTCATGGTGCCGCAGCTGCCATGCCACTGCACCAGGAGGCACGTGTCTGCTGTGCATTCGTGTGGCATGTGCCACCAATGCTGTGCAGTGTGCATGATGGGACAGTGATGGGCACAACCATACCATGGCCTGTGTTGCGTGGGCATGCCATGGCCCTGCTGTGGTCTGGCTGGCCGCCTTCGTGACATGTGAACAGCCGTGTACTGTTGTGCAACACCAATGTGATGTATGTGTACTGTGTATTACCCATGTTCTCACTTCTTCTTTCCACAGCACCATCATGCCTCCCGGGTGTAGCCATGGCCATGGCTGCACATCATGCCCTCACTGGCGATGATGGGGGCCCGTCTCATGGGGCCGAGGACACCATCTTGGGTGACTCTGCACCTGGACCATCCACATCCCGAGGAACAACAGACACGGCCGCAGCACAGGCGGGCTCTGCAGGCTCCTTGGCCAGCACTGGCAGGACAGCTGGTGGGTACATCTCTTGGCTGGGGAGCCTGTCCAGGTTGTCGATGATGACCCAGATGATGCAGTGGACATTGCTGATGCCCTCCTCATGCTCACCAGTGGTGTGCAGGGGGAGGGCCTTGGCACCACCACGGTCATCACTGCCACCACCAGCGCGGACATGGCAGATGGTGAAGCACACAACACAGGGGTGCCTGTGCCTGTGGCCCCTGTTGCCACTGATGTTCCCACTGTGCGTGGCATGGCTGCAGCTGTGGCACAGCTGCCCGCAGCTGTGGGTGCTGTGCCCCCTGCTCCAATGCCATGTGTAGTGCTGCCGACATCAGTGGCATCCGGGCAGGGTGCCTCAGTGCATGCACCCGCTCCACTGGCCCGGGAGGACACCACCCATGGGCAGTCAGTGGCAGTGCCCAGTCAAGCCCCGCTCATGTCGCAGCCTGCCAGGGTGCAACCACTGCCTGTGGATGCAGCAGGACATGCGATACAGTCCCTGCTCATCAGCGATGCCACCGTGAAGCATCACCCACCAACAATATGGAGGCCTACCTCGTCCTTCTGCGGGTGACTGTGGAGGGGCAGGAGGCCCGTCGTGCAGAGTTCCATGTCCACAGGACTGTGATGGTCCAGGAGCACGAGTCTGCAGCTGCTTGGCATGCACAGATGCTGGCAGAGGCACGCCTCATGTGGGTGGGCATGACCGCAGCACTGGAGTGGATTGCAGCTACTGCGGAGGAGGTGGCTGCCTCCGCATCCCACCATGGATATCGGGCATTGAGTCAGATGCCCAGAAGCACATCCTGCACACCCCAGCGGTAGAGCCAGGTGGACCCCCTGCTGCTGACTCCATCATCGCTGGCCTCCACGCCCAGCATCCATGGCTTGGGTGGTGGCTGTGGGTTGACCACTCCACTGAGCACCCATTCACGGTCTCAGTGCAGCACCCCTGCAGGGTGAAGATGAGCCCCCATGTGGCTGGTGGTGGCACACCTGCCATAGCCTGTCATAGCAGAGGCTGCCCCTGTGTCCATGGTGGCTGGGGTGCCACCCTGTAATGCCCATGTCCCTGGAGCTGTGGTGGTGAACTGGCACACTTGTGTGTTCCAGATGCCCTGCTGGTGGTGCCAGGGGCAGTGTGTGGAGGTCACCCACCCCACTGCAGCCCTGGCACCACTACCTGCTACCTGTGCAGGATCACCTGTGTGTCTGTGTGTGCCACTGTTGTGCCATGTGTCATGGGAATGATGAGTGCGTTATTGTGTCTGCTGTGTCCGCGCACAGGCTGCAGTGCACACTGACCCATGATGTCTGTGACATGGCCCTGGAGGTGCATGGTTGTTGCATGCCTGGTGTGTGTGTGTGTGTGTGTGTGTGTGTGTGTGTGTGTGTGTGTCTGTGTCTGTGTCTGTGTGTCACTCACCGTGTGTGTGCCTGTGTGTACCACTGTGTGGTGTCCATTATCCACTGTGCCCACAACATTCCATTACCACACCTTGGTGCATACCCTGCAAACATATATACCTGCATTCTCACCTGCGTGGCCCACGTGTTTCTCCACCACATGCCTGCAGTGGTCCCTTGCTGTAGCCACCAGCCTTGGGTCCCTCCTGCCTTGGCCAGCATCACCTCTCTGGCCCTGTGGGGTGCTCTGTCCCCCACACCCCCTTCTCCTCCCTGGAACTGTCACCCTCACCGACCTTGACAAGTATTCCACGGTCTAGGGCCATGTTGTGTAGCATACAGCAGGCCAGGAATATGCCACAGGCCTTCTCAGGGCTATACTGTAGGGCACCATCTGACTGACCCAGGCATCGGAAGTGCATCTTCAGCATGCTGAAGACATGCTCTATGCTGGCACGTGTCACAATGTATGCCACATTGTAGCGCTCCTCTACCTCTGTTCCAGGTCATCAGAAGGGGGTGAGGAGCCAGGGTCTCAGTGGGTATGCAGTGTCTCCTGTGGGGGTAGATGTGTGTTCGTTAGTACATTGGGTACCATTTTGGCATGCATCCTGTCCCCAACCCTGGCCTCAGTGGTGTGTGCACCTGTTCTGCTCTGCTGCCCGTGAATCCCCAATACAGGCAGTCCTGCATCCCTACCCCCACTGCACCTGCATGCCCCCCATATGTCATGTGGTTCACAGTGCTCATGTGCCACCCTGTGTCCACCTGTGTACCCTTGCACACCCCTGCTGTCCCAGGGCCCATGCATCTGCATCACACTGTGCGGGTTGCCCACGGCCCACCACATGTGCCCCATCTTGGTGCCCTCCTGTGCTGTTGGGGCCCTGTCATACGCACCTAACAGATGGCCACTTGCTGTGTCCCCCATCCTCGAACCTCCTGAACAGTGTCGACTGGTGCCATAAGAATGCATCATGTGTACTCCCAGGGTGTGTGGCACAGACATTGATGATGCACCCTGTGGTATCGCACACCACCTGGCAGTTCACGGAATCGTAGCCCTTACGGTTGATGTATGCGATGGCATCCTCACCAGGTGGTGCACAGATTGCCACATGGGTGCAGTCAATGGCCCCTATGATATCTGGCATGCATGCCACCCTGTAGAACCCCTACATGGCTTCTGTCCACTCCCCCTGCATGCTGGGGAAATGGATGCATTCTGAAGCATGCGGCAGCAGTATGGTGAGGAACTGTGTGAGGTGGTGGGATGTAGAGGCCTGTGAAATGCCAGTGGTGTCCCCAGTGGGCCTCTGGAAGGTTCCTGTGGTGAGCAAGCACATGACCATCGTCACCTTGGTCTCCACCGAGATTGCATGACCTCATGCGGTGGGTGCCTGCATCACATCATGGCCCTGTTCAGGCAGTATTGGCCTACTGTCTCCACATCTGTGAACTGCTCAATGGACAGCCTGGCACGATACCGCTGTGGGACTGCCTGCCTATGGTGCTTTCCACCGCCCTGCCTCCTCCTCCTCATTGGTGCACCAGCAATGGCTATTGCTGCTGGGTTCATCCTGCTGCGGGGTTTGTCTGTCTGGCCCTCTGGCTTGCTGGCTGGCTGGCTGGCTGGCTCTGTCTCTCTCTCTCTCTCTGTCTTTCTTTCTCCCTCCCTCTGGCCCAGGCAGTGTGCTGCTGCTGCACTTCAGTCAATGACCTGCAGGTGGGCTAGACTTAAGTCAACTTCTTTTATACTTACCTTTCTCTGGTGCATCTTGCCTTTGTGCTGGAGATGCCCCATAGATGCACTGTGGATTTGCACTGTGAATTGAGTTGCACTGCGTATGCATGGGTACACCCCCTGTATTTGCATTGCATATCATTACAATGCACTTATGGTGCACCTCATTTCGCACAGGGCATCTTGGTTGTGCTGGCGCATTCACCCTGTATGTGAATCATTCAACGGCACATTTTTGACTTGCACTAGTGCATCTGGGATGCACTCAGCACATCTCTTTTGTAAATCCTGCCCTAATTGTTTATCGTATTTAGTAGTCCTATGAAGTGGTGCTTACTTGCTTACATTTGTGAGCGTCTGCTTTTGGAATCCAATTACTCCTTAGTAGTGCACACTTCTTGTTTTTGGGATTGAGGAGTGAGCCCCAAAATTTTTTCTTTTGTACATTAAGGATACAGTCAGAAAATAAATGGACAGTTATAAACAAAACACCTTGCACTGAATAACTAAGCCTCTCTTTGAGCCCAGGAACAAAAGTGTCTCTTCCAAGTTCACAGCAAGAGTGTCTGTCTTGAAAGTCCAAACACTGAAGTATGCAATGTTCCTTCATAAACTTGACAATATCAGGGGTGGGAAGAGTCCCACCCAGCTTGTGAGGTCACAGCTCTGTGGTGATGTTGGCTGTGAGGCCACTCTCCTTCCTGCATACTGAGTTAGTCACATACCACTGCACAAGGCCAAATATTCCAATTATTTAAAAAAAGTCTGTTTTCTCCCAAGTGAATCTCAGAGCATGGTTTATGGCACCCTTTGATGTTGCAGAAATATCCTGTAGGGTTAATTCACATATGCTTTCCAAAACAATCTTCCTCCTGTTTTCCTATAAAGTGTAACCTTTTACGGCAGTCTTCCTAAGCTCAAAGCAGTTGTTTTTATAACCTGGTTGTGTAGCAGCTACACAGGTTCTGGCAGGTACAGCAGGTGCTAAAACATGAAAGGGAGCTCTAACTAGCTTATCCTCTAAATCAGTGACAGAGCAGATCATTTTACTTCTCTTTTAAAATCCAGTGTCCCATGAGGCTCTACTGCTTGGCCTGTTTCCTAAGCAAAACTGCCATGTTTCACAAGCAGAATTCAAAAACATATTTTATAGCAAAAATATAATATAAATAATAACAAGCAGATGGCTATTGTGACAATCATTACTCTAAACCCCCTGCTCGAACTGTTACTAACAGGGTCCTTAGACATGGCCATCTCGATCTGGTAAAAGCAGAACTCCACCACCAGGACTGTTCCCTGGTCTACTCCTCCTGCATGGTTGATCCCGCTCTTGACCAGTTTATTCACAAATTCAACACAGTGTGCGATAGACATGCTCCGATCAAAAAGTGAAAGATCAAAGGCCACAGTAACCCATGGTTCTCTCTCGAACTCCATGAGCATATGAAGTCAAGAAACCACCTGTAGCATCCAGCCAGAGCCTCAGACAAGCAGGCTGACATCCAGGCTTATAAAGCAAACCCAAATGACTGCACTAGGGCCATACCTGCTGTGAAAAAACAGTACTATAAGGACCCCCTTACAAGACCATGGAGTGATGGATGTAAATTCTGGTCTAACCTGAAATAAATCACTGGGAAAGATAATAAGGCAGCACCCACAATTCTCAGTATTAATGGTGAACCCACACTGGATCCATATGCCATAGCAAATACTTTTAACAAAGCCTTTTCACACCCGAGTGTTGTTCTACCCCCTGATTTCTTCCTCCACCCCAACCAAGGGCACAGTACCAGGTCAGAAGACTGGCCACCAACTCACCCACCATTCCACTTCAGAGCCATCACAATGCATGAAGCTAGGAAATACTTCCTGAAGGTTCTTGGGAAGTCCAGATATAGTGGTGACTCCCCAGACCTTAAATTTGTGGCATTAACCTTGGATGAGATACTAGCACCTCTAACTCACATCATCAATACCTTTCTGTGACTGTCACCATTCCTGCATAAATGGAAATTCGCATTAGTCGCGCCAGTCTTTAAGAGTGGGGTGTCGTATCTCTCAAGGTAATTATAGACCTATCTCAGTTCTCCCACCACAATCAAAAGCACTAGAAAGAATAGTTGCTGATCAACTGGTTGAGCACTTAGAAAAGTATCAAATTCAATGCCCACGGCAACATGACTTCTGTAAAGGTCATAGCACCATCACTGCATTACTAGAGTTTACTGGTTACATTTACAATGCACTGGACCAGGGTGTCCTTATTGGTGCTGCTTTCATTGATTTAACAAAAGCGTTCAACATGAATAATCATGTCCTTCTTGTCAAACAACTCGCATCCATTGGCCTCTCAAGTGATACTGTTGCCTGGTTCAAGAGTTATCTTTCTAACCATTCCCAGCAAGTGAAGACTGACAATATCCTATCTGAAATTATTTCTGTGTGCTTCTTCATTTAGCTTGGGCAGGATTGAGGGATTCTAGCTGGTGAGTTTGTGACTGTGTGTTTGGAATTGAATTTGAGGTATTTTCTTAACTGCCATTTCAATGTGCTTTTCCATTTAGTTTGGGTAGGATTGAGGGATTCTAGCTAAGTTTGTGAATGTGTGTTTGTTTTTATCATATACGATTTTGTTGAGATTTTCAAGTTTTGACAAGACACCATTGTACAAGTTGCACAGAATTATTACAGCCTAGAGGGTGATAAGTGACCAGTACACAACAGCAAGACTCACTCCTGACAATTAGACATAATGTCACAATATCACAACAGTATTCAGCAGCCTAAAACAAATTAAAGTTACTTCTTTTAAGTAGAGTATCTTTCCTCCTAGCAGAAGCCCTATGCAGTTAGTGGTACATACCAGTGCATCTAAGGCTAACTTCATGGATGGTTGCCTAGTGATGTGGGGGTTTTACAGAGGGGAATTGTAAATAGGCTTCCCATTTACTGAAAAAAAGGTACATCCGTCCACAGTGGGAGTAAGATATCCACTCCAGAAGGGCAAGGCGAGCCACTGCCACAAGCCAAGTGCTAGGAGCTGGAAGACCCATCTGTCTCCAATGCATCAACAGCAGCCTTTTAGTCTCCATCATCACCAGCATAAGCCACTCTTTTTGAGCCTTGGTCAATGAGTATAATTGGGAAGTATCGCCAAGGAGGAGACTAGGATCTTTCAAAGTAATCTGGGTATCCAAAACCCAGGAGCATTCAGTAGCAATGGTGACCCAGAAGGGCCTGACCTGGGGATAGAACCATAAGATATGCAGTAAGTGAACATCAGATTGCTGGCACCTCCAGCACTCTGAATGGTGTAATGCCCCCACCATGCAAAAAGCAGCAAGGGTCCTATACCAGCATAAAAGAATCTTAAGCTGCAGAAAGCGGCTTTTGAAATCTTTATAGACAGTATGCGCATCCTGAAGGTAGCGAGACCAGGAGGATTCAGGTATGTTTCTCCCAATGTCATCACCCCATTTAAGCCTGCACTGATTAGAGGGGTTGGGACACGAGTCCCTCCAGGTACTATAAAACTGACCTATCAGACCTTGAGATGATGCTGACTTACGCAGAGTCGACAACCAGAGCCATTTACAGTCCGCTTTACACCGAGCTTGCTTGCTTCTAATAGAACTATGTAACTGGAGGTATCTCCAGAAATCACTGGAGAAGAGATCAAATTTCCTTCTCACTTGGTCAAAAGTCCAAATCCCCTATGAGAAGGTCCTGCACATATCGAATTCCCTTTGCTTCCCACGTTGGTCAGTTTAGGGGTTCACCCCAACCGTAAACAAATGATTGTGCCACAAGCAGGCATATATCAGAGGGGGGAGCCATGCCTCTTTAGGGGTACCTGATAGGAACATAATGGATCACCAGGCACACCTGGTTTCACACATGGTGGGGGAAAGGTTATTCATTGGGGGACCTCCACCCCCCAACAAGGACCTAAGTGGAAAAGATTGAGCCAGACTGGCTTCAAGTTCAACCCAGGCAGGAGGAGAAGCAGCCACACAGAGACAAACTGCTTGGTGGCCTGCACCAAGATACCGGCCAAGTGGTACCCCTGAAACCAGGGAACCCCTAAGCCCCCCTTAGACCAGTGGGCTCGAAGCTTACACTTCCCCCATCTATGCGCTCTACCTTCCCACAGAAAGGATGTAGCGAGATTTTCAAGGGAGGCAAACAACTTAGGAGAGAGATGGATTGGGAGATTATTAAACAGATAGTCCACTTTGAGAAGGAGGAGCATTCTAATAGCGGCCGCTTTCCCTGGGAGAGATAAATGCAGCTTCCTCCAGCAATACACTTCCACCGAGAGTTGCCTTAATAGCAGGGAAAAGTTGGAGGATTCAATATCTGCCCAAGTATTGGGTATATAAACCCCCAGATAGGTAAAGCCCTGATCCGCCCAACTCAGCTCACTGCCATGGAGGTAATCCTTGGTACAGAGTGAGTTGAGGGGGGCCAGGATGGTCTTACGTTGATTGACCTGCAACCCAGAGATTTTGGCAAAGTCAAGCAAGGTAGAGAGAGCCAATGAGAGGGATTGCTGAGGTTGAGACAAGGTAAGAAGCAGGCCTGCAGCATAAGCTGCCACCACATGTGATCTACCTCCTGATGAAATCCCAGTAATACTATCCACAGCAAAGAATGACCGAATTAACGGGTCTAGTGCTAACAAGAAAAGCAGGGGGGATGGGGGAAGCCCTGCCAGGTACCCCTGAATGGGGAAAGGGAGGGGAAATATTTGTATTGGTTAAAATTCTGTCCATAGGGAAGCTGTAAAGGGTAGCTATCCACTAGCGAAAACAAGGGCCAAAGCCATACAGCCGAAGTATCTCATGCAAGTAGTTCCATTCAACTTAATCAAATGCTTTAGTAAAGTCAACAGCCAGTTCAGCCATAGGGATCTTTGAGTGGCTCGCTATCCATTTCAAATTAAGCAATAGCCTGGTATTATCTGACCCTGATTTCCCTTGCATAAAACCTACTTGGGCCGGGTGGATCTAAGAGGGCATCCTGGTGGCCAAAATTTTAGCCAGAATCTTGGTATCGACTGATAGGAAGGAGAAAGGATGAAAGTTGGCACAGTTAAGGGGGTCAGTAGACTTTTTTGGAAGTAGGGTGATCAGAGCCTCTCTCATAGTGGGAGGAAGGGAACCGGCAGAGTGGGATTCTTGTAAAGCAGCTAATAATGGAGGGGTAATCTCTTGCTTAATTGCCTGGTATAACTAAACAGTCATTCCATCTAGTCCTGGGGCTTTCCCCTTGGCCATCTGGGAGAGAGCCCGGTCGACCTTATCGCAGATGATTGGGGCCTCCAGGAGCGCCACCTGGGACAGAGATAAGGACAGTATAGTAGAGCCCTTACAAAATTGCCATAGATTCTGAGATAGTTGGGCATCAGAAAGAGAGGAATGGGGCTGGTGCAATGTGCGGTAGTACTGCTGCATAGTCTTGTTGATATCCAATGGGTCAGTAACTACTGCACCAGCTGCTGTACAGAGAGACTGGATTCTGGAGGAGGCCTGCTGTTTCCACAGCTGAAATGCTAGGAGCCTACCTCCTTTTTCCCCATTCTCCCAATACTGGTGTTTTGATCTTAGCAATAGCCATTCAGCCTTCTGACTGAGCAGGGAGTTGATTTGGTATTTGAGACCAACTATTCTTCTGGTTAAGGAATTATCCCTAGGGGCACCGGGGCGAGCTTTGAACCTCGCCTCCAACCCAGAAAGTTCTGACTGCAAGGACTCCAGGGCTTTCTTGCGGTCTTTGTTTCACTTAGCCACAATGGATATAATGTGGCCCCACAGGACCACCTTAAATTCTCCCACGCAACACCCAGAGTAGCTCTGTATGCTGAGTTGTTAGCAAAATACTCCTTGGTAGTCTTAACCATTGCTTGCCTGAACTCTGGATCCCTGAGCAGTAAGGGATTACACCGCCATCTCATACTAGCAAGCTGCTGACCAAAAGGGGTGTAGGTCATCAACACAGGAGCATGGTCAGAAATAATGATGTTTCCAATGCAGTTATTGGTTATACTTCCTGATGCTGCTGAGTTGGCAAGTCAAAAGTCAATAAGACTGTGTACCCCATGGGAAGAAGAATAATAGGAATAGTCCCTGCCTGAAGGGAATTCACACCTCCAAGTATCCACCAATCTCCACTCTTCCTGCACATTTGTAGAGCAGCATGGGCTCAAGGGTGTGCTTGGAGGGGTGGGCTTGGACTTATCCAAAAATATGTCATGCACCAAGTTAAAGTCTCCACCAACCAGAATGGGGATATGAGCATGGGCTTGTGCTAGGGAAGAGAGAGCTTGGCTAAAGGTAGGGAAAAAGTCAGCTTGGTCTGTGTTGGGTGCATACATATTACCCACGAACAGTTTCCCATGCGGAGAGGAGAGTTTGACAATAACCCAACGCCCCTGCGAGTTGGCCCACCAATCATCAACCCCCCACAGGCTAGAGCAACGAGTAAGTATGGCCACTCCTTTAACCTTAGAGGAGGCGGAACTGGCATGAACTTCCCCCACCCACATCGTCTTCAGCCAAGGAACAGATCTGTTAAGGAGGTGTGTTTCTTGTAGAAGGGCTATGTCTGTGTGTAGGGAGTGTAAATGCTGCAACACCTTGGTGCATTTAATGTGGTGGTTAAGCCCCTTGATGTTCCAGGACACAAGATGCAGCCCTTTAACTGAGTCAGTAGACATGATGATGGGGGGGGGGGGTGACCAAAACAAATTACTCACCAGCCCAGGTGTGCCGAGTTAGAAGAATGAGAAGGAGAAGGGTCTAATACACAGCACCTGAACCAATCCACAAAAGGGCTGCTCCTTTGTAAAAGGATGAAGGAAACCCACCGCACTAACATTAGGAGTCCAAAATACACTACAGGACAGAAATCCAGAAACAGTATTAATAACAAATGCAACCTGAAAAAGTACCAGACAGGAAATCAGCAATTAAATTCAATATAGTAAATACTGACTACTAACTGAGCTTGTGCCTAAACAGAACAAGCGGACCAAGCACAAGTGTAACCATACCTAAACAAGCGTATAAACACTATGAGTGTAGAAAGCTCAAGGCGAAAGAGGAGCCCTCACAAAGGGGACCCTCAGCTATGCACACTTCAACACCCAGCAATAAGGGAGTAAGAAGAACAGCCAAACATGAACACACCCCTCCTCAACCAGATGGTATCCACCAATCAGCTAACACAATGCTGGGGGGGGAGGGGGGAAGGAGGCTGGAGGGGGAAGGGGAGGTAGCGGGCAGAAGGACCTGACTGTTATTACCAGGGCCTGAAAAGCCCTATCAAAGTGGCCGATCTAGCCTTTCGGACCCTAACAAGGGTATCAAGGTAAATCCAGCCATGGTCACATAACCACAACATCATTCAAAATACCAGCTACTCAAAACACAAGCCACCACCCGATCAGACCCAGGCTGGGAGGCGACTAAAAGCTAGCCAACACCACCCTCTCCCGGGAAGAGTCCAGCCCAACCCCAGGTCCCAGGGCCCAAGTTTTAGTAACAAAGAGTTATGGAAGAACCTGTAAGCCAGTCACTTCGGAGGGGGGGCTACAAGGTTGCATCACCACCCCTATTTTATGCCTTTACTACCCATAAAAGGACTACCCCTAACTAAACAATGAGGTATGCTTGAGACAAAGTTACTGTAACAAATAAGTCTCTTATTTATGGTGCCATAAGCTGTCCATCCACTGGGACATGGGAAGCTCCCACTCTGGATTCAGACTCGGAGGCGTGGGTACCATGGCTGCATAATACTTAGTCCCTGGCTTCATCAGTTCAGACTGGTCAGCAGCATCCAACAAGAAGGACTCAAGTATGTCTGCCCAATCAGTTGACTGTTCCATATCCAACTTAGAAGCATCAGGATTGGGAGAGCAGCAGCCAAGGGTTGCTGGTGAATGGTAATATCTTGGGCTCTACCATGCCAGTTCGACATCTCTGATGTCAACTGGCATTACAGCAACAGGAATCATGCCGAACACAAATCGCGGTCGGCATGATTCCTTGACAGACTCCCGGTCCTGCTTTCATCAGAGGCTTCACCCCAAACCCCACGGGGAGGCTGCCTCACTAAAGTTCTTAACTCCAGTTGGAGTTAAGTCGTGGCAGGGGTGCAGGACCAGGAGAAAACATGCCCCTGTCTCGGGCACACCAACACAGCGACCTGTTGGCAAAGTGTTGATTTTGCCGACAGGAGCGTAGTTTGCTGTGTTGGTGTCACCATAAGGGGGGCATACCCATCTTCTAGATATCTTAGTTGGAGGAGCAGCTTCTCAGTGGTCCGCAGGGAGATGTTGCCCACTTCTGGGATGCTGTCTTTGTCGATGCTTGGACCCTTGGTTCCTGGGGGGTAAGGACAGCTGATCTGCTATAACCATGGCAGCAGGAGACAAGCTGGCAGCAGGCATAGGGTGACTAGCGGGACTCTGAGGAGGGGGACCATATAGCAAGGGATCCTGTGCACCCAAATAGTGTCCCTCCCACATCTGCTTCCCTGAATCACAGTTCTGGGTAGTAAGCTTTTGGCCATCAGGTTCCCAGAGCCTTCTGGGGGATGTAGGCACCATTGGGAGATTAAGCCAAAATCTAGCCATCCATCGCTCGACATCAGCCAGACAGTCCGCCAGAATCTCCCTCCTTTTTTTGGTTACCTGGAGCCTGGTGAGTCCCTTAAACTGATAATGGAAGCTGTGAGCAGCCATAAACTTTTTGAGGGGAATAAAAGCTTGGCATTTTGCCAAAGCCTCTTGAGCAAAGTCCCGATAAAAAGATATGTGGGCCCCTTGCCACTGAATCTCTCCGAGGTCTCTTGCCACTCTTAAAATTCTTTCTTTAATGGAATAACAAAGCAGGTATGCCACAATCGGCAATGGGGGATGATTAGGCTTCACGCTCTTCACCATGATGCGATGAGCCCTTTCTACTTCTATGGGGCCAATCCGGTGTTCCCCCAGTATCACTGGAATGGTCTCATTCAGAAATCGTTCCATGGAAACTCCTTCTGCACCTTCAGGGACTGCAGTAATTCAAAGGTTATTGCGGCGTCCCCTATTCTCCTGGTCCACTGATCTTTCATGCAGGGAGGCCAGTCTCTCTTCCTGGGCTTGCAATTTATGCCAAAGCCTGGTCTGTTGCTGTTCCAGGGTTTCAACATGTTGTTCTGCCACATTGACCCTATCCTGGTGCTGCCGCACATTCACCATGGTGCCAGTGAGGGTGGTATTAATGTCCTTCACCCTTGATAGCAAAGCCTCCAGCATGCAGGTGATGTAGTTCAGAGAGTCCCCCACTGAGGTAGGTTGTTGTTGAGTGACTACTTGAGAAGGAACAGGTGGCACGGGGGAGACCTGTGAAGCCATATCAGGAGATAGGAGCGATGTCTCACGCCAGGATAATTCGCAGGCTAGGAGGGATCAGGGCAGTGGATCACGTATGAGGGAACCGAAGCCTGCGTGGCCTAACTCGAGGTCATGACTCAGATAACCAAAGCTAAATACTTTGAAACTCCGCACCAGAAACTGCCAAAGATTGCACCAGACAGTCGAGGTACTTTGCCCAAGATACTGCAAAGCAAGTATTAATGAATTCGACCCCAGATTGGGGTAGTCAAGAGGGGAATTTTTCCAGACTCAGAGAAGCGCAAATAATTAAGCGGCCATGTTCTCGGCAGTCAAAGCACGGCCCCAGGACTGTGTGTTTGTAATTGGCTGTGCTGGACCATAGTGAGTGGAGTGAGGAACCACTGCCAGAGGACTCCTTGGCTGATTGTTTTTGGAGACAGCCTGTTCCATCTGTAAGGAACCTGACATGGTACAACACAGGAGAATGGGGCGAGCTTTAGGGTCCATGATCTTAAGGCACACCCCAACGCTTGTTGGTGTGCGGAGGATAGGGATGGTGTTGCAATGGAAGGTTGGGTGGAGTGGGGCCCATGACTCTAAGGCACACCTGACCCTTGTTTGTGTGTGGAGGGTGGGGGGTGCAGTTCCAATGGTAGGGTTTAGTGGGGAGGGTATTACAGTTGTAAACCCTAACATCCAATTTTCTGACCTGTATCACTTTGGTTGCGACCTATGTCTAGAACCCTTACTTTGTTTTAAATGAAGTTTTGTTAATTTATACTATATATATATATATATATATATATATATATATATATATACATATATATATATATATATATATATATATATATATATATATATGTATATATATATATATCTTTCAATCTCAATCTTTATTTATTTATTTAAACGCCTTTCTAAAAACCAAGGCGCCTGTACAATACTAGATAAAACAATTACAAATACAGTAAACAACAATATTAAAATCATTATATGCTTTACTAAAAAGAGTGAGTCTTTAAAGATTCTTTAAAACTATGGACAGTAGGGCTTTCCACACCTGACGAGGTAGAGAATTCCACAGGGTGGGCCATAAAACTAAATGATCTTGCCCTGAAGTTTTAAGCGAACCTGGGAATCTCTAGCAATCCCTCAGTCAGTGGATCGGAGAGCGGGAGGGACAGTAGGGATGAAGGAGATCTTTCAGGTAAACTGGTCCCTGATCATGTAGGGCCTTATAGGTCAGCAAACCGACCTTGAAGGTGATTCGCCAGCAAACTGGCAACCAGTGCAGACCACGGAGCACAGGCGTTATATGACTGGCCCTAGATGAGCCCGTCAACAGCCTGGCTGCCGCATTCTGCACTAGCTGCAGGCGGCGAATCTCAATCCATCCCACTCAATATATCTCAATATATATACACAGTTTTTTTAGCCAAGAAAGAGGTACTAAGCCGAGGCTTGTTTCCAGGTGTGTCACTTGTCCATGGTCACACAGCGTGCAAGTGGTGGCTGTGAGATTCAAATCCAGTTCTCCAGGTTTGTAGCTCAGTGCTGTTAAACAGCTAGTGGAATCAAAAACAGATGGGAAAATTATATAAATTTTAAGAAGTACTCAACTGTAATTTTTAATTTCCGAAGTATTTTTCTTTCTCCTTTTGCTCATTAGAAAGTTTTCTAAGTAACAACATTGTGCTAGACATGTGGAACAGCTTGTAGCCTGGGAGCTGACATACCTATCTCTGTGCCCCCCACATCATCAGCACTGTGGTCTCACTGGCAGTGACATCACAGGTGACTGACCTGGCAGCTACTGAGTAGTAGTAGTAGTAGTAGTAAGTGTCACAAACACACTCCGCAGGTCAGGCTCTCTGCCCCCACAGTGCCAACCTCAGAGTGCAATAGTGAGAACAGGTAACAGACAGGGTAACCCTCCAGTCTGCTTTTGGGTCCTAATCACCTGTTAGTCTTAAGTTCTGGAGGTATTCAAACTGTGAACCTTATGCTAGCATACCCAAATGTATAGGCTCAGAAAATATTCTCTTCGGAGGATGCAATATATCTTCTTCCTAAGGGCACCTAACCAGGTATCCAAAATGAACCCTTAAAACTCTGTAAGAGACCTTAGGTGTATTCTTACCTTTCTCCAAGCTCAGTAACACCATCAAGCCATTTCAAACAGTTGTCAGACTTAAAAATACAGGTACTCCACATGCAAAAAGAAAACTGGGAAGACACAGGCAGTATCTTAAGAAAATGGTATTTTACTAAAAATATGAAAATAAGTAAGATAAAATACAGAACAAATATCAAGAGTTTACAATCTCAAAAGAAAATGGGAAAAGTTACAAAACAAAACTCCTACCACAATACATTTAGATCTTTTCTATCTAATGTATTACCTCTATAAGTGCGTTTAAAGTTAGATGTTTCTGCTTTCAGAGCCCAAGATGATATCTCTCATTTCAGATACACTGATACATTTTCAACTCTATTTCCACACTCACTTGATGAGTTGTCTAGCTCCTCCTTTTAGAATTTATTCTTTCAAGCATAATTTCCTACCAGAAGGTATTTTAAAATTAACGGTAGCATCAGAAGAAAAACACATTTCCTAAATATGACTCCTTAATTAAACATTTTTTCTTTGAACATAGCAATCCCACACTGGCACCAAGGTGTTAAAAAGCCCATAGGAATCAACCTAATGACGTCCTTTCCCTGATGTTATAAAACTCAATTTTAGTTTCCAACATCAAACAACAGCTGGCAATAAACTGTTTTCTGGAGGATGTTTCAATTAGCTGTTTCCTTCTGGTCTGTTTTATTACATCCTGTGGTTTCAACTGCTGACCTTGTAATTTTAAAAGCCAAATCTCTCCCACTGAAATGGTCATACACAGACCATGTATTTATAATACCAATATTATACAATAATCATAACCAGATGGCCAAGCGTCACAATAAGTAGCAAAATATTTTATTCATACAAATTATATGAATTAGGATTATCTCGATTGAGCTATTGCTAATTTACAACGAGATCCTAGGAATTACAAAACAATCAGACAATGCAAAGGACATAGAACAATAAATAAATAAGTATACACATTCAATATACATTAAGTACAAATTAAATAAAATCACTCATTCTAAGTTACAGGCAGGTAATGAAATCAAAATTTCCTACAGTTTCAATGAGGCAACTTTGTCTGGAGCTAATAACAAACTTCCTAAGCCAGGACTTAATCTCTGTCCAAAGAGTTCTACCCTTGTTGATCTTAATGGTTGCCGGTACTTTGTTCCACTCAAGTGGACCCCAGTATGGGACATATTGCCAGCCAGTTTTTAGTTTACATTTTTGAATTTCAAAATCTGGGGTGCTTGCTGTTCTTAGTGAACCAGTTAATCCCATTTTTTCACCCTTGCAACTATGTAAGGGAGTAAGGCACTCAACCAGCACTCATACAGGTGTAACCCCCCTGCAAATGGGGGTTCCCAAAAAGTCTTCCAGGTACTTGCTTGAATGCTCCAAGCCTGAATGGTGTTTGGCATTTAAGCCGTTTATCTGTGAGTGCTTTTAGAGCCTCTGGTACTGTCTCTTTAAGAGCTGTCTGCTTGCAGACAAATTAGTTTGTATGGGGGGCACTGTGTGTTTCCCTGCTTGAGTCCCACTCGAGCTGCTGCCAAATCACTCCGTTTCTGCCATCACTAAGTGGGCAGAGTGAGCACTTTTCAAAGATGCAACTATTTGCCAGAAATCATTTAGAGTAATAATGAAAATACAGTTTGTCTAACCTGCTTTTCTTTGCAGTCAGAACTGTGTTTGCCTAGCCCTCCATTCTGGTTGAACTGCTGAACTGGACCAATCAGTGTGGGGGGACCTTTGAAATGGAGCCTGCTGCTGGCAAATCAGAACTTGGACTCTCATTATGGAGCCAGCCACCTATGTACTGTATGGCCAATGCTTCTGGGAATTGTAGTTTGGACTTTGGCGCCTTTTTGCACCAACAAGGAGTCTGATTGTGAGTGACAGCCAAGCCAGCCAACTGAACTGGGAGGAACTCAAAGGAAATTCCCAGCTCTATCTACTGGAAAGATCAGTTTTTGGGCAGTGAAGAGACAAGGAGCTGTGTGCTTCTTCGGTGTGTAGTTTTAGCACCGGAATCACGTGTAAGGCCCTAAGTTTCGGTCTGCAGCTTGTGCAAGCACCTCTTCGGACTGAATCTGACCTGTGAAGAGAATCAGGGAGATCTGAAGAGTAGAAACCAGGCTCACCCTGTAGAAGACTGGAGAAATTGTTAAATCACGCTCGGTCTGTCAGGAACTGAATCTGCTGTGTGTTCTCCCCGGTATTGTGCAGTAATTGCGATCGGGATAGAGAAGCAGCCTGCCTGGTATAGTACTTTCCTTTTACAAATAAATGTGTGTAGTGCTTGTGGGGAATCATGTTTCAAATCCCCTGTACAGTGAATTGAGTGCATGAAGCTGGAAGTAAACCCCATCCTAATCCAGACTACATCCATTTGCTCTAAACTGCAGTGGGGTCCAGTCACAAGGACCTTGTCCACAGGGTCTGCTTCTCCTGGCAATCCTGGACAATCTGCCTTCTATCCAGTTCCCAGCATTGAGTTTGTGAGTACAAAGCAGAGTAGCTCCCTGCCATCTGTTTATTGAACTGCAAGTGTGTCATCTAATTGTTTTTTTTTTTCATTTCTTCACGAACTGAGCCAACCTGCTCCAGATTACAATTTGGGTATTGTGCCAGTGTTTTTCCATCACAGGGCCCCAACCAGCTGCACCGATCCTGGCTAGCCCCCCCCCCATCCTGGGTACCCAGTGAAAGTGACAATTTGGGACTCTGATTATGCGCACAGTACTGTGATTATTAATGTGTTTAACCTAATTAACCTGATTTCCCCCTGTCCTTGTTACAGCTCCTTCAATAAATCAGATCTGTTTGTTTCAGCAAAATTACACTGACGGAGGTATTTGTTTATGTTAAAGTATTGTACTGTGGCTTTTGCACTGTGCCATCTTGTTTTACAGGGGGTCTCCAGAGTCCAATCGACAGAGCCAGCCCTGGGGGTAAGTGTACATTGTGAAGATATTCCTGATGCATTGTGTGGGCCACTAGTGGGAAGAAAGGGGGGTTACAGTGTCCCAGAGGGCTGTGACCAAGTTAGTTTAACTACTGCAAACCCTGACCTCTGGGTGGAGGCACCTGCCATTGGACCTAGGCCCCTCAACCTGTTAGTAGTTAAGCAGGCAGGGGTAGTAGCCCTTGGGATAGCGCCACCTATGGGGTTACACATGAATGCAAGTACAGTAGGTGTTCCTGTCTGCATTCTGAAAGTCTCAACCATTCCAAGTGATTGTATAAGGAATACTTGTGAGTTTAATGGGGGACATTCAAGATGAATCTAGCTAATCTACCATGGCATACCTCCAATCTCTCCAGGTCACTTGTTTTACCGCTAGCATAGATTAAGTCCCCATAGGCAAAACAAAATGGTTATATTAAATGCACACTGAAAATAGAAAATAGAGTTAAAAATCTACGTTTTGACCTTAGGTCTTCTTCAGAAAATATCTAAAAGAGAAAAAAACAAAGTTAGTCTCCATAGTTCAGCATGAGAATTATCATTGAATGAACACCCCTCCCTCTTACCTCAGGGCTCATACAGGATCTGGCCCTATAAAGGGCTCCAAATTTTTTCCCTACATTTTTAATTAAACTATTTATGTGAACTCCCCAATTTAGGAGCTCATCGACCCATAGGCCTAAGTATTTGTAAGACTGAACCTGCTGAATCGTGGATCCCTCCAGGGTATCCATTTTCAGTATCAAATTTTCCTGAGCAGTCAAAGATTGATGAAATAATAACAACTGTCTTTTTTTAGAGTTTAAAACCAAACTATTATCTCTAAGAAAAATCTGCAGCTCATTAAAGGCCTTCTGTAACTTATCTTGAATTTTGTTTACTGTAAAATGTGAGGTATATACAATGGTACCATCAGCTTATAAAAGAATAGTTAAATCTGAAAAATGTATCCCATTAACATAGGTATTAAACAATAATGGACCCAAAATGGAACCCTGGGGGACCCCCGATCCAACAGGAATAAAGCCCGATGTCCAACCTCCCAAGGAGACCATTTGAGTTCTATCAAATAAATATGAGGTGAGCCAATGCAGACTAGGCCCCGCTATCCCCAAAGAGTGGCTGAGTGGCTGTTCCTAAGCAGCAGTGATGTCACAGCCAGTGAGGTCATACAATGCAGAATATGTAGTGGAGGGAACAGAGCTAGCTATGTCAGCTGCCAGGCAGAGTGCTGCTCCACACATCACATCTACTAAAATCAGGTAAGCAATCTTCTATTTGCACAAAGAGATAAGAAAAAGTACCTCTGATATAAAAGGTAATGGGTGACTACTTTTAAAAGCGAATATTAATTTTAGGCAGTACACTTGCTCTTTAGACGCTACACTATACTGCCTCCTACCGCATATGCACCACACACTTGTGAATGAAAATGTAATTATCTGTACAGCACCAGGCTGTGCATTAGAGAAAGATTAAGCTGCTTCTGTGAATCCTAAGTTTTCAGTTGCCTTGGTGGAGCTGGTTGCTTGACTTAACAGTATATTTATTTATTTCAAAAGTTTCACCAGGAAAGACCAACTGAGCTGAAATAGCTCATTTCCTGATGTGTCCAGGGGAGTGTAAGAACATAAGACAATAGAACAATAACTTGTACTATAAGTCATCATGCAGAGAAATAAATTATGCAGTACAAAAACAAGCCACATCAGACTGACAGACTTACACAATGACAGGGCAGGGGGAATTGTCCTGTGGGTTAAGAGAAGTTCCATTTTATGGAGAGGGCACAGGGAGAGGGCACAGTGGGAAGAAGGATAACAAAGAAGAGGAAAAGACCAGCACAGGAAAGGAAGTGAACAGCAGAGTGGGGGAAGGAGGAAATGGGGAGGAAGAGAGGAAGGAGCGAAAGTGTGGGAGAGGTAGGGAAGGAGAAAAAGGGGAGAAGGGTAAAATGGGGAGCAGGAAAGAGCTAAGTCTCAAGGGCTGGTGCAGGTGGGAGAAGTGAGATCCCAGAACAGAGAGGAGAGAGAGCATTTTGAAGAGATGAAGTGAATGGTTAGGTATAATGGGCAGACTGGGTACAAATCCCAGCTAAGGCACTTAATTCTTTCTCTCTCTTCTCTTTATTTGCATTCCATATATAAGCACATCACACCCTTGTGAATAAACATGTAATTGTCAGAGAGATATTCCCTTGGAAATGACTCACAGACTTATTTTTTTAGTGGGTGCTTGACTGGCAATTAATTTATTAATATTCACATCAAACATTCATTGTCACCATCATCATCTTTTTACATATTTACATTCACGATAATCTCAGCATATTCACATTGGCTATTTTATAAAGTCCAGTTCTAGTCCATACATCCAACTATCGTAACTTGTCTCCAAATGTCTCAGATTCTTCCATCCTCTTCTCGGGGTCTGGATGCATGAAACCCAACACCCCTATTCTTTTTCCGACTGCTGTACCCTGAGTTTGGGTGCTGAACCAACCCGACGCCCCTTTTATTTCAATCTTCTTTTCCCTCCGAATTCCTTCTGCTGCATTCACATCCAGGTGCCTGACCCTGGCCTGTGCTTGCTCCCCGCCCACCCCCCTCAATCTTAACCCCATTATCCCTTCCACTACCCCATCTCCATCTTATGTGATGGAATGATGGGCTTCCCCCCTTTCTCCCCCTTTTCTTCTCACTCCCATCCTTTTTCCCACTCCTCAATACTATCACCTAACTGTAACACAAATACTGACATGCCCACCATTGATAGGTGTACCCCATCTGGCCTATAGGAACCTGGGTTAGTAAAAGAAATATCATTATACGTGATGTATGACCCCCCTCCTTAGCTACCCATGCTGCAACCCACCTGTTTACTCTCTTTCTAGCCCTTTCCACCTCTTGATATCCCTGGCATGTCACCAAACTATGCTGGCTATTATCTCCTACCATGCTACCCCAACCTCTGACCACCATTGTTTTATGTCTCCTAAATCTCTGTCAATATCTTTTTACAATGCCCCCCACGGCTGATCTCCCAAGTCATTTCTCCCCCAAATGTATTATTAGCAAATCCGGTTTTGGCCATTTTGGCTTCTGTTCCTCCGAAGTTGGGGTGATTTGTGTCCATTTCATGCCCCAGAACCCTTTCCAGTGTAGTCTAACTTTGGCCGGGTCCTGCTCCAGCTGTTTTCCTCCTGGATGAATAGCAGCCCACTTTTCTACCCAATGAATGGGCAAATGCCCAATTGTCCACACCTGCCTGGTTCTTCTCTGCCCTGTTGGGAATAAAATCAACAAGTTACAACATCTTCCTCACATATCTTTTATAAGAATTCAATTTCCATCTCCCCACCTTTTTCACTTCCTCCTCTGGTTCCCCTTTCGCTGCCAACTCAGATGCAGCACCTATTCTGAATGAGTGGGATGAATAATGCTTTGGATCCTACCCTAAATGTGCCACACCTTTCTTTAAAACCCCTGTCACCTGGTAGCATGTGTCAGGCTTCCCATCCTTGTGCACAAAACAATGGTTGCCCCCCTTTGGCCTTATCTCCCTATAATGCCACAGAAAGGCTACTGGGCATATCTTTTGCAACCTCTGTTTGTCCAATATGATTTCTTCCCCCGCTCCTCTCTGGTCAATCTTCGACCACCTCAACCAGATTATCACCTTTTCTATGCCCCAACGTACGTCCTTTCCCATAAACCCCCTTTTCCATCTTTCTTGCTGCCTGCCACCACTTACCCTGAAGGCTCCTTTCACAATTGCAGTGAAAATGGCTTTAAAAAGACAGGTCTCATGTTCTGATGTACAAATCTGCCCCAAAACCCCCAATAACTCCTAGAGTCCCCCCTACTGGTTTTCTAGCATCACCCAGTTTTCCTTTCATCCTCCCATCCCATCAACATACGCCGTACCACCTTAAATTTGTTTGGTTCCACTCACCCACTTATACTGCAAGCCCACCCTATCCCTGCTAACTGCACCCCCATTGTCCCGCTTCTCATTTCTGTACTATGTACTTTGCCATCTGGTCCTGTGAAACTGGCTCACTTACCTTGAACCCTTACCACTCTTGAAACTCCTGGTATGCACCCCATGCCCCCTCATATGCCCTTAGCATGTTCGCAGACCAGAAGCTCCTATACAGCAGTCGGGCTCCTTCCAGCCAACTTCTCACACTTGTTCTGTTACCTGTGTTTTCTGTGCAGCCGCTTGTGGCACCATGGACCTGAACCTGTCTGACTGCAAACAGGAAAGGCTGTCAGCAATGTCATTACTAATCCCTTTGATATGCTTAGCTTTAAATGATAGGTGCAACCTCAGCCCAGACAATACCAACTGCCACAATACCCTGTTCACCGATTCAGAGTATCCTCCCTGCCTGTTGATGACCTCCACTTCAGCTTTGTTGTTGCACCAGAAGATTATCTTCCTGTTCCTCAGCTGGTCCTTCCAAGTCATTACTGCCACCCATTTTGGGAATATCTCTAAGGAGATGATGTCTCTCAGTATCCCCTCTCTCCCTCCATGCTTCTGGCCACACCTCAGCAATCCACTTCCCCCTAAAATATGCCCCCATCCTAACTGAACCAACAGCATCTGTATAAAGTTCCAGGTCATTATTACTCAGCCACTCGTCTTGTCAGAAAGTGACTCTGTTGTACCCTTCTAGGCACCACACCTCCAGATCCTACCACATTCCCTTTGTTATGTCAACCCAATGATGCGTAATCTTGCTCTCCCCATTGTCTTAGCTAATCTCCTGGTAAAAGCCCTACCTGGGGCCACTGCCCTGCATGCAAAGTTCAGATGTCCCAGAAGCTGCTGTACTGTCCTCAACGGCACTCTCCTCCTACCCCGACCACCCCCAATAGTTCTCTCAATCTTGCTACCTTATTCTGAGGCAACCTAAATACCTGCCTCTCTGTATCCACCTTGATCCCTAGAAATTCCAACTTCCTCACTGGACCCTCCTTCTTCCCCTCCGCTAAAGGTAACCCCATAATTCCACATGTCTTTAAAATCCTCAAGCATCTTATTAGCCCCCTCCTGGCTTCTTCCTATCAAGAGGAAATCATCCAAATAGTGCATTACCACCTTATGACCAAACCTATCCCCTAAAACCTATTGCATCTATGTACTGAATGCTTCAAACTTAGCGCATACTGTTGAATAACCCATAGGCATTTCCTTATCAAAATAATAGTACCCTTGAAAGCAAAATACCAACAGGTCCCAATCTTTCTGCCTCACTGGTAGCAGCCAAAAAGCTGACTCAGTGCCAGTTTTCACCAACCATGCCTCGTCCGCTGCTTTAATCAGCTCCACTACCTGTTCCAAAGTCACGTATGACACTGCACAGCACTCCCCGGGAATGTAATCATTCTGTGATGCCCCCTCCAGATCTGACAAGTGATGAATTAACCTATAATCTCCTTGCTGCTTCTCTGGTATGATCCCTAATGGCAAAACCCTGAAGTTGTTGAAAGGTGGCTGTGAAAATTATCCCTCTATTCTTCCTGCCTTCAGCTCCTTCAGGATTTTCCTGTCCACAATGTCTTCCTTTCCCTTTATAGACCCCAAGTTCCTAGCTCTCTTGCCCTCCCTACCACCATGGAAATCCAGACTGAAACCCCTTTCAAAACCCTCTGTCAACATCTTACCTGCTACCACATCAGGGCACCCTTTAGTCCATTCCCTTATCACTCCTGCATTGACTGGTGTCCTGGCCAGCCAAAACCCCACCTCCTCCCCCGATAACCTTCACCTCATTGATTCCGTTGTAGCCTGAAACAAAACCTCCCCTTCCTTGGAACTCCCTCCCACCTTGAAATGAACCCCATCTTGCCCCCCCAAAAGTCCCCTGAAAGGGCTGTCCCCCATCATTCTGTGTGTCTGGCCTGTCACCCATCATTCTGCAATGGGACACCGGATGGTGCCCTGCGCACTTGGAACATACATGTCTAAACTTACAATTTGTCCATGTGCTTGATGCCTTATTATATCCCCAGCACGTCTTAACTAGCTGATTGCCTTCCCCTTACTTAAATCTCTCACCCAAACCCACCCTGTGCCCTGATAATGTCCTCACCCACAGCTCTGAATGTGTAAAGTCCCACTTCAGGTCACCCCTAGCTGCCATCCTCTACCTAAATGCTTCATCATACTTTAGCTAACCAAAGCCTAGCTTTGCCTTAAATGCATCCTTTATGATGGCTGAGTAGGTAAGTAGCAGAATGGCTAACTCCATATTTTTTCCTAAAAGGATAGCACTAAATATCATGAAACCTACTTGCCATGTATCAATGTTCTTCCCCTTATATGTGGTTTCCTCTAACTTCTTTCCCACTATCGCTAGGGCCACTCCCATCTCGGCTTTTCCCACCACCTCTTTCTGCTCATACCTCTTTGCCATCTCCTTGTCCACTAAGGAGAAAATGTCCACATACTCTTCATTCCATATCTTCTCCTTGATGGTTTGAAGTACATGATCCCCCAGAGTCATGCCTGGCACTCCATCATTACCTATCCTAAAATCCTTGCTGCTACATTTTCCCTCTGTAGCTCCTCTTAACTTCTCAATTGCCGTCTCCATTTTTTCCCCACCTTTCTCACCCATATCTCCCAGCATGCTTGCCAAATACTCCATCAGATCACCCTCTTGGTGCTGATCACCCACCCCCCTTTACCATTCCTGCTCTCCTCTTCCTCTGGTTCCAGCCCTGGCTCTTGCTTTGTCACCTCCTGTAGTGGCTGCTTCCCTGCCGGGTTCTTCCCTGCTCCACCTGTCAGCATCTTTCTCTTCCCAGTGGTGTCTTCCACTTCCTTATGCCTGGCTGCCTCCCGTAGTTCATTCACCTTATCCATCAGACCCTTTGCCAATGCCTTCTTTGCCTTTGAACGCACTGCTTCTTCTTCTGCCTCCTTTTTCTTTGCCATCTCCAATATCTCAGTCACCTTTAACATCAGCTTCACCGCCTGCTCCATCATCTGATTGCATGTGATCTCTCTGATAGCTGCCTTCCTGCTAGTTAAACATAGGAAACAAAATCAGAACATTTTGGCTGTCAAAAGCCAAGCTGCTGCATTCTACACTAGCTGCAAACGGTGGATGTCTACCCCAGAAAGCCCTAGATACAGGGAGTTGCAAAAATCCAAGCGGGAGGACACAAAGGCGTAAACCAATGTAGGGAGGTCACCGGACAGAACAAGGTGCCTCATCCTGGCGATCTTCCTCAGGTGGTAAAAAGAGGTCTTGTCAAATTCTCACAAAATACCTTTTTCCTCCTTCATCCTAACAAATCAAAATGAAAGAAAAAGCCACTATGGTTCCAAAAAGAGGTGGCAGAGAAGGTTAGGGAGAAAAATATAGCATTTAGGAAGTATAAGGAAACACAGAAGGAGCAGGACAGAGAACTGTACCAGTTAAGGCAGAAGGAAGCAGGGAGGAAAGTCAGAATAGCAAAGGCCCAAACTGAGGAAAAGATAGCCAACTCAGTTAAGAAGGGGGATAAAACCTTTTATAGGTACATTAGGGAGCGTAGAAAGACAAAGGGAGGGATAGTGAGGCTGAATAGAATGGACAGTGGGTGGGCAGACAGAGACAGTGAAAAAGCAGGGATACTGAATGAATACTTCTGCTCAGTATTCACAAAAGAGGAGGGAAGGAGTGCCTAATCCAATTAACAGAAGCACTGTGGATAGGGGGGTCGATCCCAGTCCTTTCACAGAAGAAAGGGTTCTGAAAGAACTCCTAAAACTGAAGGTAGACAAAGCAATTTGGGGCCTGATGGAATTCACCCAGAAATTCTAAAAGAATTAAAGGGAGAACTAGTGACACCACTGACTACCCTTTTTAACAATGATAATAATAATAATAAAAATAAAACTTTATTTTTAAGGCGCCTTTCCAAAACCAAGGCACTGAACAAATTTAAAAACAAACATTTTGCACCATTTACAGCAGCTTGATTAAAACACAATCATCTAAACAAACTTATAAATTAAAATCATAACACCACTCAGTCGCCAAACGCGTGGTGCCAAAGATGAGTTTTTAAAGCACTTTTAAATCCCTCCACAGTTGTGCACTCACGTAACTGGCGGGGTAGAGAATTCCAGAGGGAAGGGGCTGCGTGCATAAATGCCTGGGACCCCGAAGATTTTAAACACACTCTTGGAATCTCTAGCAATCTCTAGCACCAGCTGAGCGGCAGTAGGGAACCAGAAGCTCTTTCAGGTAGTAAGGAACCAGTCCATGTAGGGCTTTATAAGTTAACAGACTGACTTTAAAGGTGATATGCCATTGTACTGGCAGCCAGTGCAGAGAATGCAGCACTGGAGAAATATGGCAGGACCGAGAGGTTCCTGTCAAAAGCCAAGCTGCTGCATTCTACACTAGCTGCAAACTGTGGATTTCTACCCCAGAAAGCCCTAGATACAGGAAGTTGCAATAATCCAAGCAGGAGGACACAAAGGCGTGAACCAATGTAGGGAGCTCGCCGGACGGAACAAGGTGCCTAATCCTGGCGATATTCCTCAGGTGGTAAAAAGAGGTCTTGACAATGGCTGACACCTGCGCATGCAAGGTCAACCCCTCATCAAAAATTACCCCCAGGTTGCGCACCTGTTCAGAGGCCGGGAGTGGCAAACCCCCAAGGAATAATCCTGAGGGTAAACCTATTCCCGACCCCCCTATCCGGCGTCCTGGGTCCACAACCAGAACTTCAGTCTTTCCCAAGTTCATCTTCAACCAGCTTGAATCCATCCATTCCTAGATTTCTGCCAGGCAGTTATTAAAGACTGAGAGAGCTCCATTCTGGTCAGGTGCAAAAGAAAGGTATAGCTGGGTATCATCAGCATAGCAGTGAAACCTCAGCCCATACCTCCTTACAATGTCTCCGAGGGGCAGCATATATACTGTGAAAAACATGGGGGACAACACTGATCCCTGAGGAACCCCACAAGACAGAAGGATTGGGTCCGAGGAATAAATCCCGGATGCCACCCTCTGAGTTCTTCCAGTGAGGAAAGATGTAAACCACCTGAGGACTGTACCAGACTGGCCACAGATGAACCTAAAATGATCAAGCAGAACCCCATGGTCCACAGTATCAAACGCTGATGAGAGATCAAGAAAAACCAAGATGGAACAGTTCTTCTGATCTCTAGCCATCAGGAGATCACTGAGCACCCAAACCAGCACTGTCTCTGTACTATGCCTCTTTTGGAAACCGGACTGGAGGGGTTCATAGATGTCATGGATGGTCAAATGGTTCTCCAGCTGTGCAGCCACTACCTTCTCAACCACTTTCCCTTAAAAGGTTAGAGATTGGTCTGTAGTTTGCAAGGCAGTTTGGGTCCAGGGAAGCTTTCTTCAGGAGGGGTGTTACCATCGCCTCCTTCAGGGAGCTAGGAAACTCACCTGTTTCCAAGGAGCACCAAACTATCTGAGCAAGGACTGGGCTGATTGAGTCAATACAACCCAAAATCAGGGAAGTTGGTCCTGGATCCAAACTACAGTACATAGGGCGCGCATCCTGGACAATCCTAATGACATCCATGAACTCCAGGTGGTCGAAGGTACTCCAGGAAAACTGAAGGCCAGTGGCCTAGCGCTGATCATCAGCAATGCCCATACAGCGTGCTGGTTGGAAAGCCACCCTGATGTTGGCCACCTTAGTCGCGAAGAACCGAGCAAGTTTATCACACTCTATTTGCAAAAACACTTTCCGAACTTGCAGACAAGCTGGGTTGCACCGCCTGTCCACAGTTTGGAAAAGCTGAGCTGGTCGATTCTGAGTGACTGCAATCTCCCCGGACAGGAACTCTGCCTTCTTATGGGTGATTGCAGATTGATAGGCTTGGTAATGGTCCATCAATCTAAGGTGGTAGGTATCAAGGGCAAATCTCCACCAGCAATGCTCTAACCTTCGACTTTGTTGCCGCATCTCCCTCAAGATCCCATCAAACCATGGAGACCGAGGGTGAAGGGAGAAAGGATGAACACGGATAGGACCAATGAGATCCAGGGCCGCTGTAATGGCCATATTATAGACCATCACGAGGTCCTCTGGGTCGCTGTTTGCACACTGAATGGACGATAGGTCAAGCACCGCCATAAGGCCTTCAGAGTCAATATCTCGTAAAGGGCGGTACTTGACCATCTCCACAGGGGTAGACCTTCGAGATGGGGTGCTAAAATTGAAGCTCACGGTGTAGTGATCGGACCATCAGACTGGGTCCACCCCCAAATCTGAGGCATCGATCCCCAGGAGAAAAACTAAGTCAAGGGAGTGAACACGTTTATAGGTAGCAGTGGTAACTACCTGTGTAAGGCCCAGAGATGTCATCAGCTGGAGGAAGTGTTGTCCAAATTGCAAGAGTTCATCATAGACCCAGGCATTAAAGTCACCCAGGACCATCAACCTGGGAGACTCAAATGCCATGTTGATGATGAAGTCCGCCATTTCCTGAAGGAAGCGTTTCCCATCCCTGGGTGGACGATAGATGAGAACAATCCCACAACCTACATCTACTGCCACAGTATACTCAGATGACTCAGCCTCCTCAACTGGTACATTCGTGAGGCCCAATTCGGTCTTAAAACAGACTGCAACCCCCCTTCCCTGTGATCCAATCTCGAGAGGTGAATCACCGAGTAACCGGCTGGAATTGCGGCCTCTAATACAGGGCCAGAGTTCTCACCCAGCCAGATCTCAGTGATGCAAGCCAGATCCACTGAATTTACAAGATCTGCAATAATTGCAGTCTTGTTTTTAATGGATCTGGCATTGCATAACATCGCTCGAGTTGGATGATCTTCTGGGGCCGCCGGAACTACCTGCCCACTCAATTTGGTGGTGCCCTTGGATATGGAAACCAGACATGGAGAACCGCGATCTGGATTCCATTTCGCCCCAGGGCATCTTCTGGACCCTACAACCCTGATGTGATGGGCCCGCTCATTCAACCTCCACTGTTCGCACCCCCCCACACCCCCTCCTCCTCCGACGAGCAATACCCAGCGCACTACAACGCTGGTAGGTGGAAAAATGCAAAGGGGGGAGACAAAGGGGCAGAGGAAGCGAAGGGTGGAGGATGAATAGTGCACAACCGTGGGGGCAGGCCTCCAACACATTCCAACAACCAAATTAAACAAAGCCTAAAAGTCATAAAAATGTAACACTAAACATAAGATGAACAAAACACCCTCCCCCACCAAGCAAAACCACAATAATTAAAATAAATAAAATCTAAGATCACAACTAACACTTTAAATACAAGGAAACACACAAAATAGAAAAAACTCAAAATTACAGAAAATCATAATATTAGGGAAAGAGAAACCCAAATTTCCAGTCTCCGATGGATCTCTCACTTCCAGGGAGACAGAATATCTGTTTTCCAAAACAAAACAGATAAAAAGATATTGATGGGTTCCTTAAACCCCTTAGTCACTCACACCAAATAAAGAAACCAGTCCAAATATTTCAAGGAGTTCAGCTGAAATAAGTCTGGAAAATATAACCAGTCATCAAAAAACTGTAAGTAAAATGAGACCAATGACTGGGTAGCTCTCACCAGTCCAGACACAACCAGATGACTTTGATTCCACCACTACCTCTCACGTAATGGATGAAAGACATTAATAACTTAAAAGTTTAGAAAGAAGCAATATGCAGGGTACTCTCACAGCCTTCCAAAGTCTGCTGTGTTGAAAAAAGCCAGACAATATAATTCTTGTGCATAGATAGCAATCAAAATGCCACAACAGAAGGAGAAGCTCAAGGATGAGAAATCCACAGATACATTCGCACATCCACAGTCCATAAATAGATCCACAGTCCATGGGAGAATAAACCAAACTTCAATATCTTTGGCAGCACCAGCCACCACCAAAGAATTCTGTAGCCAAGCACTGGATAAATCATGGAAGGAGTGTGGTACCTGAGGACTGGAGGAAGGCGGATGTGATTCCCCTTCACAAAAGTGGGACCAAGACAGAGGCAGGAAACTACAGCCCTGTCAGTTTGACCTCTGTGGTAGGGAAAAGGATGGAATCACTTCTGAAGGAAAGAATTATTGAGTACCTAGAGGCCAGTGGGGCACAGGACCCAAGGCAGCATGGGTTCACAGTGGGAAGGTCATGTCAGACGAATCTAATTGATTTCTTTGACTGAGTGACCAAAGTAGTAGACCAGGGAGGGGCTATGGACATGGTCTGCCTAGACTTAAGCAAGGCATTTGACACAGTCACACACAAAAAATTAATAGTCAAATTAACCAGCCTGGGAGTGGGTCCCAGGGTGGTAGTCTGGGTAAAACATTGGCTGGACAACAGGACACAGAATGTAATTGTAAATGGAGTCCACTCTGAAGGAAGAGGGGTTACTAGTGGAGTACCACAGGGTTCAGTATTGGGTCCAGTCCTTTTTAATGTCTTTATAAGTGACATTGCAGGGGGACTGGAAGGAAAAGTGTGCCTCTTTGCAGATGACACAAAGATCGGCAACAGGGTTGATTTCTGGTACACCACCATGTGAGTGACGTAATTCAGTGCTCTGATGGCTAGAGTGGATGAAGAGTATACGTTCTTCCCAAACTGGTCCAGTACCCTGGATTCCTTATTGGGGGAGAGGTATTGGGGTGTTTAGGTTTGGATGATCAGAGGTGTGGAAAGGATGAGAAGGGACTTGGTAAGGTTGGAGGAATGATCAGAAGTATGGCAGCTTGGATTCAATGCAAAGAAGTGCAAAATAATGCACCTGGGAAACAAAAACCCAGGGGAAGATTACACAATCGGGGGTGGGGGTAGTAACAACAACAAAAATGGAAAAGAACCTGGGGGAAATCATATCAGATGACCTTAAGGTTAGCAAGCAATGTGAGAAGGCAGTAGGGAGGGCTGGTGCGATACTGGGATGTATAGGGAGAGGCATCACCAGCAGAAAACAGGAAGTTGTTATCCCTCTGAATAGACAGTTGGTGAGACCCCCATCTGAAGTACTGCATCCAGTTCTGGGGACCCCGTCTCTGTAAGGACATAGACAGGATGGAGGCAGTCCACAGGAGTGCAACTAAAATGGTGCAGGGTCTGCAAGAGAAGCCACACGAGAAGAAACTAAAGGAGCTTAATATGTATACCCTTGAAGAAAGGAGGGAGAGGGAGGACATGATAGAAACTTTGAAGTACCTCAGTGGAATCAACAAAGTCCAAGAGGGTAGCATCTTTCAGAAAAAGAGATGTGCAAGAACAAGGGGACACAATTTGAAGATGGGGGGTGGATCAGGGGCAATGTGAGGAAGTTTTTCACAGAGAGGGTGGTGGACGCATGGAACAGCCTTCCTGAGAAGGTTGTGGGGTCTAAAACTGTGGGAGAATTCAAGAAAGCATGAGACAGACATAAGGCAATTCTTGTGGGGGGTAGGAATAAATAGGCTGTTGTTAACTAGGATCTGCAGTTTATCCTGTAGGTAGGGAAATGGGCAGACTAGGTGGGCCAAGTGGTCCTTATCTGCCGTCAAAGTCTATGTTTCTGTTTCAGTGTTTCTAACCTGTCATTTCACTTTAAATGCTGCCATACTGGCTTGCCATCTGGGAAGCAGCAGTGATTAAACCAATAACTAGGTAACTTGATGGCTGCATACCTGCTCTCCATCCTCCATGTCCCTTATCTCACCAAATGTCCTACTATCTATGTCACCGCTGTTCAAGCGAGTGAACTTTTTTTTCTTTTTTTTAAACTTATAATTTACATACAGCTTCATCTATTAAGCCGGGCTGCCCTTTGTACTGCAACTACCTGAGCTTGCTTAATTTAATCAATAATAATATTGAAATCACCCCAGCCTCCTTTTTCTGCACCATGTCTGACCTTCCTGTCCTGAGAATCCTTATCTCGCGAGCCCCCTATGAGCTGTCTGATTTTCCCTGCTTTATTTTTTTTTTTACTTATTTAATTATATAGATATATCTTTCTGCCTAGCTGTGCTGCCCCCTTATTTGCTGCTGTTTCAGTTAAAAACCTGCTAAATCTTGATCCTGGGACCACAGCATTGCGAGTTGCTATGCTGCCAACAGAGAGGTGGGCATCCACATGCCACAGCTGTGTGCGCCGCATCTGGTTTATTTATTTTACTTTTTACAGCATTCCTCCTGTGACTGTTGAATTAAACCTGCATCTGCACCACAAACCCCCCAATCAGGAACCTTAGTCCTGAGTCACAATTAAACAATCAAGAGCAAAAGACATCTTAAAACTGGTGCAATACAGTCTTCCACTCCAAGAATGAGGACCGCATGATAAGCCCCCCACGGTAGGCCTGCATTGTGACCTGTGCCTAATGCGTGACTTTCAATTCCTGGTTCCACAAAAAAAGCCTACAAAAATGGCGCTGCCTTCCCCAGCCATGCATGCGCCTTGCCCGCATGACCCCCCCACGCAAGCACAGCTCCATCAAAATCCTCAACCAGCTTCGCTGAGCACAAACCACCTTCGCGGCCCAGCTCACACTGACTGTCATTGCCTCCTTGGCTCACCACAGCCTGCAGGCGCTTGTTGATGATCTGCTCACCCATCAGCCTAATGGCCCCATCAGCTCATCATGGGAGGTACTCCGACCTCCACCCTTGTACCCCGCGGTTAAGCTAACCGGCCGCCCAGAGCTTGATTCCTGGTCCTTTGCCCTATCCACGTGGGCCCCAGATCCAATCCCTGGCTTTGAATACAGGTGGGAATATCCTGCCACAGCTCTGCTATGCCCTCGCTCCCCAAAGGAAACTGCAGCCACCCAACACCCGCGATCTCTGCCTCCCTTCACCAAGTGGATGCCTGCGAGGATCTCCCAACCCGGAGCCTACTTCCTGAACCTCTACCTCCTCTCCTGGACTCCCAGAGATGACCAAACCTCCGAACCTTCAAGTAAATTCAGATTCTCTCCCACTGTAAATAACCATGATTTCTTTTCTTTTCTTTTTTTTTTTTTAAATGCTGCATCACCCACATGCTACCTAATTCCTCCACCTGAGCTACCGACAAGCAGCCACAGAGACTTATGCCTTAGGTTTCTGCTGGCCCCTATGCCCCAAACCAGACCTACCCCACATGGCCTGCCCCTAAAATTTCACCTGTTCCCAACTGCTATCATTACCACAAGCAAACCACATATTCCTGTCTCAAACTTGAATTACTTACATATATACAGGTATATATTTTTTTAAAACAAAACTTTATGCTTGTTTCCCGACTCTCTCCAGCCCCTCTAATAACCTCTCCCTTACCTCCACCTCTACCTTACCTCTGCTAAAGTTCTCCGATAAACCTTACCAGCTGAATGTGCTGAGAGCCTGCAAATCCAGAAATCCCAGCAAAAGAAGGGTGAGCTTTGCCTTCCCACCCCTCTTATACCCCCCAGAGCCACCCCCTAGCCCCTTCCCTGGCCAATCCCAACTCTTGCCCTTACCTTGTCATTTTACCCACCAGGTGACCTCACAACCTGGCCCCCCACACCCGTGCTGTCTACCCCCTTCCCCTCTCCAGTCTCACCCACTTCGCCCTTTCCCAGGAACCCCTCTGACAATTTAAGTTGCCCTTTGGATGCAACCGCATTTATCTGTGTAGCACCAGCTTGTGCATTAGAAAAAGGCAAACTGCTTCAGGAAGTATTAGATTTCCAGTTGCCTTGGTCACTCTGCTAGCACAACAGAACTGTATTCCAGATGGCCTGGGTTCAAATCTCAGCTAAGGCATTTCTTTCTTTGAGCATGGGTCCCATAGTGGATCTCTTGCACAGAACAGCATGGGTCTGAGTACATGAATACCTACCGCAGGCACCTGGACCTGCATGGCCAGTCACCATCCAACAGTGTGCCCCCCTGGCTGAGCCCATGGCACACGGCCCACCCCAGTGCACAGACAGACCCCCAGTGGCATTCCCCCACAGCATCCCATGTGCCGCTCAGCCCTGCCACACCTTGGTGGCCTGTCCCCGATGTAGCCACCCCCCCACTAGCTGAACCATATGGAACACTGCTGGGCACAGCAGGATGAGGCAGGCAACTCCCCGGCAGTGGAGGCATGGCCCAGGAAGGCATGGCAGTGGTGCCCCCCACTCCATCCTGGCACCAGTTGGCAACCCTCCCCCGCACCGCAGCTGCCCTGAACCCAGCAGTGGACAGCCTGCCAACCACACATCCCTGACCTGGCCTCTGAGAACATGTCATTTGTCCTGCCCAACCCCTGCTCCAGGCAACACTGCATAGTAGGTGGTGGCCAGTGGCAACCCCACCCCCGTGGCACTGACAACAATGTCCCCCCAATCCCCATACTTGGCTGTCGATGTCGTAGCTGTGGACGGCCAGCAGCACATCCTTCCTCACACTTCCACAGCTGCCAGCCATCCAAGTGATGCTGGGACTATGCTGCCCCATTATAGGGGCACATTCTCAGCATCACTTGGATGGCTGGCAGCCATGGAGGTGTGAGTATGGATGTGCTGCCCCATTATAGGGGCACGTTCTCAGCAACACTTGGATGGCTGGCAGCCATGGAGGTGTGAGTATGGGTGTGCTGCCCCATTATAGGGGCACATTCTCAGCACCACTTGGATGGCTGGCAGCCATGGAAGTGTGAGTATGGGTGTGCTGCCCCATTATAGGGGCACATTTTCAGCATCACTTGGATGGCTGGAAGCCATGGAGGTGTGAGTATGGGTGTGCTGCTGGCCGTCCACAGCAGCAGCACAGACAGCCAGGTATGGGGGTCTGGGGGCAGTGTTGTCTGTTTCACAGGAGTGGGGTTGCCACTGGCAACCACTAATTCTGTGGGGGGTGCCTGGAGTGGGGGTGGTGGAATGGCATGTTCTTGGGGGCCAGGTCAGGGATGTAGGTTGGTCAATGCCTGGATTGTGGCAGCTGCGGTGATGTGGGGTGCCTACTGGTGCCAGGATGAATGGGCGCCTCTGCCATGCCTTCCAGGGTCATTCCTCAGCTGCTGGGGGGGGCAAATGTACAGGATCACCCTTGCATACTGGTGGCCCTGACATGGTACAGGGCTGGGGTAGGCAGATGTGTGTGGGGGTGTCCGGAACAGTAATGGGTGTTGGGGATTTTGTGTGTGTTGGGGGGCCTACGTTACATCTGGGACCAGGGATGCACAGAGTCAGTGGGGTTATACCCAAGGAATACAGGGACCAGGGCTGCCTTGTGCCAGTGCGGAGATGCCGTACTGTACTTGAATGGGGTGGCCATGTGCACAGGGCGAGGTGCATAGAGCACTTATGGCAGGGTTCCTCCTGGCATAATGGGCACCCTCCTATACACCCCAGTGCACAGCACTACCTGCCTTGGTACATGGCACGTTACCCCCTTCCGCCCCCAGCACGTTGCTGTCTGCACGGTCAAGAGATCGAGTGCTGCATGCCCCATATAGTGCATCCTGTGGGGAGGGGGGCATAATTGATATAGAGTGGTTACGTACACAGATACATGGCATGTAGTCACTTAGCACAATCATGCATAGGACCCATTATTATCTGTGCAACACCAGGCTGTTTATTAGAAAAGGAGTAAGGTACTTATGGGACTCCTAGGTTTGCAGTTGCCTTGGTGGTGCAGCTAATAACAAAAACAATGATATTCTGAGTAACATGGGTTCAATTCCCAGCTAAAGCGTTTATTTCTTTCTTTCTTCTATTTGTATCCATTTTCCTTAGTTATTTTAGAAAGGCTCGCAAATGGTTCACAGTCATTTCACTATTCATTAATTGTTAGAAGCTGACTTTTCTTTTTACTTTAAGGTCATATAAGTGTGGAAGCATTTTGATTCAGACTTGCTACTGTAAGTCAACCATGTTACAGTGGTTAGTGTATTTCATATTGAAAGATTCACGGCTCTACTTATATTTCATTTCTTTTTTTTAACTCTTTTTTTGATCTTCATTTGCTAAACAGGAAAATGTGGTGCAGTGTTAGTAAGACCGCTGACGTTTAGAACTAACAACTTTTCCTGAAAGGTAGCCAGTTTGTAACTGTTGCTTTTAAATGGTTGATTTGTAGGGCTAAAAGTTTGTTGTGGAAGTCATGGAAACCAGAAATATTGGCCTTTTTTAAAATATACGCTTGACCAGGACCAAACGATGATGTTTTTTTAAACCCCTTTCCCAGGACAGGATTGCATGTATACTAATGATAGTTAGCTGCAGACATAGCATTAGCTGAACTCAGTTACACAAAATGTTCATGTTCCCACATTTTTCATTTCAAGACTGTCCAATTTTTATTACCAAAGATGACTTCACTGAAACACAATCTTTTCATTCAGCTTTAATCTGGTCCCACTCTTCATGCCTGCCTTACAATCTGCTTTTGCAACATCATAACCTGTTGCCATGGAAAATATTTCAATGTCACAGCAAGCAAAGGATAATGATCCCTAGACAGGAAAAGCAGCAGAAACAGACAAAATCTACGGGACAAAGAGCCAGCTTTCATGCAAATATCTTTAGGAATGAAGAATGGAATACCCCGACATTCACATTTTTTAACTGTGATGAGATTTTAGCTATGCCATTACCAGCTGTTGCCTGGAAACTGGTAAATTACTTTAAGAGTTCCATTGTTATAGTGGGTAGAATTTTCATGAACATTTATATTATTAAAATATATGTTTTGGGCTCAGTGGCAAAGAGGGCTGAGGCACTATACTGAACTATACTAGGAAGTATACTGAAGGGGTATAGATCCTGGGTCCCTCACTTCTACCCCTTTTCCTTTCCCCCCACTTTCTAATCCTGACCCCTATACAGGGTTCTCAGCATCCTGAAGGGGTATAGATTGGCTCTCACTTTTTCCCTCCTTTCCCCCCACTTTCAAATCCTTCACCCGCCCACCTCCCTACTTCCCTATCTCTTTCCTCCTCTCCTGTTCTGCCACCCCTCTCTTCTCTACCTCCCCACTCCCTTTCTTTACTCTCCTTTTCTGCCTGGACCTGTCCCCCTTGCAGGGTTCTGAGCATCCTGAAGGGGTTAGATCTTGGCTGTCCCTCTCTCTCTCCCTCTTCCACCCCCCACCTTCCACCCCTCACCTGTCCACTTCCCCACTTGTCTTATAACTGCCCTCCTTTGGGTGTACAATAGCACTTCGAATCATGTGCTCAGCCTACTACTTCTAGCAACTCAAAGGTGTTATCCATCCTCTAACCTTTACCCTACTGGATCACCTGCTCTTGGGTTGTTGCAATGTACGTTATAACTGAACATGGTTTAGTTTACCTTGGCCGGTTGGTCTGCGTTATTTCTGCTCTGTATTTGTACTACACTGTTTAGTTTTAGTAATTGTATTTGTATTGCTCTGTTATTGCTATGTGTTTGCCTGTTCTCCCAATTCTTGTACCCCCCGCCCGCCCAGGACGCTTCTGGAAACGAGCTGTTTACAGCTCATGTTGCCTTTCCTGGTGAAACATTTTCCAAATAAAAACAAACAAAAAAAAAAAAGGCACCTTACCTCTTCCCATGCAGGTGACGCATGTTCAGGAACAAGCATGGGTTGTCGGGGGTCAGCCAGGAGGGAGGGCAAGGAGTTGGATCGAGCTGCCACCTGGCATCTCTCCTCTCCCGGGGAGGGACGTGGGGCTTCCCCAGCTCTTGGCTGCCACCAGGTGGAAGTTTGATAGCAGCGCCAAGCCAAGGGAGGGGTGAACCTGGCACTAAGCCGAGTGGGAGGAAGAGGCCGTCACCGGAACCTCGGAGCACATGCACGCCTCCATGCGCATGCTCGTCCATGTTCCAGGGCCTTGGGGTTAAACAGGGAGAAAAATGGAAAAGGGAGCACCGGACAGGGAGGTGATGCCCTGAGCTCAGGGGTGGAATGAGTCCTCTTGAGGAGAGGACCAGAGCAGAACCTGCCCAGTGCACACAACGGGAGATGACTCTATATGGAAAAAAAAATAGCTGCTTGACCCTTGAGCTGCTACCTGCTTCTTATTTCAGTCAGTCCCCCCACCCCATGATCCACTCCCCCCACTCCACCCCCAACCACTAGCATCAAGCCAATGGGGAAAGAAAGAAAGAAAGAAAGAAAGACAGAAAGAAAGAAAGAAAGAAAGACTTCAACAGCAGATAAGGAACGTTTGGCCTACCCAGTCAGGAATCTGCGTGGAGCAGGGCCTGATGAAGCTGGCAACAATCATTTAGATGTCTCAAGGCTCCTTTCTTTTTTTTTTTCTTTCCTTGCCACCAATTCCCTCCCATCTACATGATGTCAGGCAGTGCCCCCAGTGGCCTCAGACAAAGCAGTGCTCTGTGGGCTGATGTCACCACTCGCCAGGGAGTAGGTCCCTCAGCTCACCATGAAGGGTTGCTGCTGTGCTGTAACCCATAAGGTCTATCCCTAGGCTGGTATGAGCTGTGCTTGGCAGCTCTTCCCAGCCTTGGCTGCACTGATCCTGGCTCCCGAAATCTGCTCCCAAACTTGGGTCCCCAGCACAGAAGTACGAGGGGCTTCCTCTGAGCCACTGAGCAGCCCACAACATACAGGTCCAAATTCTAACAGTATATTTCATGGAGTAAAACATGAGTTTGCAGGAGCCAATAATGTCTGTGTCGCTACATTTGTCCAAGTGTGTTATACATACAATTAAGTCCCCCTACCCTGATATGGTGCTGAACTAAAGAGCACTTGTTACTCTGATATGTTTTCCCACTAAAAGATAGTGACATCATCAAAATCAGTGCAGTTCATGTGTCAGCAGGTTTTATTATTATTATTATTGTTTGGTAACCAGGTAAGGCCAAATAGACATATGTGCCTGTTTTCAGGAGCAACACGGGAGTACTGGAGAGGTTACACGAGTTGCTCAGAATCACACAATGTACAAGTAGAGGGTGTGGGAATCAAACCCAGGGCTGCTGGATGTACCAAGCTGAATCACAGCTTTTTATTCTAACCTCTAGGCTATGCTGCCAGCCCCAAGGGTGGCATATAACTAGATGACCAGTGGTTACATTTTGTATTTACTGCCATGCCAGAGCTGACATGGGGCAGCAGGCAGTAGCAGGAGAGGGTGCACTGAGGAGGAGAGTGGTCCAACCAAGGGGGTATCCACAGATTGCTCCATCTTGAAGGGCATGTCACACCTATTAGCCTGTTAGTCAGTGACACTGGATGGACCACAGGTCTTTTTCTGCTTGCAAATGTTTTTAGCCCTTATCTAACTGTTCCTGCTGGACTATGTTAACCTGTTGACTGCTCTTAACCTCCTTGGGACCCTGATGAAAATGAGATGGTGCATCTGATGGGGTTATCACCACTGGAGTAATTTTAAATAAATAATTTTTTCTACCTTTCTATGACCTAGGATTAACTCTTATACTTGCAAAAGCATGATGATAAACTTACTAAAAATGACAGCTCTACTGAAATAGCAGCTTTAATGCATCATTCAGAAAGCCAAGCACTCGATTAATTTAAATATTAAAATAAGACACGACTGGTGATTAATTTGTCTCCCCATGCAGTCTTAAATCCACACTGTGTGAGGCCTAGTAGCCACCAGCTGTGTCTTGATTAACCTTGCCAATTACATTTTTCATTTGTAACTTAAATGTTTTCTAGAACTGGAGGGAACCATGTTCTTTCAGTCATGCAAAAACAATGGACACTGGCTTTGGATCAGCTGAAAGGGCAGGCCTTGATGTGCCATCCAGGTTCCTTTCATTGCAGCTGTACATGCTGGCTCTGTTCTTTTAAAGAAACAGTATTTGTTACTTATCAATGTCATTTGTTTCGGCAATTATGTATGTGTCGACAAAACATCACTCTTTCATCCCTGAACTGAAAAAAAGGATTTTAAAGTTTTTAAATGTCCCCGCTTCTATGCCACACCCACCATGAAAATAATTAAGTGTGATGGTATGCTGTTTACCATCAAAAACATATGGCTACATCATCCCGATACAGCCACAGTATGAATTTTGGACGTACATTAATGGGTGTCGGAAAGCATACTCCATGTACTTATTTTAAGGGGCTGACAAGACTCTGCTCTAGTCATTGTTCCATGCAACAGAACAAAGGACCAGCTCCTCCCTTCTGTAATTTCATTCTTGGCATTCAAATCTAGAAGGGCTGGGCTCTTAGATTGTCCTAGCATGCCAGGGACCCTACAGCTTTACAGATTCTGGGGTGGTATGTGGGTGTCTGAGAGACCAATGTATGAGAGGGAGCAGCAAACACTGCATTGATGTACAGAAATTGTGGTTATTCTACCAGAAGGGTCACCAAACATGACCACGGTGCACCTATTTTTATTTGACGGCTACAGCCCTGTGTACATTCAAAAGGTAACAGTGGAAGAGATTTGTAAAAATTGTGAGTGGCAGCCATGTTTAATAACTTGAGCCATTAATTACAAAATTAGTTATAACAACAGCTGTGTTGAGAACTATCTGAGGGTACTATAAATCTGCTGCTGATGAATCAAGGATGTCAGAAATACATTTGTGCTAACAAAAACTATGGGATGATATATTTCCCTGACTAACAGATACTGCTGCTTTTAGATATCACACATTTATATGACCGTCCATTCATCTAACTTAGTTCTTTTCATATTTTATGTAACCCCCCTACAAATGGAGGTTCCCGAAAAGTCTTCCTTGAGCTTGCCTAAATGCTCACTGCCAGGCTGGTGTTCTGTGTTTTAGCAGTTTAAATGGTATTGCTAGAGAGTGTCTGTATTGCCCCCATGTACTGTCTCATGAGCTGCCTAGATTGCAGTTATAATTAATCTGGGAGGGGGCTGAGTGTTTTTATGCTCGAGTCTCGCCCGGGCTGCCAGATAATTGCTCCATTTCTGCCATCGCTAATTTTTCAGAGGGAGCCTTGTTTAAAGATTTAACTGTTTGCTGATTATTTATTAGAGTGTTAATAATATTGTAGCTTGTCTAACCTGCCTTCTTTGCAGTATGGACATATCTGTGTATCTCCAACATCTTGGTCCTGGACTGCCAAACTGGACCAACCAGTACCTTTGAGGACTCTAAAATGGAGCCTGACCCCAGGGGCGTTGTGGTAGCAAAACTTTGTAGTAATTATAGTTTGGGGCTTTTGGTGCCTAATTGAGCCTGGAGGGGGAGCCCTTGCTGTGACTGACAGACGGATCAGCCAATTGGATCTTTTGGATCCTGGGGAAAGTCTCAAGCTGCCTGCTGCTAAGATCAGATCTAAGTTGGGAAGGGAAGAAGCAACAGCTCAAGACATTTGAGCAGCTGTGCTGCGTAGTTTCATGCGGGAGAACTGTGGAAAGGCTTGAGTTTGGCCTGCTTGTTTGCCTGCTGCCCCCTGAGAGGGACAAAAGAGTTATTTCAGACTGAATCCGAGTTGTGAGAATGAATTAAACCGCTGAATTGTGACCAGGTTCCAACCTGAAGAAGACCAAAGATTTGCTGAATGCTATCAGCCTGTCAGGGTTTCCAGCCACCTCTGAACTCCCAGATTGTGCAGAGACTGTAATTGCGACCGGGGAGCAATCTGCCTGGTATAGTGGAATTTCTTACATGTAAATGTGCTGTGTGCTGATAGTGGGTTGTGATTTGGTTCCCCACTGTGTGTCTGAACTGTGTTTTGCTTGCTGGAGGCTGCATCCAGCTCCACGGACTGAAATCCGTATTCATTTCTGATTGGCCTGGGCCTTGCCACACTGGCCCAGCCAGACTACCCACTGCACAGAAAAAGCCATCGACGACAGACCTGCCTCAGGATCAGCCCCATGCTCCATGCTTGAACAGGAACGATGCCTCAGTGATTCATGTGGGCCCTGCTTCTCCTGGCACTCCAGATCAACAACCTGCAGTCTTGATTTTCGCCCTGCCTGTGTCCAGTATTGGGTATCGTGAGTAAACATCAGAGTAGCTCCCTGCAACAACAGCTTAATCTAAAGTGTGTCATCTGATTGTTTTGTTGCCTGTTCTTTCATGAACTGAACCCTCCAGCTCCAGATTACAAACAGTGTGTGTTGTACATGTTGCTTTCTTCCATCACAGGGCCCCAACCAGTTGCAATGCCGGCCTACCCCGGGCAACGTTCCTGGCTAGCCCACCTCTTCCTCACCTGGGTACCCAGACTGTGTGACTGTGTAGGGACTCTGAAGTGCATTCATAACAGTCTGATTGATATAGCCTTTAAGCAAATCAATCTGATTACGCCCCTCCCTTGTTCACGTCGCCTGAATAAATCAGATCTAACTCTTTTTGCATTTAACTTGACTGTGGTTCCAGTTTGTGCCAAGAGTACTGTACTGTTGCAATTTGCTGTGCATAACCTTGTTTTATAGGGGGTTCCCAGGGTCGAGCTAGAGGAACCTGTCCTGGTGGCAAGTGCAAACAGTGTGGGTAATTGCCTGGTGAATAAGGGTTATTGTAAAAGTGATTGTTGTGTATTGTTCAGGCCACTAGAAGGAAAAGATGGGGGGGTTACAGTGTCCTGGAGGGCTGTGCCCAGGTTAGCTTGACCACTAACAACCCTAACCTCCGGGTGGAGGCACCATTTCAGTACCCAGGCCCCTTAACCTGCTACTAGCCAGGCAGGGGTAGTAGCCCTTGGGATAGAGCCACCTAGGGGTTACATCTTGGAGGCTCACCACTGGGATTTTGTGCCTTCTAGTGGCTAAAACTATGAATTATTTTCAAACACAAATGGCTACCGCAACAGAAGTGGCTGTGCACCAGCTGGTGAGGTGGTGTACAGTGCAAGAGATTGACCCTCACAATGCCCTGCTTATATTGGATATTCCCTTGGGCATTAGTAAAGACAATGTAAAAGGAGTACTTTCCAAAGTTGAATGTTTAACAAAAGTTGTGGTGGTGGGGCGACAGGCTGATTTGACCACCAAAACTTTCATGGCCTTGGTAGAGTGTAGTGAATCAGTGGACAGTTCCAAAGTGCCATGGACTAATGCCTCAGAAGGGGCCCCAGTGGCCTGGAGAGTGATAACTAAAGACAGTAAAGCCCCTGAAGGGGATGAGCCTTCACCACTATGTGAGACTTTTGAGGAAAAGTTGGCTAAGTTATTGCTGGAAGAGAGAAAGACTGTAGAGGGTTTTAAGAGACTATTCCTGCTGCCTGGGGATCATCCTTCCTCCACACCTCCGCCCACCCCAGTACCAGGTCCTGCCCCAGCTCCTGTGGTGGCACTCCCATGCCTGCAGTTAGTCATGACACATACCGCAAGTTGAGGATGTTCTCTGGCACTCTTCCCACCCCGCTGGGGGAGGACGACTGGGAAACCTGGATCGACTATGTTGCCCCCTTGGTACCCGAATGGCAGTGTGTGAAGGGTGAGAAGCGGAAAAGAATCATAGAAAGTTTGGGGGGCCCTGCCATTGAAGCCATTACATTTTTGAGGTCCACGAACCCCAATGCCTCTGCTCAGAAGTACCTATCTGTACTCAAAGGCAATTTTGGAATCATTGAGTCAGGGGAGACTGTGATGTGGAAATTCCAAGGTACCAAACAATGGAAGGGGGAAGTTTGTCTGTGTATTTTACTCACCTGGAAAGAGCTCTGCAGAAAGCTTACCAGAAAGGGGGCGTAGCCGCCAGTGACTTGAACCGTGTGAGATTGGGGCACATATTGCAACACGCCAAGCATTCTAAATTGCAGATCATCCAGTTAAGGCTCCAGGATAGGAGAGGTAACCCACCTGACTACTGTGACCTGACAAAAGAACTCCGGGAGATTGAAGGTGAAGAGGAAGATTGTAATTATGGGATGCGTGCAGCCCAAGTGATCATGGCACCGGAAGGTCCTTCTGAAATGGAGACACCTAAGAGTGTCCCTCTGTGGGCTAAGCAGTGGGGAGAGAAGTTGCTGAAGGAAGTCAGAAAAGTACAACTGGGTGCCTTCACCGAGGTATCCCCACCTGACAAAGACCCTGTCCTCTGTTGGGACATGACTGCCATGGGGATGGGGGTGCACCCTTAGGCATCCTCTACTGAGAGTGGCTTCCTGGCTGAGCTAAAGGAATTGACTGCTACCCTAAAGGAACTTTTGAGACAGGTTACGCTACCAGCAGAAGTCAGATCACAATCTCGCATTGATGCTCCAGTATCCCCTGCAATGTTTCCTCCAAGGATGCACCGAGAGCCTATCATTTGTCACAATTGAGGCAGGGATGGCCATATGAAGAAGGAATGCTGGCCTCAGAAGGACTTAAAGAAAGTGGTGAACCGGCTGCAAGGGGAGCTTCAGAAAACAAATCAGTGGTCAAGGGGTGGATGAAATGACCGCAGTGAAGGCTTCGGACATCCTAACTCAAACCTCTTTGTGGCTAAATCATCTGTCCAGGCCCCTGCTGTTGTTCCTCCAAATTGGTTTAACATGGTGGACCCTTCAATGGAAACTGCAGGGATGGTGAACGGTGTATCCACCCGGGCCGTGCCAGTGGATCTCAAGTAACTATAGTGTTTCAAGACTGGCATCAAAAGCATCTGCCTGATGTGCTCCTACAACCCTTGGAAGGCTTACATGTGTGGGGGCTGAGCGAGAAGTTTTATACGAACTCAGGATATATTCAGATCTGGCTGTCTTTCCCTATCTCAGTGGCTGGAGTAGGTGAACAAGTTGAGACGCTTGCCTTAGTGTGTCCCCCCACTGGACTGTATGATGGCGTTCCCCTGTTAAATGGGACAAATGCTCATATGTTTGGAAGACTGGCACAGTTCTGCCACAAGAAACAAGGGCAGCAGACTAGGCAGGCACTACGAATTCCAGCTCCGATCAAGAGAGCCTATGATATGCAACAGAAACCCAAGAAAGTAGACCAGAATGAACCTGTGGGGATCGTGTGGAAGAAGGTTCCTGACTCTCTGGTACTGGCACCAAATGCCCAGTGTACCAGTCACAGGGAGGTCCACCTCTGGAAAGATGTCAAGAACAAAATACTGATGCTTAATGCACCAGGCGATGGAAAGTTGCCAGAGGGATTTTTGGTCAAACCCAGCATCTTGCCTGCTCGTGCCCACGCCTATGCATGACAAGTGATGGTCCAGATTCAGATTGTATCAGATCGGGAGATCTGGGTGAACAGAGGGTGCACCCTAGCTACAGTACACTGCACAGACACTGCCATATTGCCCAACAACAAGTGCTCTGGCAAGAAGGAGAGAGTGACCCCGGACTTATTTGACTTTGGTGATTCCCCGTTGCCAGCTGAATAGAAGGCTAGAATTAGCAAGAAACTCACCCAGAGAGACCAAGTGTTATTATTAAAAGAATGGGACGTGGGGTGTGTCCAGGGTGCAGAGCACTGCATATGCCTACATGATGACCGGCCATTTTGAGAGAGATCCTGACGCCTCGTTCCAGTGGACATAGATGATGTGAGGAGACACCTGCAGGAAATGCTCACTGCTGGCGCCATACAAGAATCAAGGAATCCATATACCTCTCTCATTGTGGTTGTGCATGAGAAGAATAGGTCAGTGAGGGTGTGTGTCAATTATCGAACCCTGAACCGGCGGACCATCCCAGATCAATACACCATGACCCACATACAAGATGCCCTGGATTGTTTAAATGGGAGCAAATGGTTCTCGGTATTCGATCTTCGCAGTGGATATTACCAGATTCCGATGGCCCCGGAGGACCATGAGAAAACAGCCGTCATCTGTCCTTTGGGGTTCTATGAATTTCTGAGAGTGCCACAGGGGATATCGGGTATCCCGGCCACATTTCAGCAGCTGATGGAACGTGCAGTGGGAGATATGAATTTGCTGGAATGTCTGGTGTACTTAGACGAAGTCATTGTGTTTGGGAGAACATTAGAGGAGCATGAGACCCGGATGTTTAAAGTCCTAGACCGACTGGAAGACTTCAGCCTCAAGCTGTCCATTGACAAGTGCCAGTTTTTCCAAACCTCCGTGAGGTATGTGGGGCACATAGTATCTATTGAAGGGATAGAGACCGATCCCAATAAGGTTGAATCACTGACCACTTGGCCCCAGCCCCATAACTTGAAAGAAGTACAATGTTTCCTGGGGTTCTGTGGCTACTACTGCAGGTTTATTAAAAGACTCTTCGAAGATGATTCGCCCACTCTTGAATCTTACCCAGGGTTATCCCTCTACCAACCGTAAATACAAAAAAGGATCTGTCAAAGAACCAGAGAAAGTGTACTTCCACACAGGTGAACTTTTTGGGCCTCGCTGGACACCCGAATGTAAAGCAGCTTTCCACAAAGTCATATACCAGCTCACCCATGCCCCCATACTCTCCTATGCCGACCCCACCAAGCCCTATGTGCTGCATACAGATGCTAGTCTGCAAGGTCTAGGAGCTGTACTGTATCAAGACCATGAGGATGGTTTGAGACCAGTGGCTTTCACACTTGGAGCTTGACCCAGTCAGAGTGAAACTACCTAGTGCACAAGTTGGAGTTCCTTGCACTAAAATGGGCCATCATTGACCAGTTTCATGAGTACCTCTACGGGGCAAAGATATTGGTGAAGACTGACAATAACCCGTTGACCTATGTACAGACTTCAGCTAAGTTAGACGCCACTGGGCACCGGTGGCTTTCTGCATTATCAACCTATGATTATGCTGTCGAATACAGACCGGGCCTGAACCATATTGATGCTGATGCCCTATCATGAAGGCCCACTTCCAAGAGTGATTGGGTCAGGCTGTCTGAACCTGACATCTGAGTATTGTGCCAAATATTTGATAGAGAGGAAAAGATGTCTGCGGACACAGTGGACTGTTTAGTAGATTGCTTGGGGCCTCCTGATACCTGCATACCGGCTGCCTATTGCCATTTCTCTGCTCTAGATATTAGTACACTATCTCTATTTGACAATGACAGCATTCAGTGGGCTCAGTCCCAAGATCCTATGATTCAGCCAGCACTTGATGCCCTGCATGCAGGGAAAGATGTGTCCAAGTTGCAATCCCCTGACTTGCGAACTGCTCTATTGTTTAAAGAAGGCTCCAGGTTGAAGTTACTCAATCAGTTGTTAAACAGAGAGACAGTGGATCTTAGTGGTCAAGTAGACAAACAACAATTGGTCCTGCCCACGGCCTTTAAAGATTTGGTACTGAGGTCCCTCCACAATCACATGGGGCACCTAGGTATTGACAGGACTCTCGACCTAGTTCGATCTCGATTCTACTGACCCAAGATGGGAGCCGATGTTGAGCACCATGTAAAGACTTGTAGTCATTGCCTGCAAAGGAAAGCCCTGCCTCAGAGGGCTGCCCCCCTTGTCAATATTACTACCAGCACCCCCATGGAACTGGTCTGCATAGACTATTTGTGTTTAGAACCTGATCAGTGGAATATTGGCAAAGTATTAGTGGTTATGGATCATTTCACACAGTATGCACAAGCTTTTCTAACAAAAGATCAAAAGGCCTCTACCGTGGCCAAGGTGCTAGTGGAAAATTTCTTTGTCCACTATGGTGCACCCCCAGAGGATCCACTCTAACAAAGGCAGAGACTTTGAGAGTCGGCTAATCAAAGAAATGCTCTCTCTATGGGGGATACAGAAGTCAAGAACCACCCTCTATAACTCACAGGGGGACCATCAACCAGAACACTATAACCGCATCCTTCTAGACATGCTTGGCACCCTCCATACAAAAGACAAGCCTAAGTGGGGCCAGCAGATTAGCACCTTGGTACACGCATACAAGTGCACCAAAAATGATGCTACTAGGTTCTCCCCCTACTGCCTCATGTTTGGGAGGGAGGCCCGATTGCCAGTTGATGTCTGCTTTGGGGTTTCTTCAGATGGGGTCCAAGCCAAAAACTACCAGCAGTATGTACAAAAACTGAAAGCTCAATTGAACCATGCCTATCAACTGGTCCAGACAATGGCCGCCAAGAGAAATCTCACCAACAAAAAGAGGCATGTTAAGAAAGTAAAGGCTCAAGAGCTACAGCCCGGAGACCGTGTGTTGTTACACAATTTGGGACTGTATGGCAAACACAAAATTGCTGATAGGTGGCACCATCTTCCCCATGTAGTAGTTGGAAAGCTGGATGATTTACCAGTGTACAAGGTGCGCTCAGAGAATAACTCCAAAGCTGTCAAAACCATGCACCATAACCACTTTCTACCTATCGGCCAAGTCATAATTGAGGCTGAACCATCAGAGATTGATTCCCCTGGGCCAGTGACTCATGCTGTGGTGAAACAGAGACAGAGTCAACCTACCCCAGTAGTTACAGAGTTAAGGGTTCCCCCGCAGCAGGCTCAGAATGATAGTGACTGTCAACCCACATCTGATGAAAGTGACTATGGTGATGTTTATTATCCTTCATATGAACTGAGTCAGCTGTTTCAAGGAAGCCCTATGCTGAATCATGGGGATGAAGCTGGGCTCTCTGGACTGCCTAACCCACCAGCTTCATCCTTGGAGCCAATGTTCCCTGAAGGTGAAGTGCAAAGTATTACGTCTGAAGCTGCGGACTCCCTGTGTTTTGCGGAACTGTGTGAATTGCCTGAAGAAGGGGCTGGTGGTCTGAGTCTCTCTGGTGACACACCAGGACTTGAAGAACAGTATGAGAGTGCTGACAGCCCCCTTTCAGTGCCACAAAGTATAATTGTGCCTGAACCTTCACAGAATGAACCACGTGTTGTGAAACCAGGGCCTACAGAACAAGGAGCTGACAGTGCTCCAGGTTTGGACATTCCCATCCATGCAGAGGCACCCCTCACAAGTGACAAAAGCTCCAGGACTAGTGCTGAAAGTACAGAGACTGTGGCTGTTCACCCCAGAAAGACTGGCCATGCTGTCAAGCCAGTATTGCGCTTCAGTTATGGTTCCCATGGAGGGCCAGTGGATTTGCCTCTCAATGTGGTTCACAAAGGTGTTTATGTTTCTCAGAGCTCACTACCCAAACTGAGCTTAAGGGCCAATTCCAGGTTGATTGTTCTTCCTACTCAGTATGGTGCCCCTGCCCCATCCAGCCCCAAGTAAGCTGATAGGGAAGGGCCCCCTCTTACGTTGTTTAATGTACAAGAAGTTAATAACACAAACTGGCTAGTAGGGTTAAGGATAACTATAAATCATTTTATAATTATATCAATAGTATAAAGGGAGGATTACAGGGGAGTAAGCCCATTAAGAAAATCAGATGGTAGCCTGATTCAGGAAAATGTACTTATGGCTGAGGAATTTAATGGATATTTTTCTTCAGTGTACAATTCAGGTACCAGGGTCACCAAGCAACATCTGGAATCAACAAGACAGCTTATATTAGATAAAGAAAATATTAAACACAAATTGCTTAGTCTTAATTCTAGTAAATCCATGGGTCCTGATGAGATTCATCCTAGATTGATCAAGGAACTGGCGGAAATACTGTCTGAGCCACTAACATACTTGTTCCAGGCTTCTCTAGATCAGGGTGAGGTGGTAGACGCATGGACGGAGGCTAATGTTACCCCCATCTTTAAAAATAAGGGCACCAGACAGGATGTAGGAAACTATCACCCAATAAGTCTGACTTCAATATTAGGGAAGGTGTGGGAGGGGATTGTGAAAGATTATATAGAAGAAGATATGCTTAGTAGGGAGGATGTGGATCAATCGCAGTACGGTTTTAAACATGGGAGATTTTGCCAGACCAACTTTCTCAGATTTTACGAAAAGGTCAGTAAAGTCCTGGATGAGGGACAACCAACAGATGTTATATTCCTGGATTTCTCTAAGGCTTTTGACAAAGTGCCTTTTGGAGAACTGGTGGTCTCTATAATTCAACATGGTATCCATGGTAACATAACACAGTGGATTAATTCCTGGCTTTCAGATAGAAAGCAGAAAGTAACAATAAAGGGAAGTAACTCGAGTTGGGCTGAGGTTACAAATGGTATCCCACAAGGGTCAGTTTTGGGACCTTGTCTTTTTAATATATATACTGTATGATATATATATATATATATATATATATATATATATCTATATATCTATATATCTATATATATATATATACACTCGATGACAACTGGAGCGGACATGTGGGAAGCTAAATTTGCTGATGACACAAGGATTGGCTATATTATGAACAATAGCCAGGACATTGACAAAATTCAGGACAGCCTAAATAAATTACAAAGTTGGGCACATGCCTCAAGACTAACTTTCAATGTTGAAAAATGTACAGTCATGCATTTCAGTAGGAAAAATATAAAGACCACTTATAGGTTAAACGGACAAATATTGAGAAAAGTAACTAATGAAAGGGATCTGGGAGTGATGATCCAAAATGATTTAAAGTTTAATCATTGCAGCTTGATGGTAAAGAAGGCTGAGAACATACTGAGCTGCGTAGGCAGACATATTAAGTCTAGGAGGAGTGAGGTTTTACTGCCACTTTACAGTTCTCTGGTGCAGATGCATCTGGAGTATTGCACACAGTTTTGGTCCCCAGGCTACAAAAAGCAGATCGTAGCTTTGGAGAGGGTCCAAAAAAGGGCCACACGAATGACTCAAGGAAATCAAGGATGTGACTATCAGACCCGATTAAGTAAAACTGGACTGTACACATTGGAGTATAGGAAACTACATGGAGATATGTGTCTGGTTTATAAGGCCTTTGCTGATACTGCACTAAGGGAATCATTTGGTTTAAAAACAAAAGAACAGCCATACCAGACTAGAGCACACCCGTTTCAGCTAAATATTGAAAAGTTTGGGTCTACAAAAAGAAAACATTGGTTTAGTGTTAGGGTAGCACTGGTCTGGAATAAAATGCCCCTGGAAGTGATATCTAGCAGTACTATGCAGGCCCTTAAAAGAAATTTAGATGAATATCTGATAGGTAACAATATTTTGGGATATTGAGAATTTTATGGTGAACATTATGGACATAATGGTCTTTTAAGCTCTGATACAACTTATAAACTTATGAACTTATGAACATGAGACAATACTGTAATGTTTATGGTGTAATACTGATTCCTCTATGAGTATCATATTTGTGAAGCAATGCAAAGGTAATGTCATTTCGGATATGGTATAGTGAGCTATGTTGAAATGTACAGTAATGTGACAAATTTATGTTAATGGAATGTATTAGATAGTACTTGCTTAGCATGCTAATGTTATATATGTCTCGTTTATATTGCATTTTCAATATCATGATGGTACAGACTTGACATGGACGCCAAGTTTTCTCTAGGCAAAGAAGGGTGTAACTCCTCCTACAAATGGGGGTTCCCGAAAAGTCTTCCTTGAGCTTGCCTAAATGCTCACTGCCATGCTGGTGTTCTGCATTTTAGCAGTTTAAATGGGATTGCTAAAGAGGGTCTGTATTGCCCCCATGTACTGTCTCAAGAGCTGCCTAGATTGTAGTTATAATCAATCTGGGAGGGGGCTGAGTGTTTTTATGCTTGAGTCCCACCCGGGCTGCCAGATAATCGCTCCATTTCTGCCATCGCTAATTGCACAGAGGGAGCCCTGTTAAAAGATGTAACTGTTTGCTGATTATTTATTAGAGTGTTAATATTGTAGTTTGTCTAACCTGCCTTCTTTGCAGCATGGACATATCTGTTTATCTCCACCATCTTGGTCCTGGACTGCTGAGTTGGATCAATCAGTATCTTAGGGGACTCTAAAATGTAGCCTGTCCCCAGGGGCTTTGTGGGAGCAAAACTTTGTAGGAATTGTAGTTTGGGGCTTTTGGTGCCTAATTGATCCTGGCGGGGAAGCCCTTGTTGTGAATGACAAATGGATCAGCCAATTGGATCTTTTGGATCCTGGGGAAAGTCCCAAGATGTCTGCTGCTAAGATCAGATCTAAGCTGGGAAGTGAAGAAGCAACAGCTCGAGACGGTCGAGCAGCCATGCCAAGTAGTTTCGTGCAGGAGAACTGTGGAAAGGTTTGAGTTTGGCCTGCTTAGTTTGCCTGCTGCCCCCTGAGAGGGAGAAGAGAGTTATTTCAGACGGAATCTGAGTTGTAAGAATTAATTAAGCCACTGATTTGTGACCAGGCTCCAACCTGAAGAAGACTGAAGATTTGCTAAATGCAATTGGCCTGTCAGGGTTTCGAGCCACCTCTGAACTCCTGGATTGTGCAGAGACTCTGTAATTGTGACTGGGGAGCAATCTGCCTGGTACAGTGGAATTTCTTACATGTAAATGTGTTGTGTGCTGATAGTGGGTCATGATTTGGTTCCCCAACTGTGTTTTGCTTGCTGGAGGCTGCGTCCAGCTCCATGGACTGAAATCTGTATTCTTCTCCGATTGGCCTGGGCTTTGCCACACTGGTCCAGCTAGACTACCCACTGCACAGATATAGCAATCGACAAGAGACCTGCCTGGGGATCAGCCCCTGCTACACGCTTGAACAGGAATGACATCTCAGTGATTCGTGTGGGCCCTGCTTCTCCTGGCACTCCAGAGCAACAACCTGCAGTCTCGATTTTCGTCCTGCCTGTGTCCAGTATTGGGTATCATGAGTAAACATCAGGGTAGCTCCCTGCAACAACAGCTTAATCTAAAGTGTGTCATCTGATTGTTTTGTTGCCTTTTCTTTCATGAACTGAGCCCTCCAGCTCTGGATTACAAATAGTGTGTGTTGTGCATGTTACTTTCTTCCATCACAGGGCCACAACCAGCTGCAATGCCGGCCTACCCTGAGCAACGTTCCTGGCTAGCCCACCTCTTCCCCACCTGGGTACCAAGAGTGTGTGACTGTGTAGGGACTCTGAAGTGCATGCATAACTGTCTGATTGATATAACCTTTAATCAAATCAGCCTGATTATACCCCTCCCTTGTTTACGCCCCTGAATAAATCAGATCTAACTCTTTTTGCATTTAACCTGACTGTGATTCCAGTTTGTGCCAAGAGTACTGAACTGTTGCTATTTGCTGTGCAGAACCATGTTTTACAGGGGGTTCCCAGGGTCGAGCAAGAGGAACCTGCCCTGGTGGTAAGTGCAAACACTGTGGGTAGTTGCCTGATGAATAAGGGTCATTGTGAAAGTGATTGTTGTGTATGGTTCAGGCCACTAGAAGGAAAAGACAGGGGTTATAGTGTCCCGGAGGGCTGTGCCCAGGTTAGCTTGACCACTAACAACCCTGACCTCCGGGTGGAGGCACCCATTTCAGTACCCAGTTCCCTTAACCTGCTACTAGCCAGGCAGGGGGTAGTAGCCCTTGGGATAGCGCCACCTAGGGGTTACATTTAGATATCTCAACTTTGTAGGGCTGACCATTTTTCTAACATGGCTATTTTTCTACATTGTAAACATGTTTATTTTATGTTCTGTTTTTTCCCCCCTCTCTCTCTCTCTGGCCCCCACTGCTCAGCCATCCCAGTCCCCTCACCCTGAAATCCCCTAGTACTTGCTGTGCCTCCTTGTTCACGCAGTGTTTTCTCCCTCCCTCTGGTGGAGGTGGTAGGGCCTCCTCAACTCCCACCTCTGAATGGATCCAGAGGTGATGCCTGGCTATAAAAGGTTGAGGCATTTTCTCTGTTTTAGTTCCCATTTCCTTAGGAAGGCAAACCTAGGGTGCACAAGCACACACACACGTGAGCAGTCACTGTGCAGAACCAGCCATTGCCCCTCCCCCACATGAGCCTATCCAGTTGCACTACCATTGGTGGTCCCCCAGGTGGCAGTGTAGCAGCGGAGCTGGCTGTCCTCCCTCCCCAGATGAGGACAGCATCCTCTGGGAAACTCAGTCCTCTTCCCCTCTACTGGCACTGGCATTGCGGGCTGGTAACTGTAAAGGTGTTTTGATCAAAAATATAATGTCCAGTCACTAGTATTAATATGCAGTATAGGATCTACAGTACTTAGTGCAGGTTGGTGTCACTGACACCAAACTTGAAGGCACCACAGTACACTTCCAGAACCTATTGACTCATTCCCTCCCCGAGAGTATATGTGAGCTGAAACATTCCATGCTTAACCTTATTCAGAATTGCCGTCTCAAGCTGAATGAGTTTTTAAGCTTCTGTTCATGCGTGCCTCACTTCAGAGGGGAAACTAATGCAGCTTGCAGTGGAATTCCTTTCACTTTCACTATTAGAAGTGCTTCTCTGCCATAACGTTATTCAAGTCACTTCAGTCCATCCAGTTAGTACCTTATTTATGCAGCAAAATGAAATTTCAACCCCCCCACTCTTATTTAAAGAGCTACTGACACCTCAAATAAAACTTTAAAAAAATAATTAAGTACAACTCTGCATGCATTCCATTTATATTTGATATATTTCTTCTTCCCATAATTTATTACTAAAGAAATATGTATGGATATATGATCGTTGTCTCTTAGAGTTCATTTTGACTTCATCTGCCTCTGTAGCTTGCTCCTCACTTTAAATCACAATACTGTGTTGTGACATCATAATCTGTTGCCGTAGGAGTAACTGTGATGTCACAAGCAGTGCTCTGTGACTTCAGGTAAGGAGAAAGCAGCAGGAACAGATGAACTGTTCAGCAGCAAAGTTTCTGCTTTCATGCAGATGACCTCACTGTTAAATAATGGGAAGGAAGAATACAGAACTAATGGGAAATGCAAGCAGGACAGTACCTACATATTATGTTTTGCTAAAGTTCTCCTGAAGGTGTCACCAGCTCTTTAAGACTGTGCAGTAGAACGTTCACAATGCAAAACAAAAAAAACAAAAAAACTTAAAGATCATGTGCAGTAGTTTTCAAAACTAAAACAGGCAGAATCACTCAATAAACTTAGCTATAAAAACTATGTGTGTTCTAAGTTTTGGAACAATAACCAACAATTTCATACTTTTTTAGTGCCTTTTTGGTGTGGTCCATTTCTCCAAGGTTGCTGGATGCTAAATCAACATGCCTTTAGGCCTCTGGAGCTTGATTTTGAATGCCCCCTTGGAGCAATGCAGCATGTGCCAAACAGCGGCTTGCGGCAAACTTCTAGTGCATTGGGGACTCTGTGCCATATTTTGGTAGCTGGAGGGTCTCGGTGCCAAAGTCCTTAAAGATACTTCAATGGCCCTATGCTTCTTACTACTGGCACATGGTTAGGGGAATGATGAGGCTTCTCACTAGTCCTTGGTGTGTGTCAATCTGGCCCCATAACATGCACTAGTGGCTTTCGCACAATTGCCGTACATACACAAGTTGGCAAAGAACAGTGTTAGGTGGCATGGAGCACTCAGCGTGCAAACTGTGTCAGTCTTAGTTTATCCACTACAACAGGTGTATGGCACTGTACAGCTGTACAGGAGAACAGTGTCAGCCATACATCAGCAAGACACCCTATCCATCAGACCCCCACATGCTTGTATTCATGTCCTGAATATGTACTGTCTTGTTCCTGGTTTTGTAATTGCTGTGCTGCACTTCTCCACTACCCTCTCCCCCAGGACATATCAGGAATTGAGCCTTAGTCTGCTTAGCATGCCTTCCTAAATAAATAAATAAACCTCTACTATACAGATATATACAGTGTGTATATATATATGTGTGTATATTAGCTGTTGGGAACAAATGGCGTGTGTACAGTATATGAATGGGAGTCACTTGCAGAATGGTTGTGGGGTACCTGCCTGGGACACTAGTTACCGCATGCCCTTCACATGGACATGATGATACAGTAAACAACCTGCGTTGCTGCCAGTGCTGCTGCCATCCAGCTCTGTGCGGTACTCTTCTGTATCGTCATGCAATACTACAGCATCAGCCAATGGCTTGCTGCAGGGGGTGTGCTGGGAAGGGATGCCCATGCAGTGGGCAGCACTGCTGTATAACTGCTGCCTGTAGGCCCACCATCATACCATACACACCATCTCCAGTAACAGTAGGAATCCTGGGGGGGGGAGTGCTGTCCCATTGTCCATACTTGCCATTCCAGCTGTCACTCTGTGGACCACACCACTGTAGGAACCTGATATAACATACAGATGTCTCCGGTCCATTGCCTGTACAACTGGCCAACATACATAAAGTGCTGGGATCCCATGATAGTATGGATGTCAGGGTCTTCTACTGCTGCTGCCTCTCCTGCAGCAGACCTGCTGTGGTGCATGGTGTTGTTAGACGAGCCCTGGCTGGCCTAACCCAGGTGGGGTCTGCAACCCGTGGGGGGGCTTTGTGAATCCCAGTATGGAGGATGGTGCAACGCTGCTGTGGTGCAAGCTCCTGTCCACCAAGGCGTTGCCATGCATCCACAGCAAGAATGGCACAAGCGCAACTGGTGCAATTGGTTCCCCTACTGGCTGCTTCCAAAAATCAAGAATGACGCATGGTGTGGTGCACAGCACCCCTTGAATCAATTCTTTTTTGGCACAAGCACCGTCAGCTATTCCCAGTGCTTTGAAAATTGAGCCCCTGATGTAACCTGTAGTACTATTATACTGCTGGCACTATGGCATAGAGGTTAAAGTAATGAGTTGTGAATGAGCTTGGTACAGTACATCCAGCAGACCTGGGTTTGATTCTCACAACCTCCACTTGTATACAGTGTGACTCTGAGTAAATCACTTTTTTTATTTATTTATTTTATTTTTTATTTATTTGAGACTAGGATTACAAAGTACCTTTGAGCCGGTGCTCTTTTACAAAGGTTCCACGTCAGTGAGTACAGGCATACAGTTTCAATTACAGTATAGAACAATCAGTAACACTGATGGTCGTAGCATGTTATTACTAGGATTACTACATGAAACACAGGGAAGTGTACACAAACAGGGGAAAAGGAGAAATGAGAGGTGGGGAAAGGAGAGGGCAGGGGGGAGTGAGATAGGGGCAGGGGTATAGCAGCCTAGGGGGCTTTTTTAAGGACGACAGGGGTAAGTGCATCAGATGGGCTGTGATGGAGGCAAGTGCTAGGTGGAGGGGCAACAACAGGCAGCAGAAAACAAAGAGCAGCTAGGTGGGAGTACTGATTAGTCATGGCAGGCACAGGTGCTGGAGGCAAGAAGAGCGAGGCGAAGCTTGGACTTGAATGCACCCAGCGTGGGTGAGGCAGAGATGTCACTACTGAGACTATTTAGCCAGCTGGGTGCCCTATATGCAAAGGACCTTTGGCCTTGGGATGTGCGACAGCGGGGGATTTGCAGGAGTGGAGGTTTAGACCTCCTGGTGTTGCAGTTGTTGTTTCTGAGTGTAAGGAGAGAGCAGACACCAGGAGGGACACTGACCATCATTATTGTCTTTGCTGTGATGCAGGTTTGATATTTGATTCAGCTGTTGAGTTGCAGCCACCCAGTCAGACAGCAGAGGTCGCAGGTATGGGTGAGACGGTGAGATCTGGTGACGAGCCTACAGGCTTTATTGAGGAAGGTAGAAGCACATTTGAGAGAGGATGTAGTGGAGGAGCCATAAATGATGAGTCCGTAGTCAATGATGCTAACAATGGAGCTCTGGGCGGCAACTGATAATGCTTCAGGGGTTAGATATTTCCTGTGATGGAACAGTAGGCCCAGCCTGATGTTAGCAGCTTTCAACTCAGTATTAATGTGGGCAGCATAGGAAAGATTGGAGTCAAGGGTGATGCCAAGGTATTTGAAGGATTGGACTTATTCAAGAGTGACTCCTTGCTTGGTTTTGATGGAGAGGTGATACTGCTTATTTTTGTTGTGAGAGCTGCTGAAGATCATGGTCTTTGTTTTTTTCTGGTTTAGGATCAGTTTGTGCTTTAAGAACCAGTTTTTGACTGATGTGAAGCCGCGCTGGAGGTTTTCTTGCAGTTGTCTTGGATCATGGTGGGAGGCTAGGATTACAGCATCATCTGCATAGAGTATGGTTTGCTCTGGACAGGAATCTGGTAGTGAGTTCAGGAACAGGCTAAAGAGGAAGGGGCCAAAAATAGAGCCCTGGGGGACACCAGAGCGGACCTGTCTGGCATCTGAGAGCGTGTCACCAATTTTCACTCTTTGAGACTGGTTATCTAGGTAGCTTTTGAACCAGTTTACAGAGTTGGGTGAGAGCCTCGCTTTCCGGAGCTGGACAAGCAGGAAGCCATGGTGGATGGTATCAAAGGCCTTTGTTAAATCAATGAAGGTAGAACCAGTTTGCTGCCCGTTATCCAATGAGTGGTGGATGGCATCGGTGAATTCAAGTAGTGCCATGGAGGTGCTATGATTCTTTCTAAAACCATGTTGCTGCCTGCACAGTATGTTGTGCTTGTCTAAGAAATCAGTCAGCTGGCCTGTGACAATATGTTCCAGTGCCTTTGAGAGGGGAGGTAGGATGGAGATTGGACAGAAATTCTCATGGGCAGTTTTGAGACCACTTTTGTGTATAGGGGTAGTGGCAGATTTCCATTTGTCAGGGAACTGGCTGAGGCTGAGGGAGAGGTTAAAAATCCTGGTTAATGGCCTGAGTACTTCTTCAAGGGTGAGAGATAGAAGTTTGAGGTCTAGTGAATCATTACTGGTTCTGGACTTGCTAATGGCTTTGGTAACATAATTGTGAACTTGGTACATCTTGACCGCTTTAAAGTGGGGGGGGGGTGACTAGTGGGAGCAGTAGAAATTGGGGACATAGAATCGTCTACTTCTTTTTTTTTAATTTTTTATTTTGTTCTTTGGTAACCGGGTAAGGCCCACTAGAGACAAGTGCCTGTTTTCAGGGGCAACCTGGGAGCACTGGGTGGTTAAGTGACTTGCTCAGCATCACACTGTATGGCAAGTGGAGGTTGTGGGAATCAAACCTATGTCTGCTGGATGTACCAAACTAATTCATAGCTCATTACTCTAACCTCTAGGCTATACTTAGCCACCCCACTGCTCCCTGGTCACCCCTAAAAACAGGCACTTGTGCCTAGCACCACCAGTTACCGAAGAACAAAATAAATAAAAAAATACATATATATATATATATATATATATATATATATATATATATATAATTACATTGATGCTGGTCAGTGGATGCTTTCGAATAAGTTTCAATGGGGCCTTATCTGTGTTAATTCCTACTAGAGATGGATGTGTTTGCCCTGGTAAAGTGATCATTTTAATGTTAAGTAACTGGCTAAGCTTGTATCTAGGTGGAGTTAAACCTTGCCCAGGACAGAACAGTAAACTGGCTACTGTATAGAAACTCTCCTAATAAGGTTTCAAACCAGCATCACCTCTCCCACCCCCATTTACAGGCAACTGAGACAATCCCCTTTATTAAATGCTGCATGTGAATGAGTACAACAGTCTTTACCATGGTAATAGGACTCAAGCCTTTCACTACAACAAAAAAAAATCAAAATTCTACAGACCTTACATCACTGTGCTACTCTCCCTGACTTCTGCACAGGCTAAAATCTTTAATTTTTGTTAGGATAAAACTGCTAGGGCAACCATGTTCCTATTTTCAAAGTTATCTTGAGCTGAGGCATAGTGCATTAGTTACAGCAGCGATAGTTTCAGTATAAGCAGGCAAGATGCGTTACTTTGGTTACAACAGTCATAATTAACAGTATAAGCACAGAATGTGCGTTTGTTAAAGCAGTTTACAAAGTGATTAACTTAAACAATTTTTGTGCATTGCTGACACTGAACATGATGAAACCACAATCAAATCAGCTGATTGTCATGCAATTACTTACAGTTGGCACACAGCCAGAAAAACTAGAGTATTTTTGCAGGTCTTACCTATGTGACAATCTCCCTGATTTCTTCATACACGAAAAAGTATAGCACCACAAATGACATCACCAGGGTTGAGACAAGTTGGTAACCACAGGAAACAACGAAGTCTCAGCTTCTAGCAGTGTGAGTGAAGCAGAGCATCCAACAAGTGCCTTCGGCTGGTATAAAATGATACATTTTCATATAAAACACTAGGCAGACAGACACTGTTTGTAAAACAATATTTATTGCCGGCCTAGTGGTGCTGAGGGCTGAGGTGCTGGACGCCTTACCTCGTGCTATGCTGGTGACCCATGTTCGAGAATGAGCACTGGCCACCGGGGGTCAGTAAGGCTGTAGAAGGATTGCGCATTCAAGGGACTGCTCTCCTTCTCTGGGGAGGGGGGACATCAGTGGTCGCGCTCAACTGGCCCCTAGTGGTGGCTAGGGAGCAGTGAACCGACAAAGCACAAAGGGGGCGGAGATGGGGCAAACATCTGGAGGAGTGTGTGCAGACGCGTGTGCGCTCCCTCCACTGACGTCCTTGCATGCCCTTCTCTCTGCAGAGGAGTAAAGCAAGAAAAATTAAGACCTCACCTGGATGATGACAATTCCCCCTTATGGCGCCACTGGGAAGACACCTTCCCCGAACTGGATCCGGACTGGTGGGTTGAGGGACTCCCCAACCCCCGCCATGAGGGGTAAGTTGTAGGGGCTGAAGGGGAGGGGGTCTCCTACCCGGCTGGTGTGGAGGGGGGACATCAGATGGATAGGCAAGGCTCCAGTAGAAACAATTACCAACAACAACAAAAAAAAATATTTAATGAATGGTGCTGCCAGTTTAATTTCTGAAAATTTCTTTGAACATGATATTTAAAGCAGAGATCAGCTTGTTGATGTACTTTGGTCTAGTTCAGCAACTTTTAGCTGTTCCTAAAAGGGCCTGGTTGCATGGAGCTCAGAAACTAGCTGTCTCCCTCGCCCTCTGTCTCTCCAGCTCACAAGTACTGAATTCAGCACTGCTGACCAGCATGCTGACAAATATGACCTGGAAGTACTTCGGGAAAGGTCAATTATACCTCTTACTATGACGCACACACAGCCTGATGCCCATGTAGCACTGCTTCAGAAATAAGAAGCTAAGTTACCCAATGTGAAGCCCACACGTTCCACATACTACACAATTTCCAAGCTTTTTCTGTGACTGCAGAATGTTGTTCTCAACAGACATCACTGAGATAATACAGACATGGCTGAGGTAGTAAGAAGTCTGTGTTGAAAATTTAGTGTCAAAACAAGAACATAAGAAAGTGCTGTCAGAAGAAGACCTTGTGATCTATCTAGTCTGCCTGTGAAAGCTACCCCCCCAAGTTTCTTTATTGCCTTAGGTTTCCACAGTGTCTATCCCATGATAGCTTGAACTCCCCCACTGTCTTCGCTGCCACAACCTCTGGGGGCAGACTGCTCCAGGGCTACACCTCCCTTTCCATGAAGCAAAACTTCCTGTGGTGTGTTTTGAAACTACCTCCCTTCAGGCGCATGTTGTGCCCCCTTGTCCATGTATTCATTTTCCCTGATGAGATCCTCTGTTTGTACTGAGTTGATACCTTTGAGGTATTTAAATATCTATCACATCTCCCTTGTCCCTTCTGCTCTCCAGTGAGTACATCTTAAGATGGTTTAATCTCGATTCATACGGTTCTTCATGTAGTCCGTGTATCATCTTTGTAGCTCTCCTTTGCAGGGTTTCCAGGCAATCTTTGTCCTTCTTGAGGTACGGTCTCCAGAACTGGACACAGTACTACAGGCGAGGCCTCACCAAGGGCCTGTACAGCGGGACTATCACTTCGCTTTTCCAACTTATGATACCTCTTCCTATGCATCCAAGAATGCTGCTAGCTTTTTGCACTGCCCTTTCGCACTTCCTGGTTGTCCTTAAATCATCAGGTACGAGTATCCCCAGATACCTCTCTACCTTAGTTTCAGTCAGCTGTTCTCCCCCTAAGGTATATTTCCAGTCTAGGTTCTTCCTCTCCAGGTACATAACTTTGCACTTCTTGGTGTTGAATTTCAACAGCGACTGTTGTTTTGACCATTCCTCCAGTTTGTTTTAGATCAGCAATCATTTCTGTGACCCCCTCTTGCCTGTCCACTCTGTTGCAGAGCTTGGTGTCATCTGTAAACAGGCATACCTTTCCTTGCCAACCCTCTGTGATGTGACTGATGAATATGTTAAATAGAATTGGCCCCAGCACCGATCCCTGGGGGACTCCGCTGGTCACCACTCCTTCCTCCGACAGAGTGCCATTTACTAACAATCTCTGGGTTCTCCCTTGGACCCAGTTTCTAATCCAGCCTACTATCTTATGCCCCACTCCTGAGTGTTCCAACTTATTTATCAGCCTCCTATGTGGAATGTAGTTGAACGCCTTACTAAAGTCCAGATATACTACGTCTACTGCTCCTCCTTGGTTCACCGTTCAGGTCACCCAATCGAAGAAATCAGTCATGTTTGTCAGACATGACCTCCCCGCTGTGAAGCCATGCTGCTTTAGGACTATTTGGCTAGTTGCTTCTAGATGCTGTACAAATCCTTCTTTCGGTAATGTTTCCATGATTTTCCCCACCACTGAGGTGAGGCTAACTGGACGGTAGTTTCCAGCATCTTCCTTGTTGCCATTTTTGTGCAGCGGTACCACTGTGTTTTTTTCCAGTCGTCTGGTCCTGTGCCACTCTCCAGTGACTTGTTGAAGAGGTCTGCTAATGGTGTGGCAAGTTCTTCTCTAGAGTTCCTTTAGTTTTCTAGGGTGGAAACTGTCAGGTCCCATAGTTTTGTCATTTTTTTTAATTTTGCTAGTTCTTTTAGGACCCTTTCAATTGTAAAGGTGTTTGTGTCGGCTTCACTGGTGTGATGTTCTTTCTTTAGTACTGGTCCACTTCCCTGATCCTCCTTGGTGACAACTGCGAAGAAGTATTCATTTAGAACCTTTGCCTTCTGTCTATCAGTTTCAACATTATGGCCCTCTCTAGTTCTCAGCCTTATGATACCTCCCTTACATTTCAAGTTCAAGTTTATTGCAGGAAAACTTTGTTGAGCAAGCTCATTCACAAGGAGGTCATGAAGCATGTATGCAGACAAGTACACATTACATATAGAGAATAAACATGACAATAAATAAAATACAGCTTAGATTATAATGCATGGTGCTCTATTAAAACATAACAAGGCAGGTAAAAGAAGCATAACCTGGTAAAAAGTATTGGAAGTGGAGAGTGTAGAGTCAAGAGGAGGGAGTAGTTAAGTAAAAAGGAAGAGTTAAGTCATGAGAGAAAGGGGAACAAAAGAGGGCTAGAAGGCCAGAGGGAATGTGAAGAAGAAAGAAACAGATAAAGAAAAAAGAAGGGAAAAGAAGAGATTAGGGTAAAGGGGAGAAAAAGAAGAGGGCTAGAGAGGGAATAGGAGGAGTAGAAGATGGAGGAAGAAAAGAAGGGCAGAGAAGAGTCGTGAGAACAGCTATAGGGACCATTTAGTTTGTCTCCCTTATATATCTGCAGAAGGTCTTATCCCCCTTTAACCCCTTTTGTTATTCTTTCTTTTTTTTAATTATAATTCTCATTTTATTAACATTTTCCAATACAATAACAGATCTACATCATACTTGTAATACAGAATACATACACATATAATCTGGGAAATCTGGCCCTCCTCCCACTCCAACCCCCACAGATCTTCCCTCTTACCCCCACAAACCCCACTGCACAGAGTTATGCATGTCATAGCAGAGAAAGAAATAGCTATTAGTGGACAGTAAGTTCAGAGGGATTACAAAGTGTACAGGGCGTGAAGGGGGCCCCAGATATTATTAAAATTCGATAGTTTATTATGGAGGCTTGCAATTGACTTCTCTGTCCTAAGATTGCCAATAACTCCTGTAGCCATTCTGTATAAGAAATTATTTCCATGTCTTTCCAATGTTTAAGTACTAGCATTTTGACTGACATTGAAATTAGGGCCATATGGTATTTACAGTTAGGCACCACAATTCTGGTAAAGTTACCCCAGTAGGCATATTTCCTGTGCGAATAGGTCTTCAAGGCCAAGCAAGGGGTCTACCTTCTGCTTAATGAGAGTCCATAATGGAGTCACTCTTGGTCATTCCCAAAATAAGTGCAACAGGTAACCCTCTGCTTGTGTGCATCGAGTACAGGAAGAAGAAACTGTTAGACCAAATCTAGCTAGTCTCTGTGGAGAGTAGTATAAGTTGTGGAGTATATGGAATTGCATGAGGTGAAGCCTATCTTGGGTTACAAACTTATAGCAACTTTGCCATAGTGCAGGCCATTCTATAGTTATATTCAGGAGAAGCGAAGACCAATAAGTAGAAGGACCTAAGCATTCTGGATGTACCCGGTCATATAACAGTCCATACATTTTAGACACTGCTTGAGGAAAACCTGCTAGAGGGATTAAATCAGAGTGGTAAGGCACTTCTGAGGTCTGTAGGGGTATGAGTCCAAATTTTTTTCACCAGTAAATGTCGTAACTGAAAACTTTAAAAATCTGAGAGTTTGGAATACTTGCTTTATTCATAATTTCTGGAGAAGTGAGCCATGTCCCATCATCTCTCAGCAGGTATGTTAGTAAGCAGTCATTTAACTGGGGGAGCCAAGAAGAAGGAAAACATTTGCTTTCTATTTTAAGATTTGGGTTACCCTTTAGGGGTTGGGTCAAATCATGAGTATTATTGTATTTAAGAAGTGCACAAAGTTGGGAGTGAACTCTTGTAGAGGCTGCTATAGGAGAGGCATGTATATGTGAGAAAAGAGTCTTAGGTTTCTTGTGTAGGAGAGCCCTAGGAGCTAATCCATGTGTTTACATTTGAGATGACTCTATTCAAAGCCAGACAGGTTTATAGGGAAGAGAGTCATGAGAGGTTTCAGTACTTACCATCTAAGGTATTTATTAGCCTGGCTGGCCCAATAGTAAAGGGCTATGTGGGGGAGACGTAAACCTCCTTTAGTTTTTGGAGCAGCTAACTTACAGAAAGCCAGGTGTGGCCTTTTACCTGACCAAATAAAGTCAGTGATACTACGATGAACCTTGTTAAACCAGGAGAGGGAAAGCCAAATATTTAAAAGATTAAGTGGGTAGAAGAGACGAGGGAATACATTCATTTTAACCAAATTAATTCTGCCCCAAAGAAAGAGTTGGAGTAAAGCTCATCTATCTAGATACTGTTTCAGCGTCTCAAAAAGAGAATCCAAATGTACTTTTTGGAGACAGGTCTGATTTCTAGAGAGCTCAATTCCCAGGTATCTCAGAGATTCAGGCTCCCAGGAGAGACCAAAGTCAGTAATTGTGTGCCTTAGAGTCTTGTGATTGAGGGGAAAAAAACATTGTTTTCTCTACATTCAGCCTATAATTGGAAAGAGCACTAAAGTCTTTGATAATGTTCAGCATGGGGGGATATATGTAACTGGGTGTGATATCTGAAGAAGCAAATCATCTGCATATGTGGATATTTTTACTTCGTGGCCCTTTTTGGAAATACCTTGAATCAATCGGCAGTTTGTTAATCTGCTTATAAGGGGTTCAAGGTATAAGTTAAAAAGCAATGGGGAAAGGGGCAACCCTGTCTTGTCCCTGATTGTAGTGAGAACGTAGTAGAAAATGCTCCATTGCTAGTGACACTGGCAGTTGGGGATTGGTAGAGTGCTTGTATCCATTTCTGGAATTCTAGAGGGAAGCCAAATGCTCGTAAGGTTCTGGTTAAGAAGTTCCAGTTAACCCTGTCAAATGCCTTCTCGGCATCCAGAGAAATCAATGCAGCTGGGAAGTCTGCATCTCTGGATGCCAAGAAGAAGACATGAGCCAGGGTACATAAGTGGTCTACAGAGGACCTACCTTTCATGAACCCTACTTGCTCCAGGCCTATGAGATCTGGAAGAACTAAACCCAAATGGTCCGCTAATAATTTAATCAGAATTATAATATCTTGGTTGAGGAGGGAGATTGGCCTATAACTTTTAACTAGATCAGCTCTTTTACCAGGTTAGGGTAGAAGGACAATCAGGGCTTCGAACAGAAACATAGAAACATAGAATTTGACGACAGATAAGGACCACTTGGCCCACCTAGTCTGCCCATTTCCCTACCTAATGGATAAGCTGCAGATCCTAGTTAACCAACAGCCTACTTCCTCCTACCCCCACTAGAATTGCCTTATGTCTGTCCCATGCATTCTTGAATTCCCCCAGTGTTTTTGACTCTATGACCTCCTCAGGAAGGCTGTTCCATGTCTCGACAACCCTCTCTGTGAAGAAATACTTCCTCACATTACCTCTGAGCCATTCCCCCTCTATCTTCAAATTGTGCCCCCTTGTTTTTGCGCATCTCTTTTTCTGAAAGATGCTACCCTCTTAGACTTTGTTGATTCCCTTGAGGTATTTGAAAGTTTCTATCATGTCCCCCCCCCCTTTCCTCGATGCTATACATCTTTAGTTCCTTTAGTCTTTCTTCATATGTCTTCTGATGCAGACCCTGCATCATTTTGGTTGCCCTCCTCTGGACAACCTCCACCATGTCTATGTCTTTGCAAAGATGGGGTCTCCAGAACTGTACACAGTACTCCAGATGTGGTCTTACCAATTGTCTGTACAGAGGGCCAACAACTTCCTGTTTTCTACCAGTGATGCCTCTTCCTATGCATCCCAGTATCCCCCCAGCCCTCCTTACTGCCTTCTCACATTGCTGGCCCACCTTTAGGTCATCTGATATGACTACCCCCAGGTCCCTTTCCATTTTTGTTGTATAGAGACTTATCTGAGTCTACCCCAGAGAGGATATGTTGGTACAAGGGTTGTAAAAGAGGGATTCATTTGTCAGTGAAAGCCTTGTAAAAATTAGGGGAGGAGCCATCTGGTCCTGGGGTTTTATTTGTGGGCAGGCTTTTAATTATTCTTTCCACTTCCTCTTGTGAAATGGGGGAAATCAGTGAAAGTTTTTGAGCTTCCGAGAGGGAAGGAAGATGTGAATTACACAGGTATTCATCAAGGGTCTGGTCTGAAGGGGGGCTGGACATAAGACTATACAGCTGTTTATAATAGTTACCGAATTATGATACAATATCATTCGGGGAAGTTTTTAAGTCATCCCTTTCAGAGGAGCGGATGACTGCAATAAGCCTAGAGGACTCTTGCTGTTTAATTCTCAAAGCCATTAATCGACCTGCTTTTTCTCCATGATCTGTATAACAGGCCTTAGCCCTCAAGATAGTGAATTATGCCTTCTCCCTCAGAAGCTCGAGATAGGAATCCTTTAATTTGAGAAGATCTTGCTTGAGTTGGTCTGGGAAATGGGGAGACAAATTGGTTTCTATGTCCCTAATTCAAGAAAGGGTAGATAGTAAAAGTTGCTCCCTCTTTTTCTTCCACTGTGAAGCCAAACCAATCAGCAGTCCCCAGAGATAAGCTTTAAGTGCACACCATTCCACATCAGGTTTACTCGTTGAATTATGATTGATGGAAACAAATTGAATAATCTGGTCTGAAACTTATTTTATTACACCTGGGTCTTTGAAAAGCTGATTGTGTACTCTCCAACAGCCACTGCCTTTAGGGAGAGAAGAAAAAGAACATCAACAAATCACCAGGGCATGATCTGAGGGAAGGCAAGGCTGTATGGAGGAGTCCAGCACCCCTGGAAGAAGTGATTGAGAAATAAGGATGTAGTCAAAATGGGAAGAAGTTCCATGTATGGAGGAAGTAAATGTATAATTTTTATCCTTAGGATGTAGAATCCTCCAAACATCGCACAGCCCCATCTGAACCATTAGGTCTTGTAGTGCTCTTTGGCCTGGGGAAAGCCCCTTATGAGGGTTACCTGTATGATCTATACTTGGATCAAACATCAAATTTAGATCACCCCCTAAAATTATCGGGAGATAGAAAAAAGGAGATAATATATTAAGTAACTGCATGAAACCAGGGTGAAACAACATTTGGACAATATATACTACCCAATATTATTTCTGTGGTGTGTAATTTGCCTTTAACAAATGAATACCTACCTAGATGGTCCCCAATGACTTGAGTAGAAATGAAAGGGACAGATCTAGTTATCAAAAGCATAACTCAACAACTCTGTGCACTACCACCTGCAGATAAAACTTGCCCAATTTGTTGTCGCCGCAGCTTTAAGGCTTCCAAGTTGAGCAAATGGGACTCTCGCCGAAGATAATATCAGCTTTTAACAAATTTAAATGTTTTAACAATTTGTATTGTTTCACTTTGTGTCTTGCCCCTTAACATTCCATGTTGCAAAAGTCAAGGCTCTAGCCATATGTCCTTGGAAAGTCTATGGGATAAAAAGGTTCCCTTGGAAATGTAATTCCCTGTTTAGAGCGACACACAACATAATCCTCTGTGCTGCCCCATCTCTTCTGACCACTTCCCCCCTTGCATCTGATAGAACCCCTCCAAAATTCCTCTAAACCTCCCCCCTCCCTTCAGTAATGGAACCCCTAGTTCGAACCCTTTCCCTTCTCCCCTCCCTTTTCTCTTTTTCTCCTTATTGCTCCTCATTCAACATTGCCCCCCTGTCCCACTCTGCCCTCTCCAGTCATCCCTTTTCAAACCTAAATATAGTCAAAATCCCCAACTATAATTTTCAAATACCAATTGTAGCAAATCTATTAAAACAGAAAAATTAACAAGAGACCTTCTTTCCTTGTACTCACAAGGACAAATTGTTATGAGTGAATTAACATAAATATTTCCATAAACAAGATTAGTGGTCTCCCTGGCCATCTGTTTTGGTGATTAAAATAAAAAACCCATAGTCAGTAAAACATCTGACCAAGTAAAATTTTTAGTAAAGTGACCAGAAGTTTCTAACCGGGATTGACAAATAACAGCAAATAGTACAAACTACAAGTGATGAACCAAAACCTAGGAATCGTATGCTGCTTTCTATGGCAGACTATATCTGCACTCTCAGGGATATTATAGGAAGCTCCGAAGGGAATAGAAGCGGCCATAGCAAATAGCAAAATACAAAAACAAAAGGAAAAACGACTATTGAAATCAAAAAAAAGAAAAAGGGACTAATAAAGTCAAATGAAGGAGCTGGAAATATGTTGTGGATTTGGTGCTCCCTCTAGTGGGGAACAAAGGCCTAGCCATCCGGAGGGGTTGGGATAGACTTGCGCACATTTGAGAGGGTTATGGAACCATTAAAATCTACCAGTTCTTTTCGTAGGTCCCCTTATCTCATTCGGTTTGCCAAAATCCAAACTTGATTTTTCCTTCACTTCGCACACCTGCATATCACGGAAGCCCCGAGAGAGTCTATACCAGCAGTTGTCAGGAATCAAGTTCCACCAGAAGAGGAGCCATTAACAAAGGAACTGGTGCAGGTCAGATACCAGCTTTTATTTATTTTTTTTATATAAAGTTTATTAAAAGTTCAACAACTACAAATGACAGGATCATGATATCCAAGACATTTAGACATATAACAAAGCAGGTTGCATGACCCCATCCCCCTCCCCCCTACCACCTCCCCAAAAAGCACCCCCCCACACACAGTCCCGAGGCATGACAATCCATACTACATAGTAACCTGCAAAGAGAATACTAAATGGTGTATGACGTATGTAACAGGGCCCAGATCCTTTCATATTTGGATTTGTTATTGTTAATACTCGAAATGGTCTTCTCCACTCGAAGATTAAATAATAACTCGTTAAGCCATTCAGAATAAGTGACAACCTCAGTACTCTTCCAATATTTAAGCACCATCTTTTTAACTGACATAGAGATCAAGGCAATATGGAACTTACGCTTGTTAACTGAAATCTGTGAGTAATCCCTGAGCAGGCAAACCTCTGGAGTGAACAAATCCATCAGCCCAAGCAGTGGGTCAGCCTTGTCCTTAATAGCCTTCCAAAGGGAAGCTATTTTGGGGCATTCCCAGAAAATATGAAATAAGGAGCCTTCCACTTGAACGCACGTTGTAAATATATTAGAAGATGTTACTCCCCATTTGGCCAGTTTCTGCGGATAATGGTAAAGGTTGTGGAGTATGTAAAACTGCATTAACCGTAGCCTATCTTGTGTTACAAAACAATGGCAGTTATTCCATATAGCTGTTCAGTCTTTATCCCAGTATGGGAAAGAATCACCAAAACTCTGTAGGTCCAAACGACTCAGGAAAATGCCATTCATACAAAATATTATAAAGTTTGGAGGTACTCTGGGGGGAATTAGCTAGTGAGCCCAATTCAGACTGGAAAGAGAATTTGTAAGATAAAGGGGGACCATCTTCAAACTTCTTAATGAGAAGGTGTCTAAGCTGAAGTACCTTAAAGTAATCACTTTCCTGAAGCCTAAATTTCACAACAATGTCTTCACTGATAGCCAAGTACCATCCTCCTTAAGAAGTGAAGACAAACTCCCCTTCCCCAATCTAGGTAACCACCTAGGGGATAATATTTTATTATCTATTTTAAAAGCCGGGGAGTTCCAGATCGATTGCGCCGCATCCAAACAATTTTTATATTTTAAGAATCCACACAACTGCGAGTGAATCCTCATGGAAGTTGCTATTGTGGTATCTTTTAATTTCTTTGGTAGAGCGGCAATATTGAGGAATAATAATGCAGAAGGGGATATATTAGCAGATCGGATCATTTCCAGTCCTATTTTGAGCCATGCGGGAAGATAGGCAGAGGGATTAGGGTCCACCCACCTGAGGTATTAAGCCACATTACAGGCCCAGTAATACATGCATAGGTATGGAAGCCGTAAACCGCCTTTAGGCTTAGGTGCCACGAGCTTATAAAAGGCTAATCTTGGTTTCTTTTTGGACCAAATGAATTCACCTATCAGACTCTGGGCTCTTTTAAACCAACCACCCAGTAAAAAAATGTTGAGTAGTTGGAGAGGGAATAATAAACGCGGCAGAACATTCATCTTAACCAGGTTAACTCTTCTCCACAAAGAAATAGGTAGGACCAACCATCTGGCTAAATTGAGGGCCACCATGGATAGTAATGCCTCCATGTTATACTTAATAGTAAGCTGCGTGTCTCTAGTTAATACAATGCCCAGATACCGAAAGGAGTCCCTGGACCAGGATAGGCCTAGGGCTGTAATAGCATTCTTAAAAACTTTATGGTTTAAAGGAAATATGATTGACTTCCCCACATTTAGCTTATAATTTGATAGTTTGCTGAATTGCTCGATAATGCCCAACATGGCAGAAATAGATGTTTCTGGGTAAGAAAGCTGCAAGAGCAACTCATCTGCTTAAGCAGCGACATTAAGTTCAGCGCCGAGAATGGTAAGCCCCTGAACCTTTGGACATAGAATTAGCTTACGGATTAATGGTTCCAGGTAGCGGTTGAAAAGTAGGGGAGAGAGAGGACAGCCCTGCCTAGTACCGGAATATAAGGTAAAGGCCCGAGAGATTACACCATTCCCAGAAAGTCTGGCAGTCGGAATCTGATAGAGAGCCTTTACCCATGATTGAAATTGTTGGGGAAAACCAAAGGAATTTAGTGTTTGGAGTAAAAAAACTCCAATTAACTCTGTCAAAGGCCTTCTCGGTGTCCAGGGAGACCAGTGCCACAGGAAAGGGAGCATCCCTGGACACTGAGAAGACATGTGACAGAGTACGAAGGTGGTCTGCGGATGATCCTCCTTTCATGAAACCCACCTGACGCGAACCAATTAAGTCGGGAAGAACCAAACTAAGCCTATCAGCCAGTATTTTAGTTAAAATTTTTATATTTTGGTTCAGTAATGAAATGGGTCTGTAACTCTCAACACATTCTAAGTCTTTACCCGACTTCGGGAGGAGCACGATAAGGGCCTCAAATAGAGTGGAATCTACTTGCGCACCTGTTAAGATATGATGGAAAAGGGAAAGAAGATGAGGGGTAATTTGTTCCTTAAAACAATTTATAGAAGTTTTCTGAAAAAGCATCCATTCCAGGTATTTTGTCCAAGGGCAAACCCTGTATCACCTCCAAAATTTCCAATGTAGTAATAGGAGCTACAAGTGTCCTACACTGAGACTCAGAAAGACGAGGTAACTGAGCTTCCGCTAGATAGGAGGAGAGAGTAGGGGCAGAAGGCAGATTGGACATTTCTCTGTATAAGTGTTTGTAATAACTGATGAACTCTGAGACAATCTCCTGAGAGGAAGATCTCAGAGCTCCATCTATTCTAGAGCGAATAGGAGGGATAAATCAGGCGGACTCCAATTGCTTAATTCTCTGGGCCAACAGTTTACCCGTTTTTCCCCCGTGGTCTATGTAAGAGGCCCTTGTGCATAAGATAGCAAATTATGCTTTTTCATTAACCATGCTTATATAGGAATCCCTCAACTTTTCAAGATCTTGTTTAGTCTCGTCGGATGGATTTGATTGTAAATTAACCTCTAATGCTCTGATCTGGGCCAACACCGCCTTCTGCTTCGCCTCCCACACCCTTTTCCTTGCCGAGACCATCCCAATTAGGATGCCCCGAAGATATAGTTTAAAGGCACACCATAATGTATCTGGCCTAGTATCCTGTGTAGCGTTCAAGTCAAAAAATTGTATAATATGCTCCCTAATACAGTCTCTGCTCTTAGAGTCCTTGAGCAATTGGTCATTCAATTTCCACCTAGTTTGGCGCTTAGGCAAGGAGGTGAGAGCCAGCTTGCAAAGCACCACTGAGTGATCAGAGGGCGGACCTGGCTGAATGGCAGAGAATGTTACACCAGATAACAAAGCCTGAGAAAGTAGCAGGTAATCAATACAGGATGAGGACCTATGAACAGGGGATAAAAAAGTGTATTCCCTATTCTTGGGATGTAAAACCCTCCATATATCGCATAGTCCCAACCTATCCATTAATTCACGTACCGCACACTGTGCCGGGGAAAGGGGTCCCGAAAATGAGCCAGTATGATCTTTACCTGGGTCCGTCACTAGATTCCAATCCCCCCCCCTAAAATTATTGTGGAAGGTAACAAGGAAAGAATATTGTTGAGAAGTCTCGAAAAGAAGAGAGGGTCATCCTTGTTAGGGCCATAAATGCTACCTAATACAAGCTCTATGGAGTACATAGTGCCCTTAACTAGAATAAATCTGCCATATGGGTCTTTAATTTCCTGGGTGACCTTGAATGGAATACCCTTGTTAACAAGAATTAAAACCCCACAACTATTAGAAGTTCCTTGGGCTGAAAAGACCTGCCCTATCTGCATCCGTCTCATCTGAATGGCTTCCGAGTCAAGCAAATGAGATTCTTGGATAAAAACGATGTTAGTGCGTAAAATGTCCAAATGCTTCAATATCTTATATTGTTTTTTTTTTTACGGACCCCCTTAACATTTCATGTTGAAAAACAAAGCTCCTTAGCCATCATACAATTTCAATGAATGAAAACAGTACTTAAAATCGGGAACTGCAATAAAACCGAGCAACAACCTGCCTACAGCGGACTGTGTCCCCCCGCCAACCTCCTCCACCATCCCCTAATCCCCAAACCTCATCCCCCACTAAGAACATCCCTTAAACTACCCAACGAACAAACAACCCCAATATCGATACCCTTAAGTCCAACCCGCCCTCCCCTTTTCCTGCACATCGTTAAGCAGCACTCCACCAAAATCGCTTTCCCCCTGCTGCCCCCCCTTCCATTGCCTCTCTATAAAACCTATATGTGAAAGAACAGAGGAACGAGGCATGTTCCATACAAATATATAACTCACAAATGCCTAAACTAACTATGAAAACCTTCTAAAACCATTAGATTGGTCCCAAATGAACACCAATAATCCAACCCTTAATTCTATAAATTCCAAAAATGGAGAGCCATCCTATTATTGAGTAACCCGTTACACTTTACCTCCTATCATTATACCTCCCATTGAATCTACATTATGGTAACAGATTAATACACAGCCCCCATACTTGTACAGCAGAAAATCCCCTTCCTGTGATAAATGACAAGAAATAAGAAAATGAAGAATAAGTCCCTAATAGTTCAGGCAGCACTTAAAATCGAGGAGCTCCTACCAGCAAAACAGCATTGCCAACATCCTATAGGAACACACTATTCGTGACCACCGAAGGGAAGATATGCAGGGGAGAACAGGCTCCGCCCCAAAACAACAGCTGTTCTAACAGCATCGGTGTATGCCCCCACTGCTACCAAATCTGCACCGCTAAAGCCTCATATATTCAAAAGAGCCCAGCGACTTAATAATAAGTGCTACAAAGACTAGGGAAACACTCCCCTCTCATGGCTGTCAAATGCAACCGCATCCACTCCATCCCCCCGTGTGTAAACCCTGTGGCCCCATATGAGATGGGAGAACTGGGAAACCAGGAAAGGCACCTACCCCGCTAATTACCACTGAAGCTCTCTCTCCGACAAACAACACCAGCCACATGCTGGCCTCCTGGTCTATCCTCATGCATGCCACCATCCGAAAAGAAGCTCCCTCACATAAACCAGCTAAGAGAGAGAAGAGGGAGGGACAAGACTAGCAATGCTATCAAAAAACAAGGCCCAACACAGCCCTACCCTGGGGCTTCATTTCTACTCACCGGGCGTCAATAATGGGGGTATTGACACAGAAGTGCCCTACAGACCCACAAAGACTTACTCATCCCCCAAGTTGGAACCCCTAAGCTATACAGGAGACTGCCCTCTTGTACCCCTAGCCAAAGATGCCCAATCCATACCCCATGCCTGCCCCACAACGAGTTTGAGATATACTTTAATAACGAGAACTATGAAAATACAACTACTTTCAACATCTAACCCTAAATAGAGGGGCAATCACAAGAGGTCTAGTTTGGACTAGAGAGCGACGTCCAGCTCGGAACATCTCGGGCCCTACCTCCCAAAAAAAAAGGGTCCATGCATTCTGTTGCGCCTCATGCTTCCAGAATGGTCCCCACCACTAAAACCTTCAGCATTCTTAAGTGTCCTTAAAGAGATCAGACATAGCTTTCTTTAGTCCTTCGGTTGCTGAATCCAAATCTTCATAGGAATGCCACTGTCCCGATAACTGCACCTGCAGCTTAGCAGGGTACAACATCCTGAATTTAAGACTAGCTGCGATTAGCTTCTTAACTACCGGGTGGAAGGCAGCTCTGCGCTCTCTGACTGAGAGCGGTAAGTCCTGGGTGACTCTAATTCTCGATCCTTCCCACTGCAGCTCTTGAATAGTCCTCAATTTGGCAAAAAATGCTGCTTCTCCAGAAAATTAAGGAAACAGAAAATTAAAGGTCGAGGAGGAGCCCCATTCGAAGGCTTAGATCGCAATGCTCTGTGGGCCCACTCTATGATGTAGTGGGGGCCATAAGGAGAGGGCCCAATAATCTTTTCAATGAATTTCTGGACGAATAAAACTGCATCCTGTCCTTCTTCCAGCTTGGGGAGCCCAATGATCACCGCATTATTCCTGCGGCTGTGACCTTTGAGATCCTCTAATTTCTGTTCCATCCTGCTGATTTTTTGCTTTATTAGGACCACTTCAGGATCCTGCTTATCCACCCTCCTCTCCAATGAGGTAAGTCGAGCCTCTGTGTCGGATGTTCTCAGTGCTATATCCTCGATAGCCTGGGAAAGTGTTTTAAATTCACTAGTGAGGCTTCTCAGCTCTTCCTTAAATGGGTGAAATTCTGCCAGGAATCCAGCGAGCGTTAAAGGCTCTTGCTTCGGATTAGGATGTGACGTTGCCTGCTCAGTCCCAGCAGTACTAGCTCATGGCTTTTTAGGGGCCTTCTCTGTGGTGGCTGGGGTGTGTGTTTGGGTTGAAGCTTTTTCATGTCGGCCTCCATTCTTCCCAAAGTACTCCAACACAGCTTTGGAGCACTTCCCACACTGCTTAGTAACTTTGATTAGGTTCTCAATGTAAATTAACTCGAGAAAATATATAAAGATAATAGTGGCGGGCAGGAGAGGTTGAGAAAGGCGTCTTCTCAGGCTTGCTGCATCAAGTGATCCCCCCGGCTTTTATAATTTGGTAGAACACAAAGGACTCAGGCTTAAGTTGTTACCATACAAGAAATTATTTCCTTTAATTTTTCCAGAAGGTAGGCACTGTTGTTAGCTCAAGGATCTCTGAACAGATCAGGAAAAGCAATTTTGAGCCCATAAGCGCTGCCTCATATTCCTCATAGCTGCTCCACTGACTAGAAACCATAACTTGGAGGCAGGCCGGGTAGATCATTCTAAACTTTATACCTGCATCAATTAGCTTTGTCACTAGAGGATGAAAGGTGGTCCTCCTTTGTAGCACTGATGTAGGCAAATCTTGGGCAATCTGTATTTTAGTTCCCTCCCATCTCAGATCCTGAGTTTCTTTCACTTTCAACAAGAAGTGCTACCTTTCCAAAAAATTGAAAAACCTGACTATGAGAGGCCTTGGTGGAGTGCCAGGTGGAGGCATAGGGTGGAGGGCCTGACGCCCGCTCTATGGTGTATCTTGGTCCAAAGGGTGAGGGGCCAGCAACTTTTTACACAAATTTCTGCATGAAGTGTACCGGATCCAGACCCTCTTCTTTCTCTGGGAGGCCTGCAAGGACCGCATTGTTCCTCCTACTGTGGCCCTCAAGGTCCTCCACCTTTGATTCTAGCTTAGCCACCCTTTGTCTGGTAGCACTCAATTCTGGATTGATTTTGTCGGCCCTTTTTTCTAAAGAGCTAATTCTAACCTCACTATCAGCTGTATGTTGTGAGATTTCCTCCATAGCCTGTGATAGTGATTTCAGCTCTGAGGTGATGTTTCTCAGCTCTTTCCTAAAGGGCTTAAACTCCATCAGAAAGCGGGTTAAAGTGAGTGGTTCTTGATACGGGCTGAGCTAGACTCCGACAACACTGTAGAAGTACTCAAAGCCCTGTTTTTTTGGGGGCCTTCTCTGGAGCACTTGGAGGTGTATGGCGTGGTAAAGCATTTCTCATTTCCACCTCCACGTAACCCCAATGCCACAATCCAACAGTCGATAGCACTAGGCACTTTCGGTATAGGTGTTTGACCCGATTCTATGCTTCAGACTGATCGAAAATAACTTTTAATCAGACCGGATGGCTGGAGAGGAATGGGACAGTTGCTAACAGGTGCAGTGCATCACCAGAAGTCTTTGTTATTCTTTCTTCTGTGCTAGCGTTGGCTAACCTAATTGTCTTCCCTGCTTCCTTGAGTCTTGCTCTGTATTCCTCCATGTTGCTTTCTTTCTTAGTTTCTTTGCATTTCTTGAAAGTTATTTTTATCCCTCTTATACTGGAAGCTACTACTTTAGTAAACCAAAGAGGATTTTTCCTCCTTTTAGATTTACTTATCTGTTTTGTGCATTCTGTTGTTGCCAGGTTGATTGCGCGTTTTATGGCTTTCCAGGTTTCCTCCACGTCTGCCCCAGCTACAACTCTGAGATTGTTCCTAATGCATGTTTTCCTTTTGTTAAAGTCAGCCTTCCTGAATCTGGACCTGGATCTTCAGTTTTGCGTGACTTGTGTCCTCAGGTCATTTGACCGTGAGCCAGACTGACCTGTGGTCGCATGACCCTAAATTGATTCCTACCTTGACGTCCGTGATCCTAGTAGTGTTTGATAGTACAAGGTCCAGGATTGCATTTTCTCTGGTGGCTAACTGCACCAGCTGTTTTAGTTCTGCCTGTTTAAGAGTCATGAGGAATTCATTGCTCCTGTCTGATAATACTGTGAAGGAGGACCAATCTATGTCAAAATCTCAAAAAACAACATTGTGAAGAAAAATTAAAATGTTTCAAAATTCACTCAGAATGTTGCAATGTTTTTACGTTTTGAACCCACATTTTCAACATAGCAATTTTTTTTACCATACCTCATGAACATGGCAGGTGTAATTTTTCAAATACCCCTCTCAAACCTGTTTTCGCTGTTGTTCTGCAAAATCACAATCTGGTTGGGATTTTATAAGGGACACCTGCCATGCTCACTAGCTGTGGTAATAAAAAGACTATCAGAAAATTCGGGGACACCACCTAAGAAAATAACAACATTATGTGTGAACCAATTAATTTCCCTGTCATGGCAATTCCATTATTAAAACTTGTTTTAAACTGTTTTTCATTTTACCCGCTGAGCCATCTATGCCCAACTATGAAATACATGTGTACAAACATAACTGACATTTGCTAATGTTTTTATCTTTTTTGGAAGTCAATAATTTTGAAAGTGTTTCCCTCACTTTGCAAAATCAAACACTATCAAAATTGAGTTAACTGAGGCACTGAGTGGGTTAAAGTTCTATGCACAGTACACTGGGTGCAGCATGACTGGAATCTCTTATAGCTGTGAATGGGTGAGTGTAATTATTATCCTGGATGCCATAATGCTTTTAAATGGTTAGTTACCCAGGTCCTCGGCCTTACATTGGTGGTATAGTGCAGTGCAAGTTCTGAGGAATGTGCTATCGCCTGCCTGCTACTTCCATGCCAAACTCCAAGGTCTTATGTAAACAAGCCCTTGCAATTTTCTTACAGTAGTGACTGTCTGTTTGCTCTGCAAAAGCTGATATTTCCAATTAGATAGATGACCATATGGGACAAGTCAGAAAGAATTGCATCTGACATCAGAAGGAGACCGATGATCCATCAAGTCAAAGCTCAGAA